>CM022368.1:1495551-2991102 GCA_011800155.1 Flammulina velutipes | reverse complement strand
AAGTCTGCCTCACGCATCCCAATCGGCCTGTGACTCTTGTTGGCCTCTAGTTTTCAACTAAAGATCAGATCCCTGTTACCCCTCGAACTTGTTATACATTTTGAACCGTTGCAATCGAACCCCCATACCTTCCCGAAACCCCAAAGACCAGTTCACCGAACTCTAAACAATTAAAAGCAGACCTGCTATCAAAGCGGACTTGCATTTCCACGCCTACTTGTTAGTGTGTGTGTGTGTGTGTGATTTGGTGGTGTTCTTTTGCACTGCTCATCATATTTTGGAGCCCACCGCGAGGGGTGATAAATTTGACTTAGTCGATTCTTCGTAAAACAAGAGTTAACAAGTTATTTCTACACCCAATCCAAAATAGCCCCAAAAGCCAAGCCAACCGCTAAGTTGTCGGAAACACCAACTAGTCAAAGCTCAGCTTTAGAACAACAAAACAACCGTAGAGCGAACTTGGGTGAAAACTCAGGTGCTCCAGTTGTAAGGAATCTACGCGAAAATCGTCCTAAACCAGGCGATCTATTCAACAGATATCCAGACGAACGCAGACCGCGTCCGCCAAACAAAAAGCCTAAAAAGCTACCACCCGACTTAGCGTCGGAGCCAGCCTATCCCCCCGGATTTATATTATCCACAGTCCCGCTTTCGAGTCGTCTTCCAAGACTTTTACCAAGTCCAATACCCCGAAGACTTCACACCCCTTCACCAAACGAACTTAGTCCGTTTGCAGACCGATTTGATCTCGATCAAGTCCACCCGCTATTTGAGAAATTTAGACAGGCTGTACCTTTAGGACAACCTCTATTCCCAATGGCAGATCAGGAAAACAACAACGCAGGAGGGAACGCGGGCCAAGCTGCTGGACAGCCAAACCTAGCTCCCGTTAACAATTTCGTGAACCAACTTAGTGCTCAAACACAAGCGGAAATTGCGGGCAAGAAACTACCGGCGCCTGGAAGTAAAGATGCCCCCCGCTTCAGAGACGGGGGAATCAGAGAATACTTCATGGGACTGGAATGGATCTACTCAGTGAACCGCGTAACCAACCCTCAAGTTCAGATCGAAATTGCAGGAGTCTATGTAGACTATGACATACGGAGACAGTGGGTCGCCCTACCCGAATACTCGGCGGGTGACTGGTTAGCATATAAAAAGGCCATCCTTAAGCTATACAATAAGGGTGAGCAAGATCAAGAATATACCATGCGAGAGGTAGAAGAACTTTTGACGCACTACAAGGCGCGTCCCATAGGCTCAAAGGATAGAATGATGGAGTTCCGCCGAGAAGTCGTGCACAAACTTCAATATCTAATCGATATTGGAGATGTCACTCAGAAATCGGTACTCGATCTAGTCCAGCAGTGCTTTGTGGGACCCGCTTGGGCGGCGATCTACAATGATTTACGAGCGATCCCTGTCCCTCCAAATAGACCGCTAGGACAGCGGTGGACTCTAGGCGAAGTCATTAAAGTCGCAGAAAAGTATTTAGAGGAAATAGAAACGTTCGGTGGTGCCCCAATGAGAACGGGGAACACGTACGAACGAGAACTCATTTCCCCGTCAACAACGCGGGTCAAGATCGAAGATATGCATGACCAAGTTGCCAGCATCAACTCGTTGGCAGATACACTCAAGGCCATCGAGAAGGCTCGACAGGACGAGATGAGAGAGTTAGAGAAAGTCCGACAGGAAGAATCCCGCAGGTTAATGGCTATGATGGATAGGATGGGAACTCGACAAATACAAATGCAGAGTTACCCTACTGAACATATGGGGAACTATGTGCAACAAAACACGTCGTACCAAGCCCCTAGACCTCCAATACAGCCTATGCCGAAAGGAATACTTCCTGTCCCGGCGAACTTTAACCCGTCACGTGCCCGCTCCCTTAGCGGGAAATGTTATTTCTGCGACGAACATGGGCATTTCCTCACAGAATGCCCTGAGAAGAACAAGTTCGAGAAAGAAGGCTGGATATATAAACCAGGGAACTCCAATTGGTACTTCACGGCCGATGGAATTTCGCTAAGCAAGCGCAAAGATGGCATGTCTCCAATGGAACAAGTACTTAAGTACATTAGAGAACATGGTCCCAACCCACCCGCTAGTGCGCAAAACTACGAAGGGCTTTTTCAGGAAGACTTCTTTCCTCCGACTGAACAGATAGATCGGACGGTTTTCCTTCAACAGCAGATGATCGACCCCACCTACTTGCAGGAGGGTTTCGATTAGGCTCGAGGACGGACGGGGGTTCCTCTGAGTTACTACTTAAGAGAACTGCCCCTCCTGAGAGCCAGAATACTATTCGTAGTACTCGAAGCCATACTGCTAAGGAAAGAGAACCAGTTATACCCAATATACCCAATATACCCAAAGAAAACCCGATAAAGCCCGGCCCCACGAAGGGACTTAGAGTAGAAGTAGTGTTGCCTAGTAGACCCAAGAAAGTTCAGTTCGTCGCACCTCCGGAAGAGGAAGAGCCAGAACTGAGTGATCTATTGGAAGAAGTGTTGGAAGGACCGGAGCCCGCTATCGAAGCGGGTCCCGCTAAGAAACGGACAGAGGCCGCTATCCCGGCGGTTTCTGTAGAGGAAGCAGAGAATCACCCTATGCTATAGGGATAACACGTTATAGGCCTGTAGTGGCAGGGCAAAACAACGCGTTGTCCACTGTAGCTCTAAATGGCTGTCTGGCTGGCTGGCTGGCTGGCCAGGGTATATTGGGGCGGGCTGGAATGGGGCGGGATGGGTCCCAAATATGGATAGGGATTGATGGGAGCATGTAGGGATTGATGGGGAGGGGGAGGGGGAGCAGGGGATGGGGAAATGTGGCCACACATAAATCCGGACCTAGGGATTGATGGGTACTGATGTCATTGATTGACCAGGGGGATGGGGGATGGGGATAGCAATTGTGGCACCAGGAAAATCCGGACCTAGGGTTTGATGGGAGCAGGGGATGGGGGATGGGGGCAGGGGAAATGTGGCCACAGGAAAATCCGGACCTAGGGATTGATGGGAACTGATGGGATTGATGGGGGAGGGGATGGGGGATGGGGCAGGGGGATTGGGGGCAGGGAACAATTGTGGCACCAGGATAAATACTGGGCTATTGCCAGGGTATGAGGAGGGTATGGGAGGGATGATTGTAGGTTGAAAAATAAAATTCTTTCTAACTATCAGAAACATGAATGGGGATGTGGCAGCTACTGAAACCAACAATAAAACGATGTGTGGCGCATTTTTAATCGAGGAGCACATACCTCGGATTGACCTGGGGTTGGTCTAGATGTCTTCCTATTGAAAAATGAATGTGTGCAGCACAAAGAACCATGTAAAAACACGAAGATTTGGCTGAGAAACAAGCAGAACATTATTGAAAATCCATCAAAAAGCACCAAAAAGGGAGCAGCACTTTGCCCTCGCTTGGGGGTGACCTGGAACCACTTGTAGGTCGTCCAGACACCTTTGGGGCATTGTATATGTCACTCAGTTAGGTCCCCAGGTCAACAGAACCCTTGGATATGATCAAAATGCCAAAAACCCGGACCACACAGCTTTGGGCCACACTATCAACTTGCCATGACCTGGGGACACCTTATATTCGAAGATATATGTATATAATGCTCTAATCATGAGTTAGATGAAGTCTGGAGTGTCAAAAATGCGGTCAAAACCTTGGATATACCCCAAATAATGTCCCCAAGAAAGCACACACACCATCAACTTCCTCTGACCTCTGGGTCGTCCCAATGTGTTCTATTATCATTATATATGATGTATTAGCACCCCAGAGGTTCCCCCAGTGTGGCAAAATGCGAATAGAAATGGTACAATAATTTATATCCTCTCTTTCTACACCAAGAACCACCCCAACTATCACACATCTGAGTGGTGGACTATTGATTTTAACATCATACAATGTGTTTTTAGCTTCCCAGAATATGTCCCAGGTTGAACACCCTTCAATATAGAGCATGGTCATTTGAGAATTAGTACAAAGATCATATCCTCACCATGTACCAAAGGGATGTATCTTCGAGGTCTACCTAAGACCTGGGCCCCAAGATATCATCTATATGATGTCAAATGACTATTAGAACAGTCCTAAAGATGTAGATATGCGAACCAATGGGTGTACTTGAGAAGGAAGGGTGAATAAGGGTTCACCTATTATCATGAATATTCGCATTTTGACAAACTGGGGACACCTCTGGGATGCCAATACATCATCTATAATGATAATAGAACACATTGGAACGACCCAGAGGTCAGGGGAAGTTGATGGTGTGTGTGCTTTCTTGGGGGACATTATTTGGGGTATATCCAAGGTTTTGACCGCATTTTTGACACTCCAGACTTCATCTAACTCATGATTAGAGCATTATATACATATATCTTCGAATATAAGGTGTCCCCAGGTCATGGCAAGTTGATAGTGTGGCCCAAAGCTGTGTGGTCCGGGTTTTTGGCATTTTGATCATATCCAAGGGTTCTGTTGACCTGGGGACCTAACTGAGTGACATATACAATGCCCCAAAGGTGTCTGGACGACCTACAAGTGGTTCCAGGTCACCCCCAAGCGAGGGCAAAGTGCTGCTCCCTTTTTGGTGCTTTTTGATGGATTTTCAATAATGTTCTGCTTGTTTCTCAGCCAAATCTTCGTGTTTTTACATGGTTCTTTGTGCTGCACACATTCATTTTTCAATAGGAAGACATCTAGACCAACCCCAGGTCAATCCGAGGTATGTGCTCCTCGATTAAAAATGCGCCACACATCGTTTTATTGTTGGTTTCAGTAGCTGCCACATCCCATTCATGTTTCTGATAGTTAGAAAGAATTTTATTTTTCAACCTACAATCATCCCTCCCATACCCTCCTCATACCCTGGCAATAGCCCAGTATTTATCCTGGTGCCACAATTGTACCCTGCCCCAATCCCCCTGCCCCCATCCCCATCTCCTCCCCCATCAATCCCATCAGTTCCCATCAATTCCTAGGTCCGGATTTTCCTGTGGCCACATTTCCCCTGCCCCCATCCCTCATCTCCTGCCCCCATCAAACCCTAGGTCCGGATTTTCCTGGTGCCACAATTGCTATCCCCATCCCCCATCCCCCTGGTCAATCAATGACATCAGTACCCATCAATCCCTAGGTCCGGATTTATGTGTGGCCACATTTCCCCATCCCCTGCTCCCCCTCCCCCTGCCCATCAATCCCTACATGCTCCCATCAATTCCTATCCATATTTGGGACCCATCCCGCCCCATCCCAGCCCGCCCCAGCCTGCCAGCCAGCCATTTCTACCAGCCAAAATATGGCCCTATAGCATCGGCCAGCAACTAGTTATTTGGCCCCGCCACTAAGGCCTCTTAACTAGTTATCTGTATAGCATAGGGTGGGACGAACTAGAGTCGTCTCCACCCCCGCGTCCTCGGACAAAGGAAAAGGAGATGGAACCCACGGGAGGTGAACCTCCTGTGGATTCCAACCGCAGCGACGGCTTGACCTTCGCTGAGGTTGACTTCGCAAGGGCCATGCCGCCCCCGGTTCCGCAGTCACCACCTCGACTACCTCTTCGATTGGAGACGCCACCTCCTCCATCGCCGTCTCTTCGATTAGAGACTCTCTTCGGACAGCCGTGGTTCCCGGCCCCCGTACCACCGCCGTCGCCTCGACTATGGCTGGAAACGACGCCACCCCCGCCCCTGGTTCAAGTCCAAACGACGCCGCCTCCACCGGCGTTTACGCCCACGCCTCCCCCACCATCTCCAGTCGCCCCAACCATTGATAGGCCGGGCCAGCAAAAGCCCAAATCCCACAAAAGACGCAGGGAAAGGCCCATCCAAGGGGATACTTCGAGGAGGAAGACTTGGGGACCAGCAATCCTCAAGCCTGTCTCCACGGGCCCACCACCTGCGAAGGACGATGACGACGACGAATGGGAGGGCGAGGCCCCTGCAGCAAGGAAAGACGAGTCAGATGAGTCGGAGCCGCCAAGAAAAAGGCGACGACTCACCAAGCTAAAGGCAAAAGGAGAAGCTCGAGAGGCGAAGGAAGCAGAAGGTGATGACTTGGCGGGACCGTCCAAGTCGCCGAGGAACCATCGGCTGGAGATGTTGAGGAAGGCAAAGGCCAAGTCGAGGCCTGGAAAAGGAAAGGCAAAGGTAAGAGTTAGCTCGTTGGAGAATACAACGAAGCAAACTAACCTTTGGGACAATACAGATGCCCACGGCTGAAGAAAGGGACATAGCCACCCAGAGGAAGGCTCGAGCGGAGGCTCGAGCCGAAAGGAAGAAACTCGACGAACTGGCAGGATCGTCAACGCCGAGCCCGTCGAAACCTCGAGGAAGGACGCACGTGTCCGCCCCCGTCGCCTCGTCATCCAAAAGGAAGCTGGAAGACGACCACCAGGTGCCCGTCAAGCGCAAGCGAAAGCCGCGCACGATCAAGTTCAACACCCTCCATCGACGACCAGTACTGCCTGAGCGGCACAAGACGGACCCCCTACACGATATGCAAATATTGTGTAGGTGGTGCTTCATCCGAGGGACCGAGTGCGAGTTCGTAGGCGCCAACATCAGCTGCGAAGAATGCCAGATAGGCAAGAAACGCTGCGCCAAGCTGGACCCAGAGGACCCGTGTCTCGACAAAGACGAAGCCACGCTCCGTTCCGAGGCACTCGAGACGGATTTGAGTGACGCGCGGATCAGACTGGCGACTCTCGAGGAGACCGTTAGGTTGTCGGAAGCGGTCATTCCAAACCTCGAGGCGGCTTTGTCGATTATCCTGACTGGTGGGGACATGGACGAGATCCTGCGCAAGCTGGGACGTGGAAATCACGACGACGACGACGACGAAGATGAAGAGGACCCAAAAGGCAAGGGTAAAGCCCGATCCCCCAAGAACAAGAAGGGGAAAGGCAAAGGCAAAGGGAAGGAGACGTAGGAACTTGGGCAGGCCCAAGTTCCATGGGACTCTAAACAACGCAACTACTGGACGTTTTACTTTACATTGGGACTTAGTACGGCAGAGTATGGACTGCAGCACGTACTGTATTTTCGTTAGGCGCCAGCGTCGACTTCTCTCTTCGGGCCTTCGGGCAAATAACTTTATATAAAACGATATATATAGAAATAAAGGGGCTTGTATATTTTGGATAAAACAAGACTAAGAGTGCGAATCACCGCTAAGTTGTCGGACATCCAAGAAAGTATGAGAAAGGCAAGAAAATAGGCTGCGCCACACAAGGAATTGGCACCCGACCCGATAGCGGGTCGGGTCTTCGGACTCTAAGTGGTTCATTCAATAAATGCATTGAGTGAACTAGTAAAAACTATAAGAGATAAGCGGGACGTCAAACCATATAAGTCAAAGGGAGACGCCCGCAAACGAAGAAGTAAATAGGATCTAAGTGGAAAATTGGACTTAGAGAAATATAGAAGGACAAAAATAGCTATTCAAAAGCGCCGCTACGACTAGGGCATTGGAAATAGGAAACGAACAAGTCACAAAAAGAAGTTAGAGAAAGTCGGGAACACCCCAGTACTCGACACAGGACTCATCAGGATACTCTGTCAAGGACGGGGTCCGGCGTGAACCAAACAACCACCCAAGTCGCGATCGGACAGAGAGAGCGATGAGAGAGATAAGCAGATAGAAGTAGATTGAGCGTATGAGAAAGCCTGGCTCGATACAGTACTGGGACGTCCGAGTAGTGCAGAGACGAAGAGGACAAACTAAGGAAATATCTAGAAAGGCCGTGCATATATAAGTAGAGAGTCCGTGGCTGCGATGAGCCATAATGATGTGCTCATGAGTAATCCAATGATGCAATCCGATGATGTAATCCGGAGCGTGGGAGTTTTGGTATGTGCCTAGCTCTGTGTCACGTGTTGCGCTAGGCACATACCATTATTCCCACGGTGTGGCTGACTGACCCGGTCCGGAGCGGCAAACATGTGAAAGAGGGAGAGTGTGGCGCACCCTCGGGGAGGTCGGGGATCGTGATGGAGGAAGTAAAATAGAGGTGATTCGTGACAATACCCCCTCTTTAGGATGTGCTTGCGCCTGGAGCGCAGAAGTACCCGACCAGATGTCTTGCATGGTAAGACCGAGGTTACGAATCATGGGGCGGGGTTTTGAAAACGCCTTGGGGTACCGGCGATGGAAGTCCTCTATCAACGCCAACACCTTCTCGTTTGTCAACATCGAACTGGGCTCCCATGTGTTCTCCGATTCCGAATAATCTAACCACTTGACCAAATACTGCACGCCTCGTTTGTTACGGGTAGGGCGTGAGTCTAGGATGGCCTCGACATCGTAGTCTTCGTTGTCGTCTAGAAGCTCAGGTGGCACACCCGGGAAGTTGGGTCCATGTGCGTCGGTCTCTTTGAATGGGACGAGTAGGGATGCATGGAATACGGGATGAATGCGCCATTTCGGCGGGAGTTTGAGCCGATAGGTGACTGGGCCAAGGACGTCAGTGATTTCGAAGGGACCATGTCGTTTGTTGGCGAGCTTAGCTTTTGGCCGTGTGGTCTTAAGGTTCTTGCCGTCGAGCAAGACCTTATCGCCAACCTTAAACACCACTCCTTTCCTCGTATCATCGCCGTTGTTTCTCTTCATCAACTCGGCGGCAGTGGTTAGACTGGCCTGAACCTCCTCGCGCAGGAGCTGCAGGTTCGCGAGGCAGTCTTCGACCGACGGAATCTTCGAAGTCGGGTTAAGCGAGGGGTAAAAGCGGGGTTGGAAACCATGAAGGAGTTCAAAGGGTGACTTGCCCGTCGCGGCGTGGACACGGATGTTGTGAGAGAACTCCGCGTATGGGAGGTATTTTACCCAATCATCTTGTCGGTAGTTGCAGAAGACGCGTAAGAACTGTTCGAGCTCTTGGTTGAAGCGCTCGGTCTCGCCATCTGTCTGGGGGTGATACGCGGTACTAAGGGCAGAGGTGATACCTAACTTAGCGTGTATAGCCTGCATGACCTTGCTGGCAAATTGGGGTCCGCGATCAGAGATCATCTTGTCCCAGAGACTGTAGCGTCTGAACGTGTTGTCAATGAGAATGTCGACGGTCCCATCCGAGTCAATAGTTTTCTTGCACGGAGTGACAATGACGGTCTTGGTGAGTCGATCGACGACACAGTGAATGGAGTCGTAGCCGTCAACTTCTGGGAGGTCGGTTATGAAATCGGTAGTAATCGTGCCAAAAGGACGGTTAGGGATTTCATTGGGGACAAGAGGGACATGGGCGGGGTGATTATTCGGTTTTGTCAGCTGACAAGTGGCGCAGCCATCGACATAGTCACGGACGAAGACCGACATGCCCGGCCACCAGAATTCGCGACTCAGTAGTTCATAGGTTTTGAATCGTCCGGGATGGCCTGGCCCTACAAGGTCGTGGTGCATCTTGACGATGTCTCGACGGAGTTCGAGGTCAGCGGGGACATACACCTTGCCACGGAAGAGAACGATTTCATCTTCGTAATTCCATTCCTGTAGGTTTTTGACCAGCGAACGCGGACCGTTGCGAAGGATAACATCTAACGCACCGACAACCTCAGTGTCCTTCTTTGGACATTCTCGAATACGACGTCTCAACTCAGCATCACCGATCGCCACCACCTCTCCTGGTCTAGTTGCTCGAATTCGGAAGAACTTGGGGTCTAGGAGTACACGATCGGTGTTGTCGTCCTCGACCCCCTCTTTATGGTCCGCGCGGCGGGATAGTGGGTCACTACGGTTCAAAGTACCAGGTTTGTGCGTCAACGTAAAGTCAAATCGGGTGAGGAAAAGGGCCCATCGGGCTTGTCGGCGACTCAGCTTTTGCGCATTGGTAAAGTACTCAAGGTTCTTGTGGTCGGTGATGATATCGACCGAGTGCGTGGCTCCTTCCAAGTAGTGCCGCCAAGCTTCGAGTGCACGGATAATTGCCAATAGCTCCTTGTCATGGATGTCGTAGTTGCGCTCGGGTTCCGACAAGGACTTGGACAAAAAGGCGACTGGATGCCACTGTCCGTCCTCGCTGACCTGAGACAGAATGCCTCCGGTGGCGTAGTCTGAGGCGTCTAGTACTTCAACACGATATGGCTTTTCAGCATCGGGCATGATAAGGACAGGAGACGAGGTGAACGCATCTTTGAGGGCCTCGAAGGCTGTTTGACATTTCGGAGACCATACCCAAGGTTGATCCTTCTTGGTGAGATCGAACAGTGGTCGTGCCAACTTGGAGAATCCTTCAATAAACCGTCGATAGAAGTTGCCAAAACCCAAAAAGGACTGCACGTCCTTCACGTGCCGTGGGGTTGGCCACTGAACTACGCCGGCGACTTTGACTGGGTCCATGCGGAGAGCGTTGTGAGAGATGATGAGACCCAGGAATTCGATGGACTCAGCTTCGAATACACATTTCTCCGGCTTAGCATAAAGATCGTGGTCTCGAAGTCGTTTGAGGACCTGACGTACGAGCTCGCGGTGTTCTTCCAGAGTTTCAGTGAAGATCAGGATGTCGTCCATGTAGACGACAACTTTTCCGGAGTCGATAGGGTTTCAAGGTCAAGTCAAAGTGACTGCAAATGACCGTTAACTTAGCTTGACTTGACTGCAGTTAAGGGTTTTGGTCAAGATCTGGTCAAGGGTTAAGAGCAGTCAAGGTCACAGGTCAAGGCCAATATTAAAAAATCTTTGACTGGTCCCTGTTGGTCAAGGATTTTGACCAAGGTTCAAGACCAAACCTTTCTGAATCAAGCTAATACATAATAATAATAGTAATTTATCAGTTATTGACTGGTCATAACTCTTAACTTGACTACAATTAACTGAACTTTAACTTGACTGATGTAAATCGGTCAAGGATTTTGACCGGTTAAAGTTAAGGTCAAGAGAAATCAAGAATTTCTCTTGACTGGTCAAGGTCAGGTCAAGGGAAATTTGGTGAATAACCTGACTTGACTTGACTTTAAAACCCTAGGAGTCGATAAGATCCTTGAGAATGGTATTCATCATTGCTTGAAACGTGGCGGGGGAATTCATAAGACCAAAGAACATCACCAGGGGTTCAAACAGGCCACGGTTCGTTTTGAACGCGCCTTTCCACTCGTCTCCATCCTTTATCCGAACATTATTGTAGCCCCAACGTACTGTATTCATGTGTAGAAGGGAAACTACCCCAGGTAAGTGCACAGCCACCCCCTATTTCCTGAACGGAAACTGTGCCATTTTTCAGCGTTACATGGGAAACCATATTTGAGTCGAACAATGAGAAATTTTTTGAGCAAATTGTATATAAAAGGGATATGTAACACCCTTACAAGGGAAACCAGGTGGGCGTTACAGTGTATGTAACGCTCTGAAGGGAAACTGAACCACGTCCGTGTTACGCGTTACAGTTTCCCTTCTACACACGAATACAGTAGGTCGATCTTGGAGAAGACTTTGGCGCCTTTCAGCTTGTCGATAAGCTCGGGAATGAGCGGCAGCGGGTACTCGTTCTTGACGGTGCCTTTGTTCAGGTCACGATAATCCTGTACAGGGCGTAGCTTTCCATCCTTTTTCTTAACAAAGAAGAACGGACTTGCCATTGGGGACTTAGATGGGTGAATATAGCCCTTGGCCAAGTTTTCGTCGAGAAAGGTGTCGAGTTCCTTCTGTTCTGCAGGCGACAATGGATACGTCTTGCAGGGTTTCGGTTCGAAGCCTGGTTTCAGGTCTATGGCATGGTCCCAAGGACTGCGAGCGGGGAGGTGTTCTGAAGTGGTTTTGTCGAACACCGTGAGATAGGCATGATAAGGGTAGGGAATGCGTTCAGCGAGTGGTCGAGTGTCGGCTGGCTTTTGGCTAGCCTCAGCAAGCTCTTGGGCTCTGGTGAAACCAGCACGAACGTGAACGAAAGGACTGTCTGAAGAATGTGGATCGCGCACCGGGCGGGGATAATCATCCCGGAATAGCTCTTCGAATACCTCCTCCTCCCACTCTCTAGGGACTTCTTCTTCATCATCGTCGTTCTCTGTGAAGAGGACGACAGGAATTTGGACTCGGGTAAATGCGCGGACTGCGCGTCGGCGTCCAGCGACTCGGTGAACAGGTACAGGTTTGAGATTACTCTCTCGATCCTTCCACTGGACCTGGTAGTCTCGGTGGTGAGCGCGAGGGTCATGCGGGGTTCGGGTCTGGTTAACGAGTGCAGGTGTGCGTTTAGCGTGAGCACGTACATCGGTCACCGGTGGGTTCTTAAGAGTACAGGTATCGGGGCATCGAGTGAAGTCGACACGAGTGCCGGCCCAGTCGATCTCGGGGTTGTGTTCGTCAAGCCAATCCGTGCCTAAGATGACATCGTGGTCACCAATATCAGTGACGTAGAGCTCGATAAGTTCCTCGTGGTAGGATTGGCCATCTCGAGAGTAGATGCGCACAAGTTGAACGGTATAGTGGCGCACCCAACCCATGACGTTCTCAGAGCCGTCAACGTTGCGGACAGGGAATGGTGATGAAAGGGGAATGAGGGTAAAGTGGTGCGCGTTTGCGTACCGGGCGTTAATAATGATGCCTTCAGCACCACTATCAACGAGAGCTTGTGCAACGATTCTTTTGCCAGTAAGTTTGCCAATAAATTCGAGTTCCAGCGTGATTGAGGGTGTCTGTCGGTTGCGGGTGACTGCCGACATTCGAAGCTCAAAGGGATGAACACGCTCACGAGGATGGGGTGATAATACAGCGAATCGATTGGGTGAACATATGGCAAAATTTCGTACAGCTCCGCCTAACGTTGCAGTAGGGGAGCGCTTTAAAAATCCAATCCAGCAACATCTCTCAAACACGCAACTGCCTGCTCCTTATCCTCTCCCTGCAGTCCACGAAGAAGGTTAGCCACCGCACTGATCTGGGCGATAGCGTTGGTAGAGTCAGTGACAGGGGCGGTGGTGTCAGTGGACGAAGATGATGTGGCCACATCAGTGGCGCGAATGTTGCGAGTGGATTGAGGGGTTCCGGGAGTGGTACGTGTGGGGCAGTTGCGGGAGATATGCCCGGGGCGGTGATGAGCAGTGCAAAAGAACACCACCAAATCACACACACACACACACACTAACAAGTAGGCGTGGAAATGCAAGTCCGCTTTGATAGCGGGTCTGCTTTTAATTGTTTAGAGTTCGGTGAACTGGTCTTTGGGGTTTCGGGAAGGTATGGGGGTTCGATTGCAACGGTTCAAAATGTATAACAAGTTCGAGGGGTAACAGGGATCTGATCTTTAGTTGAAAACTAGAGGCCAACAAGAGTCACAGGCCGATTGGGATGCGTGAGGCAGACTTAATAAAGCTCCAACCGGTCCGTCAATCTTCAACCACGCTAAGAGGTCTGCGTCCAGATACCCTGGTATCTATCTAGTGCTCTAAGACTCAACGGACTCTGTCCGCGGCTTAAAACGATAGCTTAGCTGCAGTCTAAACCACACTCAACGGGGACTGGGTTTTCCAATCAGATTCTTTCAAGTGGTTAGATGACTGTTCTGAGACAGCGCCGGGAACGTCGATGGCACAGGCAATGGCTAAACTTCAATTACTCAAAGTAGCTCCAATGGCTCTAAGTTCCTTTTGCTTTCAGATTCAAAGTCACCTATGTGACAGAACTTCTATTCAATCCTATCGAGCTAACCGACGGTAAATACTGCTTTGTGGGCTGCGTCTACTGGGGGTCTAAGCTAGTTTACAGTATGCTAACGAGCGTATTATATAGGTGTTTCTAAAGAGCGTGACTAAAGCTGGTTTACTGTATTTTACCCGCCACAGGAGCGGCCGCCACGTTGGCGGGCCCCGTGAACCTTGTTGTGCCCTGGGCCATATGGCCTTCATCATTCTTAGCCAGGTATTTGTCCTGGATGCACCCAATGAGGAGTGGCGTACCGCGCGGGTACACAACTCCTGAGTGATCCAAGGTCAGCTGTCATGCTTGTTCCATGTGTATCTCTCCATTCTTAGGCGATCCGCGCGGGCCTTCAATTAGCACCCGCATGGTCCCTGTTGCCTTGTGTTTTTCCTCTCTCGATAGAGAGACCTTATTTCCAATAATGCCCCGCCCAGGAATCGGGCCCGTCATGCTGGCGGCTCAACTCCTAGGTGGGTCCTACAGTGCCTCTGGCGCTTCATATCCAGAGCCCGAATGCTATCCAACAGAGGGACTTGGGTTTCTGTGCTAGATCTGGGAGATCTGCCCGATCTGGATTATATTGATGAGATCCAGGGAGTCAGAGCGTGATCCAGGAATAAGGTTTACTTCCCCTGAGATCATGACTCATGACGCAACATGCCTTTGATGGATTCGATGATCGATCTCCGTCCTCTGCGTTTTGGTGGCTAAGTCCGTCCAAGTGTGGCGGGTGGTTCGTGAACTGTCCTTGGAAGAGTGGGATCCTTATTTCTAAGTACCCGACACAATGGCGGGTGCAAGACTGAGTACTGGTTTTATTGATCGACCTAAGTCGAGTTACTTGTATTGTAGTTTTAGGTTCCTCCCGCTTCGAGAGCGGGGTCGATTGCCTGGCTGAACCAGTGCATGACTTCAAGGTTCCAAGGATGAGTCCCAGTAACAAGGACCTTCTCCGTACTGCTAGCCTGGTGTGGAGTGGTATATTCCGTCCATAATGCCTTCTTCCTATGTCCATTCTGCCTGGTTTGCCTTGTACCAAATCGCAAAATATGGGGTCTTTGCCCATCCAAATATTACAAGGCGTATCATCTCCCCTTGACTTATTTGATGTCGTCCCCGACATCCTCTGCCTTCTACCTTTGGTAGAATACAGGGTCATCGTATAACTCCAGATTTGGATTCTACTTAGATCGACCCGATTCTGAAGCGGGCCCGATCTGGTTATTCTAAGTCCTGGCTTAAAAGCTGTTGTAGGCGCGCCGCTTCGTTGGCGCGTCCACTACAACTTTTATCCAACTTCTGTCTTTTCTGCATAATGGCTCCTCCTAAAACCCCGCACTGGACTACTATTCGCCCACTGCTGGCAGTTGATCCAGTGACCGTTGCGCCTGAGGTTACGCAGTTTCGTGCGGAGCTGGGACCCGCTATCTCTGAGTTCATCATGAACTACGCGGTCCCCACTCATGTCGAGGGTGTCATCAAAGACGCGATCGAACAACTTTCTGGACCAATTATGGCCATCGTTCGTTCGTCTAACACGCCGGGTATCGCTCTGGAAGCCCGCGTGGACTCTCTTGATCGCTTCTTTCCCAAGTTATTGGTGAGTGCCTTTATTCTACTATGTTCGTGCGTGTTCAACCCAAGTCAGGTGGTTAATCTATCTCTGGCTAATCGCACGACCGCTACCGCTACGGCTGAAATCCATTCATTCTTTCATAACGTTCGTAACTGGCTAGCTTGCTACCTGCTGGAGTTGGGGGTTAATCCTCAACTCCCGCGGATTAATCTTGCTGGCGTGTTCACGCCTCTTACGGCTGTCACTAGTCGACACACCGACTTCATAGCGCCTAAGTTGCCCGACTTTCACCCTTTGCACTTCAACCAGCGGTCCTTTAACTCGAAAGGAAAAGGACCCGCTAAAGAGGCGGCTCCAAAAGTCGATATCCCTAAGGATCCTCCTAAGGGCAAGCCCGCTGCTAAGAAGGTACGCTATTGTTTCCTCACTGTGTTTCTGGTTTCTAAGTCGTTTCCCAGGGTGGAAAGACAGTTAAGTCGCCAGCGGTGATCGATGAGAAGTTGGAGGCCGTTGGGGAAGCGGCTATGCCTCCTCCTGAGGACTGTGGTAAGTTCCCCTTCTCCAACTTTCACAATCTGTGTTTTAACCCCGACGCCTTCTCTTTCGCTAAGATATGGACGACGGTCTGTCTGAATCCGATCTTGCTTCGGACGACGTGAGCTTATTTCACGATTTTTCTAGACCTGGACTCGTTGACAGTCCCCTTGCAGGATTTGTCCATTATCGACGGCAACGGTGTTACTGGTACCGACTTGGTCCCTCTCGAGGTAATGTCTTTGACTCGGGCTGATTTTCTACTTTGGGTGCTGACTTGTTCATAGTCGCCTCCCTCGGACTCGAAGCGCACGGTATTTTACCTTCCCTACGTGTTCGTCCCAGGTATGCTGACTTCTTCCCGGGAATACCAGAAGGCCTTAGACATTCTGGGTTCTTCCGTAAACTTCGTCGAACCTGCTCCCGCTGCTCATAAGCGCAAGGCTACTGCCGAGAACTCTAGCCGTTCCCGGAAGAGTCCTAAGCCTTCATCGTTCCATATCGACCAAGCTTTCCTGGACCAGCTTGCTGGAGGTAAGCCTGTTGTCTTAGTTTCGATGTACACCTGCTAACTTGGCGGGTCCGCTTTGTTAGCGGGTCCTATTATTCAGAGCTATGCTTCGTCGGTCGTTCACGTGCTCAAGCAGGTTAATTGCCTTGCCGAGCTCGACGAGTTCCCTCGTGAGGCTAGCGCTTCACTTCTGTCGACGGAGCAGTCCTACCGCTTGGACTTGGTTCGGATCTTGAACCATGTCCATGGCGAGATCCAGGCGTTCAACCGTACCAAGGATCTGTATGTAGGCACGGTGAAGTCCTTGCTAGACTAGTCTCTCCTTCGATTTGGACATTCCGCTGTAGATCCCTCAATACTCTTTCCGTGATCTGTAGTTCGTTGGGCACGTCCCTGTTGCAGCTAGTTACTGTATTCCCTCTTTAGTTCATCATTCACCTCGTAACTAGACTCTAAATTTGCAATATGTTTTGCCTCATGTCTCGCTGTGCCTCCAACTGAATCTACACGATAGAGTTCCTGTCCGCCATGTTAGCGGGGCCTAATTTTCGTCCTTGACCCGTTTTGATAGCGGGTGGTCAAGTCCCTGCGCATATCCTGGTGGAAGGTCACTTGGTGGTGTCCATCCGCACCCTCTAGGTCGTCGTATTGGCAATACTACTCAGCGTGGCCGTGTGGTAAGGCCTTGCCTCATTGCCTTCGATGGCCGTTGCGGATCCGTTTGTTATTGCGGGGCCCGATAATATAGCGGGCGCGCACCTTTATAAACTCGCAACGTCCTCTCAAATCCTTATCCAACATGGAGCAGAATCTTGCGTTAATCCCTCCCTGGACCAACTTCAAGCTTGCTTTCCTCCCAGGCCTTTCTGACCGCTTTTCCCGTCAAGCCGTCGGTTTCTTAGAGGCTGAAGCGGGTCTAGCTGTGGCCTTGTCGATGTACCGTGCTACGTTTAGCTTCCCTATCGTAGCCACGCCTTTCGACGTCTTGGATCTTTCTTCCTTTCATACTTCCCCGACTGAGGACTTGTCCTTGGGTGTGAGCGAAATGCTCGATGCACCCACTTTGCGCTTCATGATTCAATGTTTGGTGGGTTTCGTTATTCTGTCCCCTGTTTCCCTGGTTCTGACTTAGACCTAGATTCGCTCGATGGCTATCTGGGAGATCGAAGATCCCGACCTCAAGACGGGTCAGGCCTACAACATTGCTTTGTTGTATGTCTGCTGCCTTCGTCTTGTTTCTAACTGGTTTGGGATGCGGCGGGGTTCCGTAGTACTCGATGGCCTTCACTTTGAAGACCTCATCCCCGCCCGCTTCCGTCATCCCGAGCGGTATTTTGCTAAGATGATGGAAGAGGCATTGGGTGACTTCGCCGTACGTTTGGTTCACCCGCTTTCCAGTCGGAGGTCTAATGTATCCTTGTCAGACGTCTGTTCTCCTTGGTTTTCACCTTGGGGCTGAGGACTCCTTGGGAGGGATCGTTGCCAACTATGATGTAGTGAACAACTTGCCCCTTCCTTTGGGTCAATTGTCCCCCGTCGACCAGGCGCTTGTCCTTTGGTGGCCCCGCTTTTTAGCGGTTAATCGATTCCCTCGTTTCTGCGACACTCGTCCTATCATGTACGAGCGCGTCATCACAACGGGTCTTGCTGCTCACTTGGACTTTGCTCCCGTGTTAGCCTCGGATCGTGACTTCGACGAAACTACCAATCCCATTGCTCCTTCAGCTTCTGTTCCACCTCCTCACACCGTCGCTTGGATGGGTAGTCCAGTCGCTGTGGAGGTGGCCCAGTCTGTCTTGACTGAACCCGCTATGGTAGCGGCCGCTCCCGTTTCGGGACCCGCTATCGAAGCGGAGAGTCAAGCTCCACCTTCTATGGTCTTTGTTGGTGCCTTTAGCTTTTTCTCGAGCCATCCTTTGTTTGCTGACGACTTGGTATTGGTTGCAGAAACATTTTAACAAGTGCGGCGAGCGTATGTGCTTTTGTGCTCCCCTCGAGTATCCTGATGAGTCCTGTGTCGAGTACTGGGGTGTTCCCGATTTTCTCTAACTTCTTTCGTGACTTGTTCGTTTCTTATTTCCAATGCCCTAGTCATAGCGGCGCTTTTGAATAGCTATTTTGCCCTTCTATATTTTTCTAAGTCCAATTTTTCCACTTAGATCCTATTTACTTCTTCGTTTTGCGGGCGTCTCCCCTTGACTTATATGGTTTGACGTCCCGCTTATCTCTTATAGTTGTTACTAGTTCACTCAATGCATTTGTTGAATGAACCACTTAGAGTCCGAAGACCCGACCCGCTATCGGGTCGGGTGCCAATTCCTTGTGTGGCGCAGTCTATTTTTCTTGCCTTTCTTGTACTTTCTTAGATGTCCGACAACTTAGCGGGTTCGCGCTTTCGGTCTCGTTTTTATCCAAGAATTTACAAGCCATTTATTGATATATATAGCTTTCTATATAATATTTGCCCGAAGGCCCAAAGAAAAGATGGCGACCCCGATACCCAAAAAGAAAACCACCGTACGTTTACAGTCCATATTCTGTCGTACTAAGTCCCATTTTGTAAGTAAAACGTCTAGTCCGTTTGCTTAGAGTCCACTGGAACTTGGGCCTGCCCAAGTTCCTACTTCTCCTTGCCTTTGCCTTTGCCTTTGCCCTTCTTCTCAGCGGGGGCCTTGGCCTTTCCTTTTCCTTTCCCTTTTGGGCTCTCCATCTCCTCGTCCTCGTCCTCGTCGTCGTCGTCCTCGTCGTCGTCATAGTCGTGGTTCCCGCGCTCCAACTTGCGCAGGATCTCCGACGTGTCCCCACCAGTCAGGATGATGGAGAGCGCTCACCTGTGGCTGCAGCCTGTTACCAATAAATAGGTATCTACCCCCAAGTGTGATTTCAATGCCACAGGGATCTACCCCCAGACGGGCTCTAGCCCTCAAATAATTGCATGTCCCCCTCTGTTCCTAGGTCCCGGACCGGGCACTCCCGATGTATTGTCAGCATGCCGACGTCATATCCCGCCACTAATCTCTCAGCCCGCCATATCTGTGCGCCAGCATCAGGAACTCTATCCCAAACGGGCCTCAAATCATACCAAACATGTTGTACCAGCCAAAGACACCGAAAAACCGGAAAATTGTGATATTCACGTGTCATATTTAACCACTTTATATACACTACGCTACACGTCGTTTCTTCTTTGTTCGTCCCAACTCGTCCGTCGACTCGAAGCGCACTAGACATTCATCATGTAGCTTTTCTCTCAACGCCGACTGCCGTTGCGCATACGCGCGCTTCCCTTCCGATATCCTATCCCCGCCACATACACTTTCCTTCAGGCGCAACCAGTGTGTGCGTTCGTAATCCAATGTCGCAACCACTCGTCGCATCTCCTCTTCAAGCAGGATAACCTCTTCGCGCCATCTTTCCTTACGTGCGTACGCCTTCATCCATTCAATTCGGATAGCTAGTATGGAGTCAGATAATGTGGCGCAACTACAATCAAACAGACTTACACTCATGCAAGGACTCGTCAGTATCTGGATCTGGTACCCCCTGGGCAGTCCAGATCCAGCTTAGTTTGCGGCGACTTCCACCGCGAGCCTCGGCACCGTTATTCTCCTCTTCCTCAACCTCTGCTGCTGCCATCATGCGCCTCTTGCCATCGCGACCAATCTTCGCCAGGCGTCTCGCACGCTGTCCATCGTAATCTGTGACAAAGCGGGTGGAGACGTCTTCGTCTACAAGCACACGGAAATCCGGCCATTTTTCTGCCCCGTCCAAAGCCACAATGGCTTTCCGCGCGACACGATAGCGTAGGACGGCACTATCAATGCGGTCACTGAGGCGTTCCAAGGCGCCCCGTGAACGAGTCGTCTTCGTTTGACCCCGAAGATTTGCGTCCCTAAACCGGATGAGATGAGATTTAGAATGTAGGCGCATCCGGATGGTCGTGAGCTGGGTGGAACACTGTGCTTCCCGAAGTCGGGACTCCGTCGAGAAAACTGCCCGGCGGTACGAACTGCCACGTTCGGCCTGAGGGATCTCTGAAGGTAGGAAGAGTTTGACATCTTCTGCCTCCACAGGTTTTGCTGCCACATTGGACTTGCGCGCAGCCTCCTCTCTCTTGGACGTTACAGCCAGCTCATGTTCAGACGCCAACACCAACGCCTGCGGCATGAACGTTGCCTGTAATGCTCGGAAATGTCGAAGCTTTTTCCAGAATCCCGTACGTCGGGCCTGGAGGAGGCGGGCATGACCATCCTCTTTACGCCGTGCTTTCTTCATATTCTTGATACAAAGTCTAAGAGTCAATAGTGAGCACACACATGTAGCCAGAAGATAAACAAAATACGTACTGCGTACTTTGAATGTGTAGACCCAGACGCACAAAGGCCAGGACACCTGCGACACCTTTCCCATCTCGAGATAAATCCCCTGCGCCCGCAGTTTCATCCTGCTCCTGACGAAGCTCGAGAAGTTCTTCCTGATCCAACTCCATGTGTACCTGGTCGACAGTCACCGTATCTAAAAAAAAAATCAGCACCGTCCGCGCAACATCATAGTCGTTAACATACCTCGCCGCCACGAAGACTCGTAAGGATTCGTTACTGTCTTGTCCTTCCGGAGGACATGCTCCTCCGTATGCCAGTTCCTGAGCCACTTCATCCAGCTCTCACGCAAGTCAATCCCAAGAGAGGCGCTCGTTGTCTTAAAACTCTCAAGCTGCTCCTTCTGCTCGACCTTGGCGACCTCAAAACGACGACGGAGAAGTATACCTGTACCAAAGAAGGTCAGTCTCAGTATAACAGTTCAAGAAAATAAAGGGTCACTTACCCAAGCCGAGGTTCTTCGTCCAGTTCAAATCATCCATTGTATCCTCCAGACTTTCATGCCGTGTATTCTCATGCATTTCCTTCGTCGCCCACGCCTTTGGTCCCAGCTTACTCCAAACTCGTTCAACTCCCTCTCCGTCTGTCATGCCTGCTCCCTCTTTGTAGCGCAATGATTCAGACGACGCGCAAGCATCTTCATGGACCCCGCCGTGCCAAACAGGGAGCCCGATAACGATTTTCTCAACTTCGTTCCCCTCTCGCAAAATCGCCGGAAGATGCTTACGACGTTCTGCCAAATTGATCTTCCATTGGCAGCCAACGTCGTAGGATACCATGTATTGTAGTAGGTCTTCGCCAAGAATAGAGGCCCAAAATATATAGTCCATGTTCGCGTATCTAGGTCTTCGCATTAGTCACGTGTGCACGCTCGTTACGAGAAAGACAGACCTCTCGCCCTTGAGCAGGTCACCCAATCCTAGCGGGCGTATGACCTCGTGACGGGTACATATGCAACCCCCAACACCAGTTGCGCGTAGCCCCTTCGACAGTCGGGTGTCTTTCTGCATTAATGCAGCGAACGCAATACAACTACTGATCTAGCCGTTGTCAGCACATGAAAGCTGTGATAAGGGGTGGGCTCACATCTTCCTCCTTCACATAATTCTTGAGATGAGGAAAATAGCTATCCCCTGGCACGAAACAACCAAGTCCATCTGCTAGCACCGTGTATAGCTTGTTTTTGCTCTTGGCTCGTAGTCGATTCTCCATTCGAAAGCAGGCATCCATGCCGAGGATCAGTGCGTACTTGAATCTAATAAGTTTCCGTTAGTTACGGGACTCTTACGAAGCGCAAAAGACAACTTACTGCAGATTTGCGTCTACCTCCTTCCAGTTCTCCGGCAAATTCACCTTCGCCCGGGGACAAGCCCAGCACCGTACTGCAGCAGACCCCCATGCCGCTGACCGGACCCCCCCCTCCAGGTAAGCGACGCCTGAGCGACGCATCCGATCCATATAGGAGACTTGTTGAGACATGAGGCCAAACGATTTATACCGATCTGGAACAAACTCCAATCCCACGGCATCTGAAAGACGCTCCAGTGTGGTCACGTAGTCGCGGACGTTTACGTTGGCGACGACGTTAAGACGGCGGAAATGCCGCAAGCACTCAAACGTTGCCAACGTTCGAGGTTGAGCGGTGGAGGCAGGGTACCAGCCGATGCGTATGTATTGTCGCCACTCGTTCGCCTCATCAGATAGGTCGCAACCACAGATTGACGTGGTGACTGAATGAACTCCATTCGTGTGCATTACCGTCACAGTCCTCAGAGCACCAGAGACTGGACATTGTCCACCATTATGACCGAGCTGGAAGCACAACCCCAGTGCCTTGAGCGAAGTCTTTGTAAAGTGGGTACCAATCCAAACCTTGGGCAGAAAATCAGTGAAATGCCTTAACGCAATGACACTGGAAAAACATACCTTGATCATATGAAGAGGCGTATAGTGATGACGCCTAATACAACACGACCGACATTCCAAGAACTCTCCGCACGTCACACATTTGTAGAGCTGGGCTACTGCCGGCGGTACCGTTCCCATGGAATTTGACGGGGGTGAGAGCAGCGATGGGCTTTGGGGGGCAATATCTGGTACACCGGGGGACACGATATCGTTGGCTAATGCAGTGGTCGGATCGGGGTTTGAACCCGGTATATCAGAGCTGGTCGGCATGGAGGAAGACGCAGGAGCAGACGTAGGGGATGCAGATGCAGCGGTGGTCAAAGGAGCCCGACAGGTTTGGCAGCAAGGGTTGGAGGGAATGGCTTCGCGCACAAAGGTCTCGCCCATTATTGTATCAACCATTGGAATGAACAGTGACATCGGGTCATCCTATCAAAAAGCATGAGGAGAGTTGGGGGCTAAAAAGACGAACTCGACGCACAGAACTGGTGTAGCTCTTCCGCTTGCTTTCCCGAACCTCGCCCGTCTCATCAATGAGGACGGCTGGATTAAAACCCTCCTCGACATCCTGCCAGAGATCTTCTGGGTCTTCGTCATCGGACGGGAGACTCTGATCGCCATCCGACTCCTCATCCCCTCCCTGGGCCTGGTCAGCCAAGGATGGGTGACCACAACTGCTGACTCCCTCGCCGGTTGAGAGTCGCACTCGTTTGGCTACGGGCACATCCCGAGCTTCCGCTACCCGAATCGCGCGGTCTCCATGTCGAGAAAACTCGAACGTGGAGTCAAGATGCTGCCGTGTATATCCAGGTTGATCTATGACCACTGGCTGCGGCAGAGAGACGTCCGAAATGGCGCTTTTCCTGTGTCTGGCGCGGGGAAGAGTTGGTTGGAGTTGGCTGAGGGGATTGGCGGGGAGAGTATAGACACCCGGCAAGGGGTTTGGTGCTCGTGCCGCACTTCCACTTCCTGACGCCTGAGCCTGGGTGCCCGATTGAGCATTTGGACGAGCCAGGCGGGCGGAGCGTGGACTGAGGACATTTGTCGTCCCAAAGTTGACGAGTTCGTAGTCACGCAGCGCTTTGTAGTATTCTGCACCGCGACGTTCGTATGACATAGCATCCACAATCGACGGAAAGGACCAGCTGAGAGCGCGATAACAGGTATAAGTTGGCCATGGTCGGTGGATGAACAGAATGTACGTTACCGTGAGTCGTGACAGTGACGGCTGACTGATATCTAGCTTGCCTCCGTCTACCGTTATTCCAGTCTCACGTCGCCTCACTGTCGCGGTGCTTGCTCGAATTCAACGCCCTCCAACGACGGATGGACAGGAAAAGACTTGATGGCTGACTATATTCTAATATCTCCGCAAATTCTACGTACCTGTGGCCACAATTTGACTGATATCTTGGTGGCTGTATCAGACTGTATCTCGACGGCTATATCTATTATCTGTCGACAATTTGTCTGATCTCAGCTTCCCATGCTCCTCATGCATCCCCGTAGAATTGCCCCCATGCTCCTGATCGGATGTTTAGGTGCGCCCGCGGCCCCAAAAAAATCGTATTAAAACATGCTCCATACTGCACTCTTGTGTCCCAGAGAAATCCGTGTCGCTCCCCAATACCCAATATACCATGCCAAAAGCTCCCTCGTCGACAAACAAGCCCCCCGCGCCTTTTCGGCAGCAAAGGCCTCCCAAAGTCAAAGCCTTTCAGATCAGCTCTGGTCAGCTCATGTTCTCTTTTTGTTTGCTCGACGTTGCTGACCATTTAGCCCCGTCTTTTTACTTGACGGCAGCACAGTTCAAATTTATCAGTGCTCAGCGCATCGAGTACTTGCTACATAAACGCGATCCAGACACCCGCATCAAATTCCTCCAGGCGGTCTGGCTCAAGTTCTTGGACGCTTATCCTGGTCACAATGTCCCCCCCTTCCCCGAAGATGAGGAGATGGTGACCCGTTTCCATCTCTCTCGCGCTCGGGTTCGTCGACTCAGTTGTTACTCGCCTCTGAACCATGCTGATTCCATTTCCTATAGGCCGTGGGTGCCAAACTGGACTATATGATCGACTTCACTGGTGCAGGTCGGATCTCATCAACGAAGGGTAGCAAGTAGATATTTGTTTAGCGTACGGACATTCCTTGCGTAGTCTATCTGGAATACACAGAGTACAAGTATGTCCTCTTCGGTATGAGACCGTGAACCCCATGTGAAGGCTGTGCTCGCGAGACCAAACAACAGCTGTGAACTCTTCGTCGTCGCCTGATTTGCACTTAGGATCAACCATCATGACCGACTCAATCCCTAAATCTGTCCAACTGTCTTTGGCTCGTGTGAGGTCTTCTGGTACGCCCACAGGTTAAATCCATTGTGTAACTGTATACACTGTGAATTAATAGTGCCTTCAGATGCTTTCGTGTTTGCAAACTGGCGCCTTGTTCACAATGTCCTCTTTCGTGAGCGTCTGATGCGACCAGTGCGGTACTTCTCGGACGCGCAGCCTGGCCGTTACTTTTCATCTGCACATTCTAGCTGTTGTGTATCTTACGACCATTCCTGTCGGAGATTGAGATTGGCAGGTTCAACTAGTGATGGAGAGACGCCAGAGAAAGTGTGGTCCAGGCAGGGGAGAGTCAAGGCCCGATTGTAATATCTTCGCACATGTAGCTCGGCAGGACAAATTTACGCTACTGCACCGACCTGCATCTCGCGCCCCATGCCAGACTTGATCCATTCCTCCCTTGCACGCACGTCCGAACTCACCTCCTCCTCATCTTCACGCATCTTTCTGTCCCATTCCTCCTCATCGAAAAGGTATCCGAACTTCCCGTCCGTGTCCAAATGAACTTTCGTCGACTTGACATGGGCGAAATCGACTGGGCGAGCGTATCGCATAAGCGCGCACTCCACTCCCAGCCAACCCTGCACATCGAGATCTAAGCCGCGGCGCAGGTCTTTGCGAAATTCACCTGAAGTTCGCATCCAGCAGGCAACGTTCACGACATCCTCATGCTGGTAGATACCCATCTCGTGGAATCGAATCCCCAGGGTGTCCAGCAAATTGTCTTGCAGCCATTTTCGGACGCTCTCATGAACGAACTCTGTATCCGGCGATAACACCCAACCTGGCGCCAGACGCGAGCGAAGAGCAGGCAAGTCCGTGGAAGTGGGGTCGTACTCTAAACCTGATATTTATGAGTGGAGTAGGGAGGGAGTGGAAGATGGAGACATACTCTCATCAACGGTACTCTGCAAAAAATAGCGAGGCTGTAACGGGCGGAGAGTGCGAAGCACCTCATTAATTTTACTAAACATTCCTTAATGTTGAGCGTGCAGCGCAATGGAGAAAAGCAAATGTCAACGTACGACCGATGGATTTCAGCAAAGCTGATGTGGAGGCGCCTTCTCTCTTGAAACAGTAGGCGCTTTCTCTGCTGGATAATGTTGTTGTCTTCGGCGGACATAGGCAACGGAAACATAGTGGTGAACAAGATGGTTGCGAAGCAGAACTTTTATTTCACATTCCAGCTCGCAGTGAGGCAATATTGGACCATATCGTAAAAGTCCAATAAAAGTCCAATAAAGGATAATGTTGATCTTGATTCCATACGCACTTAAGGAGCGACTTCGGCTAGCATCAACTCTCCCTCCCACCAACCAAGTCCTCACATCGACATAACGGCGGATATGGGACGCAAGAAATTATATCATACAGAGGAGGAGAAAGCTGAGGCTAAGCGGCGCCATCGTATGGATTGGTACGACCGGTGAGTGGGTTTTAATTTAATGGACCTCATCTCATCCTTATTTTATATAGCAATCGCCATAAGGTCTTGAAAGCTTACAAGATGCATAGAGCCAGTGAAGTACAAGAAACCGCTAAGGCCAGTAGCAGTCGTCTCAGGTCTTCGGTAACGAGTGTGGCGTCTACGAGCACGAAATCTACGAGACCGGCGGCCCGCAACCACATTGATTCTAATGCGGTCGCACAAAGGTATGGTTATATTTCACATCATTATCTTTTCCAAGCCTAACATAGTCCAGCAGAACTCACTCCGACCACGATGCGGTGACGCCACAGATCTTCTTGGGTCGCGTGCACCAACAAAACAGACTGCTGAACGAGTTCATGCAAACAAGTGCCGAGAGTTTCTGTGTTAGGGTCGCTGATGAAGTAGCCCATACGCCCAAGGATCACCAAATTGAGTGTGTCCGGAAATACTTGGAAAGTGTGGCGTCTCTCATTGACGCTGCACGTCCTCATACTGTTGCCCTTTACAACCAATATGGCATGATCCCCGAATGGAGGGAGGCGAAGACCATCCAAAACGGCATGGGTATGGTCATCCAATATCTGGATGAAATTCACCATCACGCCGAAATCGACGATCTGGAGGGGGCATTGTCGCTGAGCTTGTTATCATTTCAATAATCATATTTAAAATTAGGCCCGCGGAACTGCATGTATCTCCTTGCGCTGAACTGCCCCCAAATATTTCTCTCTCGCAACTGTGATTGAAGTAAAGCTGTCATGAAGTGAGTTGGGAGCCTTCGAGTAAGACAGGTGGGCTTCGATGCTATTGCAGACGTCAGGTGGCGTGTAAAAAATAGGAGGTAAGACCCACATGGAAGTAAAGATACCGGGCCAGTATCCGCGATACACGCAATAGTACCGTCGATACTCATCACTCGGACACAACGGTGTCAACGGGGGCGCCATTAATTCACGTGGATTCAACGCCACGGGAAGCGTCCGTGGAATCGGCTCTTCTCCATCAACGCCACCGATCCAGCCTCTCTCATCCGCATATTCCAACGCGGCACGAGCTTCTGCCTGTGTGGCGTACCCTTGTAAACAATTGCCGGTTACGCCCTCCGTCGCTCTCTTCGCGCTGACCCACCCAGTATGAAGCCCGGAAGGCTTCCCTACAAACACAACATAAAAGGGCGGTCGCTTTCTTCGCCTCTTCTTCCGCTTGACCTGGGCTACCACATGTGCACCTGCCAATTGAGCGGTTCCAGCGTTCGCCCTGAGAATCAAGTTAGTGGTTTGAGCGCGCAAGACAACCGATCATCAAACCAGTGAGTGGTCGTGGTGAGTCCACCTGAAGTTATTTGATACAGAGTGGTGTCCACATCGGGCGCTGGCAATGGAATCAATCGAGAGTCACCCGTCAGAAAGAAAGAAAGATACCTGGCCTATTGGCTTCCGCATCTTCAGCAAGCGCGAGGGCGGCGATAAGACCACAGATCTCATCGTTATCCGACAGCTCGAGATCCATACTGTCATCGGCACACGTCTCATATTCACTAGATTCGGACGACGAGCTGACCCAGATAACGGGGTAGCCCTCAGATTCACTCATCGCAAGAGGGGGAGAAGTGAGGAACACATTCATTGCCACAGGAATACACTATTTAAGTCTCCGACGTTGGAATGATCCGAACGGATTGATATCTCAAAGATCGGGGCGGCTGCAAACAAGTCAGTGCCCAGAGATAACATGGCGGGGCGAGATAGTGGACTTACACACAGATCCGCATCCATCCGGAATTCCTAGCAGCGTTGAAGTGGTCAACAGCGTCACGCAGGCTGTCCTCCTTTTTGCCATGGGCCGAGCTGACTTTGCGTGTCGCCTGGTCAACCTGGAAACTGAAAAGTCCATGAGATTAGAACCGAACGAAAATGAGAACACGTACGAGTACTTGAAAACTCCCAAGAAAACACCGCGGGTGACAACGTACCACTCGCGAGCCTGTTCAGCAGCAGTCACGTAGACCATATCGGTGCTGGGAACTTGGTAGTATTCGACGCCGTGGATGACGGGAGCCTGGACGATGGGAGCCTGGACGACGGGAGCCTGGACGACAGGCGCCGCGATAACAGAGGGCGCCATCACATTGACAGGAGGAGGTGCAGCTGGGCAACGAATCAGTGTGAATGTTGTCGCCAACGGAGAGAGGCGACATACTGATGATACTGTATTCACTGGCTTCGTCGTCCTCGCTGTCGGAGGTAGCATCCGTAGAGTGAACAGTGTTAGCCTCAGTAGTCGACGACAGCGATAAGCGCTGGTCAGGCTGATCGTCGTCGTCGAAATGGGTCTGAGGTTGCGACATGAGGGGGGAAAATAAGAGGTGATAAACAAGAACAGAGGAACACCAACTAACCTTAAAGAGAAAGTGGAACGTGTCGGAAACACCAGCCCACATGGTACATTGGAAATGTGGCGGCAGGTGGCGGAAAGACAAATAGTGAACGAACGGGCCGTGGTGTTCCTGCGTATCCATTGACATCGTGTCTGTTATCCATTTACCCACAATGCCGCCAAAATCGGGAAAGAAGGCCAAGGCGCAGCGCGAAACCAACAGAGGTTGGGCCGAAGGCGCTCGGGAGGACTTATTGAATGAACACGTCGACGACTTCGCAGCCGCTATGAGTAAAGGTGCAGCCGCCGAAGAGGAAGTTCTTCGTCGTGTCATTCGCCAATACTTCTACCACTTTGACCTCGATGATACGATTGAACCCTCCCTTCCTCTGAAGCCATTCGACGAGGCCTGGACGCCTCCCCTGGAAGATGGAACCTTGGAAGAATTGCGAGCAAAGAGGGATCTGAGGGAAAAGAAGAAAAAGGTCAGCCTCCGTGTTTGAATGTGCAACAGTGTATTCACCAAGTGGCTAGTCTATCCGAGCGTGGCTCCTTTACCGCTCGCTAAAGTTGTCTTCGATACGTTCGACGGTTCGTCGCCGCCTCCTGAGCGATGGGTACCTCGCACTCCTCAACAAAGTTGGGAAACTTGGTTTCCGCCCTCCCAAGGCGCGTTCGGCATCGCAGGAATGGCAGAAACAAAACAAGGAGGAAGCGTCGCGCATTGTGCAGGATCTCTGGGACATCGAGGTCAATGCCGGGCGACAGACCATCCCAGCGAGGGGAGGCATTTCGGCAAAGTTTCGTCAAGAGACGATTCAGGCCCACTTTCAGTCTTTCGCCCCAGACGTGCAGAAAGCGTGGGCGGGGAAGGCGAAGGCGGTGGCAGACGGAGCAAAGGCGGAATGGGACAAGGTCTACAACGGTCCGCCCTCAACAGCGCCTGAGGATCGTGCTGCGTGAGTACATGATGTGTTCAACTTGGGAATGTCACTTACCGGTCTTGCTAGATGTGTGAGAAACCTCCCAACGTTTCTACAGCCAGTGGCGGAAGGTATCATGAGCCTCACTGGTCTGATGACTATCGTACATGTCGTTGGTCCGATGGGTGCTATGGATGGGGAAATTGGTGTTATGAGGTGAGCGTGCATGACGAGATCGACACGACGGGACTAACCTGTTTCATAGTGTATGCGCTGGGAAGAATCTAGATACGGTGCCCGTAACGGTGTCGAAGTGGGATCCTGCCACCTACGAGGCCTGGCGGAACCATCTAGTCAAGTTCGCCCAGACCGCGTACAGCGAAAACGACAAGGCTGGCTTCAAGATGTCCTCAAACCCGGTTCTTCCCGCCGACTTCAAGGCGACGGTTCTCGATGATGACACATTGGATGCAGTCACCAGCTCAGTCAACGCGGAAGTGGCTGCGAAGGACACGGGCGGGTTGGCCAGCACAGATGACGAAGGATCGGATGGCGATGACACAGACGACGAGGGGGCTGCATCCCGAAAGCGCCCCGCAGCAGGAACGGGCTCATCCAGCAGCAAACGCCAGAAGACGACAGACGGGGAGGGTTACAAACAGCAACCTAGGTCCGTTGATCCCAACCTGGTCATGGTGGACGGCCGATGGATGTCCCAGTACGAAGTTCAGCGTGCAGAGAATATGCGCAAGAATAAAGCCATTCTGGACTCTCTGCAGATCAACACTGCGGCTCTCCCGAAGGCGACGGGGAAGGGAAAGACTAGGAACCCAGCATCGGTGGAGAAGACAGCGGTGCAGCCAGCTGGGGCGCCCGTGCGACGTCAGTCAGGTCGCCGGAGTGGACGGGAGCTGCAAGGCCCGGCGATTGCTCCTGCTGGGGTAAATGAGATGAGTGACATTGACGAAGGTCACGGAGGGGACGTACCAATGGACGTAGACCAACCCTCAATGGATATCGTGGACACTATGGCCCCGACACCAGCTGCATCCATCGTGAAAGGTGTTCCCATCGTCACGCCCGCAGCTTCTGATACCATGGTAGCGCGAGCCTCCCCGTCGGTCGAGGAAAACCCTCCCATCGTCACGCCTCCACCGTCCGCCGTAGCGCCATCTGCGTCTGCAGGATCCGTTGTCGCCATTCCTGTCTCCCTGCCTCCCATGCAAGCCCTCCCTGTCGGTGCCCCTCCATCGTCCGCCATCGTTGCGCCCACGTCTGTCTCGTCGTCAGGTACCAAGTTAGACGATGAGGCGCGCGAGATCTTACTTGAGCAAGTCCCAGTATGGTTCAGTGTACCATTCCAAGTGTTTTGTGCCAAAGATTGGGGGGATTCGTGGAAAGAGTTGCTGGAGGCTTTTGTGAAGCTGGAGGGGTCGGTGGACTTCGCGATTACGGAGGGATATTTGCCCAGGACTGGCCGGCCCGCCATTTTGTCGGACTGGGTGGCAGATGGGCGCTTGAAGCCGAAGAAGGGGGCGGGACCGAAGAAGATGCTTTTGTTGCAGTCAAAGGAGGTACCAAAGTTCGAGGCGTCATTTGTCGCATGGTGGGATTCAATGCAGCCGCCTTGGCGAAAGGAGAGCGAGAAGGGGACGTGGTTGCGAAAAGGACGCAGTCGCGATTATGGGGAGTTGGACGTGTGGGGACAGAATGGTTGGTTATCGGTCGTTGCCTGTTTGTATTGGTGGAGAGAGGCACAGAAGGACGACGTACAATTCAACGTGTGGGAAGAGTACGTAACAGACGCAACATGGTTGATGCAAGGGCTAAGGGAACGTGGGTACAAGGAGGAGGGTAGATAGCTTGTCACTGTAGTATTATATGTGGCGTTGACTGTGTCGTTTACTTATTAAATTCAACCAAGGACAAAGTTATATTGAATGGCTCGGTCGATGGATGACGTCATGATCACGGACTTAGAGAAGTTAGATCAGACGGCAGAAAAGCATTGTAATTACAAGATATCTTGTATGTATCTTATACTGAGGCGTTACAGTTGTTTTGGTGAGACGATTCGGAACGCTCTGTAGCCGTACCCGTGTGTATATATGACGACGGTGACCCAGGTACACAATATTTCTCTTGGTCACACATAGGAGATTGTTCAGACGTGCCACACAAAGCGCAGATGCTTTCAAATAAATTATTGAAGTGCGCCACAAAGGGAGCGGGGGGAGCGACGGGTATTTCAATGAACATAGCTGTGGTAAAGGCTGTCAGTGCTAGCACAGCATCTCTATTGATGACACACGATCGGGCTCGCACTGGTAAGCGCGACGGAGCTGGGTACAGAGGTGCGCCACGCAAGGTGTCGGGATGTCCCCGTGTCTAATGAGGTAGGACAACGTTGCCATTACTGAACGACGCGAGGGCATTTGCATAAGTGAACGTATGCATTGATCCGTATATAGAGGAGGCTGGCTACCGAAGCGTGCCACAAAAGGGTGCCGGGAAATTGCCGTGCTCAATCGGGCGATACACTGGTCCTATTCCCGATGGGGTGGAACATTATCCCCGCTCCTTGTGAGATGCAACGGCACGCACAGAAGGGGAACGGGGTGTACAAATGCGGCTACGAAGGTGCGCCACACAAGTTGCCGAGGGAGTGCCGTTCCCAATCGGGCAAGAGACCGCGGCACGTGCATCCAGACCAAAATGCATTGCGGGATCGTGTTCCTGACGGTCCTATGGCGGGGGCGGGAGGCTTATAAAGCTTCCCCTGGGAAGTGGTACATACTTAAGCCTACTAGGGATACACCCCAAGTGGTACAACCCCTTGTTAGGGATAGACCCCAAGCTTATTTGCTGGAGAATACAGCTATGGCTCGAGCGCTGCCTCGAGGTTTGGGATGACAGCTTCTGACAGCCTGACGGTCTCCTCGAGTGTCGTCAGCCTGGCCCTCAGCGTCTCCACCTCCTTCTCCAGTTCCTCGACTCGCAGTTGAGCCTCGTCCTTGAGGAGGCAGGGGTCCTCGGGATCCAGCTTTAGACACCCTTTCTTGGTGTATGTGCATTCCACGCACGAGCGATTCGATCCTTCGTATTTGCAGCGGATACCCTTCTTGAAGCACCCTCTGCACAAGATCTGCTCGTTGTGGAGAGGGTCGTCCTTCTCGCGGGCGGGGAGCATGGGCCTACGCCCAGTCGGGTTGTCGACGACCGTTCGCGGCTTCCTCTTCTTTTTCGGCTCCGCTTTGTCGTCGTCGAGTTTTCTTTTCGAAGATGACGCCACCAGCTGCGGGGCGGGCTGAGCGATTCGTGCCCGACTGGCAGGCGGGGCCGACGTTGAGGCGGCCGACTTGTTCTTCTTGGCCTCGCGGGCCTCTGCTCGAGCCGCTCGCTGGGCGGCCAGAGCCGCTTCCTCGGCGGTTGGTTGTTTCTATTTTCCCAGTTAGTCTCGTCCACTTGGTTTTCTCCAAGTCATAGACTAACCTTCGTCTTGGCCACTTCTGGCCTCTTGTTGGTGAGTCTCCTCCTTTTCTTCGGAGGGCTCGGCTGTTTTGACTCCTCCGAGTCATCCTCGTCTTCCTCGACTTCCACTACCTTCCTCTTGTTCACCACCGGCACCCAGGCAGGCGTCTTGAGGATTGCGGGTCCCCAAGTCCTCTTCCTTGGCGAGTCGCCTTGGACCGGCCTTCCCAGCTTTCGTTTCTTTGAAACAGGCTTGGGGGCCGTCGACGTCGTTGGGCTTGGTGCCGCCTCAGGAGGCGTCGCCATTCTGGCCGGCGTACCCGTTGGGGGCGACCAGATCCGGGGCGATAACCTGGTTGGCGATCCATCCTGCGGTGTTCTTGTTGCCGCTGGAGGCGTTCCCGCGACAGGTGGGGACGGTGGGGGAGGGGTCGTTGTTGGAGGCGTAGGTTGTAACCAGGCCTGTGGTGACGGTGGCGGAATTGGTGCTGGGAACCACGTGGGTCCAAACAGCGATTCCGCCATCGGGGGCGGGGAATCCAGACGGAGAGGCAGCCTCGGTGGTGACTGCGGGATAGGAGGGGGCATTGCCCTCGCGAAATCGATCTCGACGGCGGTGAGACCGTCGTCGCGATCTGGATCTGCAGGAGGTTCACCTCCCGTAGATCCCGTCGCCTCCTTTTCCTTTGGCTCTGGAGAGGACGTGCTCATTAGCTCGTCCACCTCCTCGTCCTCATCTTCTTCGACCTCCGTGGACGCATAGTCCAGGCCTAGAGTCTTCGTCCTTCCTGCCTCGTAACTTGACCAAGTTTCCACGCGTGCTGGACTTGGTTGACGCGTCGCCGACGCGTCATCCGACGTTGTCATGCCTGACTCCGTCTTGTCCAACACGCTTGGAGACATGGGCGTCGCTGCCGGGCTGGCTGGTGGGGTTGGTGACTTTGGTGGTGGCGTTGGTTCTCGTTCCTCTGCCCGCGGCGAACTTGCCTCAGATTGCGTTGGCAGAAACAAGGGTGTAGTTGAGCCGAGCGCCATGGTTGGTTCCATACGCGGGGAGACAGGAGCCGACGAGACCGTGGTGGCAGGCTCTGGCGCAGGCGACATAGCAGCGGGCGATTCGTGGGCGGGCGACACCGTAGCGGCAGGTTCGGCAGCAGGGGAGACAGTCGTGGTTGGCAGTGGGGCAGGAGTCGAAGGCGCGGACATGTTCAAGTAGAACGTGGTGGTTGAAAAGAAAGAGGGTAACATTAAAGTCCCTCTTTCTCACACTACCGGGGTCCGGTCCGGTGTTTAATGGATCGCCCATCAAAACATCCGAGGCGAGTCAATATCTTCCCTTTTTGGATTGCTATTGATGCCCTGTTCTTGCCTTGTTCGCTTCCGACTATCTCGGTCCCGTTGAGTCCCTGAGCTCGATTCACTCTTTCTTTTTGCTGGCCTTATACAGGCTTGCCCTTCCTTGGCTTTTAGCGCTGTTATGCCTGGCAACCAGTCTTCTATTGATTGGTTTTGGACGCGTCTTGTCACGTGACTGGTCACGTGCCTTCTCCGTGACTCGTGCCGATTTCCGATTTCCACCCGCTATGTTGGCGGGTGTTCTGACTGCCCGCTATATAGGCGGCTGACGATGAATCTTAACAAAATTTAAAATTTTGGCCCATATAACGCCTCTATATCCCCTACCAAGGAAATTAGATGGTGTCCGCACCATCTGTTCCCTACGTAGTTTTATTTACCAAGTTGAGTACTCGCCCGACACTATCGCGGATCCTATGTAGCCTCTTGAAAAATACATCTCCCAGTTGTTTTGGGTCCTTTCTCGAGTAGAAAGGGATCACTCTAAACTGGGCTATCTTATCTTTCAATATCGAGCCATCCAGTTCACACAGTACGTAGTTCCCAGCCGTTGTTCGAGAAATAACAGTGTATGGACCCATGAATCTTTCTTTGAACTTTGAATTTAATTCGTCTTCGATGCGCGTATTGCGCACCAGTACCAGTTCGCCTGTTTTGAACTTGTACTTTGGAATTCTATTTTTATGTTCATCCATGAATCTTTCCGCCGCTCTTTTCTTGGCTTCAGTTACACGCTGTTTCATTTTCTTTACGTCTTCTTTGTGCTTTATCAACTGAGTTGCTCGATACGCTATCAAGTCGGAGTGTGAAATCAACGTATCTGGGATATCTACGAGCCAGGTGGCTTCTTCGATATCAAGTGGTAACACTGGTTCACATCCTGTTACTGCGTAAAACGGTGAATGACCCAAAGTCCTTTTAACCGTTATCCTTTCGGCCCATAGTACTTCATGTAAGAAAGCGGGCCATTCCTCTGGATGGCCTTTGCACACTTTAAACAATGATTGTCTAATGTCCCAGTGCCCTCTTTCCACTTTTCCATTGGCCTGTTTGTTGTAGGGAGTGATTAGAATCCCTTTAACACCATACTTAGCCTCGATATGAACCATTGCCTTCTTGATAGCGGGTCCGTTATCGGTGACTATCTGCTTTATACAACCCCATCTACACAATATGTCTTCGAAAATCCAATCCCCTAAGGTCTCGGCATTCTCGTTGATTAACGCTCTGGCCTCTGGCCATCCAGTCAATCCACATCGTGCTACTGTGACTGCATTATATCCTGAGTACTTCTTTCGAGCTCCAGTGCCGCCAGAAGTCGGCATTCTGAAAGTGTCTACAAAAGCCGTTTCATAGATCCCTGGTGTTGGAGTTATAGTTGGTTCTTTGTGTATTTTCATCTTCTGTCTCTTCTGACAGAGTACACACGTTTTCACGAACCAATTGATGTCTGTATCCATTCCTGGCCACCAGAATCTTTTCCCGACAAGTTTGTGGACGGAAAATTGACCTTTGTGCCCATGCTTGTCGTGTATGACCTGTACCACTGGCAGTCTTTTGCCTAGTAGGAGTAGGCCTTTAAGGTCCGGTCCTATGGACTGCCAAACGACTGCCAACTGGACCGGACCGGACCACAAAAAGACTGCCAAGAAAAAAAGACCGGTCGGAAAAAAGACTGGTCCCAGTTGGCAGTCCTGAGGTTGGATGAGAATATTTAGGACTGCCAAAAGACTGGTGCAACCAGTCATGGACCGGTCCATAGTAAAACGGACTATCAAAGGGTGTTCGGACATATTTTAGCTAGTTTAGAGTACAAAAACATATATTTTAGCTCATATATCAAGTTAAATTGAACAATTACAATGTTTACCCTCTTAAACGAACACTATACATAATAGTGAGTTGAAATTTTGACGATGACATAGTATATTGCATAAAGTTCCTATATATTACAAGACACTGTGGTCTAGTGGTTAGAATACCTCAATTTCAGCTGTATTAGGTAAGGTCTTGAGTTCAATCCTTACTAGATGCACATTTTTGTGCACGCGACTCAACCTTGGGACGTGCTGTGCAATAGTTGGACCAGTTGAACCGCGGTCCGGACCGGCCCCGGTTCAACCGGTTGGACTGGAAAGACCGGACTGCAGTCACTACGGTCTAATTAAAAGACCGGTCCCGGTTAATGGTCCTTCCAAAAAGAAGAAAACAAAGGACCGCCCCGGTTGGCGGTCCTTAAAAAAAAATAAAAAAGACCGGACCGAGACCGGACCTTAAAGGCCTAAGTAGGAGGACTCTCCGGTGTTTTCCTTCTGCATTCTTTTTGTATAACTTGTCACCAGCTACAAAGAATTCCTTATCACTGAAGTTCCTAAGGGTTTGGAGTTGTCGATCTGCTAAGATAGCGGGTGTATAATTCTCATCCTTCAAGTAGGGTTCTACGTGTGGTAGTAAGGTTTCCCATAGCTGTTCTCTAGCTGATCGCTCTAGTTCAGGGAACTCGTCGATAGCTACCCATTTTTCTAAGTCCTCCACTGCCATAGCGGCTAGTTGAGTGACTCTGTACTCTTCCTCGACTTCTGTCGGGGTTTCTTCTACTAAGTCTTCCTGGTTCTCATCTGGTTTGCTAACTTCGAAGAGATATCCAGTCCTAGTGTCTATGTTGTCTTTGAAGTCTTCGAAGGGTAAGGGTTTGTCTTCCTCCGCTAAGTTAGCGGGTTCCTCATATTCGAAGGTCAATAGCTCCTCTTCGTACTCGTCCCCTGGTGGACTTGGAATGATCACATTGTTCGGTGATGCTACCCTTCTACTGAGTCCATCTGGACCATGTACTTTCCCCATCAGGAAATGTCCTCCAGGCCTCAGTTAGCAGTAGGTTCAATGATATCATAACATCTAACCTCATGTTAGCCTGCACAACCTAATCAACCTACATCTCCTAAGTATACCTAAATCATCTCCAAGTTAGGGTAGCTTCATTATCAATCTTAGGTCTACCTGAGATATCTATAAGTCTTTCACTCATAGTTAATCATCCTAGGTGTACCTTGGATAACTACAAGTCTTGAACAGTCTACTAATTGACCTAGGTATACCTAGGATATCTTCAAGTTACAAACAACCCATTAAACAACTTAGGTAGACCTTGGACAACTCAGGTTGCATATTGCACTTTTATTAATAATTCTATAAGATAGGTACTACACATAATAGAACATGATATTATAGGGATTAAACAGTAAACTACATGTATATAGTCTGATAAGAATAAAGACTCTGCCAATTATTAATACGGAAGTGCGTACATGTATCTAAAATAGGTTCGTCCGTGTCCCATGTACTGGATGGTGTCCTATCGAAGTCAGGAATTAACATACAGGATTGGCGAATATTGCCAAGCGGGACGATGGAGTAATTGGGCTTCCCGTTCCGAATGTCCTTCGAAACGGACGGCATGTTATGTATACTTGACGCGCGTGGAGTCAGTTTCGGTTTCGTGAACCATTCAACATATGCTAGCGGTCCTTTCGGCCAATACGACGGGGTCAAGATATTTTCGCCCTTTATTGGTATTGCGCTCGGGATCTTGAATATGATTCACACACGTCCAATACGAGTACCTACAACAAGTCAGAGAATAATATGGGCGGGAAAAAGAATAGCGAACCGTCCAATCCGGTAGACTCTGCGTCGTCGTCAGTGAGTACGACGACTGTGTCGAAGCGACCATCATCAACTGGGGTGGCACGGACCCAATCCTTTTCCAATGTGTCATCCAGGAGACCTTCGCGGGTAAATTTGAAAGAGTGAAAGACATTGATACGCTGGAAAGGTAGTGGATCGTAGATGACAGGTGTCTTTGCTTGGAGCTGTTCGATTCCGTTGATATAGTTGCGTAGGTTGACCGCGAAGTCTGGAACACCGTGTTGACGAGCAATAGCGCCCAGGAGTTTTTTGGGGGAGCTGGGAATTTTGGGGAGCTTGATGTGTTGATAGGCGGTGGGGAGATTTGTTTGTGCAACTGTTTCGGTATCTTCAGACACTTTGTCCTTCGGCGTCTGTGATGCAGGAGTCGGAGTTGAAGAGGTAGTGTCGTCCTTCGGAGTCTGTGACCCAGAAGCCTTAGCCTTAGCCTTAGCATCTAGACGAATAGACGAAGATGAATCAGAATCAATTCACACGGCGTAAGAGGAAATGAAGACCCACCAAGCTGCTCCCGGACCCATTGAAGGTAACTCCCGAATCCGTGTACACTCTCCTTGCGGGTAACCCATTCTGTCATTTGTGGGAACTCATCTCGTCGATTGGATGCCCGCCAACCCTTTTTCGCGTAGTCGATGTGTAGGCGTTCGAACATTTCGGTATTATAGTTGTTCGTTGTTCCGAAAAGTCGTATCATATCAACGTAGTGGCAGAGGGAATGGAACTTGGGAATGTTGAAGTCATCGCGGATCCCGACGTCGACAAAGTAGGCTTTGTTACTGCGCCATGTAGCGAGAGCGACGTCCATGTAGCCCAGAGTGTCATCGTCGTGAGTGGGATACTGTGCAAGGTAAATAAAGTCCAGGATGGCTCTGCACGCCGCCACCGCTCGAGCATCAAGTTCGTCAGCCACACATCCCAGAAGGATCTTCCCCATATTCTTCCGTTCTGTCCCACTAATCTGCGAGAGGGCACTTATGCCGTTCTTGAAGTGCCGTACACCCAACGCAGGTGGTAGGCAACGAATACGACGGTCCAACTCTGCCTCTGTCATCAGGGTTTGGCACCACTCTAGCAGGTGTTTGAGAACCCCCTGGTACAGCTGATGAAGAACGTCTGGCGTTTGCGAGAGATGAATGTTTGTATATGGCAGGCCATCCCAAAATGGGGTTGGCACAGTTCCGTTGACGTTCTGTGCGTTGCAGGCCTTGATGTAAGCGGTACGAGACGTGGTCGACCTCTTTGCTTTCGCCATCGCGTCCAGAGTACTCTTCGGGGTTCGACGTTTGAACTTGTCCTCCTCGTCGAGTTCCGTAGCCCCTGCCGTGCACTTAGGGCAAGTGCCATACTTGGAACAAGTGACTCACCCTATGCTATAGGGATAACACGTTATAGGCCTGTAGTGGCAGGGCAAAACAACGCGTTGTCCACTGTAGCTCTAAATGGCTGTCTGGCTGGCTGGCTGGCTGGCCAGGGTATATTGGGGCGGGCTGGAATGGGGCGGGATGGGTCCCAAATATGGATAGGGATTGATGGGAGCATGTAGGGATTGATGGGGAGGGGGAGGGGGAGCAGGGGATGGGGAAATGTGGCCACACATAAATCCGGACCTAGGGATTGATGGGTACTGATGTCATTGATTGACCAGGGGGATGGGGGATGGGGATAGCAATTGTGGCACCAGGAAAATCCGGACCTAGGGTTTGATGGGAGCAGGGGATGGGGGATGGGGGCAGGGGAAATGTGGCCACAGGAAAATCCGGACCTAGGGATTGATGGGAACTAATGGGATTGATGGGGGAGGGGATGGGGGATGGGGCAGGGGATTGGGGGCAGGGAACAATTGTGGCACCAGGATAAATACTGGGCTATTGCCAGGGTATGAGGAGGGTATGGGAGGGATGATTGTAGGTTGAAAAATAAAATTCTTTCTAACTATCAGAAACATGAATGGGGATGTGGCAGCTACTGAAACCAACAATAAAACGATGTGTGGCGCATTTTTAATCGAGGAGCACATACCTCGGATTGACCTGGGGTTGGTCTAGATGTCTTCCTATTGAAAAATGAATGTGTGCAGCACAAAGAACCATGTAAAAACACGAAGATTTGGCTGAGAAACAAGCAGAACATTATTGAAAATCCATCAAAAAGCACCAAAAAGGGAGCAGCACTTTGCCCTCGCTTGGGGGTGACCTGGAACCACTTGTAGGTCGTCCAGACACCTTTGGGGCATTGTATATGTCACTCAGTTAGGTCCCCAGGTCAACAGAACCCTTGGATATGATCAAAATGCCAAAAACCCGGACCACACAGCTTTGGGCCACACTATCAACTTGCCATGACCTGGGGACACCTTATATTCGAAGATATATGTATATAATGCTCTAATCATGAGTTAGATGAAGTCTGGAGTGTCAAAAATGCGGTCAAAACCTTGGATATACCCCAAATAATGTCCCCAAGAAAGCACACACACCATCAACTTCCTCTGACCTCTGGGTCGTCCCAATGTGTTCTATTATCATTATATATGATGTATTAGCACCCCAGAGGTTCCCCCAGTGTGGCAAAATGCGAATAGAAATGGTACAATAATTTATATCCTCTCTTTCTACACCAAGAACCACCCCAACTATCACACATCTGAGTGGTGGACTATTGATTTTAACATCATACAATGTGTTTTTAGCTTCCCAGAATATGTCCCAGGTTGAACACCCTTCAATATAGAGCATGGTCATTTGAGAATTAGTACAAAGATCATATCCTCACCATGTACCAAAGGGATGTATCTTCGAGGTCTACCTAAGACCTGGGCCCCAAGATATCATCTATATGATGTCAAATGACTATTAGAACAGTCCTAAAGATGTAGATATGCGAACCAATGGGTGTACTTGAGAAGGAAGGGTGAATAAGGGTTCACCTATTATCATGAATATTCGCATTTTGACAAACTGGGGACACCTCTGGGATGCCAATACATCATCTATAATGATAATAGAACACATTGGAACGACCCAGAGGTCAGGGGAAGTTGATGGTGTGTGTGCTTTCTTGGGGGACATTATTTGGGGTATATCCAAGGTTTTGACCGCATTTTTGACACTCCAGACTTCATCTAACTCATGATTAGAGCATTATATACATATATCTTCGAATATAAGGTGTCCCCAGGTCATGGCAAGTTGATAGTGTGGCCCAAAGCTGTGTGGTCCGGGTTTTTGGCATTTTGATCATATCCAAGGGTTCTGTTGACCTGGGACCTAACTAAGTGACATATACAATGCCCCAAAGGTGTCTGGACGACCTACAAGTGGTTCCAGGTCACCCCAAGCGAGGGCAAAGTGCTGCTCCCTTTTTGGTGCTTTTTGATGGATTTTCAATAATGTTCTGCTTGTTTCTCAGCCAAATCTTCGTGTTTTTACATGGTTCTTTGTGCTGCACACATTCATTTTTCAATAGGAAGACATCTAGAGTAACCCCAGGTCAATCCGAGGTATGTGCTCCTCGATTAAAAATGCGCCACACATCGTTTTATTGTTGGTTTCAGTAGCTGCCACATCCCCATTCATGTTTCTGATAGTTAGAAAGAATTTTATTTTTCAACCTACAATCATCCCTCCCATACCCTCCTCATACCCTGGCAATAGCCCAGTATTTATCCTGGTGCCACAATTGTTCCCTGCCCCCAATCCCCCTGCCCCCATCCCCATCCCCTCCCCCATCAATCCCATTAGTTCCCATCAATCCCTAGGTCCGGATTTTCCTGTGGCCACATTTCCCCTGCCCCCATCCCCCATTCCCTGCTCCCATCAAACCCTAGGTCCGGATTTTCCTGGTGCCACAATTGCTATCCCCATCCCCCATCCCCCTGGACAATCAATGACATCAGTACCCATCAATCCCTAGGTCCGGATTTATGTGTGGCCACATTTCCCCATCCCCTGCTCCCCCTCCCCCTCCCCATCAATCCCTACATGCTCCCATCAATCCCTATCCATATTTGGGACCCATCCCGCCCCATTCCAGCCCGCCCCAATATACCCTGGCCAGCCAGCCAGCCAGCCAGACAGCCATTTAGAGCTACAGTGGACAACGCGTTGTTTTGCCCTGCCACTACAGGCCTATAACGTGTTATCCCTATAGCATAGGGTGAAGTGCCTGCACGTCGAGGGATCTGATCAAGATTGTCGTGTAAACCTTTCGTATTAGAGGAAGATAGTCCGAGTTTTTCTTTTACCTACGCAGGCATTAGCACCAGAAAGACAGCGAACATATACAAACGCACCCCGTCGATACTCAGCAATCGATTGAATGAATTATGTCCGATACCGTCCTCTACCATCCACTGAGCAACCTCCCAGTCCAACTTCGAGGCGAAGGGATGATACATGTTGTACGAATCAAGGTCCAACTTCCCGCTGCCGTCCATCGTTACGTCTGCAGGAGCTGTGCCAAAAAGTGCTGCCCAACGTTCATGAAGTCCACGAGCCATCTTGATGACAGCGCCAGCGTCCTTCGGGTGCTCGTCAACGACGCGTCCATCTTCTGCAACATTGCCCTCTTCGCCGTCGTCGAGGTAACGCTGACGAGCTCCCAACATGCGATTTAGTCGAGCACGCAGAGTCGAAGGTCCTGGACCTTCCTCCCCGATAGAGACGTCTGGGTGGACGACCTCGTAGAAATCCTCGGGGTCGTTCATCTCCATGAGCTCTCGAAGTAGTTCAGGCGACGGGCCCAAAAATTCCGGAGCGTCCCCGTCCGCCATTTCCAACCCGCTTCCTTCTTCCCCTTCCTCATCGTTGTCCTCGTCGTCCTCGTCCTCATCCTCCTCATCCTCCTTGTCTACCACGTAATCGTTCCCGCTGTCCCAAAACGAAGTGGTCATATCGTGGATGGAGCCTGCGACAATCGTAGGTGTTGGTGGTTGGGCCAACTTGGCAGCAGACGCCTTTGCGTGGCTTGGCCACCATTTGCAAGACACCGCTTGTTTGAGATGGCTTCGCATGTGGCCATATGTTGAGAAGGTGAGGGTGCACATTGGATTTTCGCAGCGGATACCAGTGCTTTGAGAGGCCATATTGGTGGGCTGGGGAACACTCTGGGGTGGGGAATTATGGAAAAATGGGACTAGAAATTGACATGCGTTTACATTATCTATGAGAAGTGAGATAGGGTGTGGATAGCGCGTGAACTCGGCAGCACTTTGAGGGGTAACGTTGAGGCGTTTGATCACCTGCAATGGCTGTTAGTCCAATAGAACGATGCAGCGCATGGAGACACACCAATCATTACACGGAATGGGATTCTGCAACCCGAATAGGTATATCATGCCGTCTTGGTTAGACTCCGGCACGAGTGGTGAGTGGAACGGGTGACCCGCGGGTGCACTCGCATTAAGTACCTGCGAGTGCACCCGCGACGGGTAGGCGGGTACCCGGGACGCGGGTGATGCGCGAGTGGCAGGTAGTGGTTTTGGACAATGGGTACTTAACGCGGGTACCCGTGGAAGGTAGAGCTGATTCTCAGCTTTCCAACGCTAGTCCAACCTTGTTAAACGGATAAGAACTCATTATTCTATGCATTAAACAAGTTCCCGTAATGTATTATAGCTCTGCGTGTTCTGTATCAAACTTTTATATCATTCTAAACACACAGAAATACTCTATAAACACTACTGAAGAGACCTATATACCAAGTTGAATGAACCCGGGGCGGTTTCATTTAGTGGACGGGGCTCTCACACCTCATAAAGTGCGCTGTTCAACTCGGGCTTCCAGTCCAGCTTTCCTACTGTAAGGTAAGGGTATGGTCAACAAGGTAAGCCTATGTGCTAGTAACTCATTCTTATTACTTACCATGATTGCTAGTGTCCGTGAATTGTTCATACACTTTCTATCAAAGTGATTAGTACGGTCCTAAGGTACGTGTATTCATTACTTACTTGTCTAATGAATGCTTACTTACTCTCAAGGCTTAGTATCAACCATAGCATTAGCCCTTATTCATAAGTAATACTCGCGCTAACGTGAGGCTATCCTACAACTACTAAGCAAGGTATTAGTCTTGTTATAAGACAGAGATAGCTTTGTATATCGTAGCTTCTAAAGCTTGATAGTTCATTACTATGTCTGTGTTACAACAAGTTTGATAGCTTGCTTAATAGATAGTATTGCCCCGCGTTGACTCAGGTATTACTATGGACTAAGCTTAGTCTCTTTAGAATATGTGTTCAATAGCTTTGACTAGTGATACTCTTGAGGTTCATTAGTTCATTTACTATTGATCATGTTCTATTGAGACTAAGAGCTAGGCTATTACTAGACAAGGTCTCAAGCAACGCGTGTTTGCTATATCTATTGAAGGGTTTTGTATCAATCAATATCATGCTGATACAAAGCTATTCAATAGACATAGCAAACAGGCGTTGCTTAAGGTCTTACCTAGCATTGGTACTACTTCTTACCTTACTATAGGAAAGCCGGACCGGAAGCCCGAGTTGAACAGCGCACTTTATGAGGTGTGAGAGCCCCGTCCACTAAATGAAACCGCCCCGGGTTCGTTCAACTTGGTACATAGGTCTCTTTAATAGTATATGTAGACTATTTCTATGTGTTTAGAACAATATAAAACCTTGATACTGAACACGCAGAGCTATATTACAGTACAGAAACTTGTTTAAGGCATAGAATGACGAGTTCTTGTCCGTTTAACAAGGTTGGACCACCGTTGGAAAGGTATTGTTGACTGTTATATATTTGCATAGGTTATTTAGACGGGTACCCGTGAAAGTACACGGGTATGGGGGGTACACGGGTACATGAGACCACTCGACCCACGGGTGGTGGTACCCTTTTGACCCGGGTACTGTAACGGGTGGTGGGTATTGACTTTGGAGCACGGGTACCTGCTTCGCGGGTGGCGGGTGTACCCGCTACACAACTCGTGCCGGAGTCTAGTCTTGGTGGGTTTCCAAACGGCGAAACGGGCTTCCGCGATGTGAGATGGAGGCCTAGACAGCGAGAGCAATGGGTGAGTTGTGAGAATGCCGTATATAGTGCTAGACATACCATTATGGGGCAAGCAAGCCACGAAAAATGTTCGAAAGGGAAATGCGGCGTACATGTTGGTTCGAAGTGCAGAGGCGGTGTCAATTGGGCCAGTGAGTTGTCCAGTCGGTAAATTGGTATTGGAAACGTCCATGTCAAATCCTCAGCTAGTAGCTCATTGCTATAGCTGTGCAGGTTACGGGAACGTGCAGCAGAATCTATAGCGCACAGGAACGAGTCCAACGTGCGAGCCAGTGCAGGAACGAGTCCAATGCACTGTCTAGTGACTGGCTGGCAAGTAAAAGGTAATTCTACAATCACGTTAGTAAAATCTCCTTTCCAGAGGTGTGAATAGCTACCAAACGCGTGTATATTTACCATGCCAGCGATGAAGGCAAGACGGGAACAGGTAACCAGGGTTGTGGCAGTGCTGAGTTCGACTTGCCATTTTCAGCGATCATCACTTCGCGTTCGCGCTCACCACCACCGCTATTCTGGACATCGGTTGGACGCTTCCGCAGCCTCCGAATCGTGTTCCAACCATTGGTCGCTCCCGTAGCCACCAGTGAGTCAGACGCTCCCGAAGCCTCTGCTGTTGGACGCTGCCGACTTTCATTCACGCTCTTCCTCACCCATCAGACACCGCTACCACTACCCTACTTGGTCTACCATACCTCTTCTGGCCGATCGCTTTAACGCATACCTATTCGTCAATAATAATGTATCTATCCTTGCCCATCGGTGCGTGTCCGAAATGTATTTGGTAGCTTACATGCTCATCTACTCAATAGCAATGGACAAAATCCAAAATGCACCACCTGTTTGGCCTGCCCTTCCCATACGCCACTCAGACGGTATCCTCGGCGCTACATTTGGCGATTTTGCTGTCTCTACCCCCAACGCCGAAGTTATGTATCGCCCTCTCGTTGACCAGCAGGCTGCAGTCATCCTCCAAGATGATTTTCGCTTCGGAATACATGATCCTCTTGCCCACCCCCAGCCTTATCACCGCTCGTCTCAATATCTGGTCGCCATGCTTGCGCCAACCGTAGATGGTCACGACCATCTCCTCTTCCGCCCAATCTCAAAGTCGGACTGGACACCATCCCCCGACGAGCAGACATTCACGGGGCTTGGAACATTGGATAACAATCTTACCAGCCTGCTCGTCGAGCACGGTAGAGCATTCCTGAGACGGTTTAAAGAGGTCGGATATGATGTAGCCGCGGGGAAATTTGGTTCACTCAAGTTGGAGAACATCGAAAACGACAAAACGGAGCGCGAAATCTGGTACCTCAAGATGTACCACCGTTTAGTTCGTCGCCCTGCCTCCTTCGACGAATGTCGCCTCCGCTGGGTCAATGTGCAACGTCTGCACTTGAACCTCCAAGCCTATCTCGACTATGTTTCCATCTTCCTCCCCCGATTCAGAAATCTCTCCAACAAGCCTCTCCCTGTCGACTCATCTCGGGCGGGATGTATTACGACGAATCTGGCCACAGCGTTGGAATGTTATTTTGTTGGCCTGCCCGTATGGTATGTCTTCAATGCCACTGCTGTTCGTCCGTCGCGGTACAAGCGATATCTGGAGAAATCAGAAGTCCTCGCGCTTCTGCAAGACACCTGCATTCCCAGTCGCGCCATTCAGATGGGGGCTCACGATGGAGCGGACGGCCTATTTTCGCTGTCACCTAGGTCTAAGGCGGAGATTGTGTGGATTGGCGAAGCAGACGATCCAGCGCGGTACAATGTCATGTCTAAGGTTATCCGGGGCGAGTGGTCTCCAAGCCAGAAAGTGACACCTCCTGCTTCTGTGCAGCCTCCTTCTGCAGGACTGCCGTCTCGCCTTCCCGTTGCGCAGCCATCTTCGTCGAAAACGCCTTTGCCAGCTCACGCATCAGCCGGATCGTCATCCAGTAAGACTTTCGTTATCTTCTCTATACCCGATACTCATCCTCTCGGCAGACGCTCGCAAACGTCCACGTTCAACAGGAAACGATCGCAACGAGCGCTCCAACAAAAAGCGCAAGGAAACTCCGAGCGAAGGGCGCTCAGTAAACCGTGATTGTTGGCTGGATACTCGCGGTTCAATTATGCCGGCTGGAATCGATTGGTGGATGAGGACTCTCGCAGAGGAAAAGATTGCGTTGCGCGCCGGCAACAACGACAAATCCACGTTCCCAGGGATCTCCAAGCAACACACGCTATACGCTGCTCCGGACGGCTTCATTTTTGCTGTCATGGAGCAGGAGTCTACCCAAGCTGGTTCCCTGCTTAACTACGCGCGCCTTCGCCCTCTCATCCAGTACAGGCTTGACTCTATCAATGATCCCAAAACCAGCTTGAAAGCCCTACCTGCTCAAACATGGCGGACTGTTCTTGGGCTTGGTGTTCTAAGTTCCAACAAGACAGAGAGCCGAGCTGCAAGCAATCGCCTCACGACCATCAATACTCTCAGTGATACCATGGCGGAATTGGAGGTAACTCTTCATTGTACATTCGTCGTGCATAGTCTAACAAACGCGTACTAGGTATCAATTGATTTCTCCAATCTTCGAGCGGTACAAGCTCAATGGCGCGGAAACGTCCTCCTTGATAACGGTGTTCTTCCGGCCACATCTATCTGTAGGGAAATCCTCTGGGAGATGTACGAGCTCAATTTTCGCTCAGAGCTCGTACTCCTCGATGCATTCGTCTTTGATTGGGCGCGGGAAGAGCAGAAGATCGCAGAGCAGCCCTTATCAGCAGCTGAGAGGCGGATGGAAGTTCTGAACTTGATTCCTCATTTCAATGGCAACATTGTAGTCGAGGGAGACGAGTTCACGTCTTGTGGATTCGCTGCGGCCACCGCAACAGAACAGAAGGCTGCTCTCTGTGGCCTCGTCGCTGTGATGCGCGGCTGGGGGGGTATCACTACGTTACCCGCTGATGTTGACAATAGGGACTCAGCATTACAGGGATTGGCGACGGTATTCGCGGCGGAGATCGAAGACTTCGCCATAGCAGTGGGTCGCCACTATATACAAACTTTCTATAAGGTATTCGCTCGGCCGCCCACACTGCCTCGTCGGCTCCAACCACAGATGTAGACAATGGGGAATGTTGTTGGTGGAACGAGTCTTCGTTTTTTGCAGGTAGTTATGGTCGTTGTTTCTTCGCTGCTGGACTCTGAGGGATTTTTTGGACTCTGCATTTTTTGAACAGTACATTATCTGAATACTCTATACATATTTTTACTACTATAGCGTCTGTACATATTTTCGTTTAGAATAGTAGTTTCATTGTATTTTATATCTGAATAGAAAAACCCATCTCAACACGTGATTCAGCGTAAACGCGTTGAATGGTTTGTTGATGTTTGTACAGTAACAATGCTCTTCCTCTTTCCTCCATCATCGTCTCTCCCTTCCACCGTCGCTATCGTCGCCTATCCAAGTCTCGTCTCCGGGCCCCGCGCCAGTGACTTGCTATTTCGTTGAGAGTGAGCGCAAGACTTCTGTCGGGCCCCGCACCAACAGTTTCTGCGCTATCTGGACGCGACGCGTTCACAAAGACATTGGACTTCTGTCGGGCCCCGCGCCAACAGATTCCGTGCTATTTGGACGCGACACAGGCAACACGTTCGGAAAAACATCGTTGGGATATATTGTGCTGAGTTATGACTTCGACGGTGAGCTCTTCCTTTTGCTATTTGGTGACACGTTATATGTATACTTTCCATTTGGTATGGCGCGTCGAGAACGGCTCCCGTCATTGGTGGCTGGTTTCCGCGCTTTTTGAGACTCGGTGCATCGAGGACGGCTGCCGTCGTTGGTGGCTGGCCTCCGTGCTTGTATATAGATCTGTTCCTTCTATTGTATCCAATTCGTCATGGCCATATCCATTCCAGATAATACTAATCCCTTTGCTTAGTTCTTGTTGACAACTTGGAATGCGAGCGAACGCACAGCTCTCATTGAAGAACTGTTTGGAGGAGAGCTGGATGACTTGTCGGATGTTGGTGACAATGAGTCTGATTCTACATCGGAAGAGCCCACACCACTTCTCGTGCCCGCCGCTCCTTGTCAGCGTACTCGTGCCAAAAATGTTCGTGCGCCTCCGCGTGCTAGCGCAGCACCTTCCCGATCTGTCCTTCCGGGCTGTCAACGTAGTCGTTCTACCAAAACCCTTCCCGTGCATTCCTTCGTTCCAACAAGGATTGAATCAACCTCCCTCCACAACATACTTTCTACGTCCATTCCTCTCACATCCACACCCGTCAAAGATCGCCTCTCCTCTCAAGATGCCACACCTTTGCCTTCATCCCGCAAGCGCAAACGCCATGATAACGAAGGGGAGCAGCGGCATCGCAAGCACCGGAAAAGGGAGATTAGGAAGGCTCGGCGTGCAGCAGAGTCCCGCCCGCGAGCCATGCGCGATATTTGGATGAAGCATCTCTTGAACGCCCAGCCCGTAATTCTTCCTCATTTTGATATCACTTCCCTACCTGTGGCGCCAAGTGGATTTTGTGGATGCCAGCGTCCCTCCCAGAACACGACATTCACCATCAGTCAGTTACAACGGCTCAACTTCGAGATCTTTCGTACCTCTGGCGACATCACATACGCCTTCCTGGACAAGAATCATCGACTTTTCATGCTTCTTTGCAAACGTGATGCATCTGAGGAGGGTTTGAGGAGGCAAGAGCGGATGACAGTGGCACTTGAGAAGGCGAGGGAGGCTGCGACACTGACGCCAGAACGACGGGGCTCGTTTGGCGTGTTAAGAGACGGGCATATTCATAGTGGGGGCACATGGGTTCGTATTATTCTTGTGGCAATGTTCTTCGTGCTGATAGACATTCCAGGAGCCCAGCCGCGTCGTCAACAATGCCACGAACAGCCGGGTCTTGTCTGAGCTATTTGATAACGAGGATTTTCGAATTGATGCTAAACGTTCAGATAGTAAGTTTCAAACACTGTGAGTCTTCTCATTCTAACACGTTTTAGTTGTGCTTCAGACGTTCAATCCGGGAATGTGGAAGTTATACTGGAAAGTCCGGGAGGCCCTTTCCTACCAGTATCCTACTCTCCATTGGAACTTCGAACATTCACCGTTCTCTACCACGACTGTCAATCTTGGCCCGCAGACTGTTTGCATACCCCACACTGATGAAAACGATTTTGCCTTTGGATGGGGATCCCTGCGAGCTTTCGGCCTTTTCGACTTCACCAAGGGCGGGCATGTTGTGTTCTGGGACCTTGGTCTAGCTTTCGAATTTCCTCCAGGCGCGGAGATGTTTTTCCCTAGCGCACGTTTCATCCATGGCAACACAACACTGCAGGAGGGCGAGACCCGTTATTCGACAACTTCCTACTCGTCGGGGGGGTTATTTGAATGGGTTCATCGTGGTGGCCTTCCTCTTTATGCTTGGGAAAGGCATCTTCACGCTCATGAAGGTCTTGAAGAGGAGGAGCAAGCCTCTGAGATATTGAGGAATTTGGAATTACTGAACATGTGCTTTCCGATTTGTGTATAGGATTACGAACCGCGCCACTTATTTTATTTTCCTGCGTCTGGCCTTGCTCTCGACCTCGGGCGCCATATTTATATTACATCTTGTTTTTCTTTAAATACTGTACTCATTCAACAACGTTGAACATACCTTTCTTTTTTTCTCACTTTTTTCCCACTGGGCTTTACTTTCCTCATGGCTGGTCGTAAACCTGCTAAGGCGCCTGCCCCGGTTGCCCAATCTGTTGCCCCCAAGGCCACGAAGAATGCTGCTGCTGTCGCCGCCGCAAAGAAGAAGGCTGATCAGGACGCCGCAAAGAAGAAGAAGGCTGAGCAGGATGCAGGTTCGTTGCAGTTTGCATTATCAAACATATATCTAATGATTGTTTTTAGCTGTGCGGGCTCGCGCTGCGCGGATGAAGGCGCAACTTGCTCAGGCCGATTCGGAATCTCAGCTGGCCTCTCCCGCTCGTGAGGAGAGCAGATCTCCCGCTCCTCCTTCTGGATCTGCCTCTGTTGTTGCTGGGGAGAATGACGATGAAGACGACGACGATCTTGGGCTTGACGCTCCTGTTGTTGAGCCAGAGGGTCATTTCGTTGAGGATGAGGCTTACAATGACATGAACGACCTACCTCCGTCGTCCGATCCTTTTGGTTTGGGTTTGGATGAGTTTGATGATGACCTGGTGAGTCTCCTTGCACTCTGTTTGTTCTGAACTAATATGTTTATAGGACGTGGCAGATGTTCAGACTCCAACACGTCCTCGCAAGCGTGGTGCCTCTGGACGGTCTGGCTCTCCCCTTGGCAAGAGGCAGAAGATTCCCCCGGGCCTCACTGCGCACCCCGACGCCATTCGCGGGAAGAGGACCATGTCGCACTTCACTCCTCGTACCGCCCGAGTCATGGCGAAAGTCAAGACTGTTGCTCGAGGCAATACAGTTACCACCAACGCCTTCATTTCCCCTGAAACTCGTCCTGAGTATTACCGTAGCCTCATTGTGGAGGTGGCCCATGATCCTAAGCTGGGTTCTGAGGAGTTCGTCGAGACGGTTCAGCGTATTTTGAGGAACTGTGTTGAGTCTGGTTCTCTGACTATCTTTGGTGACTTTGTACAACCACTGAAGATGTTATGATATCCCATCACACATTCTCAGGTGGGATAGGATAAATTATGATTGACAATATACATACTGTATACACCTTAAATATGCACCTCACCCACCAGGAATCAGTATCACAACATATCCTATCCTATGTTAACTATCCCAACTTGAAATGAATATCCTACTACATGCCTATTCTAGCTTAAGATATCCTAGGATACAATTAGTAAATATCCTACAAAATCCCATCATACTCAGCAACACAAATGCCACGCTATTGTTCAATACATATCACATATAACCACATAGTAAAACACGGAAGAATAACTCATATTGTATGATAGCACTGTGCTCAATGTCGTCCCTTACCCTGAGCAGCACCTTTTTTGCCCGGTTTCGCTCCCTCCTTTGCCTTAGCTGAAGCTCGCGTGGCTCTCGGGGCATCGTCGACTGCACTCAATCGAGCAGATTTGCGTGGCGCCGAACCTCCGTCATTGTCGGCTTTGCGTTTCGGAGCACGTGTTGTTGGGGGAGGAACAGAGTTCGTGGTCATCGCCTTGGTTTTCCGACTGCCCTTGCTCCCTGCCATAGTCTGTCGTGTTGCCGTACCGGGGGCTCTCTTGCCTTTCTTCCCGCGAGTGGCCGGAACCTTCTTCACAATCGCCTCCTCCTCGTCCTCTTCATGCTTATCCTCTTCGTCCTCTTCCTCTGCCTCGTCCCGAACGGATTGCCCGTCACCATCATCAGCCACTGGAACTACTTCTTCCTCCTCCTCCTCTCGAAGAAGTTCGCCATCCTTGTCGTTGTCGCCGTCGTCCACCAAAAGGCGGTCTCCATCATCATTGTCATCCACTGAAAGGGGTTCAGCTTGATCCTGAAAGCGGGTGTGGTCGTTATCGATCTGGAGTTCGACCTGCACCGCCAATTCAGCTTCCTCGCGCCTCTTGCGATCTTCTGCGTCTGCTGCTGCTGCGATCGCACGGGCCTTGGCTTTGGCCTTGGCAACGTCGTCCTCCCTAGCCTTTATCCGCTTGTCCTGAAGGTCTTGCATGACTTTAGCCTAGTAGAATTCTGCGCTCGTGCCGTCGTCATGATTGGCCTCTTGCTCGAGGGCAGCCAGTTCGTCCTCCAACATTTCAATGTCGTCGTCCTCGTCGTCCTCGACTCGAAGCCTACGGGCAAAGCGCTTAGCAGGACTAACGTTCTCCTTGTTCGGCTCGTCGCGGGGTTTGACTTTGTTCTCAGTAGTTTGCGATACCTTAGCTTTTGGATTTTGCGCCACTTGGGAAGGTAGATAAGTATAAATCGAAGACATTTACGAGATGAACACTTACATTTGAAACCGGCATTGGCGTACTCCAGAAATTTTGTCTTCTGGTCTGTGTTGATGAAATCTGCCTTCCTCGTGATGTTCTTCCAGTCTTCGTGCGGATGGACTAGCTGACTGAGAAGAAGTCAATGATCTATATAAATGAAAAGATGAGATGTAGACTTACTGATCGTAGCGCGTGTTGCCGTCCTTATCGAGATAGGCCATCTGTACTGAAAAAGCAACAACACCCATCTGGTTGGTGCCGAAACCGATGAATTGTTTGAGTGACTTCGACACAGCAGTAGGAAGATGTCTCTGCATTCTGTGTACCAAGGTCAGTAACAAAGAATAGCTCCCTTTGAAAGATGTACTCATAGATTTCGTCAACTGCTGGACCATTACTGACGGAGTCGTTGTGATCTTGAGCCAGACGCTCATATTTGACTCGTTCGGCGTTGTCCAAGCCAGCGTACAAGTCGTTTAACGCTGCTCGTTGCCAAGTCAGACCGGCAGCCTTGCTTCTCTCCTTCCCAGCCTCCAGATCGGTCTCATCCTTGTTCTTGTTATCCGCTTCCCATTTGGCCTTGAGCTCTCGGCCACGAACCTCGACATGTGCGAGGTTCGCATGCCAATAAAGGGACTTAGTGTTGGTGCGGCGAGGAGGTTTTTTGTGTTCGTAGGCGGATGTATCTTTGTAAGCGACATTCCTAAGAGCACTGCATATGGCCTACCAATCATGGTCAACGTCGCAAAATAGAAGAGAACGTTTACTACGCACATCTAGCACTTTGGTCACGTCAATGGCAGAGTTATCGGAGTAGAATTGATCAAGAAACTCGACGAGAACCGTTTCCTTCACCCATTTCTTCTTGTCACCTTTCTTTTGCTCGCCATTAGCCTTCGAACCCGGGAGCGCCTTGTATTCAACAATGTAGTTTTGTAGAATTCACTCGCGTTCGGTAGTATCCAGTTTGTAGATGCCCATGGTGTAAGTTCGCGCAACGGGAGTTATGGATAATGATGACAGCTGCGATGGTGGTGAGTGTAGGTGAAGGAGCAGGAGAAAGAGAAGATTCACTTTTTGAAATGCCAGTAGGGAGGCGCGTCGCATGAGAACAATGGAGTATCGTACAATCACCTAGAAATTCACGAACAATCAGTCACTGAACAATGTTAAATGAATCTTTTTTAAGTTGGCGACTTCCGCGTTGGCCATGTCGGCATCGCCGACAAGCCAGCCGTACAGGCTGGTGTTGGCCAAAGCGTTGGAGGGAGAAATTGAGGGGAAAAGTACACAGATACATAGTGTCCGTAGGTGCAATAATCAAAATATACAATCAAATAAAAAAGAAACATGTAAGAGAGAAGGAAGATATACAAGAAAGCTCTCAAATTATGTGGTATAGCGTATATTCAAAGCCCATGAGGTAACACGGGTGCGCGATGGAAAACGGAGGTAAAAGATTCAACGTAATAAGCAGCGAGCATTCGTTCAGCAGTATTCACCACGTCCTCCGTCAAGTCAGAAGGGTCGTTCAACTTGTCTGCCAACCCCTGCAAAGTCGTCGACATGGACGGCACTGCCTTGTGCCATCCACGCATAACCCTAGCCAACGCACTCAAGGCCCAACGGCGGGTACGCCAATTGGATGAAGCGAGTCCGTCCATCGCCTCCTTCGCAGACAAGGGTATTAACCCGCCAGGAAAGTCCAAGGCAGCGAGGACTTTTAGTTGGCGCTCCGCGCTGTTCGAAGCATCCAAGTCATCGTAGTTGATTTCACCCTCTTCCTGATCATCGCGCACATCAAAGCCTTCCTCTCGATACTCGTAACAACATGAGTCGAGCAGAACCATTTCGACCCGGAAGTTGATCTCGCTAAGTTCCCATAAGATCTCTCGACATGTCGGTAGGTTGGGGAGTTCGAAAGGAACGAGGTCTTGTCCTCTCCAAGTCACCGACGCCGCTTGCAGGTTGGCAACATCGAGTGAATTCTGGAAATATCTTAGTTTAGAGATTAGAATGTATAAACTCTTTGCATACCTCCAATTTGGCACCTTTGATGCAGTTTGTCAGCTCTGCTCGTAGCTGAGCTCGTTTCTGTCCATGATGTCCCCCCTCTTTCTTGCCGTGAAGTTCCAGGCCTAAAATCTGGCGCCACGAAGATGTCGCTAGTGGACGAAACGTGCCGGACATCGTGCGATATAGAATAACATCGCAGAGCTTGAGATAGGTAGGGTTTAAAAGTTAGGTCGGGTCGGGTTATAGACCCACTTTTTGCTCTAACCTAACCTTAACTAGTTAGTCGAAAGTCCAGATTTGCTCTAACCTCTAACCTTAACTAGTCATAAATTCTAACCAGTTACTGAGGGGGCAGTTATAACTAGTCATGACCAGTTATAACTTTTTTAGGTTATAACTAGTTAGTGACTAGCTATAACTAGTTATTTTGGTCAAATATGAAGCAAAGTAAGTATAATATATAAGATTGGTTGATAGAAGTAAAGTATCAATTAGTTATTGTCTTGTATCATACTATCATATATTAGTATTGATAGCTGAAAATATCTTAAAACTCCTCAAACCTAACAAAATCAGATGTAAAATTATGATTTATAACTCATTTGACCAGTTTTAACTCAGTTATAGTCAGTTATAACTCAAAAAGGTTATAACCAGTTATAACTAGTCATTTGCCAGTTAGTCACTTTTTCAAGAAAAGGTCTAACTGCTAATCTTAACTAGTTACAATTTCTAACCAGTTAAAATTCTGAACAGTTAGATAACAGTTAAGTTAGGTTGAGTTACAGATTTTAACCAGTTGGACTAACCTAACTTTCAAACCCTAGAGATAGGTCGTGAAAGCGTACGCCATTGGGTCCGGGCCCAAGCCAGCAATTAGATTTGGATCCGGGACTGCGTATCCTTTTACCAGTCCGAATCGGGCAGGCTTTGATGTGTCGACACTGGGGCCAATCTTTTGGGAAGCGTTTGCCCAAGGCTCGAGACCGCCAGGCATCAAGTCGGAGACTACATCTACAAACTTGTTGTGATCGGTGGATGGCGTAGCACCGTCTGCTGGCCGAGTCTTCTTTCCTTTGGGCTTCGATGTGGAATCTGTGGATTTGTTAGTTGAATGAACATTATCACGCTGGTCTTCAACTTACAAGGCACCGTTCGATGTTGTCCCCGCCTGCCATCGGTTCGCGAAGGGCCAGCAGCAGACGGAAGAACCTCGGGTCTTTCTATTGTCGACGCTACAGCTTCGACGGGTGCATTGAATATGGAAGGAGGGCTCAGGAGTTTGCGAATGAAGAATGCCATCTGGCGATACTTCTCCAAACGTGCAGCTCCACCCTTGTAAATAACCTCGTTTGGAGGTGACGCCTGGTTGTAATTGACCTCCACATCCATACGACGACGCGGAAGTTGGTTCTCTGGGATATCGTCAAGCCATTTGAGAACTTTTACGCCTTGTTCGGCGCCTAAACGACGAGCCAGCCAGAGTGGACAGCTAACCTGAAATGGTTCATCAGAACAAGACACAATGAAATGGAAGACACCAGCTTACTCGAAACAAACTATCTGCAATTTCGAGAGAATCTGTGAGTGTCCCTACAACATTGAGCAGTGGCCGACGTGGCATGCTTGCAGAGTAGAAGGGCTTGCGAATATCCAGAAGCCAGACTAGGCGGGTGTTGTACTCCAGCAAGAGACGCTGGGTGAAACACCACGTTCGGATGGCATTATCATATGGCGTAAGGAGCTCCAGGCGATTGAAGAGGCCCTTTAATCGAGTCATGTAATCAACGAGGAGTGCATCCTCGCTCAAGGCCTTTTCTGTAGCGACAGAGGGTATCGCTTTCTGAGCAGTCCTTTGAGCCGTCAGAGCTTCTGAATAACGCTTTTTTACTTGGAGGAAGATGCCCTTCAGAATATCGCGGAAGTCACAGTTGATACGGCCAAGAGAGGAGTTGGTTGGGTTCTCCGCGGGAAAATGTTCCGGACAGTTCTGAGGGAGCAACCACAGCATGTGGTATTGCTCCTCGAAATTGGAAGGATGGCAGATGAAGGGGAGATGGGGAACACGACTGTCGAACGGCTGAGGTTGATAGATAGGGTCGTCGTCACCAAAGTGCAAGTCGTCCAACATGCGTACTTCACGTGTGCCAAATAGCGATGGGGGAATGGTCTCCATGTTGGGTGTAGTAAGGACCATATCATCCCGGATATATCTCCGTCCGACGCGTCCTTCGAAGGCGACGAATACGACTTGGGAAATCGGAACTAAATTCAATGTGAGTGTATTGGCCAGCTATCAAAGGGTAATATAGACCTGCAGGGGGCATTGCGAAAGGATAACACAGGAAATAGAGGGATGTCGTTGGTTTCCTTAGCGTAGTCGTCGTTTAGACAGACCAGACAGGGCAATACACAGACGTCGTTCAGACAATCTACACACAGACGATCGATGCTTAATCAAATCACGTGCAAGTCAACCTGGCGTTGAGCCAAGGTTGCCTTTCCGGGTGTAGGGACACTTTGAGGGGAAGGAGGGCATAGTGACGGTGGAAGGAGCGGGGATTTGTAATCACTTGATGGTGATGCCAAACACACCCAAGCCCGCTCAAGCGCCCATCTTAGCGCCAACCACTCGCTTATGTACTTTCATCTTCTTGCTCATCCGTACTCTGTTGACTCTGCTGGAACATTGTGGCGGCCTGGATTAACTCCGGCAGTTCGTCTGAAGCTAGCTCTGGATTAATTCCGAGCACGCTGTGGATATACTCCCAGCAGCTTCAACAACGCGCTTCTATTCCGTCTGGCTCAATGCCGACGTATCCGTACAAATTTATGTAAAGGTATACCCTTGCTGCTCCTGTAGTGGCTCAATTTTTACTCTGTCTTTTCAGCACGGCGAGTTTCTCAATACGCCACCGATAGGATCCCCAATTCACAGATTCTTATGGACAAAATTTGTCAGTGTTGCTCTCATCGGCGGCCATGGCTCCTGCTAATTTTAAATGCTACAGAATAATGAAAGCGAGTGCAGATAGATCGATGCATACAATGGATGTCCCAGGATAGCATGTCAGTGTTTGATACTTGCCGTTAATCGATGATTGTTCACTCGCACTCCAGCTCAGACAATAGATGTCTTTCGATAGTTTATAAACACGTAGCTCCCAAAACGTCCCGGCACATTCCCCATGGCTCCCGATCGAACTCTTAGCGCAACCCGCGCAGCCCTCAATTTATCCTCCCAAGGAGCAGGCATCAGGCGTCGAGCATCCTATCCAACTTCGTTTTCGTTGCTACGCAAGGTGCTGCGTAACCCTCTACCTGCCAATCCTGGATACAACACCCCTGGTAAACAGAAGAAGCGCTTCAAGCAAGAGATTCAACATGAGCTCAATCAGTGTCTGACGCGTAAAAATGACACTGCATACCCCAACCGACCCCTCTCCAAAAAGTGCTCTCTCTGTCACCACTCCGTCTTCATTGTCACGAATACGGGTGCTGAAGAAGGCAATTTGGTGGCGTTCCGCGATGACGTGGGATTCGATAACGTTGGAAAACAGCACTACATTGTGAGTTGCACATTCCTCCTTCGCTGAGCGCAAATCTAATTCGTTGTAGTGCGTTAACAGGGACTGCCTCCATCGCGCCCTCATTGAACCGTCCGGATTCTCTCCTAACACCCTCGATGCTGACTTAAACATCATGAGCCTCTTGGAGCGATACCTGTGGATTACCCTGGAGAACGCAAACAACTATCGAGGCAGAGACTTCCCGGAACCGCTACCCTGGCCGTTGACGGGTGCTGCTTGCACTCCCACTCCGCCACCCCCGGTTCGCCGCCCTCAGCCTCGCCGTGTTCATAGAACCAGGGATCAACCCCCTCTCGCTGCGCTACCAGTCCCCATCCAGCCACCCCAACCTATACTTGCTGCGGACAACCAGGCGAGGCCTCTCCCTCTGGAAGAGGACGAAATCGTTGAGGTTAATCCGATGGACACGCGCGATATATATGTCATTGCGTGGATTGAAGACAACAAGGATCCTCGTATCAAGGTGCTCCGTTTGGCCTCAGACGACTTTGTTCACCTTCGTCGTCAAGGCTCTCATTTTGCCAGACTTGGACTGGAGGACGCGGGAGCTTTGGAGCGTCTGTGCCCTCGTCGCCAAGAGTGGCTTCCGATGGATCTTGATGAAGGACAGTTCATTGGGGAAAGTGGCGCTCTGTTGATTCGCTCAGCTGGTATCAAGCACCTGCCCAGCATCGACGTGTACCAGACGTTGATAGACTGAACACCTCTTATTTACTTTTCTTCGTTACATAGTCTACTACATTTTGTCTTACATACATCTTCTCTCGAATCCAATGTGTCATCTATTTTTCTTTGTTCCCTTTACTTTCTCTTTTGTTACCATCCGTTTTGTCTCCAATTGTCTTAATTTATGATACCTTACAAGCCCTTACGATACCGTATCGTGACTCAAACCTGTATCCTTAGATAGCATCGGCATGTTCGTGTGCCATTGTGCATCTGTGAGTATCTCTGGATATCATTGTTCAATGCAAACAAAGGGATTTACTACGCATTTTTAGCTTTCCTCATCATTGTAGGATGCCTTCGAACCTTCACCTTGAACCACCATCTCTACACCACAGTCATGACGGGCTTTTCCCTCAAATCATTGCAATACTACGCGAAACGCAACGAGATCCATACCACCGAGTCGACGGTTCACCACTCATCTCCGGGGGCGCCTAACATTGAATTGCCGCCTTTGCCAGAGGATGATTTTGCTAAGGAAGAATTCCAGAAAACGCAGGACCCAGAGGAGGATTGGGAGGATTTGGAGCCGGATTCTAAATCAGACGACCGAACGACGAAACCCAAGCGAAGGAAATATCAGGTGAGTGCTCATCGTGCAACTTTTCCTTACATTTTCTAAGCTATGCGAAGGGTGTAAGCACGAAAATAAAACCATTCCTCGACATCATGCCTCGCATCAAAGCGGCAGCGTTTTCTCACTTCTATCATCCTCGTGTCGACACTGTATGTGGGTGTGGGACGGATGAGCGATCAATATATCGGTGTACACAGTGCACTCACCGCCCGTTATGTGCGGATTGCATCCTACAAGCCCATAAGTTCAGCCCTTTCCATCGGATCGAACGATGGAATGGTATCTTCTTCGACTCATATTCCCTACGCGACCTTGGGCAGATATTCTCCCTTGGACATGACGGGGACCCATGCCCCAGCTCTAGCGCCTATCGACGCCTAACCGTGGTCGACTCCGACGGATATCATGACGTCGATGTTCAGTTTTGCATGTGTCGGGAGCGTGTAGCTCTGAAGCTCGTGCACGAAGAAGCCGATCAACTGTTGTTTGCAAACCTATGGCCCATGACTGTCGAAAATCCCCAAACTGTGATCACCGTGCGCTGCTTGGAAACATTCATTATGCATGCGAACACATCCAAGCTGACTGCATACGACTTCTGCTGGGCGCTTCGGCGCTTTACTGATGCTGTGGAACCTCTGAAAGTTTCGGTACGCTTTATGTGTCGTAGCTTTTCAATATCTAACACTGTTCCAGGACTGTTACAAGAATTTAAAAATCGCAGCTAGAGTCTGGCGTGTCCTTCAAGCAACGCGGCGAGCTGGTCAAGATCACGGAGTCGATGAAGTCATCACTCATCGACGCCCTGGCACCACATCGATATTTTGCCCCGCATGTCCCGATCCAGGCTTTAACGTGCCGATGAAGGTTGTTTGGGAGGCTGATGAAAAGGACTCGTGAATACTCCTTTTCCCGCATTTTTTGAGTTTGACTGACCTTCTCGTAGCCATAAGTATACCAAGTTCGTATCATCGGATGGTACCTTCAACGTCCCGCGAATCGACAAGAAAGAGGACCCCAACGACGAGGCCATGATGAACGGAACGAATCATTTTGCGGAAGAGCACGCATATCAGGAATATCTCGACAAATGCGATAAGGACAATAAAGAGGTACGTTTCGATCTCCCAATTGAGGCAGTGGTAGTGACATGATTAATCTAGCCATGCACATGTGCCCGCCTTCGCGCAATGAGGCTACAATCTCTCCTGAAGTTTGTGAACCTCATTTGCTCAGGCATCTTCGGTACAGTATGCAGCCGACATGTATTCATGCAGGACAATGCAGTGGTGGATATGTATGGCGGTGAAAGGTATGTACAGCACTCTCTAACATTGTGCAAAGCTTCTGATCATTTTGACAGGTTCTGCTACGCGGATCGCAGTCTGGTCGGAGCAATGGCGTATGAAGGGCATCAACGCTGGTACCGCATTACCTATGATCTCTGGTGTCAGTGGAAGAAACACATGAGGGAACGTATTACGCGGGAGAAATTCCCGAATCTCCCGGAGGCTTTCTGGACTCTACTCGACAGGGTTTTGGGTGGGATCCCGACGATCCATCTTCTTGGGCACATATGGCTTTGTCGCGCGCTATACGCTTACGCTCACATGAAGGGCTCTGGGAAGACAACGGGAGAAATGGTCGAAACGCAGTGGCACGAGACGAAATTCACCTCCGGAAGCACTAAACGAGAAAATCACGGCCAGAGGCACGACGATCTGGATGCGATGCTTAGTGATTGGAACTACAACAAGTTGATAAAGATAGGTAAGTGAAAACATTATTTGGATTCTTGTTGGCTAAAATCATCGGCTAGCGTCATCTCTAAGCGACAAATACGTTAAGGCAGTCAAGACGTACAATGAATTGTCATTCAAACTCCAGAAATCAAGCGCAGCGATATCTCCTGTTCTGTTGGCCAAATGGAAAGAGTATTATGCAACAGATATGCCTACCAATGAGGACGACACTGTTGTGGACCGCTTCGAAGTCAATTTCAAGGGAATAAGTCAGTATTTTCCTTGTAATTCGTCTTCATATACTGACCAAACCCGACAGAGGTGCCAACTCTGAAGGAGTTCATGGAGGAACAACTGGCGCGACAGAAGGATGAACTCTCTCGTGATACACCGACAACAGTTGGTTTTGTAGAGGGAATTCTTGAAGTCATTCAAGAAGGTGTTCGTCTGGATCACGAGCAGTACGTCTGGCGTTATATCTTCTTTCCCGTTCGTTGACATGATCTTTAGGAAATCTGTTTCAATTTTAGCAAGAAAACAGAAGGACGACTACGCCGCCGACTACGTGTCAGACAGCCTCAATAGCGCACGCGAGAACCTCCATGACAACACTGTACGCTGGTACGAAGATCTCATCCGAGTAATTCCGGCTCTCCACGCCGAGCTCCAACCTGTCGCCATGGCACAACCCGAACTCACATTTTTGCCGCTTCCTAGTCGATTGTCTGCAGCCAAACGTACTAAATACAATTTGCAATACGCGGAGGACGTCGAATATAGCCTGCGGAAGGTTCAGGCATATGGAATCTTGCAGGAGATTCGCGGTCTGATCATAATCCAAGTCGATAACGTTGAGACGAAGAAGAACTACATTCATGGGCAGGGCGCATCAACGAGGGCAAAGACAATTCTACAACACTTCGAAGCAGACAAAAAGGACGCCATGGAACGGTACAACTTCGTGCGATCTCGACTCCTCGCGTTGGGTCTGTCAAACGACGACACTGTTCTTCGCAAACTTGAAACATCTCACATGCGCGGAAAGGACACAACCAAGGTGGCACAGCCAGGTGAGGCAAGAATGGGTGATTCTTGGCTTTGGTCGGTGTCAAAACCAGGAGGTCTCTCAGAAGAGGAAGAGGCAGAATGGTTCGTGGAAAGTAAGTCAATTTTTATTCGGGTTAGTATTGTTCATTTATCACATGTTCTATAGTACGCAGAGTTAATTGGTTCCGAGAGAAAGACGAGTGCGAAAGATGGAGGGAAGAGGTGGAAATCCTTGAGGCAGAGGCACCCCGCATTTCGACTTACCACGATAAGTATTCGGTGGCTTGGGCCAAGATGGCAGCAGCGACAGACGATTTGGGTCGAAAGGCATATGCATGGAAACGCCGTAACTTTCATATTCGCTTGAAGCAGCAGATGGAGGACGAGTGGTCGAAAGCACAGACGGAGGCACAAAAAGCCCTTGATGCCACTGCAGCGAAGTGTACAGCCTGCACTTGGGCTGAGTGCAGAACTGATACTAAACATGGGTGTGGCGCACGACGGCGCCAGTGCCATATAGGTCGGAACGTGTGAACGCGCCATCTGCGGCGCGTCCGCATTAGGAACATATGGCGCAGCACTTCACACGGCACAAGCATGGACGTTTCAGAACACGGAAGCTACCGAACTAATCGATGGATCGCAACAATCGATAACGAGAAGATCCAGATCGATGGGAAGAGATTACACCAAGGCTGTGCGCCATGCATGGCGCCCAGGCACCTTCGGGATTCTGGATACCAAAGCCGACAGGAACGGAGAGAATTACCACCCTCGAAGAGTCATATCGCGAGGTGGTCTGACTCGACGCGACGGAACGCCAATCACATCACGGACTCAAACCCCGGATCGTCGCACGATCGCTCAATCAGGGTACATGACACAGGCATCGAGAGGCCTAAGCGTAGAATTAGACGGAAGAGAAAGCCGACAGCGTACAGTATAAATACTGTAGCATGTCGTAGAAACACAGATATAGAATTATCACCCCACAATATCAACACAGAAGCCCCTTGCGACTGTCGAGAGACTTTTGGAACCTATACTTTCGCGCACGCGTTAGTACTTCGACGAACGTGTACTTGGAAGCGCCACCGTCATCTGCGACAGCTCGCTGCCCGACTTCTTCACCTACCAAGGTCTGCGACCTCGGTGCGCCAGAACAAGAGCAGGAATCCGCCGGGTAGTCCCCTCAACATCACAACGAACTCAGACTCGTTAAGAGATCTATATCTGGAGCCCACCGCGAGGGGATACTACAACAAGGATCCCATTTGTTCTTCCGAACACTTTCCTTGTCGTCGCGAGACAAAGGAGTCTAGGAATCAACCGAGGGTCGGACTCTGGCTGGAGGAAAGAGGCCGAGAGAGAGCAGCGGTAGATTCGCGAAGAAAGTTCGTACAACCGAAGACCCCGAGGACAGAGGAGAGCCAGTAAACCCGTTGACTCCGGTACAAGAAGATTTGGACATCGACTTTACTGCCCTCACCTTACAACCCTTCGACTTCACGGTACCCACAACCGCGAGACCACCTGGAACGACAATTCCACCCACAAACCCATTCCTGGCACATCAAGCCGGAAACCAAGGCCGAGGAAACAACCCCGCGCCTACCAATACACCTACCAACCCACCAACCAACAATACACCTACACCCAACATGTCTAACAAAACAATGCCGGGAAGGGGAAACAAAAGCGCCCCCTCCTTTACGGAAAATCCGAAAGACTTGATGGACTACCTCGAAGACGTGAAGAACCTATGTGTGGAACATGGGAAGAAGGACGACGCGGACTGGATCCAGTACGCCCTGTACTATCTACCAGCAGAGGCACGAGAGTACTGGCGCCGTATCCCAGAAGCAAAGGATGTGACGTCCGCGCTAGGAGTCATAACCAAGGCAACATGGGACGCCTTCGTGCAGGCGGTGCTCAACAAGTACCCAGGAGCAAGGGAGAAAGGACGATACAAATTATCGGACTTACAGGACGCATCGGATCAGCGCCACCTGGCGCCACCTCAGGACCTACACACCCTAGGAGAATATACCCGGACATTCGAAAGGATTGGTTTAGCCCTCAAAGAAGAGAGTGCGGTTTCGGACCCCGAGCTCGCTCGCCTGTTCGAGCGCGGCTTGGGAGAAGCTTTGAAAGGAATGGTTAAGAGGCGTTTGGAAATCAAATTCCCAGACCGCCCTCCAACTAGGCCTCACAAGCTCGCCGACCTCATGTCAGCATCTGAGTTCTGTCTCACGGGCACCTCTACATTTATCGCCAACCAGAAAGCAGGCGTAAAAGAACATAGTGTCAAAATCGAAGGATTCGAACCAGCGGCTGTGGTACAAGCAGTACTGCAAGCGCTAACTCTACAAGGAGTATCGACGGGACAGAACAAGAATGGACCAAGTAACGCTCAAGGACCTCAATCACAAAGGAACCCACAAGCGAGCGGCGGAAATGTGAAATCCACGAGTACGCAAAGGTTCGAGGAATCAACCAGGCGAAATCAGTTCCAACCTAGATGTTTCTGCGGAGGAACCGAATGCAGGAGCTGAAACGTTTGTCCAGTACATCGGAAAGCGGTCGAAGACAAGGTAGTCTTGATCTCTCCAGGTGGAAGGACCACGTTATGGGACGGATCCAGGGACTTCCCTAGGGGAGAAGGATCGCTGTACGACCGTATCGTGCAGTGGAACCAGAAAAATCCGCATCTCAAACCAACGGGACAACCAGAAGGGAAAGCTTTCCTACTGGAAGTGACTCGACCAGGAGGAGGAGGATCGAGGATACCGCCTTCCTCCACGTTTCTCAGCAACGAGATTATCACCGAACAACCTGAACAGTTTTGGAACACTATGTTGAACCTTAACCAGAAGGAAAACACGGGGCCGGGAAACAACTACAAAGGACCGCCAATGCCGCCAGGCAAACGGATGGCATTCCGAGGAGTAGAGATACCGAAGACAACGTGGAAGAAACCTCCGTTTGGGGTGGACCCCAAGGCGGCTCACGACGCAGTGCCCGGACCCAACCTTCCACCAGGATACGTTTTACCTAAACAGGCACAGCAGACGAAGCCTACTGTCACCGCCGCACCATCAGCACCCAAGCCACAACCGGTTCAGCAGAAAGGAAATCCGCAGATCGGATCAAGGAACCCTTTTCGGGCCGACAATCAACAATATCGTACCCAATTAGGACCGGGCCTGAACGAAAAAGAATCTAGCGATAGGGTCTTCGACACTATACTAGGAGGATCGTCCACTTTGTCGAACAAAGACTTACTGGCCGTAGCACCGGAGATTAGGAAACACATCAAGGAAGTGGTATCAAACCAAAGGATATTACAGGATGTGGCGCAAACGGGAATGCTCGCCATCAAGGACGATGACGAGGAACCACTCTCAGAAGAAAACTTGGAATCCGTGGAAGCGGGGGAATTGATCGACACATTCTATCAATCACTCGCGGACCAGGGGGTGATCGTCGGCGCAGAAAGTCTGGCTTTACGCGCGATCACTCCGGTGATCGATCACAAGTACGAGGTGGAAGCAATCTTGGACGAAGGGGCGCAACTAGTGGCAATGTCAGAAGAAGTGTGGGAGCACGTCGGACTGCCATTGGACACCTCAACACGAATTTCAGTCCAGTCTGCCAACAAAGGTGTTGAGTCTGCACTGGGGGTTTGCCGAAACGTACCTTTCACTATCGGAAACGACCTTACAATATTCTTGCAAGTCCACGTTCTACGAGGAGTCGCCTACGACATTCTACTAGGACGACCTTTTGGCGTACTTACCGAAAGTGTTACAAGGAACTACATTGACGGAAAACAAACCATTACTCTCAGGGACCCTAACTCGGAACGGACAATAGCAATTCCGACGCATAAGAAAGGCGTACCGAGATTCTCTGCACCACGGGAACACGAATTGGACTCGCCACATATTCATACGGCTCGCGCCAACATACACGACCAATGATGATTATGCAAGAGGACGAACAAACAGGGCTTGTTATAACGGTTACACACAGGAACGGCATTGGATCTAGGACACCTCACATCGGAAAGCTTCTGGAAGGACCACAAACCTTCGAAGATTGGGAAAGTATACCAGGATACGGAATATCTATTTCAGGATTTACAGGGGAAGTATTGGAAGAGGCCGTACAGACGGATGGCGCAGCAACATTGGCGCAGAAGGCATTCGTTCTGGCTGCGGCGCTCTACGCGGACACTTGCACCCCGACCAAAAACGACTCATCGCGTCCATTGGGAGTTCCAAAGGCGCGAAGTCATGGAAGGGGTGGAATGGCTGTGATTTTGGATACGAAAGCGCCGGTCGCTGTGTTTGCAGGAAAGAAATACAAAAAGGTCGCGAACAGGATCAAACCAGTCGCAACCACTCTACCAGAGCACCCTATGCTATACAGATAACTAGTTAAGAGGCCTTAGTGGCGGGGCCAAATAACTAGTTGCTGGCCGATGCTATAGGGCCATATTTTGGCTAGTAGAAATGGCTGGCTGGCAGGCTGGGGCGGGCTGGGATGGGGCGGGATGGGTCCCAAATATGGATAGGAATTGATGGGAGCATGTAGGGATTGATGGGCAGGGGGAGGGGGAGCAGGGGATGGGGAAATGTGGCCACACATAAATCCGGACCTAGGGATTGATGGGTACTGATGTCATTGATTGACCAGGGGGATGGGGGATGGGGATAGCAATTGTGGCACCAGGAAAATCCGGACCTAGGGTTTGATGGGGGCAGGAGATGAGGGATGGGGGCAGGGGAAATGTGGCCACAGGAAAATCCGGACCTAGGAATTGATGGGAACTGATGGGATTGATGGGGGAGGGGATGGGGGATGGGGGCAGGGGGATTGGGGGCAGGGTACAATTGTGGCACCAGGATAAATACTGGGCTATTGCCAGGGTATGAGGAGGGTATGAGAGGGATGATTGTAGGTTGAAAAATAAAATTCTTTCTAACTATCAGAAACATGAATGGGGATGTGGCAGCTACTGAAACCAACAATAAAACGATGTGTGGCGCATTTTTAATCGAGGAGCACATACCTCGGATCGACCTGGGGTTGTTCTAGATGTCTTCCTATTGAAAAATGAATGTGTGCAGCACAAAGAACCATGTAAAAACACGAAGATTTGGCTGAGAAACAAGCAGAACATTATTGAAAATCCATCAAAAAGCACCAAAAAGGGAGCAGCACTTTGCCCTCGTTTGGGGGTGACTTGAAACCACTTGTAGGTCGTCCAGACACCTTTGGGGCATTGTATATGTCACTCAGTTAGGTCCCCAGGTCAACAGAACCCTTGGATATGATCAAAATGCCAAAAACCCGGACCACACAGCTTTGGGCCACACTATCAACTTGCCATGACCTGGGGACACCTTATATTCGAAGATATATGTATATAATGCTCTAATCATGAGTTAGATGAAGTCTGGAGTGTGAAAAATGCGGTCAAAACCTGGGATATACCCCAAATAATGTCCCCCAGGAAAGCACACACACCATCAACTTCCCCTGACCTCTGGGTCGTTCCAATGTGTTTTATTATCATTATAGATGATGTATTAGGGGAAGTTGATGGTATATGTGCTTTCTTGGGGGACATTATTTAGGGTATATCCCAGGTTTTGACCGCATTTTTCACACTCCAGACTTCATCTAACTCATGATTAGAGCATTATATACATATATCTTCGAATATAAGGTGTCCCCAGGTCATGGCAAGTTGATAGTGTGGCCCAAAGCTGTGTGGTCCGGGTTTTTGGCATTTTGATCATATCCAAGGGTTCTGTTGACCTGGGGACCTAACTGAGTGACATATACAATGCCCCAAAGGTGTCTGGACGACCTACAAGTGGTTTCAAGTCACCCCCAAACGAGGGCAAAGTGCTGCTCCCTTTTTGGTGCTTTTTGATGGATTTTCAATAATGTTCTGCTTGTTTCTCAGCCAAATCTTCGTGTTTTTACATGGTTCTTTGTGCTGCACACATCCATTTTTCAATAGGAAGACATCTAAAACAACCCCAGGTTGATCCGAGGTATGTGCTCCTCGATTAAAAATGCGCCACACATCGTTTTATTGTTGGTTTCAGTAGCTGCCACATCCCCATTCATGTTTCTGATAGTTAGAAAGAATTTTATTTTTCAACCTACAATCATCCCTCCCATACCCTCCTCATACCCTGGCAATAGCCCAGTATTTATCCTGGTGCCACAATTGTCCCCTGCCCCCAATCCCCCTGCCCCCATCCCCCATCTCCTCCTCCATCAATCTCATCAGTTCCCATCAATTCCTAGGTCCGGATTTTCCTGTGGCCACATTTCCCCTGCCCCCATCCCTCATCTCCTGCCCCCATCAAACCCCAGGTCCGGATTTTCCTGGTGCCACAATTGCTATCCCCATCCCCCATCCCCCTGGTCAATCAATGACATCAGTAGCCATCAATCCCTAGGTCCGGATTTATATGTGGCCACATTTCCCCATCCCCTGCTCCCCCTTCCCCTGCCCATCAATCCCTACATGCTCCCATCAATTCCTATCCATATTTGGGACCCATCCCGCCCCATCCCAGCCCGCCCCAGCCTGCCAGCCAGCCATTTCTACCAGCCAAAATATGGCCCTATAGCATTGGCCAGCAACTAGTTATTTGGCCCCGCCACTATGGCCTCTTAACTAGTTATCTGTATAGCATAGGGTGACCAGAGGACTTCAGGATAGTCAGGAACATCGTGGGGGACCCTCTGGAAACCTTACCCGTACTACCCGTGCGCCCGCCACACTTCGAGCCACGGGGTCGGTACACTTTGGAAAGGAAAAAGATCATCAACGACTTGCATCCCGAGGGATTTCTCTGGCCAGAAGAGAGGAAGTTGATGCATCACTTTATGGCGCTACATGAAAAAGGATTCGCTTGGGACGAAACGGAAAAAGGACACTTTCGGGAGGACTTCTTCCCGCCGGTGAACATGGGAATAACAGAACATATTCCTTGGGTCAATAGGAACATGCCGATACCACCTGGGATATACGACGAAGTCATTCGCATTGTTAGGGAGAAGGTCGCGTCCGGAGTGTACGAACCATCAAGCTCTTCCTACCAATCGCGCTGGTTCACGGTACTCAAGAAAGACGGGAAATCCTTGCGGATTGTGCACGATCTACAACCTCTGAACGCTGTCACTATACGCGATAGTGGAATGTTACCATTTGTCGAGACGCTGGCGGAGTCATTCGCTGGGCGCGCATGTTATGGAGTTCTGGATCTCTTTGTGGTGTTCGATCAAAGGGGACTGGCGCAGCCGTCTAGGGATTATACGACTTTCCAGACGCCGTTGGGCACCTTTCGACTCACGAAGCTACCAATGGGATGGACGAATAGTGTACCCATTTTACATGGGGACGTAACCTACGCGCTACAGGACGAAATACTGGAATTCACAATACCTTTTATGGATGACGCAGGTATTCGGGGACCACCTACAAGATACGAAACCAAGGACGGAGGATACGAGACGATTGAAGGAAACGAGGGGATACGGAGATTCGTTTGGGAGCATTTTCAGGCGCTCGGACGGATTGTCCAGAGGATCTGGTACATTGGGTGTACTTGGAGCGGGAAAAAGGCTTTCCTTTGCGTTCCAGAAGCCATGCTTGTTGGACACAAGTGTACCTACGCAGGGAGGGAACCCGACGAGACGAAGATGGAGAAAGTGAGGAACTGGGGACCATGCAGGGACCTCACGGATGTACGAGCATTCATGGGGACCGTGGGCCTCATGAGGGTGTTCATATGGAACTTCGCGGGTTTATCTAGGCCTCTAGTGGACTTGACGAAGAAGGATGCCGAATTCTATTGGGGACCAGAACAACAGGAGGCGCAGGACGAGCTGAAAGCCGCAATGCTAAGTTCACCTGCATTGCGCCCTTTGGACTACCACTCGGGCGCACCTATAATTCTATGCGTAGATTCAAGTGTTATCGCGATTGGCTACGCTCTCTTCCAGGAAGATGAAGGGGACGCACGCTTGCGGTACCCAAACCGTTTTGGATCTATGGCATTGAACCCCAGGGAAACCAACTACAGTCAGCCAAAACTGGAGTTATACGGACTCTACAGGGCTCTGAAAGCGGTATCCATGTACATCATCGGAGCTAGGAATCTGGTCGTAGAAGTGGACGCCACAGCTATTAAGGGAATGATCAACAATCCTGATCTGAACCCGAACGCCACAATAAACCGATGGGTCGCAGGTGTCCTGCTGTTTACCTTCAAGCTGGTACACGTTCCGGGGATTCGTCACGGGGTAGATGGTCTATCTCGTCGGCGACCGTTTCCTGGAGAGGAGTTGGAGGAGGACGACGAAGATTGGGTGGATAGGCATTACGGTTTCCTTCAGGTAATAGCGTCGGCGCACGTGGAACCTGAAGCAACCGTTTGTGAAGTACTGTTGAGGGAGCTGGTGGAAGTCCCGGACTACTCGTACGACGAGTTAAATCCGAACATCCAGCCAGACGCCACACCGGAGATTCCCAGGTCGAAGAAACATATGGCGCAGGATGAGCGCCTTGTGCAAATCCTGCGTTTCTTGGATAAATTGGAAATACCGGAGAGGATGGGAGAGAAGGAGAGGAAGAGGTTCATCAAATACGCAACGGGTTTCTTTCGAAGGGAAAGTGACCTGTGGCGCAGGATGGAAAACGGGAAGCATCAACTAGTGGTCAAGCCACCAGCTCGACTTGGGATTTTACGATCGGCGCATGACAGATTGGGACACAAAGGAACGTTCTCAGTCCGCCATACCGTACAGATTCGATTCTGGTGGCCGGGACTGTTGAACGACATCAAGTGGTATCTATCGACATGTCACGAGTGTCAGCTGCGACGCACGCAGCACTGGCATATTCCACCGGTCGTAGCGGAACCAGCACCTTTGTTTGCGAAAGCATATATCGACACCTTTTTCATGCCACCTTCAAACGGTTTCAAGTACTTCGTACACGCGAGGTGTTCTCTAACGGCGTACCCCGAATTCCGGATGCTCAGGAAGGAGAACGAAAACACTCTAGCAGCTTTCATATTCGAGGAGCTCATATGTCGATGGGGATCGCTTAGGGAAATCGTGACGGATAATGGGCAAGCGTTTATAGCTGCAATGGACCGACTATCTCGACAATACGGAGTGAAACACATCAGGATTTCTGGCTACAACTCTCAGGCAAACGGTATCATCGAAAACAGGCATTACGATGTTCGGGAGGGTCTATTCAAATTAGCCAAAGGAAACGAATCCAAGTGGTCGGAAGGGACATTCGCCATGATGTGGGCAGAGAGAGTTACTATCTCCCGTGTTATGCACATGAGCCCCTACCGAGCTGCGACAGGAGCGGAACCTCTGCTACCTCTGGACTTTGTGCAAGCAACCTGGTTAACTACGCCGTTCAGTGGTATAGTTTCCCACGGTGATGTCATCGTGCAAAGAGCCATGGATTTATGGAACAGGGAGAAGGAGATGGAGAAGCTGAAAGAAGACGTTTGGAAGTCTAGAGTGGACGCCGCAAAGCGTTGGGAGAAGGAGCACCAAAACCGAGTGGTGGATTTCGATTTCAAACGTGGCGATCTCGTACTACTGGAAACTTCTAAAGGACGAAAGGGACTTCAAGACAAGATGCAAGCCCGCTACTTTGGACCCCTTGTGGTACTATTCAGGACGAAGGGAGGCGCCTACCAGCTTTGCGAACTATCTGGCACAAGACTCGCTAACATGGTAGCGGCGCGACGTGTCATGAAATATCTGGCGCGGGAGCGGATATCATTGCCTTGGTACTACACGGGAGCTTTGACTGATGAGGAGACGAAGCGCTTAATGGAGAGCGACGAGAAAGGGGAGTAAAATGGGAGTTTTGCAACAAGTTGGGGGGAGCGCCATTTCTGGCGCACGGATATGAAATCTGGAAAATCAAGATCAAGACAAAATTTTTGTTGGGGGAAGGACTATCGACTCTCGAATCGATATAATAACCCACATGTGTACCTACAATACAGTGGCACGTCATTCGTTAAACATCGGGACCGAATTACGACCAGGCGCCACTACCACCGAACAATCTACCTAACACAACCTACCTGCGAAAGACACCAACTGGCGATCGATCGAACCACCCATGAACGACATGGACCTACACCTATCACCATACGCGGAAAACACAGGATATCTTATGGAGGTCGCGTGCGCCACCAAGGTCGCGCGGTATCAACTTACTGAACGGGTGGCTCCCGGACGGTGTGGAAGGGGTACTCAGCGGGACGCCAAAGAGGCCTCAGGACTTTGATACAAAGGGAAAGAACACAAGGGGAACTGTTCGAAAACTACCAAGGACTGCAACGATTTACATTTTCAAAAACACGAACACGCAGGAAATAGTACAGGCGACGCGAGGAGGAAAATACTACGAAATATATGGACCCAGACCCCTATGAAAATTCACCCAGCCACCTCACTTCTTGGAAGCTTTCTTGACGACACGACGCTTGGAGGGTCCGGAGGAAGCGGGAGGGGCACTGGGAAACAAGGTTTCCAGCGCCCGGACTCGAGCAAGGCTGTCACGAATGACATTGGAAGTTTGGTGAGCCATAGCTGTATTCTCCAGCAAATAAGCTTGGGGTCTATCCCTAACAAGGGGTTGTACCACTTGGGGTGTATCCCTAGTAGGCTTAAGTATGTACCACTTCCCAGGGGAAGCTTTATAAGCCTCCCGCCCCCGCCATAGGACCGTCAGGAACACGATCCCGCAATGCATTTTGGTCTGGATGCACGTGCCGCGGTCTCTTGCCCGATTGGGAACGGCACTCCCTCGGCAACTTGTGTGGCGCACCTTCGTAGCCGCATTTGTACACCCCGTTCCCCTTCTGTGCGTGCCGTTGCATCTCACAAGGAGCGGGGATAATGTTCCACCCCATCGGGAATAGGACCAGTGTATCGCCCGATTGAGCACGGCAATTTCCCGGCACCCTTTTGTGGCACGCTTCGGTAGCCAGCCTCCTCTATATACGGATCAATGCATACGTTCACTTATGCAAATGCCCTCGCGTCGTTCAGTAATGGCAACGTTGTCCTACCTCATTAGACACGGGGACATCCCGACACCTTGCGTGGCGCACCTCTGTACCCAGCTCCGTCGCGCTTACCAGTGCGAGCCCGATCGTGTGTCATCAATAGAGATGCTGTGCTAGCACTGACAGCCTTTACCACAGCTATGTTCATTGAAATACCCGTCGCTCCCCCCGCTCCCTTTGTGGCGCACTTCAATAATTTATTTGAAAGCATCTGCGCTTTGTGTGGCACGTCTGAACAATCTCCTATGTGTGACCAAGAGAAATATTGTGTACCTGGGTCACCGTCGTCATATATACACACGGGTACGGCTACAGAGCGTTCCGAATCGTCTCACCAAAACAACTGTAACGCCTCAGTATAAGATACATACAAGATATCTTGTAATTACAATGCTTTTCTGCCGTCTGATCTAACTTCTCTAAGTCCGTGATCATGACGTCATCCATCGACCGAGCCATTCAATATAACTTTGTCCTTGGTTGAATTTAATAAGTAAACGACACAGTCAACGCCACATATAATACTACAGTGACAAGCTATCTACCCTCCTCCTTGTACCCACGTTCCCTTAGCCCTTGCATCAACCATGTTGCGTCTGTTACGTACTCTTCCCACACGTTGAATTGTACGTCGTCCTTCTGTGCCTCTCTCCACCAATACAAACAGGCAACGACCGATAACCAACCATTCTGTCCCCACACGTCCAACTCCCCATAATCGCGACTGCGTCCTTTTCGCAACCACGTCCCCTTCTCGCTCTCCTTTCGCCAAGGCGGCTGCATTGAATCCCACCATGCGACAAATGACGCCTCGAACTTTGGTACCTCCTTTGACTGCAACAAAAGCATCTTCTTCGGTCCCGCCCCCTTCTTCGGCTTCAAGCGCCCATCTGCCACCCAGTCCGACAAAATGGCGGGCCGGCCAGTCCTGGGCAAATATCCCTCCGTAATCGCGAAGTCCACCGACCCCTCCAGCTTCACAAAAGCCTCCAGCAACTCTTTCCACGAATCCCCCCAATCTTTGGCACAAAACACTTGGAATGGTACACTGAACCATACTGGGACTTGCTCAAGTAAGATCTCGCGCGCCTCATCGTCTAACTTGGTACCTGACGACGAGACAGACGTGGGCGCAACGATGGCGGACGATGGAGGGGCACCGACAGGGAGGGCTTGCATGGGAGGCAGGGAGACAGGAATGGCGACAACGGATCCTGCAGACGCAGATGGCGCTACGGCGGACGGTGGAGGCGTGACGATGGGAGGGTTTTCCTCGACCGACGGGGAGGCTCGCGCTACCATGGTATCAGAAGCTGCGGGCGTGACGATGGGAACACCTTTCACGATGGATGCAGCTGGTGTCGGGGCCATAGTGTCCACGATATCCATTGAGGGTTGGTCTACGTCCATTGGTACGTCCCCTCCGTGACCTTCGTCAATGTCACTCATCTCATTTACCCCAGCAGGAGCAATCGCCGGGCCTTGCAGCTCCCGTCCACTCCGGCGACCTGACTGACGTCGCACGGGCGCCCCAGCTGGCTGCACCGCTGTCTTCTCCACCGATGCTGGGTTCCTAGTCTTTCCCTTCCCCGTCGCCTTCGGGAGAGCCGCAGTGTTGATCTGCAGAGAGTCCAGAATGGCTTTATTCTTGCGCATATTCTCTGCACGCTGAACTTCGTACTGGGACATCCATCGGCCGTCCACCATGACCAGGTTGGGATCAACGGACCTAGGTTGCTGTTTGTAACCCTCCCCGTCTGTCGTCTTCTGGCGTTTGCTGCTGGATGAGCCCGTTCCTGCTGCGGGGCGCTTTCGGGATGCAGCCCCCTCGTCGTCTGTGTCATCGCCATCCGATCCTTCGTCATCTGTGCTGGCCAACCCGCCCGTGTCCTTCGCAGCCACTTCCGCGTTGACTGAGCTGGTGACTGCATCCAATGTGTCATCATCGAGAACCGTCGCCTTGAAGTCGGCGGGAAGAACCGGGTTTGAGGACATCTTGAAGCCAGCCTTGTCGTTTTCGCTGTACGCGGTCTGGGCGAACTTGACTAGATGGTTCCGCCAGGCCTCGTAGGTGGCAGGATCCCACTTCGACACCGTTACGGGCACCGTATCTAGATTCTTCCCAGCGCATACACTATGAAACAGGTTAGTCCCGTCGTGTCGATCTCGTCATGCACGCTCACCTCATAACACCAATTTCCCCATCCATAGCACCCATCGGACCAACGACATGTACGATAGTCATCAGACCAGTGAGGCTCATGATACCTTCCGCCACTGGCTGTAGAAACGTTGGGAGGTTTCTCACACATCTAGCAAGACCGGTAAGTGACATTCCCAAGTTGAACACATCATGTACTCACGCAGCACGATCCTCAGGCGCTGTTGAGGGCGGACCGTTGTAGACCTTGTCCCATTCCGCCTTTGCTCCGTCTGCCACCGCCTTCGCCTTCCCCGCCCACGCTTTCTGCACGTCTGGGGCGAAAGACTGAAAGTGGGCCTGAATCGTCTCTTGACGAAACTTTGCCGAAATGCCTCCCCTCGCTGGGATGGTCTGTCGCCCGGCATTGACCTCGATGTCCCAGAGATCCTGCACAATGCGCGACGCTTCCTCCTTGTTTTGTTTCTGCCATTCCTGCGATGCCGAACGCGCCTTGGGAGGGCGGAAACCAAGTTTCCCAACTTTGTTGAGGAGTGCGAGGTACCCATCGCTCAGGAGGCGGCGACGAACCGTCGAACGTATCGAAGACAACTTTAGCGAGCGGTAAAGGAGCCACGCTCGGATAGACTAGCCACTTGGTGAATACACTGTTGCACATTCAAACACGGAGGCTGACCTTTTTCTTCTTTTCCCTCAGATCCCTCTTTGCTCGCAATTCTTCCAAGGTTCCATCTTCCAGGGGAGGCGTCCAGGCCTCGTCGAATGGCTTCAGAGGAAGGGAGGGTTCAATCGTATCATCGAGGTCAAAGTGGTAGAAGTATTGGCGAATGACACGACGAAGAACTTCCTCTTCGGCGGCTGCACCTTTACTCATAGCGGCTGCGAAGTCGTCGACGTGTTCATTCAATAAGTCCTCCCGAGCGCCTTCGGCCCAACCTCTGTTGGTTTCGCGCTGCGCCTTGGCCTTCTTTCCCGATTTTGGCGGCATTGTGGGTAAATGGATAACAGACACGATGTCAATGGATACGCAGGAACACCACGGCCCGTTCGTTCACTATTTGTCTTTCCGCCACCTGCCGCCACATTTCCAATGTACCATGTGGGCTGGTGTTTCCGACACGTTCCACTTTCTCTTTAAGGTTAGTTGGTGTTCCTCTGTTCTTGTTTATCACCTCTTATTTTCCCCCCTCATGTCGCAACCTCAGACCCATTTCGACGACGACGATCAGCCTGACCAGCGCTTATCGCTGTCGTCGACTACTGAGGCTAACACTGTTCACTCTACGGATGCTACCTCCGACAGCGAGGACGACGAAGCCAGTGAATACAGTATCATCAGTATGTCGCCTCTCTCCGTTGGCGACAACATTCACACTGATTCGTTGCCCAGCTGCACCTCCTCCTGTCAATGTGATGGCGCCCTCTGTTATCGCGGCGCCTGTCGTCCAGGCTCCCGTCGTCCAGGCTCCCATCGTCCAGGCTCCCGTCATCCACGGCGTCGAATACTACCAAGTTCCCAGCACCGATATGGTCTACGTGACTGCTGCTGAACAGGCTCGCGAGTGGTACGTTGTCACCCGCGGTGTTTTCTTGGGAGTTTTCAAGTACTCGTACGTGTTCTCATTTTCGTTCGGTTCTAATCTCATGGACTTTTCAGTTTCCAGGTTGACCAGGCGACACGCAAAGTCAGCTCGGCCCATGGCAAAAAGGAGGACAGCCTGCGTGACGCTGTTGACCACTTCAACGCTGCTAGGAATTCCGGATGGATGCGGATCTGTGTGTAAGTCCACTATCTCGCCCCGCCATGTTATCTCTGGGCACTGACTTGTTTGCAGCCGCCCCGATCTTTGAGATATCAATCCGTTCGGATCATTCCAACGTCGGAGACTTAAATAGTGTATTCCTGTGGCAATGAATGTGTTCCTCACTTCTCCCCCTCTTGCGATGAGTGAATCTGAGGGCTACCCCGTTATCTGGGTCAGCTCGTCGTCCGAATCTAGTGAATATGAGACGTGTGCCGATGACAGTATGGATCTCGAGCTGTCGGATAACGATGAGATCTGTGGTCTTATCGCCGCCCTCGCGCTTGCTGAAGATGCGGAAGCCAATAGGCCAGGTATCTTTCTTTCTTTCTGACGGGTGACTCTCGATTGATTCCATTGCCAGCGCCCGATGTGGACACCACTCTGTATCAAATAACTTCAGGTGGACTCACCACGACCACTCACTGGTTTGATGATCGGTTGTCTTGCGCGCTCAAACCACTAACTTGATTCTCAGGGCGAACGCTGGAACCGCTCAATTGGCAGGTGCACATGTGGTAGCCCAGGTCAAGCGGAAGAAGAGGCGAAGAAAGCGACCGCCCTTTTATGTTGTGTTTGTAGGGAAGCCTTCCGGGCTTCATACTGGGTGGGTCAGCGCGAAGAGAGCGACGGAGGGCGTAACCGGCAATTGTTTACAAGGGTACGCCACACAGGCAGAAGCTCGTGCCGCGTTGGAATATGCGGATGAGAGAGGCTGGATCGGTGGCGTTGATGGAGAAGAGCCGATTCCACGGACGCTTCCCGTGGCGTTGAATCCACGTGAATTAATGGCGCCCCCGTTGACACCGTTGTGTCCGAGTGATGAGTATCGACGGTACTATTGCGTGTATCGCGGATACTGGCCCGGTATCTTTACTTCCATGTGGGTCTTACCTCCTATTTTTTACACGCCACCTGACGTCTGCAATAGCATCGAAGCCCACCTGTCTTACTCGAAGGCTCCCAACTCACTTCATGACAGCTTTACTTCAATCACAGTTGCGAGAGAGAAATATTTGGGGGCAGTTCAGCGCAAGGAGATACATGCAGTTCCGCGGGCCTAATTTTAAATATGATTATTGAAATGATAACAAGCTCAGCGACAATGCCCCCTCCAGATCGTCGATTTCGGCGTGATGGTGAATTTCATCCAGATATTGGATGACCATACCCATGCCGTTTTGGATGGTCTTCGCCTCCCTCCATTCGGGGATCATGCCATATTGGTTGTAAAGGGCAACAGTATGAGGACGTGCAGCGTCAATGAGAGACGCCACACTTTCCAAGTATTTCCGGACACACTCAATTTGGTGATCCTTGGGCGTATGGGCTACTTCATCAGCGACCCTAACACAGAAACTCTCGGCACTTGTTTGCATGAACTCGTTCAGCAGTCTGTTTTGTTGGTGCACGCGACCCAAGAAGATCTGTGGCGTCACCGCATCGTGGTCGGAGTGAGTTCTGCTGGACTATGTTAGGCTTGGAAAAGATAATGATGTGAAATATAACCATACCTTTGTGCGACCGCATTAGAATCAATGTGGTTGCGGGCCGCCGGTCTCGTAGATTTCGTGCTCGTAGACGCCACACTCGTTACCGAAGACCTGAGACGACTGCTACTGGCCTTAGCGGTTTCTTGTACTTCACTGGCTCTATGCATCTTGTAAGCTTTCAAGACCTTATGGCGATTGCTATATAAAATAAGGATGAGATGAGGTCCATTAAATTAAAACCCACTCACCGGTCGTACCAATCCATACGATGGCGCCGCTTAGCCTCAGCTTTCTCCTCCTCTGTATGATATAATTTCTTGCGTCCCATATCCGCCGTTATGTCGATGTGAGGACTTGGTTGGTGGGAGGGAGAGTTGATGCTAGCCGAAGTCGCTCCTTAAGTGCGTATGGAATCAAGATCAACATTATCCTTTATTGGACTTTTATTGGACTTTTACGATATGGTCCAATATTGCCTCACTGCGAGCTGGAATGTGAAATAAAAGTTCTGCTTCGCAACCATCTTGTTCACCACTATGTTTCCGTTGCCTATGTCCGCCGAAGACAACAACATTATCCAGCAGAGAAAGCGCCTACTGTTTCAAGAGAGAAGGCGCCTCCACATCAGCTTTGCTGAAATCCATTGGTCGTACGTTGACATTTGCTTTTCTCCATTGCGCTGCACGCTCAACATTAAGGAATGTTTAGTAAAATTAATGAGGTGCTTCGCACTCTCCGCCCGTTACAGCCTCGCTATTTTTTGCAGAGTACCGTTGATGAGAGTATGTCTCCATCTTCCACTCCCTCCCTACTCCACTCATAAATATCAGGTTTAGAGTACGACCCCACTTCCACGGACTTGCCTGCTCTTCGCTCGCGTCTGGCGCCAGGTTGGGTGTTATCGCCGGATACAGAGTTCGTTCATGAGAGCGTCCGAAAATGGCTGCAAGACAATTTGCTGGACACCCTGGGGATTCGATTCCACGAGATGGGTATCTACCAGCATGAGGATGTCGTGAACGTTGCCTGCTGGATGCGAACTTCAGGTGAATTTCGCAAAGACCTGCGCCGCGGCTTAGATCTCGATGTGCAGGGTTGGCTGGGAGTGGAGTGCGCGCTTATGCGATACGCTCGCCCAGTCGATTTCGCCCATGTCAAGTCGACGAAAGTTCATTTGGACACGGACGGGAAGTTCGGATACCTTTTCGATGAGGAGGAATGGGACAGAAAGATGCGTGAAGATGAGGAGGAGGTGAGTTCGGACGTGCGTGCAAGGGAGGAATGGATCAAGTCTGGCATGGGGCGCGAGATGCAGGTCGGTGCAGTAGCGTAAATTTGTCCTGCCGAGCTACATGTGCGAAGATATTACAATCGGGCCTTGACTCTCCCCTGCCTGGACCACACTTTCTCTGGCGTCTCTCCATCACTAGTTGAACCTGCCAATCTCAATCTCCGACAGGAATGGTCGTAAGATACACAACAGCTAGAATGTGCAGATGAAAAGTAACGGCCAGGCTGCGCGTCCGAGAAGTACCGCACTGGTCGCATCAGACGCTCACGAAAGAGGACATTGTGAACAAGGCGCCAGTTTGCAAACACGAAAGCATCTGAAGGCACTATTAATTCACAGTGTATACAGTTACACAATGGATTTAACCTGTGGGCGTACCAGAAGACCTCACACGAGCCAAAGACAGTTGGACAGATTTAGGGATTGAGTCGGTCATGATGGTTGATCCTAAGTGCAAATCAGGCGACGACGAAGAGTTCACAGCTGTTGTTTGGTCTCGCGAGCACAGCCTTCACATGGGGTTCACGGTCTCATACCGAAGAGGACATACTTGTACTCTGTGTATTCCAGATAGACTACGCAAGGAATGTCCGTACGCTAAACAAATATCTACTTGCTACCCTTCGTTGATGAGATCCGACCTGCACCAGTGAAGTCGATCATATAGTCCAGTTTGGCACCCACGGCCTATAGGAAATGGAATCAGCATGGTTCAGAGGCGAGTAACAACTGAGTCGACGAACCCGAGCGCGAGAGAGATGGAAACGGGTCACCATCTCCTCATCTTCGGGGAAGGGGGGGACATTGTGACCAGGATAAGCGTCCAAGAACTTGAGCCAGACCGCCTGGAGGAATTTGATGCGGGTGTCTGGATCGCGTTTATGTAGCAAGTACTCGATGCGCTGAGCACTGATAAATTTGAACTGTGCTGCCGTCAAGTAAAAAGACGGGGCTAAATGGTCAGCAACGTCGAGCAAACAAAAAGAGAACATGAGCTGACCAGAGCTGATCTGAAAGGCTTTGACTTTGGGAGGCCTTTGCTGCCGAAAAGGCGCGGGGGGCTTGTTTGTCGACGAGGGAGCTTTTGGCATGGTATATTGGGTATTGGGGAGCGACACGGATTTCTCTGGGACACAAGAGTGCAGTATGGAGCATGTTTTAATACGATTTTTTTGGGGCCGCGGGCGCACCTAAACATCCGATCAGGAGCATGGGGGCAATTCTACGGGGATGCATGAGGAGCATGGGAAGCTGAGATCAGACAAATTGTCGACAGATAATAGATATAGCCGTCGAGATACAGTCTGATACAGCCACCAAGATATCAGTCAAATTGTGGCCACAGGTACGTAGAATTTGCGGAGATATTAGAATATAGTCAGCCATCAAGTCTTTTCCTGTCCATCCGTCGTTGGAGGGCGTTGAATTCGAGCAAGCACCGCGACAGTGAGGCGACGTGAGACTGGAATAACGGTAGACGGAGGCAAGCTAGATATCAGTCAGCCGTCACTGTCACGACTCACGGTAACGTACATTCTGTTCATCCACCGACCATGGCCAACTTATACCTGTTATCGCGCTCTCAGCTGGTCCTTTCCGTCGATTGTGGATGCTATGTCATACGAACGTCGCGGTGCAGAATACTACAAAGCGCTGCGTGACTACGAACTCGTCAACTTTGGGACGACAAATGTCCTCAGTCCACGCTCCGCCCGCCTGGCTCGTCCAAATGCTCAATCGGGCACCCAGGCTCAGGCGTCAGGAAGTGGAAGTGCGGCACGAGCACCAAACCCCTTGCCGGGTGTCTATACTCTCCCCGCCAATCCCCTCAGCCAACTCCAACCAACTCTTCCCCGCGCCAGACACAGGAAAAGCGCCATTTCGGACGTCTCTCTGCCGCAGCCAGTGGTCATAGATCAACCTGGATATACACGGCAGCATCTTGACTCCACGTTCGAGTTTTCTCGACATGGAGACCGCGCGATTCGGGTAGCGGAAGCTCGGGATGTGCCCGTAGCCAAACGAGTGCGACTCTCAACCGGCGAGGGAGTCAGCAGTTGTGGTCACCCATCCTTGGCTGACCAGGCCCAGGGAGGGGATGAGGAGTCGGATGGCGATCAGAGTCTCCCGTCCGATGACGAAGACCCAGAAGATCTCTGGCAGGATGTCGAGGAGGGTTTTAATCCAGCCGTCCTCATTGATGAGACGGGCGAGGTTCGGGAAAGCAAGCGGAAGAGCTACACCAGTTCTGTGCGTCGAGTTCGTCTTTTTAGCCCCCAACTCTCCTCATGCTTTTTGATAGGATGACCCGATGTCACTGTTCATTCCAATGGTTGATACAATAATGGGCGAGACCTTTGTGCGCGAAGCCATTCCCTCCAACCCTTGCTGCCAAACCTGTCGGGCTCCTTTGACCACCGCTGCATCTGCATCCCCTACGTCTGCTCCTGCGTCTTCCTCCATGCCGACCAGCTCTGATATACCGGGTTCAAACCCCGATCCGACCACTGCATTAGCCAACGATATCGTGTCCCCCGGTGTACCAGATATTGCCCCCCAAAGCCCATCGCTGCTCTCACCCCCGTCAAATTCCATGGGAACGGTACCGCCGGCAGTAGCCCAGCTCTACAAATGTGTGACGTGCGGAGAGTTCTTGGAATGTCGGTCGTGTTGTATTAGGCGTCATCACTATACGCCTCTTCATATGATCAAGGTATGTTTTTCCAGTGTCATTGCGTTAAGGCATTTCACTGATTTTCTGCCCAAGGTTTGGATTGGTACCCACTTTACAAAGACTTCGCTCAAGGCACTGGGGTTGTGCTTCCAGCTCGGTCATAATGGTGGACAATGTCCAGTCTCTGGTGCTCTGAGGACTGTGACGGTAATGCACACGAATGGAGTTCATTCAGTCACCACGTCAATCTGTGGTTGCGACCTATCTGATGAGGCGAACGAGTGGCGACAATACATACGCATCGGCTGGTACCCTGCCTCCACCGCTCAACCTCGAACGTTGGCAACGTTTGAGTGCTTGCGGCATTTCCGCCGTCTTAACGTCGTCGCCAACGTAAACGTCCGCGACTACGTGACCACACTGGAGCGTCTTTCAGATGCCGTGGGATTGGAGTTTGTTCCAGATCGGTATAAATCGTTTGGCCTCATGTCTCAACAAGTCTCCTATATGGATCGGATGCGTCGCTCAGGCGTCGCTTACCTGGAGGGGGGGGTCCGGTCAGCGGCATGGGGGTCTGCTGCAGTACGGTGCTGGGCTTGTCCCCGGGCGAAGGTGAATTTGCCGGAGAACTGGAAGGAGGTAGACGCAAATCTGCAGTAAGTTGTCTTTTGCGCTTCGTAAGAGTCCCGTAACTAACGGAAACTTATTAGATTCAAGTACGCACTGATCCTCGGCATGGATGCCTGCTTTCGAATGGAGAATCGACTACGAGCCAAGAGCAAAAACAAGCTATACACGGTGCTAGCAGATGGACTTGGTTGTTTCGTGCCAGGGGATAGCTATTTTCCTCATCTCAAGAATTATGTGAAGGAGGAAGATGTGAGCCCACCCCTTATCACAGCTTTCATGTGCTGACAACGGCTAGATCAGTAGTTGTATTGCGTTCGCTGCATTAATGCAGAAAGACACCCGACTGTCGAAGGGGCTACGCGCAACTGGTGTTGGGGGTTGCATATGTACCCGTCACGAGGTCATACGCCCGCTAGGATTGGGTGACCTGCTCAAGGGCGAGAGGTCTGTCTTTCTCGTAACGAGCGTGCACACGTGACTAATGCGAAGACCTAGATACGCGAACATGGACTATATATTTTGGGCCTCTATTCTTGGCGAAGACCTACTACAATACATGGTATCCTACGACGTTGGCTGCCAATGGAAGATCAATTTGGCAGAACGTCGTAAGCATCTTCCGGCGATTTTGCGAGAGGGGAACGAAGTTGAGAAAATCGTTATCGGGCTCCCTGTTTGGCACGGCGGGGTCCATGAAGATGCTTGCGCGTCGTCTGAATCATTGCGCTACAAAGAGGGAGCAGGCATGACAGACGGAGAGGGAGTTGAACGAGTTTGGAGTAAGCTGGGACCAAAGGCGTGGGCGACGAAGGAAATGCATGAGAATACACGGCATGAAAGTCTGGAGGATACAATGGATGATTTGAACTGGACGAAGAACCTCGGCTTGGGTAAGTGACCCTTTATTTTCTTGAACTGTTATACTGAGACTGACCTTCTTTGGTACAGGTATACTTCTCCGTCGTCGTTTTGAGGTCGCCAAGGTCGAGCAGAAGGAGCAGCTTGAGAGTTTTAAGACAACGAGCGCCTCTCTTGGGATTGACTTGCGTGAGAGCTGGATGAAGTGGCTCAGGAACTGGCATACGGAGGAGCATGTCCTCCGGAAGGACAAGACAGTAACGAATCCTTACGAGTCTTCGTGGCGGCGAGGTATGTTAACGACTATGATGTTGCGCGGACGGTGCTGATTTTTTTTTTAGATACGGTGACTGTCGACCAGGTACACATGGAGTTGGATCAGGAAGAACTTCTCGAGCTTCGTCAGGAGCAGGATGAAACTGCGGGCGCAGGGGATTTATCTCGAGATGGGAAAGGTGTCGCAGGTGTCCTGGCCTTTGTGCGTCTGGGTCTACACATTCAAAGTACGCAGTACGTATTTTGTTTATCTTCTGGCTACATGTGTGTGCTCACTATTGACTCTTAGACTTTGTATCAAGAATATGAAGAAAGCACGGCGTAAAGAGGATGGTCATGCCCGCCTCCTCCAGGCCCGACGTACGGGATTCTGGAAAAAGCTTCGACGTTTCCGAGCATTACAGGCAACGTTCATGCCGCAGGCGTTGGTGTTGGCGTCTGAACATGAGCTGGCTGTAACGTCCAAGAGAGAGGAGGCTGCGCGCAAGTCCAATGTGGCAGCAAAACCTGTGGAGGCAGAAGATGTCAAACTCTTCCTACCTTCAGAGATCCCTCAGGCCGAACGTGGCAGTTCGTACCGCCGGGCAGTTTTCTCGACGGAGTCCCGACTTCGGGAAGCACAGTGTTCCACCCAGCTCACGACCATCCGGATGCGCCTACATTCTAAATCTCATCTCATCCGGTTTAGGGACGCAAATCTTCGGGGTCAAACGAAGACGACTCGTTCACGGGGCGCCTTGGAACGCCTCAGTGACCGCATTGATAGTGCCGTCCTACGCTATCGTGTCGCGCGGAAAGCCATTGTGGCTTTGGACGGGGCAGAAAAATGGCCGGATTTCCGTGTGCTTGTAGACGAAGACGTCTCCACCCGCTTTGTCACAGATTACGATGGACAGCGTGCGAGACGCCTGGCGAAGATTGGTCGCGATGGCAAGAGGCGCATGATGGCAGCAGCAGAGGTTGAGGAAGAGGAGAATAACGGTGCCGAGGCTCGCGGTGGAAGTCGCCGCAAACTAAGCTGGATCTGGACTGCCCAGGGGGTACCAGATCCAGATACTGACGAGTCCTTGCATGAGTGTAAGTCTGTTTGATTGTAGTTGCGCCACATTATCTGACTCCATACTAGCTATCCGAATTGAATGGATGAAGGCGTACGCACGTAAGGAAAGATGGCGCGAAGAGGTTATCCTGCTTGAAGAGGAGATGCGACGAGTGGTTGCGACATTGGATTACGAACGCACACACTGGTTGCGCCTGAAGGAAAGTGTATGTGGCGGGGATAGGATATCGGAAGGGAAGCGCGCGTATGCGCAACGGCAGTCGGCGTTGAGAGAAAAGCTACATGATGAATGTCTAGTGCGCTTCGAGTCGACGGACGAGTTGGGACGAACAAAGAAGAAACGACGTGTAGCGTAGTGTATATAAAGTGGTTAAATATGACACGTGAATATCACAATTTTCCGGTTTTTCGGTGTCTTTGGCTGGTACAACATGTTTGGTATGATTTGAGGCCCGTTTGGGATAGAGTTCCTGATGCTGGCGCACAGATATGGCGGGCTGAGAGATTAGTGGCGGGATATGACGTCGGCATGCTGACAATACATCGGGAGTGCCCGGTCCGGGACCTAGGAACAGAGGGGGACATGCAATTATTTGAGGGCTAGAGCCCGTCTGGGGGTAGATCCCTGTGGCATTGAAATCACACTTGGGGGTAGATACCTATTTATTGGTAACAGGCTGCAGCCACAGGTGGTTTGGTCCAAGGAGGCGAGGGCGCCGGCAAGTTCAGCCGCGTGCGAGGCGACCCAGGCGGGGGTTACCTCGTCGAGGGAGGAAAGGGCGTTGTTGCCCACGGGGGGAGCTGGAGGTTTCAAAAAGGTTAGAAAAGGGAATCAAGGTATGAAGAAGAACGTACTGGGAGAAGGACTCGGGGAGCGGGGGCGCTTCTTGCCTGCCGTAGCAGCAGGGGAGGCAGTAGCGCGACGCGCAAGGACAACGGACACAGGACCAGCGGTCGGAGCGCCGGTCGAACGAGCGGGACGAGGACGGGGACGAGGAGCCGAAGAAGACGAGGAACCAGCGCCAGCGGGAAGAGGGAGGATTTTGCGTTTGACGGTGGAAGTGCTGGTGACATCGGCGGGACTATTGGCGCTACACTCTCCATGGCGAGCAAGGGCGCAACCGAAGCAGCGGGTCGGCTGACCAGCGCGGCTGATACAAAGGCCATTCAACCAAGGGGGATTCTTGCCGTGACTGCAGCGCCAACACTGGGGATCGTACAGCTGGAAGAAACCTTCAGAAAAATGGATGTAAAGGAGTAGGAAGGTAGGTTACCTGGAGCGTCCCGTTTCCCAGGTGCTCGCGTAGGCTTTCCAGGATTTCGGGGATGCGTTCGCCATACCGACGGTTCTTGGCGGAATACCCGGGAAGGCCCCCGTAGTGCTGGATCCAGCGAATATGGAAGCCACCGGTAACCGAGCGAGGGAACGGGATGACCGGGAGCGAAGACCAGGAGGAATCGGCGGAGGCAGCGGGACCATCGTCGAGCTCGTCGGCGGCCACGACGCCATCACTTACGATCTCGTCGACCTCCTCGCTCTCGAACCTACCGCCCGTAGAGGCAGCCGGGGGAGAAGAAGAGGCAATGGCGAGGATGGGCGAGGGCGCGCGAGGACGACGGGGGCTAACCACGAGGGACAGGTTGCGGAACGAAGGGGTCGGAGGATCAGTTGCTGGGAAGGAAAGGAGGCTGGTCAGGCAAAGGGCGAAGGGCAAAAAGGGGAATTACTCACGGTCGGGGCTAAGGGCAGGAAGAACGGGAGCCCCATGGTCCAAGGAGGGGGAACGACAACTTACTGGAATCTCTTCCACAGGGACGGGAAGAGACCGCGCGGTCGTCGAAGGACTGGCGGGAGCAGAAGGCTGGAGGGTCGCGAGCTCATCAGTGTCACCTTGCTCCGCCTCGGGGGAGGGATCTTCCCATAAGTCGAGGTTGTCGAAAGGCGCGACTTCGAAGGTCGAGCCCCACGAAGCATCGTAATTGTTGTGGGCGAGGCGGAGGACGGCAAGCACGGGAGACATCTGCGGCTGCTCGAGAAGACCAAGAGCCCGAGCAGGATTCAAACTATGGAAAAGGTCGACCTACGGAAGGAAGCGCATCAGCCCGATCCGACGACGAGGAGAGAGAAGAAAACCGAAAACAAAAAGGAGACGCACCCCACCCTAGGAAGTAGGTATAACTAGATGTGGTACCATAGTATGAGGGGGTAGTATTCAAATGTCTACCTCTAATTACAAGTACTGTAAGGTGAGGTCAACAACTAATTGTCTGTCCGCTCCGGTGCACTGGGGCAGGTAGCTCTAGCTGGGCTATATATGGATAGGACTATTGATGGTATTGATGGGGCCAGATGATGGGGAGCAGGGAATGGGGGAAATGTGGCACCAGGAAAATCCGGACCTAGGGATTGATCAGAATTGATGGGGATCATTGATAGGGGATGGGGAATAGGGATAAGAAATGTGGCACAAGGAAAATCCGGACCTAGGGATTGATGGGATTGATGGATTGATGGGCAGATAGGATGGGGGATGGGGGTTGGGGGATTGATAGCAGGAGGGAAATGTGGCACCAGAATAAATACTGGGCTATTGCCAGGGTATGAGGAGGGTATGGGAGGGGTGATTGTAGGTTGAAATATAGAATTCTTTCTAACTATCAGAAACATGAATGGGGATGTGGCAGCTACTGAAACCAATAATAAAACGATGTGTGGCGCATTTTTAATCAAGGAGCACATACCTCGGATCGACCTGGGGTTGGTCTAGATGTCTTCCTATCGAAAAATGAATGTGTGCAGCATAAAGAACCATGTAAAAACACGAAGATTTGGCTGAGAAACAAGCAGAACATTATTGAAAATCCATCAAAAAGCACCAAAAAGGGAGCAGCACTTTTCCCTCGCTTGGGGGTGACCTGGAACTACTTGTAGGTCGTCCAGACACCTTTGGGGCATTGCATATGTCACTCAGTTAGGTCCCCAGGTCAACAGAACCCTTGGATATGATCAAAATGCCAAAAACCCGGACCACATAGGTTTGGACCACACTATCAACTTGCCATGACCTGGGGACACCTTATATTCGAAGATATATGTATATAATGCTCTAATCATGAGTTAGATGAAGTCTGGAGTGTCAAAAATGCGGTCAAAAGCTTGGATATATCCGAAATAATGTCCCCCAAGAAAGCACACATACCATCAACTTCCCCTGACCTCTGGGTCGTCCCAATGTGTTCTATTATCATTATATATGATGTATTAGCACCCCAGAGGTGTCCCCAGTATGTCAAAATGCGAATATTCATGATAATAGGTGAGCCCTTATTCACCCTTCCTCCTCAAGTACACCCACTGGTTCGCATATCTACATCTTTAGGACTGCTCTAATAGTCATTTGACATCATATAGATGATATCTTGGGGCCCAGGTCATAGGTAGACCTCGAAGATACATCCCTTTGGTACATGGTGAGAATATGATCTTTGTACTAATTCTCAAATGTTCATGCTCTATATTGAAGGGTGTTCAACCTGGGACATATTCTGGGAAGCTAAAAACACATTGTATGATGTTAAAATCAATAGTCCACCACTCAGATGTGTGATAGTTGGGGTAGTTCTTGGTGTAGAAGGAGAAGATATAAATTATTGTACTATTGATATTCGTATTTTCAGGCAATAGGGGAACCTCTAGGGTGTTAATACATCATCTATAATGATAATAGAATACATTGGGACAGCCCAGAGGTTAGAGGAAGTTGATGGTATGTGTGCTTTGGTGGGGGACATTATTTGGGGTATATCCAAGGTTTTGACCGCATTTTTGACACTCCAGACCTCATCTAACTCATGATTATAAGAGTATATACATATATCTTTGAATATAAGATGTCCCCAGATGATGGCAAGCAGGTGGGGTGGCTCGACGATGTGTGGCGGAATTTTTGGGTATTTTGATCAAATCCAATGGTCCTGCTGACCTGGGGGACTAACTGAGTGTTATATGCAATGCCCCAAAGGTTCATAAACGACTTCCAGGTAACTTGAAGTCACCCCAATGCGAGGGAAAAGTGCTGCTCCCTTTTTGGTGCTTTTTAAGGGATTTTCAATAATGTTTGGCTTGTTTCTCAGCCAAATCTTCGTGTTTTTACATGGTTCTTTGTGCTGCACACATCCATTTTTCAATAGGAAGACATCTAAAACAACCCCAGGTTGATCCGAGGTATGTGCTCCTCGATTAAAAATGCGCCACACATCGTTTTATTATTGGTTTCAGTAGCTGCCACATCCCCATTCATGTTTCTGATAGTTAGAAAGAATTTTATTTTTCAACCTACAATCATCCCTCCCATACCCTCCTCATACCCTGGCAATAGCCCAGTATTTATCCTGGTGCCACAATTGTCCCCTGCCCCCAATCCCCTGCCCCCATCCCCCATCCCCTCTCCCATCAATCCCATCAGTTCCCATCAATCCCTAGGTCCGGATTTTCCTGTGGCCACATTTCCCCTGCCCCCATCCCCCATCCCCTGCCCCCATCAAACCCTAGGTCCGGATTTTCCTGGTGCCACAATTCCTATCCCCATCCCCCATCCTCCTGGGCAATCAATGACATCAGTACCCATCAATCCCTAGGTCCGGATTTATGTGTGGCCACATTTCCCCATCCCCTGCTCCCCCTCCCCCTGCCCATCAATCCCTACATGCTCCCATCAATTCCTATCCATATTTGGGACCCATCCCGCCCCATTCCAGCCCGCCCCCTGCCCGCCAGCCAGCCATATTAGCCTGCCAAAATGGCCTACTTAACAAGAGCTGGCAACTAGTTATTTGGCCCCATTAGTAGGGCTGGATAACTAGTTAGGTCTATGTCATAGGGTGCACGAAGCGTCGTAATTGTCGTGGGCGAGGCGGAGGACGGCAAGTACGGGAGACATCTGCGGCTGCTCGAGAAGACCAAGAGCCCGAGCAGGATTCAAACTATGGAAAAGGTCGACCTACGGAAGGGAGCGTATCAGCCTGATCCGACGACGAGGAAAGAGAAGAAAACCGAAAACAAAAAGGAGACACATCCAACCGCGATACACCCCGGGAAGGGCGGCTGCCAGGGCGGGGGCACCATCGAGGACGAGGGCCTGGCAGCGGAAAATAAAGGACTGAACTTGACGCAATTCTGGAGGAGACAAGGGTTCCATCGTCTATGAAGTGGAAGGAAGGATGGGAAGAGGAAGAAGAAAAAGGCGCGTGGCGGATTTAAGTAGAACGATGGAGCGGAGTTTCAAACGCGTCCAACGAATCGGAAGATGCCGACGAACTCTATCAAGGGAAATCTGCCAAAGAAGAGGATCGGACACCAAAGCTTACTGGAATCGAAGCACGGAGAACTCCCGACATTGGAAGCCAAGTACCCGAAAGTGGACAAGAACATACCACCGCGTACTCTGGACACGGGACGATCATTGCGTTGCACAGCCTGCACTGATGAAGGGTAGTGATGACGCACTTGCCTTTCTGGGACGCGCGGCCAGGGAAAGGAATTGGTCGTCGCGCGAACTATACCAAACTTGGACAAGATTGATGGATGGGATCGGCAACTCACGCTTATAATCACGAACACGAGGAGGAAGGACGCGAAGGGAACGGAGCCGAGGCGCGTACACTGGAAAAACTTCGGAAAAATAGGATACATCAACTGCATTCGCTTTCAAACTACGGGCGCGAACCTACACGACAACAAACAGGAAAACCACTACTCTAAGTCGACGTCAAACTCCTTTTTGACATAATCGGCATGGTCCCTGTATTCCGCCCCCTCGTCATCACTTTCGCTCATGGATTCGCGAGTGGAATCGCTAGTTTGGACGTCCACGAGGGGCGGAATGGCGTTGTCGTCCGCGACCACTCCCGGAACGGGACTCCAAGGGGGAGGACTGGTAGGGTGGTACGCGAGTGGGGACAGGAGTCGGGAAGAACCCCCTGTAGTCGAAGGCGCCACAAGTGCATTGGGCCCGGTGGCCCGGGAGGTTGGAAGAGTAGTTGGAGGCGAGGCGTGTCGAGCCGGAAGGCGCGCTCCTAGGTCTCTCCGGGACCCCCGACGTGCGCGCTGGTCGCCCCCATGGCTCTGGCGCCGTCGACCCAAGTACTGGATCTCGGGGTCCTCGACCCTCCCTGACCTGGTTATGCGCTGGGTAAACGCGACTCTGGGAGTAGGACTGTAGCGGGGGAGTGGGGGCGGAGATTGGAGGGGACGAGATGGAAGATGCGACGGCCTGACCGACGGCCTGACTGAGGATCGCCAATTGTCGACGGCTGAGGAAGAGACCGCTCGATTCTGGACAACGGAGGTCATGAAGGCTGCGACTGGCTCGAAGGACGACGTACCCGACGCCGGGTGGGACAACGGGCGGTTCCTAAGCGAAGGAGGACGTTCCTGCACGTCGGGAATGCACCCCCATCCACGGAGACAGCGGAGACGCGTGCTATCCTGCGCACGCTGCGACAGCGCCTCTGCATCCAAATCCCACCTGGGATTGTTTACAATCAAAAGGAAGATACGGTGGCTCCACATGAAGTTCACGATTTGGGTGAGCTGGCGCTGAGCGAGGACGTCGAGAGCGGTGCAATCCAAGTGGGGATGACCAGCAGCAACGAGGGCTGCGTTCAGCTCGCGAACGTCCGCCTGGGAAATGGTTAGGAAGGAGGAGAAGATGAGTCGAGAGAAGGGACTTGCATATTGGCTGCGGAAGATGGAGAGGTAGTCCTCAAGCTGCCTAGGGGACAACTCCAAGCCAAAATGTTCGTGCGCCTTGACAGTGCTAAGGGCGCATTTGATGAGACGGTCAAGCTCATCGTAGCGCTGCTGAACAACTGGGTTCTCGATTGGGGAAGAAGCGGCGTTGGGAGTGTTGGACATGGTGGAATTTTTTTTCAGGCTTTGGGGCTTGAGATGGTAGCGTTGGCTGGGAAATTTTCCTATCCGCGCGGCCCTCTTTATAGTGCCACCCCTCGCCACAGGAATTACCGAATGGAAGACGGAGCCAAATCCTTGCGACATTTATGGCGCGGACACACGGGTTAGGACAAATTCGCCGATTTCACACCATGGAGGAGTTCACATTCAAGTTGGGGGAGATGTACAGCCTGCACTTGGGCTGAGTGCAGAACTGATACTAAACATGGGTGTGGCGCACGACGGCGCCAGCGCCATATAGGTCGGAACGTGTGAACGCGCCATCCACAGCGCGTCCGCATTAGGAACATATGGCGCAGCACTTCACACGGCACAAGCATGGACGTTTCAGAACACGGAAGCTACCGAACTAATCGATGGATTGCAACGATCGATAACGAGAAGATCCAGATCGATGGGAAGAGATTACACCAAGGCTGTGCGCCATGCATGGCGCCCAGGCACCTTCGGGAATCTGGATGCCAAAGCCGACAGGAACGGAGAGAATTACCACCCTCGAAGAGTCATATCGCGAGGTGGTCTGACTCGACGCGACGGAACGCCAATCACATCACGGACTCAAACCCCGGATCGTCGCACGATCGCTCGATCAGGGTACATGACGCAGGCATCGAGAGGCCTAAGCGTAGAACTAGACGGAAGAGAAAGCTGACAGCGTACAGTATAAATACTGTAGCATGTCGTAGAAACACATAGATAGAATTATCACCCCACAATATCAACACAGAAGCCCCTTGCAACTGTCGAGAGACTTTTGGAACCTATACTTTCGCGCACGCGTTAGTACTTCGACGAACACGTACTTGGAAGCGCCACCGTCATCTGCGACAGCTCACCCTATGCTATAGGGATAACACGTTATAGGCCTGTAGTGGCAGGGCAAAACAACGCGTTGTCCACTGTAGCTCTAAATGGCTGTCTGGCTGGCTGGCTGGCTGGCCAGGGTATATTGGGGCGGGCTGGAATGGGGCGGGATGGGTCCCAAATATGGATAGGGATTGATGGGAGCATGTAGGGATTGATGGGGAGGGGGAGGGGGAGCAGGGGATGGGGAAATGTGGCCACACATAAATCCGGACCTAGGGATTGATGGGTACTGATGTCATTGATTGACCAGGGGGATGGGGGATGGGGATAGCAATTGTGGCACCAGGAAAATCCGGACCTAGGGTTTGATGGGAGCAGGGGATGGGGGATGGGGGCAGGGGAAATGTGGCCACAGGAAAATCCGGACCTAGGGATTGATGGGAACTGATGGGATTGATGGGGAGGGGATGGGGATGGGGGCAGGGGGATTGGGGGCAGGGAACAATTGTGGCACCAGGATAAATACTGGGCTATTGCCAGGGTATGAGGAGGGTATGGGAGGGATGATTGTAGGTTGAAAAATAAAATTCTTTCTAACTATCAGAAACATGAATGGGGATGTGGCAGCTACTGAAACCAACAATAAAACGATGTGTGGCGCATTTTTAATCGAGGAGCACATACCTCGGATTGACCTGGGGTTACTCTAGATGTCTTCCTATTGAAAAATGAATGTGTGCAGCACAAAGAACCATGTAAAAACACGAAGATTTGGCTGAGAAACAAGCAGAACATTATTGAAAATCCATCAAAAAGCACCAAAAAGGGAGCAGCACTTTGCCCTCGCTTGGGGGTGACCTGGAACCACTTGTAGGTCGTCCAGACACCTTTGGGGCATTGTATATGTCACTCAGTTAGGTCCCCAGGTCAACAGAACCCTTGGATATGATCAAAATGCCAAAAACCCGGACCACACAGCTTTGGGCCACACTATCAACTTGCCATGACCTGGGGACACCTTATATTCGAAGATATATGTATATAATGCTCTAATCATGAGTTAGATGAAGTCTGGAGTGTCAAAAATGCGGTCAAAACCTTGGATATACCCCAAATAATGTCCCCCAAGAAAGCACACACACCATCAACTTCCTCTGACCTCTGGGTCGTCCCAATGTGTTCTATTATCATTATATATGATGTATTAGCACCCCAGAGGTTCCCCCAGTGTGGCAAAATGCGAATAGAAATGGTACAATAATTTATATCCTCTCTTTCTACACCAAGAACCACCCCAACTATCACACATCTGAGTGGTGGACTATTGATTTTAACATCATACAATGTGTTTTTAGCTTCCCAGAATATGTCCCAGGTTGAACACCCTTCAATATAGAGCATGGACATTTGAGAATTAGTACAAAGATCATATCCTCACCATGTACCAAAGGGATGTATCTTCGAGGTCTACCTAAGACCTGGGCCCCAAGATATCATCTATATGATGTCAAATGACTATTAGAACAGTCCTAAAGATGTAGATATGCGAACCAATGGGTGTACTTGAGAAGGAAGGATGAATAAGGGTTCACCTATTATCATGAATATTCGCATTTTGACAAACTGGGGGAACCTCTGGGATGCCAATACATCATATATAATGATAATAGAACACATTGGGACGACCCAGAGGTCAGAGGAAGTTGATGGTGTGTGTGCTTTCTTGGGGGACATTATTTGGGGTATATCCAAGGTTTTGACCGCATTTTTGACACTCCAGACTTCATCTAACTCATGATTAGAGCATTATATACATATATCTTCGAATATAAGGTGTCCCCAGGTCATGGCAAGTTGATAGTGTGGCCCAAAGCTGTGTGGTCCGGGTTTTTGGCATTTTGATCATATCCAAGGGTTCTGTTGACCTGGGGACCTAACTAAGTGACATATACAATGCCCCAAAGGTGTCTGGACGACCTACAAGTGGTTCCAGGTCACCCCCAAGCGAGGGCAAAGTGCTGCTCCCTTTTTGGTGCTTTTTGATGGATTTTCAATAATGTTCTGCTTGTTTCTCAGCCAAATCTTCGTGTTTTTACATGGTTCTTTGTGCTGCACACATTCATTTTTCAATAGGAAGACATCTAGAGTAACCCCAGGTCAATCCGAGGTATGTGCTCCTCGATTAAAAATGCGCCACACATCGTTTTATTGTTGGTTTCAGTAGCTGCCACATCCCCATTCATGTTTCTGATAGTTAGAAAGAATTTTATTTTTCAACCTACAATCATCCCTCCCATACCCTCCTCATACCCTGGCAATAGCCCAGTATTTATCCTGGTGCCACAATTGTTCCCTGCCCCCAATCCCCCTGCCCCCATCCCCCATCCCCTCCCCCATCAATCCCATCAGTTCCCATCAATCCCTAGGTCCGGATTTTCCTGTGGCCACATTTCCCCTGCCCCCATCCCCCATCCCCTGCTCCCATCAAACCCTAGGTCCGGATTTTCCTGGTGCCACAATTGCTATCCCCATCCCCCATCCCCCTGGTCAATCAATGACATCAGTACCCATCAATCCCTAGGTCCGGATTTATGTGTGGCCACATTTCCCCATCCCCTGCTCCCCCTCCCCCTCCCCATCAATCCCTACATGCTCCCATCAATCCCTATCCATATTTGGGACCCATCCCGCCCCATTCCAGCCCGCCCCAATATACCCTGGCCAGCCAGCCAGCCAGCCAGACAGCCATTTAGAGCTACAGTGGACAACGCGTTGTTTTGCCCTGCCACTACAGGCCTATAACGTGTTATCCCTATAGCATAGGGTGGACAGCTCGCTGCCCGACTTCTTCACCTACCAAGGTCTGCGACCTCGGTGCGCCAGAACAAGAGCAGGAATCCACCGGGTAGTCCCCTCAACATCACAACGAACTCAGACTCGTTAAGAGATCTATAATATGTCTTATTATTCACCTTCTCTTCCTGCCATCACGCAATTATTCTCGTCTTCCTGCCCTCACGAAATTATTCTTCCACGCAGACCCTCAATGGCTAGAGTGACAAGAAGTTGAATAAAATAAAAAATAAAATTCTTCACCTGGAGTGAATCGAACTCTCGACCGTTATAAATAGTGTTTGATCAGCTACACGACATACCACTAGACTATTTGTTCCTTGCTCAACTCGGATGTGGTACACTCTAGACCATGGGAGTGGACTTACGCGCTCAGTGACAATTGTTGATGATCACGCGCTCAGTCTTCTTCCATCATGACTGGACCCAGACCGGAAATCTCCTTCAACTTTCGTTATAGAGGGCCAGCAGAGCGTAACATCGCCAATCAATTCGATGCGCAGGCGCGCAGAGACAACGGTCTGCCACCAGCACCTGCTCCCTGGTCAGCGCCCCCGGGCGAGAGACGTGCGCCTCGTCCTAGTCGACGGGCGGACAATGACTTAGATATCTTTGATGACGACGACACCCCGGCGGATTTCCATTTCCATGTAGACATGGCAGGGCAATCCTCCCGGCACCAGCTCTCTCCAGGACGTCCACGTAAACGCAGGCGGGCCCGACTTTGCGACCTGGAGGATGATTTCACCCGGATGGATTTTGCTCCCGCTGCGCAAGACGCGACAGACCTACATACGGCTCCACTGCATGAGCATGGTTGTCCGCATGAGCTCCTCGATGGCGCAGGAGAGCTGCAGGACGACGTGATGGACGTCGACGGAGCGGAGGAGTACACAGAGAGGCAGAGTGGAGGTGGGAAGAGATACCAGAGCTCGGTTAGTTGCATTTATTGTACTATCATGGAGGCTGGGAGCTGACGATAGCATAGGACGACCCCATGGCGGTATGGCGTGAATGGCGCAACGAATTTCTGGACGAAACTCTACGTCGGCATGGCTTGGGGGAAGCGTTTCATCGACCACGATGTGCGACTTGCGCAAAGCCTTTCAAACCGCCAGTCGATCCAGCTGCCAATCCTGTGTCTGCTGAAGGGCCTGCGAGACAAGATCCCCAGGAAGAGCCAGACAGAGACGCGGAGGCAGGCGAAGACAACGCCGTTGGACAGGAGTCAGTGGAAGTCCTCTATCGTTGCCGCGGGTGCGGAGAGTGGAAGGAATGCGAGGCGTGCTGCTTGGAACGGCATCGAAGGACACCTTTGCACAAAATTGAGGTATGTTGTTTGCGAATTAGCTTGGGGGGTTTCATCGCTCATGGATGCTTTAGGTCTGGCAGGACGGGTGTTGGCAGGCGACAACCCTACAGGCGATGGGCCTGATCTATCAGGTGGGCCACGAAGGAAACGAATGTCCTGCGCCTGCAACTCGACGTCTCCTCACCATCATCGACATCACGGGGATTAATACGGTTCACGCATGTCTGTGCGGTTGCGCTCGTGGGCAACATCTCTATGATTGGCAGCAGCTATTACGGGAAGGGTGGTACCCCGCAACAACCACCCAGCCCCAGACGGCGGCGACCGTTGCAGTCCTCGACATGTACCGGCGCCTGAAAGTCATTGCAACGGTCAACGTGCGGGATTTTGTCTCTGTTTTGGAGAGCACGTCAGATCCGTTTGGGACAGAATGGACCCCCGACAGATATCGCGCCTTTGGACGCATGGCTAGACAGTGGGCATTTTTAAAGCGTGTGCGACGATCAGGTGTCACACACGACGAAGGAGGTTTTGACGAGGCTTTGGATGGTTCAGTGGGAATCAAGTGCTGGGCGTGTCCCCGACTGGGGGTGAACCTTCCAGAAGGTTGGGATACAGTGGATGCACGGGACAGGTTAGTTTGCTGAACGACAGCTGGGGCGTGGCTAACATTGTCATCTAGTTATATTTTTCGACCCCAACTGTCCGTGGACGCAAATTTTCGCCTCTCTTGCAAGATGAGACCATCTCCCCGGACGGATGAGCCTCTGTACTCGGGACTCGGGATTCAGCCCTCCTTCGAGGAGTACCATGCTTGGCTGCGTTCGTATATCACTGAAGAAGAGGTACATATGCGCGTTCCTAGCAGGTGTCGGGGGGACATAATGGACTAACACTTTGCCAGGTATCGAGTTGCATTGCCTTTGCTGCTCTTATGCACAAGGAGTTGAAGTTCGCAACGGGATTGCGATGGACGGGTGTCATTGGCGTAATATGTGCACGTCATGAGATTTTAATGGGTCTCGGAGATTTAGAACGAGGGGAACGGTATGTGCTTCATCAATGAGTTCTCAGATGCTTACGACACCCGTAGCTACAAGAACACTGATTTCATACTCTATTGGGTCCTCTCGCGAATGGGGTTCAAGCATGTGGCGATCACTTATGATATCGCCTGCCAATACAAGATCAATTGGTTGAAGCGAGTAGAGGCCTTGCCACCAGCGCTTCGTCAATTCGCGGTGACCAACATCCTGTGGGCCTTGCCTGTGTGGCATGGTAATGTTCACGAGATTTCCTGCGAGACGCAAAACTCGCTAAAATATCAGCTCGGTGTGGGGAAGACCGATGGTGAGGGCATTGAGCGCAAATGGGCCGCCATGAACCCGATGTCCTACATTACAAAGGAGGAGCAGCCCGGGGCAAGGCATGACGATCTCGAAGACCTTTCGGACTTACTAAATTTCAAGAAGAACATCGAAATGGGTGAGTTCTCTAGTTCAGCTTTCTTTGCTCATAGATTAACATATATTTTAGGAAACACCTTGTTACGCCGGTTGAAGATCGCGCTCGAGGAGCGGGAGGTGCAGATACAAGGTTTCATCATGGTTGATAGTAGCTTGGAGAAGGATTTACGGGAGGAATGGAAGACAATGGTTGACGAGTGGGTCAGTGACCACTCGAAACCGAATCCTTATGCCCCTTCGGGAGAAGGTATGCTTCTTTAACTGTTATATATACATTGATAGTGATTAGTGCCTTTCAGTGACCATATCCGAGGCTCAGGTCCGCCTAGACTTGCAGAAGGAAGAGGTCGCGGAAGCAGCAGAGGACGCAAGGCTGGCGACGCCGGAGGAGGATAGCATATCAGAAGGGTCAGATGCTGAGGATGTTCCCCGCACAAGACGCAAGAAACGTGGGCGGAAACGCAAGGGGACTGCAGCTGTGGTGACGCAGGCAGGCTTTCTCATCATTGGTTTGCAGCTGGAAGCACCCTATGCTATAGGGATAACACGTTAAAGCCCTGTAGTGGCAGGGCAAAACAACGCGTTGTCTACTGTAGCTAAAAAAGGATAGCTAGGCTATTCTAGCGGGGCACGGGCGGGCTTACGGGACCACTACGGGTACTAGCGGGTAGGTACTAATCGTCGGGGGGCGCTACAGGGTACCAGAATAGGGTAGGGGATCACCGGGACCATGGGATACGTGGCGCAGGATCAATATCGTGAGCGCGGGTCCCCGGGTACCGGCAAAATACCTCCGGCACGTCGTTTCAGTGGCGCAATCAATGATGGGGGTAGGGGGATGGGTATGGGAATGTGGCGCACGGGAAAATTGAAAGCGGGTACATACTGCGCGCTTGCGCCACGCATCCTGCACTATAAGCGATGGTCAAAGGGGGTAAATTAGATACGAAACGTGACGAAAATGTGTATCTAATGAAATAGGGGAGAAACGAATGAAATGTGGCGGGGGAAATGGGACGGGGGGTAAAAACGGGGAAATCAATGGGGAAATGAAGCGAAAATGTAGCGATGATATAGGTAGATATGGGGAAGGAGTATCGTGAGGGTAGGAGACGCGGGGGTAGAGAAATGGTGAATATGGTGCGCCGCGTCCGGGTGGGCATTGCTCGGCAAAATCGAAAATGGCGGATTAGGCGGGTTCGTCGTCGGCAGCCGTCAACGGTAGGTGTCCGTGGGATTAGAAATTGGCAGGCGTCGAGGACTGGGGAGCGGGGAATGGTCGGTAGCCGTTAGGACACGGTTTGGGCTGATGACGTGGCATCCAGCGGTCGATGGACACCATGGGCGACGAATACATGACAAAAATATCACGAATGGAGAGGAGAGAGTAAGCTGGAAATGAACGTCGGCGACGACGTGCACGACGCCCAGCGAGTGGCGACGTTGGTGGTCCAAATCAAGTAGCGGCGATTAAAATTCTTAAGTCCAACGCCGAGATAGCCGGACTTGAGACATTTGTATGGGGTTCAAACTTGTATTCACTATATACATAACTAGTCTACAATGCTGTCGTCCTCGTCGTGCTCAACAAAGTCATCCGCATCCATCTCACATGTAAGTACTCGGCTAATGGGCAGGTTCTTCAGAACGTCATTTGCAATATCTACCAGAGGCTTCCATGCAGCATCTAAGCGCGCGGCTTGATCCCGACAACGCTCGGACGAAGCGGATGCATGAGCTTTGATTCCTTGGACCAATTGCGGGGCAACGTTCGCGCGTTCGCATACCCGGCCCATCCACCAGTCAGCTTTCCAGACGTTGAAAGCAACGACACGACGCATTTCCTCGACAACGAGTTCGACCTCCTCTCGCCACCGGAGCATGCGCGCGCGAGCCCTGCACCATTCGATTTTGAGCACTAAGTATTTGTTAGACCTTGAAACGAATGAAAGAGATTATCACGCACCCTCATTAAAAGTCTCGCTGCTCGTCTGCGTGCTTGTGTCCACATCCTTTGGATAACTGTACCAGATCCACGAAATCTCCCGACGTCCTTCCCCCTCTGATACGAGCGCGTTTACCGATGACGGTCCTGTTTGTCCCAGGTATAGTAGCCCACGTTCGTGCACGTCTGACGCTTCGTTCTGCTCCTGCGCCGTTAGCATGCGCTCGTTCAGGCCAGTGACGTGGCTGTCTTCCAGGATACGTAAATGTGTCTCCCACTCGCCATGGCCTTTGAGACGATAGTAGGCGTTACGAGCCCAGCGATAGCGTAATTTCGCCAGGTGAACATTGACCAACACCCTGGTGCGTGAGTTAGACAGACATTTGAGCAAAGAAAGAAAAGGAACGTACCGCGATTGAATAGACTCAGCGCGCGTAACAGAGGTTTGCCCGGAGACATTCTGAATCTGAAAGAGGAGGCCCGCTGACCGTGTTCGCAGAGCAGAACGAAGATCGTTGAGAGACTCCCAGCATTCGGCTTCTCGCAGCCGCATCTCCATCTCCGCTAGCCCAGATTTGCAGGCACGCGGCAGATTCCGCTGATCAGAACTCAAATCCGATGGCATGTAAAGCTTCACCTCCTCAGGTACGACAACGTCAGGCGGCGCGTCAAGGCGTGTCAGTTCCGAGGGAGATAGATATTCACGTAGGTGAGGCATGAAGACTTGTTGAAGGCCCCGGAATTTTCTAATACTACGCAGAATCACTGTTACTGTCCCGTTAAATCATTTTGTACAGATCGGAATAAAAGATACATACCGGTACGCTGGCGTTCAACGTTGAGTTGTTGGTAAGTTGCCCCTGAACTCCGTGCCTTCACTTCCCAAGCGAGGGAGCGCCTGTGAGCGACGTTATTCCATCAAGAAAGATTGGGATACATAACACTTACTGTAAAGATTCAATCTCCAGACCAAGTACTAACAGTGCACTGGCGCTTGACTCCTGTACAACATTTTCTAAGTTAGCGAGGTTTGCCTGCTCATCGCGCTCAAGTGCGAGCTTGATTTCCGCGACGGTCAGCTTCGTTTGTAATTTTGGCTCGTAAGGGCAAGGCTTGCTGAAATCGGTCTCCCATTCAGTGACCTCCCTGAGCCAGCCATCAAGGACTGCCCGTGTGAAAAGGGATTCCAGACCTTTATCGAAGTTGATGAAGTCAGCGGAGTGACGGTCAGCACTTTTAATCGCGTCAATCAACCGCGCTGCTAGAACACGCTCTGTAAAGCCAGTATTGGGAGTTTGTTACTCTAGAAATAGAATCTGAGCAGACTTACCGAACGCCTCGATTGTACGGCGATTGATGTTATTGAATACATCATCCAGGGTGTCGGCACGAGCGCCGGGGCCCATCTTCTTCGTCTGTGATGCAGCGCGGTTGCTATGAGACCAGAGCGCTTCAATAATCTCCGCCGCCGTCATTCCAACGAATGGAAGGAAGTTGAACGAAAACTTTCCGTGATCCTCCGGCAAATGTGCCCATATATGGAATTTCGGAATTGCAAAGCGCATGGCCTCCGGGTTCAGAAATTGAACCGAGGCGGGAAGTTCTTTGACGCGTTTCAACCAATTGACTGACCAAATGCACGCAATGTCATAGGACGTCATCTTTTTAGTCTGTGGATCAGCCTTGCACGCACTAGCGTGAATGTAATCAACAGCGCAGAACCTGGATGATATTATCAGCCTGAAGACAATGTAGCTTCAAGAAATCGGACCTACTTTTCCCCTCTTCTCAGGTCGCCCAGACCATTGGGACGTAAGCAACCATGCCGTGCGCAGCAAACACCTGCTACACCGGATACGCGCAGGCCCTTCGCGTTCTTGATGTTGGCCAAATGAACGGCCGCGAAACCCGAACAAGTCGGCATGTCTTCCTGCATAGCATTCTGATCCATCCATTTCTGATATGGTTGTCCCTTGACGAAGTAAGCTTTGCCGTCGGCCAAAGGAGGATCACGTTCCCGTGTCGAGACATTCTCATTGCGCAGACGGAAGTTGGCATCGTTCGCAAGAAAGGTAGTATGTATCCAGCTGAATACTAGTTGATTATTACAAGTAAATGCAAGTGATTACACAACGTACGCGTTAGTCCGAGTAGCAAAATCATCGGGAATATTTTTTCCGGGTTGCGGACATGCGGGACAGAGCATGGCCAATTGACCATCAGAAATCCCTGCAATGCCAGAATCCTCGAGTCCCTGTCCAGCGCTACGGCACATTTGCAAATGGCGCCACTGTCTTAGAGAGCGGAGAAGAACACGGTATCGATTTGGAGGCGGCAAACCAGTGTGCTGCTCCGTGAGGTCGTGGAGACTCCTCCATAAATCCCAAGTGGGCAATTTGCCGTTGGAATTCACAGCATGCGCAAGGCGTAGAAGGGGAAAAGTGAGGGCCGTTTGGGGATATTCGGGCGTCGCAGGCCACCAGCTGCTCGACAGCATCAGATTCCGCGGTTCAGGATCAGATAGAGAACATCCACAGAAGGCGACATCAAGAACATGCACGCCATTCGTGTGGAGAACCGTGAAATTTGTGACGAAGTTGACACGATGAGGGCAGAGTCCGCCTGTGGTGTGCCCGAGCGTGATTTCAGCGCCGAGGTCCGTTATCGATACATGTTTGAAGTACGTCCCGGTCCATTGCTGGTGAACAAGTTCAGTACATTTGGATTAATGCCATGTCGATATGACTGGTCTACCTCTATCCAATGTAATGGTGAGCGCTTGTGCTCATTGCGAATGCAATCAAGACAGACGACGCCAAGCCCCGTGCATTCTCCGTCGTTGCAGCGATATTGCGCCACACTCTCGTTGGCGCGGCACGATGGGCAGACATCAGTTGAAGCGCCCCCCAATCCTTCCAGGTAAAGCAAATGGTCATAGATATCCTGTCGATAGGAGCGCCAGACTAACATCGGATTGCGCTAGATGTAAATATGTAGGTAGATGTGGCGTAGAGAAAATTAAACACGTACTGTGCTGTCGTACCTCTTAGGGAGGTTTCGCACTTCAACAATGACGTTCCCTGCATTATTAAGGTCGTCCGTCTCCTGCTGAATGTCGTCCCCGAGAAGATATGAGAAGCCATCTAATCGAGCTGCGCGCGAGAGAGTATCGGTATCCTCAGAGACTCCGGCGGTCGTAGGAACGATGGTTGGGGTATAGGTAGTGCGCTGACGTGCTAACGGTCGATCGTCGTCATCTGTAACGGTGGTGGAGATGGCGATACTATGCGATTGGTGCCATGGCCCTTCGCGCTCCTGTTTACTCACTTTCTTCCTCTTTTCGCCGCTGCCTGCATTCAATCCGAGAGACGAAGACATAGAAGGAAACAAAGGTTTTCAAGCTGGCTGTGATGATAGCTGAGAAGACGTAAAGCTGAAAGGATGAAGCGGAAAAGCTAGGAATCCAAGCACACTCGTGAACGCGTGAACGATGAATTGAAAGATTGGAGATATCTTGATTTCCGTGAGATTCATCGAAGCAGCCGAGACAATGGCACTTACACGCAGGTTTAAATTAATGAACAGGAATGCAGCGTGTATCAGAAGCAGAACTGACGCCGCGTAAAGGACAATGTGGTGAGAGAACGGGGAGTTGGACAGCTGATACGTGTGATAAGTAGATATGCTGAGCTGATTGATCTCTGTTCTCTACGCCCATCATCATCATGGCTCATCCACCCGATGGCCTCACTGGACTGGATACATGTATCCCCACCTTCTACTTCGATGAAGGTCACGAGAATAGACTTATTCTCAAGGTGGGCGAGAAGCTGCCTTTGTACCTCGTTAGTCGCGGGAGCGTGGTTGGTTTGTTTTCTGGATGGTGAGCTTTGATTCTAACTCTGACCTTCCCTACTCTTACCAATAAATTTCTTCGTAGGCCTGCAGCTTGCGCCTCAGTCTATGACGAGGAGGGCGTGGAAATAGCAGCGGGAGCGAAATGGCGAAAGGTGCAGACCTGGGATGCCGCGTTTCGCATCTGGAAGTCTTTTCACAATCGCAACCTCATTGGTCCTCATACGTGCTCGTCCACCTTCGTAAGCGAGCCATCCGGATTCGTTGGCAAGTCCCTAGGCAGCACCTCTCGGTTACCGTTATCTACACCTGCTCCTGCAGCTACGTCTGCTCCTCCTCCTGCTCCCGCAGCTACGTCTGCTTCTCCTGCTCCCGCAGCTATGTCTGCTCCTCCACTCGCTGCAGCTACGTCTTCTCCTCCTGCGCCTGTTACTCCATCGAGGCCATCTAAATTTCGCCCATCTGTTCGATCTGGTCCCCCCAAAAAAGCCAACCGATTTCCCATGACTCCTGAGATGAGCGCAAGCTTCTCTCCAACACCGCCTTCGCCATCGCATATCCTCCAGGTTCGCTCCCAATCCACCTCTCCCGTCCGCTCCCCGACTTCATTCCCCGGGACATCTTCTCGCGAGACGACGTATCATGCCGCATATGATTGGTATGTGGTCTGGGCATCAGACGGTGATGGAGATGTCGTTGTTCAAACGTTTGACAGGCTGTATGTTCTTCTGCTCTCGTTCATTCATATTTGATACTTACTCTATCTAATTAGTCCAGAGGCAAACATCTATATGAACAACATGCGAGCAGCTGGGAGCCGTGTACATATGAGATCTGGCTTTGATTTAGAGGTCGTGATGGCGTGGTCGGGGTTCGACGGCTAGTTTTATTTGTGAATATGTAGTTGCGTAAAGGTTAGGGTTTCAAACGTGTTCGTTACCATGACCAAGAAGGCGCCAACCCAACCTAAGGCAAGAGGTCCCTCACACTGGATTCGTGAATCCAAAACTCTTTTCTTTTCACGCCACCGAGACGAATGGATCCAAGCCAAAGATAACAACAAGTTACAACTTTTCGGGGAAACCATGGTGAAACGCTTCCAGCTGTGTTACGGTCATCTACCTACACTCCATGATGACCTTCCGGAACATATCACTCCGCCTGTGCCAACCGACGAGCAGCTCAGAGCCCATAGCCAAGCGCTCTCAGAAAAGCTGCAGGCCCTGTCTCCTGAGGAGCGTAGCAAGCGCGAGAAGGAACAGAAAGCTTTCCGCGAAGTACGTCTTTTCTCCGTATTTTTATGGCTTCACTGACAGATACTACAGAAGATTCTCAGATGGTATCGCGAGAATTCCGCGGACAAGACCGCTGGCAAAACCGTTGGCAAGAAGACTGACATCCCTACTGTCCTGGATCGTCTCTTTAAATACCATCCTCCTCCGCGCCGTGGACAAAAGGTCCAAACTTACACCAACCTGTTCTGGGATGACGGTGTGGGCGACGCTGTCAGCGACGCGTACTGGTCAATGCTACAGAAGGCTGCCGAAAAGGCAGGAGATATCAACGCCGCCGCTATCGAACGACCCACTTCAATTCCGCCGTTTCTTCTCTCCGAGAACGAGGACGAGGAGGCCGAGGAGGCAAGGGACAAGGCCTCTGCCATTCCTATCCCATCGGAACTAGTCGGATACGACCCAAAGAAGAAGAAGTACTTGAGTGTATTGCACCGCGTTACCCGAGAGATGTACGAGGACGCATCGGATGAAGAGAAGGCAAGGGTGGCGGACGAGATTGAAGAGCGGTATCAACGACGTATGGAGGCGTATAACACGGTTCGCAAGCCGGTCGAGGATTACACGCCAGCCGACTACGCTGTGTATGTTATTTCTTCTCCAATCTAATTCTGCGCTGATGTTTCTATAGAGCGTTAGAGGAGGGCGCCCGTTACGTTCAGCAGTTAGCGCGGGTCTTTGCAACACATTTCGGCTTGTGTTGTTCCATTATCCTGGTCGGTCCAGATGATAAGGGTAACCCCAAGGTTCAGAGGTGGGTATGAGCTATCGTTGTCGCAGCGTGTACTTACCGTCGATCAGTGTTCACGCGGGGACTTCCAAAGTCAGTAGTGCAAACTGGCCATCTTTCGATCCCGTCACATGGAAGGTCGTCGAGGCGAGTCTCGTTAGCTTTGGTTCTCATGTATTTCGTACGTTTCTTCTTCCCTTGTCTTGCCACTTTTTGCTGATTGCTTGTAGCTGATGGTGTCTTCAGAAAGGATCTCGTCAATGAGGAGATACAACCGCCCCCTTCGACGTCGGCGTCGACTGTCAATGGTCCCATACGTACTACTCCCTCCCCTCCAGATAATGCTTCCATCGACGAGCCGGACGTTACCGCGGGCAACGACACTCTTCTCGCGTGGACTGCGTCAATCGCCTTCAAACCAAGCCAAAATCGTCGTAACCCTCTCCCTCAATTTTCCCCCGGCCCAGAGCTCTCCTGGGAGATGAGCATTCTCCCTCTCGCTGACCGTGATGGGGTCATGCAACAGCTCTCGCGGATGTCCATAGCGGAGCGGCAAGAGCAGAACTCTATCGCGCGAAGCAATTGGAATGCACGTCACCGTGGTTTGGATGATACACCAAGTATCTTCAGCGCACCTCGTGGACGCCAAAGAACCGATGGGGAGGAGCAGATGATCGCTGCGCTGCGTGGAATACTTGAGCATGAGTACCAGCTTGAGCTAGCAGAGAACTGGCCTGTCAGCACCGAAAATCGTGTGCCCCTCGATATGGTGGACGACGTCGCTGATGACATGGATGTTGACTTTCCCGCTCCTCCCTCGCCCCCTTCTGCCCGTGCGGCGTCGCCTGCTTCTCCTCCTCGTCCTTCTACTGTAGCCTCTCGTGCACCCTCGTTACCCCCGCCTGCCGCTGTACAAACTCGGAAACACGTGGCTTCTCAAGACGACGACCTAGACGAAGAAGAAGAGGACCTTTCTTGGGACGACGTCGACGAGTCGGGGTGGTCTAGCGATGTCGTCGGGATGTTCCATGCATGCAAGCGCATACGCAATTTGTCGACAAAATGGCTTCGGACTGTACACGCAGCCATCGTTTTTGAACGTCGCCACGGCTTCCAAGTCCGCAAGGACGTCAAACTCGGGGGCTCATCACGACCGAAGAATATCGCGGCGTTTTTCAAACACGGCCATCCTTGGAAGACACCATTCATTCCAAAGGAGCCAATCACGAAATACAAGGCGACGTGGTGGAAATGGTGGCAGGAGCTGCAACCAGACTCCCGTTTTGTGGGTGATAACCGCAGCAGCATCCTTCAGCGCAGCGAGGATACCACCTGGAATGACCTTCCGACGAAATGTGGCCAGAATGGCCTAGTTTCAGTCATTGGCTCATTGCTGTGGTGGCGGGAGGGAATCACGGCAGGCGGTGATGATATGGACAAGGCGGCGGAACACGCAGATTGGGAACAGGCGGTCGAGGAAGTTGGGTGGGCGCTGGACCACATGATTCGGCATGTCGTGACAAAGTCGCACCCCGCCACGCAGAAGGCCAAGGTATGTGCCTTTTCAATGTTGTTAGTCCATTACTGAGTCGTTTTAGCGTCGCCGTCGTCAATGAGTTATAGCGATATGTTGCGTTTTTGGTATATAAGACGATATGGACGTATTTTATATATACTATATACGTAGTTGAAGCGTTCAATGAGAATTCGCAAGTCCGGCTATCTCGGCGTTGGACTTAAGAATTTTAATCGCCGCTACTTGATTTGGACCACCAACGTCGCCACTCGCTGGGCGTCGTGCACGTCGTCGCCGACGTTCATTTCCAGCTTACTCTCTCCTCTCCATTCGTGATATTTTTGTCATGTATTCGTCGCCCATGGTGTCCATCGACCGCTGGATGCCACGTCATCAGCCCAAACCGTGTCCTAACGGCTACCGACCATTCCCCGCTCCCCAGTCCTCGACGCCTGCCAATTTCTAATCCCACGGACACCTACCGTTGACGGCTGCCGACGACGAACCCGCCTAATCCGCCATTTTCGATTTTGCCGAGCAATGCCCACCCGGACGCGGCGCACCATATTCACCATTTCTCTACCCCCGCGTCTCCTACCCTCACGATACTCCTTCCCCATATCTACCTATATCATCGCTACATTTTCGCTTCATTTCCCCCATTGATTTCCCCGTTTTTACCCCCCGTCCCATTTCCCCCGCCACATTTCATTCGTTTCTCCCCTATTTCATTAGATACACATTTTCGTCACGTTTCGTATCTAATTTACCCCCTTTGACCATCGCTTATAGTGCAGGATGCGTGGCGCAAGCGCGCAGTATGTACCCGCTTTCAATTTTCCCGTGCGCCACATTCCCATACCCATCCCCCTACCCCCATCATTGATTGCGCCACTGAAACGACGTGCCGGAGGTATTTTGCCGGTACCCGGGGACCCGCGCTCACGATATTGATCCTGCGCCACGTATCCCATGGTCCCGGTGATCCCCTACCCTATTCTGGTACCCTGTAGCGCCCCCCGACGATTAGTACCTACCCGCTAGTACCCGTAGTGGTCCCGTAAGCCCGCCCGTGCCCCGCTAGAATAGCCTAGCTATCCTTTTTTAGCTACAGTAGACAACGCGTTGTTTTGCCCTGCCACTACAGGGCTTTAACGTGTTATCCCTATAGCATAGGGTGAAGTGATGGCGTCGTGGCCGCCGACGAGCTCGACGATGGTCCCGCTGCCTCCGCCGATTCCTCCTGGTCTTCGCTCCCGGTCATCCCGTTCCCTCGCTCGGTTACCGGTGGCTTTCATATTCGCTGGATCCAGCACTACGGGGGCCTTCCCGGGTATTCCGCCAAGAATCGTCGGTATGGCGAACGCATCCCCGAAATCCTGGAAAGCCTACGCGAGCACCTGGGAAACGGGACGCTCCAGGTAACCTCCCTTCCTACCCCTTTACTTCCATTTTTCTGACGGTTTCTTCCAGCTGTACGATCCCCAGTGTTGGCGCTGCAGTCACGGCAAGAACCCCCCTTGGTTGAATGATCTTTGTATCAGCCGCGCTGGTCAGCCGACCCGCTGCTTCGGTTGCGCCCTTGCTCGCCATGGAGAGTGTAGCGCCAATAGTCCTGCCGCTGTCACCAGCACTTCCTCCGTCAAACGCAAAATCCTTCCTCTTCCCGCTGGCGCTGGCTCCTCACCCTATGCTATACAGATAACTAGTTAATAGGTGATAGTGGCGGGGCCAAATAACTAGTTGCCAGCTCTTATTAATTAGGCCATTTTGGCAGGCTAATATGGCTGGCTGGCGGGCAGGGGGGCGGGCTGGAATGGGGCGGGATGGGTCCCAAATATGGATAGGAATTGATGGGAGCATGTAGGGATTGATGGGCAGGGAGAGGGGGAGCAGGGGATGGGGAAATGTGGCCACACATAAATCCGGACCTAGGGATTGATGGGTACTGATGTCATTGATTGCCCAGGGGGATGGGGGATGAGGATAGCAATTGTGGCACCAGGAAAATCCGGACCTAGGGTTTGATGGGGGCAGAGGATGGGGGATGAGGGCAGGGGAAATGTGGCCACAGGAAAATCCGGACCTAGGGATTGATGGGAACTGATGGGATTGATGGGGGAGGGGATGGGGGATGGGGGCAGGGGGATTGGGGGCAGGGAACAATTGTGGCACCAGGATAAATACTGGGCTATTGCCAGGGTATGAGGAGGGTATGGGAGGGATGATTGTAGGTTGAAAAATAAAATTCTTTCTAACTATCAGAAACATGAATGGGGGTGTGGCAGCTACTGAAACCAATAATAAAACAATGTGTGGCGCATTTTTAATCGAGGAGCACATACCTCGGATCAACCTGGGGTTGCTCTAGATGTCTTCCTATTGAAAAATGGATGTGTGCAGCACAAAGAACCATGTAAAAACACGAAGATTTGGCTGAGAAACAAGCAAAACATTATTGAAAATCCATCAAAATTATATACATATATCTTCGAATATAAGGTGTCCCCAGGTCAGGGCAAGTTGATAGTGTGGCCCAAAGCTGAGTGGTCCGGGTTTTTGGCATTTTGATCATATCCAAGGGTTCTGTTGACCTGGGGACCTAACTGAGTGACATATACAATGCCCCAAAGGTGTCTTGACGACCTACAAGTAGTTCCAGGTCACCCCCAAGCGAGGGCAAAGTGCTGCTCCCTTTTTGGTGCTTTTTGATGGATTTTCAATAATGTTCTGCCTGTTTCTCAGCCAAATCTTCGTGTTTTTACATGGTTCTTTGTGCTGCACACATCCATTTTTCAATAGGAAGACATCTAGAGCAACCCCAGGTTGATCCGAGGTATGTGCTCCTCGATTAAAAATGCGCCTCACATTGTTTTATTATTGGTTTCAGTAGCTGCCACACCCCCATTCATGTTTCTGATAGTTAGAAAGAATTTTATTTTTCAACCTACAATCATCCCTCCCATACCCTCCTCATACCCTGGCAATAGCCCAGTATTTATCCTGGTGCCACAATTGTCCCCTGCCCCCAATCCCCCTGCCCCCATCCCCCATCCCCTCCCCCATCAATCCCATCAGTTCCCATCAATCCCTAGGTCCGGATTTTCCTGTGGCCACATTTCCCCTGCCCTCATCCCCCATCCTCTGCCCCCATCAAACCCTAGGTCCGGATTTTCCTGGTGCCACAATTGCTATCCCCATCCCCCATCCCCCTGGGCAATCAATGACATCAGTACCCATCAATCCCTAGGTCCGGATTTATGTGTGGCCACATTTCCCCATCCCCTGCTCCCCCTCCCCCTGCCCATCAATCCCTACATGCTCCCATCAATTCCTATCCATATTTGGGACCCATCCCGCCCCATTCCAGCCCGCCCCCTGCCCGCCAGCCAGCCATATTAGCCTGCCAAAATGGCCTAATTAATAAGAGCTGGCAACTAGTTATTTGGCCCCGCCACTATCACCTATTAACTAGTTATCTGTATAGCATAGGGTGGGCTCCTCGTCTTCTTCGGCTTCTCGTCCCCGTCCTCGTCCCGCTCGTTCGACCGGCGCTCCAACCGCTGGTCCTGTGTCCGTTGTTCTTGCGTGTCGCGCTACTGCCTCCCCTGCTGTTACGGCAGGCAAGAAACGTCCCTGCTCCCCGAGTCCGTCTCCCAGTACGTTCCTCTTCATACCTTGAGTTCCTTTTTCTGACTTTTTTTTGGAACCTCCAGCTCCCCCCGTGGGCAACAACGCCCTTTCCTCCCTCGACGAGGTAACCCCTGCCTGGGTCGCCTCGCACGCGGCTGAACTTGCCGGCGCCCTCGCTTCTTTGGACCAGACTTCCAATGTCATTCGTGACAGCCTTGCTCGAGTCCGGGCGCTGGAAACCTTGTTTCCCAGTGCCTCTCCCGCTTCCTCCGGTCCCTCCAAGCGTCGTGTCGTCAAGAAAGCTTCCAAGAAGTGAGGTGGCGGGGCGAATTTTCATAGGGGTCTGGGTCCATATATTTTGTAGTATTTTCCTCCTCGCGTCGCCTGTACTATTTCCTGCATGTTCGTCTTTTTTTTTTTTGAAAATGTAATTCGTTGCGGTCTTTGGTAGTTTTCGAACAGTTCCCCTTGTGTTCTTTCCCTTTGTATCAAAGACCTGAGGCCTCTTTGGCGTCCCGCTGAGTACCCCTTCCACACCGTCCGGGAGCCACCCGTTCAGTAAGTTGATACCGCGCGTCCTTGGTGGCGCACGCTGGTGTGCAGTGTAGAAGAACGCCACAAAAACACACACAAAACACACACTAACAAGTCAATGGTGCGATGCGGGAAAGTCCGATGTTTATAGCGGGATTTCACGTTATAGTAGCAATCGTTCGTTTTGTAATAGGTGGTATGGGACGGGTTCTTGTTCTTTGTATCTTTGTTTTATGGGACTGTTTCTCTCTATCTTCTGCTCAAAATGCTTATACTAGTTCGACGGGGTAACAGGGATCTGATCTTAAATTGAGTGCTAGTTTGCCACTAAGTCACAGGCCGATTGGGATGTGTGTAAAGAGACCTAATGAGGCTCTTCCCAGGCCAACAACCTTCAACCACACTAGGGAGCGGGAGCTCTGGTATCTATCTGTATAATCAGGACTCTCCAACAACTAGTCGGGCCTGAATAGATAGCCTAGCACAGTCTGAACCACACTTGTATGGGACTTGGGACTCCAACCAGAGTTAGTAGGTTCTTTAGATGGAATTTCCCGCGGAAACTCGGATCGTTTGAATCGCAAAGGACTTGGCTTCAACTTCTTTAATATGGGAAGTAGCTCCAATGAGTTCTTAGATCTTTGGTTCTGTTTCTTATTTCCACCTATCTAACAGTGGTTCTTTTTCTAACTAAATCTTAGAGTCTATTCCTCCAGTATATACGGCTTGTGGGCTGCGGATACAGGGGGCGTAAGCTACTGTAAATAGTACAAACGAGCTAGCTTTATAGTGTTTTCTATATACGTCTGAATAAGGATATAATACCGAGTCCGCTGGTTCGGGGGAATATTCCGACTGGATGTACGGAATATCCCTCTAATGGTGCCCTTGGCATTGCTGCCTATTCGTTCTGGCTTCTATTTGCTTTGAATCCAACCAATGGTGGCGTCGTAACTGAGTTTTCAGCGGCGCCAGGTTGTTCCTTGTGCTTGGAAGCTCCACTATTTCATCGTTTCCACTATTATTAGCGGTCGAGTCCTGTCTAGCAGGAACTCTTAGCCTTTGTTCGTATTCTTATTTCATACTACGAGTCCGAGTAATACCGACTAGGTTTGGTATACTGGACGCGTAAGTATGTCTTTAGTATCGTGTTCGGACTTTTCCGGTAGTACTCCGGAAAAGCTATCGTTGTATCTTTACGAATTGTCGATAGTACTCGTATTGTAGGTCCTAGTAATGATTTACTGGTGGATCCCGAGAATCGATCAGGAACGGTCCACCGGAGTAAGTCGATCGGTGATCGAGCAGTATCTTTTGAAAGCCTAAAAGGTTACCCTGACTCCTGAGTCTCCTATGTAATATCCCGACGTCTGAGTAGTATGAACATTTGGCTTGCTAGTCCAGCAAGCGTTTAACTGCTTGCTGGCGTTGCGTCTCTTTATGTAGAGTTTCCTTGTGTAAGGGTAACTCGCCGAATTCCGTTAAGTATTTCAGAGTTTCGCGCATTCAAGTGTATTCGATCACGATGTCTCCATCGGGGTACTTTTGATGATGATATTCAAGATCGCCATGTGTGGTTTGGCTATACCTACACGCCCTTCAGCGTGTGGCGCTTTTCCGACGAATCTTAGGAGTTTTCCGGTCGTACCACGGAAACTCCTTACACTGTATCGTATATGCGTTTCGGTCTGTAACTAGAGGTTCTCGTACTCATAGGTTCGTTCTATCACTAAGAATGCTTCTTAGAATCGCAAATTTTGGGGTCTTTCGTACTTGCATTAATACAATGCGCATCATCTCCCATAGACTTATTTGATGGTGTCCGCACCATCCTGGTTCCCCTATCATAGTGGATCCTTAATGTTCTGCCTGGACTTGACTCCTGGAGAAGGCCAATGGGTAGGAGGACGATTCCGCTTATTTCAACGGAATCCTCCCGGCTTTGCACGTCCGATTGCCAATACTTCTTCGCTATAAAAGCTGGCTTAAAACGGTGGTGTTCCCCGTTTTATCCTTCGTCACTATGCCTCCCAAGGTCCCTCAATGGCACTCCATTGGTTCTTCAATCTCTGCGGAAGCACCCATTGCTACGCTGGAGCTCGTCCAGTATCGCCTTGCTACTGCCCCGTTGATCAACGACTTCTTGGTTAACTACTCGCTCCCGGATTCAACCAACTCTCTTATTGTCGACGCCATTGAACAACTCACTGCCCCAGTGATGGCTTTGTTGCGTACAGTGTCTGCCAATCCGACGCCACGGGATATCCCGATTGTCGTTGTGGACAAGTTCTTTAGCAAGTTGCTGGTATGTCTTTCCGTGTTCTTTCTATGTCTCGTTCTAAGACCTTTATTTATCTTCTAGCTCATCAATCAATCTCTGAAGGGAACCACCGCTGCGGAGGCTTCCTTCGAGATTTTCTCCTTCTTCTGGAATCTGCGCAACGTCCTTGGGGTCTATCTTTTGGAGTTAGGCGTTAGCCCAACTCATCACCGTATCAACCTTGCGGATATGTTCACTCCAGTTCTTAATACTGTGGGTCGAGGCAAGGCTTATATCGCGCCGCCTTATCCCGAGAGCCACCCCCTTCATGCTGCTTCGCGTGTAGTTCCTAAGGTCAAGGCGCCAGCTCCAGCTCCTGAGCCTACGCCTGCACCTAAGCTTACTGCTAAGGCCATGCGGGCTGCCGCGAAAAAGGTATGGACTTTTCCATTTATTCTTCGGTCTTTCTAACTTGTATCACTTTCTTAGGCTGGTAAGACTGTTAAGTCTGCCGCCGTTATCGACGATGCCCTCGAGGCCGTTGGAGATACTGCCAACGCCACCCCTACTGAGGATATCGGTATGTTCGTTCTTGACCGGCATTTTCCGCTTTGCTAAACGGACTTGCCTGGTTTCTTCAGAAATGGACGATGGTGGGTCTGAATCCGATCTTTCTGACGATGAAGATGTAAGCTCAGTTGCTCCCTTCTAGGCGTCGCAAGATTGACTCAACCCTTGCAGGACTTGACCATTATCGATGGAGATGGAATGCGCCGCAAGGACTTCCCCCCTTCTCAGGTTTGTACTTGTTATCTTATTCTCAGGCTAGAACTAAAGGCAATTCTCCTTTATTCATAGCCCGCTGAAGCTGAAGGCCCTCGTGTGATAACTTATCTTCCCTACTCGATGATCCCAGGCATGCTGATAAATTCTCGCGCATACCAGAAGGCCATGGAGGTTATAGGAAGTACGGTCACTTTCGTGGAACCTGCTCCTTTGCTCACTAAACGCAAAGCTACGGAAGACGGGTCTCCCCGTCCTCTGAAAAGCCTTAAGGTTGACTCTGTTCGTATTGACAACACTTTTGTCGAACAATTCATTGGAGGTGCGTTTAGTTCTTCTTTTCTTAATCTTTTGCTTATCGCATTTTTCCGTGTTTCTTAGCGGGCGCTACCGCTCAGAGTTACGGAAGCTCTGTTGCTCGAGTTATTAAACAAGCCAACCGACTCCTCGCCGCCGACGAGTTGACTGAACTCGGACCTGGTCTGGTTTCGACTGAGGTGGCGCATCGCAATGAGTTGATTAGACTCTTGAATCGTATTCATGGCGACGTCCAGACGTTCAACCGTACCAAGGACTTGTATATCGCTACTGTCAAGTCCATGCTCGAATAGATACTTCCCTGTTACATCTAGGTAGTTGCCCATCCCTTCTTTCCGGGTGATACTACTGTTTACCTATTGTGTTTCCGGGGCTCTTTATCTTTATCTTTATCTTTCTGATACTGTAGCCATTGCTTATTGACTTCCAATATAACTGTCCCCTAAAACTTCGTGTGATTTGAACTTCAAGCTAGACCCCGAAAACATTTGTGCGCCACTTCCGTGATTCTTAGCGGAATTTTTGCATAAAGTCTTCGCCGGCCTCCTTTCTTGTTCTCAGGGGCTTACAATTTTCGTTTTCCGTATTGGCAATCTTTGGTCTAGCCTATACGTTCGTTATTTTCTTCGCCTTGACGAATACCCGACTCATTAGCCAGTCGATCGTACACCTCCTATTGGATTTTGCACATCGTTTATAAGACTGAACTTTTGCAATGTCTCGGTCTTCGTCTGTCTCAGATGCCTTCTCCTATCGCTTTGATCCCTCTATGGGCCAACTTCAAAATCGCCATGATTCCGGGTTTGGACAAGCGATTTTCCAGAGAAGCCTTGGACTTCTTGGAGGCTGAGACTGGTCTCGCCATTGCTATATCGTTATATCGCACTGCTCAAGGCTTTCCTATCGTGGCAACACCACTCAACAGCTTGGACCTCACCGCACGGTATACCGACGCGGCTGCGGACTTGCACTTAGGTCCTGCTCGTCAGATAGACGCTCCTACATTGAGGTTCACCCTAGGCGTAATGGTACGTCTCGGATTTTTCCTTACATTTCGCGGGTCTAACGGTCTTGATAGCAACACGCTTCTAGTTTGTGGCATTGCGAACATCCCGACTTTCGCACAGGGCAAGCCTACAACTTAGCTTCGTTGTATATCGTCTGTCTTCGATTGGTGTCCAACTTCTTTCATGGACGCACGGGAAACTGTACCCTCGATGGTCTTTCCTTCGAAGGATGGCTTTCCAAAGTATATCGCCAACCCCATATGTACTTTACGGAGTTGTACTTGGATGCTAGCACCGATTTCATCGTGAGTTCTTTAACCTACACGCCTTTTCCGTACTAAATCTCGGGATTTTCCATAGACCAGCGTAATGTTGGGCTATCATAGGGGAGCGCCTGACTCTTTGGGTGGGATCTTTGCCCATCCTGAGGTCTTGGATGCTATCCCTGTCCCTCTGTCTCGTATGGATGCCAGCGATGTTCAACTAGTCGCCTGGTGGCCTCGTTATCTTTCCGCTAACAACATTCAGCCCGAGTTCGATACTCGTCCTATCATGTATGAACGGGTCGTTACCAACAGTTATTCGCCTTTACACGATTTTCCAGCTGGGTTGGTTGACGCTAGTGACCTCAGACTTGGTCCCCACGCCGAACGCTTCACTGAGTTCGTACCAGAGCCCCATTGTGTTGCTCAACGGCGATCTAGCTCAACGCCTGAACTTGTCCCAATCAGTTCTCCAGTACCAGTGGTCAGATCTTTCCTAAGTCTTTCTGTTCGACGCCTAGTGTATTATTCTAACACCTTTCTTCTGATAGACCCACTTCAATACGCTAGGACAGACTATGTGTACCCACTGTCCCACTAGTCATCCTGCCGTCGAATGTACTCCTCCGGCCCAGTAGTCGGATTTTCCGTTAAAAGTCTATCATCTTGGTGTTAGACACTTAGTCTATATCGTTTGTCGGTTATCCTATGTCGTAGCGCTATACCTTCAATTTAGACCCTTTTCTTGTTACCAAGTTCGTTCTGTGGTTCAAATTGATGGTGGCGCGGGAATTCCCGTATCTTCATCGGAGTTGAGTACTCTTCATGCTATTGCATTCGTACTCGTAGCCTCAGGTATATATGGCTTAAGACCTTCGTTGGCTAGTTCTTCTATATAACTTGAGATGTACTAGCCTTAGCGTAGTCTCTAGTTATAACCAATGTTCGCGCTCCTGATAAGTCCGGAGATCGTCATGAGTTATGGCGTCTCCCATTGACTTATTAGATGCTATCGTGCTGGTATCTTTGTTAGTCTACTAAGCTTCAACCTAGTAGAGTCTGTTTTTCCACTTGAAAACCCGGAGAATCCCTTGTCTCAATGACTTGGTATCTTTTGTTGGTTTTCAAGCTTTTCTTGATCTTAGTTCACACCATTTTGTCATCACAGCAGCGTGCTCGCTATTTTCCATGGTATCGTGAATCGTATGTAGATATAAATATTTGGCACTACGGCCGCTAAGTCCAATGTAAATCGTATGTATATCGTCTATTTATACATAGTCCGCGAAGAGAAGGAGTCCGACAAAAACCCGGCAAAGAGACCAACGAAAGAAACAAGAACGAACAACTCAAGTGTCTGAGGGAGCTAGGCTTCGACCTCTTCAACTCGAGTTATCTTTTCAACGACGGCGGCTGGGACCCGCTACGGAATTTTCCGTGGACAGTCCATAGTACGTTAGGACATTGGGATCTCCCCAATGCCTAAGCAAATCGTTGACGGCGTCCGTGAGTCTGCCGTTCTGTTCGACCAGCTGGTCGACATCGTTTCGCAAGCCTTGGATTGTTTCCAACAAGGCTTGTGGTTGACGCTTGACCACATCCGACTCCGGGTCCATCTTCTCGCATTTGAGCTTCTTGACTTGGCAACGAATGCAAGACTTTGTCGTAGGGGTTGCATACTTGCATTCCTTGTCCGCCTTTAGGCACTCTTTGCAAAGTACTTGCGAGTACTTCCAAAGTTCGCCTTCGGGAACTGGTTCTTTGGCCTTTCGCTTCCCCTTGCTCTTTGTCGACTTCACGACTACGGCTCCCTTGGCTGTCTTCCTCTTCTTCCTAGCACCCTATGCTATAGGGATAACACGTTATAGGCCTGTAGTGGCAGAGCAAAACAACGCGTTGTCCACTGTAGCTCTAAATGGCTGTCTGGCTGGCTGGCTGGCTGGCCAGGGTATATTGGGGCAGGCTGGAATGGGGCGGGATGGGTCCCAAATATGGATAGGGATTGATGGGAGCATGTAGGGATTGATGGGGAGGGGGAGGGGGAGCAGGGGATGGGGAAATGTGGCCACACATAAATCCGGACCTAGGGATTGATGGGTACTGATGTCATTGATTGACCAGGGGGATGGGGGATGGGGATAGCAATTGTGGCACCAGGAAAATCCGGACCTAGGGTTTGATGGGAGCAGGGGATGGGGGATGGGGGCAGGGGAAATGTGGCCACAGGAAAATCCGGACCTAGGGATTGATGGGAACTGATGGGATTGATGGGGAGGGGATGGGGATGGGGGCAGGGGGATTGGGGGCAGGGAACAATTGTGGCACCAGGATAAATACTGGGCTATTGCCAGGGTATGAGGAGGGTATGGGAGGGATGATTGTAGGTTGAAAAATAAAATTCTTTCTAACTATCAGAAACATGAATGGGGATGTGGCAGCTACTGAAACCAACAATAAAACGATGTGTGGCGCATTTTTAATCGAGGAGCACATACCTCGGATTGACCTGGGGTTGGTCTAGATGTCTTCCTATTGAAAAATGAATGTGTGCAGCACAAAGAACCATGTAAAAACACGAAGATTTGGCTGAGAAACAAGCAGAACATTATTGAAAATCCATCAAAAAGCACCAAAAAGGGAGCAGCACTTTGCCCTCGCTTGGGGGTGACCTGGAACCACTTGTAGGTCGTCCAGACACCTTTGGGGCATTGTATATGTCACTTAGTTAGGTCCCCAGGTCAACAGAACCCTTGGATATGATCAAAATGCCAAAAACCCGGACCACACAGCTTTGGGCCACACTATCAACTTGCCATGACCTGGGGACACCTTATATTCGAAGATATATGTATATAATGCTCTAATCATGAGTTAGATGAAGTCTGGAGTGTCAAAAATGCGGTCAAAACCTTGGATATACCCCAAATAATGTCCCCCAAGAAAGCACACACACCATCAACTTCCCCTGACCTCTGGGTCGTTCCAATGTGTTCTATTATCATTATAGATGATGTATTGGCATCCCAGAGGTGTCCCCAGTTTGTCAAAATGCGAATATTCATGATAATAGGTGAACCCTTATTCACCCTTCCTTCTCAAGTACACCCATTGGTTCGCATATCTACATCTTTAGGACTGTTCTAATAGTCATTTGACATCATATAGATGATATCTTGGGGCCCAGGTCTTAGGTAGACCTCGAAGATACATCCCTTTGGTACATGGTGAGGATATGATCTTTGTACTAATTCTCAAATGACCATGCTCTATATTGAAGGGTGTTCAACCTGGGACATATTCTGGGAAGCTAAAAACACATTGTATGATGTTAAAATCAATAGTCCACCACTCAGATGTGTGATAGTTGGGGTGGTTCTTGGTGTAGAAAGAGAGGATATAAATTATTGTACCATTTCTATTCGCATTTTGCCACACTGGGGGAACCTCTGGGGTGCTAATACATCATATATAATGATAATAGAACACATTGGGACGACCCAGAGGTCAGAGGAAGTTGATGGTGTGTGTGCTTTCTTGGGGGACATTATTTGGGGTATATCCAAGGTTTTGACCGCATTTTTGACACTCCAGACTTCATCTAACTCATGATTAGAGCATTATATACATATATCTTCGAATATAAGGTGTCCCCAGGTCATGGCAAGTTGATAGTGTGGCCCAAAGCTGTGTGGTCCGGGTTTTTGGCATTTTGATCATATCCAAGGGTTCTGTTGACCTGGGGACCTAACTGAGTGACATATACAATGCCCCAAAGGTGTCTGGACGACCTACAAGTGGTTCCAGGTCACCCCCAAGCGAGGGCAAAGTGCTGCTCCCTTTTTGGTGCTTTTTGATGGATTTTCAATAATGTTCTGCTTGTTTCTCAGCCAAATCTTCGTGTTTTTACATGGTTCTTTGTGCTGCACACATTCATTTTTCAATAGGAAGACATCTAGACCAACCCCAGGTCAATCCGAGGTATGTGCTCCTCGATTAAAAATGCGCCACACATCGTTTTATTGTTGGTTTCAGTAGCTGCCACATCCCCATTCATGTTTCTGATAGTTAGAAAGAATTTTATTTTTCAACCTACAATCATCCCTCCCATACCCTCCTCATACCCTGGCAATAGCCCAGTATTTATCCTGGTGCCACAATTGTTCCCTGCCCCCAATCCCCCTGCCCCCATCCCCCATCCCCTCCCCCATCAATCCCATCAGTTCCCATCAATCCCTAGGTCCGGATTTTCCTGTGGCCACATTTCCCCTGCCCCCATCCCCCATCCCCTGCTCCCATCAAACCCTAGGTCCGGATTTTCCTGGTGCCACAATTGCTATCCCCATCCCCCATCCCCCTGGTCAATCAATGACATCAGTACCCATCAATCCCTAGGTCCGGATTTATGTGTGGCCACATTTCCCCATCCCCTGCTCCCCCTCCCCCTCCCCATCAATCCCTACATGCTCCCATCAATCCCTATCCATATTTGGGACCCATCCCGCCCCATTCCAGCCCGCCCCAATATACCCTGGCCAGCCAGCCAGCCAGCCAGACAGCCATTTAGAGCTACAGTGGACAACGCGTTGTTTTGCCCTGCCACTACAGGCCTATAACGTGTTATCCCTATAGCATAGGGTGCTTCCTAGCCGGTCCTTCACTTTCCGATGGTTCCTCGGAATTGGCCGTCGGGTCGTCGGATGGCTGGAAGTCATCGTTATTGGGCTCGAAGTCGTCGTCGTTTGGCTCGAAGTCGTCTTCGTCGTTGCCTTGGTCATCGCCACTGCTATCATCGGCGTCACCATCTTCTATCTCGCGAGTCCTCTTCGTTTCCTTGGTTTTCGCGGACGAGTCCGGTTTTGCCATCGGAGTTGACTTGACGCTGGGTTTGGATTTGGCTACGGGAGCCACCTTACCCACCGTTTTCGTCGTCGTCTTCTTTGCCGATTTGGCTTTCTTTGGAGGAGGTGCTTCCTCATCAATGACCTCCTGTCCGGAGTCATCGTCCATTCTCGCTTGCTTTGCGCGAAAGCTCACCGCTCGTATGAAGGTCACCTCCGGGTCCTCTACCGGAGTTGCCGCTGGAGCTGCCATAGCTGACAACTTAGACAATTTCTCGTTGCCCAAGCCCTCGATTTCTTCTCTTGAGGGTCCAGCAATTACCATGGGCAGCATTTGCATAGACCCTTGCACGGGCTTGGCTACAAGAGCCCTCGCAGGTTTGACCATAGCCATTGGTGGCATTTGCATAGGCACCTGGGGAGGGAGTCTTGGTATAACTACCCTAGGACTTGGAGCCTGAGTAGTTGATACCGTCTTCGTTGTCTTGCGGGGAGGGGGACGAGGGATCTCTGAGCTGGGAGACCTTTCCGGGGTGTGCGCGGACTTTTCCTTGCTCTTTCCGGATTCTTCTTCCTCGTCCTATCGTAGATCGTTTTAGCTGTAATCTAGTCTTCACTTTTTTTTTTTTTTTGAAGCTACTCACTTCTTGATCTTTGCCCTTTGAAGAGCCTTCATCTGGTTGTTGCTCCTCTTGAGCATCCTGTTCTTCTTGGTCCTAACAAATTCCGTTAAGTTTACCGGAATTTGCTATACCCAGGTTCACTATCATACCTGTTTGTCTTCGACGAGCTCTTCATCTTGCTCGTCTTCGTCTTCCTGTGGCTCGTCCTGAGCCTCTTGATCCTGCCAAATCCGTTAAGTCTAGCAGAATTGACTATAACCAAGTTCGTTTTCGTACCTTCTTGTCTTCGACAGTCTTGTCGACTGGTTCTTCGTCATCGGTACTCTCATTTCCCGAGTCCTATACCAAGTCCGTTAATTATACCGGAATTTGGGTTGTCTTATTCTTGCCTCTTTGCCCTTGGAACTTGTTCCTTGGCCTTTGTCTTCTTCTTTTCCAACATCTTCGTCGTCGGACTTGTCTTTCTCGTCGCCAACCTCTTCGTCGGTGACATCTTCGCCTTTACCTTCAGGCGTCTAAGGTTTTCCATTAAGTTTCCCGGAATTTACCCGTTCGACTCAAGGAAACTTACCTTAACGGTCTTTTCTTTGTTTACCGCTGGTTTCTCAACTTTCCCTTCGTCGCCACTTTCATCTTCAGTTGTCTAATTCGATTCCGTTAAATTTTCGGAATCGGCCGACATGATCTTTATCTTACCGTTGCATCCGGCAACTCTTCGTATAACTGCCAAGCCCTTGTTAGGACTTGATCCAGCCATACGTTATTGTTGGCTGCCGAGTGCTTGAGTTCGCCGGCTGCCTTCTCGAACTGAGCCCAGAAGATTCGGTAATCTTCCGGAACGTGGCAGACAGGCAAAGTCCGCCAATTGCCGGGCATGAAACGGAGTCGTCTGATCGCATTTTTGGAGAAGTGGCGGCGCTCGTATGCGAGCGCCTTGGGTCGGTCTTGTATTTCAAAGAAACTTGTCGATGACATTGTATTTGAATGAACCGTTGTCGCGTCGATCTATGTCGCGTTTTGGCAGAGTCGCGTCGCTGCGATGGTGGTTGAAGTATGAGTTCGTTTTTCTCAATTTTTCTCTTTAAGTTCACCATCACGGAACCGGTCCGATGATCCTCGATCAATTCCGAAAACGGAAAGGGCCATTCCGTTTCTGATGAGTCTAGCTCTTCGGAATCTTATCTTAGATTGTGGGGAATTTCCCCAACCCCGCATCGGGAATGGTACCTTTTATTAAAGAAAAGATATTCATTATTTGTACGGTTTGTATACAGTATATCTTTAGCGTTACTGCTATACTATCTTTGTTCTCAATGATAATACATCTTGAACGTATCGTTGGTATGTACCAAGTAAAATCGAAAATTCCTGGTAAATTCCGTTCGTTATTCGGGAATGCCTCTATATCCCCCACAAGCTTTATATGATGGTATCCCTACCATCAGCTCATGCTTTCTTGTTCAATTCGTCCATAACTTTGCCTACAGAGCCACGTATCATGTGTAGTCTTTTGAAGAACAAGTCTCCTAAGAAGCTAGGGTCTTTCCGTGAGTAAAACGGAATAACCCGAAACTGCGCAATCTTGTCTTTGAGTAAGGACCCGTCTAGTTCACATAGGACATAGTTTCCACCAGTCGTACGCGATACTACAGCGTATGGACCCATGAATCGTTCTTTGAACTTGTGATTAAGTTCCTCTTCAATCCTAGTATTTCGGACTAATACCAGTTCACCAGTCTTGAACTTGTGAGATGGCATTCTGTTCTTATGATCTTCCATGAACTTAGCCGCTGCTCGAATCTTGGCATCTGTGACTCTTTGCTTCATACGTTTCACATCTTCTTTGTGTTTAATGAGCTGTCGTGCACGAAACGCTATCAAGTCTGAATGCGACACTAAGGAGTCCGGAATATCCACTAACCAAGTCACTTCGTTAATGTCTAGCGGTAGGATGGGTTCACATCCTGTTACCGCGTAAAATGGTGACTGTCCAAGTGTTCGTTTAACAGTGATTCGTTCTGCCCATAGTACTTCATGTAGGTATGCCGGCCATTCTTCGGGATTTCCCCTACAGACTTTGAATAAGGATTGTCTTATGTCCCAATGTCCGCGTTCGACCTTCCCATTAGCCTGTTTATTATATGGCGTAATAAGGATACCCTTGACTCCATACTTGGCTTCAATATGAACCATCGCTTTCTTAATAGCAGGACCATTATCTGTTATGATCTGCTTTATACATCCCCAACGACATAGGATATCTTCGAAGAGCCAGTCTCCTAGAGTATCCGTGTTCTCGTTGATCAAGGCCCTTGCTTCCGGCCAACCACTAAGTCCACATCGAGCCACTGTGACAGCATTATAGCCGTCATACTTTTTGATCTTCGGATTTTTCCCGCCTGATTTCGGCATTCGGAATGTGTCCACAAAAGCAGTCTCAAATATTCCTGGTGTTGGTGTAATCGTAGGTTCCTTATGGATGATAATCTTCTGTCGTTTTTGGCAAAGAATACAAGTCTTAACAAACCAGTTCATGTCGTCTTCCATGCCTGGCCACCAGAACCTCTTGCCAACTAATTGTCGAACTGAGTATTGTCCTTTATGGCCATGTTTATCATGTACTATAGTCACGACTGGCAACCGTTTTCCCACTAAGAGGACTCGACGATGCTTGTTTTCTTTGTGCTTCTTGTATAACTTCCCACCCGCAATGAAGAAATCCATAGACGCCCAGTCCTTCAACGTTGATAGTTGTCTGGTGGATAGTTCTTCAGTTTCATATTCACTGTTGCGTAGGCAAGCTTCAACGTGTGGCAAGAGAGTTTCCCATAGAGCTTCTCTACTCGATCTTTCTAAGTCCGGAAACTCATCAATTGCTACCCATTTCTCAAGATCTTCTACCGCCATTGCTGCTAGCTGACTAGCGCGGTATTCTTCTGAGGTCTGTTCGAAGTCGTTTACTACGTTTTCCGGTAAACTTACGGGAATTTCCCGTACTTCTTGCAGGTAACCTGTCTTAGTATCTATAGCATCTTTAAAGTCCTCGAAGGGGAGAGGTTTGTCCTCGTCCGCTAAGTCATCAGGTTCTTCATACTCAAAGCTAGGCAGCTCGTCTTCTTCTTCATCTCCTGGAGGACGGGGTATGATAATGTCTTCAGGTGCAGGCACCCTTCGACTCAGTCCGTCTGGACCATGGACTTTTCCAGGTACATGTACCAAAGTGAAGTGGAACATGAGTATCTCTTCTGCCCATCTTTGTAGGTTCCCGTTGGTGAGGGAGTCGATGTTTGATAGCATTCCCTTAATGTATTTTGCATCGACTTCTACCTTCAGCTTTCGACAACCTAATAGATAGTACTTGCACGTCATTAATGCGCGGTGAAGTCCGAACAACTCCCTCTTTGATTGTGAGTATCTACATCTGGAAAGGCCTTATAATCTTAAGTTACCTCAAGTCAAAGTTACTTAAAGCTTGTAACTTAAGTCAGATAAGTTGTCTTTAGTCAGAAAAGTTGGTTCAAGATACTCGGATTCTAGCACACAACTAAAGACAGCCCCAAGTCACAGAAAGCTAACCAAAGTTGGAGAAAGTTAACTTAAGATAAATGTTTTTTATGTATTGTCTATAGTTGCTTCACAGTTAACATAAGATAATTGCACTGAAGCTTCTATCTAAAAGACACTCAAGTTGTCTCAAGTTAGAGCTAGTACAGCAGTCAACTTGAGGTGCCTAAAGCTCAACTGAGGTTCTCTCAAGTTGTCTAGTCATTGTCTACTAGCTAACAGCAATGGTGTAGATATGCTGTGAGTGAGAGAGACTAGAGAAATCCGAGTAAAATCATCTATTTTGCCTATAACTTGTGGTGCGTCCCTGCGATTCCCATGATTATATAAGCGTCTTGTAGGCCTAATTAAACGCTTTCTGACAGTATATAATACTTCTACCTTCCAGTCAAGTGTAGTAGTGCTATTGCTTGAACACAAGAAATAGAGAATTGATTGAATGGCTTATAGCCGGAGCTGCACCCCTTATTTTCCCACGGTTATAGGCTCGTCTTGTAGCCCTAATTAAACGCTTTCCAACCATATATAGGTCTACTACCTTCCATGCAAGTCCCATAGAGTTATTGAGTGAACAGTTATAAATCAAGAATCAAGAATTAATCAAGTCCAACAGGCAGGCAATTTAGGTCCGGACCTCCGGACCCAAACCCTTTGCCCTGGTCATGTGACTTCATGTTGGTATTTAAACCAGAGCTGAGCTCTGATCCCATCATTCCTCTCTTGACCTCCTTCCTCTATGTTCTCTCTTTAAATCTTCAAGTCTTGAATGTTCTCTTGGTATGTGGACTTGCTTCTTCTTTTCTTATGCTTGCTAATCATTGTCTCTTGTTCAAAGGTGCTCTCTTTTGACTGTGTTTAATGTTCTGGTATGTTTCTTGCTCTTTTGACTTGTATCTTTGACTAATCTGCTCTTTCTTTTAGTATTTCTTTTGAACTATTGTATGCTAGTTACTTGATAGTGTATATTGTATATGTTTATTGATAGTTGCAATAATAATTGATTGTTTTCTATCTAAATTGTGTGATATCTGACTGGATTAACATTTAATCAAATGTTATTATATTGATAGAATTGGACAGCTTTAGGTCAGACTCAAGTTAGACTCAAGTTGACTTTGTGACATCTTAGGCCATGGTTAAACACAGCTCTCAACTTATTCCAACTTGAGTGTAACTTCTGAGTGACTTACTGCAACTTAAGATAAGTGTCGTGTTTAACCATGCTCGTAGACAACTTTCATGACTTTTGTGACTTTAGTAACCTAACAGCTTTAAGTTGACTATAGATAACTTAAAGAAATTACCCTTTTCCAGATGTAGCTTCACGTTCGTCCAAGGTAATTGATAGGAACTTCGCATAGTAGCGTTTCTTAGGGTCTTCAGGATCTTCTTGACTAAGATAAAATCCTACCGCCATATAAGAGGTATCCACCGATAATATAATCGGAGTATCCCAATCATAGTTCAAGGGCTTCAGCATGGGACTTGTCTCAAGGGCTCTCTTTAATGAGTCCATCGAGGCTTGCTCTTCTTCTCCCCAATGAAACAACACACCATCTCTCGTCAGCCTGGTCATTGCCAGGGCTTTCTTAGAGTAGTCTTTCACAAACGTTCGGAAAACGCCTGCGGTTCCAAGGAATGAACGAACGTCTCTTAGGCATTCACAAGGTACCCAATCTGATATGACTTTGACTCGTTCTTCTGCAGGTTTACGTCCCTCATAGCAACAGGTATGACCTACTACTACGGTTTCGTTTGCGCAAATGATAGCTTTATGCCCAGAAAAGGTTCCCCCCGAGTACTTCATGTGTTGTATGATCCTATTCATGTTGATCATATGTTCCCACACGAATCGGCGGATTCCGTTATTTTCACGGATTGTCTCGTAGTTGCCATCTTTATCTTGGTACCTAGTAGCTGGCCCTCTAACTGGTACATCGTCTATATAAGGCCTAGTAAAGGCTGGTATTTCGTCTTTGAGAATATGAGTAACATCTTCGTGGAAGATGGGTACTGAATTCGTCCAACCCATGGGTAAGGTCTTGAGTCGTAATGCCCCATACGGAGTAGAGAACGTTGTCATGTCTCTGGATTTTTCCGCTAAGTGTCGTTCATCGTACCCTACATACAAATCTAGGGTACCCCCACAAGCTCTTCCAGCAAACGCTTCCGCTAATTCTTTGGTGGCGGGAGGTAAGCCTGAATGCGCAATAGTAACTGCATTCAATGGTTCTAAGCTATGGACCAATCGAAGTTTCTTGCCATCTTTCTTAACTACACAGAACCAACGCGACCTGTATGACGAGTTCGAAGGCTCATACACGCCGGAGTCCAGCTTGTTCTTTATTATCGCGCAGACTTCGTTAAAGATTCCCGGTGGAATCTTGATTGGTCTTAGTACCCATGGTACATGAGGTATGACCGGCATGTCTACTGGCGGGAAGAAGTCTTCCCGGAATCTTCCCTTCTCTGATTCTTCCCATGCAAAGCCTTCATTCTGCTTGCACATGAGGTCGTCTATCAAATCTCGTTCTTGAGGCCATAGGAAATTTCCGGTATGGTCCTTCTGTACTTGTTCTCTGCGTTCTTCCGTGTATCGCCCGGTGGGTTGAAACTTAGGTGGATTGGGATTCAATACTGGCATTCCCTCCAGGGGATCACCTGTAATGTTTCGCACAATTCTGAACTCGTCTGGTAAGGTTCCTAAGTGAGGTTTGACCTTCAACGCCACTGGCTTATATTTCTTCGAAGCTAGCACTTGTACAGGAGCGGCTTTCTGTTTGACTTGCTCTAGGAACTTGACTTGTTCTGAGCCCCATGCTTTAGGAGGTAGTGTAACCGTTAGATTGCTAAACACTTTACTTAGTTCTGCGGGAACGTCGTAGAATATATTCGCTGTATCCAACTGATGGCTAGCTAAGTCCTGTTCAAAACTTGGAGGATACTTTTGATCATCTGTTAAAGGCTGACTCCAAGTTTCTATCGTATTAGACAGGTTTCCATGTTTATGGAAGCCCGCTATCTTCTTGCGTGGGATTTTCCGTTGATTCACCGGAAATTCCCTTCCTGTGCTATCGTATGCTACAGGCGGTTCTTCGTATTGATATTCATTGCGCAAGGGTTTAACTGCATTGTGAATACCCTCTGTGGATTTTCTTAGGTATAGGTTCGTAACGGCTTCGGTTGTGAAAGTTGACCGGGAATCTCCGGGCACATAGGTTTCCACCAAATGTATCCCCTGAGACCCTTGATCACTTAGGATTAGAGCAACCTCTCCTTGATCCTCGATCAATTCCTCGAGTGTTGCAGAAAAACCGGTATAGCTACGGGTTGCTGATACCTAGGCATTTGCCCTCTCTTGTATGTAGGCAAAGTGATTTTCTTCCCATTGCTGGGATCTGTTATAGTCGCTACGACAGCACCATCTTTAAGGGTGGTCGTATTGATACTCGAGATTACATCAAAGGGTCGTCCTAAAAGGACTTCGTATGCAGGGTCTCTGATGATATGAACTTGTAGATAGAACGTTATTCCACCAAAGTCAAATGCAACGTTTCTGGCTAAGCCTGCAGTGCGGGTTTGTCCTTTGTCGGCGCTTTCCATAATAATGTTGAATGAAGGATCAAACGGGATTCCTAACTCAAGCGCGGCTTTTAACGACATCGATACAATTTGGGACCCGCTATCAAGTAGACTTTCCTTCTTGCCGGCCCCAAAGATCGTGGGCCATAGGGTTCGAAGGTCAGCACTTTCAGCTGCAACATTTGATCGTGGTAGTTGGTAGGGGCCAGCGTAACCCGTATGGTTAAACAGTTGTTCGACTAAATCATGGCATACCACTGATCCTAGAGGTAGCTGACTCGAATTTTGTAAGTTAATCGAGTAGTACATAGGATCTTCACTTGCGTGATATTCCGGGATTTCGTCGGATTCCACCGTCTGCTGGTTGACCTTAACGTTCTTTGCTCTTAAGTTTTCTAACAGGTCCTTCTGCCAAGCCTCGTTAGTCGCTAACAGTTCTTCGGGGAGTAGTTTCTTCCATAGAGAACGCCATCCGGGATTCCGACTAAGGAGATCCTTTAGCTTTGATATGCGTTGGTAGCTCTTATGTTTTTCTACTTCCTTCTTTACTGCGGCTTCTTCCGTGGCGTTAGCGGGATTTTCCCGTTTATCTTCAGTCTTGCGACTTTCTATGGGTTCTGGTCCTTCCAGTACCTCCTCGAGTATCTCACTCAAGTCGGGTTCTTCATCGTCTATTTCCGCCACTGGTGGCTCCACGAATTTTACTTGTTTCTGTCGAGTAGGGATCACTACTTCCATTCTTAGACCTCTGGGTTGAGGTATCTTCTTTTGGGGTTCAACTGGTTCAGGCTCTTCTGGTTTTTCCTTTTCTATAGCGCTATGACTTCTTGTACGATGCTGAGTATTTTGGCTCTCAGGAGGGTGAGTTCGCTGTCGCAGTCTTTCAGACGAACCTCCGTCCGTCCTCGAGCCTAATCGAAATCCTCCCTTGAATACGCGGGATCGCACCCTATGCTATAGGGATAACACGTTATAGGCCTGTAGTGGCAGGGCAAAACAACGCGTTGTCCACTGTAGCTCTAAATGGCTGTCTGGCTGGCTGGCTGGCTGGCCAGGGTATATTGGGGCGGGCTGGAATGGGGCGGGATGGGTCCCAAATATGGATAGGGATTGATGGGAGCATGTAGGGATTGATGGGGAGGGGGAGGGGGAGCAGGGGATGGGGAAATGTGGCCACACATAAATCCGGACCTAGGGATTGATGGGTACTGATGTCATTGATTGTCCAGGGGGATGGGGGATGGGGATAGCAATTGTGGCACCAGGAAAATCCGGACCTAGGGTTTGATGGGAGCAGGGAATGGGGGATGGGGGCAGGGAAAATGTGGCCACAGGAAAATCCGGACCTAGGGATTGATGGGAACTGATGGGATTGATGGGGAGGGGATGGGGGATGGGGCAGGGGGATTGGGGCAGGGAACAATTGTGGCACCAGGATAAATACTGGGCTATTGCCAGGGTATGAGGAGGGTATGGGAGGGATGATTGTAGGTTGAAAAATAAAATTCTTTCTAACTATCAGAAACATGAATGGGGATGTGGCAGCTACTGAAACCAACAATAAAACGATGTGTGGCGCATTTTTAATCGAGGAGCACATACCTCGGATTGACCTGGGGTTACTCTAGATGTCTTCCTATTGAAAAATGAATGTGTGCAGCACAAAGAACCATGTAAAAACACGAAGATTTGGCTGAGAAACAAGCAGAACATTATTGAAAATCCATCAAAAAGCACCAAAAAGGGAGCAGCACTTTGCCCTCGCTTGGGGGTGACCTGGAACCACTTGTAGGTCGTCCAGACACCTTTGGGGCATTGTATATGTCACTTAGTTAGGTCCCCAGGTCAACAGAACCCTTGGATATGATCAAAATGCCAAAAACCCGGACCACACAGCTTTGGGCCACACTATCAACTTGCCATGACCTGGGGACACCTTATATTCGAAGATATATGTATATAATGCTCTAATCATGAGTTAGATGAAGTCTGGAGTGTCAAAAATGCGGTCAAAACCTTGGATATACCCCAAATAATGTCCCCCAAGAAAGCACACACACCATCAACTTCCTCTGACCTCTGGGTCGTCCCAATGTGTTCTATTATCATTATATATGATGTATTAGCACCCCAGAGGTTCCCCCAGTGTGGCAAAATGCGAATAGAAATGGTACAATAATTTACATCCTCTCTTTCTACACCAAGAACCACCCCAACTATCACCCATCTGAGTGATGGACTATTGATTTTAACATCATACAATGTGTTTTTAGCTTCCCAGAATATGTCCCAGGTTGAACACCCTTCAATATAGAGCATGGACATTTGAGAATTAGTACAAAGATCATATCCTCACCATGTACCAAAGGGATGTATCTTCGAGGTCTACCTAAGACCTGGGCCCCAAGATATCATCTATATGATGTCAAATGACTATTAGAACAGTCCTAAAGATGTAGATATGCGAACCAATGGGTGTACTTGAGGAGGAAGGATGAATAAGGGTTCACCTATTATCATGAATATTCGCATTTTGACAAACTGGGGACACCTCTGGGATGCCAATACATCATATATAATGATAATAGAACACATTGGGACGACCCACAAAGGTGTCTGGACGACCTACAAGTTGTTCCAGGTCACCCCCAAGCGAGGGCAAAGTGCTGCTCCCTTTTTGGTGCTTTTTGATGGATTTTCAATAATGTTCTGCTTGTTTCTCAGCCAAATCTTCGTGTTTTTACATGGTTCTTTGTGCTGCACACATCCATTTTTCAATAGGAAGACATCTAAAACAACCCCAGGTTGATCCGAGGTATGTGCTCCTCGATTAAAAATGCGCCACACATCGTTTTATTATTGGTTTCAGTAGCTGCCACATCCCCATTCATGTTTCTGATAGTTAGAAAGAATTTTATTTTTCAACCTACAATCATCCCTCCCATACCCTCCTCATACCCTGGCAATAGCCCAGTATTTATCCTGGTGCCACAATTGTTCCCTGCCCCCAATCCCCCTGCCCCCATCCCCCATCCCCTCCCCCATCAATCCCATCAGTTCCCATCAATCCCTAGGTCCGGATTTTCCTGTGGCCACATTTCCCCTGCCCCCATCCCCCATTCCCTGCTCCCATCAAACCCTAGGTCCGGATTTTCCTGGTGCCACAATTGCTATCCCCATCCCCCATCCCCCTGGACAATCAATGACATCAGTACCCATCAATCCCTAGGTCCGGATTTATGTGTGGCCACATTTCCCCATCCCCTGCTCCCCTCCCCCTCCCCATCAATCCCTACATGCTCCCATCAATCCCTATCCATATTTGGGACCCATCCCGCCCCATTCCAGCCCGCCCCAATATACCCTGGCCAGCCAGCCAGCCAGCCAGACAGCCATTTAGAGCTACAGTGGACAACGTGTTGTTTTGCCCTGCCACTACAGGCCTATAACGTGTTATCCCTATAGCATAGGGTGGGGATCGACCATCGACTGCTGTTGGTATATAGATGTGTCAATCGTTCCAGATGGAGCAAAGAAGTCCTCCTGTTGGATTCCTTCATATGCTTGCACCTGTGGCGTTTCTGGTAGAGTAGATCCCGATTCCCTCTGGAACTTAGCCACTTGCTCGAGCGGGTTAGGTCCATTCTTGTTTCGTGTAAGAGAAATTCCATTGCGCAGGAAATACCAGTTCGAGTTGGCTGGTTTATAAATCCAACCTTCCTTCTCTAGTTTGTTCTTTTCCGGGCATTCCATAAGGAAATGTCCGGGTTCGTCACAGAAGAAGCACTTCCCGTTCACAGCGGCTGGTCTGCGTTGGGGTAAGAAGTTTGTAGGCATTGGGATTAAGCCTTTGGGTGCGGAGGATCCCGAGTTTTGCACGGGATATGGCGCTTGTTGACTTTGTTGTATGTACTGCGGGTATCCCATTTGTTGAGTAGGATACTGCTGTACTTGTACTTGTCTGGCCGTTGACATCTGTTCCATGAGGTTCATCATCCTCCGATTGTCTTCTTGTCTGGCTTTCTCCATCTCTTTCATTTCATCCTGTCGTGCTTTTTCCAAAGCCTTCAAGGTATCCGTGAGTGAGTTGATACTGGCCACTTGATTGTGCATATCTTCAATCTTTACTCGAGCAGTGGAGGGTGTTACTAACTCGCGTTCATTGGTAGCACCTCCGTTTACCACAGGGGCTCCTCCGAACGTCTCCACTTCTTCTAAGTATTTTTCAGCTACTCTAACCACGTCAACTAAGGTCCATCTTTGTCCAAGAGGATTGTTAGGTGGGATCGGTAAAACCCGCAAGTCGGTGTATATTGCTGCCCATGCCGGACCAGCAAAACAATACTGTAACATATTCAACACCGTCTTTTGAGTAACATCTCCAATATCGATTAGATACTGCAGTTTGTGTACTACCTCTCGTTTGAACTCCATCAATCTCATCTTATTCGAGATCGGCCTTGCCCGAAAGTGGCGAGTGACCTCTTCGACTTCTTCAAGAGTAAACTCTTTATCTTGGTCGCCTTTGTTATACAGTTTTTGTACTGCATTCTTGAAGGCTTGCCAATCTCCGGCTGAATATTCGGGTAAAGCCGCCCATTGGCGTCTAATTTCATATCCCACATACAAAGTTGCTATCTCGATTTGGGCTGTAGGGCTGATGATGCCCCTGCCGTAGAATAAGAACTCGCAACTAGTTAGGAAGTCCCTAATATTATCGCCTTTGAATCTTGGGGTATCTTTAGCACCGGGAACGGGCATACGTTTCCCAGCTATCTGTTCTTGTGTCTCTGCGCTTAGCTGGTTAACATAACCAGCTACCGCTGGAGGCACGGGATTTTCCTGTCTTCTTGCACCATCTTCTTCGTTGTCTCCTTGGTCTGACATTGGGAATAAAGGTCTTCCAAGGGGAATCGATGGTCTTAATCGTTCAAGAAAGGGATGCGGAGTGACCGGGAATAGGTTATCGAACTGGTGAAGTTCGTTGGGAGAGGGGGTTAAACTCGGTAAAGGACTAGGACTCGGAATAATCCGAGGTAGTCTAGGGAAAATAGGGATCGTGGATAGTATATATCCAGGTGGGTAGCCTGTATCCGTTGATGGATTTGCTTGGGCTTTTTGAGACTGAACGTGTTTTAAACGTTGAGCTTTAGTTCCGTCGAATAATGCGCCTGGAGGCGGTCTTTCGTGTCGGAGTTCTCTTTCAACTGGAGCACTTGAGTTTTCACCCAAGTTAGCTCTACGGCTGATTTGTTCTTGATCGTTTGAGCTTTGGCTAGGCGCGGGGTTCGCGTTACTGGCTTTGGGCTTTCGTGCAATTTTGAAGTAGGTGTAGAAGTAACTCAAGGAACCTCAATAAGAGGGATCGTTTAAGTCAAATTTATCACCCCTCGCGGTGGGCTACAAAATATGGTGTGCAGTGTAGAAGAACGCCACAAAAACACACACAAAACACACACTAACAAGTCAATGGTGCGATGCGGGAAAGTCCGATGTTTATAGCGGGATTTCACGTTATAGTAGCAATCGTTCGTTTTGTAATAGGTGGTATGGGACGGGTTCTTGTTCTTTGTATCTTTGTTTTATGGGACTGTTTCTCTCTATCTTCTGCTCAAAATGCTTATACTAGTTCGACGGGGTAACAGGGATCTGATCTTAAATTGAGTGCTAGTTTGCCACTAAGTCACAGGCCGATTGGGATGTGTGTAAAGAGACCTAATGAGGCTCTTCCCAGGCCAACAACCTTCAACCACACTAGGGAGCGGGAGCTCTGGTATCTATCTGTATAATCAGGACTCTCCAACAACTAGTCGGGGCCTGAATAGATAGCCTAGCACAGTCTGAACCACACTTGTATGGGACTTGGGACTCCAACCAGAGTTAGTAGGTTCTTTAGATGGAATTTCCCGCGGAAACTCGGATCGTTTGAATCGCAAAGGACTTGGCTTCAACTTCTTTAATATGGGAAGTAGCTCCAATGAGTTCTTAGATCTTTGGTTCTGTTTCTTATTTCCACCTATCTAACAGTGGTTCTTTTTCTAACTAAATCTTAGAGTCTATTCCTCCAGTATATACGGCTTGTGGGCTGCGGATACAGGGGGCGTAAGCTACTGTAAATAGTACAAACGAGCTAGCTTTATAGTGTTTTCTATATACGTCTGAATAAGGATATAATACCGAGTCCGCTGGTTCGGGGGAATATTCCGACTGGATGTACGGAATATCCCTCTAATGGTGCCCTTGGCATTGCTGCCTATTCGTTCTGGCTTCTATTTGCTTTGAATCCAACCAATGGTGGCGTCGTAACTGAGTTTTCAGCGGCGCCAGGTTGTTCCTTGTGCTTGGAAGCTCCACTATTTCATCGTTTCCACTATTATTAGCGGTCGAGTCCTGTCTAGCAGGAACTCTTAGCCTTTGTTCGTATTCTTATTTCATACTACGAGTCCGAGTAATACCGACTAGGTTTGGTATACTGGACGCGTAAGTATGTCTTTAGTATCGTGTTCGGACTTTTCCGGTAGTACTCCGGAAAAGCTATCGTTGTATCTTTACGAATTGTCGATAGTACTCGTATTGTAGGTCCTAGTAATGATTTACTGGTGGATCCCGAGAATCGATCAGGAACGGTCCACCGGAGTAAGTCGATCGGTGATCGAGCAGTATCTTTTGAAAGCCTAAAAGGTTACCCTGACTCCTGAGTCTCCTATGTAATATCCCGACGTCTGAGTAGTATGAACATTTGGCTTGCTAGTCCAGCAAGCGTTTAACTGCTTGCTGGCGTTGCGTCTCTTTATGTAGAGTTTCCTTGTGTAAGGGTAACTCGCCGAATTCCGTTAAGTATTTCAGAGTTTCGCGCATTCAAGTGTATTCGATCACGATGTCTCCATCGGGGTACTTTTGATGATGATATTCAAGATCGCCATGTGTGGTTTGGCTATACCTACACGCCCTTCAGCGTGTGGCGCTTTTCCGACGAATCTTAGCACCCTAGGAAGTAGGTCTAACTAGATATGGTCTTGTTATTAGAGGGGGTCGTATTTAAATGTGCACCTCTAGTAAGAGGTCGTTTAAGGTGAGGTCAACAACTAGTTGTGCCCACACTCCGGGGCTCCGGGGCAGGTAGCACTAGCTGGCCTATATAGGAATGGGAGCATTGATGATATTGATGGGGCCAGATGATGGGGAGCAGGAAATGGGGGAAATGTGGCACCAGGAAAATCCGGACCTAGGGATTAATCAGAATTGATGGGGATCATTGACAGGGGATGGGGAATAGGGATAGGAAATGTGGCACCAGGAAAATCCGGACCTAGGGATTGATGGGATTGATGGATTGATGAGCAGATAGGATGGGGGATGGGGGATGGGGATTGATAGCAGGGGGGAAATGTGGCACCAGAATAAATACTGGGCTATTGCTAGGGTATGAGGAGGGTATGGGAGGGGTGATTGTAGATTGAAAAATAAAATTCTTTCTAACTATCAGAAACATGAATGGGGATGTGGCAGCTACTGAAACCAATAATAAAACGATGTGTGGCGCATTTTTAATCGAGGAGCACATACCTCGGATCAACCTGGGGTTGTTCTAGATGTCTTCCTATTGAAAAATGGATGTGTGCAGCATAAAGAACCATGTAAAAACACGAAGATTTGGCTGAGAAACAAGCAGAACATTATTGAAAATCCATCAAAAAGCACCAAAAAGGGAGCAGCACTTTGCCCTCGCTTGGGGGTGACCTGGAACCACTTGTAGGTCGTCCAGACACCTTTGGGGCATTGTATATGTCACTCAGTTAGGTCCCCAGGTCAACAGAACCCTTGGATATGATCAAAATGCCAAAAACCCGGACCACACAGCTTTGGGCCACACTATCAACTTGCCATGACCTGGGGACACCTTATATTCGAAGATATATGTATATAATGCTCTAATCATGAGTTAGATGAAGTCTGGAGTGTGAAAAATGCGGTCAAAACCTTGGATATACCCCAAATAATGTCCCCCAAGAAAGCACACATACCATCAACTTCTCCTGACCTCTGGATCGTCCCAATGTGTTCTATTATCATTATAGATGATGTATTAACATCCTAGAGGTCCCCCCAGTGTGTCAAAATGCGAACATTCATGATACTAGGTGAACCCTTATTCACCCTTCCTCCTCAAGTACACCCACTAGTTCGCATATTTACATCTTTAGGACTGTTCTAATAGTCATTTAACATCATATAGATGATATCTTGGGGCCCAGGTCATAGGTAGACCTCGAAGATACACCCCTTTGGTACATGGTGAGGATATGATCTTTGTACTAATTCTCAAATGTCCATGCTCTATATTGAAGGGTGTTCAACCTGGGACATATTCTGGGAGGCCAAAAACACATTGTATGATGTTAAAATCAATAGTCCACCACTCAGATGTGTGATAGTTGAGGTGGTTCTTGGTGTAGAAGGAGAGGATATAAATTATTGTATCATTTATATTCGCATTTTGACACACTGGGGGAACCTCTGGGGTGCTAATACATCATCTATAATGATAATAGAACACATTGGGACGATCCAGAGGTCAGGAGAAGTTGATGGTATGTGTGCTTTCTTGGGGGACATTATTTGGGGTATATCCAAGGTTTTGACCGCATTTTTGACACTCCAGACTTCATCTAACTCATGATTAGAGCATTATATACATATATCTTCGAATATAAGGTGTCCCCAGGTCAGGGCAAGTTGATAGTGTGGCCCAAAGCTGTGTGGTCCGGGTTTTTGGCATTTTGATCATATCCAAGGGTTCTGTTGACCTGGGGACCTAACTGAGTGACATATACAATGCCCCAAAGGTGTCTGGACGACCTACAAGTGGTTCCAGGTCACCCCCAAGCGAGGGCAAAGTGCTGCTCCCTTTTTGGTGCTTTTTGATGGATTTTCAATAATGTTCTGCTTGTTTCTCAGCCAAATCTTCGTGTTTTTACATGGTTCTTTATGCTGCACACATCCATTTTTCAATAGGAAGACATCTAGAACAACCCCAGGTTGATCCGAGGTATGTGCTCCTCGATTAAAAATGCGCCACACATCGTTTTATTATTGGTTTCAGTAGCTGCCACATCCCCATTCATGTTTCTGATAGTTAGAAAGAATTTTATTTTTCAATCTACAATCACCCCTCCCATACCCTCCTCATACCCTAGCAATAGCCCAGTATTTATTCTGGTGCCACATTTCCCCCCTGCTATCAATCCCCCATCCCCCATCCCCCATCCTATCTGCTCATCAATCCATCAATCCCATCAATCCCTAGGTCCGGATTTTCCTGGTGCCACATTTCCTATCCCTATTCCCCATCCCCTGTCAATGATCCCCATCAATTCTGATTAATCCCTAGGTCCGGATTTTCCTGGTGCCACATTTCCCCCATTTCCTGCTCCCCATCATCTGGCCCCATCAATATCATCAATGCTCCCATTCCTATATAGGCCAGCCAGTGCTACCTGCCCCGGAGCCCCGGAGTGTGGGCACAACTAGTTGTTGACCTCACCTTAAACGACCTCTTACTAGAGGTGCACATTTAAATACGACCCCCTCTAATAACAAGACCATATCTAGTTAGACCTACTTCCTAGGGTGATCTTAGGAGTTTTCCGGTCGTACCACGGAAACTCCTTACACTGTATCGTATATGCGTTTCGGTCTGTAACTAGAGGTTCTCGTACTCATAGGTTCGTTCTATCACTAAGAATGCTTCTTAGAATCACAAATTTTGGGGTCTTTCGTACTTGCATTAATACAATGCGCATCAACGCGACCTCCATAAGATATCCTGTGTTTTCCGCGTATGGTGATGGGTGTAGGTCCATGTCGTTCATGGGTGGTTCGATCGATCGCCAGTTGGTGTCTTTCGCAGGTAGGTTGTGTTAGGTAGATTGTTCGGTGGTAGTGGCGCCTGGTCGTAATTCGGTCCCGATGTTTAAACGAATGACGTGCCACTGTATTGTAGGTACACATGTGGGTTATTATATCGATTTGAGAGTCGATAGTCCTTCCCCCAACAAAAATTTTGTCTTGATCTTGATTTTCCAGATTTTATCCTCGTGCGCCAGAAATGGCGCTCCCCCCAACTTGTTGAAAAACTCCCATTCTCACTCCCCTTTTTCGTCGCTCTCCATTAAGCGCTTCGTCTCCTCATCAGTCAAAGCTCCCGTGTAGTACCAAGGCAAGGATATCCGCTCCCGCGCCAGATATTTCATGACACGTCGCGCCGCTACCGTGTTAGCGAGTCTTGTGCCAGATAGTTCGCAAAGCTGGTAGGCGCCTCCTTTCATCCTGAATAGTACCACAAGGGGTCCAAAGTAGCGGGCTTGCATCTTGTCTTGAAATCCCTTCCAGTAGTACGAGATCGCCACGTTTGAAATCGAAATCCACAACTCGGTTTTGGTGTTCCTTTTCCCAACGCTTTGCAGCGTCGACTCTAGACTTCCAAACGTCTTCTTTCAGCTTTTCCATCTCCTTCTCCCTGTTCCATAAATCCATGGCTCTTTGCACGATGACATCACCGTGGGAAACTATACCACTGAAGGGCGTAGTTAACCAGGTTGCTTGCACAAAGTCCAGAGGTAGCAGAGGTTCCGCGCCTGTCGCAGCTCGGTAGGGGCTCATGTGCATAACACGAGAGATAGTAACTCTCTCTGCCCACATCATGGCGAACGTCCCTTCTGACCACTTGGATTCGTTCCCTTTGGCTAATTTGAATAGACCCTCTCGAACGTCGTAATGCCTGTTTTCGATGATACCGTTTGCCTGAGAGTTGTAGCCAGAAATCCTGATGTGCTTAACGCCGTATTGTCGAGATAGTCGGTCCATCGCAGCAATAAACGCTTGCCCATTATCCGTGACGATTTCCCTAAGCGATCCCCATCGACATATGAGCTCCTCGAATATGAAAGCTGCTAGAGTGTTTTCGTTCTCCTTCCTGAGCATCCGGAATTCGGGGTACGCCGTTAGAGAACACCTTGCGTGTACAAAGTATTTGAATCTGTTCGAAGGTGGCATGAAAAAGGTGTCAATATATGCTTTCGCAAACAAAGGTGCAGGTTCCGCGACGACCGGTGGAATATGCCAGTGCTGCGTGCGTCGCAGTTGACACTCGTGACATGTCGATAGATACCACTTGATGTCGTTTAACAATCCCGGCCACCAGAATCGAATCTGCACGGTATGGCGGACAGAGAACGTTCCCTTGTGTCCCAGTCTGTCGTGCGCCGATCGTAAAATCCCTAGTCGTGCTGGAGGCTTGACCACTAGCTGATGTTTCCCGTTTTCCATCCTGCGCCACAGGTCACTTTCCCTTCGAAAGAAACCCGTTGCGTACTTGATGAACCTCTTCCTCTCCTTCTCTCCCATCCTCTCCGGTATTTCCAATTTATCCAAGAAACGCAGAATTTGCACAAGGCGCTCATCCTGCGCCATATGTTTCTTCGACCTGGGAATTTCCGGTGTGGCGTCTGGCTGGATGTTCGGATTTAACTCGTTGTAAGAGTAGTCCGGGACTTCCACCAGCTCCCTCAACAGTACTTCACACACGGTTGCCTCAGGTTCCACGTGCGCCGACGCTATTACCTGAAGGAAACCGTAATGCCTATCCACCCAATCTTCGTCGTCCTCCTCCAACTCTTCTCCAGGAAATGGGCGCCGACGAGATAGACCATCTACCCCGTGACAAATCCCCGGAACATGTACCAGTTTGAAGGTAAATAGCAGAACGCCTGCGACCCATCGGTTTATTGTGGCGTTCGGGTTCAGATCAGGATTGTTGATCATTCCCTTAATAGCTGTGGCGTCCACTTCTACGACCAGATTCCTAGCTCCGATGATGTACATGGATACCGCTTTCAGAGCCCTGTAGAGTCCGTACAACTCCAGTTTTGGCTGACTGTAGTTGGTTTCCCTGGGGTTCAATGCCATAGATCCAAAGCGGTTTGGGTATCGCAAGCGTGCGTCCTCTTCGTCTTCCTGGAAGAGAGCGTAGCCAATCACGATAACGCTCGAGTCTACGCATAGAATTATGGGTGCGCCCGAGTGGTAGTCCAAGGGGCGCAATGCAGGTGAACTTAGCATTGCGGCTTTCAGCTCGTCCTGCGCCTCCTGTTGTTCTGGTCCCCAATAGAATTCGGCATCCTTCTTCGTCAAGTCCACTAGAGGCCTAGATAAACCCGCGAAGTTCCATATGAACACCCTCATGAGGCCCACGGTCCCCATGAATGCTCGTACATCCGTGAGGTCCCTGCATGGTCCCCAGTTCCTCACTTTCTCCATCTTCGTCTCGTCGGGCTCCCTTCCCGCGTAGGTACACTTGTGTCCAACAAGCATGGCTTCTGGAACGCAAAGGAAAGCCTTTTTCCCGCTCCAAGTACACCCAATGTACCAGATCCTCTGGACAATCCGTCCGAGCGCCTGAAAATGCTCCCAAACGAATCTCCGTATCCCCTCGTTTCCTTCAATCGTCTCGTATCCTCCGTCCTTGGTTTCGTATCTTGTAGGTGGTCCCCGAATACCTGCGTCATCCATAAAAGGTATTGTGAATTCCGGTATTTCGTCCTGTAGCGCGTAGGTTACGTCCCCATGTAAAATGGATACACTATTCGTCCATCCCATTGGTAGCTTCGTGAGTCGAAAGGTGCCCAACGGCGTCTGGAAAGTCGTATAATCCCTAGACGGCTGCGCCAGTCCCCTTTGATCGAACGCCACAAAGAGATCCAGAACTCTATAACATGCGCGCCCAGCGAATGACTCCGCCAGCGTCTCGACAAATGGTAACATTCCACTATCACGTATAGTGACAGCGTTCAGAGGTTGTAGATCGTGCACAATCCGCAAGGATTTCCCGTCTTTCTTGAGTACCGTGAACCAGCGCGATCGGTAGGAAGAGCTTGATGGTTCGTACGCTCCGGACGCGACCTTCTCCCTAACAATGCGAATGACTTCGTCGTATATCCCAGGTGGTATCGGCATGTTCCTATTGACCCAAGGAATATGTTCTGTTATTCCCATGTTCACCGGCGGGAAGAAGTCCTCCCGAAAGTGTCCTTTTTCCGTTTCGTCCCAAGCGAATCCTTTTTCATGTAGCGCCATAAAGTGATGCATCACCCTATGCTATAGGGATAACACGTTATAGGCCTGTAGTGGCAGGGCAAAACAACGCGTTGTCCACTGTAGCTCTAAATGGCTGTCTGGCTGGCTGGCTGGCTGGCCAGGGTATATTGGGGCGGGCTGGAATGGGGCGGGATGGGTCCCAAATATGGATAGGGATTGATGGGAGCATGTAGGGATTGATGGGGAGGGGGAGGGGGAGCAGGGGATGGGGAAATGTGGCCACACATAAATCCGGACCTAGGGATTGATGGGTACTGATGTCATTGATTGACCAGGGGGATGGGGGATGGGGATAGCAATTGTGGCACCAGGAAAATCCGGACCTAGGGTTTGATGGGAGCAGGGAATGGGGGATGGGGGCAGGGGAAATGTGGCCACAGGAAAATCCGGACCTAGGGATTGATGGGAACTAATGGGATTGATGGGGAGGGGATGGGGGATGGGGCAGGGGGATTGGGGGCAGGGAACAATTGTGGCACCAGGATAAATACTGGGCTATTGCCAGGGTATGAGGAGGGTATGGGAGGGATGATTGTAGGTTGAAAAATAAAATTCTTTCTAACTATCAGAAACATGAATGGGGATGTGGCAGCTACTGAAACCAATAATAAAACGATGTGTGGCGCATTTTTAATCGAGGAGCACATACCTCGGATTGACCTGGGGTTGGTCTAGATGTCTTCCTATTGAAAAATGAATGTGTGCAGCACAAAGAACCATGTAAAAACACGAAGATTTGGCTGAGAAACAAGCAGAACATTATTGAAAATCCATCAAAAAGCACCAAAAAGGGAGCAGCACTTTGCCCTCGCTTGGGGGTGACCTGGAACCACTTGTAGGTCGTCCAGACACCTTTGGGGCATTGTATATGTCACTCAGTTAGGTCCCCAGGTCAACAGAACCCTTGGATATGATCAAAATGCCAAAAACCCGGACCACACAGCTTTGGGCCACACTATCAACTTGCCATGACCTGGGGACACCTTATATTCGAAGATATATGTATATAATGCTCTAATCATGAGTTAGATGAAGTCTGGAGTGTCAAAAATGCGGTCAAAACCTTGGATATACCCCAAATAATGTCCCCCAAGAAAGCACACACACCATCAACTTCCTCTGACCTCTGGGTCGTCCCAATGTGTTCTATTATCATTATAGAGGATGTATTAGCATCCCAGAGGTGTCCCCAGTGTGGCAAAATGCGAATAGAAATGGTACAATAATTTATATCCCCTCCTTCTACACCAAGAACTACCCCAACTATCACACATCTGAGTGGTGGACTATTGATTTTAACATCATACAATGTGTTGTTAGCTTCCCAGGATATGTCCCAGGTTGAACACCCTTCAATATAGAGCATGGACATTTGAGAATTAGTACAAAGATCATATCCTCACCATGTACCCAAGGGGTGTATCTTCGAGGTCTACCTATGACCTGGGCCCCAAGATATCATCTATATGATGTCAAATGACTATTAGAACAGTCCTAAAGATGTAGATATGCGAACCAGTGGGTGTACTTGAGCAGGAAGGGTGAAGAAGGGTTCACCTATTATCATGAATATTCGCATTTTGACATACTGGGAACACCTCTGGAGTGCTAATACATCATCTATAATGATAATAGAACACATTGGGACGATCCAGAGGTCAGAGGAAGTTGATGGTGTGTGTGCTTTCTTGGGGGACATTATTTGGGGTATATCCAAGGTTTTGACCGCATTTTTCACACTCCAGACTTCATCTAACTCATGATTAGAGCATTATATACATATATCTTCGAATATAAGGTGTCCCCAGGTCATGGCAAGTTGATAGTGTGGCCCAAAGCTGTGTGGTCCGGGTTTTTGGCATTTTGATCATATCCAAGGGTTCTGTTGACCTGGGGACCTAACTGAGTGACATATACAATGCCCCAAAGGTGTCTGGACGACCTACAAGTGGTTCCAGGTCACCCCCAAGCGAGGGCAAAGTGCTGCTCCCTTTTTGGTGCTTTTTGATGGATTTTCAATAATGTTCTGCTTGTTTCTCAGCCAAATCTTCGTGTTTTTACATGGTTCTTTGTGCTGCACACATTCATTTTTCAATAGGAAGACATCTAGACCAACCCCAGGTCAATCCGAGGTATGTGCTCCTCGATTAAAAATGCGCCACACATCGTTTTATTGTTGGTTTCAGTAGCTGCCACATCCCCATTCATGTTTCTGATAGTTAGAAAGAATTTTATTTTTCAACCTACAATCATCCCTCCCATACCCTCCTCATACCCTGGCAATAGCCCAGTATTTATCCTGGTGCCACAATTGTTCCCTGCCCCCAATCCCCCTGCCCCATCCCCCATCCCCTCCCCCATCAATCCCATCAGTTCCCATCAATCCCTAGGTCCGGATTTTCCTGTGGCCACATTTCCCCTGCCCCCATCCCCCATCCCCTGCTCCCATCAAACCCTAGGTCCGGATTTTCCTGGTGCCACAATTGCTATCCCCATCCCCCATCCCCCTGGTCAATCAATGACATCAGTACCCATCAATCCCTAGGTCCGGATTTATGTGTGGCCACATTTCCCCATCCCCTGCTCCCCTCCCCCTCCCCATCAATCCCTACATGCTCCCATCAATCCCTATCCATATTTGGGACCCATCCCGCCCCATTCCAGCCTGCCCCAATATACCCTGGCCAGCCAGCCAGCCAGCCAGACAGCCATTTAGAGCTACAGTGGACAACGCGTTGTTTTGCCCTGCCACTACAGGCCTATAACGTGTTATCCCTATAGCATAGGGTGGATGCATCAACTTCCTCTCTTCTGGCCAGAGAAATCCCTCGGGATGCAAGTCGTCGATGATCTTTTTCCTTTCCAAAGTGTACCGACCCCGTGGCTCGAAGTGTGGCGGGCGCACGGGTAGTACGGGTAAGGTTTCCAGAGGGTCCCCCACGATGTTCCTGACTATCCTGAAGTCCTCTGGTAGAGTGGTTGCGACTGGTTTGATCCTGTTCGCGACCTTTTTGTATTTCTTTCCTGCAAACACAGCGACCGGCGCTTTCGTATCCAAAATCACAGCCATTCCACCCCTTCCATGACTTCGTGCCTTTGGAACTCCCAATGGACGCGATGAGTCGTTTTTGGTCGGGGTGCAAGTGTCCGCGTAGAGCGCCGCAGCCAGAACGAATGCCTTCTGCGCCAATGTTGCTGCGCCATCCGTCTGTACGGCCTCTTCCAATACTTCCCCTGTAAATCCTGAAATAGATATTCCGTATCCTGGTATACTTTCCCAATCTTCGAAGGTTTGTGGTCCTTCCAGAAGCTTTCCGATGTGAGGTGTCCTAGATCCAATGCCGTTCCTGTGTGTAACCGTTATAACAAGCCCTGTTTGTTCATCCTCTTGCATAATCATCATTGGTCGTGTATGTTGGCGCGAGCCGTATGAATATGTGGCGAGTCCAATTCGTGTTCCCGTGGTGCAGAGAATCTCGGTACGCCTTTCTTATGCGTCGGAATTGCTATTGTCCGTTCCGAGTTAGGGTCCCTGAGAGTAATGGTTTGTTTTCCGTCAATGTAGTTCCTTGTAACACTTTCGGTAAGTACGCCGAAAGGTCGTCCTAGTAGAATGTCGTAGGCGACTCCTCGTAGAACGTGGACTTGCAAGAATATTGTAAGGTCGTTTCCGATAGTGAAAGGTACGTTTCGGCAAACCCCAGTGCAGACTCAACACCTTTGTTGGCAGACTGGACTGAAATTCGTGTTGAGGTGTCCAATGGCAGTCCGACGTGCTCCCACACTTCTTCTGACATTGCCACTAGTTGCGCCCCTTCGTCCAAGATTGCTTCCACCTCGTACTTGTGATCGATCACCGGAGTGATCGCGCGTAAAGCCAGACTTTCTGCGCCGACGATCACCCCCTGGTCCGCGAGTGATTGATAGAATGTGTCGATCAATTCCCCCGCTTCCACGGATTCCAAGTTTTCTTCTGAGAGTGGTTCCTCGTCATCGTCCTCGATGGCGAGCATTCCCGTTTGCGCCACATCCTGTAATATCCTTTGGTTTGATACCACTTCCTTGATGTGTTTCCTAATCTCCGGTGCTACGGCCAGTAAGTCTTTGTTCGACAAAGTGGACGATCCTCCTAGTATAGTGTCAAAGACCCTATCGCTAGATTCTTTTTCGTTCAGGCCCGGTCCTAATTGGGTACGATATTGTTGATTGTCGGCCCGAAAAGGGTTCCTTGATCCGATCTGCGGATTTCCTTTCTGCTGAACCGGTTGTGGCTTGGGTGCTGATGGTGCGGCGGTGACAGTAGGCTTCGTCTGCTGTGCCTGTTTAGGTAAAACGTATCCTGGTGGAAGGTTGGGTCCGGGCACTGCGTCGTGAGCCGCCTTGGGGTCCACCCCAAACGGAGGTTTCTTCCACGTTGTCTTCGGTATCTCTACTCCTCGGAATGCCATCCGTTTGCCTGGCGGCATTGGCGGTCCTTTGTAGTTGTTTCCCGGCCCCGTGTTTTCCTTCTGGTTAAGGTTCAACATAGTGTTCCAAAACTGTTCAGGTTGTTCGGTGATAATCTCGTTGCTGAGAAACGTGGAGGAAGGCGGTATCCTCGATCCTCCTCCTCCTGGTCGAGTCACTTCCAGTAGGAAAGCTTTCCCTTCTGGTTGTCCCGTTGGTTTGAGATGCGGATTTTTCTGGTTCCACTGCACGATACGGTCGTACAGCGATCCTTCTCCCCTAGGGAAGTCCCTGGATCCGTCCCATAACGTGGTCCTTCCACCTGGAGAGATCAAGACTACCTTGTCTTCGACCGCTTTCCGATGTACTGGACAAACGTTCCAGCTCCTGCATTCGGTTCCTCCGCAGAAACATCTAGGTTGAAACTGATTTCGCCTTGTCGATTCCTCGAACCTTTGCGTACTCGTGGATTTCACATTTCCGCCGCTCGCTTGTGGGTTCCTTTGTGATTGAGGTCCTTGAGCGTTACTTGGTCCATTCTTGTTCTGTCCCGTCGATACTCCTTGTAGAGTTAGCGCTTGCAGTACTGCTTGTACCACAGCCGCTGGTTCGAATCCTTCGATTTTGACACTATGTTCTTTTACGCCTGCTTTCTGGTTGGCGATAAATGTAGAGGTTCCCGTGAGACAGAACTCAGATGCTGATATGAGGTCGGCGAGCTTGTGAGGCCTAGTTGGAGGGCGGTCTGGGAATTTGATTTCCAAACGCCTCTTAACCATTCCTTTCAAAGCTTCTCCCAAGCCGCGCTCGAACAGGCGAGCGAGCTCGGGGTCCGAAACCGCACTCTCTTCTTTGAGGGCTAAACCAATCCTTTCGAATGTCCGGGTATATTCTCCTAGGGTGTGTAGGTCCTGAGGTGGCGCCAGGTGACGCTGATCCGATGCGTCCTGTAAGTCCGATAATTCGTATCGTCCTTTCTCCCTTGCTCCTGGGTACTTGTTGAGCACCGCCTGCACGAAGGCGTCCCATGTTGCCTTGGTTATGACTCCTAGCGCGGACGTCACATCCTTTGCTTCTGGGATACGGCGCCAGTACTCTCGTGCCTCTGCTGGTAGATAGTACAGGGCGTACTGGATCCAGTCCGCGTCGTCCTTCTTCCCATGTTCCACACATAGGTTCTTCACGTCTTCGAGGTAGTCCATCAAGTCTTTCGGATTTTCCGTAAAGGAGGGGGCGCTTTTGTTTCCCCTTCCCGGCATTGTTTTGTTAGACATGTTGGGTGTAGGTGTATTGTTGGTTGGTGGGTTGGTAGGTGTATTGGTAGGCGCGGGGTTGTTTCCTCGGCCTTGGTTTCCGGCTTGATGCGCCAGGAATGGGTTTGTGGGTGGAATTGTCGTTCCAGGTGGTCTCGCGGTTGTGGGTACCGTGAAGTCGAAGGGTTGTAAGGTGAGAGCAGTAAAGTCGATGTCCAATTCTTCTTGTACCGGAGTCAACGGATTTACTGGCTCTCCTCTGTCCTCGGGGTCTTCGGTTGTACGAACTTTCTTCGCGAATCTACCGCTGCTCTCTCTCGGCCTCTTTCCTCCAGCCAGAGTCCGACCCTCGGTTGATTCCTAGACTCCTTTGTCTCGTGACGACAAGGAAAGTGTTCGGAAGAACAAATGGGATCCTTGTTGTAGTATCCCCTCGTGGTGGGCTCCAGATATAGATCTCTTAACGAGTCTGAGTTCGTTGTGATGTTGAGGGGACTACTCGGCGGATTCCTGCTCTTGTTCTGGCGCACCGAGGTCGCAGACCTTGGTAGGTGAAGAAGTCGGGCAGCGAGCTGTCGCAGATGACGGTGGCGCTTCCAAGTACGCGTTCGTCGAAGTACTAACGCGTGCGCGAAAGTATAGGTTCCAAAAGTCTCTCGACAGTCGCAAGGGGCTTCTGTGTTGATATTGTGGGGTGATAATTCTATATATATGTTTCTACGACATGCTACAGTATTTATACTGTACGCTATCGGCTTTCTCTTCCGTCTAGTTCGACGCTTAGGCCTCTCGATGCCTGCGTCATGTACCCTGATCGAGCGATCGTGCAATGATCCGGGGTTTGAGTCCGTGATGTGATTGGCGTTCCGTCGCGTCGAGTCAGACCACCTCGCGATATGACTCTTCGAGGGTGGTAATTCTCTCCATTCCTGTCGGCTTTGGTATCCAGAATCCCGAAGGTGCCTGGGCGCCATGCATGGCGCACAGCCTTGGTGTAATCTCTTCCCATCGATCTGGATCTTCTCGTTATCGATTGTTGCAATCCATCGATTAGTTCGGTAGCTTCCGTGTTCTGAAACGTCCATGCTTGTGCCGTGTGAAGTGCTGCGCCATATGTTCCTAATGCGGACGCGCCGCGGATGGCGCGTTCACACGTTCCGACCTATATGGCGCTGGCGCCGTCGTGCGCCACACCCATGTTTAGTATCAGTTCTGCACTCAGCCCAAGTGCAGGCTGTACAACGTAGGGATTATCGGTGTGGCTCATGCTCCCGTCCGCGCTGTGATTCATGGGGCAAAATGTGGTGCGGAACGTCGACTCGAAAAGGGCAATGCGGCGGCAGATGTCTTGCCTGACATGATGGTAGTCAAAATAATGCCCGATCCACTGCGTAGAACATCAGCATCCATGAACGTCTAAGGACAGTGTGGCGCACCTCACGAAGCTGGTGAACCGTTGCTTCCTTGCGACTGGCGACGGCCGGATCCAGCGTGGCTTCGTCGTACTCCTTGTTGGGGTCGACCTCTTCATCAACAGGAACCCACCACGGGTAAACTTGCAGGTAGACATGCAGGGCTTGCCCCACAACAATCGGTCCCTGATTGCTCCCTTTGGCCGTGCTGAACTTGAGCAGAAATTGAGCCAGGAAGACTTCTCGAATGGGTGAAAACCTGGAAAAACATCAGAATGGACGACGTTCAGCCCACGGGCTACACTTACATTGGCATACTGGCGAGATGGTGGTTGAAAATTTCACTGGGCAAGATTATGAAAGCACCGAACCGAACCGCGGGATTTGCCGCAATCCCGAAATGGCAACAGGTCAGTCCCGTCCACCTGCGAAATTCAAAGTGGCTGTCGTATTCGTCAACCACACCGGGATAGCTTAAAAAGCATCGGGATATTATATTTGTACTATACATTGAGGATTCCTGTGTTCATCCTGCTTACCAGACTCAGTCCGAGGGTTGAAATGTTAATGTCCAATTGATGTCCAATGAACAAATTCCCGGACCGACGTACAGGCCATCTGTGGTGACCCTTGTTGGCTACCTCTTACCTTTCCACCTTTGCCTGACGCCCCAAAAAATCGCCCACAGCCTCTCGTGGTACTTCTCCTTCGATGCACACCCATTTCTTTGGCGGCAGGGAACATCGCGCGGTATGTGTCCAATGAATGTCCAATGATCTGGAAGCCTCAACCAAATCTAGCATGCATTCCTAACTTGGACTCATACCATTGCTACTGGCGTCGTCTCGTCCATAGACTTCCATCTCACTGTTGCGTCAATCATTCGGGTGTGCTATAATTTATTGCTACTGGTCTCTTTTGCTAACGCATATCATTCTACAGGTTTTCTTCAATGCCGCGCAAACGGCTATATAACTCGTCGCCCGAGCGTCGTGAGGCCAGGAGAGCATCTAGGATGTCGTGGTATCATGAGTATGTTCCCTATCGAGACGATGCATCTGTGTCCTGACTCCTTGGGTAGTAATCGCGAGCAGCAATTAATTAACATGCGCAAAAAATATGACGAAAAGGTGGCTATCCCTCTTGACCGTCGCCGCCGTCACCAAGGCCCTCAGGCTCCCACAGAAAAGTACGTCTACGAGCTGTGCCGCCACCTACCTCACTAAGGCTTTATACCTGCAGATTTATCGACACCCGTCTCGTTCAACGTTGCATCCGTCGCCTGCGCAAGATAGACAGCATCCTCCGTGGTCAGTCGCATGATAGCAACCTCAAGGACTATGCGAAGGAGATTGTCGAGGAATATCACTGTAGGGAACACGAAGATGGCTGCATGGGTTTGGCCGACATTGAGACCGGGCTGACGCTCAATCTCAAGGACGTGGAGGACGGCCTCGACAAGATCAGGCAAGAAGTTGGTATTCGTGATGTGCTGTGGCAGGAGGGCGCAGCGATTCGCGACAGGATGGCACATATTTTGACGTATGTCGAAGATATTCGCCAATGGGCCGAGAAGGGCAAGCTGGTGAAGGTGTGGCAGGCTCGCAGGTTGCTCTTCCAGCAGAGCGCGGATTAACGTCTTTCCCCGGAGCGTCGCTTCAGCTGGCCTCTCTCTTCGTTCATGTCTCTCGCGAGCACGCCTAATTATCGGTCCGGAAAATAAATTGCATTTTCCCTTGTCATGCGCCACACCACGGGATCCTTGTGAAAGCCGGTCGTCATCTTCTTTCTGCTACAGTAACACCCCGGCGCTTGCCTTCGGGCCCTCGGCACAACAGTGTCGGAGTCTAGGACAACTGTACAGCTGTACAGCAGGGATTCTCAAGAGCACGACCCATAATTCATCCTGAGACACCTCAGACTGTCCGCGCTGTAAATGGGTCGTGTATCGAAAAAAACCAGCCGCCGGGCGACCTCCCTTGGAGCCGTCGTCCCTTCTACTCCCAAAGCGACCCCAGTATGTTCGTTTTTATTGGCATCGTTTCTTCGGACTGATCTCTTTCCAAGGTTGGTCGTTTGACGCCGTCGTCCCCTGGTCCCGTTGTTCCTTCTACTCCCAAAGCGACCCCAGTATGTTCGTTTTCATTGACATCGATCTTTTGGCTGAACTCTTTCCAAGGCTGGTCGTTCGACGCCGTCACGGATGTATCGCAACAAAAAAATCGCCATGGGGCCTTCCAAGGCGAAGCGCCGAAAACTCCTGCCTGGTCAAACTCTTCTGACGACGCCTAAGCGTCCAGAGGTAAATCTATTATTTCTTTCACATTCTTAGCGCTGACCCTCTTGTCAGGGACTGACGAAGGACAAGAACTATCTGTTCTCATTCCTTCAGACGCAGGCTGTCGCCGTTGTGGAAGCTCAACGTGCCTACGTCTCTGAGCGCACAATTCGCAAACACTTCAAGACAGTATGTGAGGTCGAGTTCAAACCCATGCGTATGCTTGACGAGCCGGACGACACGTACAAGCAGCGCTGTAGTGATCGTCATAAGGTATGTTTATTTTGCATCGGTCCTTCAACAGTATACTTATCATTCGGGTGCAGAGGTTTTGGTGGCCCTCGTTGATGTGGGCTGTGGACATGCTACGGTACCGTCGTGACGGCGGTGCTGTATGGAAGCCAAGGAACTTGCTGGACCCCAACATCACCATCCTCCGTGAAGATGGTGAGCGTGCGCGCCCTCGCCCGGCCTTTCTAAAAAAGCCGAAACTGACTGAGGCGAATACGGGAACGGCTGCTCCTGTCGCTTCCGCTTCAACGTCGGCTTCCACCTGGCCTTCCTACGTTACTCTTGGAAAGTTAGCCAACAAGGACTTTGGCTCCTTGTCAGCGGAGGAGATTGCGGAAATGGACAGTGTTGTGGCATTGTTACGTGACTATGAATCTGAGTGTGCGCGCACCAAGTCGCCGGAGTTGTAGACGTACATATCCGTTGTAGAATTTTTTTGTATGCCGCGGTGAATGGAACACATTTCGGCTTAACGGATAGGAAAGGCCTGGGCCTTTGTGCCTTCTAAACGCTACCACTGTGGGCTTACTGTGTTTGTTTGCTTCCCTCTCAATGTTGCGCCCTTGCCTCTCACCATTTCCATGCAGCCCCCATCTTGCGTCCCGCAGTTTTTCTGTGCGCCCTCGGAGACTGGCCGTGCGCCGCAGAACTTTTCCAGATACTACATTAAATCCCATGGAAATGCGCAGGGTATTTATACTGCTTTGTATGTTTTCTGTTCGGTTTATATCTCCGTCTGCTAACACTGTGCTCAGAGACATCGCTGATATCGCCAAAGACGAGACCATCCCCACCCACGTTGAATTGTATGCAGACGCTCAGACCAAGTGGCGAGATATCTGTCTCTTGAGGCACAAACATATCAACCGCACCACAGAAACACCAACACCTTCACCCCGAAAACAAGGCCCTCACCTCGACGCTTCGTTTATATCGACGCCAGCCACCCCTTTTCCTTCCCCTTCCAAAAAAAGCGCCAAAGTCACCTATGCTTCGACACAGTCATGCCGCGCGCGCTCCCCCAAGAAAGGCTCCTCTGAATCGAGCACAACACCTTACTTCTTGTACGAAGGAGGTGGCTTTCGTCAAGTTTTCTCGTCAGTGTGAGTAATTCTATGTCGCTTCTTGAGCGCACAACTGAAATTGCATTAGCACCCAAGCCCTTCGGATGTGTGAACAGACCAAGGCCGCTGGCGACGATTTCACCCTCATTCCATGCTGGACACACGCCGAGGTTGAGTATTTTTTGACGTCTCAAAGGCAGGCGCAAAGCGGCGTTCCGGGCGGGTCATCTCAGCATGTCAGTGTGGATAACGAGGACGAATCGGATGACGGGCTGAGCTGAGGCGATGTATTTTGTATGATGCGCTTCGTTGTTCATGTATCTTGTAATCTGTATTGAAATCGTGTTGAATACTCTTGAGCATTATGTTAGTATCATGACCCGGAATCTACGGCGCGGGTGACCACGCATTTGGTCACGTGGGCCTGTTGAGTCAATCTCCTACTCTCAACATCCAAAAATGCGCTCCAATACCGTTACGGTGCCCAAACGCAAGAAGCGCAGTAGAGTTTCACGCGCCGACTCCTCTGACGACGACAATGGCTTGCTAGAGGCCAGAACCTCAAGGCTCTCCGCGGACCGTCGACGTCTCCAAACATCCATCCCTCAAGCAGTTGCTCGTGTCGACGATGGACCCAGCTTAAAGGTCGTCCCTCCTCCTTCTCAACCCGATATGGTTGCTATTCCCCTACTTCCCAAGAAGCAGCGCCGTTACAAAAACTCGGTAAGCTTGCTTCATGGTGCCCGACTCAGAGACACAACTTATTTCACTTCCAGGACCAAACTCTCCTCTGCTGGATGCAAGAAGGCAGACCCCAAGAATACCTGGATGAATTCATCCGTCTAGAAGGACGAGGGGATCATACTGGTTCAACGTGCAGTGGGTGTCGTGAGCGCTTTGGGGAGGGCGGAATGGACGGTGTGTCGGGTGATGCTGTGTTTACCTGCGAAGATTGTTTCAGAACGTTCATGGAATGTGCAAGTTGCATCCTCATGAGCCACCGACGCCTACCATTCCACCGCGTTCAAGTACGTCTTTTTTTTATTTCTTATTTTTCAACATCACTGACAGGCGTTATCAGCACTGGGATAATGGATTCTACAAGCCAATGTCCTTGCGAGAGCTAGGGCTTCGCATTCAGCTAGGCCCCCACGCTGGATTTCCCTGCATTCGCCCGATTCCATCCACATGACTGTTCACCATGATCCACGACAATGGCATCCATCTGGTCAATGTAGATTTCTGTGGCTGTGAGCGACGCCAACCAAATCGCACGCAACTCCTCCGCTCTGAAGTCATGCCGGCGACATCTCGATTTCCAAAGTCCGGGGCCACCTTTCGTGCGCTTGAGACGTTCGAGATGTTTTCTGCGACGGGCCAGCTTTCCAACCATGAATTCTATAACGGACTGGTCAGGAGAACGGACAATACGGGTATTCGACTTCCCAAGGTACGACTTCATATCAAGCAATGTTGCCACTTTTAGCTAATTGATTTGTAGGACCGCTCGAAGGCCTTGTTTCGCATGAACCGCCAGTTTGCCCATCTGAAAATGCTTAAGTGTGCTGGTCGGGGTGCGTTTCTAGACGGAGTTGCTGGAACAGCTGCAGGCGAGTTGGCGGTAGTTTGCCCAGCGTGCCCCCACCCCAACGTCAATTTGCCGGAGAACTGGGAGTCGATGCCCAGTACGGAGCAGTATGTGAACTCCCTTCTCTTGACATCTCTACAGCAACTAACTATTTGTAGGTATCGTTTTCGTTTGATTCTGGCGTTGGACGCCAATTTTCGTCTCAAGAATCTCCGTCGCCCGTCAACCTATGACATAGACCTAACTAGTTATCCAGCCCTACTAATGGGGCCAAATAACTAGTTGCCAGCTCTTGTTAAGTAGGCTATTTTGGCAGACTAATATGGCTAGCTGGCGGGCAGGGGGCGGGCTGGAATGGGGCGGGATGGGTCCCAAATATGGATAGGAATTGATGGGAGCATGTAGGGATTGATGGGCAGGGGGAGGGGGAGCAGGGGATGGGGAAATGTGGCCACACATAAATCCGGACCTAGGGATTGATGGGTACTGATGTCATTGATTGCCCAGGAGGATGGGGGATGGGGATAGGAATTGTGGCACCAGGAAAATCCGGACCTAGGGTTTGATGGGGGCAGGGGATGGGGATGGGGGCAGGGGAAATGTGGCCACAGGAAAATCCGGACCTAGGGATTGATGGGAACTGATGGGATTGATGGGAGAGGGGATGGGGGATGGGGGCAGGGGGATTGGGGGCAGGGGACAATTGTGGCACCAGGATAAATACTGGGCTATTGCCAGGGTATGAGGAGGGTATGGGAGGGATGATTGTAGGTTGAAAAATAAAATTCTTTCTAACTATCAGAAACATGAATGGGGATGTGGCAGCTACTGAAACCAATAATAAAACGATGTGTGGCGCATTTTTAATCGAGGAGCACATACCTCGGATCAACCTGGGGTTGTTTTAGATGTCTTCCTATTGAAAAATGGATGTGTGCAGCACAAAGAACCATGTAAAAACACGAAGATTTGGCTGAGAAACAAGCAGAACATTATTGAAAATCCATCAAAAAGCACCAAAAAGGGAGCAGCACTTTGCCCTCGCTTGGGGGTGACCTGGAACAACTTGTAGGTCGTCCAGACACCTTTGGGGCATTGTATATGTCACTCAGTTAGGTCCCTAGGTCAACAGAACCCTTGGATATGATCAAAATGCCAAAAACCCGGACCACATAGGTTTGGGCCACACTATCAACTTGCCATGACCTGGGGACACCTTATATTCGAAGATATATGTATATAATGCTCTAATCATGAGTTAGATGAAGTCTGGAGTGTGAAAAATGCGGTCAAAACCTTGGATATACCCCAAATAATGTCCCCCAAGAAAGCACACACACCATCAACTTCCTCTGACCTCTGGATCGTCCCAATGTGTTCTATTATCATTATAGATGATGTATTAGCACTCCAGAGGTGTTCCCAGTATGTCAAAATGCGAATATTCATGATAATAGGTGAACCCTTCTTCACCCTTCCTGCTCAAGTACACCCACTGGTTCGCATATCTACATCTTTAGGACTGTTCTAATAGTCATTTGACATCATATAGATGATATCTTGGGGCCCAGGTCATAGGTAGACCTCGAAGATACACCCCTTGGGTACATGGTGAGGATATGATCTTTGTACTAATTCTCAAATGTCCATGCTCTATATTGAAGGGTGTTCAACCTGGGACATATCCTGGGAAGCTAACAACACATTGTATGATGTTAAAATCAATAGTCCACCACTCAGATGTGTGATAGTTGGGGTAGTTCTTGGTGTAGAAGGAGGGGATATAAATTATTGTACCATTTCTATTCGCATTTTGCCACACTGGGGACACCTCTGGGATGCTAATACATCCTCTATAATGATAATAGAACACATTGGGACGACCCAGAGGTCAGAGGAAGTTGATGGTGTGTGTGCTTTCTTGGGGGACATTATTTGGGGTATATCCAAGGTTTTGACCGCATTTTTGACACTCCAGACTTCATCTAACTCATGATTAGAGCATTATATACATATATCTTCGAATATAAGGTGTCCCCAGGTCATGGCAAGTTGATAGTGTGGCCCAAACCTATGTGGTCCGGGTTTTTGGCATTTTGATCATATCCAAGGGTTCTGTTGACCTAGGGACCTAACTGAGTGACATATACAATGCCCCAAAGGTGTCTGGACGACCTACAAGTTGTTCCAGGTCACCCCCAAGCGAGGGCAAAGTGCTGCTCCCTTTTTGGTGCTTTTTGATGGATTTTCAATAATGTTCTGCTTGTTTCTCAGCCAAATCTTCGTGTTTTTACATGGTTCTTTGTGCTGCACACATCCATTTTTCAATAGGAAGACATCTAAAACAACCCCAGGTTGATCCGAGGTATGTGCTCCTCGATTAAAAATGCGCCACACATCGTTTTATTATTGGTTTCAGTAGCTGCCACATCCCCATTCATGTTTCTGATAGTTAGAAAGAATTTTATTTTTCAACCTACAATCATCCCTCCCATACCCTCCTCATACCCTGGCAATAGCCCAGTATTTATCCTGGTGCCACAATTGTCCCCTGCCCCCAATCCCCCTGCCCCCATCCCCCATCCCCTCTCCCATCAATCCCATCAGTTCCCATCAATCCCTAGGTCCGGATTTTCCTGTGGCCACATTTCCCCTGCCCCATCCCCCATCCCCTGCCCCCATCAAACCCTAGGTCCGGATTTTCCTGGTGCCACAATTCCTATCCCCATCCCCCATCCTCCTGGGCAATCAATGACATCAGTACCCATCAATCCCTAGGTCCGGATTTATGTGTGGCCACATTTCCCCATCCCCTGCTCCCCCTCCCCCTGCCCATCAATCCCTACATGCTCCCATCAATTCCTATCCATATTTGGGACCCATCCCGCCCCATTCCAGCCCGCCCCCTGCCCGCCAGCCAGCCATATTAGCCTGCCAAAATGGCCTACTTAACAAGAGCTGGCAACTAGTTATTTGGCCCCATTAGTAGGGCTGGATAACTAGTTAGGTCTATGTCATAGGGTGCGCCCGTCTGCTGTCGATCCGGGCCTCCATACCGGGAACGCTTACTTTGTTGCTAACCGCGACTATTTTGAACACCTGGCTCGGGATCCTAAACAAAAAGATGTAAGTTATGTTTCGCCGGCTGCAGCTGATACTGGAGAGCTGATTTTACATAGATCAGTTCATGCAGTGGCTTCAAGACTCTTGCTCACGCCGAGACGAAGAAGGCATCAGGACTACAGGCGACCGGTGTAGGGATGGCGATATGTGCGCGCCATGAAATGATTCGGCCTTTAGGTGTTGGAGACTTGCAGCGTGGGGAGAGGTAAGTCAATCCAACTGCATTTCGCCTTGACTGACTGGCAATACAGATACTGTAACATGGATTTCATACTCCTTTCAGCTGTGTCGACTGAAAAGGACACGCTCCGGGAGCTGTTCGTTTCCTACGACATCTGGTGCCAATACACCATCAATTTCAAGGCGAGAATGGAGAAGATGGCGGAACGTCTGCAGCTACCGGAGAGCCTGCGCCTCTGCGGGGGAATCCCAAAATGTCATTGCAAAGGGCACAAGTTTCCCTGCCAATGCCTTTACTCGATGAACATTCAACCGGGTGTAGGAAGAACTGACGGCGAAGGAATTGAGAGGACGTGGTCACAGCTCAATCATGCTGCGTCCTCGACGAAAGAGATGCTACCGGGCGCAAGGCACGATATGCTGGATCGACGCTTTGGCGCACATAACTGGCAAAAATTGGTCGGACTAGGTAGGTTTGGCTTCAACTCGTTATTCTGGTTGATAAATGAACCCTACGTTCTAGGTCACCATCTGCATGCACGGCTTGCAAAGGCCCACGCTGCCTATGAGAACCAGTCTCGCGCTCATGAAGAGTTCACGTCAGTCCTCCCGAATGGATGCGCCGAACGGTGGTTGAAGCAAGTAAAGGCATGGGAGGAAAGTCCGTCGCTAATTAGCCCTTATTATGATCCCGTATCCTGTAAGTTTCCTGTCCAACATGTTTGCCCCGCGCTTACCCATCATAGATCAGACTGTCAATGATGTGCAATTGGCGTTAGAGGAAGCAGACCGCAAGGCAGCACGGACAAATCCTCCTATACACGAGACAAGTCCAACGGCATGTCTGATACTGGGTCTGTTGATTGAGGATATGCAGTACGTTGACCGGATATCTGGACATGTACTATTAATGACACTTTTTGCAGACGACGTATCATCTACCTCCTGGACTGTGACGACGCTGAGTCGCCCAGCGTACTCAAGGATATCCAAGACAAACGGATCGTCTGTCAGCGCCATCTGACCCAGTTCCGCCAACTCCAGACGTCCTATATGTTCTGTGTCGGCGCTGAGTTGGCGAAGATTTCTGGAAGCCGTGAAGGAGATGTAGAGACGGAACGGCTCTTTATGCCTTCGGGATTGCTGAGTGCGCTACGCCAGGAGGGATGTTACAGAGATATGGGGGCGAGGGAGGCCAAGCTTCGCGAGGCCCAGTGCTACGATGCACTGGAGACAATCAGGACTTTGCAGCGCACGAAGCGCTCTATTCAAGCTTTCCGTCACCGAAATCTTCGTGGGGTTGCAGCAACCACTCGGACGTCTCAGGTCTTGGACCGTCTGGCTGCAAAGTCAGAGTTAGCCGTCGCGAAATATTGTATCGCGCGAGAGGCCCTACTTGTCCTCCGTGGACCCGGACCATGGCAGGACAACTTGCGAGTTTTAAACGACAGTGACGTCCGGGCTTTGGACAGTCAAATTTTTGATATCGACATTCCAAAGGCGAAGAAGAGGAAACTGGGCAACGCGGGCACCAACGTTCAGCAGTTCGGGAGTGGGTCCTACTAGATATCTTGGATTTGGATGGTGAAGGGTGCTGTGAACGGTGTCGCCCAGGACGACATCGATGGTCAACTCCGGGTCGAATGGCTGAAGAGCCGTGCTCGAGTGATTCGTTACCGTGAGGAAGTAGCTATGGTGACGGATGAACGCGGGTTCACTCTCAAGGCATTAGAGCATGAGGCCTGTCAGTGGGAATCAGAGCGTAGTCCCTCTCGGGAGGATTTGGACACGGCGGGACAGGAGGGTGTGGTGGCTTATGCGAAACGTCAAGCTTGGCTGCGCCGCGGGATTGCGACAAGTTTCCAGCGGATCTGGGCGTCGCCGGCTCGTATCTGGCGGGCTCGAGTGCGGGATCGCAGCGACCTCCGGGATGTTGAGATGTCTGAATCGGAAGGGGAGCAGGAGATTGACGGGGGGCAAGATAGAGCTGATAGGGATGGCGAAGATGCTGATGACGAAGCGGATCCCGCCGATGACGAGGGTAATGGCCCGCCACCTGTATAACACTTATGGACGTTTTTAGTGGTTTTTATGTACTTAGGCACTTATCTGGCTGTAATATACAGCTTACAATGACATAGTCTGAGACTTAAGGACAATAAGCAGTGACTTTATAGATATAACAGGAGGGCAGGTATAGGAGTGGATAACCACAGGGTTTGGTCAAATGTGAGTGCTTATAACCACTCAAATTATAAAACCGCCCTGTGCTTATAAGCACACCACCGCCATAACCCCTGCGGCAATGGTTGAAGACTCGGATTACCGCCGTCTCACAGAATGAAGATTTGAATGGGGAAAGGGTAAGAATGTACCCTATCTTGACTTGTGTCGATTCGATTCAGGTGAAAAGCAGTGCATTCAAAAGGTCTGATCTAGGCGAATCCGACAGTATGCAAGTCAAAGGGATTTGGAGCAATATTGGTGAAGTTATGAGGGAAACAAGCTAGAATGTCGTATGTGGCGCATATCGATCAAATCTGTATCGATCTGGGATCTGAATAGCGCGATTGGAGCGCATAAATGAGGGCTTTTCGAAGGTATACAGGTCGCTAGGTATGCGGTGCGAAACCATGGTGATCTGGAGGAATCAGTGGGGAAAATATAAAAAGTCGCACTTGACATAGCACCATCGTTTCAGGGTCGTTCCTCTCGCTACTAGAGCACCCATAATCACCTAAAATGACCCTTGAATACAGCAGGACAAGTTATAGGACATACCTGGGTGGTGAGACTTCAGCATCAGGCTGTAAGTCTGAGATTCCTTCCAATCTGCACATATAAGCTGCTGTCAGTGCTGGGCAGGAAGACTTGAGGAGGTCCAGCTATTCCTGTTGCTTGGGATTTGTGGTGAGGAGTGCTGAGAGTAGATATGAAAGAGTGTGTATTGAGAGTTAGAAGTTCCTAATTGGGATAATTGTCTAAGACCTCTTGGCCCAGTGGTTAGAGCCTCTCTCAGATGATAGATTTAATGCTGAAGCTGGGTTCAAGCCTGCCACACACTTATTTATCAACTGGAGAGACCTGGACTGCTGTTTCAGCTGTTTGGGTATGGGTCAACCCGCGGGTTGCGCCACACCCGGGCCAAACCCGTACCCGCAGATCTGGGTCGGGTTTTTGACGGGTCGGGTAACGGGTCGGGGTCAGACACCCGCGGGTTCACCCGGGCTGTTCCCTAGTGAGAGCTGCGAAGAAGTAGGAGCCGTCGACGTCGACGACTCTGATACTAGCTGAGTTGGACAAAGCTGAGTATCAATTAGCTCTCTATTATATTCAAGTGTTTGTATATACATTTAAACAGGCTCCTCTACTACCTCATGGACTGTGATATACTAATACGATCGGGATTTAGATTTGTACCTTTAGTAGACTTTTCCTTGGATTTTCTTTCTTTCTTGGACATCACCATTAGCATCATCATCACGTAGATACTAGATTCGTTGTACTATATGCCTTTTGGGGCTCTCGCAGCTGAAACTAAGCTACAGGTATTATAGAAAATGTTGGGTAAGTACACGGGTACCCGTCGTTTTTTTGCATTCCTGGAAAGCCGTACCTGCCACCCGTTGGGTACCTGTCACGAGTGTACCCAAGTGTGGCGCACGGGTCAACTCGCGGGTACTTATTACGGGTCAACTCGCGGATGACTCGTGCCACCCGTCACTCGTGCCGGAGTCTATGCTTTCAGAATCAGAGTAAGTATCATCTTCTTCTTCAAGCATTTCTTCCTCTGACAAGTCGTTCATAGCTCCGAAGTATTCATTGTAGGTATTATAAATCTCATCGTTGGTATCCGATGAGTCTGGTGAGTGCATTGCACCCATCATTTCTTCTTCAAACTCATCCGATGAGTACTGACTTCCTCCCCAAGGATCTATTTCCTCTTCGTTTGAGTTCTCTTGAATGGGTGGCGCCGACATCAGGAAAAACCTAAAACCGTTAATTATCCAAATTTATCATAATTTATGATCATTTATCATACCTATGCATTGTGGGGCGTCTCTAGATGCTTGAATGAACTTAACTGGTGTTGGTTGGGAGAGTACTTGTTTCCACAGTATGTAGTATTGTTCTGCACACTTAGCCGTATGGTGCTTTCAGTTCAATTGCTGGGATCAGAGGAAAGATGACTGAGACATCAATATGGATGGCAGGAGGGACAGTTGACTGTGAAAGCTAAAAGAACAGACAGGACTCTGATTCTCGTCACGGGCTCCGGGGTTTAGAGAGATTTAAGACCGTGGATGAGGTGCATCCATTGATTCCAATGTATTATGTTCTGAGGCTGAGGCTTCTCGCTGTGTGAATCTTTCATGCTGGTTTCACTGGTAACAGTGGTAAGATCTAGGGAAACTTGAGCTAAGATTTAGCGGAATGGAGCAACCAGTAGTAGTACGGATGAAGAATGCCATAGAGTTCTCTAAAGTTGCCGAACGTAAAGTATGAACTGCATCCTTCACAGACCGATGAACACTAAAAGTCGATTTATCGAGAACAATGTGGGTTCTCATTGTGCCAGAAGCACGCGATGATATGAGGGACGTGTCGAGCTGATGGCCATGTGTGAAAAAATGCACAAGTCCCACTGCCGGCGGCAAATTACCATCACGTGCGTGTTTGGATTACACAGCGTAGCTGCCACGTCAGTCACTTTCCTTTCGACCACGACCGTCTCCTGCTGTCTCGCGCCTCGTCGTCGACCAACCGTCAACACTCAGGCCGTGGTTCCTCAACCTTACCCCATTGTATGCTACTGTCCCTTATTCCAGGTGTGTTTAGATTCCTCTCTTTATTGACCACCCCATTGACGACGTGTCAGATGTATCTAGTGACGTGTACTCCCGATGCAACGCCCGCGGGCTCGCTACACGCTCCCTCTCTCCCTTTTGGGTGTACCCTCTTCGCCCAACATTCAATAGTGCATGAGTACACTGCGATGTGTGATAGTCTTGCATGGCCTCAGCACCTCCAGACAGGTATTCTGTATCTCTGTGTCGGTGTACTGCCATCTCTCTTCTACTTACTGCAGACCTTTGTAGACCCCGGCGTCGACAATTAAATGAAGCTTTCGTTGCCACCTCTCGGCCTCTCGCGCGCCTCCACATGCAGTCACCCCCGTCGAACATCCTCTTACTGGTATTCCATCTGTTCGAGTCCACTCGGGATTAACTTAGAATGGGTATCTGGACCTTGGTTTTTGAGTTTGGTATGTTATGTCATTGTTTTTGGCCTGTCGTCGTACTGATGTCTTGAAACAAGGACACGACTGCTGAGCACTCTCCGCCGCTCTTTTTCCCAGCCGCCCCTCATAGCAGATACACAAACTACATCGTCGAGTATGTACTATCATCACCTTTCGTTTTCAACCACTGACCGTGTTTGCAGTTATTCTACGAAACTTTGAGCGATGTTGCTGTTCGGGTCACTTGGGGGGTGTTGAATTCGGATTTACCATACATTTTGTGATTTGTTCCCTGTAGTAGTTAGGCAAATATATCCTTGTTTAATCCCTACTTCGTGTGCTCAGTAAGTTGACAAGCAGTAGTACACATAGTATGCGAGAATTCTTGTATAGTGGGCGATAATTTATGTATAGTGTGTGATAATTATTGCATTTTCTCCCGAGGACTTGTATAGCTATCAAAATCTATCAGATTCTGACGGTCCTGTATAATGCTGCATAGCTATGATAAATTATGATAGGTTTGGATGATTTTCCGTTTTAGGTTTTTCCTGATGGATTCATTTTCTGTTTCGGCTTCAACAGTTGATGCACCTTCATGGTGCATAAGGTATAGTTTCTCGCCATTTGGATGTAACGGAGGCTGACCGTAATGTTCACAGGTTGGATCATTCGTGAAATGACCCATTTTCCCACAACCCCAGCAGCGGATGTTGCGGTTATCGTTACGCGGGCTCTTGGGCCGCGGTGTACTGGGTTGATGTTCGTCTTGATTCGCTTGCAAACGCGCACACTCACGGGATGGATTGGGACGCGTACTATGCCACTGTCCTTGAACTTTCTTGAATTTTCGTGGTGACGATACATGTCCTACAGGTGAGTTTGAACGTTGTATGGGATACATTGTTCTCGTACCCTCTGTAGGTTTATTCCCTGAAGATGCCATCTCGCGCGCTTGACGATTATACTGTCGTTCCGCGCGCAGACCACGTTCCAAGACCAAGGCGCGTTGCATGATTTCGTTCACACTTGACGTCTCGGCAATAATTCCTGACTGATTGAGTAGGGATCATATGTTATGTGGTATCGCTAGCATAAGTTTATGCTTAAAGCGATACACATCCGGTGGACAGGGCATCATGTTAGCCCAGCGTAGTAAGTCTGTGAATAGCTGTCTTACTCCGCCTTCTGATCGATATGCAGTGTTGTCAAACTTTTTTACCAGCTCAAATAATGAGCCTTCGTGAATAAAACGATGGTAAAGTCCTTTGATTACATCGATGAAAGTATATTGATCGTAGTCGTCTTCTAGGTTTATGTTCCAGTTGACATTATCGATAATGTCGTTATACCAGTTCTTAGCGTCGCCATCGAGGAACGTTCCAACGGTGGTCGTTCGCTGAACATCTGTGCTAGAAATGGTAGGTTCTCCATGTTCGTCATTTACCCGTTCAGGCCCACATATATTTGCAGCTTTGAACCATCTAACGATGGTGGTTATCCAATCGTCAAATGTGACGATGTTCGAGCTGCCACCATACTTTGGCGGACGTGGCATCCCCTGTAACGTGGCCTTTTGGACACCAACATCCAATCCTGGCCGTGGTTTCAACAAATGCACTCGGATCATCTTTTCATATCGACTAAAGATGAGATACATCATCTGCATGTCAGAACAAACGATAGGTGAATATTTAAATTCTTCATCTGCATTGTAATTCATGAGGCCGACAGATTCAAACCTAGCGCCTCCGAATGGTGCGGGTGTAGCTTCATTTCCATGGCCGCGGAGTCGTCTATTCGACCTGTTACTGTCAATGTCGGCGCCAGCATCAGATGGGCCTCTGCTGGATGGCCCGGGAGGCGGAGGCGGAGGTAATGGTGGTCCGCCATGGTAATGGTGTCCGCCATGGGAATGGTGTCCGTGTGATGATGGTTGGCCAGGAGGTCCACCGTTTGGTGGTGGACCTCTATTATTAATGGTAGTTGTACTACTACTACTGGAACTGCCTCCACTCCCTCCTGGAGGTGGCGGATGTCGTTCAGTATGATTATTACTATCCATGTGTTTACTACCCTGTTCCGATTTTATATTAGCTGTATGTGAATGCGAAGCATCTACAGTCACGGGAGTTGGAATAGGAAACCATTTTCGCAACGATTTGTAAACTTCGCCCGCGTCGTTGTGTGATGGTATAGGCATCCGGAAATCAGGACGCTCAAGATCTTCAACATTTCCATTATCAAGAACATTGATACGTTGATCTGGAATGCGTGAACGGCCATACACATTGATATCAGATTCACGCAATTGTTGAGCAATCCCCCTTGTGATTAATTCTTTAACTCTATCTTTCATTTCGTCAATACCAAATGGGCCACTGGATGGAGCGTCTGATGAGGATATTTCCGGCGTCCAGTTTTCCATTGCCCGCTGCACATTGGCGCGACGCATATAGACAGAGTCCGTTTCATTTGGCTCTCGAGAGAAGCCTTCTGTTTGTAGTTGCTCGGGGTGGATGTTCAAGCTATAATCATCTCTTTCGTGATGATACTGTCCTAATTTAGTGGCTACATTAACAGGACTGCGTCGTAGTCTACCATCCCGGTTGATATTATCTGCAAAGAACCTATTTATAGCTAATCGTGGCGCACCCATAAAAGTGTTGCCGTGAACGGTTTGCCGTTGTGTTGAGATATTAGCAAACCCATCTTCATACTTCCGGACTAGGTTTCGGAACGCATGATCTTGAAAGTCACGGTAGGCTTGCCTATCGTCTGGAAGATCAGTCTTATTGATCCAATCTCTTAGATCGTTTGCATGTGCACGTTTCATTGCGCGCGACATACCTTGCCTAAACGGAATGGGGTCCTCATTATTGGCAAGCTCCACAAACGATGGAATTGTGGAGGTCTCGCTTGTTATTGGTGGAAGATGATCTGATGATGATTCAGCCTTCACAGAGGGACGTCGTTGCTCACGTTCTTTTTCTTCCTGGGTCTTCTGTAAGCGGAATCTGATTTCATTCTCAATCGCTTGTTGACGTTGTTGTAGGTCAGCCAAGTCATAGTGAGAAAAACGAGATGATGATCTCGAACTCACCGATCGCAATGGTTGTGTGGCGTTCCGATCATTCGGATTCGGAACCAGAGACACCGCTGCTTTCTGCTCAATCTGACTCAATTGAATGGAGACTGGGTGAGAGGGTGTCGGGTGATGGAGTCCAGACGGTCCAGGTGAGTTAGACGGACCAGCTTGAGACATGAAGTCAGTGGTGGAGAGGGATGGATTGGTGAATGGGAGATTGGTAAGGAGTTGACGTCTGTCCTCTACAATACCTCGATGTCGACGGGTTTTTGGTGTACCTAACGGCACAGGAGTGTTCGCTTGCCGTTGAGGCTTACGAATGGGTTGCGGGATGCGGGATGGAGTAGCAGGGTTTGGAGCGGACGACCTTGGGGTCATCCAAAAATCGTAGTGTTTGTACTTCGTATCGAAGTCCGTGGTGAATAGCTATCAATATGATGCTTAAAAAAGTGTAACTCGGCTTACCGACTATGTACTTAGAGTAGTCACGCGAAGTAAGCACGACAAGTGATACTATTTCACTAGACTACTACAGTACAATGAGTCGTGTGGTAAGAGTAAGTTAGCGTAAATAAGTAGTGGAACATCGTATATATAGTCGCAGCATGGTTAGATAGATCTAGAAAGTACGAGAGGGTGCGTCGTTATCTAATCTAAATAGTAATAGAGTCCGATCCGTTACAAAGTGCTCCGCATAACGAACATCCCGGATACCGTCAATGGCTGCAAAGCGGTGCGTGCGCCTCAGCAAACGTTGTCGTTGTACTTGACGAAGTCGTTAGGCTATCAAGGGAACATTCGTTAATATATGCGATCTCGTTGATTATTCGGTGAAGCCGAATCCCGCGCCTGTCACTCTCTTCCCGAGCGAAGTTGCTCAGCGCGTGATGACATTTATCGTCATCTCAAGTCTTTACTGTGAATCTACAAGATAATGTGATTCTGTAACATTAGGCGAGGAACACTACAACACTGCACAGCAAGGTAATATAACGACACAGCAACGTATGATAATATAACAATACACAGCAAGATGGAACACAAGACACAAGAAAGAAGCGGTAAGTATGATGGCTAATAAGCGAAGAATTCGGGCGCCAAAATGGACTGCTCCTTATCGAGAGGGTATTGTGGGGAGGGTGAGAAGATAACTGTGTTGTCCCCATACCCGACTGCGCCTGTTCTTGAGTGGCCACCATCCCTAGCTCCATCTTTGTTCTGTGTTCGCGTCATGGAGTTTGAGCGACTATGCTTCCTTCCCTTGCCTTTCTGCCGTTTGTCGTTGTCGTTGTCGTTGTCGTCGCTGTCGTCGCTGTCGTCGTCGTCGTTATCCGCAGGCCCCCAACCACCACTGTTACGGTCATTACCACTGTTGTCCTTCTTTACCTTCTTGTGTTCCTTCTTCTTCGGAGGCGCTCGTCGCCACTCAGAGTTTTTGAAGGCTTGAGTAGTGAGGGCTTCGCATTTTGGGACAAGAGTAGTCTCGATATGAGCACGCATCCTGCAGAGCAAGAGGTAAAACTTCATGAATCCTTCCCGCGTTGAAGGGTCTACGTCTTTCCCACTGTCTGATTGAATTATCCTAATAGTTCCTTCGGTCTATGCAGCACACTCAGTACAAATTGAGAGGCGGGCAAGAAATGTACGCACATCGATTTGGGCAGCGTATACTCGAACCCTCACATCTGGGACTAATACTAGGCCATGCAGTTCGAGGTCGCGTAGTCCAAGATGTCGGAGGAACTGGGACATTGCCAAAAGATCCAATATGATCTGGTTGACCACTTGTCTCGTGTATTGTAATTTGTATTCCGCTGCAAAACTGATAAAATGAAACCTGTGCAGAGTGGGAGTGTAGAGCAGAGCTATTGTAGCTTGGTCGAACCTATTCGAAGGTATGGTTGGTGTAGAGAATGAGATGCGGCGCAATCCCGCAACATCAATTTTTGCGGGAGAGTTGGGTACGACGTTAATCAAGTCGGATCCGAGTTCCGGAAGGGATGTGCGACACTCCACGCTGTAACAGGATCAGGGGATAGATATTGTAAGGAGAACCGGTGGACTTACCAGGTCGATCCTTTGTTCAAAAAGACATACCTGAACAGAGGATCCAAGGCGACGCGGAAACTGGCTTCTGATTCGTGGGGTCCTTGTTGGAGCTGGAATAGCATTTCCAAGAAGGAGCAGTGGTCGGGAATCGATTTCTGAAGATATGCGTCGATATCACTCGGCCACGCCTCGAAGAGTTGATTCTCTGCCTTCAAAACGCCTGTCTCCACTGTTTCATGATAATCACGTTCGATGGTGACGGACGGGAATGCGGTTGCCCAAGCTTGGAATGCGCCGTCGGTTTCGCAAAAACTGCAGTATGAACCATGAGTGAGCGAATAAAAAGGGTAGCATAGTTGCTGAACGTACGTAGATGCAGAGCGGAATTGGACAGTGCCTATTTCATCAGCACTTTCGGATAGTGTACTATTAACTCCGGGTCAGATACAGCCGTACGTTTCGTACACTTCAACTCACGTTGGCGATTGGACAGGCTTGTTGAAGGAAAGGGAAGGTGAAGGTGAAGAGGAGTGACCCGTTGCGAATAATGGAGATAATGGGCCAGGCCTATGGCGATGGTTGGAAGCGGAACTCGAGAGTCTGTATCGTCCCACTCACATGACGCCTGCAAAGGCAAAGGCAGAGGCAGAGGCAGAAGCAGAAGCAGGGAGGCCAGGGCTGCATCGGTCTTTTAGTAGAGAAACAATTGATAGGAAGATTGTAACTCACGGAGTAAAACGGCTTTGACGGTCAGGATATCAGAGGTGACGATATCTCTCATAAATCAAATCAACCGCTTACGGAGTAGAGGCTGAAGGGGCCGAGCTGGCGAGGTTGTCAATATCTCATGCGTTATGCAAGGTTCTGTGGAACACTGACGTTGCCCTTATTACAGGAGACTGAGAGGTACTTTTCGACATTTAGCCCAGACGGAGGAAGGGACGATGCGAGTTGGGAACAATCAACAGCTTTATTTGTACATATTTATTGCCGTTTCGGAAGGAGCGTACTGAATGACGACGCTAGCTCCACGTCTCAATGCAGAATAAATGAGTTTATTTAGACGTTAGTTTATAATTGTCAATGTAACTCCCAGAAGGGCAAGAGTGGACCCTATGTTCCCTCGTTCATTATGGACAGCAAGGGCACAACGATACCGGTCTAGTAGAGTGCCGATGTGGTGGGGATTGTCGTGGTGGAGAACAAAGAGTTGGGGTGACACTTTCTTTCTTTCCTTGCTGTTATGGATCTAGATTCTATCTCGCTTGTTGGAGAATAGAATGCCACCTAATGTAAATATTGCTCCACTAATTCAGACTCTCTATGAAAACCTGGGACAGGGAATACTGTTAGCGCCACCTGATCTGTACCACTGACTCCAGGAATTCTGTAGCTCTCTGCTGCCACCTCCTGCGCCACACTCTACAGGCGCAACTTCTACTCTCGCCGCTCCAACCGTCAAGATCCCTACCCGCCGCTAATGTTTCAATGCCTCCAGAAAAGCCGAGGTCGCCAATAATATCCCTGTATCTCATGAGTTCGGAAATCATAACGCTGTACAAGGGGACACACATCAAGCAAAGTGCCAGCCAATGATGTAAGTCAACAGGTTCCTTGCGTTCAAGCAAAGCTAGTGTTAACTGATCGGCCCTTTTCTGAAGGAAGAAGAATCAACCATCTTCTGGTGAGAGTATAGAAGAGACCAACATTGGCAGTGACGCTGTACTGCGTCAACATTTTTGCCGAGAATGCTTTCGCCCATGGCTATTTATCCTGTCAGAACCCAGTTCCGTCAGGAAGATGAATTATGAACGAATTGACCTTTCTCCGACGGGCATGACGCTGCCGGTCGATGATCATGATAAGAGTGTCGTCGTGTGCCGGAACGCCTACGCTTCGGTTGATAACATTCTCAATCAACTGATGACTCACGTACCTCTGTATGACGAAGCCCGGGAGAGGTCTATGTATATCGGACGGACAGCCCTCGCTTCATTTACTGACAGCTCATTAGGTCCTACGTAGGATGGAAAGCTGGTAAGATGCGTGGAGTAGATGGATAATAGATCACCTACCAATGCGAACCCAGGACCCCAGTTGCGAATGAAGTCTAAGAGCGGTTTAGATGCGGTCCATAGAAAGTGGACCAAGACAAACTGTTGAAGGGTCGTATGCCGGTCTCCTTTCAATACGTGGTATACCATGTACCACTTGGTAAGTTTTGCCATAGCGGGGCCCGGAAATCGAGCAAGAGGGTGACGCGAAGAAAGACGATATTCCACGATGAGTAGCGTAAGCGAAACGATATAGACAGTGAAGTGACGGAACATGAAGACAAATGCACAAAAGACGCTAGGTTCGGGTGTCGTCATCACATGCATACTCAACATAAGGAGACAAAAAGAACCACAGACGGCCGTGAAGGTCGAGACAGGTGGCTCATGTTTCCTAAATACGAGTGATGTTACCTAGCATAGTCTTATGAGTGCTCATCGTCACCAATTCGTACGAAAGAAACTCACAATCGACGTAATGAGACTGAAGAAAAAGTAGGGTGCAGTTGCGCTCATGGATAGAGTGCAGGCGGGGGAATAGGTGATTCAAGCTGAAGTTTTTGCTGAGACCTTAGAGGACGTCTGTCCACGCATCATATACATGGCAGAAATAGCATCGCGCAATCACGATAACTCCATCTCAGTTGACAGTGAAACACAACTCAAGGAGGTGCAGAGATTTCTAGGAAGCCAAAGATGAGATACGTCAAAACACACATGAATGTGAAGAAGGATCAAGAGAGTATAGCATATTCTGTCCGACGCCATGATGGAAGGAAGGAAAGATCGCTGAGCGTGATACGTTTGACCCTGTACCATCATCTTGATCCTCAACCGCGAAGTGCAGCGAGCTACATCGTACAGGACTCCGAAGCAACAACCTCTGATATTTTTCTGTAACACTTCGGCTATGTGTCGCCTTCAAAAGACTCTCCGTAAACAGAATGGGTACTTGTAAATATGTCCGACTCCTTCTTTTGGTTAGCTGTTGCATCCATAGGAGCGGTACGTGTCGTCTTTCACGCCTCTGTTCACGTTCTGAAACCCTTTCAGACTGTTCATCATTCGTACAAATGTCGTGAGCCCTGCCTGGCTCGTTTCTTTGTCGAGACTACTTGTCTATGCGGAATTGCGACCACCATTCGGGTTCTGCAAACAGGTGCTACCTCATATTTCGCTGTTTCTCTAACATTGTCTACGACCATACTACTCTATGTTGGTTCTCTATCTGTCTCAACCACCATCTATCGCCACAGTTCAAGACACCCGCTTGCGAGATTCCCGGGCCCAGCTCTTGCTATTACGACTAAATGGTGGATGATGTATCGTATTTTAATCAAAGGAGGGCGACACACTACCATCCAAGAGTTAGGGTATCACTTCATCGTCAGAGACCATCTCTAACGCGTGGTTGACTAGGTTACATGCCAAGCATGGCCCGTGGGTCCGTGTTGGTGCGTTGTTACTCGAACAATTTGCATTGTAAACTCAGTCCTTCTAGGCCCCAACGAGCTTTCTGTGAATGTACCGGACGCAATCAAATACATTTACGGACAGCTCAACCGTGGACCGTTTTACGAAGGTACGGATGTGACGCATATGGGTCCTTCTATGATCTCCACACAGTCGCGCACTTAACCGGCTTTGGGTATAGGTACTCCATCGAAGGCTGACACTCTGATCACTGTCGTCGATCGGAAATCGCACGCTCGCAGGCGGCAGGTATGTAACTATGTCCACCGGTGCTACAAAGGTTGACTCTGACTGCGATAGGCTTGGACAAAAGCTGTTACCGGGGATGCGATGCGATCATATATTCCATTAGTTGAAGTCAGTTCGTGTTTTGGACTACCTTCGCTATTCTCATTCCGTACCAGGGACGTGTGCAGCAGCTTGTTGAGATCTTTCAGGACCAAGCACGGCATGGCATTCCTATCAACATTGATCACTGGACCAACCAAGGACCAACCTCTTTTTCTTGTTAGTCATATTGTTCCGATAATTTTGTCCTCGTTAATGTATACTCCAGGGATAGTATGGGTGACATGGGGTTCTCCGGTGGGTTTGAGACAATGTCAAAGGGCGAAGACACCGAACACTGGCTGGATACTGTAAGTGCACCACCTATTGTTTCCCTCGGTTCGTTTCTCATAACTCTGTTCTAGCTCGCGACTGGAGTTATCTTCGTTAGCTGTGAGTAACACAATTCTTGATCGTAATCCTGTCATTAACACATCATCCACTACGTAGGCATAGGTCAAGTTCCATGGCTTCGTGACCTTTTCAAACTTCTTCCGAAGAGCGGTCCTATCGTTTCATTCCAAGCGGTATGAGTTATCATCCATGTGTCTATTGCTGTTAACAGAAATTATCTCCATAGTTTACAGAAGCTAAAGTCGAAGAGATCCAGAAGACTACCGCCAGACGTCGCGACATTTTGGGCATTGTGGTTTGTCTTCCACCCTCGTTCATCTCCAGAAATGATAAGACTAACGTTCCTGCGAAAGATGAACGAGAGCAGCCCAGCCTTGACCAAAGATGAGGCTTCCGCGGACGCGTCATTGATAATTGTCGCTGCTACAGATACCAGCGTTCAGACGGTCATAACACTTCTTCGCCACGTATCCCTCAACACGGATTGCATTCAGAGGTTACTTAGCGAAATCAAGACAGTCGAAGTCAGTGGCAATATTGACACAGTTGCGCTATTGGAACTACCGTACCTCGACGCCTGCGTGCAAGAAGCCCTTCGTCTCATGCCTCCTGGACCATTTGGTAACTATCTACTCTACGCCTTAGTACCAAATGCACCACGATTTACCACATCACCATTTAGGTCCGCCCCGAACCACTGGATCTATCGATCGCGATATCGTTGGAACATGGGTTCCTGCTGGAACGACAGTACACGTACCTGTGTACACGATGCATCGCGACCCAGCTTTCTTCGGTATCCTTTCCGACAAATACATACCAGAGCGCTGGTTGGAGGAAGAACGAAAAGCAAATTCCGTCCTCGAACCATTCAATATGACGGCTTTCATGCCGTTTAGCAGCGGTTACGGTTCGTGTGTTGGGAAACATCTCGCGCTCCAGAACATCAAGTGAGTACGCCTGGTGTTAATATCGAAGTGAGGTTGACGCCCATTGGCAGGCTTCTTGTTGCCTCCCTCATATCATCTTTCGATATCCAGACTGCCGATGGATTTAGTGAAAATGCGTTCGACGCGTCCTACCAGGTAAGGGGCCTTCGTTGCAACAGGACTCGACCACTTACATTGACGCAGGAATATGGGCTTTGGAGCCATATCCCTCTCAAGCTCAAGATGAGTCCAAGGAAGAAGGAATAGCTATCGGGCAGCGAATGTCATATACATTACAAGGATAGAGTTCCAGTTTCAAACGCGGATTCATTGTACGCAAACTTTGTGACTGGGTGCCGTAGCGCGCTTTTCACCTTTCTCCGCCTTGAAAAGTCATTCACGGTAGCGTAAACGACTAGCCCGTTGTCAGTAAATGGAAAAGCTTCCGTTGTTCAAAGAAAATAAAAGAAGTTCAAATCTGCCCGACGAATTCCAACGAGGTCAATCATCTTACAAAGGACTGGGTTCAGGTCACACAATGAAACATACGTACTTAGAATGTCAATAGCATGAGGTGTTACATACTGCCACCCTAATTTTCGAGTTTGTTGAATCTTCCGGTGTTCCCTTATTTCCTGGCCGTGCTCACTCCAAAGATATTATCCCGCGTAGATCTATCTGTACTCCAAGACTCGAGAAACGGACGACCAATGTAACACCTGGGTGGAGAAGAATGAGTTTCGGAGTTGAGCGCAGTCTCAGAGAACTAAATGATGATCTGATCATGAGAGTGAAGCATCTGGATGAGAAGTTTGGCACTGACTATCATGTGGTCTGCATCCCAGTCCAAAAATCAGCTCTACAAGTCCTCTCTGAGTTTGTGGAAAGTGTTGCGCCACATAAAAGTGCGTCGGTTAACGCTGGCATTGAGTCTGGAACGCAGATTAGGCGTTCCGCCTCCCCATTTGGACATAAATGGTCGGGGCGCCATAGTTGATCCGTTGGTGGTGGCGGTCCGGGATGCCGCCGGCGCCTACAGGCGGTTACTGACGGACCGTGCAAGGCCTTCCTTGACTTTAAATAATATCACCTTGAATGTTCGTCCAATTTGATTCTCTATCGCCTACCAAACATGACAATCACGAATGGACACGGACACCCTAGCAGGCCCTTCAAGAATGGGGTTTACTGTCCTCTGATTACGCCGTTCAAGCCTGACACGGAGGAGGTGGACTATGAAGCTATCCAGAGGCAGGTAGTGCGCCTGGCGAAGGCGGATATGGGGATCGTCCTGCTTGGTACGAATGGCGAAGGTGAGTTTTATTGTTCCCTGGTTTATGAGAATGCTCAAGCTGAACGGACGGATAGCATCTCACCTCTCTGACGCCGAACGAACGTCCATCATCTCCGTATCTCGAGAAGCATTGGACAAGAACGGATTCAAGAATACGCTGCTGCTCGTTGGAACGGGTACCGGCTCTGCTAAAGAGTCGGTGAAGCTGTGTATCGCGGCGAAGGAGGCGGGCGCGGACTACGCGATCGTCATCTCCCCGGGATATTTCTCGTTTGCTATGGGCCGGGATAAGGCTACGCTGAAGAAATTCTTCCTGGAGGTGCTGGATAAGAGTCCTCTGCCTGTCATGATTTACAATTTCCCGTGAGCGCGATGATCTATTTTCGAGAACGGACGGGGCTGACGGTTTTTGGGTAGTGGCGCAGCTTCGGGTATTGATTTCGATTCTGATTTCCTCTGCGAGTTGGCGGAGCACCAGAACTGCTTTGGTGCCAAGGTAAGAGAACCCATCTAGTTTTGTTGTTGTGCTGTCGCTCAAAAAATTATCCAGCTCACCTGTGCTGGTATCGGTAAAGGCCACAGACTATCAGCCTACACACAATCGGACGCGTACAAGAAGCGCCATCCCACGCCCTTCTTTGTTCTCCCCGGCTTCAGTGACTACCTATTACCCGCCCTCATAAGTCGGGCTTCCGGTGCTATCACCGGTACAGGCAAGTATACCATCTTACGTGTTGTGGCGTTATTCGTCTAATCTCCAAACTCTTAGGCAATGTCATACCCAAGACTATTGTCAAGCTATACAATACCAGTGTAAAAGCTATAGAGAGCGGTCGAGTGGAGGATATGAAGGCGGCGCTAGAGCTGCAGGACATCGTTTCCGACGCTGACTGGGCGATCGTCAAGGCGGGTATCGGAGGTACCAAGTACGCGCTGGAGGAGTACATCCAGAAGGGCCTTGGGGGTGTTCCACGGTCACCGCTACCGCCTGCTAGCGAGGAGATTAAATCGATGCTGGCCAAGGAGCTGAAGCGGGCGATTGAATACGAGAATTCGTTGTAAACAGTAAGATTGTATAATTAATATTGATAGATCTGCTGCAGAACCTTTGCGAACATCGGCCGAGGCTGGTTTACCGTCAGGCGATGCAGATGTCGATACTTGGAGGCTTCGTGCGCAGTTGATGCCAATCCTTGAAGCTGTACTGTTCATTACAGATACAGCAGATACCAAGCACGAGCGACCTGGCTAGATAACTACAAGCTTTCAATCTTCGTCTTGTATTGTACCTCGCTTACAACAGTCCAGCCCAGCACCTTTGGCCACAGGAACGTCTTGGTACGTCAGATCGCACTCCAAAAAAATCAGAGACCGGACCCTTGCGAGACCCTGCGCAGTGAAGTCATGGCAGTGTCAGCGACGTCATCGGAATCATCCGCCTTATAACCTGCGAGCATGCGTTTGGAATTTTCCCAGCTGTTCACGACCTCCTTTTTCACGACCACATTTTTATTATCTTAACGCCATGCCTGCCTCCCCCGCGCTCCCAGGCCTCATCCTCTGCTTCGCAGCAACCGTTCTCCTAGTCTTCGTGTATGTTCGTTCTTCCATTGCCCTCCGTCTGTACTAATCCTCCACTGCAGCTGTGTCTCCAGCCCAACATGGGAAAAGATTTCATTCCTGGACGTCGGAGAAACGCGCTACGGCGTCTTTGGCTTCACAGGATCCAAGATTGGCATTGGCTACGAATTCAACCCATCAACGCTCGGATTCGAGTAAGTCGTTTGTCTAATTAAAAAAACTCTCGTGCTCATCCCTTGGTAGTGCCAACCGTCTTAATACCAGCATCATCCACAACCTCACAAAATCCCTCATCCTCCATCCCATCGCCGCTGGCCTATCAGGCTTTGCAGTCCTCTTCGGACTATGTGGCGCTGGTTATCACCGCGCCGGGACCGTCCTCATGTCTCTTTCCGCTGCTCTCGCTACCATCGTGACACTCGTTGCATGGGTGCTCGATATGGTGCTCTTTGGCATCGCCCGCAACCGCTTCCGCGACCAAGGCATCGACGCGACCTTCGGGAATGCATTATGGATAACTCTTGGTGCTCTCGTTGCGCTTCTATTGGCGTTCTGCAGCAGCGCATGCGGTGTGTTCGGAAGCTACAGGAAGAGAAGAGATGCGGCCACGTACTAAACACCTGATGCTTCATGACCCCCTTTCGTATTTCATTCACTGGACTCTTTTCGTGTATCTATAAATTGCTCGCTTGTAATACGCTTCCATAATGGTCTTAATTCTACATACTGGACGTATTTAATCGTGAGGCCTGGCACTTAACTGTTTTGCTTCCTCGGCGAAGTTCACACCCCACACGTGGGCGCCAACTTTGGTAAGCCTGTGGCCGTTGTACTGATGAGGATTAAAATGCAAAACGAGAGAAAGAAAGGACGGGAGAAAGAACATTTGATCCTGCTTGACGAGCTTCCACCACGACCACGTCCACTGCAAAAGGCCTAACCTCAGATCTCAGACCTCAGCCTACGTCCCTCTTAGAAACCTACAACCGTCTCAGTCGACACCGTCATTGACCCTATGGATCTGCTTACCTGAAGGAACATATAGCCACGTTGAAATTTCAGGCAAGAAATTCACGAGACTCCGTACGCCGTGTAAGGAGAAGCTTCTACTTCAACTAGAAAGGCTCCTTCAATCCATGCATTGTATACTGTATGGTAGTACAAGGAAGTGCATGCGCACATTACAATGGTCGATGGTACGATTGCACCCTAACATCTGTTACATTCTAGCTTTGGGTGGGTCGAGTACCATCTCCGGATAAGCCAACTGTGTAGTGCGCAGGTTCTCGCTCGCACCGTCCACGACGACGATCTGTCCGGTTAAATACGACGCCGCACCGCTGAACAAGAAGACAGTCGCATTTGCCACGTCCTCGACATCGCCGTAACGCCCAAGAGGCATCAGCTTCAAAGCCTGCTCTTCAGCTCCCTTTGGTAGCAAGCGGTCAAAGCCCTCCGTGCCTCCAATAGCTCCTGGAGATATGACATTGGAGCGCACGCCGCGCGGGCCTTCCTCGACGGCCAACACAGCAGAAAGCGCGTCAACACCAGCTTTGGCGGCGGAAACGTGAGCTTGGTAGGGTGTACCGCTGTAATGAAGCGTCGCGCTGACCATGATGTACGCGCCTTTGGACTGGCGGAGGTGCTGCAGCGTAGCTTTGATAGTGTTGTACGTTCCGATGGTGTCAATTTCCATCACCGTCCGGAACGCGTTCTCACTTAAGCCGGAGATGGGCGCGAGGAAGTTTCCTGCAGCGCCACAGATGACAAAGTCTATCTTCCCGAAGGCCGCGATGGTTTTGGCTACGGCGTCGGCGAGGGCGCTGGGGTGGCGCACGTCGGCCTGGGCAGGAATGCATTTCTGGCCGGTCAATTTGCTTAGTTCGGCTGCGGTTTGCGTTAGGCGGTCTATTCTGTGTATTGGTTTGAGGACGCGAATAGAGAATGGACGCGTAAAGAACGTACTTCCTGCCAACGATCACAGCGTCGGCACCGTGCCGCATGACGGCTTCAGTCATTGTTCGACATATTCCAGAACCACCGCCAGTGCAGAAGAGGACTTTGCCTTTGAAGAGGTCTGCCTTGAAGACAGATGTGGAGGGAACAACGGGAGCGATGTATGGTACTGGTGCCATGGTGGACGAGCGGGGTAGAGATCAAAGTGCGATCATATTATATGAGGCCCGGCAAACTCGATACCCGCGCCGGCGGAGCATAACTTGTCAGCTAATACTATGTTGGCTCGATGTAGGTTCAAAAGATAACATAGTATTCCTCTTCAGAGTGCTGGCGGCTCGTAATCAGAATGACCATTCCATTCTATCCATTCGCCCACAAAACCCCCGCCTCCTGTGAAAAACTTCCTGTTCACATTGGGAAGTCCCTCTTCTAGCACCCAACGCTTCATGACCTCTGAATCATGCCGGAAGCAGACGTGTAGGACACAGCGAGTAACTCCCAGACTAGGAGAAGCTAATGCCCGGTCGAAACGGTGCAGCGAGGACATGTTTTCTCTGACATGCCTCCACACGCCACCGGTCTTATAGTCATAGCCAAAATCGAAGGTCAGGTAGACATCAACCTGATACAGAGGAATGGACGACAGAGAAGCATGAGTCTCCAACGCTTGCGCGAATCCCAAGATAGGAGTTCGAGACAGGTCGTCTTCCTCGCCGTCAGTGGGGTAAATTTGAAGATGGAACTTGAGTCTTTCGATGCTCAACGGAAAGAGTGGGAATGGATCTGCCTGCAAAAACGCTACGACGAATGTTAGCGTTGTTGCAACTATAGAATTCGACCACATACAAAATTCCAGTTGAACATACAAGTCCATATATTTGACTGTGTCTGGAAGAGATGCACATAGATTTTGCACGTGGGGGTAGGACATGCCGCTCATATAATCCGTTTCCCACGTATCAACTACGCATTCCTGGAGGTTCGGAAACATAACCTTTCCCTTGAGTGCAAAGTATTCGAGGAGAACCTTGTCGCTATCACCTGACCCGCCGATAAGCGTCAACTTGATGAGATGGGAAAAGGTGACAGATGATGTACGTGGGATATGTCCACAAGCAGTTGTCGATTCCGATTCACTGTCGTCGCCAGACATATTCTCGTCCGAGTCTTTCTCTTTGGCCTCCTCCGAATCGGCTTCTTCTTCCTCTTCTTCCTCCTCCTCGACCACTTCCTCGCCATCGATATTGGCACGGCACCAAACATCTATGTCTTCGACACAGTATATATCCACGGGAAAAGAGATCCCTCTGAATGCGGTGGTACGTTTGAGAAATACATCGTGTTCCCAGCCTGACACCGTTATTTCGTTAATCTGCAGTTCCTGGAGGCTATCAAGAGAGGCTATGCGGTCCATCAGCTCACACAACCCCAGCATCTTGACACGCTCGAGGCGGAGAATGGTGATGTGGCGCATGGAACGGAACAGTTCCCAAAATGGCAGGGAGGTAGATGGTATAAAGATATCTTCGATGATGACACGCTGAAGACGCTTTGCTGATTTGATGAATTCGGGGAAACGGGGATGGAGGTACGGGTCCTCTTGATTGCATCGCTCCTTTACAGACAAAGAGCGAATCATTTGCGTGATATCGGAGTACAAGACTGGGTCCTGGAGGACCCGTAGGATGCGGTCGAATGGGGCGGGGTTTTCACTGTGAGGACGCAGAATGATATACTCGAATCGATGTCGGCGAATGAAATAGAGGGTATCGGGCCAGACAAGAGCGATGGTAGAGAGAGCGCTTTCAAGTTCTGGAGACTTCTCGAGAATTAGCTCTTCGATGACAGCCAGCTTGAGCTCGAGAGGAAATCGCATGGCTGGAGAAGCCATCATTGTGCGCATTGTGGTGGGCATTGTAGATGAAGCGCAGGAAACCACCATCGATACGGTTGTGTGTGGTCCCGGACCATTATATCCTCTGTTCGTGAGAAGATAACTCTGGTTCCGTTTATTGTCCTTCGCTTATTGTCCGTATGCTTCGGTCCATGCAGCCAGGTAGACGAAATAGTATACAGCGTGTTCTTGACATCATCAGACGAAGCGAGCATGCGCAAGACCATGGTGGATTGAGTATAAGTGCAAGACCGAATATGCCAAGCATGGCCAAATACCATGTCATATTTTCAAGATGTATTTGCACACTAGTACGGCACTGGGTCGCATTACATAGGCCAAATATAATGGATTGAAGCAAGAAAAGTAAGTAAGTACAATGAAGTTACACAAGACCAGTTCCCTGCAGGAAGGAAACAGCGAGATTCCTATCTGCGCTCGAAAGTAAGGACTGCAGCTTCGCCCTATCCACAGCACCCAATCTCTCCACCACGAACTGCTTGGGGTCCCGCACGTACGCCACCGGATCCTCAGGGGCCGCACTCGAAGCCGCAAGCTGCGAATAAGCTGCCTGGTAGCCCGCCGTCTGCTCCTCGTAGTCAATGTCCGTGGACCCAGCGGCAGTGTCCGCCTTAGCCGCCTCAAGGTATTGAGGGTCTACAAATTGCTTCACGAGGATGTTGAACAGCGTAGGCCATTGCTGGACGTTAGGCTGCTGGAGCATGTACGTGCTGTCCGTCAGAAGGCGCGTAAGGCCGACGACACCAATCTTGCGATCCTTGACTGGTAGGCGAGACGCCTCGGGGGTGATGATGTTGGTGAGCACCATCGTCCATAAGCCGCTCTGGATGCCCTCAAGAGCAGTGATGATAAAGTCGACCGTGACACCACCCGTAATGTTGATGGCAGACATGTAGAGGAAAAACTTGGCAAGCAGGTAGACGTATTTATCTGTCTTTGTGGACTGCAAACGTCCCAGGAGGACAATCATGATCTTGTCAAAGTACTGTTGCAAGCTATTTCTGTAGAGACGTTAGAATCAACATCCATTTCTAAGTGACTGGAGTATACATACGCAGGGATGTACCGCACAAGCGCTTCCAGGAGCTCAAAGCCCCAAGCATCATTCTGCTTGGAAGGGATAAGACGTTGCTGGATGATGCCCAACAAGGAGGTGAGTTGTCCAGATTGGATCATCTGGGCACCATCCCGTGACAGATATGCCTTCAACAATTTGACCAGTCCCGGAATGCTGCCCTTCTGTGCCCATATCGCCGGGGTGAGGAGGAACGAAAGTAGTCCCCGGTATTCGTTGGGAATGTTGCCTTCGTGGAATTCCAGCATCTGGGCCAAGAGCTGGAAGACGTAAGGGATATATTCTACAATGATCATAAGCTGAGCATCCCTGGGTGATAGCGAGGACTCACGATCGATATCCTGCTGGAGAATGATAGTGAATGGCTGGAAGAGTGCCCCTTCGAATACCGATAACGTGGCGGGTGTTCCTTTGACGACAAATCTGTAAAAAGCCGTTAGACGGTAGTCTTACATAGGTTGGAAAACACGGACCGAATAAGACCAGAAATACTCTCGAAGATGTATTGGTCAAACTTTGGATTACTGGGGTTGGTGGAGATAACGCCCAGGATGCCAACAAGCCTCGTTAGTAGCTGTTGATAATCCGGGGTCAAGGTTTCACGAGCGGTAAACACGACTCTCATGGTGCCTATAGATACAAAGTTAGTATCGTGCACCGCACGGTGATGAACGGCATACAGCGCATCAAATGGTCGTTCTCAGCCACTTTCTGAGGAGAGCCAGCCGACTCTATCTTGCTTAACAAAGCATTGAGAAGAGGCATTGCGAAAGTTTCGATATCAGAGGAAGTGAACCTATAGAGATATTAAAAGATATGCCGACTGGCGAAGGACGAACATTACCGTGCTATGCCATTCTGTTTGGTAGACAAAACACGATCGATGGTAATGGCAGCATAGGTAACGCAAACATAGCTTTCGGATCCGATGTGTCGCATAAGAGAAGGGAGAACGGACAGTGATTGTTCTTTCGTCAGCTATAATCATCGTGTCAGTTGTAACTTCAAGCAAGAACGATCGAACATACCTGGTTTCGGAAGGTCATGATGAAACGGATAGCATCAACTTGTAGAATCGGATGGACAGTGCCAGTTTGAGCCTCGAGGTCTTGGAAGACCTGTGTTGAGAAGAATTCGACAACATTGACCAAGGTGTTCGTTGACGTGACACCTTGCTGGATGGTAGAGCCCTTAGTGGCAATCGCTGTCAGAAGGTAAATAGCGCTATCTTTGGCCCTCCACTTTTCGCTCGTATTGCTTTTGTATTCTTCCAGCCCATTTTGGATCCATTGTCCAACAATCTTCGTCGTGTTTGCTTCGTGTCCGCTAGAAACCAATGCCTGTAACACATCAGCCGCCGCGTGGCGGCGTGTTGCCAAATCGGTTCCCGCAGATGTGACGGAAAGGTCTAGTCGAATGAATTCGAGAGGGTCATCCTCGAATTGTTCAACGTCGTTTTCACGTAGAGCCACGTTTGGTATTACGACGCCTTCGACTAACGACGAAATGATGTTGTCGGCAGCAAATAGTGGCTGGTAGGGTCCAGATCGAATCGCGGCAGACACGAAGCGAAGGGCTTGGGAAACGAGCTAACAGTTGGGATGAGTACGTAGGCGTAATATCGAGGTTGGTCTCATACCTGATCGTCACTAATACCAGGAAGACGATTTGATCCAATGAGGCTCCATACATCTTGGACCAATACTTCAACGGCGCCACATTCTTGCAGTTGTTCAGAGTAAAGTTTTAAGAAGAGCTTAGAGAGACCATAAGTAAGTTGTGCATTGTTTGAGAAATGATTCTCACCTCTGCTATTTCGAAAATGCTGGCTTTGATTTGGGATGTCAAAGAGGGAGCAGCGTCGGTGGGCTAACAAACGTCAGTGACGACATCCACTGTGAGCGGACAGGACTCACATCAGTCTTGAGGTGTGGTGGGTCCCAAGCCATGAAGTTATGGAACCAGCCATTGTCACGACCGAAGAACTCTGCCTGAGCATCTTCAATTGCGGGAGGTAGATCCTGGCATGTAAAGTCGTAAAAGATCTCGAGTAATAGGACCATGCTTTGGGCCACGGTGGGATCAGTACTCTGATTAGAGAGCAAAAGTGTCGCGGTCTGTCTGAAAAGCTGCAGGAAGGCATTCATGAATTTAGAAAAGACCAAGTTGATCTCAGTGAAGAGCTGGTCCGACCGGACGTGAGCGCGCCATTGGCCGAATATCGAATGGGCGGTTTGAAGAACCCCGGCATTGACGTTGTAGTCCGTCGCGGAAAGGGAAGCGACAAGTTGCTGGATGCGCGTCAAATGTGGCTTTGAGTGGCAGTGGCATAATAACTTACGTCGATGAGATCGGGCCACTTCTCAGGAAAGTCGAGTTCTGCGATGAGAGAGACAGCTTCTGCTACTTGTGCACGGATTACTTTGTCTGAGGGGTTCGACAGAGCAAGCATGGCCGGCACAAGCTGCGATCGCAGTGCTCTTTTATCGCTGTCGTTCAACGGTTGGACATCCTGGAATCTAATCAGAGAAATCGCGAGCTAGTATAAGGCATGCGCACCTCTTCCCATCTAAGCTTTGCTATGTTTTTGAGATAAACACTTCCAGAGAGTCTGACCGCGCGGTCTTGCGATTGGTCGAGAACGATGCCCAAGAGATGTGCAAGAAAGCCAGTCTCGACACTCAACGCGTCGAGGCTTTGCTCTGCCTGCTTTCTTGTGTTTGGGTTTAGCGAGGCGAGAAGGAGAGTCGGTAATTGAGACATGAAGGTAAGAAGAAAGGCGGATTTTCTTTGACGTTACCTTGGACGCGTGCCATATCATGTGACAAGCATCAATTCAAAAATGAGTCGTACAGCGAGCTCAATGGCTAAGAGATAATTACAAGAAATTCAGTACGGTATACCATGCTCTATAGCATACAATTCGTCGGCGAAACGAACATCCCGGAAGGAAGTCATCTCTAACACGGTTCGTGAATACTTCCCAGTATTCAACCATATCCACTTGTACCCCTCATGATATTCAACAGCCGTGCCCCACCGCACATTAAGGTAGTTGTCGGGGTCACTCCAGCCTTCCCATTCCATATAGATTGGGGTTCCATGCAAGCAATTACTGTCAAGGGCGTTAATCAGTGTCCGATCAATGCAGTGATGGATGTGAACTAACAAATGGAGTAGCTTGGGAAGGACAACCTCGCCCTAGGGGAAGAATGAATGTCAAAAGGCGCCATTGAACGGGAGTAGCGGGGAACGTACCTCTTGAGGGGTTCCTTGGACGTGTATCTGACGTTTCATCTCCTCCTCCTCCGTTATTGTGTCATCTCCGAGCCCAGTCAAATAAGTATCCAGTAGACATGAAGTAACCTCAAAGTCAAAGTCTAGAGGCTCGAAAATATCAGGTCGACCATCAACGATGGCCCACCAATAGCCCTGGTCGCCCAATCGCACGTTTTCGTACTTGCCACTGCTCGCATCGGGGACACCGTACATCCTTTGAAATGTCGGCGGAGACAGCGCCTTCACGCCGTGTGATTGTCGGTAGATGCTAGAATCCATTAGACGTAGCGCCCGGAGTTTTTCCAGGTCGAGCAGCATCACGCAGCTGCATATTCGTGATGCATGGAACCACTCGGGGCTGTCCTGCTCGGGGTGGCTGCCCATCACGATGGATGTGGTGGGTTTGAGGCGCGAAAATACGTCCCAAAGAAGTGCAGGGTCTGATATGAAAAGCGCGTCGGTGTCCACGTAAATTCCTTTCTTCACCGTTGAAGGTAAAATTTCATGGATAAACAGCTTCATTAACCCAGCTATGGAAGCATAAGTCAAGGCAGACGATAGAAAAAGCAAGACACGCACGCAACCCTGCAGAATGGTCTGTCTTTATTGAACCTTCTCGACCCACTCGATCCAAAAGACTTTGCCAAGAGGGAAGGTAAAAATGGACGCGTACGTTGTATCGCGGGTGGGTGACGAGAGATAATCTAGATTCAAGATATGCGTGGGCCTCGTTATCACAGATGATGTGCAAATCCACAGGAGCGCTGGTGTACATGAGAATAGTCTGTGCACTTGTCAAACAACGCGAACTAACATGACAGACTCTTACCTTCACTAGCAATGCAAGCTCGGTAGCGGAAGACTCGGACCAAGCTAAGAGTAAGAAAACAACTGGCTCCGCCACAATTTCTTGCAGCAAAGTTTCTGTCGTACTGGGTGCGGTATATACATCGGTGATGGTGGCTGTTACGGTGGTGGTGGCCGTGTGATGATAATCCCGACTAGTTGGATAAGACGCGTGGGCAACGTGCACAGAATCTGTAACGCTGGATGACCCCAACTCTGGAAGGTACAGAAAGGCGGATAGAAGTAACACGAAAAAGACGCCAGTGAAGACCTTCCGCCTGGAAACGAAAGATGAAGGGAGCCGACTCTTGGATACTGAGAGACGCTGAGAAGTGATTAGGAATGGCCGGGAGACGTCGTCGATATCGTCACCGTGCATCGGAACAGCACATCCACGATGGGGGAACGAAGAAATGAGGGCGCCAAGCGGCCTGAAGGATCACAATATAAATAGTTGTTAGTCACCGGAGTGAAGATCAATGGCAGGAAGCTCAATAGAAACGTTCTCGTTCCATCCAAAAGTGCTTCGGACGCGTGATCGCTATCACGTCGGAGGACCAAGGCTATTCAAACACAGTTGATGGTTAATGAACTTTGGGTCTTACCAACATGTACAATGATGGGTGCCAGTGGTACGCGGGATCATCACAATGAGTACTAATAACCGCCTCCACCCCCGTCTTCGGTTCGATGAGCGGCCATCTGTCGACGTTGGGTCTCTTCAAGTTTCGGGCAGTTAGAAATGCCGTGTCCAAGACCTGAGACAATGATTAGTCTGGTTCGCAAGGACATCAACAGGCAAAATCTCACCTCCACAAACAGGACACCCCTTGAGGGATCCACCTTGACCGCCCTGAGCTGCTCGCGGGTCTTCGATAGATTCTAGGAATGGGGGAACCCTATGAAAAATATTATCAGGTGTACCGTATCATCCACAGACAGATATCAACGCACTTTTGACCAGCTTCCATGAGCAGATATTTGAGATCCAACAGTGTCTGCTCCGGTGTATTCATATTGACGAATGTAGTCGCGATACCTGTTTTTCCGCTTCTTCCTGTACGACCAATCTGATGAACATAATCCTCAATCTCCTTCGGCATAGAAAAGATGATAACATGCTGGATCTCGTTGAAGTCAAGGCCTTTGGAGGCTACTCCCGACGCGACCATAACATCTTTCACGCCAGATTTGAAGGATTTAATGGCGTACTGGCGCTCTTCCTGAGCTAAATCAAAAGTTAGAGCGTGAAGTAAGCACATCTTCCCAAACGTACATTTGGAACCGTGAATGGCCACTGCCTCTACTCCTTTGAGTAGTAGATACTCCTGGATATCTAATGGACGCTCAGAATGAAAGATGTAAGACGACAGGAACGTGCCTTACCATCGACCTCGTTCTTGATCTCACTGAATACGATGACCGGCGGCGGAGTCTTCTGTAGGCATTCCAAAAGGTACACCATCTTAGCCTCCTGCTTGACGTACTCGATAACCTGTAGAACGTCCAGATTCGCAGCTCCTGCTCGGCCGACATTGACAAGGACGGGCTTTATGAGGGACTGCTTCGCAAAGTCCTGAATCTTCCTCGGCATCGTAGCAGAGAAGAGAAGGGTCTGACGTTGGCGCTTGAAAAAGCTCATGATGTTGCGCACGTCTTCCTCGAAACCAAGATCTATCATGCGATCAGCCTCGTCCATGCACATGAACTTGCAGTTGTTGAAGGTGAAGCGCTTCTTCTCCAGCATATCAATGAGGCGACCAGGAGTCGCGACGACGATATGGAGGCCTTTTCCCATTACGTGACTCTGGTCGTTCATGGAAATCCCGCCAATACAGAGGAGGGTGTTAAGCTGGGGGTATTTTCCAGATTTGGAGAGTGCGGCGGTCCAACTGAGTACGTTTTCGTACGTTTGGTTAGCTAGTTCCCGCGAGGGACATAGTATAACGCCCACTGGGCCTTCGCCGCGGACGAATGGTAGCTTGGTTTCTTCTTCGAGCGCAAGCATTATCAAAGGTAGACAAAATGCCAGAGTCTTTCCAGATCCCGTGAATGCTATTCCGATGAGATCTCGTCCTGCAAACCTATGGGAAGGTTGAGTACATGAATACTGGAATAGAATACGAACTTACGCCGCTGGTATACCTTGCAGCTGTATAGGCGTGGGAGAAATGATACGGTTGGTCTTGAGAAATTGCACGATAGGCTCTGGGATCTTCATGTCGACAAAGTGCTCGATAGGCGGCGGAATGTCTTCTCCTTCGACTAGAATATGATGTTTTTCGCGTATTCGTGCGTGTTCTTCGGGCCGCCGGTCACGCACAAAATGTGGAGGTCGCCAACTGTGCGGATTAGTATGGTTCACAGAAACAATGCTATAACGCTTACCTTGTTTTGAAGGACTCGGTGTATTGAATGCCTCTAGCAAGCTCCATGCCCGACGCCAGTGCTTTATGGCTCTTGATTGCATTGAAGATCTCTTCATCCGCTTCATCTTCCTTCTCCTCGGTCGTCTTTTTTGCATCTATAGTTGTTAATGGGCGCCACACATATAAGAGACACGCTACCTTGAGCAGCCTTTTTGGAGTGCACCTCCTGCGCCTCCATCAACAGCGTTCTCTCGCGTCTTTGTTTCTCCCTCTCCGACTCTGCCTCGTTGGCGGCCTCTTCCTTTTCTTGCTGCTCCCTATGTCGTTGGGCGGCATTCTTGTCGGTGTTGGCTCCTCGAGACGCAAATTTGGCTAGCTTTTCTTGTCGACGTTGGGAAACTGGAACGTAAGGCTTGTAGTCTTCAGCTTCATCGTCGAGCCTATACTGAGGCGGCGACGGCGAACGTTGGACGCGACGGCGTTTTGGTGGTGACTCTTCCATAAAGAGAAGCGGGTATTTGACCGGCCCGCTCCTCCCGTTGATGTCATGCTCAGATCCTTTCGAATTTATGCGTCTCGGAAGGTGCGCATGGTTCACTAAACCTTACTTTCGGACCACCATGACTGAAGAGTTTGATCCCACAGAGCACCCCCATCGACGCTGTAAGCTCCCTCCATCCCGGTGTGGCGTAACTCTTAAACAACCGAACAGTGAACCCTCTCACAAACGAGTACATACTCGTTTCTCCCCATCGTATCAAACGACCTTGGTTGGGCCAGGTTGAGCCTCCAGAAATCTCCAATCTCCCTCATCATGATCCAGCTTGCTACCTGTGTCCCGGAAACACTCGTGCAGGAGGACTGAAAAATCCGGACTACGACCAGTTCTTCTCTTTTGAAAATGACTTTGCCTCGGTACTGCCTGGTCCGATCCCTGCGCCCCCACCACCTGTGCATCCCCTTTTGGCCACCAAGGCTGTCGAGGGAGGGTGCGATGTCCTCATCTTCGATCGCCGTCATGATCTTTCTCTGGCTCGTCTTTCCTCTGATAAGATGTCCGGGATCATAGAGGAATGGATCCGCCTGTATCACAGACGTGGATCGCAGGAACATATTAATTATGTTCAGATTTTCGAGGTAAGCCAAACCAACACAATAAGATAGCTATGACGGCTCAGTCGCTTGGTAGAATAAAGGCAGTATGATGGGCTGCTCGAATCCACATCCCCACGGTCAACTGTGGTCTTTATCAGCTATCCCGACCCTCCCAGCAGTGGAACTCGAGAGCTTAAAGCAGTATTCTCAAAAGGACATTGTGACTCCAAGTGCACCGAAGGCGGAAGGCGGAAAGCCATGCCTTCTGTGTGACTATGCTCACGTAGAATCATCATCCACTGAGCGCCTCGTCTACAAGAACGAGCACTGGATAGCCGTTGTACCTTGGTGGGCAACCTGGCCATTCGAAGTTTTGTGTACGTCTGTCCCGCGCAAGGTAAAGCACACGTTCTAACTTGATATATCACACAGTACTCCCATTCAAGCGCCACATCCCGTCCCTCGTGGAGCTCACGGACGACGAAAAACGAGACTTCGCAGATGCCCTCTCGATTGTGACGAAACGTTATGACAATCTTTTCTCGTGCTCCTTCGCGTACTCAATGGGCATTCATCAACGACCGGTACCATCTTCGAATGTCAAGGAAGGCGAAGATGCGCACGACTATGCTCATCTCCACCTGCACTTTTCCCCGCCTCTGTTGCGCAGCGCCACCGTGCGGAAATTCCTTGTCGGGTACGGACATTGTACCATGCTTGAAGATCAGATAACTGACTGGATACAGGTTTGAACTCATGGGAGAGGCGCAACGAGATCTCACCGCCGAGCAGGCTGCTGCTAAGTTGAGAAACTGCTCTGACATCCATTACATGGAGACGATAGAAACGAAGAGCGTATAGAGTCAAATGAGAAGTACAACGGGATCTCAATTATGTAAGTACATAGAAATACAGTACATCCACGACCAACTTTGAAATGTTTACAATTTGTTTTGCCTCCATCGAGTACATAGTGCCACGAACCGCATTTCGTAACGTTTCCAACACATTGGTGGTTCAGAGGGTGAGTACGCCTCGCTAACCACCTTTCGCAAAACGAAGTAATCTGCAATTCATCAGTGAATCGCTCTGGAACACAAGTGGTACTAAAGTTACCTCCAGGACATTTCAGACTGAGAGCTTTTAAGGCTGCATCGCTAATTATTGGGTGGTCTCCAGCCCAATCCGACGCCATTTCAGCTTCAGTCATGATCTATAGTGATGTGAGACGCGAGAATGACGGGAATCGTTGATAATCACCTTATCCCGCTCCCACCTCAACAGGAACAATAATGTCGAACTCGCGAAATGCCCCGTAGGTGCGTCGTCGAGTCCTCTACCTGAAACAGGCTTCCCCTCTCCCATTTCTCCTTCGCGTCGTTTCGACGTAGTATCCGAGTTGACATCTACTCCAGAAACATACCCTGTGGCTGCTTCCTCCGATACTGGCTTGATGACTGGAATAGTTGCTAGTCCGCCTAAGGATAGGTTGGCGCGCAGATCGCGACGGGATGGAACCGTGAGTGGAGTATCGTCGTCGTCGTCGTCAGAGTCAGAGTCTGTCCGCACAACTGCAGGCGCTTTATTGTGGCTTTCGGTGAGTTTATCATCCGAAGTGGGGGAAGTCGCTGACACTGGGATAACCACCTCCTCGGACTGGGAATCGGATGCATAAACGTCAGAGTCTGCTCCTGCCTCGTTGGCATCCATTCCCTTCGGCGGTCGCCCTTTGCTATGGGTTACAACATCTCCCGCATTCCCCCAATCATGCCTCCTCACTACAATGGGTTCAAAGTCGGCATTCTCGAGGAACTCCAAAGCCTTGGGTCCAAGCTGGTAGGACACGGTTAGTTACGAGCACAGAAAACAATTGTGGCTGCATACCTTGATGAATTGTGTTTGCCAGTTCTCTCCTTTTCGGAGGGCGTAATGATACTGGAGGACGTCCCGAAGTTCGAGATGAAAGATCAAGGTATCGAAGACCTCAGCGGGGGTAAAACCTGGAAAGTCTTCCAGCAGACAGCCATTGTCATCAAGGAATCTATCACGACACGAATCGACTGTGAGATCCTTAGGCTGGAGCACTTTCAGGTATTCCACTAGCTCCTTCGCCTCCGCAGTGAAATCGTGCTCCAAGACTGTCTCCGTCCCTTCGTCAACGCAGTTGTCGCATCCTTGTTGGCAGTCAGAGGAAGATGAACGTTCGTCGAGCGCCTTCAAGAGAGCAACCCGTCTACAATCAGCGTTGAGACAGTACTGTCGCACTGTGTGGACTTGACGCTTTTGGTGTTCCTTCTCAGAGTCGGATACGGAAGCACGACCAATTAAGAAGATGAGCTTCTTGTAGTCCCCTTCGTTAAACACTATAAACGGGTTAGTACCTAGATATAAGTAGAATCTCGACATTCACTCACGGAGCAAACATTTGGAAGATAAACCATCTCGCCCAGCTCTACCAGTCTCTTGGATGTATCTTCCAAAACATACATCAGCCTCTTTGAGAAGTAGAAAATGTGATACACACTCAGACATGCTTCTTGGTAGGTCGAAGTGTAGCACAAAACGCACTAGTTCGAAGGACTAAAATGAGATTGGAGCAGAGTGCATGAAATTCGCTACCATTGGGTTTGTCTATCCCCATACCAAAAGCTGTCTTGTGTAAACTGTCAGTCTTTGATGGGATATACGATAAATTAGAAAGCGTACCGTGGCGACAATTACATGGCACTCTCCCGCCAACCACTTCTCCTGCATCGTTGTTCGGTCTTGCGTCGACATACCAGCATGATAGTGCTCCGCAGACACCCCACGTCCACGGAGGTAAGCGGCGACTTGTTCGGTCTCCTTCTTCGTCATGCAATAGACCAGCCCCGTCTGACCAGGATAACTATCTTGAATAAATTTCAAAGCTTGTGCCATGGAACCTTTTCCTTTCGACTTATAGCCTACCCCATAGAAAAGGTTGGCACGGTTGCTCGGATATCTGAAGGTCAAAGGATTATCGAGTCGTAGCTGTCCCGAAATATCGAGGATTTGCGCTTCGGTAGCCGTACCCGTTAAGGCTGTAATAGGAACACCAACGAAACGCTTGCGTATGTGCTCACCGAGCCTTTCGTACTGTAAACAAAATGAGACGAGGCAATTCCTTGAACGAGTACAACGAACTTACAGCGAGGCGAAAGCTGCGACCCCATTGAGAGATACAGTGGGCTTCGTCAATAACGAAACGAGCCAATCTTGACTGAGCGTGGATCTGATCCAGGATTCCATTGAGATGTTCATGCCCAACGAGCTTCTCCGGAGTGAGATATAAGATGACAGGTTCTTGAAGGGAATAGAGAAGTTGATGTTCCCAATTTCGCTGCGACTCTCTCGAGGCATTGACGACTCGGATGTCTTTGTCGCGTAGTGATTTCGTCTGTTGTTCCATGAGCGAAAGAAGGGGCGAAACAATGACCGTCAAACCGCACGTCTTGCCAGAGGTGCAAATGGCGGGTAGCTGATAGGTGAGGGATTTTCCACTCCCAGTAGGCATGAGTACCATGCAGTCTCTACCGGATAGACAGGCTGTTATGACCTCGTATTGAAGTAACCGAAAGGAAGAGAGTCCAAAGAGTTTTAACTTGTCCATGATTTCGTCATGATATCGGCCTGGGGTCGTGTCGGGCGACAGAGTGATAGAGTACCTGCGACATTTCGTCAAGTAAGCGGCCAGTTCGAGCTGGGCTTCGTTTATCCAACTCTCCACGATAGCACTACAGACACATTAGAAGGGGCATCCAATAATCTGCAGGTGCTTACATTGTAGCTTCATAGAACCGACGGTCGCGGCTGCCAATGCTGCGCGCGCAAAGTAAATTTCTGGTCTCGGTACGTCCTGCTAGGCGGAGTCTCTATGGCTGCGTGAATATGATGGAAAATAGGAAGAAAAGGGAGAAATTTACAAGAACAGTTTCACGGGTTTCCGGGGCGTTTTCTCCAGGTGGTGCGTTCTCCTTGTCGCTCAGATTGGATACAATGTGAGCGCGCTTGAGTGGTGGCTCAGACTAGGTAAAATCATGAGATGCCAGTATAGCTAGTTGCAGTCCAAAACAGACCAAAAGAACAAGAGGTGGTATATCTGACTGGGAACGCGCCAAACCCAGCCGCACATCGCGCACCATGATGGTGTCGCGGTAAAACACGTTGCACAGCCCCCGAGTTGAACGACGCGTAAATCACGGGGTTTGTGACAACGCGTGACATATCACTTTCCTTCCTACCGCGATGCCGCCCAAAGCAACATATCCCGACATGAAGCCAGAAGAAATCGCGTCGACTTTGGCTGACTGGGGCGTCGCAATCACGGCCGAACAACTCCTCCGGCCGACAAGTGACTTGGTGGAAAGCATCTACTGGGCCTGCTTGACTGAAGTTACTGGCATATCGCGTGAACGTCTCCAGCAACCAATACAACAAGGCTTGCAGGCATGTACTGGCGGTCAGAGGGAGGAAGACAAGGTGCGTTTCGTTCCCAATAAATAGCAGCAAACATCTAATCAGAGCTGCAGCATTCATATATCCCTGCTCTGGATTTGACCTATCTGCTATTCCATCTGTGAGTGCTCCCGCTGTCCTTTTAGTACGTGAAATACTCAGACTTCCAGTGGCCGTCTCACCTCCGCGGCGGGGCTCGGCGGATGTTCAGTAACAGATATCGTCAACCCAAAACCATCTGGGACGATTACCTTTCTTTCAGCAATAATCAATTTTGTCAAATTCACAGACCAGGAATGCGAACCGTTCGTGCGAGAACTCCAGAATCGTTCCGAGGATATGCTGATCGAGCGGAACCAAATCACTCAAGAGCTTGCTATAATCAAGGACAAGATTACTGTTATGAAGTCAGTCTCAGCTATGCCATAAACTTGCAGGTACTGATTCATTATTTAGGGCCAGGATAGCTGAAGATGAGCCAAAATGCGATCAAATGAGACAGGAAAGCATGGTCCTACGTTCCAAGATTCTTGCCGCAAAGGACCAACAAACTTCCGGTCTCGAGGTCCTGGAGAGACTAAAGAGCGAGAAGACTGCTCTTGTCAAACGAAGAGTACGGTTGAACCTGCCTGACTACCATGTGCTCACCACTCTTATAGGAAATTCTAAACAATGAACTCGACAACTCCCACAACGCAATTATGCACACCCGGTCGCGTATCGTGCAGTCACCAGAACGTCTAAAGCGGAATATAACAAGCATGGGCGCTACAGCCAATGATGACAAGAGGACCATTGCAATTCACGAGGCCAAGGCTCGGGACCTTCAAGCTAAGATCAACGCGTTGCACAATATTTCGCGAGTAGGCCGTCTCATTCTTGTCGTCTGCTTCCGCGCTGATCCGTCCTAGGATGTTCGTGGGTGCATAGAACAGCTACAGACTATTGAGAAGGAGTCGGACGCGTTACATACGTCACAGAACGAACTCTCAGTTCTTAGAGACCACCTCGAAGAGAGAAAAATAGCTCAGAACGAACTTCAATTGAGACGTGATGTACGCCCTTTCTTCTCTTTCGATTTCGCGTCCTAAGCGACCCTTTAGCGCGTCAGGAAACAACTCGCTAATGCTCACGAGAAACTGGAACGAGCGCAACGGCACTTGGAGGAGAAACGCGCTGCGAATCAACGGACCAGTGAACGTTTACAGCAGGACTATAATGAGATGGTCAACGAACGACGGGGGAACGAAGAGCAGATAGAGAAATTGCAACAGGAAGCTGATGCCATTGAAGCAGAGGTAATGTCTAGATGGCTATATCGTGGTTTATCTAACATCACACGAAGAAAAACGAACAACTCGAGGCTAATAGTCGAGAACTCAGTGAACTTCTGGACGAGTACTGGAAGCTACGGCATTCCATTGGTGTGTTTCTTGTTCATGTGTTGGATGTAGCTCATTACGGTCACATTAGATGTTTACATGGAGACACTCTCGAATGGGTTACCCAAGTAGTCGCTGAGCATAGAATTTAAGCAACGTCCTCGGCTTCCGAGCCTTCTCCTCAGTCTCGCTCACGCTTGCGCTGCTGTCGCTGTGTTAATGGTTGGCTAACCAATGTTACACGGTATTGTTTTCCTGATATGAATTTTCACTGTACCACTATCAATGCATGTAGCCTTCTACTATTTTCTTCTATTTACTACTACCACTATGTCCCATGGTTATCCTCTATATGTTTCTACTACAGTACTTACCCTTTTTCTCCAATTTAAATGCTTGCAACGGCCGTAGCTAACTCGTTTCCCAGATTTCCCAAAGTCCGTGATACGATCAAGCGGCGATCATCAACAATCATTAGCATGAGGTTAATTACTTTCCTCTTGCCACCATGCCCAAACTAACCAAGGAAGTCGCAGACGCCTTCATGCGCGCGACGATGGGCGAGGATTACAACAAAGAGAGTCCTAGTCCACCTTTGCCACAGTTTTCCCAATTCGCCCATTTGCCCAATTTTGCTGGGATCCAATCTCTCTTGACGAACCCGGAAATCGAGAGGGACTTTCATAGATCTCTCGAAAGCCAGGGTGATCGAAAATCGCGGCTAGCCAGAGCATTCGCTTTGCGGGCGAAAGGCGATTCGGCGTTCGCCAACAAGCAATGGAAGAACGCTCGCGATGCGTACACGGAGGCTGCTACCATTCTCGCACAAGGTCCCATTCCTCATAGAGAAGGATACGTCGTTCTTCAATACCTTGAGCTGGGAATGGACATGGAGAACGTAGTCGCCCAAATGTGCTGTGCTCAGGCCGCGAGATGCATGGTGGAATTACGCGAATACGAGGATGTAAGTCCTTGGGAATGGTACCCGGCTTCCGTTGAGACCCCTTAGGCTCTCCAATGGTCATCCGAGGTGGACGTACTCCAGAGACACGCTCAGTACGCGGCTATACCGACCAATGGCGTAGAATTTGGTGCGAAGGCTACTCCCTCCTTCTACCTGTTCTCATCACCCTTGCAGAATGGATAGATTTCTATCTCAACCTCGCAGAATATTACCAAGCGTCTATTCTTGCCAACTTCGCAGCCTACGATGCATACAAGGCTCTAGGTAATACGGGCACTGCAGCAGAACGACACTGGACGGGACTGTGCACTTGGAATAATCTCTCACCATTAATCCGGGACACTGTGCGCAGTCGCGTGCCCAAGCCTAGCATGGATCCAGCTGGACTACTCAGCATACGCCATCCCGATCCATTTTCTGTCCACAAGCAAACTATCATCTCACCGAATCTTCAAGTTCGGGGCTCTTGGTCGAAATTGAACGTTCCGGGTGGGCCTTGCGCCCGCATAGCAACCGCCTCTTTTGTTTACGAAGGTGCTTTCCTCCAAATCCTGACTCCGAGCGCGCGCTGACATGCGTCTAGGCACATTCTACGTATTTGGTGGGGAACGAGAAGCAATCGGTCCATACTATACAGAACTCTGGGCTCTCGACCTCGAAGCTAAGGCTAAATGGCGCCAGCTGCAGTCTTTCCCGTTCCCGCCCAAAAGCATCGTCGCGTTTTCGAACTATTCTATGGCACTGAACAAGAAGGATTCCAAGGCATACCTCTTCTTGGGTAGCCCGGATGTTCCCTTCTTCGACTTGAAGACGAATACTTGGGGTTGTATCAAGACCAAGTACGAGGGAGCGGCATGGCCGTACACGAAGACGATCAAGAACTATGCGATGCATTGCATTGATGGTTCACTCTATATCTTTGGTGGCAAGCACGACGGATCGAGGGTCGGCCAGGACCTCTTCATGACTCTTGATATCGAGAAAAAGACGTGGACCAAACTGTCCGGAACGACGACAGCGGAGAAGCCCGATTTCTTTTCCCCGGGACCGCGAGAGCATCCGTGCAGTTGGGTCGGTAAAGACCAGAAGAAAATCTACATTTTCGCTGGTGATGCTGATCGATTAGGTGCGAAGATGCTCAAAGATCTACACGCATCGGATACAACCTATGATTACGAGGATCTGTGGAGCTGGGACATTGCCACCAAGAAGTGGAAGAAGGAAAGAATCATCGGCAATCGTCCGTGCAAGAGGACAGAGATGGCTTGTGTTTATGTGCGTATCTTCTAGTGGTCGAGTGTATATGATTCGGACTGACTCCGACGCGCTTCCCAGAATCCCATCTTGGACAAGGTCTTTACGTTTGGCGGCTACAGTCCGAGAGTTCCAACTATCACGGACAACAGGACCATGTTCCATTTCTCGTATTACGGCGACACATTCATGCTCGACTCCGACGATCCAACAAAGTCATCATGGAAGCATGTTGTGACACGAGGTTTCCCGACCTATCGCGCCCACTCCCAGCTTGTCGTTGACGAGACCACCGGGAAGACGTATTTGTTTTCTGGGTATACCAACTCGGACTTTGTACCCTCTCGGAACAGTCCCATCTCGCGAAACTTTGCTGATGTATGGCAACTTAAGCTGGACGTTCCAGGAGGCTTCTTTGACAATGTGGATCTTGAAGAAGAGGCGCGCACGGCGAAAGCGGGTCCGTGGCAGCGCTGCTATACCTGTGGGTCCGCAGGCCCATGGCAGAAGTGCGGTGGTATGTATTGGATAACATCTCTTTTAAACGCACAGCTCACTATGTTCTAGGCTCTTGCAGTGGGAAGGCATTCTTCTGCAACCACACTTGCTTCAGAGAAGGATGGAGAGATCACAAAGAGCGTCACAAGTGCCGCAAGAAGTAGTATGTTTGTAGTGTCGGATTGTATGTGGCGCATAAATGATCTAATCTTATCTTATCACAACTTATTTGATCGTGTTGTGCAGCACGCGGAAACCAGCTCGTTTCGTTCCTTCATTCTTGCTTTCATCTGCTTTCGTTGTATTTTTACTGTCTATCTAATGTTTCGTACAAATTCCGACTCGACAACTACTATTAGCTCGCCAACGCCAGTCAGTCCTTTTTCCACCGATTCCGTGCCTTCGGAGCCCACTTCAGACGGCAAGTGACTCGTTTTGCCTGTACTTTCACAGCTAGACTTTGTAACCACAGAACAGCCAAATCTTGGCGCATTTACGACAGTACTAAGAGAATGGACGTATCTACAACCCCCAAGGAGACCTATCCTTATTCGTCAACAGCAACCATCTTCCACTTCTCTTACATCCTCTATCACTCCTTCCGACCACTTTCCTTCAGAATTCGACTCTGACATCGATGTTCCCCGTGGCTCTACAGTATGGGCTCAGAGGCCAATAGCTTCTTATCTCAAAAGCGGAGACACTGAAACAGAGGCCGACCAATACGACGGACATGATGCAAAGGCATCGGACGAGTCAGACGACGTTGAGGAGCTATACGACTCATCCGACACCGAAGGCGACCGTCAGTCCAGAACAGTCTATATTGCAGACGGATCCGACGACCTTGATATTCTGTCCTCAAGAGAGACTGAAGGCGTCGATCTTGACCTTGTTCACGACGACGAGGACTATGTCATGCCAACGCTCGGCTTCCAGGAGGCGCTGAGCTTCCTTGCAGATGAGCGACAGAGATTGACCGCACGCACGCCTGGACCAAATTACAATGGTCGACTGGTATCATTGGCGGCGGCATCAGGTGAGGCGTTCCATTCCACACACCATCCATTCTGAAAAAATTATAGAATCTCGACGCAAACGTCGGCGTCGGCGAATGAAAGGCTCGCGTTCTGAATCTACTGGCCCAAATGCAGATGCGGATCAAGACGCAGACGAATCGTCTTCTTCCTACGACCAATACAGCACCACGAGTAATAATCCCAGTGGCAGTGGCGAGCAACACCTCTTCAAATCTACTCCAGGGACTCCCCGTCGGAAGACAGGACGTCTCCGAAATACCAAGTCTACTCCTCAGCTTAGGTTACACGACGATGCCGTACCCCCGAATAGACTCTTCGTCACTGAACAAGACAGCATTCGCATCAAGCAAATGAAAGGACTAATGAAGAAATTGGACCAGGCCTTCCCCGAAGATATACCCCTCTTGAAGGAAGTACATCTAGGAGCCCTGGATCCAACCGAGACGATTTTCACGACTAAACACTATCCTTGCCGGAACGATGTGGCGGAGGATGCAATGGGAGTTTTTGTTGACACACGGGGACCTCCTCCACAACCGGAAAATGAACGAATAATCCATGTATTTGTAGATCAGTGAGTCGGAACCCTCCCCGTCTCGTCTTTCTCTGAATGTCTTGTCCTCTTTTAGCTCCAATATCCTTATAGGACTATTAAATTACCTCAAGCGCCATCCATACAAGCACCCGCAGCATTCCTCGCCCCAGAAACCACTTCGGCATCTTTCTCACTCCGCTTTGGCGCTGTTGCTTGAGCGGGGTCGTCCCATTCAGAAACGCGTTATTGTTGCATCCTCCCCATTGTATCAGCCAATGTATAGCGCTGAGCTGCTGGGCTACGAGGTCCGAGTCTTTGCGCGTGTGCCGGATATGGGCGATGGGATGGATAGGAATGTTAGGCCGGGTATGGGGCTTGGGCACACGAGAAGCAATAGCGGAAGTTCCGCAGTAACTGGTTCTGGAGACGGAATCAAGATTCCACGGAGACGAGGGGGCAGCATCAGCAATGGTAGCGCCCTGATGGGCGGTGGAAGAAAGAAGGGCCATTCGAGGAAGATATCAGGCAGCACTTCGACGGAGAGCGAACAGGGTAATGGGGCTGGAGCCGGCGGGCAATCGTTCTCTCAGGCGTTCTTGCGAAGTCTTGGAGGGAATGGTGCCAACGGGTCTGCGAGTTTATCGACGTCTCCTCCCGGGGGAGCGTCGACTGTCATGAGTTTGTCGCAGGGTAGTACACCGCCTGCCCGGATTCGCTACCGTGAACAGGGCGTGGACGAGTTGCTACAGCTGAAGCTGCACCAGGAAATCAACAAGGTGGATGGTACGCCACCACATGGGAGTACGATTGTTCTGGCGACGGGAGATGGAAATGTGGGGCAGTTTAACGAAGATGGGTTTTTGGGAGGTGTGAGGGCGGCGTTGAAGAGGGGATGGAATGTGGAGCTTTATGCGTGGGAGGGGGGACTGAGTAAGGCTTGGAGAAGGGAGTTTGGAGAGGCTAGTGAATGGAGTCAACAGAGATTTAGAATCATTGGATTGGAACAGTTTGGGAGTGATCTGGTCGAAGTATATAACGTCGAGTGATGAACATGTAGCTGTGTATTAGCTTATGTATATGCTCTATATAGTTTAATGCAAGAGTAGCACGATAATAATGTAGGAAAGTGTACATGTAAAGTTGTGGTCATTGATCAGAATTTTGAGCATCAGTCTGCACGTGTTACATTTCTGCTTGCTCTCGCCAAACACTCCATCGAATTTCCTGTTCAATATACAGTTGAGTATGACAAATAGACTTCCCAAGCTCATCGCCTTTGACCTAGAGTCTGTGCTGTACTTTCTTCCTTGGTCTATCTCTATGCTGACAACTCCCAAAGCTATACACTATGGGACCTTTGGATCGATACGCATGTGTCTGGTCCTTTGCGCCGAAATAAGAACACTATAAACGAGGTTCTAGATAGGTAACAGTTCAACTTGACCACCTACTACGTGTGATTCATGATTTCCTAACGCCTCAATTCCAGGCATGATTCTCCAATCGTCTTCTATCGCGACGTGCCACAAATCCTACATCGTCTTCGTACTGCAGAAGTCTTCATTGCCGCTGCTTCCCGGACGTCTGCTCCAGATCTGTATGTGTCTTCTTCGTAGTATCGTCAATGCGCCGCCCGCGAATGATTAAACTACTAGGGCACGCCAAGCGCTTTCTCTACTTCTCCTCCAAGCCAAAGAGGAAGAGAAAGACGAGAAACAGACCGTGAAAGCGATAGAGTTCTTTGATCAGCTAGAAATTTATCCTGGTACGTTTCCGCTTCGTTGCATTAGGAGTTGCGAAAGACCCACTGACTTTAAACAGGCTCCAAGCTGACACACTTCAAAAAGTTGCACAAGAAGACTGGAATACCATACTCGGAGATGGTAAGCCCATTCTATTCAGCGTTTCAGGGAGGTTACATTTTCTTCCTAGTTGTTCTTCGACGATGAGCACCGGAACAAAGAGGTTGAGTCTTTGGGTGATAGCTGTTATTTCCCATTCAATAAAACCGTGCTAATTTTGACCACAGGTGTGACATTCTGCCTCGTGCCTAACGGTGTAAATCATCATGCCTTCGAGAAAGGATTAACACTGTGGCGCAGTCGTCATCGCGTGGATGATGTGGCTGGCGAAGACGACTCAGAGGAGTGACGAGGGTTCACACTATCATTCAGCTCCTTGGAAATAGAGACATAGAATACATAGTAGGATTGCACCCGGGCCTGTTATGACTCATTTAAGATAATTCTTTAGAGTAGAATTCGTTGGTTCCAACGCCAGTGCAAACGCTCGTGCAACAGTGCTCGCGCCTTCAGGTGACGTGTGCGTATGGTCCTTGGGATAGTACGCGTTCACTACCGCCGCTCCTTGTCTGTTGTACAGCGACGCCGTGTATAGGCCATGGTCCACGAATGTTGCCCCGGAAGCGGAAGCTGCATCCTGGGCGTACCCAACGAAACGATTAGGGCTGTAAGAGAAACTCCCTCCCTCCCATGGGTTGTTGGGCGTAGCACTCGAGATGATAACATTCGCACCCTTGGCGATGTAGGTCTTTGCAGCATTAGCGAGATACTTCTGGTACGTGAGGACGGTCTCTGTCACGCCACTTTGGAAAAGAACATGAGTGTAGTCCATAGGAAGCAAACAAGATGAATACACACTTGTAGACAGTAGTGCAGGTCGTGTCATATCCAGCGGCACCCACACCGCAGTCTGTGCCATTGTCGGTGGGAGATAAACTACCACCATCGTTGTGGCCAAACTCGATGACGACGTAGTCCCCGGATTTGACCTCATTCGCGATGGACGTGAACCGTCCCTCCCTGGTGAAACTACGCGCTGAACGGCCCCCGATAGCCCTGTTCACGACGGTGAGTGTGAGGTAGTTGGGAATGTAGGCGCCCCATCCTATTGAGGTATGTGAGTCTTCAAGGTATCGCTAGATAGTAGGGACGTACTTACCGGCTGTACTCCCGTCATTCGCGCCTGTGGCAGCCATAGTCGAATCACCGGCCAGGTAGACAGTGGGAGCGGCATAGACAACAGCGTCGATGCTGGCCACTAGGGCGCTCAGGAAGCCAAGGGAGAATGTACGCATATTCGGGGGATTTGGACTGGTAGAGGTTACGAGCTATACACCATCCATCTTGCGCTTTATACCCAATGATTTCCCGAAGAACCACATTGCGTCCCTACTTCCAATTATCCGTTGGTCATTGAGGGCGAGCGAATGTCCCCAGAGAACACACGCGTAGAGGGATGACTGGTTTTCCCGGGCAACACGGTGTCCTACGTACCTCATAAATATCACCATCTTGCTCAAATGTGAGCTAAATCCTCTTCTATCCGCAAAGTGCGCGCGGTCATTGGCACGATGGTCATAATCAGATGACCCAGGACAGCTAGCGGAAGCTTCTGGCGGTCCGAAGCCTCTTTGTTATGTTGTGCAGGTGTTTCTGAACGCATGAGCAACCCACATGAGTCGCTGTAGCAATAGTCGGCCCGCTGAGAGATCCTCTAATTCGTAGAGCACCGCGTTGAAAGAGGAGAACAGAACATAGTCATCAGAAGATATGTGAACGAAGAGCGAGCCCATGGAGAATCATCGAATAGCATTTTCTTCATCGTGGCGAGAGAACAAGGAAGGTATGACGCCACAATCATCGACTCCGAACGGCCCGACATTCTACCGGGGTTCTGATCCTCATCTAAACAATTACGCCACGTCTCCATGGCTCTCGAGATTGACCCGCCTTCAGTTTAGAGTGGATAGCCACTGTGGCGCTATATACCAAGTCTTTTTTTCACGTGCGTAGGCCGCCACTGGTGCGCCACAATGCTTCAAAAGATGAGTCTATTGTCCAAAATATCGGTCAATCTTTTATGGAGCCTGATAATAGGTACTGTACTCGCATGAATGTAAGATACGTAACGCATAACGCAGCCCTCGTTACGTATCCTATGTGGCGGGGTCGTAACGCGTAACGCAGAGGTCGTATCTAATGTAGAGTGCGTTACAGAGAAGTGTGGCGCAAGTATAGATAACTTGAAAATAAGCACTTGTCAACGAGAATACTGTTCATTAATGTATGTATATTTGTCTGATTCTATTCCATTGTCTCCCGGTCTTCTATCGATGCTGCGACAGCTGGAGGTCGCCAGCAGACAATAGTTGGTATCCAAGTTGAGATGGGCATAACGCGTAACGCAAGGTCGGTATCCAGCATGCGGTGCGTTACGCACCCGGGTCCGTAGCTTACATTCATGCGAGTACAGTATATTGAAACAAAGGCTTGTCAAAGGCCCGTTTTATTCACCTTGGAAATGGATGAGACTCCCTTATGAAACATGCTTGCACGTATATTTCCTGAGAATAAGGGCACAGTAGATACTGCCAACACAGCATGAAAGCCCTATAGTCAATGATCCACCCCCGTTAACCGATTTCATGTTCGGCAAGGAGCTAGTGGCGTCAGTAAAATATCGAAATGCAGCGTTAAAACGCTCACCATGTTCGGTATTCCATTCGATATGGGGTAGACATGTTGGCAGTTTGGACATGTCATTGAACCTTCCTCAACGTGCATCTAAACTCGAAGTTGGGAAAATGGATAGATCGACTTGATTACGAACTGACTTCGAGGAGGACATGGTGTAGACTTTTCAAGAAATCATCATCGAGCATTTCTGGCTGCTCCTGTGGAAGAGATGTATCTCCTAGCTGGTATTGTTAGTATCCACGGTGATTGTCCGAGCGTAATGAGACTCACCTGCCGCGCTGCAGCGATCAATGCATTCCATTCAAGTTTTGGCATAAAACCCTTGAGAAATTCTGGATTGAGCTCTGCCTCGCGCAGTTCTATCTGAACGTCCTTGAAGATGAGAGGAAAGTTATTTGAAGTGCATCCTTTTGCATGGCAGGCGAGAAGGTTGTGGGTGATGAGACGGACCATGATGATCGCGGAAAGAAAAAAGCTGGCTTGCCATCATGCGTCCACCATCACCTTCAATTCCTGAGAAAGAGTTCCTCTTTGAATCGCTCAAGCAGTCGCTCAGGCTCGATGGACGTTTGCCACTCGAAATGCGTACTCCGACGCTCACGTTTGGCGCAGAGCTTGGCTGCGTCGAATGCGCGATGGGTAAAACGCGGTACGCATGCATGGCTTCACTCGTCTTTCCGCCTTCAACTCATACATCCACCTCAGCGTGCTAGCCAACATCGATGCAACAATGGTCAAACCCACTCCAGAACGCCCCTTCGAAGGCATCCTCTCCATACATTCAGAGCTCTCGCCCATGGCTTCAAGCGAGTACGAGATCGGTCGGTAGGTACGTGTATACATCCTTGTTTCCACTCCATGACCATGTATTCAGCCCGTCCGAAGAAGAAGTGACTATCACACGAATGCTGGACAAAGTTTTGAGGCGTAGCGACGCCCTCGACAAGGAATCTCTCTGTGTAATTGCTGGCCAACGCGTGAGTTCGATTTATCTATAGCGTGTTTGCGACATACAAGCGTTCTTTAGGTGTGGCATTTGCGACTGACGATACACTGTCTTGCCGACGCGGGTAATCTGCTCGATTGTGCTTGTCTAGCAGGCATAGTTGCTCTAAAACATTTTCGACGACCTGAAGTGGAAGTTGTGGGCGACGAAGTGACTGTGGTATGTGAAAATTCTACTACTACAATACTGGTAACGAAGCTCATTTTTGATAGCATCCACCAACGGAACGCGCACCGATGCCACTATCCATCCATCATACTCCGTTCTGCATAACTTTTGCATTTTTCCCCGACCCTACGACCCAACCAGTTGTCGATCCATCCACACTCGAGCAGCGGTTAAGTGCAGGACTCATGTCGGTGGCATTGAATGCTCAACGCGAACTCTGCGTAGTCCAAAAATCTGGTGGCGTACCTCTGGTCGCTGACGACCTGCTGTCTTATATTAACGTTGCGGTCGGCAAAGCGAAGGAGCTGAATGCGATTGTCGAAGAGAGTTTGAAAAAGGACTGGGGCACGAGAGTCGTCGAGATTAGATGACATGTATGGTCTTTTCCCTTGACTGTATCATATACGACCTGTGGCGAGATATATTCATCGACTACTTGTAATCCTCTTGTCAGTGTGACTGTATAGATTTCAATAGTGCTCGTATACCGGCCCAGCTATCCGAGCCTCGACCAGAACCCTCATCTTTCCAATGTTATCTCTGCGTTCACGGAAACGACGACAAGCAGTCATGTGCATGGTCTCGCAATAGACCTATTCAGTGCATGCAAATACAAGTAGGTCTTCTCGTTCGAGGAAATTCACATTACGAATCTTATGATGATGAAATCTGCCCATCGCTGCTCTTGATAGAGCTAGACGGAGATTGCCTAACAGTGGCACCTATGCGAATGGTGAGTAATGCCATGTAGTGAGTAGTGAGACACATTTACTTACCCAAGGCGTTGTTATTAGAAATGACCAGTCGACCCGAAGCAATACTCATCGCTCGGAGGTTGGCAGAAAGCGGATAGTTGACGCGACGTGCCACACGCTGTACAAAGACGTCTGACGAGGTCGTCAACGAGTAGGACACGAAGGAGGGCGGCAGAAAGCATGTGCGGCCAAAGTCGATAGCCCACAGTTTTCCTGTGTCGTCAATCATAAAATTGGAAGCGTTGGGGTCGGATAGACAAAGGACTAGGCCGTCTAAGGTCTCGTTCCGGAAATCGACACGAAGATTCTTATTACCTAGAGGGCGAAGCACCTTGATTAACAGAGGATGGATGTCATGCAAAGTACTAAAATCGAATAAAACTTTTACCTCGTTTATCTGCGCCTCGAGTTGTCCGACAGAGCGATACTTGAGCGCGGACAGGCATTCGTGGAAGAAATCATGGCCGATCCAACCACCACCAACGGGACCAGGGGCAGTTCCCGCGGGCATTTTCATTTCGGTGAGCTGCTGAACGGCGGCAGCAACAGCGTCAAGATCGTCCTTGTAGTAAAGTCCTCTGGGCGACTTGCGTTCAGCGAGTGTAGTACCATGAACAAAGTCCATGACGATATGCCCACGCTTCCCTCTAGAGAAGCCAAGGTAAACCTCGGGGACGCAGACGACGCTCGTAGGGTTGGCGTTGACGATCGCTGCTACATGAGCCTGTGTGCAGCCTTCATTTCGAATGACAGAGTGCTCCCCGTATTTGACCCAGAATCTAGGCTTGCTTGCAACTTGAATGCAGACGCCGTTTCGGTTGTGACCAGCTCTAATGCATGAATTGAAGATGTCGTCGTGGCTCGGAAAGTCTGCGGGGATGTTCGCTGAATACCAGATTTGATCATCTGCCATGGCTAGAATGTATATAAGTGGAAGTACAAAGGAGCCAGAGCCTGCAGAGGACCTCACTTAAGGAAGCAGACAGTGCAGAGTAGAGCGTAGGGTTGCAATGAACGTTGAACGTTGAAACCGTTCAGGGAACAAACAACAGCAAACATCCCCTATGCGGCTAACAGTACGACGATCGATTGCGCGATCGCATATTAACAACCTGCCCGCTGCAACCACAGAAGTCCCCTTTTTGATCCCCCAAAAGTATGTTTGTACGTCTATCTCTCATGAGTATGCTAACCATGGTTTCCTTCTCCTTCCCGTTTCACTTCGGAATTAGATGTCCGCAATCAACACCGACGATGTCCGCCCAATCGACTTCACCATTGATAATGTTCCCGACGAAATCCAGGACGTCCGCCTAGCTGGTCCGCTTTACATCGAAATCCTCAAGTCTGGGAATATGGTGTCGACCGGCAACGAATTGCGAGACCTTGCGCAGTCCTATAAGATAAAAAACCATGTCGCCTACTGGGCCCATGTACACAAGGCAGATATAACTACCGAGCGCCACACGATTCGGTTTTCGATGAATGTCGTAAATCCCGATGCGAGCTTTAGCTCGACCGAAGCTCGATATGCACCTAGTGACCGTAGTAGTGTTCTAAGCTTCGGCTCCACCTTCTCCGCCTCGGTAGAGTCGACCTCCTGGGCCTCCGACGAAGCGTCTCCCACTGCCAGTCTCCTTTCTCGAGACGGCTCCAGCATCATGGAGAGTGGTAGCCCCAGGGACGCAGCTTCTGTCTTTAGTACGTCCGGCAGTTCCGGGGACGCAGCCTCTGTCTTTGCCTTTCTCCCCCAAGGTGCCCCGGCACCGGGGAGCTTCGATATCAAAGTCCGCAGCTACACTGGCGAGTCCCACTCCGCTGTCGCGCTCTTCGCCCTCCCCATCATCGGTGTGCCGACACTTAGAGATCTTCTCAATTCGCTCCGTACCCGCCACATGCTCCCGTTCTTTTTCCCCAAGCTAGGATTCTCCTACCTCGGCTGTCGCCACTTTGCGTATGTCATTTTACTCACTCATTAAAGATCATGCACGATGCTCAGTATTACTTTTCTTCAACAGCTCTGAGGCCATCGAGGCCTGGAAACAGGATCAGTATATAAACGATCGTTGTACGATAACAGGCAGTGTCTTCCGCGACCTTATCGGCATTCGCTATACTCCTCTAGACGGCCTTCCTGCTGATCTGGCGAACAGTGAGGAGGAAATTAGCGAGGAGGAGGAAGGCATCGGGAAGGAGGGAAGCGGCAAACAAAAGGGAAGCGGCGGGAAGGGGGACGGCGGCTCCGGTGGCGTTATCAGTGGCATGCGGAAGACACCAAATCCCATTGACAAGGGCATCTTCCCCTCTACATTTGAATCGCTCACTGTCGGGTACCCCTTCACCCTGGTTAGAGGTGTGTAGCAAATCATGTTTATTGCTCTTTGTCAAAATGTTGGCTGGACCTGCCTTCGATCACAAGTTTTTGCGTTCGGGCACTTTGAAAGACTTTTGTAGTCGTAGCTCACTCATTTCTATATATAATGACATGATGATTCTTTGTGATTTCCGAACATGTCTGAGTATGCGCAGGTGTCCAGAGCTTTCCCGAGGAGATTTGAATAGGTAACAAGGATGCCAGGAGCAAATAGGTTGCACTAGAGATGTTCAGGAATACTGGGTGTTTCGCGATGCCCGTGGGTATGGTGCCAAACTTCAATGCGGGTATACACCCGGGTGTGCACCTGGGTGGCGGGTACTTATCAATTTCGGCCAAAAAGTATCTGTCAGATATTTAATAGCTAGTCTGCACTAATATAGATCTTAAGTATCGCCTTCAATAGTAGTCGTAGTGTATACCGGCACGGTGATCCAACGGTGATCCGAACCTTGCCCAAAACTCTCACCTTGATATCATCTCTTTAATGTTATCTCTTCGTTCACGGAAACGACGACACTCTGAAACTCTATCAGTGCCAGAAGCAAGCAAGGTAGTCGATGAAGCATCGAGCGAGGACGAGAGTGATGAGGAATTAGACACGGAGGATGAAGAAGCTATTGCAAAATCCGTGCGCGAAGAGTTCTTCGAAGGTGCGTCACCTAAGAGCTCAACGACGCGTAGACTTATATCGTACACCCTTTGAAGGTCTCGATCAGCTTGGACACACTGCTCGGAGGAAAATGTCGCTCATTGGCGAAGTTGACCAGAATGTAACGGGTCAGTATTCATGCTCATTATCCCTTGCGCCTGCTAATTTAGCCCTCGCAGCTCTTACTGAAACGATAAAATCTCAGCTTCGACTTTACTATGACATTCGACGAGGTAGCGACAGCCACTCACAGGCCCCCGCGACGGACCCGTCAATGCACCCCGACAAATCTTCTGCTGCACCAATGAAATCGTCGGATATCATTCCCCGCATAGCGTGCAACATGGACGAATGGGTCCGTTCTGGGGAAGAAAAAGTTAATCTAGCGCAAACAATGCAAGAAGCGGTACGTGCAGCGACACTTGTTCTCGATCCTTGTCATTCTACAATGCTGCAGATTGAACGTCACATTCGCCTGATAGACCACGCCATCTCAGAGCAAGAGAATGCCATATCATCTCAGTCGAGCTCAGGTTTATATCTGCCTCCCATCGTTATGCCAGACAAATGGATACGCGCTCAGCATACTGCTGTCAGCCCTATGAGCGACGATGAGACTCCAGAGACCGAGATCATGGACGCAACGGCAGCATCTTTGAACCCAAAGGCGCTGACCTCAGGTCGCAGCGGAAAGGCCGCCCAAAACGAAGCTCCTACCTTGAAATTCAAACTCACCCTACCTGTCCCACAATCTGCAGACCCCAACGAGCCGAGATATTGCATCTGTAACGAGGTATCATATGGGGAGGTAAGTTTCGTGCTTTCTTGAGTCAGTTTGTTCGGCTAAATATTTCCAGATGATTGGTTGCGACAATATGAACTGCAAAATCGAATGGGTATGTTGTGTTATGATTCTTCAATATACAAGCTCATGCAACCTAGTTCCATATACGCTGCGTTGGTTTGGACGAAGCACCGACATCCGTCAAATGGTATTGCAACGATTGCAAAGGTGGCCGTATTTTCGGAGGCGTTAACGTGAACCGAAAAACGAACAAGAAGAAGAGAAGGGTGAATGAAGCATACCGTGCTTAATCGTTGTGTCTTCTTACCTCAGTTATGCTCTACATAATATCTAATCCGGCTAATGTCTATAGGACGGAAATGAGAATATTGTTATTCACGGCGCGCGGTCAGCGTTCTGCACGTTCCTCCTATTATCGAGCTTGGCGCGTGGCCTTGACACCGTTATTCAAAGTGACGATGACGTCTTGTCCAGGCCCTCGTATAAAAAGGCTGCTGACCGTTCTGTCTGTCTTTCACCCACCTCCACCATCACATCCCATCGATAACCAAGGCGAGTCTTTCCTCCCTCCTTTGTATCCATCTATCTTACTTTCCGCCAGTCAAGCAATGTCCTTCGTATCACCCGCCAACGGCAAGACCTTCTTCATCCGCAACGCCAAGTCGGGCACCGCCCTCGACCTCAAATGTCAGTACATCTCATCGATGACACTGCCTGTGAACTGACGTTGAACGTAGCTGATGGTCACGTTATCGGATACAGCAGCCACGAAGGCGAGAACCAGAAATGGGAGGTGAAGCAAGGCTCCAGCGGCAAGGTATGCATACCTCACATGTCTTCGTCCTCAGCGTCTGACCTCCACATTCCATCAGTGGACCTTCCGCAACAAGCGTGACGGCAAGTACCTCGCAGTCGAGGGAAACCAGGCTGGCGACAACAAGTCCGTCATCGGTCAGGAGTACGTCTCCCACAACGCTCCACATACGTCGCTGGGCTAATTTCGTATCATAGCCAACCTTTCGAGTGGCACATGAACGTCGACAACCACCTCGCTAGCAAGGGCTTCAGGTATGTGTATCATATCATGCCTCATATGTTCTGCTTGCCGCTGACGGTGTACCCAGGATCTACGCCCACCCATGCTTCAACCTCGACCTCGATGGCGGCAAGCCGGAGAACAACACGCGTGTCGCCGTTTGGGGCCAGTGGACGGAGGAGCAGGGCACTGCCCCCCACCAGAGTTGGAGGTTCATTGAGGCTTAAAGCTTAGGTACCCAAGGTTTTGACTTTGTACAAATATAGCAATTCGATGTATTGATGAAATCGATGGATGCGCCACGTAAGCTATGGGACGGAAGAGACGATAAGTATGGAACAGACGGGGATAAAATATCACAATGAATGCAGCGCCCGCGGTCTAAGCCCAAGAAGTGAAGCTTCCAGGATTCACATCGTCGCAAATAGAATGGGCAATACCATAGCTTATTGACTAACATATTGCACATACCAGGAGCATTCGAGGATAAGCGGTATAGGCCACATATGTACCAAAAAGCGACTGGATTCAGCCAATGGCGATCAGAAAGCGTGCGTACAGATAAAGTAAACATTAAGCAGACGTGTCGGCGCTACTAGAAGCAGGAGGCGCAACTGACGCGGGAGGGTTCAGTCGTAAACGAATTTTGAGTGACGGTGTTGCCGGAGCAGCAGCCGGCGGCCCAGACGACGTAGTAGGCGACGTTGGTGTCCTTACAGACTTTCTTCGTCCCTTCGCTGTCGCCGTCGCCGCGTTCGCAGCGGCCTTCACCCCCTTCGAGATGTAGTCCCCATCATCATCTCGATCCTTACGCTTCTTCCCCCGCTTAGGCTTCTCCTCCGCCGCACCTTCTGCATCAGGGAGACTCTTACGCGCATTGCGTCGCTTGGGTGTAACAGCGCCAGCAGGAGGGGCACTCACAGATGTGATGGTACGTTCCGGGTCTTCGATCTATCAAAAGGGTAAGCCATATTCGACATAACTAAAACGTAGAACAGACCTTGACACGCATGATCTTTCGCGGTGCTATGGGAGCCAAGGATGGAGTCGACGTCGAAGCCACTGGAGCTGGGGCCTCCTCCGGTGCACGGCTCGCACTCTATCGAGATTTTCAATATGACATATTGTATACGGGTTGATCGACCAACCTTGGATGAAGACGAAGATTCCCCAAGCCTAGGTGTTCCCCGCGTAGACCGTAGTTCCCTCGTCGAGTCCGGCACCGACGGAGTTGACTTCTTCCGTTTTGCAGTGGTCGTCGAAGGCCCTGCCGTTGAAGATGACCCGGCGGCAGGAGGCTATCCAGAACGTCAATTCACAAAAAGAAAAAGAAAAGGCAGCTCTCCAACCTTGATAACAGGCCATATTCGACGAAGTTTATCGTCAATGTCACGCGGCGCTGGAACAGTCGTCGATTTGGACGGGGTACGGCTCGAAGAGGCGGTCTGCGAGGCCTGTTGGAACTCATAAAGCATCTGTGACGCAATGAACACTCAGAATTGATAACTTGAATCACAAGTTACCTGTGCAGCAGAGATGTCATCCATTGGAGAGCCTGGAGTCTCATCTAGGTCACTAGAAGAGCTCAAAGATGTCAAGGGCGACGACATTCGAGAATCATCGTCGTGCACCCTATACATCATCTAATTCAGATTTTGCACTTGGAGCAACAGGTTTCGGAGAACGTACCCTCCGTTAGTCTTCGCATCAATCTTGCTCCAAAAGTCCAGCAATATGATGCGCTCCGGGACTCTGTACCGCCGCCCATTGATCAGAACCTCGTCTACATTCATTTTAGGTCGAATGTGACTGGTCGTAGGCGTCTGCGACGGAATAATCTCGATGTTCCCATTGTTGAATTGCTTGGGTTTGGTTATTTCGATGACCGGTGCAGCGCGAGGAACTCGATGCCTAGAGGGCTGCAAGAGAAAAACCCAGTCAATCCCCGCAATCACTCTAAAGCAATCAACTCACAAGCGCCCGGTCTGCATGATTAGGACACATCCACTTCTTTGGAAAGACAGGCATGGTGGACAAGGGCGGATCCAAACAGTCCAAGTGCCAATGCAGATCACAATAATCACAAGAAACGATGTTCTTCCACGTGTCGCTCTTTGCAGTCGAAGTAGAGCGTCGAGCACGTTTCGCGGCAGGGAGGGAGTCCGGTATGGCAGATGTACCACATCGATAACACAAGACCGGGTCCCCGTTTCTGTCCTTGAGCCGATAGGGCTCGCGGTCCTCCTGCTGTCCGAAGCGACTATTCCAGAGTAGTGAGCACAGAAGAGCAATGAATATATGGCGGGATGCATACTTTAACCGAGGTTGCTTGATCTCTGAGGTGTCCACGTATGTTCCCCTGGCTCCTGTTGCCACTGATGTAAACGGCGGTCAGTTTGGAGAGGCAGAGCACAGAAAGCCTATCTCCCACCGTCTTTGTAGAAGTTGCGGAGGTCGCTGGGGAGCTGGTACTCTGTGGGAATCGAAGTTTCCACGAGGTGTATCAGAGGTGAGATGAAGGATGGCGGAGGTTTCCGGGGCGGGTGCTTGGCGATGCTAGGTGTGAGCGGGGATGTATATCGTGGATAATTGAGCGCACCTTTCGAATATTGCATGCAGGACAGAACCACTTTGTGTCGCCTTCGTCTATCTTTTCCAGCGGCGGATCAAGACACCACAAGTGAAACGCCTTGGGGCACCCATCGCAGTACACGAGTTGCGACCCCTGCGAGCGGCATGAGGAACAGTGGTCTTCGTTGGTGAGCTAGAAAGACGTGAGATACGATAGGCAACGAGTATGTGGCAGCGCAACGCACGGAATGCACGGTGGGAGGCTCAGGCGACAGCAAGGGCGCAACACTAGGCTCTTCCTTGACTCTAACAGAGCCGTCCGTCTCCCTGCCCTTGCCCTTGTCCTTGCGTTTGGAGCGTCCGTTAGTGCTGCCGTTTTCAATGATGATTTGGAGAGACGTCGAGCGAGAAAGATTGGGGGTATCGTCGACGACCATGGTAGAGTCTGAATCTGTGTAAATCGTAGGTGCCGAGGTGGATGTAACGACCTCGGTTGGCGGTGGGCCGTCTGCAGACTGTGCAGTGGTCGGTTGATTGCGAGCTGACGCACGCTGTGCGCGACCGGTGACGGCGCTGTCGAGGTGACGGTAAGAAAGCACGAGGGTTGGACAAGAATTAGCGGACGAAAAAAGTGAGATTGAGTGGCATACAAGCAGACGCAGAGACGCACCTTTTGTCCATTCGAGTGCGTTTTCCAGTTGCTGCTATAGACTCCTGGCCGATGAGAGTGCCATGGACGATGCCAGAGTACGATGTACCAGGATCACAAGCGGGCAGGTAAGAGTACACAACAGCCGGTTTCTTTGGGTCGCGCTTCTGGCCAGACTGTTGGATAGAGACGAGAGGCGGCGGTCCTGGTAATATCTCGGTCGCCAGAGCGGGATCGCCTTCAAGATGAGACGGCTGGTACACAGCGACGCCGGGAAGCAGATACGCTGGCACTGCGCTCGCTGTCGATGCCATCGTGATGGTCGTCCTGAACAGACCCGTCGTCCACGCTCAGTAGAGTAATACCCCCTCGCTCTCTCGGCTCGAGCGACGTGGTGGAAGCAGAGTAGAGGCGCCAGTCACAGTTTCAGTTACCGTTCTTTTTTTTCCCTCAAGCTTTATATACACAATACACCTATCCTTGTATGTCCAATTTACTTTTTTCCTCTACTCTACGTCGCAGTAAAAACTCGGACTGCCTCCGCAATCGTACCCCGCTATCATCAACAACGGATCCCCGCCGGTGTTCAATTGACAAAACAAAATAACATCGAATGGTAGACATGCTTTCAACCAGTGAAAATAAACTGTCGACCACAGCGGGCTTATCGATCGAAGTGGTTACTTCAGAATCTCCAAGGATTCGCCATAGCCCTGGCAAAAAAACACTGAACTAGACACCAACATCACAGTCAGAAGAGTAATGCAAAAGAAAAATGGCTAACGCTCGCCTGGTAGTTACGCCACAGAGACCTGATCATTTATCGACTTCATCAACACTTCCATAACCCTTTGCGAATGCAGTAGTTGCGGTTGGTGTTTCCCGAGCTTGCACTCCGCCTTGTGTCCCTCCTTCCATCCCCGGGCCTGGCAAGCCTGACTGCAGTAAAATACCTTGCAAATGTCAGCTCGAGCGCACCCAACAAGGACAGCACCCACCATCTTGCAGCTTCCACATCCCTTCATCTTCACAATGTCGCGCTCTTCGCGTTTCTCACAGCCACTGGCTTCGCAGTACTTGTAGAGCGGTCCACCGTTCATACCAATCTTCGCCTCCAGCTCAATGTCGAGCCTCGACCGTGCATCACCTTGCGTCACGATATACTCGTCCACCCCAGTGTTCCACTCATTCATGCGCTTCCGTGCTTCGACTAAACTAAGTTGTTTCTCCCATTGTCTAATCGAATGATTAACATCCGGGAAAGTTGGATAGAACGATGCATACCTAGGGAAAAAGTCCACCAGCGCAAGCGCATACATATATGCCGGATCGATGGTGTCCTCGATGCCCGCCTTCCTTGACATTCTCTTCAGATAATTCACCTTGTCGTTCTTCATCACCTCCATAGCCTGTTTGAAGATATCCGGATCCATATTTCTGAGCATCTCCTGCCCCCTTGCGCCCTCCGGCGCGATTCTTCGGGTCGTAGACCCCATAATCCACCTTTCCTCCCAGTTCCATTGCTCCGTAACCTCGATACCCCGCTTCCCACAGCACTCGCCGTATGTCTTGTGTTTCCCACATCCGCAGGTATACTCGTCGGGGTACGGATGACGCTCGCCATTGTCGTGACATTGAGCGAGCAATTTGCCAGACCAGCACGGACATGGTTGTGCTGGACGCGGTTCGGAGGCTTTAGTCTTGGAGATTAGGGAGGCAAAACGCTTTTTATCGGCAGGTGAAGCGAATTTTATGTCCTGAATGCGAGGAGGTCGTGCACCGTGCTGTAAAAGCAACTCTGTGAGGGTCCATTGGCCCGCCTCCCCGGCAAGAGATAATGGCGTGTGTCCTAGTGCCTCTATGTTGACATCCGCATGTTGCTCGATGCACAAAGTCGCGATACGGGCGATGGAGGCAATTCAACGTTTGATGTAATCGGGTTTCAAAGAAGCTCTGTCTGCAGGGGCCATTTTATAGAAGGAAGACGGAGTTTGCTGGTTAACATAGCGAAGGGTTTGGACAAGAACGAGGATATGTTCTAGCGCAAGAAAGAGTGCAGTGACGCCGTACTGATCCTTGATATCGACGTTGGCGCCCAAGCGGATAATCTCGTACGCAAGAGGGACATCAGCTTCGCGCGCTGAGAAATGCAGAAATGTCCTCTTGTCCGGGCTGACGAAAGTATCGACGTTGTCCCAGAGGACATCGTCGAGGATGTCTTTATTGGATTTAGCTGCAGTGCGTGCGTCACTGCACGGTCTCACCACCGACGTCTCGACGGAGATGCCATTTTGCTTCGTGGTGTCGAACCTGAACTTTGCGAACGGTGGCTTGAATATATGGGAGCTCGAAGCGTCCAGCGTAGGGTCAGCTTTCAATTTATCCAAAAGATGTTGAGGAAGAGACGGTCCAGTCATTGGCGCAATTACAAGAATAATTTAACCTGATAAGATTTGAGACGCGAAAGCAATGGAAAGAAAAGCTTACTGAATCCGGACCCAGTGGGACTGTGCTACTCCATTCAAATCTCATTAGACGACCAGGCGAAATCAGTACTAGATGGTGGCGGAAGACAAGGGTCAACTCTGACGGCAAAGCCCGGCACGTGCTTCCTGCCTTTCACCTTCACGGTGTAAGTTCTTCATTCAAGTTGAACGTTGTACTGACTCTCAACAGATGAGCTCTCGTTTAAAGAGTCTGTTCAATGGAATAATGCGACCGACAAAGACTGTCACTTCCGGGGCGACAACTTTACCTGCTAAAATCCTTACTCTGCAACCTCGGCCGCACAAGGGCTTCCTACTGTACGAGAAAACTGCTTATCCATGGTGGATAAAATGGATGTACGGCCTATTAGGCATGAACATATTCATGACGTGCGTTTGTTGTCTTTCCTCCTCCATGTCGCGCTAACTGGACTTGCAGCGCGTCGAGCATGGACTTGACCTGGAATCACTGGACCGAGCGGACCACAGAAAAGCCCGAATACACACCTGAAGACGACACAGGCGACCGTTACGTTCTAAGATCCACATACCAAAGGTTCTCATTAGCGTCCCTGGTATTCATCGCAGGATGTACCGGATGCGCCACGGCGCTCTTCATGCGTTCCCAATACGTGATGTCCTTTGGCCTCCTCCCCAAATCGATGCCTCGGGGGGAACCCTCGATCTTCGTGCAGACGTACCAAACCGGTGGCGACCGAGGATTTCGCATACCCATTCGTCACTGCAAACTCCTTCCTGGACGCGACACGAAGGAGTCGAAGGAACTGGTGGTCAAAGTTGAAGGAAGGAAGTACCCTTGGTATTTGCCTCTTGACAACAAGGTCATTATAAATGGTGAAAAGGTGACCCCCATGCAAGCCCAGCAGACGATCATACGATCGTGGGGGTCGAAATATATCTCTGAGAAACTGACCAACCCTTTTGCTACCGAAAAGAAGCTAGGTTACAAGGGCAAGATGTCTAGTAGCAAACAATAAACACGCTCCTCTGAAGGTTAAGTTAGAAGATAAAAAACTCGCTGGAATTGAGAGCGTACTTTGCGTCGGTGGCGCATCAATTGTGCCGTGATGCCGAGTGCCACGTTCCACGTGCGCTGCGAACATTGTCTTTATACCACGACCACCACTTTGCGCTTTGCTCGCATCCTGCTTTAATGTTTTTGACACATTCATGACTGTTCTAACCGCCCCTGCTCTTCTACTTGGCCTCGGTGCTCGCATATTGCTGGATCAACTGACTCGTGTCGCCGACGAGCCTTCCATGCAAACTGCCATCCTGCCCGGCGCATGGCAGGGCGTTGCGCTCTCCTACGCCGGAAAGGAACACAACCTCACCATCCCAGTCGCCTGCGCCATCGCCGCCAAACTCTACCTCGAATTTGCCTTTTTCCAAGATACTACCAAATCCATAATATCCGTCCTCGGCATCGTCCTTGGCTACTTTGCAGCAGACCTACTCGCTGCATACTTTGACGCACCGAAGCCGAAGAAATCCTCGTCGTCGAGGAGACCATCCGTCCCCGCCCCCACCCCCGTCCACGCGACACTCGATCGTGTTCGTGAACGCGATCGGGAGCGCAGCTCGCACCATTCCTCCTCTCACCGACGGCGCACGAGCGACCGCGACACACGCAGCAGCCGCAAGTCCCATTCCTCCCGCCAAACTACCGCTTCCCGCCAGACGACGACCACCGACATTACAGACGTCAATACCGACTCTGAAATGGTCGGTCCAAAGGGCACCATGAGCCAGGTCGATCGCCAGGTGGCTGCCCTCCGAGCGCGCGCTTCCCTAGCAGACAGCGAGAGACGGAGATTCAAGGAGGAGAAAAAGTGGGCTGTCGCGCAGGGAAATATGGAGCTTGCTGCTGAGCTGAGCTGGCAGTATAAGCGGTATTCTACCCTCATGAAGAGCTTCCATAGGGAGGCTGACACGAAACTACTACAAGGTATACATTTCTTCCCTTTATAAAGTCACATAGGCTGACTTTTTTTCCTTAGCCCAAGTCAATGGCGTCCATAAAGTTGGCGTCAACCGTACACGACTAGACGATATAGACGAAGTCGCTTCCCCTGTCAGTGAACGCTCGCGGGACATACCTATTGTTGGCTTGGATGTTGTGCAATGATTATAACGGCCCTTATGGACATGCTATATTTTATTCACTCATGGTAGACTGTGTCTGCTGGGTAGTTGGAGGATCTGTATATAGATGCTCGTGTACGATTAGACTTTCTTTGAATACTCACATACTTGAGAGCAATAATGCGTACAGTACTTATATGAGTAGGCTGAGAAATGAGTGTAACGGTAACAGTCACACCTCTTTCCCTTCCACCAAATCCTTGTGCGCAACGTCCATCCCTCTTTCTGCAGTTCAATCTCAAACGTCCAACAGAACAATGCGAGCTACAATACCGCGACTAATCCGGCTCGTTCCCCGCTCTTCAGTTCCGCTCGAAAAAAGGATAACTCCCGTCATTACCCAACGACCAATTCAGAAACCGCCTACTTTGATAGAGGTTCTGCAGAAACGACAGGCAGCGGCGGGGAGCGCGTGGCCCGCAAATATCCGTATTGAGCCCATACTGCCTAAAGACGCACTGGAGAGGGTACCACCACAGATTAGGACGAAGCTGGTGGCTATGATGAGGGAAACTTGAGGTGCGCGTCTACAAGTTATTGTTCTTCGTACCCAAAACTAATGCCCTCCGTAGCGTCGTCCTTCTTTGGCGTATTATAAATATGAATCGTCTACTATAATGAAAACAGGCGCGCCTGTACACGGCATTTTTTGCGCCCTTGGTTCTTCCTGCTCTGTCCGACGTTTATAACTTGAAAGCAAGCAAACTTGCCTGTAGGACCTTTCCGCATTTGGGATACATGGCGCTTATGAACAAAAGTGTGCGCCGGCTCTCTGTCTACACTCACTTTTACCATCTCGCGAAGCTTAAGTAGCTAAGCGTCTCCCAAGGAACCAGGGGTCGCTGTAAATTCACGTCACCGTCAACATTATCACAGATCATCGCCAGGTCATCCGGGCTGTGTACGGTTACGGCGAAAATCAATCTGCATACCTGTGTACGCCGAGCCATACCTCTTTATATGCTCGCTCTGACGAACGTGCCTTCAGTAGACCGAAATAAAGAAAAATCAATACTCGCTCGATGGCACGGACGATCTGTCGACTGTGACAACAGGGGGCTCTCGTTCTCTCTGAGACTCACCTTTTTTGTCACATGGTCTTTGAACGGAACTACGCCAGATCCTCCGGTCATTTTGCAATAATTGATGTTACCTGGCGACGATCTTGACTCCCGTTGCGCCACGCCTACGAGGCAGAGAACTCAACAACCGCCTGGCTGTTTAGCCGCATGAGCGACCAATCACTGTTTAGCCAGGTAAATATAAACCAATCTCAGAACGAAAGCAATTCATATAATCCGCACGAACAGCATGAAGCCTAAATCCATTTTCTTTGGTGCTTTCCTTCTACTTTCTTCTTCCGTTTCAGCACTATCTCACAACCAGACTCGCGAGACAGACAACTATTATATTTTACACCATGACTCCGTCTACGCGCCGCTGGACGATGTTGCGAGACTTCTTGGTCTGCAAATTGTGGAACCTATCGCCAACTTGCGAGGCATGTGGCTGACACGGACAGAGGCTTCACCTACTCTAGTTGGAAGAGCGGGAGACGACCAGAAGGACGATCCTATCCTAGCATCTTACTGGAAAATGCGTCGGCAGACATCGGGAGAGGACAACCGAGGGCCCATACTGTCCGCCGTAAAACACCTATCACGAGAAATTCCCCACAAAGTTGAACACCGGAGTCCTCGTCCCGCCGTCCCATTGCGCCGTAGACAGCAGCAGGATACTCCCAGCGCTATCGCTAAACGTCTGGGTATCAAGGACCCTGCCTTTGAAACTGACCAGTGGTTTTTGGCGAACCCAAGATTCCCCGAGCGAACACACAATGTCGTGCGTGCATGGGAGGAGCTGGGCGTCACAGGAGCAGGCGTCACCGTCGCTATTGTAGACGACGGGTTGAGGTCTGACCATAAAGATCTTCAGAGGAACTTCGTAAGTGAAGTGATTTACGTTCTACACAGTGCTAGAATTCCTTATTTTGTAGGCTAAGGAGCAGTCATATGATTTCGTGGGTGGAACGAAACAGCTACCCAAACCGACTGAAGCCGACGACCACGGCACCCCATCCGCTGGTATCATCGCTGCTGCGAAGAACGAAATCTGTGGCGTGGGTATTGCGTTCAATGCAAAAGTCGCAGGTCTACGAATCATGTCAGAGGGTGTTATGAAAGCTTCGGACGAGGCGGATGGGTTAACGCATACAAACCAGGACGTGTCCATCTATAGCTGTGGCTATGGGCCACCAACTCAAGGCAAGAAAATCATTGCTCCTTCGTATGTCACCAAAAAGGCTCTCGTCGACGGCGTCACCCAGGGAAGGGGCACAAAAGGAAGCATTTTTGTATTCGCAGGTGGAAACTACCATAAAATGGGCGATAGTTGCAACTATGATGGTTGGGTGAACAGGTAAGTGAATACAACTGTCTACTGCCAATGATTAACGTCGCATCGCCTAGCATATACACGATTGGCATTGGTGCTCTGGACGAAGATAACAAACACGCAGAGTATTCTTCCACTTGTACCGCTCTCATGGCAGTGACGTACAGCAATAAGGGCAGAAAGCATCCCGAATTAGTGAGTTAAACACTCAGTAGTCGATAAACTTCTGACGATGGGTCAGTTTTCTCTCAGTGGCGTTGGAAGTGATGATTCCTGTGGCGAAACGACCTCTCAGACGTCTGCCGCAGCACCAGCTGCAGCTGGCATCTTCGCGCTGGCTCTGGAAGCACGTCCTGACCTGAGTTGGCGAGATATACAATATCTCATCGTTGAAACTGCTCGTCGGATTGACGGCCACGATGGCTGGGACACCTCATCCAAGCACAAATATAGCGAGGAGCTCGGATTTGGTGTTCTCGACGCATATGCTTTCGTCAAGGCAGCGAAGACGTGGCCACTGGTCAAACCTCAAGTATGGATGACGTTCCCCCCTGTAGCCTTTGAAGGCGGAGCGATGACAAGAAACGGCGAGTTCACTGGCGGCAAACCTCTGAGTAAATCTGGAGTGTCACATACCATCGAGGTCACTCAGAAGATGGTGAATGACGGTGATTTTGATACCGTAGAGCATGTACAATTGAGAGTGTGGGTGCAACATGAGAGACGGGGTAACATTCTAGTTACGCTCACTGGCCCAGGAGGTGTTGTTAGTGAGATGGGAAAGTTTCGCCCGCTTGACTCGGATCCAACGGGTCTCCAGGGATGGACATTTTCGTCAGTGAAGCACTGGTACGTCTTCTACTGAATATACAGTAATGATGCCATTGATTTGTTTGCGTAGGGGGCAGGACCCGAAAGGGTCATGGACTATTAATATATCTTCTCGGGAGCTCGAGGACATCACTGTTCAAGCGAATGGTAAGGCTATTGGCTTCACTATGACCTTGTGGGGCTCCGCAAAGGGGTCGCGAAGAAACTCGGAATACAAGTCGTACCAGCTTCCTGAAGATGACTACAACATTTTCCCTCCTGAAAAGGTTTGATACTGAAGAATAAGTCGATATGTACGCCACATTTATATCCTTACATAACAATCATTAATGCCGGTGATTCCGGACCGTGACCTTTGACTTCGTACCACACTGCACTGGACGTCTTCCCTGTACACAGAGACGACTTAAAATCCATAGTGGTGTATACCACAGATGTTCCTCGATGATCTCGTGAGAACAGTAAAATTCTCAGTCATTTTACCTTTCTTTCCAAGATGCAAACACCTACGACTTAGAGCGACATTCTAACCTACCGCCTCCCCGTCATTTCCTCCCGTCGTTCAAAACGAGGAAAACCACTGTGACCCGGATGACTATGTGGACCTCTTTCCGCTGCCAATGCGGCCTACCTGTGTGCTTCACGACTCTTTCATGGTCCCGCCATTTCCCAACGGCCAATTCAGAAACCGCCTACATTGATAGAGGTTTTGCAGAAACGACAGGCAACAGCGGGGAGGCCGTGGCCCTCAAACATCTGTATTGAGCCAATATTTCTCTGGAGAAAGCTGGTGGCTATGATGAGGGAAACAGGTGCGCGTCTAAGTATAAGTCATCGATCTTCGTATCCAGAACTGATATCCTCTCTAGTATGGTCCCCCATTGGCGTATTATAATTATCAAACGTCTACCATAATGAAAACAGGACTACCTGCTCTTGACCTCCTTCGCTCCCGCGTTACTGCCTCGTTGCTCTTCCCAATCTTCGTAACCTCGAAGTGGACAGCCTGAGTATAGGACGTTTCCCCATTTCGGATAAATGGCGGTCATGAACAACAACGTGCACCTGTTGTTCATCTTGGCTCTTTGTCTACGCTCACTCTCACCCTCTCCGTGAAGCCTGAGAACTCGAGTACTGCTAGTTGCTCCCGGGGAGCGACGCGTGGCTGACACTGGCAGTGACCCCAATCTGATTAGCGACGTCTGTTCACATCATCGCTAGGTCAGTTATCTTAGCTGTCCAGTACAGCAAAAATCAATCTACATATACCTGTGTACGAAAAGCCATACCTCTTGACATACTCACAGCTCTGATGAACGTGCCTACAGGAGACCGAAATAAACAAGAATCAGTACTCGCGAGTCAATGGCACGGACAATGCATCGACGCCGGGAGCCCTCATTCTCGCTGAGGCTCACCAATTGGTCTCTATCATGACCTTTTCTATCAGACGGCGTTTGAATGATCTACACCAGATTCATCTGCCATTCTGTAATTCTTGACGTTGCCTAACAACGACTTTGACTCTAGTTGCTTCACGCCTACAAGGCAGAGAACCTAACAACCGCCTAGCTGTTCAGCCCCATCAATGACCAGTAACTGCCTGCTAGAGCCAGACAAACATAAATTGGTGAATGAAATTCGCATAATCCGCAACATCATGAAGTCTAAACCCATCCTCTTTGGCTTTTCCCTGATACTTTCTTCCTCAGTTTCAGCTCTATTTCACAACCAAACTCGTGAGACACACAGCTACTATGTCTTACACCACGATTCTGTCTACGCGCCGCTGGACGACGTTGCGAGACTTCTTGGCCTGCAGATTGTGGAACCTATTGGTAACCTGGAAGGAATGTGGCTGACACGGACGGAGGCTCCTCCTACTCTAGTTGGAAGAGCAGAATACGTCGAGAAGGGCGATCCTGTCCTGGCTTCTTACTGGAGGATGCGCCGGGAGACATCGCTTCAACGGAGAGGAGAAGATAAGCGTGAGCCAGTGTTGTCCGCCGTGAAGCACCTATCACGAGAAATACCCCACCAAGTTGAACATCGGAGTCCTCATCCCACCGTCCCATTGCGCCGTAGACAGCAGCAGGATACTCCCAGCGCTATCGCTAAACGTCTGAATATCAAGGACCCTGCATTTCAAACTGAACAGTGGTCCTTGGCGAACCCAGAATTCCCCGAGCGAACACACAACGTCGTGCGTGCATGGGAGGAGTTAGGCGTCACAGGAGCAGGGGTTACCATAGCTATTGTAGACGATGGGTTGAGGTCTGACCATAAAGATCTTGCGAGCAACTTTGTAAGTGATTCTTCCTACATTCATTTATGCTAGACTCATTATTACTAGGCTCAGGAGCAGTCGCATGATTTCGTGGGTGGAACGAAACAACTACCCAAACCGACAGAAAACGACGACCATGGCACCCCATCCGCTGGTATCATTGCTGCTGCGAAGAACGAAATCTGTGGCGTGGGTATTGCTTTCAAGTCAAAAGTCGCAGGTCTGCGAATCATGTCGGATGGTGAAATGAATGACTCCCACGAGGCGGGTGCGTTGACGCATAAAAACCAGGACGTGTCCATCTATAGCTGTGGCTACGGACCACCAACCCGAGGCAGGAGAATGATTGCTCCCTCGTATGTCACCAAAAAGGCTCTCGTCGACGGTGTCACCCAGGGAAGGGGCACAAAAGGAAGCATCTTCGTATTCGCAGGTGGAAACTCTCATAAAATGGGCGATAGTTGCAACTATGATGGTTGGGTGAACAGGTAAGCAAATACAAGTGTTTACCGTATTTGTTTGATTAATTAACGACGCATCGCCCAGCATATACTCGATTGCTATTGGTGCACTGGACGAAGATAACAAACACGCAGAATATTCTTCCAGTTGTACCGCTCTCATGGCAGTGACGTACAGCAATAAGGGCAGAGGTCATCCAGAATTAGTGAGTCCAGCAAGACTAGGATAATCAGTAATCGTTCTGACGACTCGTTTAGTTCTCTCTCAGTGGTGTTGGAAGTGATGATGCTTGTGGCGAAACGACCGCTCAAACGTCTGCCGCAGCACCAGCTGCAGCTGGTATCTTCGCGCTGGCTCTGGAAGCACGTCCTGAGCTGAGTTGGCGAGACATGCAATATCTCATCGTTGAGACTGCTCGTCGGGTTGACGGCCACGATGGCTGGGACACCTCGTCCAAGCACAAATATAGCGATGAGCTCGGGTTCGGTGTCCTCGACGCATATGCTTTCGTCAAGGCAGCGAAGACGTGGCCGTTGGTCAAACCTCAAGTATGGATGATGTTCCCCCCTGTAGCATTTGAAGGCGGAGCGATGACAAAAAGTGGCGAGTTCACTGGTGGCAAACCTCTGAGCAAATCTGGAGTGTCGCATACAATCGAGGTCACCCAGAAGATGGTGAACGATGATGATTTTGATACTATCGAGCATGTGCAAGTGAGGGTGTGGGTACAGCATAAGAGACGGGGTGATATTCAGGTTACACTCACTGGCCCAGGTGGTATTGTTAGTAGGATGGGAAAATCTCGCCCGCTTGACTCGGATCCAACAGGTCTCCAAGGATGGACATTTTCGTCGGTGAAGCACTGGTACGTCTTTTACTAGATATACAGTAATGATGCCATTGATTCGTTTGCGTAGGGGGCATGACCCGAAAGGATCATGGACTATCAACATATCTGATCGGACGGACAACACTCTTCAAGCGAATGGTAAGGCTATTGGTTTCGCTATGACTTTGTGGGGTTCCGCAAAGGGTTCAAGAAAAAATTCGGATTACAAGCCATATCAGATGCCTGAAGATGACTATAACGTTTTCCCTCCTGAAAAGGTTCAATATTGAAGATAAGCAAGAGATATGTACGCCACATTTATATCCTTACATAATAATAATCAATGCCGGTGATTCCGGACCGCATCCTTTGGCTTCCTACCACCGTGAAGTCACTGCACTAGACGCCTTCATCTATACACAGAGACGACTTGAAATCTATAGTGGTGTGTACCACAAATTTCCTACTATGGGCTCGCGAGAATAGGAAAATTCTCAATCATACCTCCTTTTCAAAATGCAAACACCTACAACCTGGGGCGACATTCTAACCTATTGCTTCCCGTCATTTCCTCCCATAGTCCAAAACGAAGAAGAACATGACCCAGACGACTATGTGGACCTCTTTCTGCTGCCAACGCGGCCTACCTATGTGCTCCACGATTCTTCCATGGTTCCTCGCATACTGGAAGGCCTCACGGACTATGTGCGAGAGCATAATCTTACCGACACTCCTCTTCGGCCAGCCGTAAGCATCTACGTTAAAGAAATGATCACAAAAACGGACAGCATGTACTTCACGAGCCACGATGGCCTCCGGACGCACACCGCCGGTAACATAGTTTCAATTCTCGCCCTATTGCTTACCCAGGCGGAGCCTTCATTGCCGCTGACTGGTGTCTGTCTTCAGACATCCAAGATGCCCCACGGCGGTTGTGATATAAAAGCACTTATAGCACACGATCCCAGCCAAGCTTGGAGTATCGCCCTAAACTTTGAACGGCCGGATGTGCTGAACTTTCAATTGCCGGACATGCTGAAAACAAGGCGACTAGAGAAAGGATGTCTTTCGAACGGCTCTGCCATTGTTATGAGGGTAAAGCCGCGTTTTTCCCGTTATTAAGGACTTTCCTGACTTCCTGCTTAGATGGCGGCCCATAGTCTCTGTTTGACAGGAGAGTCACTGCACAAACGATTCGGTGTACTGTATACAGGAGACAAATTCGTCTTCTCCGAATTGTGTGAGTTGGATATTTCACAAGAGTCGGAAGCGACACTAACTTAGCTTCCAGGCCGTCGTCCAGATGGGTCTGTAGCAATCATACTCTCAGACTGCCACAGCGTCGGACCAGGCGAGTCTCAGATACCTTTCATCGCTGTATTGGCGTTTCTTCTACTTCCTTGTTCAGTGGAAAAGATCAGGATGCCTGCCGACAATGTGCTATCCTTTCCAATTCCTCTTGCGGATTCAACGCCAGACGGAGGAGAAAACTCGGGCCTGAGTAACCAGTTGCCCGAGAAGATACTTCTTTCATTCGACCATCCGCCAATCTCTCCGGAGTCCCGTACCCTTTTGCCCTGCTCTTTCGCCGCCTCTGTCATCGATGGTTCACCGTCTACAACTAAAGCTCCTATGCTATCTCCTTCTGATGGCGCCGCGATGTCGACCGACAGTTTCCTTTGGGACTTCTACTGTCTCCACGTACACCCTGTTCTCCATACCCATGATTCGCGCCCCGCTGCAAATACTCTGACCAACGTAATCCTCAAGGAGCCTCTCCGAAGGACCGACTATGACATGGCGTGGCGCGGAACGGCGACGTTCGCTGACGGGTCAGCCAGGTCGATCATTGTTAAATTGGCGTATCGCAGAGACTTTACGAGCCTTGCACGAGAAGCGCAAATCTACGAGACACTGGCGACGCGCGCTGCTGTCGTTGCTCCGACGTCCTACGGGTCGTATGTTCTAAAGGATTACGGATCACACGGTCTGGAAGGCTACGTTGCTGCGATGATCATTCTGGAAGACGCTGGGACTCGACTGAAAGGCTATGATGGATGGGAGACTCTGTCTCTCAAAGGTTTGAAGTCTAAGCAAATGTTCGTTTTGTTCATTTCTTATGATTTGGCAAAGTGTTGATGAGACTTGTTGCTAGACGTGAAATAACACGATGTCTCGAGGGGTTACACGCGGCAGGATTCCAACATAATGATTTCACACCTCGCAATGTTGTTATCAACGAGGAAGGGGATATACGTCTCATCGATTTTGGTCGGTCGGTGAGGCATGAATGTCCCGGAAGAGCCAAGTGCTGGGAGCTGCACAATTATAGGGAACTTTTCAAGAAGCTACGTCCTATCAAACCACGCATACGAAAGAAAGTTCTTGCGGAAAGCGAGACAGCACCGGCGAACCGTGATGTGGGGTCACTGGCATGACATCGTTCATCTACGACAGTCTACGACAAGACACTACGAAACCACTAATAATGGAAGGTTGTTTCGTGCAATTACGCTCAGCTGGCGGATCATGGTACGCCCTCCGAGGTCGGTATACCGCATCAGTCAATCATTTATACGCCTCCTCCACTCTTCTCTACGGGTATCCTAGCACTCAGCCTGTTGTTGTGGACAGGGAGCTGCTTGAATGAAATTTCCTTCAAATTGCCACAGACCTACCAGAGAGATTGAGCATCTGTACTGCGCACAAAGAAGGAATGACCTACCTCAACGAACTCATCGAACTGAATCTGATCTTGTATCGGGAGACCGGATTCCCGTAGCACATATTCGTAGTCCTTCGGTGTAACGTCTTCATACCCAGAAATATCCTTCAGAATGGGGATAATATCCGTCGTCTTGATAGTCTGTAGGTCTCCTGCAGTCTTCGCGAAAGCAGTCCTCAACGCGTTCACTTCGCCGGGCTCGAATTTGGCGCGAGCGTACAGGGCTTTGCGAGCATGTGAAGGACCATAGAGAGCGCCTTCGACCTTCTCCCAGACCTTCTTGACGTATGTTTCGGCGGGTCGGATGTGAACGGCGTCAGCTTGGTTGAAACCCATGCTCCGCAGGAATACCAAAGTCTGTTTGATCTCCTGGGCCTTTCTCGCACGCGACCATCCAAGCTCTTCAGCCATTATTTCGACCACACGTGGAAGAGCATCAACAGCCGATTGGACATTCAAGAAAGATAGACGGGTACGACGAGCGAGGACATCTGTGGCCTTTTGTGCGTATTCGTGATGAACAGCATAACGCACTTCAGCTTCGAGATCTGCGAAAATGATGAGACAATTATCATAAGTTCATAGATGACAACATACACGGGAATTGCGGGTTTAAGCGGATGCCATGTAAAGGCCAGCTGAGGCCAGTTTCAGCAGCGAGCGAGCACACAGTCCATGCGCGATCTCCATAATTTTCGGAAAGGTGCTTCGCCACGTCTGACTCGATACCAAACTGAAGATAGATGTGTTAAACTCCAGGGAACGTATTGGGCTCGTCATAAAACTACGCACTCGCTGGACCAGACCAATGAACATATTACGGCTCCAGCCATGGCTGCCAACAAGCCTGAGGGTTTCCGTGACACAGCCGCTCTTGACGCGATTCTCCAGGTGGAAGATCTTGACAGCCTCGTCGACGGTTTCCTGGGCCATAGCGCGATACGTGGTCCATTTGCCTCCAGCGATTGTCAACAGACCACTATCGCTGACGTAGATCATGTGGTTGCGAACGAGACCTTCCGTACTTGCTGCGTTGGGATTCCTCACCAAAGGTCGAAGGCCACTCCACGCGCTTAGAACATCTCCGCGACGAACTTTGATATCAGGAGAAAGATAGTGTCGGACTTCGTTGAGTACCCATCGAATTTCTTCTTCCTGTGCCATGGGATCACGCGTCACAGCTGCGGGAGAGTCGGTCGTCCCAGCTATCGTGTTTCCCTGCCATGGAAGGAAGAAAATGACGCGACCGTCGGAGGTAGAGGGATCGAGAAGGCCCATCTTCCGTGGAGAATAATAACTAGGCAGGGTTATGTGTATGCCAGACGATGCTTGAACGATAGGCTTGTGTTGTGGGTTATCCAGTGTCAGCAAGTCGTCGGAGAACGGGCCAGTCGCGTTAATTATTCCCTACAACGTTCGTCACGATGCGTTCGCGCTAATATGAAAGTAATTTCGAACACACCTTTGCGCGTATGTTCCATTCGTCGCCGGTGAGAGTATCCTTTACCTTTGCGCCGTTGAGTTTACCAGAGGCATCCTTGTGCAGTTCAGTAACTTCAGTGTAGTTCGTCACGGTCGCGCCCTCTTTGACAGCGGTCATTATTAAAGCCATGTTCATCCGGGAATCATTGTGTTGTCCTTGGTTTAGCGTCAAATGCCATCTCGCTTCCCGTCGCGAATGAAAACGTACCATCATAGTATACCACTGCACCAACCAAGCCATCACTTTTCAGCATGGGGAATGTTTCCAAGGCCTTTCCTTTACTCATGAGATAGGATGTTTCCATGTTCTCTTTTCCGGCTAGGATGTCGTACATCTTACAACCTGCAAAGTAATACGGAACCTGCCAATACCTGGTCTCCTTAGAACGCTCCACTTTGAGGGGTATACATTACATACTTGTAGATGGGAAGCATGATAGGCAGCATGGCAGAGAGGTACGGCGCGGTTTGGAGAAATATCTTGCGTTCGTGGAGGGCTTCGCGCACGAGTTTGTATTGTTCGTAGTCGAGTTCGAAGATAGCCTTTTGCAGATAGCGGACACCACCATGTACGAGCTTTGTGGATTTAGAAGACGTCCCTTGAGGAGCGGTGAATACGATGTCCGGCAATAACTCCATGACCTACCGGCACTGAAATCATCCCGTTCCACTAGTGCGACCTTGAGGCCTCTGCTAGCAGCATCAACAGCGACACCTGCTCCGGTAGCACCCCCACCAACTACAAGCAGATCAAACTCCTCGTCGGAACCTGGTTCCGTCCGAATCTTGCCCGACGCCTTTAGTCGGTCAAGCATCTCTTGTCTTGACGGGGGCGTCCATGGCGGCGGCGGTCTACGTGTCTCTTTGGTAGACAGAGGATATGCAGGACCGGAATTGAGATACCAATAGCCGCCAGCTGCCGTAAGACCAGTAGCACCAGTAGCGTATGCAAACGTGCGACGATTGAATACTCTCGCAAAGACACCCATGGTGGGGGTAGGAAGACAAGAGAGATCCGGGCAAAGACAGAGCCAAACAAACCAAAGTACAGACAGTCCCAGGCGCAGGTGCAGGCGCGGGCGCAGACTATGGACGTTACAGTCAGACCACCGAGGTCCCTCTCTGATTGCAATTCACGCCGACCGGATCGCTCGGTCCGCGGTCCGCTGAATGTCCGCCACAGCGACCACCCGGTCAGAACCCAGTGGATTCCTTGCAGCTGCAAGGGATAGATAGATATTTCCTAGCACGTTCGTATGTAGCTGCCAGCCAGCGCTGATTTCCCACACCGCGGTTTTTTGCTTCTCCCCGGTCCGAGATCTGTTGACTGATGTGGACCCCTGTGTACGTTTATTCACGCCTCATTCATTAAAATACTTTCCAACGCCTGGGAAGTTTACTGAGAATGTAATATACACACTGACAGTAGAGAATCATTTTACGGTAGGAGTTGGCACCATATCTGCACGTTATTCGAACAGCCAAGGTTTACGGCTCGGTACTTTTGTGGTTTAACCTTCAAGTTAAAAACAAGTATATACCGGCGACAATAACCTCAAAGGAGAACTATGTATTTGTCCGTCCGCGTTTTGTAGGACGGTCATCCGTAGTCTTCACAACACGCTGGACCACAGTGTTCCACATCGTGTCGTTGATACCTTTTGCCTTCCCCAGGTGTTCCCTCAGTTGTTGTACTTCGCTCTCCAAATCAGCTACCCGAATACGCAACGAGCTCGCATCATCCCCCGTTCCGCCAGACGTGGATGAACCAACAAAGTGTTCGTGATCTTTGAGCATTGACGACGTTGAGTAGAATGACTCTTCGTCTTCGAAATGCTGCATGACACGTCAACAGAGGTTATGAATGATTGATAAAGAGATTTACCGAGCCACGAGCAGGTAAAAGCATCGACACCTCGTGGGATTCGCGAGCTTTGGACTCGCGCATCCGCTGGAAGGGAAGAACAGGCTTCACGGGAATGACATCTCGAGTGTCTGAAGAAGCGCTGAGGCTTAGTCCAAGGCTGATGTGACCTATGAGATCTGGAGGTCGAAGCATTGTTGCTAGGTATGTTATTGAAAGGTCTTTGTGGGCCGTTATAGAGCGTAAAAGCTGGTGGGACGCAATATCATAGATGTTGACAATGCCCGATGCAGTGCCCACTACGAGTAGAGACGATGTTAGGGATATCGTCAGGCAAGTAATTTCGTTCCTACGCAAAGTCAGTGAATTTAAGACATAGAGATATTTGAATGCGGACCCGACAGATATTAATCTCTTATTAGAGGGTATTGCGTTCTCGTCGTCTACGCGAATGCTGTCTGTCGCGCCTGCTCCACCAATTGCTTCCAGGTGATGCGCGTTTGCTCTTTCCCGAAAGAGGTTTACTTGGTGAATGGAACCATCTGACGAAGCAGCGAAAAACAGACGCTCGGTGACGTCCCATACTAGACAAGAGATTGGTTTAGGAAATTGGAAAGTTGTGAGAAGGGATTTTGAAGAGGTGTCCCAGAGCTATAATGAATGGGTTAGCGAAAGCATGCGCATAGGAGACTAACGTACCTTCACAGAGTGATCCAAAGACGCTGTTAAAACTCTGCATGATGGAAAAGCGCCGAGGCCACATATAATATCTGTAATGGGTAGGGTGTGGTCTGAAAAGGCGCAATAGGGAAGTACAAGCTCATTTTGTAGATCATCGTCCACCAATCTATAAAGTATTAGCATCCCGCAATGTTAAGAACGAGGATGCTGACCTGGACACTGACCAAACACTGACACCCGAGTCTTTGCTTCCTGATATCAACGCAGCGCCATCCTGCGTAAACCGAAGGACGGTCACTTCACGGTAATGGGCGTCCCAAGCGTGAAAGAGGATTCCTGAGGAAACCTAAAACTGTAAAGTATATGGAATTGAGAGATAGGTGAAGACCGACCTCCCACAGGTAAATACGTCCATTTGCTGTCCCGCCAGCGGCATAATTGCCTTTGGCATCGAGTGCGACACAGGATAGTTTTTCTGGAAGTACAGTCTTGAGACTGATTTGGTCCTACTCAAAAAATATTCGTGAGTGTCCTTTTCATTTTTCGTAGAACGAGACTACCTGGCAGAGCAGATAGTGGATGTCATTAGAGATGAACATAACATACCTTTTGAAAATTGTAGACGTGCAAGAGTGATTTATCTGGTTGAGCCGCGATGAAAAATCCTCCCTGAGCATCGACAGATTCGACTAAAGATGTGCAATGGGGCGCGGCGTTTGTCTGCTTGAACGATGCCAAAGAGTTTCCCGACTGAATATCATGAATAAAGACAGCGCCAGGCCCAGTCGAGGAGCCAGCAGTTGCGCAGAAAATTGTTTCGTGCAGGTGCATAACAGAGTTGGCTTTAATTACGTAAGACAATGAACTTGGCTTTAGACGTCCATGACTGAAGACTTCAAACACCAAATCGCCATTCGGCTGTCCAGGGCGCTCAATACGATTAATCCAAACGACTTGCTCGCACAGCGCGTTATCGACATTGCAAAAGCAACGACGCAGGATGGATTTATGAATGGTAAGTTCTCGTCACCCTCCAGCATCGCTTGCTCACTTTCCTAGCTGCGAGGTCATTTGGCAAGTTCCAAGACGCGTTTCTAGGTGAATTGTATGCCGATATACATACCCATGTCAAGCAGGAGGAGTCCGGCCATGTTCCACAACCAATGGCTGGCATAACTGTCCACGACAGCGATATCCTTGAGCCTGAACAGGCCCGGCAAGGCGGTCTGGTGCAGAACGACAAAACAATGGTGCGGACTGGCCTCCCTTGCCGACTAGAGCTAACCATTCCTCAGCAACATACATTTCGAAAACCTCTGGAGCCTCCGACGCCACGAACTTCTGTACTTGGGCTTGACCGGCTGGCAAAAGAGAAACGAGCTGCAGCAGAGGCCGATGGACTGTCTCGCAAGAGGCCTAGAATAGACGAGGAGCCCATGTTCAAAGGTGCGTCCTTGTATGGCTGATAATTTCGACCAACTGACTTGCCTGCTCAAGTGCCACATCTACCATCTCGCAATGTCCGTCAACGCGGCGAAGAAACTCCCTCTCATGCTGGTGGTCTATCGGACACCGCTCGTCAACGTCTTGATGATTATAGACGCACTCGGGACAAGCAACGAGGTACGGAGAAATTCCTTGTCTACACACAAAATTTCTCATCGTCTTTAGATGGTTTTGCTATTGTTCCCGAACGTAGAGAGGACGGCCCTAAAGGTTTGGGCGACTTTCAGCGTAGGTCCAACCGCGACGGTCGATACGACAGAGGTCGACGGGACTATGACGATCGTAACAGGCGAGATGGCAACGACAGGCGAGGCTCAGATCGATATGGCGGTGGTTGGGACGCTACCCCACGAGGGGATACCAGCAGAAGGTACAATGGCGATGCTCCCAGTGTCAGGGTGCCAAATGTGGGCTGGGATGCTACCCCGCGATTATATCGTGAAGACACCCCTGGTTCTACGCCAACAGGTCGTCGATGGGATTCTACGCCTCGATTATCTCGCGAGTCAACTCCTCCTCTGGATATTCGAGAATGGGAAGAGGAGCAGGTCAAACTTGATCGTGACTGGTACACCGGCGCGGAAGAGGGGAATCTTGCTGGCGACGAAGACCACAATCCTCTGGCTCAATATGAAGATCTTAGTTTGCTGAAGGAACAGGAGATTCAAGCCAAATCCGTCAAAAAGATTTCCGCTCGACAGGCTCAATACAACAAGGACAACGATCTTTGGGAAGCCAACCGCATGCTTACGTCTGGTGTCGCAACACGACGCACCTTGGATCTTGACTTTGAGGATGAGTCGGAGAGTACCGTGCACGTCATGGTGCACGACCTCAAACCACCTTTCCTGGACGGTCGCACTGTCTACACGAAACAATTGGACCCCATCAACCCCATCCGCGACATGACGAGCGATATGGCTATCTTTTCCAAGAAGGGAAGCGCCCTCGTGAAGGAGAAAAGAGAACAGGCGGAGCGCGCAAAAGCTGCCGCTAAACTCGCGGCTCTGGGTGGTACTGCACTCGGCAATATCATGGGCGTGAAAGATGAAGAGGCTGAAGCTGACGGTGCGTTCCGCTTATTCCTTTTCTTGCTCGAATACACTTCATTCACGTAGACTCTTTGCAGCTGCGGCAGAGAAAGCAGAGAAAGAGGCGAAGCAATCCGGGGAGAAGGAGGATTACAAAGGGGAGTCGAAGTTTGCGTCACATCTCAAGGCTGGTGCAGGCCAGAGCTCTTTTGCGAGGAATCGTACTTTGAAGGAACAGCGGGAGTACTTGCCAGCGTTTGCGTGTCGAGAGGATTTAATGAAGGTTCTGAGAGAGAATCAAGGTATTTCTCACCTACTTTTCGACCGCACTGTCATTAATGTCTGTCTAGTTACCATCGTCGTTGGAGAGACTGGATCCGGTAAAACTACTCAGCTAGCACAATTCTTATACGAGGACGGCTACTGTGCTCACGGTTTGGTCGGATGCACGCAACCAAGGCGTGTGGCTGCCATGTCCGTTGCGAAGCGTGTCAGCGAGGAGATGGAGGTGAGTTGTGCATCGCGTGTATTCCTAATCTCATCTCATCCATTGGCAGTGCAAGCTTGGTGGTGTCGTTGGTTATGCCATTCGTTTTGAGGATTGTACATCCTCGGACACCAAGATCAAATGTATGTCGTCTTCGCTTCTTCAAGTGGATGTTGCTCAAAACGAGTCCTAGATATGACTGATGGTGTTTTGTTACGAGAGTCTCTCAACGAAGGAGATTTGGATCGCTACAGTGTTATCATCCTTGACGAGGCTCACGAACGCTCTCTGAGTACGGATGTCTTGATGGGTCTTCTCCGCAAAAGTACGTCCTGTCTGAATTTGTCTTATTGCTCTCCCTCATTGTGATTTCCAGTTTTATCACGAAGGAGAGATCTCAAGCTCATCGTAACATCTGCCACAATGAATGCAGACAAGGTAAAATTTCCAATCATAATTCCGCCCAAGTTTCTGTATTGAACATTTGATAGTTCTCCAACTTTTACGGTAACGCACCGACGTTCACAATCCCTGGCCGAACTTTCCCAGTCGAAACGTTCCATGCCAAATCACCTTGCGAAGATTATGTGGATTCTGCTGTGAAGCAGGTCCTAATGATCCACTTATCTTTACCTCACGGAGATATTCTAGTGTTCATGACTGGCCAAGAAGATATCGAGATTACCTGTCAGGTCGTGCAAGAACGACTCGACCAGTTGGACGATCCGGCGCCGTTGGCCATTTTACCGATCTATTCGCAAATGCCAGCGGATTTGCAGGCCAAGATCTTCGAGCCCACAAGTGATGGTCGCAGGAAGGTCATTGTGGCCACGAATATCGCGGAGACTTCGTTAACAGGTAGGTTGTTTCCCAGTAGTGCAAGATCTAAACTAACGGTTTTACCACAGTCGATGGAATTTTATATGTCGTCGATGCGGGGTACTCCAAGTTGAAGGTCTATAACCCTAAAGTGGGTATGGACGCCCTACAGATTACGCCCATCAGTCAAGCAAACGCTAACCAGCGTACTGGTCGTGCTGGTCGTACTGGAGCCGGGTTCGTAGAGTTGCATGAAGCTCCTAGTACTTTTTGCTAACCCATTCTTTAGATTTTGCTATCGCCTATACACAGAAATGGCTTACCGGAACGAGTTGTTTGAGAACACTATTCCCGAAATCCAGAGGACGAATCTAGCGAACACCGTTCTGCTTCTCAAGTCACTGGGCGTTAAGAATCTTCTGGAATTCGACTTCATGGACCCTCCCCCACAGGCGAACATCTTGAACTCCATGTACCAACTATGGGTGCTTGGAGCGCTGGACAACGTTGGCGATCTCACACCCGTTGGCCGAAAGATGTCTGAATTCCCTATGGAGCCCTCCATGGCAAAGATGCTCATCGCCTCTGTCGAGTACAGGTGCTCGTCCGAGATGCTGACGATCGTGTCTATGCTCTCCGTCCCTAGTGTGTTCTACCGTCCAAAAGAGCGCCTGGAAGAAGCCGACGCTGCTCGGGAAAAGTTCAACGTCCCGGAGAGCGACCATCTGACGCTTCTGAATGTCTTCAACCAGTGGAAGAGCCATGGGTACCGCGACGACTGGGCGATGCGGCATTTCTTGCATCCCAAGCTGTTGAGGAAGGGCCGGGAGGTGCGGGTGCAGCTGGAGGACATTATGAAGTTCCAGAAGATGGAGTTGATATCTGCGGGGACGGATTTCGATATTGTGCGCAAGGCAATTACGGCAGGATACTTCCACCAGGCGGCGAGGGTGAAGGGTATTGGAGAGTTTGTGAATATTCGGTCTGGGTTGCCGACGCATCTTCATCCGACGAGTGCGTTGTATGGTTTAGGATGTGCGTTTCTTTCTCTCTCTTTTTCTTTTCGGGAGAGTTTACTCACTGTGTGCGATAGTCACCCCAAGTTATGTGATATACCACGAGCTGATTCTTACGTCGAAGGAGTACATGACACAAGTGACGTCCATCGACCCATATTGGTTGGCGGAACTGGGTTCTGTTTTCTATTCCGTGAAGGAAAAGAACTTTGACGAGCGTGGAAATCGCCGACAGGCAGACCGCGAGTTCTCGAAGAGGGCCGAGTTGGAGACGGAGATGGCAAAAGCACGAGAAGAGTAAGTGGCCAAACAAATTCTGTTTTGTTAGACATGCTAACTGTCCTGGTAGGACTGCGAAGAAGGTCTTAGAGGATGAGATAACGAAGAAAACATCGAGTGGATCATCGAAAATTATCGTTCCGGGTACACCTCGACATCAAGGCATAGGCGCTGGAGCGAGAATATCTGCTACGCCTAGACGTAGAGTTGGTATATAAGCAAGCTATTGTACATATTGCCGGTCCATGTATCTATTATTCAAAGCGTCTCATTCCGTATCCAAGAGTAAATCAACCTCGACGGAGAGCGTCCAGACGTGCTTGTAAGGCGTCCTCGTCCGTAGAACCACCAACTGGCGCGTCCCCAGGACCATCGGTGGGCTTTGATGCGAGTCCGGGTGCTTCACCCAGTGCGACTGGTTGTCGGTTCGCAGGCGCTGCTGAAGCCACTGCGATACCGGTTGGTGCATCGGTGAGCTAAAGAAATGCGTTAAGGGCAAGTTGGACGTCACAGCGAAGATCATACCTGCTGTGAAAGGTTGACACCAATCTCATCGAGAACCTGTTTGAGGATGTTCTCGCCCTCTTCCTCCTCGTCCTCCAGATCGTCCTCCATAACGTCGTCAACAGCGTCGGACATCATCTCTTCCTTCATATCCATCATCGAGCTCTCTTTCTCAAATTCTGTCATGATGCGTTGGATTGCAGGTAGGTTGAGACCGCGATTCATGGATGCCATAGCCTGTAGATCGATTGGCGCGGTGACGACGAGGAGAAGACAGTAATTACACGAGTAGCACCTCTCATTGCCTCAGCCATAGACTGGTTACTGCGCAGAGTCTGTATTCGGAGTCCGACGGCCTGGAGCTGGGTGCGCATCTGGGTGAACTTTTGAACGTAGCGCCGTGTACGGACGAGATCTTTGGCCATTATCTTGCATGCGTTCTTGTGAACGTTGAGGGAGGATGATTGACTCTAAGGACTGTTGGACGCACCATCTGTCCAGCCTTTGCGCTCTTCTTGATATCCGCAATGAGTTTCTTCTCGCTCTGTTCCAGTTTGGTGCGTTCGCGGTCGAGCTCGCGCTGCGCCTTTGCCAGAGCGCGTTGGTGCTGGCGCAGACGCTCTGCTGGGGTGACGGACCGTCCAAAGAGCGTTTCCTAGACATACGTGAGCCAGGACAAGTAGATGAGATAGAGAATGAGAACTTGCAATAATGTTCATGGTGGTAAAAGGACAAGTGCAGACTGCGCGTGACTTCATCTTTCTTGATCATGGACCGCGCGCAGTCTCCTTCCCAAATTGCGGCCTCGTCGTCGCAGTACCACAGGCCGTATTTCACCCAGAAGGATATCGACTACCTCTCGGAGAAACGACAATTAAGAGGCCCACAAGAAGAAAAGATTCGACAGAAAGCATGTAGCTTTCTCGAGGCCCTTGGTGGAAGAATTGGCTTGCAAGTACCTCTTTCTACCCTCCAAAACTCCAATTTAAGGCTTCGTAGCCCCCGAAAAACTATTGCGACTGCCCAGAATTTATACCACCGATTTCACCTATTCTTTCCTCGCAAAGACTTTAATTATCATGTAAGTCATCCTCCGGTCAACCTGCTGTTCTTACCTCGCCCTAGGACGTGGCATTAGCAGCCGCCTATGTCTCTACCAAGATGCATGATACTCTCAAGAAACCACGCGAACTCCTCGCCGTTTCATACGCTCTGCGTTACCCAGACCTTGTAGCGAAATCCAAGAATCCAGCAGGAGAGGTTGACCTCGACACCATGGATCCGACAGTGCGCCCTCTTACGTGGGCGAAGCCTTGTTCTGACTCTTATTAGATGGTCGAACGCGACCGACAACGACTGCTAGCCGTTGAACGACTCATCCTCGAGACAATATGTTTCAATTTCACTTCCAAAATGCCCTTTCCATACGTTATCAAGATAGGACGAGCTCTAGGAGGTCTGTCTCATTGTCCCTGTCAATTATAACATACTGAAGGCTCTCTACAGCTGACAAGAAACTCGTCAAGTTAGCGTGGCGGACGGCGGTAGACAGGTATGCCTATCCGCGTCTCTCTATCCAAAGACTAATATAGCTCCAGCCACCGAACCGTAGTGACGATACAATATCCACCCGTAACCATTGCCGTAGCAAGTATATACGTCGCTGCCTGTCTACTCTCGTTAGACGCAGTATCCCCCCTCCACCAAGAATCCGAAGTCAAAAGCGCACAAGACATACGAACCCTCCTCAGCCACCAAGGAGACTGGGAACGTCGTTTCCAAACACATGCAGAAGACCTAGATGGCAAGTCTTCGGTATCCAATTTTTTTCGAAATGCCAACCCCCTTCCAGTGATAGCACACATAATACTGGATCTCCTCATACACGCTACGCAACTTCCATCTACAAATACATCTCCCAGCACGCCCTCATCGCCTCACCCCTCCCAGTCATCCCCCCGAAGTCATCTTTCTGGCTCTCATTACCTAAATGAGCCAATACCATATAATGCCGACCAACTCACGCAGCTCAAAATCCACCTACGAGAACTCGAACACAAGCCGCGCGAGCGACGAAATCACCTTGACACCTTGGATGATGCGTCTACCATGATTGGGAAGAATGAAGGCAGCGTCAGGTTCATGTTCGCGCCACCAGAGTTCGTCAAGCCTGTGTAAATATGTATTTCATTCTCTTTTGTTGTAACAGTGCGAGCAAGGGACTTTATCCTACGTCATATTTATAGTTACCTTCTTCTCGTCAAGTTCAACTCACGCGTAGGGTATGCATAGCGTCCAGATACTAAAAATAATTACATAATGATCTCCCCTTTGGGTCATTTCCCTCATCCCGCCCTTTTGGGCGCGATTCAATAATGTGCAACGTCTTCTCGTCTTCTCGCCCTTCTAGATGATTCATCATAAAAATAGCCTAGTTCTTATATTTTTATAACCCGTATTTACAGGATTCTGGTAGATAGATTCCGATGAACTATGAACAGAGAGTACCGCACTTCGCGAGACCTAATAATCCGGATTTGGATTGCTACATATGTGGCCAAAAATGGAAAATCTGACAGCATTTCATCTTGAGGGTCCTGTCGAGAGCTCAGAATGAACTTGGAGGCTATCAGATACAGTGTATTGGGAAATACCTTCTTCCTGAGCTCTGAACGCTGAACCAGGAGATAGACATACAGAGCTCTCTCCTTCTTTTCGCTCCTTCCTTTTTTGGACAGCATTTCAGACTTTAGAACGTGCCACGACTACAAAAAACTTCGAAAATGATCAATTACCGTCCTTGTTCTATTGTGCTCCGCTCAGGTTGATAATGGGTACGTGACCTGATCTGCGATTGGCAGCTACCTTTCTATCACTTACCATCATCGAGTGGCAGAGCAGTACGTGTGTATGCACGTTACAAAATTCAATGGCTCACCCCATTTTTAGGACAATCCATGTCTATCGAAGTTTTCATAAAAACCGAAGACCCTTCCCGGGTGAATCGGATGAGAATCACCGCAGGATTCATGGATACATTTGTGGACTCGTTAGCAAATCTAGACAAGCCAAAGCACTGCGCATGCTACTATCTCTCTTGCATGCATATATTCAACACCGAACCCTCAGTATACGCCGAACTCCGTTGCGTGCGCCCAGACATCTTTGCCGTAATTCTACGCTTTTTAACCATTCGACGCCTCGATTCTGCAATCCTCGCTCTGGAAAAACGGTTGTCGACGTGCCAATGTGCTGAGACATATGGTCAACCAACTTTCGATTCGACCCACATCTTGGACGCTCCACCGATCGGCGAGGCGTTTCCTCACCTCGTTGAGAGGGCGGTTTCCTTCGTATCCCTCGCCTTTCTCGAGACCGGTCGTATTGAAAATCAGTGGCCTTCTCTAGATCAAGCCCGCAAGGAGGCTCGAAAGGCCGAGCAACGAGGAGAGAGCCTCCCTTGGCCCAAGCAGCCGAGCGATGTGTTTGTGAACCCGCCCGAGATGATGCTACAGTCACTGTGGAAGCTGTACCACGCCTACGAAGAACAGAAAATCGTTATATTCATCCATCTCCTCATGCTCTCCGCTGGAACAACGTTCACCTCAGTGATCTCCACTGTACCCGACTTCCCTCGACAGTTCATGTACCACTTCGAGCGGGTGCTTGCTCTGCCAGACAGTGCTCAATCACGCCTCTTATTCACCATGGTCCTACACATTTTGGTCTGCGTGAGGAATCGCTTCTTCGAAGGGGATATGCACCTGATCACTGCATGGCAGCCACATGCAGCAGACATGGTCATGTCCGTGTCAAAGGCTATCTACATATATGACGCTCTCCCTGGTTCAATGGTCTCTGACGGCCCACAAACCCCGACCAAAAAACTGCTTGCTACATGCGGCCACGTCCTCATCCTAATGGCTCGTGAGGACCCGAAGATCCAAGCCAATATCCACCGCTACCATCCCATGATCATAACAGAATCACGACTATTTTCAAGTTCGAAACAAATTCCAGACCAAAACCTTGTCGTCGCGTATGACAAGATCTACAGACTGGTCACGTCGGATAGGTGCCACGCCCCCGGGTGCTTCGAGACTTTTAGCAAACAGAGCCGCAGGTTTCAGGCTTGCAGTGGGTGCAAGGTCGTGTCGTACTGTTCGAAAGAGTGTCAGGCGTTGGCGTGGAAGCATACCGACGTCCCTCACAAACCGTTCTGCGCCGCTTTGGTCTCGTACACGAAGAAAATCGGTGTCGATTGGAGGAAGACTGCGATTCGGCCTCAGGTAGACCCAGAGGGCGTCGCTAAGCTGTGTTCAGCAGGAGGCGTGACGAGGGAGGAATCGAGAAGGATTCTCAATTTCGATCTAGATTTGATCAATTGGAATTCTTGGTTCAAGACCATGGGAGAGGTCAATGGGCCTGAATTTCGTCGTCTCATGGCGACGAAAAGACATATGTGAAGAGTCTCTTGCTATATTGTCACTGCTTTCCTTGTTAACTTGAATGTTGTTTTGTTTTTCATCGTTTACTCTTCGTCTTGTTCAAGTTGTTCCGAGCCCTTCGTCGATGTATAACATGCCTGTTCAACATTTATGTACTATCACCATCACCGTCGCTTTACCGCCTTGTGTATAATATCCCTTTCATTCCGCACTCTTCTCTCGGTTTCTGAATGCAGCACTTGATAAATAGTACGGACTGCTGGTACTATCGTAAACTTAAGCTTGCTTCGCCTCGGACAACCTGCATCGTTGAGTAGATAACAATCTCTACTTAGGCATTGTGGCAATTCAAGAGGTAGCTTGAAAGATATCGTGGACAAATCATGTCTGGTGCTAAATGCTTAGTTTGTTCTCTTCTATTGTAACAGTCATTAAAATAGTACGCAAGGGACTTTATGCTACATTCTACTACTTCATCATAATATATCGTTACATTGTCCCAACCAGCTCACTAGTCAGTACAGCCCAAAAGTCAGAACTACGCCACAGTCAAAAAAAGAATAATATCAAAGTCGTGATATCACTCACTAGTCTTTAGCTTCCTCTTCAGCTCCATCCTCCGCGCCGCCCTGTACTCCATCTTTAACCTTGTGTACGACAAGAACCCATACGTAGGCGAGAAGATGAACTTCTCCACACGAGGAATGGGCGACTCGGGGTAGTAGCTGTCATACACCTGGAAGCGGGAGGGACTGGCTCGTGGTGTACTGTGCGAATCTCCGGAAGATCTGGGCGAACCACGGATCGGCCTTGTACTCGTAGCCATCGACCCTTCGGTGTACACTAATGGTAGAGAAGGAATTGACTCGATTGGTGGCGGCTCGAATACCTGTCGAGGTTGGGTGGGAGTGGAACCATCGCTCAAGTTCCTTGTAGTCGGGCTTGCTGGTTCGACGGTGGCGGAGGCGGGTGGGAGCGCTGCAGGACGGGCAAGGCCTGACGGTGCACCCATAGACGAGTAGAAAGAATCAGACGGTATCGCAATGTGGTACTCTTCCGGGCTGGTCGTAAAGGGACCTCCCAGGATGTTGATTTGTGGAGTGTCTCAATGTAAGCATAACTCGTCAGTACACTCAAAGGAATGTCAGAGTGAATGACAAGCTCACCGCCTGAAGTCGTGATGCTGCTCATGTCCAACGTGTTACCAAGGAATCCTCTTGGTGTCCTCCGCCTGCGTGAACGGCCTCTAGTAAAGAGTGGGAATGGTGGGAAATCTTCATGACTGTCTTCTACATATGTCGAGGTTGCATTCCTGCTAGGTGTCTCAGCATTCAAAGTGTAGTCGAGGCCTGTAATGCTTCCAGACGGATCGTGTGGTATGCCTACCAAGTCGTCAGCATCATCACAGTCATCAGAGTAAGGCAACTGACCCCTCAACCTATGTGCTACGGCGTTGAGATTGTCCTCTGTTTCAGTGTCATTCGTAAGCGTTACCGCAGTTACCGCTTGAGAGGATCCCACAGAGGCTGGAGCCTGATAGTTACGCAAGAGATGTCGTGAAGTCTCATCGAGGGTCATCTGGGTTTGAGTAGGGCCACTAACGCCCGCCGAAAAGGAACTTTGCAAACCCGGGATCAACGAGCCACCAACTTGAACGTCGATCTCAGTAGGGACAGGCGAGGAAATTCCAGGCGGATTTGCCTCCCCTACTTATTATAAGACACAGAACACAGAAGGAAGGGAATGTAAGAGACTCACCACTGCCACTACCAGTACCCGATCCAGAATCTGCTGGGGCGCTAACATAGCTGAGTGACGTCGAAGTCGAAGTGACCTTCCCCGATGGAGTGTTACTGCCAGGGCGTGGTGCTGCATCTCGGGTATCATCGAGCACGCGTTGTGAAGGAGACGGCTGAGATAACACAGAGCCTCTACGCTGAAGCTGAGAATTCGAAGCCCGAGATTGCCCGGATGGCAAAGACTGCTTAGATTGTGGCGTCTGTGGAACAGGAGCAGGATCCAGAGATTTTGTCGCAGGCGGAGAGCTGGAAACCAGAGTGGCTTGTACATGAATGATTTGACCATCAGCCTGAGTTGGAGTGGGCTCTATCGCTTTGGTTGGAGCTTCAGCAGCAGGAGTTTCCAGTACATCCATCTTTTTACGTCCGGGCCCAGGAAAAAGCTTCAGTGCCTTGGTGAGTAGAGCAGACCGTATGTTGGACCGTACTGGCAGATCTATGACTGGATCCGTAAAAACCTTTCGGATGGGTCCCATGGGACCTGGTGTGGGGCACCTTGCTGGGTCGGTAGTGCCGTCGGGGGGCGGGTCGACGAAGATAGTGGGTGGATGTCTAGGTTCAGTACCATCATATGATGGAGAGTATATGGATAATCTGGAGCGAATCCTAGTCCGCCTAACGCCGACTTCTTGAAAGACGCGAGTGATCCATGCTCTGCAGGCGGCGAAGAGAGTCACACCGAGTATCACCTCGAAGAAGCCCGAGGGATCGTCGTGTCGAAGCACCACTGGTTCTGACGGGGATGACGGTAGTGTGGCCATGCTGATACCTGGAGTACGGCCTGGAGAACGGCCCGGGGATGTGGTGCGGGAGATATCGCTTATGTCGGAGAATTCGTCGACGGGAGAGAGCCTGGCCGGAGGCACAGCGAGAAAGGAGACCGCGTTTACTGGCGCAAGGGTGGCAGGTGGCCTCGTCGAAGCTGGGGGTGCTGGTACTGGCGGTTCTGGCGCTGGTGGCTGAGCGTCGGGCATGCTACTGTTAGCAGCCTCGACGCCGGCGCCAAGGTCTGGGGCAATTTGGGGTTCGGGAACGGAGGAAGAAACTTCGGGCATGAATAGGCGTCAAGCTGTGAATAATCGTTAGTATGTTTTCGTGAAGGTTGGAAGAGCTGTCGATCTCGTACCAATTGTACCCCTCCTTTTGTACGCTTCCATCTCCTTTGTATTCTGTGAGCGTAGAACAAGGGAACGATCCTCGATACAAAAAACAATAATATCATAAACGAGAACAATACCCTCGAGGCTGATGTATCTGTTTTAGAACAATACCACTGGGACCCACAGTGGTTACGAACAGATCCATCATGTCCACACGAACGAGACAAGAAGTGGTGCCAGCGTTTCCAAGACGCTACAAGTCAATGAGAATAATAGACAAGCGACGTGACACTGAGTTGTGGTGGTGGTGCCACTGTGACTTTCAGTTCATAGGACCTGGCGCAAGAATTGAAAAAATGTGGCGGGGTGGCGGTACGTTCAAACCAGCAGTATTTTTGTTCCAACAAGTTTCTCCTTTGAGGTTGACCAGATTGCCAGATTTCTTAATGATAATCAATGGATATCACTGGTGGAAGCTCGGAAGACAAAGCGATCACGGGCACGTGATGGCGGAACCGATGTTGAGGCGTCGGAGATACTTGTCTTTTAACCGCCACCATCTGCACAGATGTGCTGTAAACACCATCCTTAATGCCTCCTGGAACGCCACACAACTCGTTCATCGTCGAATATCCGTACATTCGTGTCGATGATTTCAGGACGCTCAAGGAGCCCGCGAAACTCCATCTCCTCACTCATGCTCACTCGGACCACATTGGAGGTCTGCAGGCCAAGTCCTTCGACCAGCAAGTAATCTGCTCGCGGGATACCAAGGAAATCCTTCTTCGCCATGAGGTCTACAAGGAACGAGCTTTACATGAACACCAGTTACGCGCAGAGAAGAAGAGGACATATGGCCACCTAAAGGTCGACCCAGTCATCAGTGAACACGGAGAAGTTTATTATCAAGGATCTAAAGATCTGCTCGTGCGTCCTAGGCCATATATCCTTCTCTCACCTTGACAACATTGTTTTGCAGAAAGTACTTCCACTTAATACCCCTACCCTAGTCGAGATATCTGGAAACCAGTCCGTCACTATTACTCTCATCGACGCTAATCATATGCCCGGCTCCGTCATGTATGCTTGTCTACCTCATATACATATGTATCCTCAACTCATCCCAACTAGGTTTCTCATCGAAGGCAATCAAGGCGCTGTCCTGCACACTGGAGACATTCGCGCAGAGCCGTGGTTTTTGGACTCACTGCGACACAACCCTTTTCTTCAACCATATTTATCTGTTCCCGGAGCGACACCTGGAGTTTACAAGACCCTCAAAGCTATTTATCTCGATACGGCATGTGTTATGAATATTGAAGATGTCCCCACTAAGGTATGTCAATTACGTTTCCATCGCTGTCGTCTAACGCTGCCTAGGAGGACGCTACGACTGGCATGATAGCCTTGATGCGGCTCATGCATCCCTCGACTCATTTTTTCTTGAATACTTGGACTTGGGGATATGAAGATATACTTAAGGCTGTCGCGCTAGCGTTTGGCTCAAACGTGGGTATTATTGCTCATTCTTTGGACGAGTACTAACTGGTTGAAATAGATACACACAGACCGATACAAGCATTCCATTCTCACCCGTCTCTCGCGGGAACCAATTCTTCGGGCGGCGTCCGTCAGAGATCCCAGCATAACAAGATTCCATGCCTGTGAACGATTCGAGCGCTGTGAATATGTTGATGTTCCTGTAGATGCACCGAATGGTTTGAGTACTACAGGGGAACGCGTCGTCTATGTCAATCCTGTCAGCACGATGAACACGGCGCGATGGAGGACATATCAAACGAACACCCGAAATCAAATACTGGCTGGCGAGGAAGTGACTTGTCTGGTAAGCTCTTAGCGACTACCTTCTATGCAACGTATTGACGACCAACAGCTTGTTCCTCTTGCTCGACATTCTCCCTTGCCTGAATTACAGGCCTTCGTAAATCTGTTCAGGCCGAAAACGATCGTTCCGAATACTTTGGATCCAGCTTTGGATAACTTAGACTGGGCCGGAATACACCGGGCATTCTCACCCTACCTCCGTGGATTAGGCTCTGCGCCTTCAACACAGTCATGCGACCTGCGTGTTCTCAATGACCTGTCTCACGATGAGGATGGTGTTGATGTTTCGCTGAAGAACCTCGTAGGCGAACAGGCTGAAGAGCTTGCGGCCAAATGGGCAGATAACAGAGGAAAGCAGAGGCAACTGGAGGTTATCAGAGGATGGTTGGGCATTCCGGCCAGCGGAATTTCCGCCACTTCAACAAGGCCTCTGCAGCAGAATGCCCACGATAGGAGCGGTTATGACTCTAGCTCTGATATGGACGATGACGAGAGGGGAAGGACGATGCACAAGCTTTTGGCGCCACACCTGGGTATCGAAGTTGTCGATTCGCAGAGCGAGGTGCACTCGTCGTCACCATTGATGAAACCGGTGTTGCCGTCACCCAAATCGTCGCCTCTGGCTCGACGACCTTCTCCCCCGCTTAAGAGAAAACGGCCGTCGCCTTCTCGTGATATAACGCCGGTGAAGAAGAGGAAGTTGGACGTTCTGAAGACGCCTTCGCCACTGCCCCGAAGCTCGCCTTTCTCGAATATGGATACACCTACCCCCAGGCCGAAGAACCGGGCTCTGTCTTCACCTAATCTCCAGAGACGCGTACCGGAAGGATTGCAATATAAAGCTACCTCCGTTCGTTCTCCCCGACATGGTTCGCCCTTGAAATTTAGCATATCTATGCCAGGTCCCTCACGAATGGACATACTAAGTCGTCAACGACAACCCTCTCGAAAGGCCAATTCGCATTCTTCTGACGACTCTGACCCCGACGATGATCGTGGCACCACTGCAGACTTTCTTTTTGGCGGCTTTCACCCGCCCCAGAACGATAGCTCTAGCGTTCATGAAGAGGACGAAGGACAAGGCGAACCTCTGCATGACATTGGGAACATCGACGATAGCTTCGAGAGTGGACCCGTGGTTCTCAAGATTGAGCGGTCTGTCACCAAGTCGACGTTCACGAAGGCTCTCCCGGCACCATGTACACCTCTGAAGACCGAGAAGATGCGGGATGACCAGAAACGAAACGCTGTGCGCATGCGGAACATGTTGCAGTATCGGCCTGAATCACCCAAGCTTCAGACTTTGGAGAGGCGGGAAAGCTCTCTGGTGCTGAAGATTGGGCATGCGGAGGGGAAGATGCAGGTGTTGGAGAGGAAGCTGCAGGTTCTGGCTGATGAGAAGGAGGCGAGGGGGGAGAAGGGTTTGGATGAAAATAGGGTGAAGAGTATAATGGAACGGGTGGTCAAGGCCGTCAAGGAGGGTCGGCGAGCTGCAGAGGTCATGCCGTTGTTGGAATGTACGCTTGGAGCTGAGGGCGCCCAGGCAATTGAGGAGTTCGATCAGTAGTTAATCTTGTAGCTTGGTAAGACTACGATAAATACTTACTCAGCATAGGTATTATTGGCGCGTGCATGGAAGGGCGGTCAACCGTGTTGTGAGTCACCATCTACATAACAGCAGACCCCTGATTGGAATTCGTGCATCTTACAATGTCCTCTCAATCCGTTCTCTGGGAAGAAACGCCCCTCATCCAATCTCAGTACATCTCTAGATTGCTAGGGTGTTCTGTATATCTCAAGCTTGAAGTGAAGATCCCAGGAAACTTGGTTATCACAAATCTGATCAGTCCATTCAGAATCTCCAACCGTGCCACTCCTTTAAACAACGAGGCATTTCTTTCTTTGTTCAGAAGGCGAAAGAAAAACATGGAGCGTCGGTGCATGCTATCGTCGCGTCAGGCGGTAATGCCGGACTAGCCGCCGCGTCGGCAGCCAACCGTCTCGGCGTGCGATGCACAGTCTACATTCCGGAGGGCGCAGCAGCGCGCACGATCCAACTACTACAAGGTGAAAACGCACAAGTCTTGGTTGCAGGCAATTGCTATTCGGAAGCTCTGGGAGCTGCGCGTGCAGCTGTGGACAACCAGAGCAACGCGTAAGATATATGTATTTTTATATTCGCGATATTTCTGATTGGGGTCATGGATTAGTGTTATGATACCGGCGTATGAAGACGCTACACTGTGGGAGGGACATAGTTCAATGGTGGATGAGATCACAAAACAGCTGGCGCGCAAGCCAGATGCGATCTTTTGTAGCGTCGGAGGCGGCGGGTTACTGGGCGGGATCATTGTCGGAAGCGAAAAGGCTGGGTGGAATGACGGTAGGTGTCGTATTCTCTAACTAATGTGTGCAACTGCTGAAAGTTGAATGTAGTGCCCATAGTCGCGCTCGAAACAGAAGGATCCAACTGTTTCCATTACTCTACCCTTTTGAATGGCCAACGTGCCAGCCAGTTCAGCCAAAACCTGCCACCATACGTCGAAGCTGTTGAAGACAAGGAGGAAAACATCAAGCTGGCGCAGTTTAGCGCGTTCTCGTCTTTGGCGTCCGGATCTTTGGGTGCATCTCGACCTGTAGCCAAGGTGGTTAAAATGGCGTTGGAACGGCCGGGAGGAGTGAAATGTGTTACTGTCCCGGACGAGCTTAGTATGCATGCTGCCGTCTCACTCGCTCGTACGTGTTTGTGAAGATAGTGTGTATTTTGCTAACTGCATGATATTGGTAGGCGACCATAAGTTTCTTGTCGAGCTGGCGTGCTCAACGACACTCGTTCCGGCGTACCACCCAGCGTTGTTCGAAAAGTTGGTTGGGCCGGGAGAGGGAAAGACGGTCGTCTTCATTGTTTGTGGTGGCTTCAAGGTGTCCATAAAGGATATCATAGATTACGAGGCAATGATTGAGGAGAGTGTGTCGAAGCGCGGATCAGGGAAGTGGAAGGTTATCATTGACGACGGTGAGATCGTAGAGCTAGAGAAAAGGCCTGTTTAGTTATCTTAAGAGGTTGGGATATAGAGACGCACTTTATCAATGTTCTTCATTCTGTCCATGTTTCGAGGATAGCCGGCGCGCTTTGAGACGCGCTAATTCTTCTCTCAGTGCACCCTGTTCTGTGGGGATTTCCTAACGGAATATGAGCATACAACCTGGAAACTAGTCAGGGATAGTACCTTGTTCGCTGTCGGTGGGAACAGTTTGTCCTTGTACTGAGAAACGGTTATTAGAGCTTGCGCAATGTTAATGGTTCACTGACAGGCAGGACATTCTCCCTATACCAGACTGGGTCACCGAAATGTACCAAGGCAGCAATGGGAATGAAAAGATACAAGGAGAACTTGAAAATTTCGAGATTTGGTCCGCCCATGGTGGTTAGAAGTCAACTCGCAGCATACCGGCCGGCATCTCTACCAGCACCACGTGCATGTACGCCACATATTTCTTTCACATTGGCAATGATTATTTGTAACAAGAGTAGTCATATTCGAAGCAGGACAATATTTAGCACTTAAACGATAATGCGGTTGTCGATGGGCTCCATAGTATACGCCACATGCATCTCCATGTCCTCCACCTTGCTCGTATTTTCCTGGGCAATCGACCTACGCGCAATCTTGTATATCTCAGCAACGACGACATATATCACCAGCTGGCCAAACACCAGTCCCCAGTGCCAGGTAAGTCCAGTAATTTGGAACACCTTGTCGTTAATTGTCGGGATGTAGACAGTCCTGGATCGTCGTAAACATGCACAAGAAAATCGAGGAAAGAGCAACTCACGGAAACACAGACAGCGACACGCAAGTCACAGACCAGAGAAGGAATTTGTTCTCTGTAAAGTTCATCTTGAACAAACTTTGCGTCATGTTTTTACACTGGAAAGTTTTATTTTAGCACAGTACAGCCTGAAGGGTGACGTTCAGCTAACCGTAAGTGCATGCACCATTAAGAGAAGTTTCATCGTGGCAAACGCGGTTCCTCTAGCCTTGTAGATAATTTCACAGCCAGCTTGCAACCCAACGAGAGCATCATTGCATTTAGGGTGGATATCGGCTTCCCCGTTTGCGACGCCGTACTGTACAATCACAAAGTTGGCCAACGTCTGGGCACCCATCAAAATACCATAGCCAAAAGTGTCTACATCACGGTCAGAAGACATTCTTGGCAACGAAAGAAAGAACAAGGCTTACCACAGTACCAGGATTTGGTGAAGATCGACTGGAAGTTATCTGGCGACAAAGTCATAGCATCGTGCGCGGTCGGCTCCATCCCTAAGGCCAACGCTGGTGGGCCCGCCGAGACAGTAACAAGCCACAATGCAGCCACAGGGGAAAGGGGATACACAGCGACACCCTCACTCCTGAAAGCGAGGCCAATCATCAAAACTGAAGTTTCCCCCACATTGCCAGATAGAAGGTAGACCAAGAACTTGGAAAGATTCTGGAATACAGAACGTCCCTTCCTGATTGCTCGCACAATCGTGGAAAAGTTGTCGTCGGTAAGAACAATATCAGCAGCTCCTTTGGCTACGTCGGATCCATTTAAGCCCATCGCCACTCCCACATCGGCCCTTTTCAGCCTAAAAAGACGCTAAGCATTGTGTTTGGGATGTCAAAGAGTAGAGGAAACATACGCAGGGGAGTCGTTTACTCCATCACCGGTCATGACAGTCTTACGCCCACGACGATGAAGCGCTTCAACCATTCTGACCTTTGTTTCGGGTGCACAGCGAGCAACAACGAGAGGGAGATCGGGTAGCGCGTCAACTTCGTCATTTGAGAGAGCGTCAAACTCTCTGCCCGTCATCACAGCGCTGTGTGCATATGTGTTGCCCAATATCCCTACAGACCGAGCAATAGCAGTCGCGGTAGCGGCCTGGAACAGAGTTGAGTCAGTTAAGTTCGTTTTTGAAAGAGATAGTCATACATGATCACCCGTAAGCATACGAGGAACAATTCCAGCACGACGAGAATCCAAGACAGCACCTTTCGATTCGGGCCGAGGAGGATCACTGGAACAGTATGAGCATGTACCATCATACTGAGGCAGCAAAAAGACTTACTATATCCCGACAAGACCGATAAAACAGCAGTCGATTTCTAAGACATCCCGCTTCGCCGTCTTGACAAGATCAGCATCAGAGTGTGGCATATACTTGCCAGCGAGACCAAGAACACGCAATCCTTCACTCGCAAGTTCATCCATCCTCTCAAGAATGTCGGCGACCCGCTCTTCAGTGATTGGAATACGCTCCTCACCAAGCCCTATGAAGGAACATCGCTCCAAGACACGTTCAACGGCCCCCTTCATATCTGTTACGCACTGTAAGCAATGTGTGCTTGTGTGAGCGAACAATTTGAGACATACAGATCAAGATATCATAGTCTTTAGCATCAGCAGATGTATCTTCCGGAATGAATTTCCAGGCAGTGGCCATTCGTTTGATCGTCGAGTCGAACGGATGCTCGACAAGCATTTGATAATGGCCGTCTATTTGGGCACTAGTTAATACTCCTTGAGTGCTGTGCCTCGATTCTACCCTTTGCATAATGTTCTGCTGGGTGGAGGCATGAGAAACGACTCGAGCGAGTGCCTGACTTCCAGTATGTTGCTTGCGGCGCGGCTGGGTCCTGGATAGAGGATGAGTTTAACGTCTCACAGCAAAGTAAACAACTAACAGATGCGGTTTACCGTGACCTGCCTTGTGAGCGAAAACTTGAAGGGCAACTTCAGTTGGGTCGCCGTTGGCATCCCAGTCTCCTCCTTCCAAGAGACGAAGAGTAGCCATGTTATTCAGAGCCGCGCTTTGAACCAGGTCTCTAAACGCGCCGTGAAGTCTATCGATGTGAACGATATCATCTCCAGACAAATCATCGTCCTCGTCCTCCTGTTGAGCGTTATTGTCCTCCAATGAGTCAACTGCTCGAATGGTGCCTCGGGGATAATAAGGACTGAGTCAAAGGTCAGTGCTACGGCTCCGCTACATACGAGCAACTGACTCTTTCCCAGTTTCGACAGTGTAAAGCTGCCCAACTTTGGTTTCGCATTTCTCGTTGTCTGGCTTCGAAGGAACCCAAGCTTTACGCAGAACCATTTTGCCAACCGTGATCGTCCCCGTCTTGTCTGAACAGATATCCGAAACGCCAGCTCTAAAAGGACATAGGTCAAACTAGAAAGCGAATAGAAATGACCTAGGAACATACAATGTTTCCACAGCGTCCATCCTGCGCACCAAAGCGTTGCGCAACGCTAGATCTCGACACGCAACAGCGAGAGTCAAGTTGACAACCGCCACCAATGACGCGGGAAGCAAAGATATAGCCGTGGCGACAGCATATGTGGCGATGGAATCCGGGATATTCTTGAATCCAGTACTAGCAACCACGACAATTGCGAGAACGATTGCACACCCCAGAAGAGTATACGCAAGCCAATTCAACCGAATTTGCAGAGGTGTAGTTCCCGCGACGCCCATGGCGACGGCAGCCTTGTGTTTGAATTTGGCGAAACCAGATGCAGAGTTGACTTCTTTGCGTTCCATAGCTTCTGCGATCTTGCCCAGCTCTGTTTTCATGCCCGTCATGGTGACCACGGCGCGCGCACGACCTTTAGTGACCTGGGACCCAGAGTATATCATGTTGACGCGGTCGCCGACGGGGCAGGTGGGGTCATCGAGTGTGTCGCTGATTTTGGCGACTGGTAGCGATTCACCGGTGAGCAAGGCTTCGTCACATTCCAGATTGCTGATGTGCCCGTCGATGATTCGAGCATCGGCGGGAACGACGTCGCCTATCTTGACAAGAATGATATCGCCCACGACGACGTCCTCACTAGCCACGGTCGAGATAGTGCCTTCACGAGATCCACGCTTCACTGACGCTGAGTGCCGAATAACAGTGGCGACTGGACTTCCAACCTGAGAAACCTTGAGATGGCGTCGAAAATAAACGGTAGGTGAAGAACGTACGGATTCCAAGGCAGATAAGACTCGAGCAGCTTTCCATTCCTCTGGGGACGGTAAGAACGACAATGGTTAGGAGGCTAACTTACGGGAATACCCGACATAAACATTCAGAGCGACCAGAGCACCGACAACGCCCGCCGCAATCCAATCCATAGTACCAAAGGACACTGCCATGGCGGCAAGGAGGACAATGGTCATAGCATTGGTGATCTGAGAGATGAAGATCTTGATTCTCGAAGGCGCTGATGGTGGTTTAAGCCTGTTGGGTCCATGTTGTGCGAGAAGCTCCTTTGCGCGGTCCTCAAAGAGGCCAAGCAGAGGATCGACCTTGTACGTTGAGAGTATTTCTTCTGAAGATACTGTATGGGGTGCTCCCCCGAAGTCGATACTTTCAGAGACGCTCGCTTTCTCCGACATCGTAGGTAGCTGCTAGGTAGGTGATAGAGGAAGACTTTTGCGACAGGGTAGGCCAGTAAGCAGCCATGAAGAAAGGCTGCGAAGAAGAGGAGGAAACAAGGAAAATGGTGTTGAAAGTTAAGGCTCTTATATTGTGCCAAGTCTTGTTCATGGCGGAACCTTGGCGGTAATGACGAAGGTTGGTATTAGTCAGAACCGGGTAAGTAAGTTCCACCCTTTACGCTCAGCGAGGCTCTACGTACCACCCGACAAGTCTCATCTTCCCATAGATCTGACCCAAATTCTAAGTGCAAAAAGCGCAACCCTCTAACCACTTTATACCGACCACCGTTGGGAAGTTCACGACTTCAAAAAACCCTGCCCGCACTGTGGCGTGGGCAACGCTTCAAGCGCGTCTGAGGCTACCAGTGTTCCTTGCGCGATTTTATCCCTGATTTCCGTCCTGGAAGATGATGAAAGTAAGAAGCAAGCCGTATTACCAAACAAAGTATCTGTGGCGCACACGAATTCATGATCCACCGCCTTCCCGATCCCGTTCTCGTCCAAGTGTCAGTAGGCTTGTTAGTATGCCACTGATAGCTTAGAATGGTGGTCAGAATGAAAGCGGACTCAGGCTCCAGTTGAACACGCGGGATGATAGCCAGTAATTATATCGATATTCGTCTATGGGTATACACACAAGCAAAATAAATAAAACACCGTAACATCCACCACACAATGAATCCCAACTCCACTAGAACCGCCACCGAGAATTATCGAGAACAGTTGGCCACCTTCGTAGTACCCGCTTGCCTGAGGAAGAGGTCGTGCTACTGTCGAAAGGCTTCTCCGTCCGGGGTACCCGCTTAACAGCCGTAGTGATCAAAGTCGTTTTCCTGAGCAAGACGCGAGTCGCCCGCTGGAGCGCCTCCTTCGTGTCAGATCGGGATTGCTGGAAAGCGGATTTGACATGTGTCTTGGTCTTGGTCGGCGAAAGAGGTCTGGTAGAGGGAGACGGCTCATCCTCCTCGTCAATGGTATCCAGTCGGGGTGCAAGAATAAAGCGATGGCGGAGAGGAACGCGGAGGACCTTGGGAGAGGAGTCGAGGGGCGGAGGCGAAGATGTTGGGCTCGCTAACCAATTATCCATGCGCATAGATAATGTTTTAGCGAGTCCAACATCCCCATCCTCTGGGCTCGAGGGATCGCAGTCCAGTTGGGTCAACGGCGTTGTGAATTCCGAAGAGGCTGATGCACGTTTCGATGGCGATGACAACGGTCGAAGAAGACAGGAAGAGGGAGGAAGTTTGTTGAATGAATCATCGTCGTCTTCCAGGCTCGAGAGTGACTGCAGAGATTCGTCCGAAAGCAGTGACTGGTTCGACGAGGAAAAGATGGAGGCATAAAAGCCAGCGTCAGAACTGCCTTCATCGTCACTAGCAAAAGGAGGTTAGCACGATGGATGAGACGAAGCAGGAAGGGCATACCTATCGAAGAAATCTCCAATGGACTCGTTGTCAATCGTCGAACGAGAATCCGAGGCCGAGAATAGGCAGGATTGGCGAATTGCAGGTGGCGGAGCGCAGGAGTCATCGGCACGGAAGAAAGGACATTGGTTCCACGGCGAAGACGAAGATGAAGGAATGAAGGAGGAGGATTGGATGGACGGTGGGCCAGAGGGTTCATCGGCGCGGAAGAACGGAACCAGATTCCATGGCGAAGATGAAGATGAAGGAGTAAACGAAGGCGATGGAGGGAAAAGGTCATCATCGCAATCCTCCGGTAGCTTCAATGAGTCCGCGGTAGAAAGAGGCTCAGGCTGGTCCCATGGCGACGACATCGACGCAAAGAAATCATCATCGGCGACTGGCGGGCGAGAATCTGCGGGCGAGAAAAGCCAAGAGGAAGGAGAAGAGGGAGAAGGGCGGGATGGCTGGGAGGAGAAATGTAACGGGAATGCGACACCATCAAAGCTATCCTCTTCTTTCAGCAAAGATTCACAACCAGAGATACCATCCTCTCCACCCGGAAACGAATCTGGACAACGCGAGAGTGGAAGAAGATCTATGACACACTGGAGAGAAGGAGAAAGCGTGAGCTGACAAAACGGAGTCGCAACCTCTCTCTCACGAGCCCGACGAGTAACCACAACGAGCGAACCAACACAAGCCACATAGACAAGGATCGAACACTTGAGATGAGACTGAGCGAGACGCACCTGAACCGACAACCAAGCCATAATGATACCCGTCTTGTTCCTCGTGTCATACCAGCAACGCCCGAGACTGATGCCACCCGCACTCAACCAACAGGCCGCAAGACTGACGCCAACGAACACAACCACTTCCTCGCTGCTGAGAAGGGACCAAAATGCTGGGAAAATCGGGTGCGCTGAAAGATCAGCATAGAACATTGCAATACTACTCACAAGAGCACGCTCCACTGACTCGCACCTTGCCAACAGACTGGTACCAATGCCGTTGAAAGTCGAGATGATCCGGTCAAAGACTGTCCAGCGATCCCTAGGTGAAAGACTGGCGACATTGACAATAGCATCCACAACGATCTCGTCCACATCGCACACGACACGCCCGACGAATCGGACGGTACGGGCGACGCCAGACACGGCGACCATGTCTTTGGAGGGAATATCCCAGAGCCAGACGCAGACCCTAGGAATCTGGCTGACCCCAAGGGCGAAACAGGCAAAGGCGAGTAACTTGAGGTTGCGGAAGAACGACCCAGTAGGATCGGAGGCGACGACGAGCTTGACATTGCTGAATCCGGTGGCGCACTGGGTCTTGAAGGGAGATGCGAGAACATAACGGGAGAATGGGCGGGATGAAGAGGCGGAGAGAGAGAAGGAGGAAGAGGGCGAGATGGCAGGAGAGAAACGCGGGATGGAAACGAGAGCGGGTTCGACCTCGACGGCTTCAGCGAGTTGGCCACGACGTTGGGTGACCATGAGGACGGCGACGAGGGCCACCACGAAGGAAGCGAGGACGAAGGGCAAGGGCGAGATGGAGTTGGAGCTGACGGTGACCATCGTAGGCGTCGAGGTAGGATAAACGCACAACGTGGGCTGGAAGGACTCGAGGATAACGGCGGGGCTGAGGCGTCGCAATGAGGTCTCCACCATGGCCGGGGACTCAAGAGGGTTTGGAAGGATGAACGGCAACGCGATGTAAACGACGAGGAAAACGGCGAGTTGGATGGCAAACATGGTAGCCGAAGGAATTCGCGATATCGAATGGGTGGTACGAGGGAAAGAGAACCTTGAAGTGATCGAGAATCGTACTTGCTCTTATATACCCAAAATTCAAAAACAGTGCCAAACATAAACGTGGCGCAATTCTCCGGCGAGTCCTTCGACAGACGTATAGTGTAGAACGTTCACCGAAAGAGGCATCGCCCAGTACAGGATTGAATTCGCGTCAGCCTTTGCAAAGGCGATTTCCTTTATTTCCTGTCAAAGCGTCAGCTCACGATCCGTCATCCATCAAGAAACCAACAATACGGGTCAAGCGCTCTAGGCGGTATCCTATAGTTTCCCGAAAATCCGTGTTTTGATAGAAGAAATGAACTACATTCACGCGATTGTCCTAAAATGGTTGCAGATGAAAGAACGCAAAAGTAAATCATCTGGATATTTCACCCATACAACGACTTTGGCCCCGTATATGAAGCCTGCCCAGGCAGCCGCGGCGTCCCTGTCCCTTTCGCCAGATACGGTGATCCTTTTTCAACCCGCGGAGTCCCAGTCGCCGAAATCGAAATCGCCAACGTATTCATGTACGCGCGCTCTCGTCCTCTTGGGTTGCAGCGGTTTAAATTCCTCCCTGCAAAGATGACCGGACCGCAGACGAATACAAAGGCGCTTGCCGTGAGTCAGGTGGATGCTGGCTGGCCAACGACGAAGTCGATGCAGAATCCGAGGACTCGATGCGTACGAGAGCCACCAGAAGAAGGCGGAACATATGGACCATTTTCCTGATTCCTCGTGGCTCGTTCCAAACGCCTACATAATCGTTAGCAATGTTTTCCAGGATATCTTTGGCAGCATACCTCCAGGTCCGCCAGCTCCAGTGCCCCGACCAGCATGTTGACCGCAGCTGTTCGACGGCACCATCTTAGGTGTTTGGTTACCCAGATCATTCGCAAGTGGTTCTCGGGCGACAAAAGTGTGAGAAATTCCGTTCGTAGAAGCCGGAGGTCTATAGTTGCCACTAGCATCGGCACTCAGTGCGTCATCCCCATGATAGTCTTCACTATCAGGCATTACAGGTCCAAATGGAAGCGCTTGAGGTGCATGGTTCAACCCGATTGCTTGAGCATTGGAAGCGTCCGCAATAAGAAACGGTGAACGAGACTACTACCATAAACATGAGTAAGAGTTACCAGGTAAGTAAATGAGCAACAGACCGGTGGCCCAAGTTGACCGTCAGACACAGAAATCTGAGATCGCCGACGCCATAGCCTGGAGATCCTGGCTCTATGTTCTATGTTCGTTGCACTCATTACCGACGCCATCAATTTCTTGCACCGCCGTCACGTGTGTATCACCACATATTTCCTGGCAGTGGCTACGATCCAGAGACGAAACTTACAAATACATTTTATACATCATAAACGTGTACAGCATAGACTAGCATGGCTTCGCATACGTCCCAGAGGGGGCGGTGCTTCCTTCTTCTTTGTCAAGCCTTCCCCGCTTATGTTCAGATTTGCTGAACGCACTTCCCAAGTTACTCAGAGCATGTGTAGACGAGGACTTGTTCATCAGTCCTTCAGTGATCTCAACCTGTCGATCAAAGTTAGCATCGTACTCACTGCACACCACAATCATTGAGAACTCACAATGTCAGCGACGAGGCGCTCAGCAAGCTATGTCCTCAAGTCAGCAACGTCTCGGAAGTTTATCATAAGAAACGACGGACCATCTCAGTGAAGCTCTCCCGTACCACCACCCGCAAGATCTGGATATCCTGCAGATCCGGAGCTAGTTCGTAGTTGGGTACGATCCAACCCTTCGCGCGCAGGAGCGTCTGAATCCACACCTGCTGGACATCCGGGCACTTTTCCTTGAACGAGTCCGAGAAGCGGAATGACACGACGGGAAGCCCAGGAATGTAATTCTTAATTGAAAATGAGCATCATCAAGCCGAAAGAAACATGCAGTCTCACTTCGATGTTGCCATCCATCCCAATAGCTTCTTTTATGGCGCCACTTCCACCTGATGGTCGGTGGATATCACTAAGCACCTGGTAATACGTGGACAATTCCAATGCTCTGCTAAGAAGGCGAGCATTCTTGAGGTTGTTCAAAGCTATTTGACGGTACCCTTCGAAGCCCAGATGAATGAAATTGAAGTATTGGGCAATGATTGGAGCTGCAGGACGAGAGAAGTTCAAGGAGAAACTATGACCAAAAGATAAGCAGTAGTTGAAGAACCCATATGTACAAGACACTTGCCTATATTCGACAGATCCCAGGTAGTGCAGCTCAAAGATGAGATCTTTCGGCAGATGCGCCTTGTCACGCCAGATGACCCAACCTACGCCGACATAGGCCATGCCATATTTGTGCCCACTAAAACGCTGACAATCACATCCGGGTAGAAAGAGACAACCATGTAGACGTACGATGCATTGATCGACACGACGCGAGGGAGCTTGAAATCCCATAGCAATTTTGGCTAGAGGAAACATCAGTTATTTGCTGGGAGGCGCATGCGCCACGCACATGAGCGAATGGAGCAACGAAACCACCGGAAGCCGCATCGACTATCAGCAACATGAGAAACTGGAAGTTAAAGCTCCAGTATAGTACATGCCGTGTATGGGAACATAATGTCCTGTTTCCGCCTCGTATTGGTCCAGCAAGTCTGAGATTTCCTTCACAGGTTCATAATGTCCAGTATATGTACCTGCAAATCCCGATTAGCCATGTAATGCCTTGATATAGATGATGAACACGTACTTCCCAGGATGATGAAGATACCGATGGTATTCTCATCAACGTAGTCCATTGCTTTCTTCGGATCGAGCCTATACTTGCTCTCGATAGAGATAGGTACAAGACGACACTCAACCTCAAAGTAACGCGCGAACTTTTCGAGGGCCACTTGGGCGTTAGCTCCCATGATGATATTGGGACTGCTAGGGAGTCAGCTGATATAGCCAGGTATGAAAGAGTAAGATTCTTACCCAGGTTCGTGAATGCTTTTACCAGCCGCCTTGCGCTTCTCCTGCCAGATACGCTTCATAGCGAGACCGCCCAGCTGAATAGCTTCAGATGACCCAGTAGTCGCGGTTCCAATAGCCTGTTTGGCCGACGGCGCGTGCCACATGTCGGCCAAAATCGAAATGCCTGATCTCCAGTGAGTTCCAAGACTATCCTTATACGAGGAGCTTACATCGAGTATGAATCAGCTCTGGATTACGGTCAGCTCAGACCAATAGAAATGAGAGCAACATAATCAACATACGAGTGGCTGGATACTCGTCAGAATCTAAAGGACATGGTCAGAAACTCAGTGCACGGCCTAAGAGATCTGAACATACCAATTAGATTCTTGTTTTGGTTCTCTGCCATGAGTTTGTCTGCTTGAGGGGGCATCCATGTTTGGACGAAAGACGCGAGGTTGAGAACGGGTTGACCATCTGGTAGAGGAATCAAAAACCCGAGGTCGCGAGGCTCAGATTCGGATCGTACCCAAAGCGAGCTCATCGTGGATCAAATTGTACGCCGAGTCGGCGTCTAAGCCCTGGTTCGTCATTAGCAACACATATAATGTAGCAGGATAGCGCGTACTTTGGATGCGATATGATACTTTGGAATAGGTTCCGTTCCATAACGCGAGCCATACGCGTGCTGAATCACATTCGGGTCTGTACGAGTTAGATGATGAGTTGTTTTCTTGTCCTATCATCGACAATGAGCGTGAATGAGTGATCGATTTGAACGATGCGTACATGGGCGTCTTGTACAAGGCGATCTGGGTCGACGTGCTGTTATGGCTACGATGAGAAAGGATGATAGATTATTTGACAGTTCGCACCTTGGAGAGCATGGTGGGAGTAAGGAAAGAAAGAGAATCTGGCGTCGAGTACTATTTAAATAGTCTGGCGCCTGACGCGACGATGTCATTGAATTCTGGAACACCCACACGTGTGCGCCACATGACGCGTGCATGTCACAAGAAAAGCAGCTATTCATAGGCGACTGCGTAGCTATTAATACAATGCAATTACCATTTACCGCGTCAATGAAGGTCAATGCCCGTTCGTAACCTTGGAGGGGCCGTGAGCATGGCCTGCCTCTGCGCGACCCAATGCACCCCCACCACTACCACTGGCGCCCATGCCGCTTCTGCCCGTGACCAATACAGTTGCATCTCCCGGTGCTCCCACGAACGCCTCCTGGCCGAGTCCCCAGCCTCCTTCACGTGTGAATGGCAAGTCAACACTCGTCGCGTCTTGTGGAAAACTGTATCCGAAGAACGACAGATTGCTCGGGGACGTGAGGTGAGGGTGCCTCATGAACAACGATGTGGCGCGAGGAAGGAGGACGTGGTTGAACCTAAAGTCAAAGATAGCTGCAAAGGTTTGACGGAAGGCCACGAGAGCTGTACAGATGCCAATGATGGCTCCAGCGACCACGTCGTACCAATTGTGAACTCAATCGTAGTGAGTCCAATAGTCCAGGGTAAGGAGAGAAACAACGTACACTCGTCGATGGTCAGTGCTCCGGATATTAAAGTTGCACCCAACAGAGGGGCAAACATCAAGATCATCTTCCAGTACGCTGGGTTGTGGGCACTCATGACCTTGAGTTGCGCATTGAGGTAAAGGGCGAGGAAGAAGAGACCGGCCCATCCAGCGGTAGAATGGCCAGACGGGAAGGACTCGAGGGCATCGTTGATTTCTTTTTGGTCTCCTGTGCAAATAGTGCGGTCATACATGAGAGACGCGAAACCAACACCGGAGACGGTGCCCTGCTCGATCGAAGGCTTGCAGACTGCGTAAAAATGGGGCCTCAGGCCTCCAATGAGCCATTTGACGAAGACCTAGGTTACAGTGAGTACCGGGATGAGCTTGATGTTGTCGGCTATTTTTACCTGGAAGACCGCGGCTGTAATGAGACTTTTGAGAACGCCGAGGCTGGTAGTAAAGAGGTCGTCTAGACTGCGACGGCGAATTTGGAAGAGGCAGATGAAGACGAAGGGTACAAAAAAGGCAATAAGAGCAGCGGCGTATATGGGGATGACCTCCTTACGGAGAGGGTATGCGAATTGGGGGTAGACGACCTGACCGTCCGCAAAGTAAAGAGGAAACGACCTGCTCGGTGCTGGGTCTGAAAAAAAAGTTAGAATTTGGAGGCTAATTCGGTAAAATTCAAAAACGAACCAGCTTCATAAATTCCAAGACCTAGGGCGCCCATGAGAGCCATGGTGATGATATCGACGCCATGCAGACGGAGCCACGAGCCGAATCGAAACGGAGGAGGCGCACGGCGCGCGTCTGACATTCTGTGGACGTCGTGGGGGGGAAGCAAGAGTGGTTGGACTAGCGAGGAGCAAGACAGCGCGGTTTTAAATGAAAATAGGCGATATTTATAGAATGACGTTGAGGCTCGTCATGCGCTGACGTTCAACGACGCCTACCAGAATTTGCAGGTGTCGGCGGGGTTACAGTTACTGCAACGCCTCCAAACACTGACGGTTTCGACGGCGAAAGAGCTATGCTGCTGCTCGTCGACACACGTCGGTCGTCGTTTGAGCTGTCTTTTCGAGCAGTAAGACGACCAAAGCAGATAAGACCTGTACAGAGAACAAGAACAAGAGCACCGAGAGCAACTGCAACAATGATCACTAGAAAACAAGTCAGCGGGAGCAGTATGAGGGATGGGGCGCATACACGGAGTGACAGGCGGCATACGCGTCGTTGGGCCAGTATTACGCGTCGTCAAAGCTGGGATGGCGAACGGAAAGAGCAGGAAAAGCTTTGGCAGCTGTCCAAGCTAATACCGTCGCTTCTTCGGGGTTTGCCACGTCAGTCGTATGGATCGTAGAGCGGGCCATTGGGATGTTTCATGCGCAATAGGAGGTCAATAGACGTTCATACAACGACTTTTTGTTATTGTATGAGACGGCCACTCGAAAACAAAGAAAACAATGAGAGAGAACAATGAGTGGCGTGTGGCGGTGCATTTATTTGTGCATGTCCCAATTCGAGGGACTGGTCCTGGGCTGCAACACATCTTTGCTTTCTTCTCTCACTATCTCTCTCATTTTGCTGTCGTCAACGTTCACTCTTCTATCACCACCAGCAATCCTGGCGACATGCTCGACTCATCGCCAGTCAGGCTGCCCAAAGTTGTCCCTCCATCGCGTCCTCTGAAACGCACATCGTCCAGCGTCTCGCTTCCCCTCACACCACCTCAAACTGAGAAACGCAAGCCCCGTGCAAAACTTCGACGCACAAAATCGGATCACACTGCCAGCGAGTCTGAGGATGTAGTCGAACCACCAGCAAAGCGACGCCGCCTTTCTCAGGCGATTCCTGAAGTACCAGAGGAATTTGACGACGAAGACACCTTCTGGAGGGGCAACAAGAAGCCAAAGCACCATGGAAAGCATGACATGCTCATTGCCAGCCCAGTGGCCGAACAGTCTCCCTCACCCCCCAGCTCGCCTGTCCCCGTCGTCGTAGCGCGCGCTCGCTTGCGCGCTCAGTCCACTACTTCGTCCTTGGCCTCCCCTCCCCCATCCTATCGTCAGGCAAAACCTTCAGCAGGCAAGAAGGCTGTCGTCTTTGCATCTCCCACTCTCGATCTCCCCCGCACCCCAAAGAGATCCTTTTCGCCACCCGTCCTCATTGACGACCCCGACAATCCATTTGGACCCAACTACGTTGAGACAGAGGAGGCTATCATGGATCGGCTATCCAGAGCGAACACAGAGAGTCCCTTCGTTACTTTTGTCTAGTAGGTTGCCTCGTGGTTCTCCAACATAACACATTCTGACCTTATTTTCAGTCGTGGCGTCCGCAAACAGTTCAAGAATCCGTACTATGATCCAGACAAGAAGGGGCCCGTGTCTCCCCCGCCCAATTCCCTCTTGCCTACGGACCATCCTGACTTCTCTCCGGATACTCGCTGTGCGCCCAAGGTCCTTTTCCCCGAGGCCCATATCAAGAACGCCAGGATTGCTGCAAAGAAGAGAAAGGCGGCAGAGAAAGTGAAAGCGTCGGGTAAAGGAAAGGCATCATTGGCACTTTCCGCCTTGGAGGAGGACGATGGCGATAGCGACAGCGACGGGGAGTGCGAGGTGGTTATGCCCACCAAGCTGTTTGCCAAGGAGCTCGGACGTAAATGATTCCTCATGCGCTATTTCTCTTCATATACATCATCACTCTTCCTCTTCTCATTTTTGTTTTGTGCATCGCGTCCGATTTGTCGTCCCTTGTGAGTGATTTTGTTTCATCGCTGCTGAACACCGTGCTAATATTTTGGCCAGTTTATCACTTGCTCTCAGTCCTGTACATATATCAACATCGTTTTGCGTCACCTCGATTTTCATCTCATTTTCTATACATCTGCGACAGGCAGATACACTCCTACATCCTATATACCGATTTCCGTATTTGCGTTGAATGTACATGCAGTAGACCTCATTATTCAATCCAAATTATTGAACTTGTATCAATCCTCGTCGACGATAGTGATTCTTGAGCCTTCCAATACTGGAATAACTGTAGGCTGCGCCACAACGTGCTGTACAACGGGCGGTAGCGGTGTCTGCTCTTCTTCTTCTGTATCGCTATCTTCTCCGGGTTGACGGAATGTAAGAGCTTCTCCGTTGACGAGTCTTCGTTTCTTGAGAAGCGGGTCGTCGGCTGGCTTTGCCCGTCCTTTCTTCCGCTGTCTCTTATTTCGGTTTTTGGCTGTTTTAGCGTCGGAGATGGCAGCTGTCTGTGCGCGCCTGCGTTCAAACTCTGCTTCGTCGGATTCCTGGCACGCAGTGAGCAAATAAATGGATAGAGAGAGAGTGGTACACACTTTGCGTGATTCCTCCTGGAGCATGGCCAGGCGCTCGTATTCGCGTCGCCGGCCTGCCTTGTATACGTGAAATTCACCGCTTCCTGCGCCTGCAGTGGATCCCTGTACGTTCTTCATTGTATCGCGGGGTGGTCGTATAGTTTTCTGTTCCGGGGGCGGCGGTATGAAGACGGGCTTTTCTGGATGCTTGAAGAGACGGTCGAGCTGCTGGCGCTGCTTGTCGACTGCAGAGATGGCATAGCGAATAGGAGCTGTGTCGTTCATTGTAAGCGCGGTTGGTGTTACAGGCAGCGACCCACTTGGAATGTGAGAGTTGCAGAGGAAGCGGTGCAAGGTCACGAGGGTGGAGCCTCTCTTTCCCATACCACCACCATCGAAATCCTTTGGCGACGACGTGCCCTTCAAAATAGGCATTCAATGCTGCCTATATTCCTTTCTTTTATCCTCCTCGACGCTGCCAATGCCTACAACTGGCACTTTGCAGCAGACCCAGCCCAGTGCCAAGATCTGACAGTCTCAGTCACCGGCTCAGACGGCAAAGGCCCATACAGTCTCCTCATCGTTCCCTTTGGCTCGTCGCCGTTCAGCAACAACACTGAAGTCCGCGTCATAAAAGATGTCAAATTCCCTTCAGACTCGGCTACGGAAGTCACCTTCAAGATGGACTTTCCTGAAAACTCACAATTCGTCGCTGTGGTGCGTACAGATTCCAGTTGTCTGATTACCTTGCTCACTACGCCGTAGATGAGTGATGCCAGTGGCTTCGGATCTGGCGGAACAAGCGTAGCCGCAACAGTTCAGTCTTCCGACGACTCATCATGTTATGATGTCTCTGCCAGTGTCACCCCAGACTACTACTACTCCATCGATCCGCCCAACCAAATAGTACAGTGCTCGTCAACCAGGATATTCTGGACTCCTGCAGACGTGGAGGGGTACGTTGATCCACCGGCTACAAATCTCCTTCGTGTAACTAAAATGATCGTTGCACAGGACACCAAAGTTCTTTGGCGTCATCCCCGGTGGTCAATCTTTTGCTGTGCCAGAAGGCGACATTACAGAAGTCCAGAGCAAAGGCACTGGCTTCAGTTGGGTCCCCAATATTCGTGGCGGAACTACTCTCCTTCTAGTTGGTGGTGACGACAGAGGCAGTGGTTCGGCTGGCAGCTCCCTCTATACCGTTGGTGGTGGAACGTCAAACGATAACTCGTGTTTGAACGAAGACAGCCCTAGTTCGACACCCGGTACACCCGCTGGTGGAGCATATGCTACCAGCACAAGCGGAGCGGGCACGGGCGGCGATGGTAGCGGCGGCAGTAACAGCGGCAGTAGCGGTGGCAGCTCAACCAATGTCGGTGCTATCGTCGGTGGCGTGATAGGTGGCGTTTGCGCTATCATTGCTCTTGTTCTCCTCATAATTTTCCTGCGGCGGCGCAATCGCTTCCACAAGCAACAAGGCGAGAAACCAGTGGATCTTCTTCACTCAGATGAGGGTGACGAGCGTCCTACGAGGGGCGCTGAACTACCTCAGTACTACGAGCCCGAGCCGTTTATCGTGCCTGACCCCACCGTGGCGTCCGATTCTGGTCGTGGCAGCACCGATGGCAGACCGGTCAGCCAGGTCTTATCGGATACCAGCGGGCCTTATGGTGGCACATCGACGAATGGAGGGAGAAAGGGACCTATGCGGCAGTTGAGACCTGTCAACGTTATTCAACATGACGACGCTGGCCCCAGCGAGCCTCTTGTTGCCGATGAAGAACCGGAGACAGTGGAGCTTCCTCCTGCGTATACCAATATTCGAAAGTAGGCCTACTGGCCCCTCCTCCGAGTCGCCTCATACCACCAGCCTCGTCGACTCGAATTCCTCCTCGTCCTATGGCATTTGGCATTTCTTGATTTCGAATTCCTAGATTCCCTCTACCTTTTATTCTTTCTGATCCTCATCGAAGGGACAATACGTATACTTACGACGCAGCGCTTTCATTACTTATTCCACTACGGCGTTCCCGTTGTGACATCGTATAACTTTGCTTGCATTCTAATGTATGGGGACCCATGCATGTACTATATCTTCGCACCTCTAACGCAACGCTATTTAAATGCTATGGGGTATGGATATCGTATACAGAGTCATATGGTTCATGCGTATTCTCACCCCATTATTCTTCGCGCCACTCTTGCCTTTTCGGGCGATTCGAGTGGCAACTAACTTGAACTTGGGACGCTGCGCGTGCCAATGGGTCCAGGAGCTCTCCAGCCTTCCAAAAGGTTGTGAAACATGTCAGTGACGTCCTTGCAAGGTGTTGCAGTTCCGTCCGAACCAAACTGTGGTAACACATTTTTCCCGCGAGGCGTCCGTTAATAAGGTATGACAAGGGGGGAGGCAACCCAAGGGTCGTTTATTATAACTCTTGACCACATACCCTCACTACTATGCCTATCCTCGATTCATTCAAGCTGAAGGGATACGACCTGGAGCCTGTCTATGCTCTCTGGGTCCCTCCCCCTCCGAGCTTCACAGGTTCCCCAACGCAGAATGTGGACGAATGGCTCGCTGTGATCAAGGCAGGCTGCACCGAGCGAAATGTGCCGCGCGAGTACTGGCACAAAGTCGCCCAGCGCTACATGGCGCCCAAGGCCAAGGCGAGGCTGGACGAACTAAAGGCGGTGATGAAGCAGGTGCATGGGGGACGCTATAGGTGGAACTGGGACAAGTATAAGATCGCGATGCGAAATATGGGATGTGAGTACTTTTTCTCGCTTTGCGAGTGGGGATTTCATGTGTGTTAGGGGATATTGATGAGAAGAAGACGGAGACGGTGAAGGTGCACTCCAAGTCCAACGGACTGTTGTGGTTCACGAGGAAGAGTGACGAGGAGAAGGGAGGGGTGTTGACTGAGGAACCTTTGTCTATGGATGCGCCACCGCCACCTCCTCCGAAACCAAGTGGACCGAAGAGGTCAGACTCCAAGTTCTGGTTGAACAGGAAGCAGTCAACGGATCTTCTGGAGGAACCTGTTGTCGTTCATCATCAGCAGGAGGACATCAAGCCAAAGCGGCCCACCCCACAGGCATCCAAGTCGATGTCTGGCGCCGAGTTCTTCAAGTCCATGCGTCGCGGGTCGACGCAGGAAATCCAGCGACCATCGGCTCACAAGGCCCTGTCGGATACTGTCGTAATGACAGCCGCAGCAGTAACAGCACCAGTATCGACCTCAAGTTCAGAGGTCTCCGCGCCTGTTCGTTCCGATAGTACGTTTTCTTCCCTCCTTCAAGTTCAAGGCAGCTACTAAATCGTCCACACAGCCGTAGCGACGACGCAAGCCCCCGTGTGGCTCATAAACGCCTGCAACGCACTTGATTTCCTGACCAGCGAGCACCCGAAGGTGATGAGCACGATCAGTGCGATTCTCATCACGGCGGGGTCGATCCCTGCGATTCCGGCAGTGGCTGCTGGTGCTGGGGGGGCAATTTTGGCGTCTGGGGCGGCGCATGCGGTGGGGGCTATCGCAGTGGGGATAGGCAGCTGGTTGAAGGCGCAGCAGGAGCTGAATAATATCAATGGAAATGGCAGACCGTCAGAAGCGTCGGCGGCGAGCATTGTTAGCGTAGATGAGCCCAGCGAGAAGAAGTAGGAGGAACCAGAAGAGGTGGCTTGGTTTGGTATTTAGTTTTGGGTCTATAAATTAACGGTTAGTACTTACTATTGGGGGAGACGTTGGGACGAAAGACGGAGTCAAGTAACTTTACATCATGTATTGTCGCGTACACCGTGTTGCGGGTCGGGCTTCAGAATTTTGTGGAGGATATAAGTATGTGGCGTACATGCACGTGGTGGTGGTGGTAAAGATGCCGACCAAATTTTGATGACGATCTTAGCTTTCTCGTTGACGGTCATCTTCTCTGCGTAAATACCATCTTCAATGATCTTGAGTCGCCTATGAATAGCTGCATTTCTGGCGACATGCGCGCGTCATGTGGGTATTCCAGAATGACATCGGCGCGTCATCAGCCAGACTATTTAAATAGCACTCGACGCCCGCTTGTCTTTCTTTCCTACCCCCACCATATCCCACCATGCTCTCCAAGGTGACAACTTTCACTCAATGTTCTGTTGAGTCCTAACTGCAGCCATGGCAGCACGTCGACGCAGATCGCCTCGTACAGGATGCGCATGTACGTCCCGTTCAAATTGATTGCTGAAACATGCTCATAGCCGACGATAGGACAAGAAAACAGCTCACCACCTGACTCGCACAGACCCGAACGTGATTCAGCACGCATATGGCTCGCGTTATGGAACGGAACCTATCCCAAAGTATCATATCGCATCAAAAGTACGCGTTCTTGCACTGCGGCTAACGTACACTGCTAACGACGAGCAGGGCTTGGACGCCGACTCGGCGTATAACCTTATTCACGACGAGCTTGCTTTGGGTACGATCCAATTCTCAGCGTCTCGGCTATTGGCTCAATTCGTCTACCACTGGCAGACGGTCAACCTGTTCTCAATCTCGCGTCTTTCGTCCACACATGGATGCCCCCGCTAGCCGATAAACTCATGGCAGAGAACCAAAACAAGAATCTCATTGGTATGCGCTTCAAATCCCTAATTTCTGGTTCTCCAGGCTAAATTGCATCTCTTAGATTCTGACGAGTATCCAGCCACTCGTATGTTGATTATGTTGCTCTCATTTCTATCGATCTGAGCTGACTGTAATCCAGAGCTGATTCATACTCGATGTAAGCTCTTCGTATAAGGATAGTTTCGGAACTCACTCGAAAACAGGCATTTCGATTTTGGCTGACATGTGGCATGCCCCATCGGCAAAACAGGCCATCGGAACCGCGACCACAGGTTCATCTGAAGCCATCCAGCTGGGCGGTCTCGCTATGAAGCGTATCTGGCAGGAGAAGCGCAAGGCAGCTGGCAAAAGCATCCACGAGCCTGGGTAAGAATCTTACTCTTCAATACCTGGTTATATCAGCTGACTTTCTAGCAGTCCCAATATCATCATGGGAGCTAACGCCCAAGTGGCCCTCGAAAAGTTCGCGCGTTACTTTGAGGTTGAGTGTCGTCTTGTACCTATCTCTATCGAGAGCAAGTATAGGCTCGATCCGAAGAAGGCGATGGAGTACGTCGATGAAAATACCATCGGTATCTTCGTCATCTTGGGAAGTACGTATCCACTTTTTTTGTAATGCATATGACAGCTAACCGAGATCTTTAGGCACGTATACTGGTCATTATGAGCCGGTGAAGGAAATTTCCGACTTGTTGGACCAATACGAGGCGGAAACAGGACATTATGTCCCCATACATGGTATGTCAACCCAAATTATAACTTAAAGATGTTATTTATGTACTCGATAGTTGATGCGGCTTCTGGTGGTTTCGTTGCTCCTTTCGCTCATGTACGCGGTGGAGGTACTTTGCAACACATTATTAATATTCGTTTTAGCCAAAATTACTTTGGGATTTCAAGCTCCCCCGTGTCGTGTCGATAAACGCATCGTATGTCTACCCAGCTGTTATCCACTGTACCTTCTTTCCTTGACCGCCTTGTTATAGTGGCCACAAGTATGGCATGGCCTACGTCGGCGTTGGTTGGGCTGTTTGGCGCGACAAGGCGCATCTGCCGAAAGATCTCATTTTTGAGCTGCACTACTTGGGCTCTGTCGAGTATAGGTAAGTTCCATATATACATGGGCGTCAATTACCGCTTATCCTCGGTTTGAAGTTTCTCTTTGAACTTCTCTCGGCCTGCGGCTCCAATCATTGCCCAATATTTCAACTTCATTCACCTGGGCTTCGAAGGATACCGGCAAATCGCTTTGAACAACCTCAAGAATGCTCGTCTCCTTAGCAGAGCCTTGGAAATGTCCACGTATTATCAAGTGCTCAGTGATGTCCACCGACCAGCTGGTGGAAGTGGCGCCATAAAGGAAGCTATTGGTATGGATGGTAACATCGAAGTAAGCATCCGCGATTCGGTTTTGTCTTGGACTCATCTTGTTCAAGACCTATATTCCCGGACTGCCCGTCGTGTCGTTCCGCTTCTCGGACTCGTTCACGGAAAAGTGCCCGGATGTCCAGCAGGTGTGGATTCAGACGCTCCTGCGCGCGAAGGGTTGGATCGTACCCAACTACGAACTAGCTCCGGATCTGCAGGATATCCAGATCTTGCGGGTGGTGGTACGGGAGAGCTTTACTGAGACGGTCAGCTGTTTCTTATAGTGAACTTCGGAGTCGTTGCTGACTTGATGACCTAGCTTGCTGAGCGCCTCGTCGCTGACATTGTGAGTTCTCAGTGATTGTGGTGTGCAGTGAGTACGACGCTGACTTTGATCGACAGGTTGAGATCACTGAAGGATTGATGAACAAGTCCTCGTCTATACATGCTCTGAGTAACTTGGGAAGTGCGTTCAGCAAATCTGAGCATAAGAGGGGAAGGCTTGACAAAGAAGAAGGAAGCACCGCGCCCTCTGGGACATACGCGAAGCCGTGTTAATTAGTATGTGTTGTGTAAATGTACGAAGTACAAAATGTATTTGTAGGTATCATCTCTCGTGTCTCGATGGTACCCAGGAAATATGTGGCGATACGCACGTGACGGCGGTGCCAAAATTTGATGGCGATCTCAGCTCTGCAGTTACCTTCTGTTCAAAATCCAGATGTACTGGAAACCTTGTCCTTGGGCACCTCGTCGCGAAACTTGTCGTCGACACACCTCCTCGAGCAGCTCCTGGAAGCCCAGCAAAAAACTGCAGCAGGCCAGACGAACGTGAGGACGATGGAACCGCTAGAGACGAGATAGAGTCAACCAAGGGGCGCCTGGCTGCTGCTGCTCAAGACGGCAAGATGGCAGCGGAGGAACGTGCCAGGATGTCACCGACTCGCTCTGACCTTTGTTCGCCACCAAAATGTCGAAGTCGGGCGACGGCGCGGTCTTCAGGATGGCTTTGAAGCAGTGTATGAAAGGCATAGACGGAGAGTGTACAGTTTCTGGGTCTGCCGGAGCTTCACGAACCTAGCACAACCGTCTAAGACTGGAGATGGAGGACTGAGGTACGTATAGTTACGGAAGTTATAAGACGAAGACTGATTCTTTTTGAAAGGCTACACAATCCACCTCAACATGCTCCAGCCTCCGATGCTCAACTCGGCACACTGAAGTCAGAATAATTTATCGCGCACCCAACCAATGCAGCGACTCGGCTCCAGTGGCACTCACAGTACACATAGCAATACTGAGCCATCGGTACGTTGTTCATTTCTTTTACTGGCAACTCTTACTCATGTTTATCGTAGTCTCGTCCTCCGTCGTCTTATTACGGACGCTCCCAATACTCAACCGGGTTTCTGAGTCTGAACCATGCATCTAAAGCGCTTCCACTTGAACCACCAGACCAAGGATCTATGATACCCGATAGTGAAGATTATGGGAACGATGCAAGTGCCGATGCTAGTGTCGACTATACCCCTCCGACTTCTACGAACGAAATCTTTTACACTTTTTCGTCCGAGAACCACTTGCGAATGACCTGGGTAACCAAACGCCTAAGATGTTGCTGTCGATCAGCTGGGCTCATCATGCAGGCTGGGGCACTGCGGGAAGTGGGAGTTCTCGTACACCTCGAGTAACGTACGCCGCCCAGATTACACCACCTGGTTTCAGTTATCCCCTACCTCCAGGACGGTCTTCAGATTCAAAAAAGTCCGAACGCGTCCCTCTTGCCGCAGTTTGACATCCGATTCCACATCGGCTTCATTGTTAGCCAGCCAGAATCCACCTGATTCGCGGAGAACCCCCTTGTATTTGTCTGCGGTGCGGTCATCTTTTCAAGGCTGGAACCAAAGAGGGCGAGGGCCCGCCTGACCCGACGACGTACATGAATACATTGGCGAAGTCGGCGACTGGGACACCACGGTTTGGAAAATGCCACCGTGTCTAGCTAGGACGCCGCGATCACCTGAGCAGCCTTCGTATACGGAGCCAAAGTCGTTATATTGGTGATATATGTACGACGCCAGATGATTTACTTATATTTTTTCTTATCTCTTGTAGGACTTTACGGACAATCGCGCGAATGTAATTGATTTCTTCCAACAAGAGACGGATTTTCGAGTGAATATAGGATAACGCCTAGAGCACTCTACCCGTGTTGTTGGTTTCTTGATGGATGATGGATCGTGAGCTGACGCTTTGACAGGAAATAAAGGAAATCGCCTTTGCAAAGACTGACGCGAATTCAATCCTGTACTGGGCGATGCCTCTTTCGGTGGACGTTCTACACTATACGTCTGTCGAAGGACTCGCCGGAGAATTGCGCCACGTTTATGTTTGGCACTGTTTTTGAATTTTGGGTATATAAGAGCAAGTACGATTCTCGATCACTTTAAGGTTCTCTTTCCCTCGTACCACCCATTCGATATCGCGAATTCCTTCGGCTACCATGTTTGCCATCCAGCTCGCTGTTTTCCTCGTCGTTTATGTCGCATTGCCATTAATCCTTCCAAACCCTCTTGAGTCCCCGGCCATGGTCGAGACCTCATTGCGGCGCCTCAGCCCCGCCGTTACCCTCGAGTCTTTCCAGCCCACGCTCTGTGTTCGTGCTCCGACGACGCCTACGATGGTCACCGTCAGCTCCAACTCCAACTCGCCCTTGCCCTTCGTCATCGCTTCCTTCGTGGTGGCCCTCGTCGCCGTCCTCATGGTCACCCAACGCCGTGGCCAACTCGCTGAAGCCGTCGAGGTCGAACCCGCTCTCGTTTCCATCCCGCGTTTCTCTACCGCCATCTCGCCCTCTTCCTCCTTCTCTCCCTCCGCCTCTTCATCCCGCCCATTCTCCCGTTATGTTCTCGCATCTCCCTTCAAGACCCAGTGCGCCACCGGATTCAGCAATGTCAAGCTCGTCGTCGCCTCCGATCCTACTGGGTCGTTCTTCCGCAACCTCAAGTTACTCGCCTTTGCCTGTTTCGCCCTTGGGGTCAGCCAGATTCCTAGGGTCTGCGTCTGGCTCTGGGATATTCCCTCCAAAGACATGGTCGCCGTGTCTGGTGTCGCCCGTACCGTCCGATTCGTCGGGCGTGTCGTGTGCGATGTGGACGAGATCGTCGTGGATGCTATTGTCAATGTCGCCAGTCTTTCACCTAGGGATCGCTGGACAGTCTTTGACCGGATCATCTCGACTTTCAACGGCATTGGTACCAGTCTGTTGGCAAGGTGCGAGTCAGTGGAGCTTGTGAGTAGTACTGCAACGTTCTATGCTGATCTTTCAGCGCACCCGATTTTCCCAGCATTTTGGTCCCTTCTCAGCAGCGAGGAAGTGGTTGTGTTCGTTGGCGTCAGTCTTGCGGCCTGTTGGTTGAGTGCGGGTGGCATCAGTCTCGGGCGTTGCTGGTATGACACGAGGAACAAGACGGGTATCATTATGGCTTGGTTGTCGGTTCAGGTGCGTCTCGCTCAGTCTCATCTCAAGTGTTCGATCCTTGTCTATGTGGCTTGTGTTGGTTCGCTCGTTGTGGTTACTCGTCGGGCTCGTGAAAGAGAAGTTGCCACTCCGTTTTGTCAGCTCACGCTTTCTCCTTCTCTCCAGTGTGTCATAGATCTTCTTCCACTCTCGCGTTGTCCAGATTCGTTTACGGGTGGAGAGGATGGTATCTCTGGTTGTGAATCTTTGCTGAAAGACGAGGACAGCTTTGATGGTGTCGCATTCCCGTTACATTTCTCCTCCCAGCCATCCCGCCCTTCTCCCTCCTCTCCCTCCTCTTGGCTCTTCTTGCCCGCAGATTCTTGCCCGCCAGTCGCCGATGACGATTTCTTTGCGTCGATGTCATCGCCATGGGACCAGCCTGAGCCTCTTTCTACCACGGAATCATTGAAGCTACCGGAGGATTGCGATGATGACCTTTTCCCTCCATCGCCTTCGTTTACTCCTTCATCTTCATCTTCGCCATGGAATCTGGTTCCGTTCTTCCGCACCGATGAACCCTCTGGCCCACCGTCCATCCAATCCTCCTCCTTCATTCCTTCATCTTCTTCTTCGCCGTGGAACCAATGTCCTTTCTTCCGTGCCGATGACTCCTGCGCTCCGCCACCTGCAATTCGCCAATCCTGCCTATTCTCGGCCTCGGATTCTCGTTCGACGATTGACAACGAGTCCATTGGAGATTCCTTCGACAGGTATGCCCTTCCTGCTTTGTCTCATCCATCGTGCTAACCTCTTTTTGCTAGTGACGATGAAGGTAGTTCTGTCGCTGGCTTTTATGCCTCCATCTTTTCCTCGTCGAACCAGTCACTGCTTTCGGACGAATCTCTGCAGTCACTCTCCAGCCTGGAAGATGACGATGATTCGTTCAACAAACTTCCTCCCTCTTCCTGCCTTCTTCGACCGTTGTCATCGCCATCGAAACGTGCATCAGCCTCTTCGGAATTCACAACGCCGTTGACCCAACTGGACTGCGATCCCTCGAGCCAAGAGGCTGAGGATGTTGGACTCGCTAAAACATTATCTATGCGCATGGATAATTGGTTAGCGAGCCCAACATCTTCGCCTCCGCCCCTCGACTCCTCTCCCAAGGTCCTCCGCGTTCCTCTCCGCCGTCGCTTCATGCTTGCACCCCGACTGGATACCATCGACGAGGAGGATGAGCCGTCTCCCTCTACCAGACCTCTTTCGCCGACCAAGACCAAGACACATGTCAAATCCGCTTTCCAGCAATCCCGATCTGACACGAAGGAGGCGCTCCAGCGGGCGACTCGCGTCTTGCTCAGGAAAACGACTTTGATCTCTACGGCTGTTAAGCGGGTACCCCGGACGGAGAAGCCTTTCGACAGTAGCACGACCTCTTCCTCGAACAAGCGGGTACCACGAAGGTGGCCAACTGTTCTCGACAATTCTCGGTGGCGGTTCTAGTGGAGTTGGGATTCATTGTGTGGTGGATGTTACGGTGTTTTATTTTATTTTGCTTGTGTGTATACCTATAGACGAATATCGATTTAATTACTGGCTACAATCTCGCGTGTTTAACTGGAGCCTGAGTCCGCCTGCGTTTCATTCTAACCACCATCTTTAATTATCATTGTCCTTTTCTCAGGAAGTAGCTAGACTACCGACGCTTGGACGGGAACGGGATCGAGAAGGCGGCGGATCATGACACATTCTTGCGCGCCACAGATACTTTGTTTGGTAGTACGAATTGTTTCTTACTTTCATCATCTTCCGCGACGGAAAACAGCGACAACATCGCGCAAGGAATATGGGTAGTCTCGGGCGTTCCGGAAGCGTATGTACGGCGTGCTATTTTCGCCCATGACCAGCCAAACATGCTGAATTTGCCGAGAAGGAGGTGATTCGGGAACCTTTGCATGGTGCCCGTTCCCCATAAAGGTTCGTAACAATGCGTCCTTCGTCTCACTCCAGAGCCTGATTTTTGCCTAGGACCAATGCCAGTGTGCTCTATCTCTGTTGACGCGTCTAGGCTGTCAAAGTCAAGGGTTACGACACGACTAATGACCCCGCGAAAGAGGATGCAGTCCTGCGTTATTCGTATATATCTACCCATCTCTTTCGACACGTCTCCCAAATCATTGCAGCTGGCGGTATACCCTTCGTCAAGACCGCCAACCCCCAAGTGACACTTGCGTTTGAGTGCAACTATCCACTCTGGGCTGGGGTCGCTCTCTTAACCCTTGCAATAAAGGATACACATCTGGAGGAAGCTCAGGATGTTAGGCGTCGCTCCTCGTATTAGACGGCTCTGCCCTCGGCATCGGTCAAACTATACTTGGGACGGTTATCCAACGAGGGCGCCAGAGGTCCCTCTCCTGGGTTGGAATGCCTCCCGGAATGCCACCTAATTATCAATCGCTTTTATCATCATCGAATCGATACTTCCACCTCACTCGCCAGCCAAATCGTTCGGCCGACCAGAATATTTCCTCCCGACCGGAAACCACTCCGTCTTTATTACTCTCATCGACGCTACATAATCGTATCGGATGCAGATCACTGCGTTTACATGGCACTGGGGACCGGTGTTTGACCTGGTGATATACATTATCGTTACTCGTCCAATTGCCAAGCGATGTAGATGGATGTGGCGTATACGATGGAGCCAGTGGACGTTTGAAGGTACGTATGCCAAGTACCCTCAATTTATACTATCTTTCAATGCACCCATCTGCACCCATCTTTCAAATACTGCACCACCGGGATCAATGAACAGTCTCCATCGTTCTCCATCCTGATGAAAACGTGTCACGACGTAGGTCATTTGCTCATGACACGGAAGACAAGGCCCGGTGTCTTGCTTTAGCCACCGTCTATTCCCAGATGCGCATCTATATAAAGACCAGAGTGTTTCTCACCGAGAAACCAACCACCCCCTATCATGCTACGCACAACTATAAACCGATCTGCTCGTTCTCTCGCCGTTCGTGCAACTCGCTCTGCAGCGTTCTCCACGTCTCTTCGTGTCTCTGCTCCTCGAGAGCAATCCGTGTCTCCCCTGGCACCATTAGGTGTCAAAGCTGCCCTCGCCGCGGCCAAAGACCCCTCCATAATCCCCAAACCCAAGATCTTTGACGAGTTCGCGCTGACAGACCGCGTCGCTGTCGTCACTGGTGCAAATGGCGGTATCGGCCTCGAGATGGCGTTAGCACTGTGCGAGCTCGGTGCGCGCGCTGTCTACTGCTTAGACCTATCCCCTACCCCCTCGGAATCATGGACGACAACGCGCGATTATGTGGAGAAGATGAATATCAACTCGCGCTTAGAGTATGTATCCGTCGACGTGACAGATCAGCAGAGGGTGTGGAAGGCGGTGGAGGAGATTGGGGACAAGGAGGGTCGGATGGACGCGTGCGTGGCTGCGGCGGGTATCTTGAAGCCGAACATCGACTGTTTGGAGTACCCCGCTGAGACGTTCAGACAGGTAAGTCTATTGAGCTTCGATGTATGGCGGACCCGGCTGACGATACATTCACTCAGGTTATGGACGTCAACACCAATGGCGTGCTTTTCACAGCACAGGCGGTTGGTCGCCAGATGAGGCGTTTCAAGACCAAGGGGAGCATTATCATGATTGCGTCCATGAGTGGGTCGATACAGAATCGCGTACGTGCATTCGTCTGGTGACCTTCATCTTACTGGCGTACTTACGAACGGACCTCTAGGGCCAACAATGGGTGCCCTACAACACGAGTAAATCCGCCGTCTTGCAAATGTGCCGTAGCATGGCATGTGAGCTCGCCCAGGAGGGCATCCGTATCAATACCATCTCACCTGGTCATATCTACACGCCGTGAGTGATACATTCCCTCCCGGACGTCTTCTAGAACTCACGAGGACTTCAGATTAACAGCGCAGTATCTCGACACACAACCCGAGATGCTGGAACACTGGTCGAGCCTCAACCCTTCAAACCGGATAGGTAGGCTGGATGAAATGCGGGGTATTGTCGCTTGGTTGGCGAGCGATGCTTCATCGTATTGCACAGGGAGCGAGTACGTTCTTTCCTGCTCGTCTATTTTCTACGCGCTGATCAAATCTTTATCTAGCATCCTTGTCGACGGTGGGCACCATGCGTGGTAAACAAACATCAAGCATTCAATGTAACAATCTATACATACATACTACAATTGAGGGATTTTTTCGCGTGTACATGCTTTTCGGGCCCGCGGTGCCGGCGGACCGCTCCTTCTCTGAAGTTCAGAATCTTGATGTTCCCTTTCGTATTCATACGTCGACCATCTAGAAGCCAGAGCCTCATGAATCCCCTTGAACTTCCAACTTCTAAGTAATCCGATCGGCCGCCAATCCCGCCGCCGAATTGTCAGTACAGTGTAGCTAAGTTAGCATGTGGCGTAGAACTTCGGCAATTACCGATACGCCTCTTTTTGGTCAATTTAAGTTACGTAATTTGATAATGTCGTCTCCATCTCTCGCAAAACGAGCATCGAGTAATTGGCTTGTTCTTCGAAAGGTATCTTCTGCTTGTATCACTCAAAAGCAGCGAATTTCTGAACTTTTCCAAGACTCTACCCAAACCAAAAGATGACCATGCAAAAAAACGGAGGAAGCTCGATCATGAACGCTCGCCGAGTGCGAATTCATTTGCTGCTCTCGCTCAGCCTGAAGAACCTATCGCATCTACATCGGATTTGAAGAATGGAGAGTCTCTCAGTGGTCTTCGCAGTATGATTGCGGGGGAGTTGACTTACACTGAGCAGCAGACGCTGTAAGTCATTTATTCTCAACCCAGCTTATACTGAGCTTTGTGTCCAGTCCAGGTAAATTTCTTTGCATCGATTGTGAAATGGTGGGTGTCGGCTTGGATGGTTCAGAGTCATCCCTTGCTCGCGTTACTATCGTCAACTTTCACGGCGCAACCATATTGGACGAGTTTGTCCGTCAACGAGAACGAGTGGTGGATTATCGGACGCGATATAGTGGTATCAGAGAGTCGGATATGCACAAGGGTACGTCAATGGATTGCACTTAACTGATGAATTTAACACCGTCTGTAGCCAAGCCATTTGAAGAAGTGCAAAAACGCGTGGCGGACCTCTTAACGGACCGAATACTAGTCGGACATGCCGTGCACAATGATTTAAAGGTACGCACGCCCGATTGACGTTGGTCCCCTGCTAACACCATTCCAGGTACTATTACTCTCGCATCCGCGCCACCAAACGAGGGATACACAATACTACGCCGGAAAATTCAAAGTCTGCAAGAGCCGCTTTGTTGCGTTAAGAAACTTGGTGCAACAAGAGCTCGGAATAGCCATACAAGATGGCGAACATTCAAGTGTACGTGCTCTCTCGAGATGAAATTCATTCTGTCCGTCTTACGGTCCGATAGTTGACGGATGCCCGGGCCACGATGGCGGTCTATAGGATCCATCGGAAAGAGTGGGAAAAAGGTAGTAAGCAGCAACTGCCGAGCAAAAAGAGGAAGAAGCCCGACGACGACGAGGACAACGAAGAGCATCCTGGTGGTGGGAGAAAGGGAGTGAGCTCTGGATTGTCGACGATTGTAACAAAACGCGGTGGCGCATCGCCAAAAGGTGTTCCTGTAAAGAAATCGTGGTGGAAGGAGACGGGCGCTGGCGCGAAAGGCACTATGAAGCTGTAATATCCAGCTGACCATAATTTATATTCAGTAAACGCGCTGAACGATTGCAATTACTTTTTTCTACCCATTTTGGGGCAGAATTCACTCGGGGCTGGGTACATATAATTTGCCTTGTTGGCGGACACATCTTTCTCTTTAACCGTCATGTCCTTCGTTCCCAACCAGTTTGACGATATCTCTATCGCGACCATCCGCGCTCTCGCCGCCGATGTCGTCGCAAAGGCAAACTCTGGCCATCCAGGTATGTTATCGTCGTCGTCGTGCACAACGAGCGTATCACTAAGCACTTCGTCGGCGCAGGTGCCCCGATGGGTATGGCCCCCGTCGCTCACGTCCTATTTTCCCGGTAAAATCACCGATAATCGTCGTCGACCTGGATCTCACATCCAACAGGTTCGTGAACGCCAACCCAAAGAGCTCAAAGTGGTTCAACAGGGATCGATTCGTGCTTTCTAACGGGTCAGTCGCAATTATTTTCTCCCCTTGAACGGTACTCAATTCAATCTTTAGGCATGCGTATGTATTCATCTATCCATCTTGATTGATCTATACAAATCATCTCTACAGCTGCGCCCTCCAATATGTCCTCCTTCATCTATTGGGATACAAGTTGTCTATGGACGACCTTAAGGCTTTCCGCCAGATCGACTCCAAGACTCCTGGTCATCCTGAGTTCGGCCACACTGATGGTGTGTCTGACATACCCCATTATCTTCCTCGGCTAACGACGGGAGTTAGGTATTGAGGTCACCACTGGTCCTCTTGGCCAAGGCTTTGCCAATGGTGTCGGTTTGGCTATCGCCCAGGCCCACCTCGCTGCGGTTTACAACAAGGATGGATTCGACCTCATCAACAACTTCACCTACGGTCCGCGCCATCTTGCCCCAGCAACACATTTCCAGCTAACTCTATTCAGTTTTCACCGGTGATGGTTGTCTCATGGAGGGTGTTGCTAGCGAAGCTGCCAGTTTGGCTGGACACTTGCAACTCGGCAACCTGATCGTTGTAAGTCCCTTCTAGTTTGACTACTTGGAAGGTTTCTCAATCGTTCTCAGATCTACGACGACAACCGTGAGTGCGGGAGCACGCAATATTAGATTCCAGCTAACATGTGTCATAGACATCTCTATTGATGGTGACACTGCCGTCGCCTTCACTGAGAACGTCGAGCAGCGTTTCTTGTCGTACGGATGGCAGGTCCTCCACGTCGACAATGGTGACAGGTACGTCCCGCCCTAGCTTCGCGAGACTTATATTCAATCATCATTCAGTGACCTTGCCGCTATTTACGAGTCGATTGCCACTGCTCGTACCAAAAACACCAAGCCCACCATTATTCGCCTCAAGACCACCATCGGGTTCGGTTCCAAGCAACAAGGAACTCACGGAGTTCACGGTGCACGTAAGTCGCGTACTTTGATTACATGCCATGTCATGATTTACCTTGTCACCAGCCCTCAAGGCCGATGATATCTCCCAACTGAAAGCAAAGTTCAACCTTCCTGATCAGAGCTTCTACGTCCCGCAAGAGACATATGCTGCCTACAACGAAGTTGGCGTTCGCGGCGCTGCTCTTGAGGAGAAGTGGAACACTCTGGTCGCCGAGTACGGCAAGAAGTACCCCAAGGAACACGCCGAACTCACCAGGCGTATCTCTGGCGAACTTCCCAAGGGTTGGGAGAAAAACCTCCCGGTGTACAAGGTCTCCGATGCTGCTCAGGCCTCCCGAAAACTCTCCGAAATCGCGTTGACCGCTATCGCGCCCGTCCTCCCCGACTTGTTGGGTGGATCTGCCGATTTGACCGGAAGCAACTTGACTAAGGTCAAGGGAAGCGTTGACTTCCAGCCACCCAGCACTGGTTTGGGCGACTACTCTGGCACCTACATCCGCTACGGTGTACGTGAGCACGCCATGGGAGCCATCGCCAACGGCTTGTCAGCATATGGTGGAATTGTGCCATTTGTGGCCACTTTCTTGGTATGACCGTTCCTTCCCGGCCCATGAGATTATACTAATTGACTTGATCAGAACTTTGTATCATACGCTGCTGGTGCTGTGAGGTTGTCCGCTCTCAGTGGACACTCCGTCATCTGGGTGGCCACTCACGACTCCATCGGTTTGGGTGAGGATGGACCCACCCATCAGCCTGTCGAGACCGCCGTCCACTTCCGTGCCACTCCCAACCTTGCTTTCTGGCGCCCTGCTGATGGTAACGAGACCTCAGCAGCATACTACTGGGCCATTAGCGCCAAGCGGACTCCCTCCATCCTTTCTCTCTCCCGCCAGAACCTCCCCAACCTTGAGGGCTCGACGATCGAGAATGCGTTGAAGGGCGGTTATGTTGTGCATGAAGAGCAAGGCGAGGCGTTGACCATTGTCAGCTCTGGTAGTGAAGTCAGCATCGCCGTCGAGGCTGCCTCTAAGCTGAAGGCTGAGGGTATCAAGACCCGTGTCGTCTCCATTCCCTGCTGGCTGGTGTTTGATCAGCAATCCGAGGAATACAGACTGAGCGTGTTGAGGAGCGGCGCTCCTATCCTGTCGCTCGAAGCGTTGTCGACCGTTGGATGGCAAAAGTACAGCCACGAGCAGTACGGTCTGCCTGCGTGGGGTGCATCTGGTCCTTACCAGAAGGTGTATGAGAAGTTCGGTATCACCGGCAGCAGTGAGTTCTTATGCAATGTTGTCGCCTTTCCACCTGCTGAATTTTTTTTGTAGATATCGCGATTGTTGGCAAGAAGGTTGTTGACTTTTACAAGAAGAAGGGCGGCGAGATCGTCTCTCCTCTTGTCAAGGCATTCACGTTGTAGAGCCTGAACGATGAAGGAGAAGTAGTGAAGTAATTTTAGAGCTGTACCATTGAAATAGAGTTGTTCAGAATCGATGTGTTGATATTGAGAGACTGTCATTGGCCAGAGAGAGTGCAGCGAGTTCTATATTGGAAATGACTATTTCCTTGTAACGGTCAAGTTGTCCCAGTACGCCCTCTCCTTGTCCTCCTTCTCGACGGCCCTCACATGGGGTTCAAGGTAGCGGACATCCTGTAATGATGAGGTGAATAGGGATAGCTTGACAGTAACAGCAGACGCACCTCTTCTGGCTTCGTCCATTGCTCCTTGGGCAGATTCTGGTGCAGTACACTGGTATGCGACGCACGTTTGAGACGGTACGCGCGCGCGTACGCCTCTTCGGGGGTCAGGCGTCCCAAAGCCTGGAGACATTTAGTACTGGCGTCCAACGAACTAAAAATGCAAGCATACGCGCTGAACATCCTCCCGCTCTTCAATAACTGGAAAGCCCGGCCCAGTCAGATAGGACGTGGTATTTGAGCACACAAAAACGCACGTAGGTCGTCGTACTTGAAGCCGTATTTGCGGTAGCCGGCGAGGTTTGTGTACCAGTGGGCTATCGGTTTTATCCAGCGAGAGAGAGTCTTGGAGGATTGGATGTAAGGCGCCAGCGAGGCGCTCATAGGGCCGAACATTATTATGGTTAGAGAACAAGTGGCGGACGTCGTTGCGGCCGTTCTCGGGTCATATTTGTCCGTGTTTCCTTCGGCCGGCAATAGCCTGGGGGCACTTGATATTAAAAAAAGATTCGCGTCTGGCTATCGATCCCATCCATCTCTCCTTCCGCCTCTCATCTCATCCAGCCATGTCTTTCCAGGAGCGCACTTATATCATGATCAAGGCATGTCCTCGTCGTCGATGTGCGCGACGATGCTAACCTCTTCCTCGTCGTCCAGCCCGACGGTGTCCAGCGTGGACTCGTTGGCAAGATCATCGCCCGCTTTGAAGAGCGTGGCTTCAAGCTTGTTGCCTTGAAGTTGGTCCACGCGACCGAAGAGCACCTCGAGAAGCGTATGCACGCTCACTCACAACGGCCTTTCACCGCCTAACTTGTGCATTCGCAGACTACGCTGATCTCAAGGGAAAGCCCTTCTTCCCCGGTCTCGTCAAGTACATGGCTGCTGGCCCCGTCGTCGCGATGGTGTGGCAAGGTCTCGATGCAGTCAAAACTGGCCGTGTCATGCTCGGTGCTACCAACCCCCTCGCCTCCCCCGTTGGTACGACATATAAATATCGTCTTCTATCTCGGTCTAACGTACTTTCCAGGTTCCATCCGTGGTGACTTCTGCCTTTCTGTTGGACGTAACATCTGCCACGGCTCCGACTCTGTCGAGAGTGCCGAGAAGGAAATCGCTCTGTAAGTCACAATCGCGTCAAAACGACGCGTCGCTGATCATCAATCTTGCATAGCTGGTTCCCCGACGGTGTCACCCAATGGACCAGCGCCTTGGAGAGCTGGGTCTTGGAGACCAACTAGATTTGTACATTGCATATGTTGTAGGATACAATTGGGACGAAAAAATAAATGTGTACGCCTTGTCAAGTTGTGTATCTGTCTGCTATCTGATCTGCGCAGTAACATGAGGCTCGAGCTTCGAACCACAGTCACAGTGAATACAGTTGAAATACAGTAATATCCGCTGTGAGCTCCGGACGTGTATACGTACAAAACCTTCCTGCAATATTCAATACACGCGACTGTCATGGTACTCGCATGCTTCGCGAACTTGGAAGTTCACTCAGGTGACCGAACTTTTTCTCCTCATGTCTAACCCAGGCGTCTACCAATTATTCAGATGTAGCAAGCTTCTTGGCCTTGGAACGAGCGAGGCTGAGGGTCCGATACGACGCCACAGAATGCTTCCATCGATTGGGACTCGCTATCCTCATTCTCTGTCTTTCTTTCATCTTATTTTGTTCAGGCTTCCCAGCTGACTGGAAGATGATTGGATTGAAACAGATCACTCTTGCATTTGTGCTACATCATTCATAATCTCAAAAGCTCTCGCTGAGCAGCATAACTACGAGCAACATAGGTGACCATACTACAACTTATACATCCTTGTTTTTACTGAATGGCGCATAAATTAGGGCTCCCAAATGATATAGGGGATCAAAGTGGCTTTATGTGAGCTCTGAAGTCATTCAATCTCTACTGATTTACTTTGTCCTGTCGCCCTTTGTGTTGGGGTTTTTGAGGTTCTCGAAATGGAGGAGCAGGTTTGTCTTATTCTGCCCCTATCTGATGTTGTCCCGCACCTGGAGGAGACAGTAGGACAAACATTACGCTTTTCATGTACCAAACTATGAACTATGTATAAGCTTCAGACTCCTATACGATTCTGTAGATTCATATGCCACCGCTGTCTGTTGTATTACATAATTCGAGTAAATGAGAGTCGGAAGTTGCCGAATGCTCTTGTCAAGATGCACCCACAGTTGTCCGACAAACGACTAGGTTCGTCGATATTCTTCGCGTTGATTCGTTTATAACAGGCCTTAGCATGCAAGGACTTCATAGAAGCACTAGAACAATGTCATGGTTCCAACTGGACAGCAAAATTCACTGGTGTTTGTAATAACCAGAAGAATCAGCTCAGCAAGTGTTTGCATGGCGAGGTCAGCCTCTTTCACTGACATATTCTACTACTCATTCTCTTCCAGAGCTTGAAGCGTGGTAGCCGTAATCGCGAGGAAGCCAAGGTTCGCGTCTCAAAACGAGAAGAAGCAATAAAGGACTTTTATGCCGATTCATGACACTAGCTGTTAATACATTGTGGCTTCAATTTACGGCATTCTCCCCTCCTCTACGCTCCCACCAAATTGTACTGGCATTCTCCTTCAGCAACAGAAACACTTAGCTTGCCGCCCTCTCGTTTAACATGCAGCACTGCAACTGGTTCGACTCCCTTCTTGCCTGGAACTTTGACCTCAATGACCTGGCCCTCTTCGACACCAAATGCGTTGACATCGAGCCTTTGGTGGTAGTCGTAATCCGGACACCCAACTCCGGGTGGACCCGTGCACAGAACAGTCCCAGGACGCACCCAGACCGGAATCTCGTCGAGTGGGACATGTTCACGTATCCAAATAGGACCCTCTACCGTTCTGGTCCGGTCCCAGTAATAGGTCCACTTCCCCGCTGGGATGTAGTACTCAGTCTCCTCTCCCAATGGAACGAACACTGGCGCCACTAGCAAAGACGGACCCAACATGTACTGTTGATCAAGGTGATGTGTCGTTCGATCATCGGGGAACTCCAAGAACATTGCTCGTTGGACGGGAGCACCAGTTTTATGAGACTCGATAGCCTCGTTGTCTCTGTGAGTTTGAGACCCATTGTTGCACTAATATACTCACCAGTTGATATAGATACGGCATCAGCTCGTGCTTCGCGTTCAAGAACTTGGACATATTCTTCGCCGCGTCTTCCCCATACTGCCATGGTACGCGATACGACGATGAACCGTGCAATCGTGAGTGAGAAGAAAAGAGACCAAAGGCAACCCAACGCTGGTAAATCTCTGGTGGGGGATGTCCCTAATCGAACCCGTGAATATGAGCAGAATTGGCGAAAGCACAAGCCGGCTCACCTCGAAACCGCCAATGTCGTGCGATGCGAATCCGAATCCGGAGGACGTTAAAGACAGGCAGCCTCGGATTGTCTCAGCCATGGCCTCCCAGGTAGACTCGCAGTCACCACCCCAGTGCACAGGGAAACTTGGAGAACGTCAGCTTTCAAACTATACAAGTGCATAGTGCGAATTCGTACCGCTGACCACCAGCAAATGCTGCTCTGGCGAAGAGAACTGCCTCTCCGTCACCAAATTGCTTCTTGAGGAGGTTGAAGACTAATTCGTTGTAGATGACGGAGTACATGTTGTGCATGTTCATTGGGTTCGAGCCGTCGTGGAAGACTACGTTGGCATACGGAATCCGTTCGCCTTTGAAAAACTCGGTGAGCACATTTGTTATCTCCAACATTGCGAAGAGGTTTACCAAAGTCAGTCTAAGGTGCTGATGAATGAATTTTATCGGAGGAAGGTGAAGAGACGGGACGTACCTTGAAGCAGTCGACACCGAGATCAAGAAGAGCAGCGAGCCTATCACTGTACCACTCACTCGCCGCAGGGTTAGTAAAATCGACGACCGCCAAACCTGTGAGTTTCCGTGTTTAATTCCCGGGTATATGTCTATGTCATTTTTACTGACCAGGTTGCCACAGGTCCCACTGCCAGATGGAGCCATCCTTCCGCTTGATGAAGTAGTCGTTCTCTACCCCCTCCTTGAATATCGGCGAAAGCTGCGAAATGTAAGGGTTTACTGTTATATATATATGTCAACAAACGCTCTGATACAATAACCATATAGTACACTCAACTCCATAAGCAAATCTTGACACCGTACTTCTGCTTGATCTCGGAAAGATAGGCCTTTGGGTCGGGGAAATTATCTGGGTCAAATGTGAATGAACACCTATGATAAACGAGCTCAGCGCTGTCATTCATTGATAAGGTAGAAGGAAGACAAACCACTCATACTGTTTCATCCAGAAGCAGTCAAGATGGAACACCCGAACTGGGCATTGTCTATCTTGCATACCCTGCAAGAATCCGGAAACTGTCTCGCTGGAGTAGGATGTGAGGAACGACGTAGAGAGCCACAGCCCAAATGTCCAACTTGGAAGGAGTCTGGGAAGAATGTGGTCAGTTGCGCCTTGCAATTTTCTAGAATTTGTGTAACTGACGCTGGACGACCAGTCATTCTCGTATAACGCTCCAAGATCTATCACACGCCATGTCAGTGTCATACACAAGCCTCAGACGAAGTCGATACCTCGAGTGGCGTCGCCCCGTAGATCACGAAGTATTCCAAATTGCTGTTGGCCACAGACATGTTGACTCTGGAAACCTTTTCACTCCCAACCTCGACCTCAACTTCACCAGGGTTGTTGATGAAGACACCGTAGTTCCGGTTGGTGATATAGAAGGGGACACACTTGTATGCCTGGTCGCTGGATGTGCCGCCATCTAACGGCAGTCAGTCATCTCCTTGTTGACTGAATCCAGCGGCGCGCACCTTGATTCCACAACCGGATTGTCTGGCCTACGAAAAGTCACGTTCAAACACAGTCCCAACAATGCCAACTATTGTCTTACCGTTCTTCACAAATGCGCCGAACTGCTCCCCAAAACCGTAGATCAACTCTCCCGGAGAGATATTGAGCTCCGCGCTCAGGTAGCGGACCATCTCTGGCTCCCGCTCAGGCATTGGGTTGGACCCGATGTCGTTCATCAAGCATGACGTGTTCGAGGCGGAGGACAGCGTCCATTTGAATGGCACGTCGTACAGGGCGATGTGCTTTGCACCAGAGGAGGTCAAGATACGTTCCGGAGATTTGAAGGTTAAAGTGAACGGGTTCTGGGTCACGACAGCCGTCAAACCAGCGGTGGCCAATGAATAAGATCCATCCTCGGCGCGAGCGACGTTGACGTTGTTGATGGGTGGGGCGTCGGGGAAGAGAGGGATTACTGGAGCTGTGTCCAATCGAGTGAAGTGCTCGATCTTGACGCCTACGACGCCTTCTGTGGGTGAATGGATTTTCACAGAAAAGACTGGGCCTGATGGGATGGACTTGGTTGAATATCAAAAGAGGCATGAATTATCGATGCGTACCCGCGAGCGTATCTCCGCGATGCCTGATAGGTCGCGTCGAGACGTGCAGATCAACACCTATATCTGTCTGATCTGCTTTGGCTACTTGGAGGGCGTAATAGGGCTTTACGCCACTTTTGAGGAGCCAGAACCCGTCGTTGAATTTCATGCTGAGGATGAGTGCGAGGATAGCTGGGGCCTAGTGCTTAGCTTAAATACGATTTCTACGAGGAAGTGAACATCATCCGAGATAATGCCGACTTATAGTATGCGAAAGGCGGTCCGGGAGCAAGGGCCATATGTATATAACATGGATCCCAAGACCCATGCTGATTGCCTGGGTGCTTTTGCTTCGCGTTCAAGTTATTCCAAGCTGGTCTATATATGTATCCAAGATACGATGAGAAGACCTCGAGGATATGTATGCACGATATTATCTGAAGGTCCGATCTCAAGAGTATCAAGATGAGTTCTGAAGATGAGTGGCGCAAGTGTAAATTGCAGCTAATACAGTGCTCCCAATCCACAAATGTATAAATGTACTAAAACGCTTGCTACGCAAAATTTCGATAATTTACACGCGTACGCCACACATCTAACGGTTAGCAGACTGAGGCGTGATTCTTGCTCTTGCTCTTGATGGCCCAACTACCATGAATACTTCTTTCTTCTGGCACAGGTTTCGTGATGTTCCTCATGACATCGACTTGTACACTTAGCTCCAATGCAGGCGCCACCTTCATCAGAGGCGTCATTCTCGTTATCGACGTAATCTATTAGTATCTCTTTATAAGTGCTTTGCCTATATGTAATCTCCTCCACCAACCCACCATGACCGGCGAACTCGATGAACGCATCCGCAACGAAGTCAAGCGTGGAGAGATCCACGTCGTTCGCGCTCTTAAAGAATCCGGGGAGGCCGTTTTTGACTATATCAGCAAGGATGCACTCTTCGCCATTGACGGGAGGATTCTTGACGCGGACTCGAAGCCTACGCTTAGGGAGTACATGCAGAAGGAGTGGGTACCCCATGCGACATTTGAGATGAAGGATGTTAAGGTCGTGCCGACCGGTCTCATGGCTGCGACCATTTGCTATAGAGCCAGTGCGACGAAGATCTTCAACGAGAACGAGCCGCCGCAGAAATTCAACTTGGTTTGCTCCTCCTCGTGGAGACAGCTGGCTAGTGCAGAATGGGAGATGGTTTCTCATTGCGAGGGAAGGGTGTAATCCTGAACCATGACGATGGTGCGTGTTTATTGTGTTACGACTCGTACTCTTTGAACTGATTTCATAAATCAGACTTGACTTGACGAAGGAAATGAATTCAATGGACAATAACGGAACGGACATCTGCTGCTAAAGGAACCAATAAGATGTTGTATTATTTATGGACAATGCATTTACTTACCACTCTTATTAAGTAGTAGGTGCTGTTCTAGTCTATCGTCGTCCAGACTCGCGAGACATCCTCGTTCTCCTCCAGCGCTGCCATGAGTTCATTCATTTGCGCGACTTGTTCCTCAGAAGGCTCCGTTTTCTCGTTGGGTTTGTAGCCAAGTTCGCTTCCAGAAACTTCACCAGAGCCAGATACCGCTTGTGTGAGCTTGAATAGCTCGTCCGGTGGGCAGTAAAACTGGCTTGGATTTAGAGGCAGTCCTCATTAGAAGTAGGGGACTACCTACCTCAATCTCAGTGGTGCCCTCTTCCGTCGTAGACTCTTCAAAATCGATAGCTTCGTTACTGAGTGCTATATCCAACACGGCTTCTTTTGCTTCGAGGGACGGAGAGTTGCCCAGAGATATAGAAACAATCCCGAACCGTTCGAACATGAACCTAACCGGGGCGATGCGGGTCCTGGCGGCAGGTGAGCGACGACAAAGGCATTTGGAGTTGTACGTTGACGGACTGGTTACGGCTGAAGATTGCCTTGAGGTCTTGCACTGTTCGAGTCGGGTTGTTGCTGATACACTCACTAGCTGAGGATGAGCGAATAGATCGTGTCAGAGAGCAATACAGGCGCACACAATTATGCCAACACTGCCAAATGCCATTGCCTCGTAAGTTACGGTCTCTCCCATCTTGACATCGTTCTTGGCAGCCTAGGGTACGGTGAGCCTATGGCGAAGTAACGAGAGCCAAAGTTTGTACGCTGTTCAAAGCACGCGTAATGTTGTCCTTTGGAATATCTGCGTGTTTCAGGCGACGAAGAACGACATCGAGCGCGAGATTCTTGTCGGGGTCGGTTGATCCGCCTCCACTTCGGACGGCCATGATTATGTCCTGTGCCAGTTTAACTTTTGTAAGAATTTGAGGTGAAGACGGCTTACACGGCGCGCTTTGGTCAAGGCTGCGGCTTTAGCAGCATCGTTGACGCCTTTCTTGTCCTTGATTTTGGACCACTGGGGGAAAGCATTGAGGACATTATAACCGAGAAAAGTAAGGCAGACAGACTTTGTTGTGGCCAGCAAGGACAGCAGTCGAGGAAGAGAATAGTCGTCGTGCTGGTGGTGAGTGTAGAACGCGAAGCAGCGACATCACCGAAAAAGGCAGAGCGTATGGAATTTGTACGAGTTTACTTGACTTGCCTTGCTACTTTCAACTCGACAAATTGAAACTTGCTATGGCCACTGGCCGTCGAGGTCGCTCTAGAAAAACACGAGACGCAACGTCCGAGGATCCCAACGACAACGCTGGCCAGGATAACGACTCCAAATTATGTCCTGCATGCCCGAAAACACCTGAGGACGATGCAGGCAAGGACAAGGATATCTGGATACGGTGCGATGCATGCAGAGTGTGGTACCACTGGGCATGCGCTGGCAAGGGAGAAGATTCGTCCATGATAGACAAATGGTGCGCTCGCTGTCCGTCGCTGACGCTGAATGAATGCTCACAGCGGTAGGTATTGCGCAGAATGTCTACTCGCGGATCCCAAGCGCACAATTACTCTGAAAGCACCGACGCGCAAGTCAGACAGGAAGCGCCCACAGCGCGACTATGCTGGCCTCAACTCGAACGGCGTCGAGTCGGACCCCAATCGTTACCTTCGTATGATGGAGGGCAAGCCCCTCAAGGCAGACCGGTTCAAAAGAATGAACGGCGAAGACGTTTCATTGGAATGGCTCGAGGACGACGAGACGGCTATGACTGAACCGATAGTTATTGAGCAAGGCGACGGCTTGGGAATGAAGATGCCTCCGAGCGACTTTACGGTCGACCAAGTCGCTGAAGACGTCGGCCACGAAACACCCGTTGAGGGTATGCGACTTTTTGTAACTGCCAATTCACCTCGTCTAATGAGCCAATAGTTATAGGTAATTCCCCATCCCACCCAATACTCCTTGGTCTAATCCCCCCGAATAGATGTCGGAAGTCAATCCGCCTCTCCGGGATGGACTGTAGGCAGATGGGCAGAGTATTGGAACAAGGAGCCTGCCGCTCGCGAAAAGATTCTCAATGTCATATCATTGGAGGTATCGGCGACACCTCTGGCCGACCGTATCCTACCCCCGCGACTGGTCAGAGAAATAGACTGGGTAGAGAACTACTGGCCAAGTACGCGCAAGGGAAAAGGACATGTCTATCCAAAAGTACAACTGTACTGCTTAATGGGAGTCGCTTCAGCTTGGACGGTGGGCACTCTTTTTCTTCCTTTCGAGCTTTCAGTAACGTTTGTAGGATTGGCACGTCGATTTTGCTGGCTCCTCTGTGTATTACCACATAGTTTCCGGCGAAAAGGTGCGTTTGACGTGCAGTGCGATGTCTTGACTAACCTTTTGCCCAGATATTCTACTTCATACGCCCCACGCCTGCGAACTTGGCTGCATACGAGCGCTGGTCTGGTAGCGAGATCCAAGGGCAGACCTGGCTAGGTGACCTTGTCGACGAGGTTATCAAGGTGAAATTGACGACGGGGAATACTATGTTGATTCCAACGGGTTGGATTCATGCAGTCGTGAGTAATCATACAAAGTCGAATTCTTCGTCTCAATGTTCTTAGCAAACACCGGTGGATACCCTTGTCTTTGGCGGTAATTTCTTGCATTCATATAACGTGGCAACGCGTAAGTTCGCCCATGCCTTCGCATATCCACCACTGACGGTCTACTCTAGAGTTAAAAATCCGAGACATCGAGATAGCAACTGCAGTACCACGGAAGTTCCGCTTTCCCATGTTCTCCAAGTCAGTACATTCGTATCCTCTCGACGCCTTTGATTAAATGAATTAGGCTCTGCTGGTACGTCGGAGACAAGTATCTACGTGACCTCAAGGCGTCAGTGGGCACATCTTTACATCCACGCGTCGCTTCTTCGCTCACCAAGCTGGCGGACTTTCTGGTGGGCCAGGTCCGGGAACTGGAATGGGGGGACGAGGCAGCCAAGAAGGAAGTTCGGGATCAGATACCCCACGACCGTGTGAAGGACGCACCGGCAGTGGCGAGAGAACTACGGTGGCGACTTAGGCTGGCTACTGGTAATTCTAGTGAAGACGAGAGCGAAACAAAGATTGTTCCAAATGGGTCGGCGCGAGGGAAAGGGAACAAGAGGAAACGTGCGTCGACTGAAGAGTCGGTTGTTGAGCCGGACGAGCATGGGCCTGTAAGGTTCAAGAATTACCGTCCGAGGGGATGGGACAAGGTTGAGTTTGTGACTGTGCCGGTCGAGACGAGGGAGGTGAAAAGGCGACGTCCGGAAACGGAGGAGGAGGTAAAGGGTTGGGCTGACAAGGAGATAGAGGGTGACGATGTGGGGTCTGTGGCGACGACCAAGCAGGTTGTGACCAAGGTACGGAGGACGAAGGATGGTATTGAGAAGGAGCACATTGAGCGAGTGTTGGAAGTATGGAAGTTCTCGTAGCGTGGACTGTAAATATATTTTATTACATCCGAATCCTGCTGTGACAAACGTTCTCACGTGCACAACGACACCTTTCCTCCAAACCACCACCACTCTCCATAGGTATGGCCTTTTCTTTTCGTCGTGTCTGTGTACACGCTAAAGCTCTGTGTCTAGTGGTATTTGCTTTCTTTGGAGCAGCTACTACCAAGATACATCAATCATAATCTTGCAATCCACAGCATGACTACTTGCATTTCAATATTCGTACCACGGCGATACTTCATTCATACCTGATGTCGGTCAAATCGCAGGCTCTCGATGCCTCTACTTCCCCACAAGTTTCCGTCTCCAGGCCTCCGTCATCCATCTCAGCGCCTTCCCCGTCCCCCAGCCGGCCAAACATCGAAATCTGCTCTCCAGACGGCGAACCATGGTCTCTGGACCCCGCGCTCTTCCTCATCGACCGAGACACTCGTCGCTGCATAAACTTTGTACCCTCGAGCGAAGAACGAGGAGGGCCCACCATCGTTTCTCCTTGGCCCGTAGTGGATGTTATAAACACTCGCCCCGAATCCTATCGATACTCGACATACTCAACTCCGTTTGAAACGGATTATAGCGAATATTCTGAAGGGGAGGATACTGAGGAATACTACGAGTCGGATTCGGATGCGTCTTGGGATTTCCTTGATTCGGATTTTGAGCCGTCCATGATACGATCCTTGTCCACTGGTCCTACCTCGAGGAGAACAAGCCAGGTTAGTGTTACTCTGACAAATATTAGGATGCAACGCGTTAACATCTAATATAGGTTCTCAGCTCGACTAAATCACGAGCTCCAAGACTACCAGAAGTCGTCAAGCTGGAAGAAACCATAGCTCCTGAGCTCCTTCCCAGCATCCTTATTGTCAAAGACCCTCTCGGTAAAACGAGATACATTCCTGCTCTCGATGCCACTGCTCAAACGACAAGATACACGCGCGTTTATCCCATCCTGGACGATATAACTCCGTCCGATTCCACTAGTGGCCCTATGTTCCCCAACAGCGAGTTCGAAGGCATTCTCGACCTTTCACACGCTGAAACACTCGGGTCTGGCAGCCATTCCAACGTGTTCCGTGCGCGCTTCCGGCTACCCATTCCATTGACCGCGCGTTCTCACTCTGGGGACGTTACCGTGGCGGCCAAAATATCACGCTCTGACGCCAGGTCGCGCGATATGCTTCGCCACGAAGCCAAGATGTACAGCATCGATGTTCCATCGCACATGAGCGAACAATGGACAGGGTGGCACTGGATAGAGGAGTCGATGTACGATGGAGATGGCATTGTGCCCGTTGATGCGATCGTCCCCAAGTTTTATGGATACTATGTGGCTGAAGACGCGAGTCTTAGAGGGCTTCTGAGTCCAATTTTGCTCATAGAAGAGTGTGGAGAGCCTTTTGTGAGGTCGGAATTGAAGCCGAAAGAGAGGTGAGCTTTCCTGTCCATTTGTCGGTGATTAAGATAGAAGCTAATACAAGGCTTAAGGGAACTTCTATTTTCTTTCGTTGCTCGTCTTCATCGAGCTGGCATTGTCCACAATTCCTTCAAATCGGATAACGTACTCAAGCAGCCAGGTCCACTCAGCCTAGAGCCGTCTCTACGTTCTATCGACACGCCGAGCTTTCGATTGTTGGATTTTGGGCGGGCGGAGCGCAGGGCCCAACTGACGAGGCGAGACTGGAGGAAAGCTTGCGAAGAAGAGATGCGGGACACAAAAGACGAAGTCTATGGCCATAGGAAGGAGTTAAAGAACAGGAAAACAGGGATGCGTGCGACAACGAGAAAATATCTGAGAGCCAGCTTGGATGCTGGGCTGAGATGATTGATGAACAAAGAATGTTTAGCGATGGACGGGAGATCCGGGGAGCTCGCAAACAGGCTCTTCATTCCATGAAACTCGGACGGCCGCGCCGTTGACAGAATCACGCTGCCAAGGCATTGGAGCATGTTAGCGCTCGAAGTTCAAACTACTCGAGGCAAAGATACGAATCCGAACTAGCTCTCCCGTAGTCTCCCGCAGGGATAGTGGCGTATTGCTCTTCTAGAGGCATTCCGAATTAGAGTTCTAGACGTTGCCGGTGGCAAATAGCCTCGACGTTCTGGCCAAGCCCTACTCCAACCAACTCTTGGCTAGACCTCGTTTACGAGTTGAACTAGTTTGAGATGTCGGGAGGGCTGTGATGATCATCTTGTATACGTACCGAGAAGGCCACCATATTTCACTCAGCTCTTCGAAGTTGCCCGAACGCGCCTATAATCCAAACACACCCGGACCCATCCAGCCTGTATTCAATAGTGGTGACAGGCGTAGCGCCACCCTGGAAAGCTGTGTAGCAGAATTGTCTCGCCCAAGGGTCGTTTTGGGGACGCTTCAGGTGCGCGTGAGAATTTGATCCACGGCGAAGCCTCTTTCACGAACTAAATATATATGGGCGCGCGTTTCATTATGGTATCTCATCTCCCTCTTAAACTCACGACACAACACTCCACACATTCCTTTGCGCCTCCCTTCTTTTGAAGATGCTCTCTCTTCATCTTCTGAGCACTCTTTCATTGACCTTTTCTCTCTTCTCTTCCACTTTTGCTACCCCATTGCTTAATGTTAACGTCGATGTTGAATCTGTTGTCACGTACGACTTGGTAGTATCTGAGGGCCTCTACAACCCCGATGGTGGAAAGGATAGGTATGCGTGCATGGCTCTTTCGTCAATACGCGTGGTGGTCTGACCTTCTGTTGCAGATTGGTATACTTCATGAATGGCAAATTCGGGTCCGAGATGATCACAATCGACGAAGGCGATATTCTCGAGGTGCGTTGAGCGTACTGGACGCGTGTACCCTCGCTCACCTGTGTTTGTAGCTCCATGTCACTTCCAACATCTCTCTACCATTTACTCTACACGGACACGGACTCCATCAGACGGGCACTCCGTGGATGGATGGCGTACGTCAAATTAGCCTATTACGCCTCCGCCGTTCCAACTGACACTATGCAGGTTCCTGGCGTCACTCAACCTATGATCCAACCCGGAGCCTCGTTCACCTACCGATACAACGTCGACCAGTACGGTTTCTATCATCTCCATGCTCACTCTAGTATGTGCTTTCCTTTATCGTATTGTCCTATAGTCTACTAATGGGTCTATGACAGAGAACATGCAGGACGACGGCCTCTTCATGGGTTTGACGGTTAGGTATGCCCGACGTCAATTTATGAAGTCCCGAATTGTAGGGCTGAACGTTTGACAGGCCTTCGCTCTCCCGCCCTGCGCCTTTTGCCCAGATCTCTAGCTATGTCCTAGACCAGACTCAACTGGCTGCAGCGGCCTTGGACAGCCACTCCCTCCTTTTGGCTGACTGGCGCCACTACACCTCAGGCGAAATTTTGAAGATTTGGGAAGAGTCCAACATCGAGCCTCTGTGAGTCGATTTTCGGCTATTCCTAAGGTAGTTCGCAACTGACCACGGCATTTAGGTGTGTCAAATCTATCCTGGTCAATGGCCAAGGCTCGATGGTGTGTCCTCCGGCTGAGGAGTTGGCACCTGTCGCAGCTCTGAAGGGCTTGGGAAACGTTACAGCTATGGGGTATGTTCGTGTCAGCCTGTGGCATTCATATCTAACTGGAATTCCCTATAGATGTCTGTTCCCGGATTCGCCTATGCTCAACCCACCTACCCCAGGCTTTGGTCCAGAATCCGATATCTCAAAGATGCCTGTTGATATGTATGAGACCTGCGACGTTGAGAGTGAGTGGTTGTGACTTTCTGTTCCTTGAGTAATATTCCTAACGTGTCGTAGATGTCGGCGCTCCTTTGCATACCGTCAACGTGGACAACACGCTGACTTCTTGGGCTGTCCTTGACTTTGTGAACGCTGGTGGGCTGTGGGAACACCGCGTGTCCATTGATGAGCACCCCATGTATGTTTTCGGTGAGTGTTGTTCGACTCGTTGCAGTATTCGCTGCTCACACCCCATACAGCCGTCGAAGGTGAATACCTGAATGTTACCGAACCCGTTGACGCTATCGTTGTAAGCAAGATCTTAACTAAAACTCGAATATGACCTGATCAAGTCGTTTAGTTGGCCTCTGGTATGCGCGCCCAGGTTGCCATCAAGCTGGACAAAGCACCCGGCTCAGCATACACCATCCGCATCGCTGCCAACGTCGCTCCTCAGATGATCAGTGGATACGCTGTTCTCCAATACGCTTCTCTCGATGGCACCACCGCCGAGTTTGTGAAGGCAGAGGGATACCCAGCCCTCCCTCCTTCCAAACCATCCGTTCATTACTCTGGAGCCCTGCTCACGACCGCAACAGGCCTCTCCCACAATGCCACCGACTTCGACGACTATGGTACCGGTGCTGCCCCCTTCGTCGCATCTTCCCCACCCGGAAACGACCAAGTGGCTCAGACTTTCTTCTTCGACATGTCGCGTCCCAACGGAACGATATGGGCTATGAACGACACGGGCTTACATCAGAGTCTTTATGAGGACAACGGTCCTTTGATTTGGGATTCCGTGTGGCGCAGTGTCGCCGCAGACAAATCTGGTGTCCTGGGCGCTCATAGCATTGACTTTGTTAATCAGAAAGATGCGGTCGTTGATCTTGTCTTTGTCGTCAACGAGAATTCGTATGTCGTTCTCTTCTCTCTCAAAGCACGCAAGTACTAATCCTCCAACCTAGACCTCCCCATCCCATCCACAAGGTATGAGTTCATTCATCAACCTCGGTACCTGACACTGACGTTCTCGCTTCAGCACTTCAACAAGTTCTGGGTTATCGGGTCCGGCGCCGGTAATTTCAACTGGACGTCGGTTGCTGAGGCCGCTCAGGCAATCCCGGAGAACTTCAACTTCGTAAACCCACCTGTACGTGATGGGTTTAACACGCCCCCGGCGAAGGCAGCAGCCGGTGGCAGTTGGTTGGCGATCCGATGTGAGTCTCCCCATCCTCGTCGCCTTGACGAAGTGGCTGATAGAGAATTACAGACATTGCAAGCGACGTGGGACCAATGACGGTCCACTGCCATATCTCACAACACGCAGCTGGTGGTATGGTTGCCGGTATGTGCTCGAATATACAGAAGAAGAAGATATCCTAATGCTTCCGCTAGTTCTCCTTCAATCAATGGACCAACTACAAGTGCCCGCTGAATACGCAGACCCCTCTATCGCATGATCTCTTTTTTTCTGGACTTTAAGTTACAGTATTATAGATTCGTAGGCAGTCTCGCCGCGTAAACCCTGGACATTATATTTACACTGGTACCGCTCCCGGGCCAGACATGTACACACTCGTTTTTCGCTCTGATGTTACACTAGAATCTAATCTGTTAGTTCATGAGCTACAATTATTTGATAGGACTTTGAAGAACGAGAAAGTTGAAATGTGAAATCTACGCCACACTAGTGCTTTTTGATTTCGAGCTGCCCATGAGACTCAGGCGGGTCATAAGGTCTGTGTCCCAAATTACCCGTGAATAATTAGACGAAAGTTTCCGAGCCATGAAAGCCATATAACTGTGAGTGCCACACTTGTTTGGTGTCGTGGCGTCCTCCACTCCGAGGCCCATAGCGTCGGTGTCGTGGCGAGCTGCAGGGACTCCGATAATTAGCTTCGGCGGTCTCTCCTTGAGTAACAAGATTGGATCGCCATTTAGGAGCTCCTTTAAGCAATTTAAAGCTTGAGCGGCGGAAGGGGATTCATTCTGCGTGAGAAAATGGACGAGTTCTTCGTAGAGTGGCGTAAGCAAGTCGGGCCAGGTGTTAGATACGCCAACCACTGAATTAGTCGTGGACATCGTTGCTAATTGTTGAGGGTGGGTAGCCCGCTTGGTGGTGGAAAGGAGGTAGTCTCAGTATGATTCGCAATTCCGGTCCGACTTCCGAACTTTCATAATGATATGTCAAGATTCAAGTGCATTAAAGTTGATCTATCGAGCTTGTGAGCCTTGCTACTCATACATTCTTGCGATGCTCCTACACGGAAAATGGTCAATTTTTGAAACAAAAAAGCATCCTGATATGCACGTACAGGCACATGTGTCGTTTCGTGGTCGACATGGACGAAGACTCGCTCCACGTTCGGTAGGACCTCAAGCTTGTCTTGCAACGCTTGTCCAATATCGTGCGCTTTCCAAAGGGGTGTATCCCCGCTCATGACGACATCGATCTCAACAAAGTAGTCCGGTCCACTCTACAAATTACGAGTGAGCGCGCCTGACGAGAAGAGGATATACAAACATGGTACGCCCGAACGGTATCGATCTGTTCGATATCTTCATGGAACGTCATAGATTTGTAAATTAAGAGCTGGAGGAAATCTTGCGGAGCAGATTTTCCTGCTAAAAGCTCGAATTCTCCCCAGATCGTACCTGTCCAGGAGTAGATGATACCGAAAGCAATCTAGACACGGTTAAAGATCATGTACTAGTGGCGGGAACAAGAACACACAATTATTGCACCGAGAGGGTCGAGCCCTAGAAGTGTTTTAGATGAACGGATAGGCAAAAACGGGCAAAAAAACTTACACCACTTGAGCTTGCTACCACCTGTGGCCATGATGATACCGAATCCATTAATCCAAAGGTCGTTTCGATGGTCCTCCCATAAAACCCGGACTTGACTAGAGTTCTTACGGAAGGGATAGGTCGACAAGAAGAGAATGAATTTGACGCCTGCACGAGGTGCGGGTGAGCAGATGCATACCACAGCGGAGCAGACGTACCGAGGGCAGCGGCAACCGCGATGATGGAGGGGAGATAAAAGTCAGCCAACTCATCACCCTCTTTGGACGCTATGGACTGTAGAGATTCTACCACCACGATGATATTAACAGAGCCCATCCTGGATCGTGTTAAAATTTGGCAATGCCATGCTAGTGGAACTCGACGTACAGAAAACCTATCACATGTGTTAAATGGAGGAGAAGAAAAGCTCGGATGACTTGCCATAAACAATGTTTCCTATGCATTCTAGACGAGCGCCGCCGACTGGCCATTTATTGATATCCAACCTCTTGGACTTGCTGTGAAGCCAGAAGAGGAGGACGTTGCTCCCTAGATCGAAGACGGAGTCTATGCCTGTGGCGAGAAGAGAGAGTGACATGGAGGAAAGGGCGGCGTATACTGCGATTTGAGATAAGATTAGGAATGATAGATGGGATGAGAAGTCAACGAACTCTGAACAATGCAAAGCACGAGATTTGCGATGAGGCTGGCCCAGATAGCGACCTTGACCTAACAAAGATGAGAAGGGGTACGAATACGGGTTCAAGATGGTACATACGGGGAACCGAGCGGCATCTTCTTCGTCCTTTGCGTCGTTCGTATGCTCTTCCATAGGTTTGAGAAGATACGCTATAAGCTGTAGATAGACGCGTCAACAAGTGCCATAAATGCAATAAGTGGTAGCAAACATACGTCGTTCTGTTTGTTGTGATAATGAGCGACAGCTTTGCCTTTGGATTTCTTTCGAATGCGTTCGAGTTGTTCATCCGAGATGATCCCAGCTCTTAGATTATAAGGATCTGTTCCCGCCGTCGCGCTCGACGAGGCGCGTTCAACGTCAATGGTACGCCTTTGAGTAGTAATTGTTCCATAGTCCTATATATTGTGAGAAAAAGAAAGCAGTAAAAGAATAGAAACGTACTGGAACGTCGTTCGTGTTGGATGTTGGCTGTAGAGCATAGTCAGGGTCTGACCCAGAACAACGGGTCTGATCAAATAACATAGTTACCGTACCATTGGGTCGCACTCGTCAATTCCCGTGAGCTTTCAAGAAATATTCTCCAAGAGTGAGCTCAGTATCTGAGTATACCGTTGGAAGATGGCGGTAGGAGGAAAAGGGCGATGGTGTGTACTTTAGACTCCGCTTGAATTTCTAGGCCGTCAGCGCGTCAGCCAGGACGTACATCGTTTGTTGGGAGTAATAATTTATCTGCAATTGGATAGCGACCCTTACCGGGAACCAGCAAGTCTATATCGAGAGTCGAGAGCCATCCTTGCAGCCATGACAGGTTATAGTTGCGCGGTGTTGCGCAACGGGGACTTCAATTTACCACGAACGTTCGATAATAATCGCGAATCGAATTTCGATGCCTATCATTTCGCTGGCATTAGTGCTCCTCAATTCTTAGTTTATTGCGCTCAGTTTATTTGGTCCAGCTCGGACCGTGTGATGCGAATCAGCGGAGCTCAAAATCACACTAAAAGCCAGTTTAAAATCCTCCAACTCTGCGCCGGTATATGAAGCAAAGGAACGGTGATAATCATTGATCAAAGTAGATATAACTACTCAGAGAGTCTGCCTACGAGCCCTCGAACTTGAACGGGGCGAAACGATGAACTTTGGGATTTCCTTCTCAACGACGCCGCCACGGCCCCGAAAAGGCCTGGAACAGGCGCTCGGAGACTGCCATGAGCGTTTGATTGTCCGCCATCAGCGAGCCAAATAAACTGAACGCAATAAACTAAGAATTGAGGAGCACTATTGGTCCTGGTAACTCCATGCGATGGTAACGGCGAGGCTAGAAGCTGGTCTAAGCTGGTAGTGGTTTGAGTCAAGCGAAATCTCAACCCATGATTTCCCTCTCAGAAAAGGTGGCGCAACAGTGTGGAAGGTATTCAAGTAAACTTCGTCCTCGACGGATTAATTCAACGTGTCCTCTATGAATCCTTCGCGTATAACACGCGTGCGAATTGTCGCCACACTCTTTGTGCCCATATATGGCGTCGGCAAGTCCCGAGTCCATTAGAGCTTGACCACTGACCATCACTTCAATGAGTCGCCCGCATTCAACAGCAAGCTTTAGAAAGCGATCTGCTACATATAAGCCAACAGAGAAACAACTACCGCCGTTGCCGTCGCCTTATGAGCTCGACAATGCCCAATACACGACGACGCTCTGCTCATCACCCATCGAGATGGATAGGACTTTGAGCGACGTTACTCTGACGCCTCGTACGGATGGCCACGACAACTCGCGACGATTCACTTCTTCATCGCGTGCAACTCTGCGGGGATCTACCGACAACAACGAGACTCGTCCGTCGCGCGGCCCAAGCATCATCGCCTTCCGTCCTCCTATAGCCTCTTCGCGATTGAATCTGCGTACATTCTCTGGAGATAGGAAACGCGCTGGTTCTGTCGACTCGAACCGGACCCTTGTTAACGACAAGCTCACACATCGATGGCCCATGCCAGCAAGCAAGGCGACGAAGGAACGACAGCGACACCGTGCAGATGATGGACAAGGACTGGGGATGGATAACGTGCGGGCATGGCCAAAGATGAAGTGGTTCTTACTCTTCTCAGTCCTCACAGTCATGGCATATGGATCCTACGCCATGTTTGTCAGTCTCGCGACATGGTTTCGAAGTACGCGTCCCTTCGCGTTATCCTTACTGTCACTAACCTCTTACCAGCATGGACGCACGCTGATGTCATGTACGTCGCCGACCACGACATCCTCGTCCTCATCAGCTTCGCGGGCTCGATTCTTCTCTTCACATCCATCGTCGGCCTGACAGGCATCATCGTCAATTCCCGTCCCATTCTCGCGATTTACAACCTCCTCTTATGGCCCGCCCTTATGTCCATGCTTGCTATTGGCTACGCCTCTTACAAACGCTCTTCATTTGCTCTTGATCACAAGATATCTTTTTTCTGGAGTCAGTTCTTCACACCTCTCGGGCGACTACTCATTCAAAACTCCTTACACTGTTGTGGCTTCCTTTCGCCTCTGCACGAGGCTGTTCCCAGTCGACGATGTTATCCGCGGACAGCGCTACCTGGCTGCCGAGGCAAGCTATACAGGTTCGAGCGTCTTCACCTCAAGACGATCTGGCAAACGACGTTTGCATTGGTGGCGGTGCATTTACTAAACATAGCCATAGCGCTCTTGTGCTCCAATCATGTTACAGAAATGTTTGGGAAGGGGATCATGCCGAGGAAATATAGGCTGACGAAGGGCGACCTCAAGGCCGACAAGGAAAAGTTGGAAGGAATGATTATGAGGCGGCCGGAATACTCTAGAGCTCCCTCCAGCTTAACGTTTAGAGAGGACAGAAAACGGACAAATGGTTGGGATTACATGTGCTGAACGCAATACAGTTTACACTTTCTACATTTTCAAAAATCCTTCCTCACACCAGCGCTGAAGCCACATATCTACATCATCTTCGCCCAGTGGCCTAGCATCGCGAAGAGTGTCTGACATCCGCTGGGCTTCTACGCATTCAAAATCCACCTCTGACTGCAAAAGGCTCATCCTGAAGAAATCGAGGAGCTTCAAAGCTGGGAGATCCACTACTCGCTCTGGTGGTCCCTGTTCCTCCTCCTCCAGCCTTTTGACCCAATCCGCAAATTCGACCGATGAGATACCTAAACGCTCTGCTAGCATACGGGAGATCTCTTCAGAAGGCCGGGGCTTCGGGTGAACGAGATGCACAATTTGACTTGGTTGTTCAATGTTGCTCAGCGTAATGTCCAGTACGGCACCCGCCGCTACGTCGAAGGGAACCCAGGAGCACGACTTCTCGTGCGCACAGATCAGCAAAGCCTTGCACCAGACCAAACCACCCACTCACCCCACGAAGTCTAGGCAAACATCCTAACGCACGACCAGATTGCACAATGGCGGGGACCCAATCCGATGGTTTCCAGTAGCCGTTGATACCACCCGACACTTGCCCGACTCGTATAACAGTCACCTCCATAGATGCCTCGCGCGCCGCCCGGACCAACATCTGTTCGGCGATCCATTTGCTTTCGCTGTATCCGAGGCCTATAGCAAACTTGCAGTCATCGACTGGGGCCTCGGGGGCAGACCCGGCTTCCGAGTCTCTATCTGCAGCGGAAGTTATTCGAAAACGCGTTGGTTAGGATGTAAAGCGACGTACTACGTAGGACACTAATTGAGCTGATGAACACGAATCGAGGGCGCTGCGATGCTGTCGACGCCAATGAGACGAGGTCCCGCATGCTTTTGAGAGCACTGGCAAAGGAAGGTAACATCCAATTAAAGTCGACAGGCCATGCATTGTGTATGACATGGGTAACATTCGCCCAAATCTTGACGAACGGCAATATCAGTAGTGTCCACTTTTCGAAAAGACGATTGATGCTCACTTCTTTTTCCAGCTCTACATGGATACCCAAGCTTCCTTCCGTGATGGTACCCTCTACCAGGACGATCTTCTCTGACAGTGCGAGGCTGGGAGGATATCCCAGAGTTGAGAAGGACCTCTTCTGCCTGTCAAGCAGGGTCTTTCCGTCCTTGGACACGCGATTGAACGCATAGATCTTCTTTATTTCCCGACGCTCAACACATCCAGCCAACACCGCAGCTCCTAAGCTCCCAGTGGTTCCCGTGATGAATAAGACGGCACCCTCAAGTTCTCCATGTGTAGATCGAGGATTAACGTCCAAAGACCGCGAGAACGATCCCAAAGGGGCGATGGCTTCGAGCATATCACGGATAGTAGCGGTTTGTATGTCCGCATTGAAGATTTTAGGAGACCCTTTTGTGAGGAATGCCGCCATATCCTTTATCGTAGGATGTGTATGAACAAAACTGCTTGAAATGGTCCGTGCCTTGTTAGGCTGCCTATCCCGAAGAGCGTGCACAACAGCGTGGCGTATCCATGTAGCTTGCAAACTGTCAAAATGAAACAATTTTCAGCGCGCAACTTTCGATTCGTTGAAAGAAACGAACCTATCACATCCAACTTCAAAGATATCCTTGTCATCGTCTACAGCCGCGGGATGGGAGAGCACTTTGTTGACGACTGCTCTCATGAACGCGAGAGAGGATTCAGAATTCCAGAACGCCGGAGGCGTTATGCTTTCGCTACTCGCGAGTGTCGAATACAGCTCGTCGATTTCCGCGTCATATGCCTTCAAAGTGAAAGCCCGCCTGACAGTTCCCTTCGGCGTTACCGCGAAAGGTTTCTCAGGACTAGAGAAGATGATCATCTTGAAATGAAAATTGAGGGAGTTGCTTGGCATACGACAAAGAACGCTAACCTCCTTGAATAATCTTGAGTGACTTGGTGCAATATCGTTCATTTTCTGAATGCTTGGCCAGATGAGTGTCCGATACTTGATCGCCGATTCGCTGTCTTGCGACTCGAACTGGAACTCAGCATTGAGTTGGACGAGGACTCCATTCTGAAATCGCCCGCGGCCGAACATAATGGAAGAATCAACGTGAGGGTCACGGTTCAAGATCGCCTCTACCCGATGATGGTCAGCTAGAGAGCAGTGTATCGAGCGAGCTGCAACATACCTAGTGGTATCGGATTTGTCTGAGAGAACATTAAGTTATTGCCCCGTTCAGTGACCTTCTTTACACACCTTCTCTCCCGTAGAAAGCGTTATTTGGTCGTCCTTCCTTCCAACTAGCTTCCAAAGGCCAGGAATCGTTGGATGAGGAATAAACAAATCATTGGTCGCATATGCATCTTGCTTATTCCATTGCATGTTCACCACGGGTAGAATGTCGGTCGATCGTGCCTTGACAGAGTGAGCTGCGTTGGCTATGGATATTAGCAGCGTCGATAATGCTCACAATTGCAATCAACTCAAACGTGCCATCCCCCTGCGGGTCCATGATGCTCGCCATCATAGGACTAAGCTCGATGTATTCCCAGTGTGGTCCAAATGATGCTAAACCGCCACAAACTTTGAGCTGATTTTACCATCAATGAATGAGTGCCTACGCGGGATGTGGGTGCAGTAGGTTCCAGCTTCAGTTCTATTAATCAATCAGAATGGCGATGGCGGGCAAGCAGTGTGCACGAACGATCCAAGGGTGCTATAGATGGTGCATCCTTCCCGTACTAATCGGTCGCCCACCTCCTTGTTCAACGGCGCTCCTCCGAATACCTGAGTTCAGACATCAACGATTGTCGATGCGCACTTGTAATGAAAAACGTACAATGCCTTTCAGAGTTCGAAGGTAAGCCACCTTTTCTGGATCAGCAGCCCAATCCTATGTATACTGTTAGATATGCTCGGACGATAGTATAGAATTAAGACTTGCCTCCAAAAAGACCGGGATTATGAATAGATAGTCAGGCTTGACACTCAATGTGCCGTTCCATACAGCTTCGAATGACGGTACGATGGCAGGTCGTTTTGGAGGGAAAATGCCGATTATCATGCCAGTTGTCGGCTGGAATGCATTATAGCCTAGGCAAATTCCAATGTGACTTTCCTCACCTGCCAGGTCAAGAAGAAAATGCCAGATAGATGATAGAGGTTCATCAACGTATGTCCAGCGAAAGTACGTCCGTTGTAGTTTTGACTTGCAGTGTCTGATTTCAAGGATGAGGAAGGCCCGTAGATGGGGGCTCTAGCTCACAAGGTGCCATTGCAAGATGGAAAAGCACCTTGTCTGAGTAACGAATTATTTTCGGAAAAGAGGTTGAGCCTAAGCAGGCGGGATTAACAACAACGAATGGAGGTAGTACTGAATTTTACCTGAGGAATGCATGATGATACGCGACACTGTCAGGCTCAGAGGGCGGGGCGGTAGCGGCTGAAAATCAAGACGTTCAGTGTAGAGGTCACCGTATATCGGCATTGGAATGCGGATGGGTTTATCTTCGTCTAGAAGGATATCCAAGGCTTTCGAGGCAAGGTCTTGCATGGCTGCATCTTCACTGACCAAAAGATGAGTCGGGCGAGCCTCTCGAAGAAGATAAGCAACAATTGCGGGAGAATTTCGCGGTGATATAGGCATCAGTTGTATGCCAGCTCTGAGTATTCCCAAGTAGGTCGTGAACGTTGTGATTGTATCTGAGCAATTCTGAGTAAAGAACAACAAGAGAAACCTATGAACTCACCACTCATGTCAAGGCTTGCAATGAGGATAGGCTTGATATTGCTGTTGAGATCATGTTGGACCAAGTTGGAGACCAGAAAGCCGGCGCGATGGGCTGCAGGAACGAGCTCTGCATAGCGCACATAGAACAGCCCATTTTGAGCTGTGTCTGGATAGGTAAAGACAGGGTGGGTCGGGTTATGCGCGTAGTGAAAGTCGTATAACTCGGGGACCAGAAGAGAGCCGTCCAAAGGCGGAACCGTCCAGTCGACCGCGGAATGCAGCAAATTATTGACTGTAAAGTCCATACGTTGGTCGAATACAAGGCAAAACTGGTGGGTGGGAAAACATGCTATTCATGTGGCCTTCGTCGTGGACGAAAGGCAAGTCATTACTTCGGCAAACTCCGCAAGTCCAAAATAAATACATTTGGCCACAATTTGAGCCACAAAGCTCTAATCCTTCAGCTTAGACTGTACTACTATATTTACTTTGCCTGAACGATCTCGGCGCAAATACATCAGGTCCGTCTAATTTGGCGTCGATTTCCCGGTCAATCTACTGTATTGATCAGAGGCCCATTGTAGTCCACGCGCAGATGAAGACTGACCCGGATATCAAGCATACTGGACTCACCCCCCGTGCTCTTCTTATCCATCGGCGTAAGTGTAAGAGTATTGCCGTCGGAGCCATCGGTAGCATAACGCCGCGGTGACGGGTCAAAAGCAGACATGGAACTAACCACACCGGTCGGTTTGCCTTGGACGAATTCGCGAGTGTTTAGATTGACGAGGAGCGTGCTGAAATAGAGGGAGCAGAGAGCGAACTCCACAATGGTGTAGTAGATCGTATCGGGATACACAGCGAGCTGATAGTCCATTGATCAGTGCGGTGTAGTGTCACAAGGTACTACGTACCAAGATTAGAACGATTGTAACTGCAATCGCCGTCAAAGCACCACTACCCACCGTAACGAGGATGAGGCGGTAGACCATTCGTCTAGTACTGAAACGCCGTGAGTGGCGGACCTATTTATTGTCTATTGGTTTCTTACTTGTTAAAATGACCTCCTCCTCCTGACCGAGTAAGAAGATAGAGCATGCCCAGGGCGGTAATGATGTCCAGCGCGGCAGCAGCAGCGCGAAGAGAGATGTTCAAGCCCTAAGCGATGTCAAATTAGTTCGAGTCAAGTTATAGCGCACGACTATGCATGACTTACCACAAGGAGTGGACTGGATAACGTAGCGAGATCCGTTCCATAACTAGTATCGCTTCCATCTCAATGTGCAATTAGAAGTGCGAAGAGGTTCAAAAGCTCACCCATATCTCTGGTAGACTACCGTCAACAATTAGTGTCTTGAAGAGGATGTGCCTGAGGTACTCACTAACTACACCAACTGTGAGGCGCATTAGTATGACACAGGGAAACCCCATATAACTTACTCATTTGCCACGAAGCTAGAAGTACCTGATGATATAAGTGATGAGACTGACAGGATGTACAGCTAAAAACATAGAGAACTCACCATGAAGACCACAAAGATTTTACCCAAAACCTTCTGTGTACGTGACCGAAGAAGAGACTGTTTGGCAACTGTGAGAGTTCGCGTGTCAGAGATACATCAGTATGGTACGCGAATGCATCGCACATAGCCATATTCTGCGAATGAAATAAAACTGCACGATAAAGATAATCAGCGCCTGGAACGAGGGTTTTCAGCTTTGAGATGATACCGATGGGATAAAATTAGGTCTACCTCTATCCAAGTATGATGCTGAATATTCTCCGTTAGTTAAAGAAGAGCCAAGATTCAGATGATTCACCATATGTTCCCTGCGCCAACGAATAAGCTAACGTAAGATACGAGGAGGAACACTTACGGTTCAATCCCGGCGAGTCCCACAACATTGCCATACTCGGCAGCAAGAGGGCGCCAGTCTTCATATCACGATAAGTAGGTTGACATCGTCCTGTGATGGGGGAGTTACTTACTGCCTTTGAGTTCAAGAACTTGATTGCCTGTATCGAGAATCCTATGGGGTCGTAGGCTTGGTTTAATTAACTCAATACCACAGGACGTACCACATCACAAAAATCTAGAGAACAATGAGAAAAATATATCAAAAGACTTTCAGGAAAGGAAATTTCACCAAGAGTTGGAGCTGAAGTGGGTCATGGTCTCCGAAGCTGTTGCAAAGGCTTAGGTCAAGTGCCAATCTCGAAAGAGATATAACCAACTTGATAAAATAGATGTAGCTGACGAATAGGGTTAGTTCTGACATCCGCGATACTGGAATAAGAACGTACACTTGAAGCGTCGAAGCGCCATAGATGATGCACGACAGCCAGCTACCGATAAGACAAGACCCGAACGATTTAGTAATATCAACGACGACCTGCTGACTCGGAGTAGCTGCGGTAGCCATGAATCTCTTAGCGTAGGCGGATGGAGGAACTTGGTTTTAAACGTTCCGGAGAGGCTGACATGCATCTGGCCGGGGCTCGGAAGTCCTTGAGATCAATGGCGTACCATAGATTGACGGTCATGATGATCAACACCGAGAATAAGAACATGCTATAGAGAGTCCTGACACGGTTCACATACTCAGCCCAATGGTGGTGAAACGGGTGGCGCTCGACAGGGTCGGATATACCACGTGCACTTCGTGCGGTATTCTCCGTAACGAGCGTTCGTCGAACATCCATTCCCAGCCTTCTCAATCTCTAGCATTTCCCAGTGTTCCTATCATTCTACGAACCGACAAACCTAGGATTTACCGCGGCTGCGTTCGATTCTCGCTTAAGCCGAACTAGTTTGCAAACCCCCTGGTACCGCTTCTCTCATTCATTCTATTGCGATGGCGTCCTGGAGAACCATCGCGGAGGTTCTAGTATCTCAACTTCCCCATACTAGCCCCTACTAGCCCTCAGATCTCAGTCAAGCCCTCAATGTCTGCAGAGCGTCTGGCGACTCTTGTTCTAGTTCTTGGCGTCGTTTGGATACTCGCATGGGCTGCTGCAGGACGAAACCGCAAACCTCTGCCACCAGGTCAGATTTCCCATTATATACAGCTTCTACCGCAAGACTGACACAGGCCCAGGTTGCTCAATTGACTCGTTCCGATATCGCTGGGAGTCTTATGCTTCAAACTCCACGATTCTCGGTCCAGTGATTTCTGCGCCATCACTAGGTGGGACGTCCGTCATAGTCCTCAACACAGCTGAGACTTTGTTGGACTTACTGGACAAGAATGCTGTGTACGCGTGTCGTCCACGATGGCCTATGGTTGAATTACTGGGTCGGCAAAAGTAAGCTATCGATATCTTGGGTCTATTTGTATATTCATCGAGAAACTCTCCAGTAACATCGGGTTCACATATTATAATGATCGACTAAGGAAGATGCGCAAGGTCTTGCAAGCGCCTTTATCCCCTACCTCTGTGTCCAAGGACTGGTGTGGTCTTCTTGACAGCTATTCTATACAACTTTGTTGCGCTATCGGAGAATCCAAGGACATATACAACGATGTTCAAGCGCGAGTTGCTCAGCTCTAGCTCCCCTTGCCGTCTTATTCATTTACATCTTTAGTGTGATCCAACAGCTGATTGGAGCGTTCTCATATGGCCACGAACCGGACTCGAGCTACCTCGAGCTTGCAAAGGCTGTCGCACATCAGACCGGTGAGGCCTTACAGCCTGGGAGGTGGCTAGTGAACTCATACCCGGCACGTAAGCGGCGATATTGGCATGCCTCGACTAAGTCCATGGCTCAGCTACTGTTATACAGTGATGTGGATTCCGAAGTGGATGCCATATGCCACGTTTCAAAAATGGGCACAGAACGCAAAACGGTCGTACGAGGAGATGGTCAGGATTCCGTTCGAGGCGGTGAAGAAATCGACGGTACTGTCTTCCTGTTTTATCTTCAATGCAGGTCTCCCGAATTGTGTTTCTGCTAGGAGCATGAAGAGTATGAGCACTGTCTTGTGCAGCGCTATCTGAAGCTCAATCCTCATCGCTCCAAAGAAGATGATCTGATGGTCATGTACGCTGCTGGCAGTCTCTTTAGCGGTACGCCATAAGATCGTGTTGATAATGCATCAACTAACAGGTACTCTTAGCTGGCACAGAGACCGTTCGTGGAGCCTTTTACCCCTTCTTGTTCCAGATCTCTCAAGCATTTAGCAGCTCAGCGCCGTGATCTTGAACTTTTTGAACATCATAGCCTCGCATCGCGATATCCAAGATCAGATTTACAAGGAGATCGTCAATGTGATTGGCCACAATACCATTCCACTCGCACCCGACATTCTCAACCTCCCTTATCTTCAAGACGTGATAAAGGAAGTACATCGCGTACATCCTGCGGTTCCCCTGGTTCCTCACAGCAACACATGCGAGCAGGAGTATCTTGGCTATCGCATTCCGAAGAGGTCGTGGGTGATGGGTAATATCTGGTGAGGTCTGAACGACGCTCTCCGTGTGTACAGTTCTGATCAGGTTGACCCCAGGGCTGTCCTCCACGATCCGTCGTTGTACCATGAGCCACACAAATTCATGCCATCCCGCTACCAAGATGATAAGGCTCCAGATCCTCGGAAGTTCATTTACGGATTTGGCAGAAGGTGTGTACCATGATATCTATGGCTTGACATCGCCTGTGATGGCGTACTACTACGCTGTAGACGATGTCCTGGTGCAAGCTTTGCGGATCAGTTTCTCATGCTGGTGATTGCTCGCATCGCGACTTTGTTTGAGATCATTCCTATCAATGAAGATATGAATGATGCGATGGACTTCACAGCGGGTTTAGTAGCGTTGGTACATTCTGTTTGCCAAAAATACGGGTTCTTACAGATATATCTAGGTTTCCCAAAGGTTTATTGTGCAGCTTAGTACCGCGTCCTGGGTCGCCTTCACTTTTGCAGCAGGCTGTCGCGTCATAATATGTGTGGCGTTGATGTAATTTAAGCTTTGTTGATAGTTGTTTGTTTAGAACCTCTTTGCTTCTTATTATCATCATGCGTCATTCAACTTTCGCTATGTTCCTATGACTGTACACGTTCTACCGACTACGACGCGTAAGAAGAATGAAGAACCGACTATCGACATACATTTCCCCCGCTGCAATAGATGCAGGTATTCTTGCGCGGGAAACTCGCCTGAAATCAAACAACTCAATTTGAGATACTGCCTCAGGACAGTCATCTGGCGCGTCCATCATCGTGATGCTTCTGCTGCTGTTCTAACAGTCAAGCATCACGGATGGTGCACCGGAAATACCCAACCTCGTACCTCGGACTTTTGGTATTTCCTTGCACGCCAACTATAAAGAGTTCCCAGTAATTCCTCACCTTTGTAACCACTGCGAAGATGCGCTCCGAGGTGTTCTTTCTACTCTCTCTCGTCTTTGCCCTTGGGCTTGCCGATTGTGTTCAAAAAACGTACAGCGATCCGAAAGCATTCAGCAAGACAAATTTCGACTACCTTATTGTAGGTAAATGAACACCTTTCCTTCCCTTCATCCTTCAAAAAATTCTGCTGACACCGACCAGGAGCGGGAACTGCAGGGTTGGTCCTTGCAAGGAGGTCAGACCGTCATCTCTCGTCTCCTGCTCAACTCAACGCAATTTAGACTATCCGAAAAAACCTCACTCAACGTCGGCGTCATTGAAGCCGGTCAGCTTCACGACAATGATCCCCTTCTTGATATTCCCGGTAAGCAATTGTGCAGTTTCGCTGACTGCGATGCTCACGTTATTTATAGGAAATAGCGGACAAGCTGGCTCGAACCCGAACTACGCTTGGAGTTTTACCACTGAAGCCCAACCTGGCGCCGGTGGACGGGAAATTCGCATGCCTAGGTATGCGTTCTATCGTTCGCGCAGTTCCCGTCTGATCCGCACGTAGAGGAAAGTTGTTGGGAGGCTCTAGTGCTCTAAACGCCATGGCGTGGAACCGTGCGTCCAAAGCGGAGTATGATGCATGGGACTCGTTTGCGCCAGGCAAAGGCTGGAACTGGGATGGCCTGCTACCACACTTCAGAGACTCCGAAGCTATATATGGGGGACAACTGAATGGATTACCCAGCGTTACACCTGAACAAGCCTCGGCGGGAAACAATCCAGACGAGGTTGGTGACAAAGGACCTATTAATGTGAGTGTTGCTTCGTATTCCCCAAGTCCATCTTTATAATGCTTGCAATTAGGTCTCTTACAACGATATTTATCTGGAACCCGTCTCAGTTTTGGTTGAGACGTTGAACACTCTCAATATAACGACAAATCCTAACCCAGTGCGTTAACATGGATATCGTTATCCTCACGTAGCCTAATCAGAACCTCAGAATGCCGGGAATGTATGTGGTGTTACGAACACACGTTCTAACATAGACCGCAAGACAGGTACGCGTTCGTACGCAACGGCCTACTTTTGTTCGGGTGCCCCGCAAGCCAACTTGCGTGTACTGGTGAATGCAACGGTAAGGAAAACATCAAAATTCATGGATTGCTCCTCATCTATGGTCGTATAGGCAACGAAGCTCATATTTGACGGTCATCGAAATAAAGATGCCCGTGTTACGGGGGTGAAGTTCCAATCCGGGTCTAAATTGTACACGGTCAATGTTAAGAAGGAAGTCATCCTGGCAGCTGGGGTCTACCAGTCTCCTCAACTCTTGGAATTATCTGGTAAAGCCTGACAGATGTTCTCCCAAGTTTATTTCTTGACCACCCTTCAGGGATCGGCCAGAGAAAGCTACTGACCAGCCTGAAGATTCCAACGGTTGTAGATCTTCCAGCTGTGGGTGAAAATTTGCAGGTACCTATCCTAGCTTTCTCCTTCTTCTCAGTCTGTTGAATATATCTCATAGGATCATCTCTGTACGTCGTTAATGTACGAAGTCAAAGAAGGCGTCACAACGTTTGGTGCGCCTCGTCATATCCATTTGTCGAATGTCATGGATTGACCTTCTGTAAGACGACCTGAAAAACAATGCCACCTTTGCTTCAGAGCAAATGGAACTATAGTACGTTGTACTTTTCGAGGCTCATCAACCGATCGTCTAATACTTCCCAGTAATAAGAACAAGACAGGGCTATTTGCAGCAAGCAATTCTGTCCTCACACTACGTTCGCTACGTGATCTCGCAGTCGATGCCGACGGATTTAGGTCCCTCGTGAAAGCGTTCAACAAGACGGTCTCACAAAGTAAACTGTCTGACTTGCAACGCATGCAGTACGACTTGCAGCGGAGGTGGCTTTCAGCCCCCGACGTCCCAGCTATCGAATATATCCTCTTCAACAATGCACTCGGGCCCGCCGGAAACAAGAGCCACATCTCTGTTCTCGCCTGTGCAATGGTACGTACCTGTATATGATGCTCAAAACTATACTTGACGAGCATATTTCCTCGCAGCATCACCTGGATCGAGGATCAGTCGTCAGTCGTTTCCTACAACTTTCCGGCATGATCGAGTCTGAAATCTCTCTAGCACATCAATACAACCGACATTGGCGCACCCCCAGTGATCGATCCAAGATGGCTCAGTAATGACTTTGGTATGTTTTGCATACAATGAAGTTGAAGGTATCCCTCATAATAGCCTCAAGATGTCCAAGTGCTCCTCGCTGGCTTCAAATTCCTCGGAAACCTTGTTGATCGACAGCCGTTCGCTGAGATGATCAAAGGTTCTCCGTTAGCGGTACCAATCGGCGCAATGAGTGATGCCGATATAATCAGGTAAGTGCAAGACTCTTTTCGACTATACACCATGCTTCATAACGCCACAGTCGTATCAGAAATAGCGTCGGGGTGCGTTTGACCTCTCTACTCTCTCTCGTCACGCGCTGAGTTGTTTACAGAGTGCCCAACATCCCATGGGTAAGAATTGGACATGTATCGAAACTTGAGAATCCCTAACCTGTTGCCCTTAGGCTCTCTGGCGATGGGTCCTCGTAAGAAAGGCGGTGAGTCTGGCCTCTATTTTTGTCCTAGATACGAGGGACTGATGGCTGACTGAAGGTGTCTTGGACGGCGAACTAAGAGTTTATGGGACTTCCAATCTGAGAGTGGCCGATGCAAGTATCTTTCCAGTTGCGCCCGGGGCGCATCTACAAGCGACAGTCTATGCGGTAGCAGAAAAGGTAATTCCAGTTCAGTTGTTCTATGGCATTGAATGTTGACGGATTTTTAGCTGGCGAGCATGATACTGGCATCACATGGACGTCCTTGAGCGCCTATGGTGCAGTGATATATTCTTTGGGAAATATCAATTATTGAATAATGTACACAACTTTTGATTTTGGTGGGCCGTGAACGATGGATGATTCCTGTGCGCCACATTTTAGACTACCTGATAGATTCGGGCCTACGAGTGAAGCTTGAAGAAGTCCTGGGCGTCATGTATCGCATCTCTGCTCGCTAGCTTGTTTGGTACTTGACGGAGTCATCCTATAAACACAATCGTTAACGTGGATTTCGTGCCAAAATAAATATGAGTGTGCACATACGCGAAACCCGCGGAAGAGTACTGTGAGACCACCAAATCAAAAGCTCAGATCTTGTGGCTTTGGTGCATCGACCTGCCAGACATTTGGCCGGTCTGCTTTGGCTTCTGAAGCATCTTCGCCACCAGCTCTCAAAGACGGTACCACACCCAACGTCGAGCAAAGGGCCTTGTAACGCGATCGGATCAGTCTTAGTAGGCGGGATATGTCGACAGTAGCGTCGTCTTGGCTTGGATTTACGCGAGGAAACTTTGCGATGAGGTCGAGAAGATGGTTAATGTGATTTGCTGCTCGCCTGGATGGTTGTCAAAGATATGAAGAGGGATGGATAGCAGCATACACACGAGTCGTCCTTGCCACCAAGTTCTAATATACTCTTCCACGTCCTTGCAAACCCATCGTAGAAGCCAAGTTCCTCCCACATCTCGAAACCTTTCTCTCGACCTAGAGCACGACCTTCGATGAGTCCATGGATGCGCCCATGCTCGTAGCCGTCCGCATAGCCAGAGTCGTAGAATCTAGGTGGCGCATTGAGGATACACAGTCAGATATGCGGCGAGATGTACGTTTGTTCGACGTTGACAAGCGATTCGAGGTCGAAAGACATGGCGGTTAATAAAGACAATGAGCCTGATTACCTAAGCATCCTCTCTATCATCTAAACCACCATGGCTGAACGAAAAGGTATGTCCTCTATAGCCGCCAACTAACGTACATTGCTCAACGATGAACAGTCCTCAACAAATACTTCCCCCCGGACTTTGACCCGGACCTCATTCCGCGCAGGAAGGGTACCAAGAACTCGCAACAGGTGGTCCGTCTCATGGCTCCCTTTTCAATGTATGTACTCTGTTGACCTCGTACCTTCCAGTAGCTCACTATACACATCTAGGCGATGCAATACTTGTGGCGAATATATCTACAAGGGAAAGAAATTCAACGCTCGCAAAGAGACAGTAGAAGGCGAAGATTATTATGGCATCAAGATTTTCCGCTTCTACATCAAATGGTGCGTCTCTCCAGTCCTCAAAGTAGACCAAGTATTAATCCTTCTCCAGCACCCTCTGTTCCGCTGAAATAACATTCAAAACCGACCCCAAGAACACCGATTACCTGGCCGAGCACGGTGCATCACGAAATTTCGAGCCATGGCGAGAAGAACAAGCCGCCGACGAGGAAGACAAACTAGCGAAAATGGAGGAGGAGGAGAACAATCCAATGAAGGCATTGGAGAACCGGACGACCGACTCAAAACGGGAGATGGACATATTAGATGCCCTGCAAGACATTCGCGCACGGAATGCGAGGAACGAGCGAGTGGGAAATTCGGATGACTTGTTGGCGCGTATGGAGATGGAAGAGATTGAGACGGAAGAGGACCGGGAGAAAAAGCGGTTAGAGGAAGAGGACGAGAAACTTGTGAGGGCAGTGTTTTCCAAGATACCTGCCAGTGAATCCGGCGACGCGTCGGAACCTGTGATTACTGTCAAGCGCAAAGCAGACGACGTCGAGCCCACACTGGATAGTCTCTTGCCGGATTCTGCAAAGGCCTTGATCTCAGCCAAGGCGAACCTGATAAAACGGCCGAAAATCAACCCAAAGAGCAAGCTAGGGATAAAGATTGTCAAGAAGAAGCCGGTGGCAAAAGTGTAATTGTACGTCCGAGTGCTTTCGAGATTGCTGTTTGCTGTACGATGCTTGTATTTAATCTAGCTGTTAAGCGCCACACATCAGCACAGCAACTGAGGCCGAAGTTCAGCTGCACAGCTTAGTCGAAGTATTTGACGTCTTGACTCCAATCACGCCCTTTCATATTGCTTTCATGACAACAATAACGGGAACACTCGGGGCCTTGGCTTGGTGCCGCGTCGGAGTGATCCCATAAAGGCCTTGTCGTTGTTGGCAGCGGCCATCGTTCTCACACAGCTTTCCCTTTCGACCGGTGACGAAGCTGTGGCTTTTACCATAAAAGCCTGTTCCGTGGCTCTTGCTTGTCACTTCCTCTCCTTCCACCTACTTATGCCCTATGGCTCCCCACTCACTTCATACAACCCAGGAAGGGCTTCCAACGTCCGACCTCTCATTGTGTCCATGTGCACAGTATGACTACATCAACTGTACGTTATTCTCGTCTTCTGTATGGCCGGTTGGTTGACTTTCAACATAGGTGGCGTGGTCGTCCTTTTGATACTCCTAGTTTTCTACGCTCTCGCGTTATGGGACCGATGGCTTACCCTCAGGATGAGAGAACTCCGGGCGCGCAGTACGTCGCTTGCTTGATTTTCGTTCGTCGTGTGCTAATACACACTATGTAGCGGCTCTCCAGAGACCTATATCATACGGAGCGACAGGAGAGACACACCAAGTTACCTATCTACGAACGCCAAAAACCTCCCTTACTCAAAAGACACCACCACCAACGTCCGTAGTTGTCACGCATAATGGTACACGATCATGAATCCGCAATGTTTCGACGTATTAACCCATGTCATTGTTTAGGCCTTCTAGCTCCTCCACCGCAGACTCGTTAGACTCGGACAGCGACAGGATTTTTTGAATAATTGTATCCATATTGAAGACATTGTATCATAATCATACCCAATCTAATGTCCACTCTTTCATCATTGAACAGTTATCGGGCCCAGCGCTACTATATCTTAGTGTGGCGTCGCAAGTTTCTCCTCTGAACGCGTAATCGAGCAGTTTCACTTTTTCCATTTTCATTAGATATCCATACATATTGCCCATCAGACTTGTGGTTATAGCTCAAACAGTATTCACTGGATAGAGGATAATCGGAATCTCGTTGCTTCCAAAATCCTTGTCGCCGTTGCGATGTACCCAGGGCTGCAGGCTTGAAGCTATTTTCAATGACATCTCCGTGTCCGGAGGGGCTTTGAACGTGAATTGGGTCACCAATGAGCTTAGAATGACCTATTGTTGATTAGCGCTGCTCCTTGCTGTCGAAACTCCGGAAATATACACACCTTGAAGTTGTACATCGCTAACATTTGTACAGGTGATAAGTATAAAGCGCCGAGTTATAATAGTAGACGCTCACCCAGTTGACTCCCTACACAGCTTCGCGGACCGTCGCTAAAGGCGAGCAGGTTGGCCCAGCCGGAAGGAAGATCGTCAGTGGGAGGCAGCTTCTCCAACCACCGTTCTGGCCTGAAGGAGTCAGCATCCGCCCAAATAGAGTCCTGTCTATGCATGGCGATGATAGGGATCAGGACGGTCTGTTGCTTCCAGTGAGCACTGTATTAGGATATGAGTGACTCGAACTGACCTGGCCGGCGCGGATGACAAGCTCATTGGACATGGTGCCGTCGGCGAGCTTCACAGGCCGTTGCAGTGGCAGGACATCGTCCTTTGTAGCGGTACGTTCAATGTTCGGGAGACCAGGATAGAGACGCAATCTGGCCGAACAGCATGATGTCAGTATCAATGATGAGTCGGTTTGGGTAGACTTGCGTTTCTTTTAGTATGCAGTCTAGATACGGAAGTCTGTTCTGAAAGTCATTGAATGTCGGCTCTCCGTTAAGAGCGTTGAGCTCTGCTCGCAATCTTTGTTGCTTGTCGGGGTGCCGAGCCAGCTCCCACACGGCAAATCCCGATGTGATAGTGGTGCTCTCAAAGCCAGCAATGCTGTAGGATATCAATGTCATCCATGGGAAGCAGACATTGTTGCATACATGAAGGTAGATATCTGACTAGGTGTCAGTAAACAGTTGAGAATAAGTGTGGCGCATGCTCACGTGCTCGTAGAGTTCTTCCCTAGATACTCTTTCTTCGTCGGCGGCTAAAACTGGGGTGTGCGATAATAGAAACGGATTGACAATGCCTGCTTTGGTACTTACGAAGGCGGGTAAGAAGATCTCCTTCCTCTTTTTGGCGATGTTCATCCATCAACGCGCGGTTCCTCGCAATTAGCTCTCGAGCTACACCAGCCTATGTACAAGTCAATCATACTCAAGCGTGAGCGCTGGACATATCTACCTGCACAGTGCGTTTTGCTAGGCCTTGACCTTGTATTGCTGCTATCGGGAGGTAATTGAGGAATGTAAACCGACGAAGAAGCATGAGAGTCTGCGGATGGTCTTATCAGAGGAGTCAACACATCATAAACAGCAATCACTCACTAAGAAACCGATGTATCGTGCGATGGGTTGTACACCTGACTTCCTGGCGTCAAGGATGTCTTGCGCCTCACGAGAATTTCCACCTTCGAAGTCATGAAGGAAAGCCTGGAGTGTAATTTCTATATATAGCTGAATAGAGGGCGGTGATTGACGTACCACACGTCCTACGATGTTCAACGTTGATTTACCAGTCCAGTCCACAATATTGACTTGTACGCCTGGCCCATGTTGCTGCACATACGACACTAGGTCTTGTGTTACCTTGATTAGAAGGATGTAGCTTGAGAATGATACGGTATCATGCGCATAGAATGATACCTCACACGGCTTGCTGCATCGAGGATATCACCAGACATCGCTTTCATGTTGTCCGCGCTACGATGTTCAGCAAGTAGTCAATACCGAGTCATATATGAGCAGGGTGAACATACGTCAAGGCAGGTTTGGCGAGTCGTCGCATCCTTTTATGGTCCTCTTCACCTTCAACCCATCCCAAGCCTTTTCCGAGAAGGCGTGCAACCCGTGGACGAACGACAACGCTGTGATCTTGCGTTCATGCGTCAACCTTGAGATGATGCTGATATATAAAGAGCTTACGGTAGTCGAAGACGCGCTTCTGCAGTAGATAGGTAACAGCCAAAGGATCACTGAGGACAAGCTACGGGTATTCGATGAACCATACTGGACGACGCTTATACGAGCTGGACACGTACCACATCCGCCGCCTAAGAAGTCTGAGAACTAGATCAATGTAGACTTATCAGAGACGTACACCAAATGCTGCTTTGATACGAAAGGTGGAACCGAACTCGGCTACCCACGTCCGAATAGCTCGACCAGGTTGTTTATAAAAGATGGTCTTTTCGTGACCCCAGAAGAATGTTGCACCCGGCTAGACATATTGAGACGTTGGAGCAGGTTTCCAGAATGAAAGTAGACGAACAGGAAGCGGCAGGAAGTCGATTGTGGAGGACCATGTCGGAGAGATTGCAAGGAGAAAGAGAATGAAACCGATAGCAACAAGACCAGGAACTGGGAGATGCTCGCTGACGGAGAAAAGAGCGTCCATGACCTATGCCATTCCCTCAAAATTAGTTCAATCTTAAGCATCGGCATAACACTGAGGTAGCTTCTTCAAGTTGGCTGAATCAAAAGATCAAAAGAGGGAGCACTTCGGAGTTTTCCGGGAACTTGAGTAGGTTTGGTTCTGTTGTTGGTTCGTGTGCTAGCGTTCACACGTTCAACACCATATCAAAATGGAGATCCAACTAAGATTGCGAGCCGTCCGTTCTCACAGCGATTCAGTGAACCGGTTTACCACGCTCTGATAGAGACCCCAGACAGCTCTGGTTCGATATAGTCAGCCACGCGCCTATTCGCAACTCCGGCACTCGCAATGACTAGCAAAGCTACTTACAACCGCCTAGGAAAAACTGGTCTGCGCGTCTCAGTGCCTATAGTGCGCTACTCTTATTACAGTATGGATCGTTCTAATGCGCTCTACAGCTGGGATGTATGAGCTTCGGAGATCCCGCTTGGACCGTAAGCCGCCATTTCTATTCTATCAAATTTAAATCTGAATGTATATGTCTCGCAGCCATGGACTATGGGTGAAGAGAAAGTAAGAGTATTTCGCTTAGAGACCTAGCATTGCTGACTTACAACAATAGGCGTTCTCGCTCCTGGCGGCTGCATGGGATGCTGGGGTTACTACTTGGGACACCGCCAATATGTACAGGTAAGCCAAATTATCACACCTATTTGCACCAGCGAATCATCGAGATTCCTAGTAATGGCGCGTCCGAGACCATCATTGGCAAATTCTTGAAGCAAGTGCGTCCGAGTCCGTTGCATGATTAGTGCCGCCTTTCTTACGGATGTGTAGAACGAGATACCACGCAAGAATATCACACTTGTCACCAAAATCAGGTTTCTCGTCGATCATGAAGAACCCACCACCATAACTAGCTACTTCCGCCCCGAGCTGAAGGACCAGCGCGACTACGTCAACCAAGGCGGCCTTTCCAGGACAGCGATCTTCAATCAGGTCGACGATTGTCTGGCGCGTCTTCAGACGGATTACATCGACGTTCTCTTGATCCACATGACGGACGACGACACGCCCTTCGAAGAGACTATGCGAGCCTTGAACGACCTTGTTCGGTCCGGAAAGGTTCGTTACATCGGGGCGTCTAATGTTCGCGCCTGGAAGTTTATCGAGATGAACAACGTTGCTCAAGTAAACGGATGGACAACTTTCACCAGTGTCCAAATGGAGCATTCACTCTTGTACCGCACTGAGGTCAGATGTCGTCTTTCCAGACACATATTGATTCTGACAAGACATTGTTAGGAACTAGAGCTCTTCGCCTATTGTCAATACAAGGGTATCGGCATCATGGCCTACTCTCCGCTGATGGATGGCAATCTCGCACGTCCACTGGGCCAGGAAACATCCCGTACAAAGGCTGGCTTCCAAAAACCCTTGAAAGAATCGGATGTCAAGATCATCGAGCGTGTGATTGAACTCTCCCAGAAGTATTCTTGGAAGATGTCCCAGGTTGCTCTCACCTGGTCGTTGACCAGGGTTTCTAGTCCAGTTGTTGGTGCGAATAGTGTACGTAGTATCACTTTCACTTTGGCTCGGATCTGATGTTTTGTGCAGCCTGAGAGACTTCTCGAGGCCCTCGTGGGTAAAAATACGCTCTCTGAAGAGGATGTAAAGTACCTGGAGGAACCGTACGTGAACTGTTTAATCAATGTCTTGTTGTCTAAGTTTGCGCCAGCTATGAGCATCGTGCTCCCAGGATGTGAAGATATCTTTCCGAGACAAAAGCTGTACGATAGTAGTATCCAAAATACCAGATTGACTGAACTGGGCCCTGCGAACGCGGCTGCATACCGTAGGAATCTGATATCTAGCTCTTGTTCAATGGGCTGAAGCCGGACATTCTGACAGTCTTTGAAGAGATGATATTACTACTGGATGCTGATCATAAATTTCAATTAAGCCCTTCATAAATGCAAATATCTAGCGCTAAGGATGCTCATTTCCCTGTCCCGCATGTGGTAGTATTTCAAAGTTTAACGCCACATTGTCGGTGATTGACGGGCCGCCTCGTGGGAATATATATCAGACGAAAAGTTGCGATCAAACACGTTCTCTCGTTCTCTCTATTGCCTTACTGGTGGTGTCCTTCTCTGAGTTGCCTTCTTCAAATCTTCAACTCAGCTCTCACCTCATGTGTCCGGAATGCTATGCCTCAGGAGGAAACTCGGGTCGACTTTGGCGTATTGCAGCTGGTCTACCTGGACGAGACAGTTTTCGGAGCAAATGTTCCGCGATAAGCCTTCAGCGAGGTAACTTACGAGCTTCAGGCTTATCTCAGGAAAAGATGTGCTAAACCAGAATTCAATTTCAAAACGCGCTCCAAATGTGCCCTGCATTTGCACATCATCGCACGAATTTACTACTTCTTTCTGTTCGCATGTCTCTCCGCCTCGGCTTCTCCAGAAAAACTTGGTCCCGCTCTAGTCTAAAATGCTGTCGATAGTATACCTTCGCGTGTTAGCTACATGGTTTACCGAACTTCATGGCGGAGTCGCACTTACTACCACTTGGAGACCCTCTACCTCTTCACTCGTTCGGATTACAAGACCATATTCTTCCCTGTGGTAAGTCGCTTAGAAATAGCAACCATCTAATCTCAATATACCTCTAGCTCGCTTTCGCCACAGCATCCACGGCAAACCTTCGACCAGCTTCCTTTCCCCAGACCGTTTTATGGACATGGTTACACCTTCTCCAAGCCAATGTATCGAACCAAACGTTCAGTGGTCCCGAAGACAAGCTAAATAAACCTTGGAGACCGCTTCCATCCGGACGCGTATCCGTTAACAGCGCTCGTCGATTTCGTTGGTGGCTGATGGCATCCTGCCTGCTTCTCTCTGCTACTCAAGGTCCCTGGGCGTTGTTTGCCAGCGGCACTCTCACATTGGTCGAAGTCATCCACGATGATTTGGGTTTCAGTGGACATCTGGTGTTCAAGAATCTTTGTAATGTTGGCGGCTATACCACGTTCGAGCTTGGTGCCAGTATCTGCATGAGTATGGGTCCGTGAGACATCATATGTGTCGCGTCCTCATTGTGATACATAGGTTCACAGGGAGTACTTGATCGTACATCCTTGACTGCTTTGACTTGCAGTGCAGCGGTCATATTGACTACCATATCGGCGCAGGTTCGTATCTTTGCTGGACTGTATAACACTCCCGTGCTTATGTTCCGTGCAGGACTTTGCCGACGTGGAAGGCGACAAACTATCGGGAAGAAGAACGTTGCCAATTGTCGCTCCGGAAGGCTCAAGATACTATATGATGTTCGTAATCGTTTTGTGGTCGTTAACCCTCGCCTCTGTTTGGGGACTGGGACCGATATCTAGTACTTTGTTCTTACTCTTAGGCGCGAGTGTCGCGTCACGATTCTTTTTACTGCGAGACATGCGGTCACAAAAGTTGAACTATGTTTTCTACAATGTCAGTCTATCTACCTTTTGTTCTTGTTCGTTCTGACAGACAATAGGTCTGGTTGCTCCTCGTGCATATTCTGCATTGTAATATTCGAACGGGGATTTTCTTATGGTAGCTTTGACGTTGAAATCCATATACTTGACATTCAGGTGTTCAAGACTCAGCACTCAGCACTCAAGACTCGAAGAAGGCAAATGGCACTAGATGAGAAGTTGATGATTCCTTGATAGATTGCTATTCACGGGGTTCACGTCGACATCGGTGTTTATGGATTGGAAACATCACCAACTCCGCCGAAGCTGCCAGACTTCCCGCGATGCCTTTCGCCGTGTGCCTCGTTTTCAATGGGCAGGAAGCACAATATCGACGTGATGGATGCGTCCAATACAACGCGCTGCGCGACGTGTGGCCGATATGATGCATCGTTCCTCGCTCAGGAGGAGCTCAGGACAGCTGCTATTTGTAGCGGGTATCGCGTTCTTGCATCACTGATATCTTACCTCTTAAGCTCGATCCCGGTCATCTAAATGGAAGCTGCACTGCCATGACCAAACTTGCATTTAACGCTCTATCGATCTTTCTCTTGCTCCCATCTCTGTTTCCCGTACTTGTCATGAGCTTCAAGACCTTGGTAGTAAACTCTTCCACCGGCGTCGAACTATCCTACATCGATAGTGGTCCTCCCAAGCAGAAGGATTACACAACGATCATCGCCATCCACGGATTGTCCTTCACAAATGGTAAGAGATTCCTTTTCTTCCGAAAGATATAGCTAAACGGGGTTGTATTAGAGGTTTTCCAGAAGGTCATTGATATCGCCCCGTCTGAAGGCATTCGTTTTGTGGCATTGAATCGTCGTCCATTTCCTGGATCTACACCATTCACTCCGGAGGAACTGAACATCACCCTCACGGGCGGTTCAGGTGATGCAGACAGAGACGGTCAAATCGAGGCGCGTGGACACGAGATCGCCACTTTCGTCGCGGAATTCGTCAAGAAGTTTGACCTGCCTCCTCTGTCTTCGGACGGTAAGAAGGGCGGAGTTGCTCTTCTTGGCTGGTCCGTGGGTGCGGTGTACGCGTTTGCTGCTATTGGGACCGCGGACACGTTGCCGAAGGGCGTCAAGGATGTGTTGAGCGCCAATCTGCGCTCCCTGATCATTTACGGTAAGTGTTGGTGTTCGTCAACCGCGTCTGCTATCTGATTAGCACTCCAAGAACCGGCAACACTGGTCCTTGGTCATGGTATCAATCCGCAAGAGTGGACACCGCTGGCTGATACCACCATGCCGGAAAATATTCGTCTCCCAGCCTTTGGTCAGTGGGTCACTGCCTACTTCGACCACGGAGATCTATCCACGCATGATCTGGACCAACTCAGTTGGGTACTCTCTTCTCAGTCACACGTCCCAACGGTATACAACATCCCGGTACAGCAGTGGAACACCATGGTGCGTTTAGGAGATGACGCTGCGACGGACTTGCCCTTTTTGGGTACATTCCAGAACCAACTCTCGAGGACTTACCAAAAGGCATTCTTCGATACATCCATCGCTGGCATTTTCCCGAACATGAAAAGGTCTTACTTGGTTGGAGATAAAACTGCTGCGTTCGCCTTTGCTGGCTTGTGGGCCGTGCAGAACGACGTGAAGACCCTGGGAGGCGTCATCCCAATCAATTTCAAGATGTTAGAGGGCACGAATCACTTTGTGCGTACCGTTACTTTCCTGGCTCCGTTCACGTCTGACGTATGCACCCAGGCGCACTGGGATGTTCCCGAGAAAGCCCTTGCTACTTTCGCTGAACTCTTCTGATGTAACTCATTATATTGGGTGTTAACTTGAAGCCGTGAAGGCTGCATATTCATCAAGCATGTGGTCATCTTGAGGTGTATAATTATCTGATTTCGTTTGCTTTAAAGAGGCACGGCCAATAAGGACTATACAAACTCATGATGGCAGAACTCATCTTCACGTCGGTCAAAGCTATTCTTCTCGTCATTAGCATCGGATGTGTGTGGCGCGCACTCACACCGCCCCAGAAGTCGTCCCCGGAAGAGAGGCTACCACCTAGTGCCATCGGGAGGCATGCTGTGCCCCTTTCTGCCTTCCTTAAGGTTGGTATACTACGCAACCTACGACCACTCTTCGCTGACGATGATATCAAGGTTGCTCATGCTCTAAGCTGTTCTCATGAAGTATATCAACTAGTGACGCCGTCCATGCGCCCAGACCCCAGGCTGTCCCCCTCGTTTGCCATCGGATGGGCGTTGACCATCGTTGGCCCTATGCTTCGTTTCGCTTGCTATCGAGAGCTAGGCCGATTCTTCACTTTCGAAATGTCTATCCGTAAAGACCACCAGTTAATTACCACCGGACCATATGCTTTCGTGCGACATCCAGCGTACACCGGACTGCTCATGACCATCTGGGGAGAAGCCGTCGTTCAATTCAGTACGGGGTCGTGGTTCGTGGAACACGGGTGCAGCCAACATATTATGGGAAAGATGTATATCATTGCGGTGCTTACCCCCGTGCTGTTGATCACGTACGCCGCTATAATGCGCGGCAGAAGCGAAGATCGAGTATTGCGGGAACAGTTTGAGAAGGAATGGGATACATGGGCCGATAGAACTCGATACAGGCTGGTACCGTTCGTATATTAGCTTCTCTTCGAAGTATTGTGCCTTTGATTCAGACTCTGATAATCAGTCAGAGAACTACTCGCGAAGAAAATCGACGACCCGGCTCAGTTGAAGGCTTGAAGTACTAGTCAGTTCAGTACGTTTCGGGAAGTTCCGGGTATAACTTCACTTGCCTTGAACCGACGATGTGGCAGTAACTCGGACAAAGTGGATACAAGAAGTTGTGTCCCATTATGTGCTTGAGGTGTGGCCGCACTCGTGAGATGCGAAGCGAGAATACGCTCTTAGTACAAGCCTCGTCCCCCTATGTTTCTTCCTGCTGGCTACGTCTGTCTCTTCCTCTGCACTGCCCTTTGGGTTAGTTCTCGTATCAAGCGTCGAGTTGCTGCAAAGGGCTTCCCTTTACCTCCTGGACCCGCTGGACTGCCTCTCATTGGTAATTTGCTTGACTTTCCTTCCATCCATCCTTGGCTACAGTTCACAAAATGGATGAGGAAATACGGTATAGGCTTTTGCCGCATATCGCATTACATCACTCATCTAACATACAGGCGATGTTGTATATCTCAACGTTGCGGGTCAGGGCATACTCGTCTTGAACACAATCGACGACGTCAATGCGCTGTTACGCGACAAGCCCAATATCTATTCTGATAGACCTTCCTTTACCATGATTGGTGACCTCATGGGACTTGCGCAGGTGTGTCCTAGTCCTGTGCAGCTGGTACAACTATAGCTTAGCTCTGTCCAGAGCATGGCAATGCTACCGTACGGGAAAGAACTGAAAGAGCAACGAAAGCTTGTCCACCTGGCACTCAGCCAGACGGCTGTCGCAAAGTATCACGTTGTACAAGAAGACGCTACGGCGATGTACCTCCAGAGCATCATTGACGCACCAAAAACTTTCATGAACGAAACTAGATTGTAAGGCCCCGTTCATTATTTTCAACGTTACTTAAGTGCGTGTCAGGATAAGTGGCCGTATCATCTTGACTGTGACCTACGGTATTCCAGTTAGAACTCCCGACGACCTTGTAAGCTTTTCTCTATCAGGATCAGGTCACCCCTTCAATTTGCTGCTAGTATATAACAGAAGCGGAGAAGACTATGGAAATGGTTAGCAAGTACACCGTCCCAGGGGCACACGCTGTTGATATTATTCCATGGTGTTCGTGGCGATTCTTACATTCTGAAGACCACCTGATCGTGACATTCTTCAGTGCGCCATCTCCCTGTGTGGCTCCCATGGAATACGATACACGAAACTGGAAAATATGGCCGGGATTTGATTTGGTCGACGATCAGCCGTCCTTACGAACGCGTCAAGCTTGAGTATTCTGAGGGGAAGGCTGTCCCTTCTTTTGTGAAAGATTGCCTTGAGAACTTGGGCGTCACTCCCACATCCAACGCATTGCAACCTGGCCAAGATCATTCACTCAGATGGGCCGCAGGATCTATGTATGGTGGTGCGCCACATACCATCCACTCGATGCCGTTATAACTAACCCAGTTCCGTCCATTAGCTGGCGGTGAAACCGTGGGTACCAACGCCCCATATCCTATCTTACCTCACTGATTATTTCTAGACGTATACGTCTGTTTTAAACTTCATTATTGCGATGGCTTTGTACCCAGATCAGCAAAACAAACTACGCGATGAGCTGGAGAAGGCTACGGGCGTCGACCGTTTTCCGAAGGTCTCAGATAGAGCCAACTTGCCCTTCTTCAATGCTACGTACGTTCGTTGTGACCCTTTGACCGGCCGATCATTCTAATTCTTCAATTAGCATCAAAGAAATTTTGAGATGGCGACCTGCGCTACCTCTGAGCATTGCGCGCCAAGCGCGATACGATGACTTCTACAACGGTACGGATGTCACTCGCAATATCGATGGACTTCAATTGAGTTCATGAATTAGGTTACTTCATTCCAAAAGGGACAATAGTGCTTCCCAACGTCTGGTAGGTCTATAGTTTGGAGCTTGAGCCATATCTACTCTTGACATGCTTTCTAGGGCCATCTCGGTCGATGATAAAAGTGGAATACCCACGCACGAGTTCGCGCCGGAACGATTTCTACAAGCTCCCGCCAAGACCCCCACCGATCCCTATTCATACGCCTTTGGCTTCGGACGAAGGTCAGTCCAGAATGTTTCCATTGATCTCTACTAACTTTACGACTGCTATTTAGAGAGTGTCCCGGGAAGGCTCTAGGGGACAATAACCTGTTTTGTTTGTGTGCGGGTCTCATCTTTGCCTTTGAGATTTCCGTTGCGAAAGGTAGCGGAGGTCGCTCACCGAAGGATGTTCTGTATACTTCTGGACTGGTGTCGTACGTCTTTATCTCTAATCATCTGACGACGAGCTCATAGCTATACATACCAGGTATCCTGAGGCATTTGACGTCGCCTTTGTATCCAGGTCTCCCGAACGTGTTAGCATAATCAAAGAGAGAGTTGAGAGTATACACTCATAAATCGAGGTATCATAATACAAATTGTGTTTGAATATGCGCCACAATAAATATAGTCACGTGTACATTTCCTAATACAAACACTCCCCAACACGCTCTCTTCCCGCGCTCATGCTGGACGAGCGATGGTCGCTATACAATCCATTTTCTCACGTTCAGTCTCGTCTAATACGTCTGAAGGTGTTCCACATGCTTGTCGCCTAGTGTGGCCCAGCGTGTGGAACTCAGCGCAAAATAGTAAGTTCAAAAATCGAATCTTCTCATGCTTCATACACGTCCAGCAAAAGACTAAGTAATAGACAGATCACTAGGTTCTAACAACGTTCAATCGGCACTATTACGCGTACGCTGGTGGCGCACTTTGACCCCACGCTGCAGATGTCGACGTCGTAGCTCAAACTCGTAACCATGTTAGCCCACGGATCTCTAATAAACTGTGTTGTTCTCCCTCGTTCGATTCTAGGCAAACGTCGACCTATGATGCTCAAGGCTGGGCTCAAGTTCCGTCGCCACCTCTGCATCGCCATGTTCCGTCGACGTCGTAAGTGCGACTTTATGTTCCTTACATTGTAATGTCATAACAATTTAATCCAGGTCAGCTAAGGGACCATTCCCATTCCTGCTGTCATGATTAATCTATCTGGGAATCGGCGAGTAGGTCGGGGCTGTGCCTCTCATTTAAATCCAGGTGGTTGAAAGGTGGTCTTTCCTCGTTTGTCAGCGCTAAAGCCTACGCCGTGTGGCCTGAATGTATTCCTCGCCATCGTGACATCGATCCGTCCTGGGCATGATTATCCTTGACCGGAGTTGATGAAACATGTGGACTCGGAGGGTCGGAGGGCACAAATGCGTTTAGACTGTTCTCTATAAAGCCCAGTTCGCATCTTCCGAAGACAGTGGCTGCCAGTTGCACCGCATAATGCTCCCCTCCCTCTTATACCTCTCCTTATTGTCAAGCGCTCTCGCTGCTACGGTTCCGCCACTCCATAAACGAGCACAGAGCAACCCAAACCCTACTGTCCCAGGCAATTCCGTCGCTGGCTGGAAGTCATTCCCCAGTGTGATCGATGCTACTGGATACGCAGACTGGGTACTAGAACCTGGGGTGAAGATGGTGTGTTCCATCTTCCTTGCGAGAGACACTAGCAGCTCACCATCACCACTCCTTTAGCCCATGTATCAGACCACCGGCCTCAACAATACAAATGTCAAGCGGGCAGTAATCGTGACCTCTGGAAAGGCATGCTGCTCTGAAACTCATCGCTCTTTCCCGTCTAACCACCCTGCCAGCTGCGTGATTGCTGGTATTGTGCGTTCGGCACTTTTATATCACCGTCCCATGCTTGACGCTGCAACGCATAGACTGGAACTCCATGAACAACGCACTCTATATCGCCGCAGAGAAGAATTCTGGTGTCAAACGATCTGAGGTGTCTATCATGGGTCCGTGCTACTTCACGGAGCAGGATAGAGATGCGGGATCCGCGCGCAGTGACGTTCTTCTTTGGGGGGACACGACGTGGGCTAGTGGACAGTATAATGTGCTACCGGCGTCTGTCACAAGGTACAGTGCCTTCAAAGTCCTTGACCGCCTAGTTGAATACTACATGGACCGTACGGTCTTTCCAAATTTGGAGGTATGACGGTGCACAACTCTCCAAGAGTTTGTTCTCACTAGCATACTTGGCTTTTCCATTAGACTGTGGTTGTTGGCGGTCATTCCCTGGGCGCGCAAATGGTCCAGCACTACGCTGCCTTGAGGACCACGACCCAAAACGACGATAGGCTACATTTCTGGGTCGGTAAGGGACCCTCTTAGTACAACACTCCCATTTCTTAAGCATTGCTCCCTAGCCAATCCTGGATCGTTATTGTGGCTCACCGAAGACCGTCCGGTACAAGCTCAGAGCTGCGAGGATGTGGATGCCTACAAGTACGGACTCGACGGAGGCTTCCCTGGGTACGCTACTGCCGACGCGAGACAGCTGGGACGCGAGGGCCTTGTAAGGCGTTATCAAAGTCGCAACCTTCATTATGCATGGGGAATGGTGAGGATTCCTTGAGATGTCTTCTTCTCGCTGACGGCTGACCGATGTATGTAGAAGGATAATGGACCAGGGGATACGCGCTGTGAAGCTATGGTAAGCACTTCTCGGGTTACGCGCTCGTCGGCATGGCTGATTCGCTTCACAGACTCAAGGCAGCACACATCTTGAACGTGGTCAGAATTTTGTTCGAATGCTCGAGGGGATGGAGGGTGGGGTATCTTCTAGGAGTACGGTTGATTGGATCCCTAATGTCGCTCATTGGAATGAAGGCATGATGAATAGTGATGGAGGAGTCGACAAGGTTGGTGGCCCCTTGAACTCCACGAAGCTCGTCTGATCGTGGATCTTGCCCTTTAGCTTTTTGTAGTGCACTACAACGGCACGTCATAGATATCAGCTTCATTTCGAGGTTTGTGGAAATGTGGTGGAACGCGCGCTCGTTACGATACCCTCTGTCAGTGTTGATGAACAGACGGCAGTTACTAATGTATAGAATGGAGAATCTCAATGTACACTCTTCCTATCCCACAAGAGGCACCAAGATGCCATTACTACAATATAATTACTGCTTTGACGATAATTTGGTCTTGTGCAACTAGGTGAGCAGCTTATCAAGACATTTTTCCACACCTTACAACAAAGGGCCTTCTATTCTGTAATGATATAGAGTCACAGGTGGTATGCAAGTTTTCTAGTCTTCCAACGGAAGGAAAGTACAGTTGACTATCTCGAAATGCATGATATCAAAATGCATAAACCTAACATTACATACAAAATTGAGGGAACCAAGCTGGGGAGCAGGGAATTTGGCTCAAGATGCATATTGCATATTGCATATCACTTGTATTGGAATTTTGGCTGTATATGCAATATGAGGTCAAGTTTTGGCATGTATAAAATCATTCTGTTTACAATAAATATAGCTTGTAATAGTATGCAACAAGTAAAATATCTACTGTGGTACCTCCAAATCTTCAGAATGTGATTTGACTGCTAATGTATCAGCCTCAAGCAACACCTAGTGCTGGCGACTACAAGCTACGCCACAAATGCTACTATATATAGTAATAATTGGAGGCACGTGATTATTTCGCTTTGCATAAATCTGCAAATGCATACGAATTTGGGTCTCCCGACCGTATGCATTGTGAGATAGTCAACTGTACACGCTTGCCAATGGAAATCGACGATAAGTGCTTGCCTCATTTTCTTCAGAGTTTCTAGTGACACTCCAGGTGGTGGACACCAGGGCATAATTACGTTATGAGACCCCGCAACCAAATCATCCTCTCCTAACACTTCAGCAAATATTGCGCATGTCCTACAGCAGAGTCCCGTCGTCCCGATCGCTGACTTGGGATGACATGTTGGAATAATCCTATTCCTCAGATAAAAAGGCGCTCACCGGCAAAGTGTCTTGAGGTGTTGCTCCAGCCATGGCGATGGGTATGGATTCTGCGTGAACTCGAGCCTCTTTCGCCAGTGTGGCAGCTCCCACTACTCTAGCCAGCATGAATGATCCCGCACTCACGCTATGCGCGCTTCCATAAGTTTTGATGTAATTCATGTAGTTAGCCATGAACCTCGATTCATCCTGGTCGGTGAGGTCGCACGGCGGTGAAGCAGTCGCGAAATGTTGAACAATCAGTTTTGTCGAAGGAGTGTGTTTTTGGCTGCTGCGTATAATGTCGAGGGCAGCGAAATACCAAATAGTGATAGTTTCGTAGCACTGGACGATATGATTTGCTACGGGTTGCCACCTTGAATTCCACTCTGCATGTTACGTTAGAAAGAAAGATATCGAGGGCGCGAATTGTTCGTTTACCAAGTTGAAATGTATCCTCGTTCTCTTTGGAGTACTTAGACAAAAGATTTGCATAGTGTCACATCTGCGTACCTCGGAGCCAGGTCGGTAAAGTATCTTGATCTATCGAGAAATGTGAGGTTAAAAGGACGAGAAGGAAAGCAAGGCACATACACTGTCCCATCAGCTCAATCTCAGATAAATCTGCCCGGGAAGCACGACCGTGAAGAAGTTCAGATATCAACTTGGCGTTTGTGAAGATGATGTTGAAAAGGCTTTTGGTATTCATCAGGACAACGAATATTTCCATGGCATTGAGCAACAATTCGGAGTCGGTCGTGTTTAGCACTTGTCTGCCCAAAACGAGATCCTCCATCTTGGTGTATGTCCGGTCAAGAAAGGCGGCCCATGTCGCGATGTTCGAGGATGTTATGCAGTACCGAGCGTAAGATTCGTCGCCGGGTGGGGATTCGTATTCGAGGCCGTACTGGGAGAGCTCGTCGTATATGGCTTGTCTGCCATGCATCATGATATGTCGAGGGACCTGGGGAATGTCATCTGAAGTGCACGAAGCGTAGTAGTTAGCCGCGGTGCGTGTAGGAGGCTTTTGCCAGAACGACGTGAGAGCTCGCATGCGCGCAGCTAGCACAGGTTGGGCACGACGATGTAAGAACATGATGAAATGAGCAACATAGCGATCAGGCGTGTCGTTATGGAAGAGAAACTGTATGATGTCGACGATATCCTGCAAGTGCTGGTCAAAATCGACTGTGGTGCTGCTTCTGTCGAAGTTCTTCAAGAGTTGGCTACCGTTTTTACCGGGAATGATATGTGTGAGAGCTGTGTGTGAGCTGGAAGTGAAGACGGCGAGGGACAGCAGGCCCTTTTCGACATGTCCGGTTATTGCAGCAGTATGAGGTGCTAGAATGGTAGATATGTGGCGGAACATGGACGAGTGCTTTGGTTGGACGCGGGATTCATTTAGGAGGTCCTTCAGACCTGCAAGTACCGCTGTAAGGAAAGTGATATCTTGAGCTACTTGTCGTGGCGTTTCTCCGTTGCATGAGAAGAGCCTAGTGGCGTAGGGAGCAGGAGCAAACGCCATGGTCAAACACAAATCAGAGTAAGTAGTACTTAAACTAAACAAGTATAACCTTTCGGGCATGGCCGGGCCGGTCTGGTTTGTGGCGCTCACAACAGCCATTTGCCATCACTTCTATCTTTCTCTTCAACAGTATTGTCCTGCACTGATACCTAGCCAGAGTTCGTTATTTCGAAAATGATGCCCGATTGATACTCGCATCAGACGCTCCTCTCCCCAAATCCTTTGAACATGAACAACCCCGTGCTAATTAACATCCTCAATAAAACACGTATTAACCTGGCAACATAGATAAGGGATAGCTAGCATTTAGTCCGCACCCTCCGGATACAACTCCTGAGCAACCTTTTCAGCCACCGCTTCGTCCTCCTCTAATGGTCCCGCTGCTGCTGCCGCTGCCAACGGCACATCTTGTTCTTTCACAGGAACCTCTGCCACTTTTTCTTTTGTTGGATATAGTTCCTCAGCAACCTTCGCAGCGACCCCATCATCCTCCTCTAATGCGCCTGCTAGAGGTTCATCTGCTGGTTGCTGCTTCGCATCCTCTTTCAGATCCTCAACCACCGCTACTGAGGGTTTAGCCACTGCACTAATTTCTTTTTCCTCGACTGGGGGCGGGTTTGCGGGTGGCGGGGCTGCCTGGCTCGGTTGGTCCTTGATAACCTTCTCCGCAAAGATATCTCGACCAGGCTCGGGCTGCCCACCAGCAGCAACCGAAGACTTGGCATTCGGCGGGGGCGCTGGTTTTTTATCCTCGACTACCATTGCAGGACGACCACCTGGCTCGCCTCCTATAGTCGCCACCGGAGTGACATGCTTCGTCGGAGCTGCTACTGAAAGGCTATCGTACGCCGCGTACTACAAATCTGTCAGTTGAAAAGCGCGGATAAGTTGATAATGTAAACAACTCACGTCGTTGAGGAAATCGTTGCATGAGAAATCCCACGTCTTGAGCCACTTGGAGCGATTGCACGCGGACTTGGTCCAAGGGCTGCCATAGGCAAGAGGACTGAAATGAACGAAGTTCCAGATGGCGATTATTGCAATGACAGCAGCGATTTGTAAACGGACTCGAGGACGTAAAGTCGAGGTTACGAGGTCGAAGGCTGAGCATGACAGAAGTATGGCAAAGTACAGTGCTGGGAAGTAATGGTGGAGGAAGAGCTGGCGGGCCATCAAGAAGAAGGGGAAATAGTGTAAGAACCATCCCATGAATAAGAAGCCACACAGGCCGTCGTATTTAACGACCTTGGCTACGTGCAAGTCAGCGTCAAATCCGATCACGTATTGTTTACGCACTGTTTTCAAAGTCGGAATATCCACGTTTGGCTCTCAGGATGAGGAAGCCTCGGACGAGTATGTAGCTAAATACAGCTAGCGTGCTGAAATACCAGGCGACGGGATTTCCGATCAAGTATATTTGACGGTGGTCTTTGACCCAAAAGTTCTATGGCGTTGTCAGTAGAAGATAATCTGTAGGGGGAGAGTACTTACTATACCACGACGAAGACGTGGCCAAGCATCCGGCCGAGAGTCAAAAGTATGTCTATCCGTCAAACCAGCGTTGGTTGTCCACATTACTTGCTGCAGCTCCCAAAACTTGGCAAAGAATCCGGGAAGGCGGTAATTGACTTTGGCAGCATCGGCTGGGACTGCAAGGACGGGTTCAGCTCAAACCAACCGATATCTATATTCAAGTGGTACTCACATGCAGGATGCTTCGCCGTTTCAATGAACCACAAGGAGTTGGCCCGAACCGCGTTCTTGTTGCAAGTAACCTCTTGCTGTTCAAAGCCCCATTCCGGCAATTTGACTTTGTGGGAGAATAGGTAGCAACCGGACAGCGCATGTCGTAGTCGTAGAGTCGTCCGGAGGGTTCTTAGACGTTTGCTGGATTCCTTGTCCTTTTTGTCGCCATGTTCAATCTCCACGATCCAGTCATCGTTTGCGTCCCCTGAGAACCCTTGCATGCCATACGCAGATACTTCGTTTTGGAACTCAACGTCAGAGACAGGCGGGCGGACATCATGTGAGTGCAGAGCTTTTTCTGTTACGATGTGGCGTAGCCTGATGCGGGTGCCCTGTTGTATGTACTGGATAGGTTCGACGGACCAGTCAATAGGAATTGTGGCATCGGAAGTGTTGAGTATTTTCCAGTCATTGTTGGAATCCCGATGAGGGTACAGCGTGACTTGTTGTTCTGTACGAATGATAAGCAATGCAACTTGATGGAGTGAATACCAGACGTACGATTGCTTCCCCCAGGATAATTGTGAGCATGCGAATGCAGGTAACCGCCTTGCGTATTGACATGTCGAAGCGTGATTTGAGAACCAAACGCAACATCAGCATAGGTATCCGCCATTCCGCGGCCACTGAGAGTATGCTGGAATTCCGAGCTCATGAAGCCATCTCCTTCTCCAGAGCTTCGAAGAACCATAAAGTGGATCTGGAACATGGACATGTAGAACAGAGTGGGGATGAGGATGAGGCATAAGGCGCGGGCCATGAAGTGCTTTATGAATATACGCGGGGGTACGCGTATGTCACCAAGAAGATTCCATAATTGATTGAGGGTGCTGCATCCGACGGTGGCGATGGTGAAGAAGCCGACCCATTTGCAGCTAACGACTGCGCCGAGTGATAAACCGGAGAAGGTGAGCCAGCCCCACCACGAGTCGGTGAATGGCTTGTGCTTGTCCTCGTTGCAGAACCCAACCCAGAAGAAGACGGTGAGGGCGGTGAAGAAGATGAGGGGAGAGTCGAGCAGGATATGCCGGGACTGGGTGATCAGCCCGTTCTCAAAGGTGATCAACAGGGAGGCGAGGAGGGCGGTGGTGGCGCGACAGTCAAGAGCGCGCAGCGTCAAGTAAGCGAGTGGAACGGTGGCGACACCAAGAACAGCGGGGACCATGCGCATTGCGACGTATGGCACATTCTCGTAAACTCTGCGAGTGAGATTAGCAGCGTCCACCGTTTGCGCGCAGCATACACGCACTTTCCGATATCCTTGAAGTCGAAGGATCCATCGTATCCGAATACAAAAGCAGCGAGAGTTATGAGGAGCTTTGCGAGCGGCGGATGGACGTCTACAAAGTACTGCGTCTTGATGTATCTGCTCGCAAACTTTCCAAAGTGGACTTCGTCGAATCTACACGTATATAATGAGCATATGATCGAACTTTGAGGATATTTGGGACGTACACGACGCTGTTTGGCTTGGAGAGACGAAAGAGTCGGACTGCGGAAGCCACGACACAGACAGCGATGAGCAGCTTGAATTCTCCTCCAGTCAAGTTAAGACCGCCAGATGGATAGCTTTTTCCTTTTCCTGGTACGAAGCCCTTGGAGGCCGCCTCTCGTCGTGCATCCGCGTCCAAATGGTCCTGCCTGGAATGCGGGAAGCGCTGGGAAGTAAGAGAGACACCTGGCGGCGGCGACGCTGGCCGTCGTGCGCGAAATGACATTGCCCCGCGTCGAAATGAAAGGAAAGGAAAAAAGAGGTGAAGAGCGTTGCGTTCAACGATGGATGATGGAAATGAACGACTCGACTCGACGTGTCGCCAAATCCGGCAGGCAGCGGTTGGCAATCAACCCACTAAAATTATCTATGGCTACTCTACATGTCTTTTTTTTACACTGCTTCCCGTCTCCTCGGTGCGGCGCGAAGGATATCGTCCACCCGGATAATCATCTCTGCAGCCTCGCTGGCACTCAGAACTACCTGCCGCTTCAGCTTGTAACTCTCTGTCACTCCCAATTCACGCATCGATCCAATCGTTCCCTTGTCCATGTCTGTTCGAGATATTAGCACAGTCCAGAAAGTTCAGCACAGACCACGAACCAAGACCAGCTTCAGCTTCACCGTCATAATGTGCTGCACGTAGTCGAGACACAAGATCAGAAGAATCGTAACCAGCATTGTCCGCCAGGATAGTGGGGATCTGTCTCAGAGCCTTCCCGAATGCCTCGACAGCAATGGCCTTTTTACCCTTGATTTTCCTCGCCTCTTCCTCCACGGCGCAGCTCATCAGCATCTCCGAACACCCACCGCCGAGAACCGTTCTTGTCTCCTTTACTGTTTGTGACAGTACAGAGAGCGCATCGTGTAGTGAGCGATCCGCCTCATCGACCATCTGGTTCGTCGAGCCTCGTAGAACGACTGTACACGCCTCTCCTGCAGCAACACCGGAGAATTTGATGAGCTGTAATCAAGGTCAGTGAGGTGATAGCAACCCTGGCAAGATATATACCTTGTCTTCGCCGATCATGACCTCCTCGATGAGATCGCATTGTCCCAGGTTCACCAGGTCGGGTCGGTCAAATGTACTGCTGATCTCACCACCAGTCACCAACGACAAGCGTTCAACACCCTCAAAGTCTGCATGCTCAATGACCATTATGCCCTTCTCAGTGAGCAGAGATTCAGGATAGTTGTAGATGAGCTGTCGGTTAACAAAGCAGTTGATGCCGTGGGCAGCAATGGCCTCCACCTTGGCCTTCATTTTTTCCTTGAATCCAATTAGCAAAGAGTCAATCTAACGAAGAAGAAACACGCACTTTTTCGGCACGTTCCAGCTCCGCAAGCTTTCCAGCACCATCGACCTTTACCCGCGCACCAAAGATTTTGATCTTGTCGGTATCCATAGCTGCTCCATCTTCAGTACACAAATATCACTATGATCACGCAAAGGTACTTGCAAGTGTTCGCAATGAGAATTTTGGCGTTTTCCAATCGTTTCGGCGAGTTGACAGCAATGGTTTTATCCAGGATGAAGCCTTGTGGGATGTAAGGATTTCCGACGATAGATCATAGGTAGGCAGAGGGATGTACCTTCATCGAGGTATGAGTCGGTCAGCTTGCCGCCAACTTTCTTGATAATCTGAATGTGCTCCAAGTCGGTCGAGCCCTACGCGAAAGTAAGTTGTTGAAACGACAGACTACGCAAGAAGCACACCTTTAACCGTAGGACGGCATCAACAGCAAGGTTGGCGAAATAATCTTTATCCTGGGACAAGACTTTGGATGAAAGCGTCGTTCGTGCAATATTGAATAGATCGCGACGAAAAACGGTTGGATCAGAGCTATATACATGTCAGTCAACGTGGGCATGTCAACAAACGCACAACAACTCACAAATTATCTTTAGCCGCACCCTCAAGTGCTTTCAGCGCCGCGACACTGGCGATACGGTAGCCTTCGATAATCGTCTGGGGATGTATCTTTTGCGCAATGAGCTTCTCCGCCTCCCTCAAGAGCTCTGCGGAGAGGACGCAGACGCTGGTAGTGCCATCGCCAATTTCATCGTCCTGGACTTTGGAAATATTGACCAAGATCTTCGCAGCGGCGTTGTCGAGCTGGATCGCTTTGAGAATGGTGGCGCCATCGTTGGTTACGTTGATTTCGCCCGTTGAGCCTGACTGGAGGATCTTGTTCATGCCTTTGGGTCCGAGGGTGGATTTCACGAGATCGCCTAGCGCGAGGGCGCCGACGAACGAGGAAAGACGCGCATTCTCTGCCTTTTCCTCTGTGGCCTGGGTGGATTTGGGGCTGTCAGACGCGTCTTGGAGGACGGTGGAATACGCACCTGGTCACCGAAAATTTGCATAGACATATCGGATCGTTGAAAAGAGGGATGATGGCAAGAACGCGAAAACGGTCAATCAATTTCCCACGCAATACTCTCTTACCTTTGAAGCCACTACTTACTGTATAGCCCTACCTATGTATGTAAAAACAACTGTATTGCAATATCTTCCTATCCACACCATCTCGCCACACCGCAATTTCCTAGTTCCCTAGAGTAGTGATAGATGTAGCATCACTCTTACTTGATGTACTCAATGACCGATGAAGCATCCAAGTCGCACGTATCGTAAAAGCCCCGCATGATGACCTAGCAACGCCATATGCACCGCCAACGCCGTCGCATGTGCTCTAATCGTCATCCTTTCGCTTCTACTACGATCTAGTACCGACGAATGCTGCCCAGTTTCAAGCCCCTCTTATTCTTTGCCCTCGCAGGATCTTTAACCGTCTACTATTACTACTACTACCACTACGAAACAATCAGCTCAACAATGTCTTCCTCTGAATCCTGGAGGACCCGCGCCCACCCCCACCCCTCCCCCGCTTCGTACACCCCATCGTTCGCCTCCCTAGCCTTGCTATCCATGCGCGACACCCCCGTAGCCCAGAACGTCCTCACCCTCGCCGTCTTCACCGACAAAGTCGCCATCACCGCTTCCGGCGAAGTCCTAGTCCTATCCACAGAAGACTACGACGCCATCATCGCCCTCGCGCAGCACGCAAAGGACCTTCCACAAACCGGTGAATTCAGGAATACGTGGCGCATCGACCACCCCATCACCTCTCGCCCCATCGACCGTGTCCTCATCGGCACGGCTGGCCAGGAGGAGATGAAGGAGGTTAGCGTTTATGGGTATGATACGGAACGCAAGGAGCTCACGGAGCCTGTGGGAGACATCACCCGGCTTCCGGACGAACTTTCAGAGGTCATGGAAATCATCTTGGAAGGACGGGTGGGGTACCAGAAGGAAAATGTCAATCAAGGAGTGGTCGGAAAGGTCAAGGATATCCTGCCAGCCGATCTCTAAACAAAGTTGTTCAAGTTGTACATGTATTCAAGAACAAAGTGTCATACGTAGGAAGAGTGTGATTATAAGCACGGTACAAAATTATAGATACACAGATGAATGGATGAGAGCGCATACTGACAGTTAAGTAACTACATAGTCTCGGAAGGGAATACTGGGATGGAAGGGTATAGAGTCAGATGGGCGAGCCTCATGATTGCTGGTCTTTTGATTTGCGCATTAGATTGCGACTCTCGATGGACTCTTTGGCCAGCTTGTGAATGGCGTGGAGCAGGTCGCCTCGCCGCAATGGTTCTGTGAACACAATGAGTTAGATTCAAACAAGGCGGGTCACAGAACTCACTCGTTATATGATCGTCCATGCCTGCCTGCAGACATCGTTCGCGATCCCCAATCACTAGCACCACGTCAGTAAATACGTCCCACAAAGATGGTGCTACCACTCACTGGCATGCGCAGTCAACGCGATAATCGGTATCCTATCCTGTCCTGTCTGCCCTTCCCATGATCGAATGAGTTCAGTGGCCTCCATGCCACCCATGAAAGGCATGGAAACGTCCATCTAGCATGATAGTAAGATCCAGAAGAAACGTCATAAAGACCAACTCACGAGAATGACGTTAAACGGCTTGTTCTGCAGCACTCTCGTCTTGAACGCGTCCACAGCCAAACTTCCGTTCTCAGCGATCTCGACAGTATGCCCGTATTTCTCTAAAATCTTAACCGCCAGTTTCTGGTTGACCAGGTTGTCCTCGGCGAGAAGAATGTTGAGGGGCATATCGTTGGGCACGACCACCGAATTGACCGTGTTCGCTTCCAGTGCAGAGATCAGGACCACGGAGAGATCCTGCGCCGTGACAGGCGTTGTAAGTGGTGATGCAATGCTGTTATCCAAGCACCATTTCACTGAAGAGGATAATGAGAATCAAGGATGGTCACGAAAGTAATCTCGCTCACAGTTCAATTGCGCAAACGAAGGCGCCAATAGCACGACAGGAACGAAACGGAAATGTTCATATTCCCGTATCCGTGAGACCTAGTTACGGGGCGTGTCAGAAGACGAACAAGATGAAAAGAATACCAGCTTACATCGCCCAACGAGTCAACAACGACCGTATCGATATGAGGGCAGTTCTCCCCATTCGCGACCTCTGAGATGTTGCGCACTTTGATCGCCTTGAGTCCTAGTTCTTCAATCCGGTCCACCACGCCCGTTTGATCACAGAGCGTATCAACGAAGAGGATGCTTCGGTTCTGGTAAGGTGCCATCTTCGCCATGACGCTCTCCATCGAAACATGACTGATCCTCGTGTTGATGGTGAAGTAGAAGCTGCTTCCTTTCTGAAGCTCACTCTCCACCCACATGTTGCCTTGCATGAGGTTCACCAGGCGTTTGGATATAGATAACCCAAGACCAGTGCCGCCGTATTCCTGGTAAGCAGTCAGCGCCAACGGATAACGGCATCCATGCATCGAGACTCACTCGTGTCGTCGAACCATCAGCCTGACAGAAGGTGTCGAATATCATGTTGAGCTTCGCCTTCGCAATACCAATTCCAGTATCCCGGACACAGAACTCCAAAGTCACATTGTCTTCATCTTGAGCCACTAGCCGCGCCAATAACGCAACCTGGCCCTTCTGTGTCGTCTTCGAGGGAGTGAACTTAATCGCATTGCCAACCAAGTTCGTGATGACTTGGCGCAGGCGTAAAGAATCACCAATGAGGTGGTCAGGGATGTCCGGCGGAATGTCGATTGTTAAATCGAGTTGGGATTGGGAGGCCCGAGCAACCAGCGTCTTCAACATGCCGAACACGGTGTGACGCAGTGAGAAGGAAGCAGCTTCCATGGTCATCCGTCCAGCTTCGACTAAACAACGAAGATGAATAAATAAGACGTTAGGTTGGATTTAGAGAAAGAGACTTACTCTTCGAGATATCCAAAATGTCATCGATGATCAATAATAACGAGCGTGCCAAATTGTGAACCATCATCAAGCTTTCACGTTGGGAGCGAGTCAGCTCGCTGTCAAGCGTGAGCTCCGTCATACCGATAATTCCGTTCATGGGTGTCCTGGATGCTGACATGAGTGACTTCGACGACAATACAACAAACGACCAACCTAATCTCATGCGACATGTTTGCCAAAAACTCACTCTTGCTCCTGTTCGCCAGCTCAGCGGCCTCTCTCGCGGCGGTATTCTTCTGGATACTGTCCCGCAAGTTGAACACCATGCTGTTGATGTGCGACTTCAACGAGTCCATCTCTCCGCTCGCTTCTACAGTGATGAACCGTGTAAAGTCACCGTCCATGGCTGCCGCCGAGATCTGAGCGAAGCCTCGCACTTGCGTGGTCAAATTACCAGCCATTGTGTTGACGGACAAACTGTTCAATCTTTCTTCAGATGTGAATTGGAGGGTGAAGTGGGACAAACGCACGTAATTTCTTGCCAGATGCCTTGAACATTGCCAACGTCGGCCACACCGCCAAGTTTGCCTTCGGTTCCTACTTCTCGGGCGACCTTCTTGACCTCGACAGCGAATATATCCAACTGGTCAATCATCTTATTGATTGTTTCGACCAAACCTAACATCTCTCCAGCCACCGAGACGCCTTGGATTTTCTGAGTCAAATCACCGTGTGCCACCGCCGACTGAAGATAATTGAGTCCGTGGTCAGAGGAACAAAATGGACCAATACCGTTGCATATGCAATAACCCGCACTTGCTGAGTCAACTATCAACAAGGTCAGGAAATTTCTTCTTCCTCTGTGAGTACAAAGGAGAACTCACGTTCATGGCCATAACATTCACGTTATCTGTCAAAGCCTTCCAAGTGCCAGCCACATTCTTCACTTGCGCTTGTCCACCCAACTTGCCTTCCGTACCGACCTCTCTTGCTACTCGTGTCACCTAAACATTGATAAGTCAATGGAGGCGCATCGTCACATCACAAGATTTACCTCATCAGCGAAGACACTCAATGACTCTGTCATTTGATTGACAGTTTCCTTCAGCTCCAAAAACTCGCCCTTGACGTCAATCTCGACCTTTTTCGTCAGGTCGCCATTAGCCACAGCTTTGGTGACCGCTGCGATAGACCGAACTTGATTCGTCAAATTCATGGCCATGAGATTGACATTGTCCGTCAAGGCCTTCCAAGTCCCTTCAACACCAGGAACGTCCGCCTGGCCTCCCAACTTTCCTTCCGTGCCGACCTCCAAACTCACCCTCGTCACCTCTCCCGCGAACATGTTCAACTGCCGCACCATCTGATTGACAGTCATCTTCAAGTCCAGCATTTCACCCTGAACATCGACGTTGACGTTCTTCGTCAAGTTTCCAGTGGCGACCGCCTTGGTCACCTCCGAAATGGAGCGCACTTGGTTCGTCAAGTTGTTGGCCATTCGATTGACGTTGCGTGTCAGGTCTGCCCAGGTTCCTTTGACACCCTCGACTTTGGCTTGCCCGCCCAGGATTCCTTGAGTACCGACTTCCAATGCGACACGAGTGACTTCGCCAGCAAAGGCATTCAAATCGTCCACCATGGAGTTGACTGTAGTCTTCAACTGATGCATTTCACCTTCGACTTCGATCTCCACTTTGCGCGTCAAGTCACCTTCGGCCACGGCTGTTGTGACGGACGCAATGGAGCGCACTTGGTCGGTCAATGATAAACACATTCGATTGACCTGAATGAGTATGAGCAAATGGTGGAGGATCTGGGGCAAGAAGTACTGACGTTCTTCACCAGTTCGAACCATACGCCCTCGACGTCTGGCACGTTAGCTTGTCCGCCCAATTTTCCCTGGCTACCGACTTCCAATGTGACCCTAGTAACTTCTGCAGCGAGCGCCCGTAGTCGTATGACCATTCCGTTAACTGTATTTTTCAAGTCAAGGATCTCGCCGCGAGCATCGACTTCGATCTGTTTTGACAGATCGCCGACGGCTACAGCCTTTGTGACTTCCGCAATGGATCTGACCTGGCTGGTCAAGTTGCCAGCGAGGACGTTGACGACGCCAGTAAGCTCTTGCCACGTTCCTTCTACGCCGGGGACGATAGCTTGACCACCCAATTTTCTGAGTAAAGGGTGAGCTGCTGATCCGACTAGGTGGGTGCGGAACCTACCCTTCAGTTCCGACTTCTTGAGATACACGAGTGACTTCCTTTGCGAATTGACCTAGTTTTTCCACCTGCGAAATATAAGATTTAGGACGACGGAGAGTAAGGAATGCATACCATGGTGTTTATGGCATCCTTGAGACGGACCATGACCACTGAGCGAACTTCTACCGTTATTTTCTGACTGAGATCACCCTGAGCGACGGCGTTACAGACACGGGCGACGTCCTGGACTTGAGCCTTGAGAAGACGGAGTTCGTCGACCGCATTCATTCCACTTTCTCTGGCTGCGGTGTCGAGTGGGCCACCGGTGGCGACGACGGAGGGGGATCCAGGTGATACTTTGGCGCCAAAGGAAGCGATCTTGGATATCGTGGCGTAATCGAGGACGCGGGCGTTGCACGTGGGACAGACAATGTATTCAGCATAAGCGGTGGCCGGGGCGGACGCTGTGCCAGCCAAATTGACTGGAACACCGAAGGAATTCTTGTGGAAAAACGAGGGCACGTCGCGCAGGGCAGAGTCGGGCAGGTCGATGGATGTCGGCGCAGAATTGCGAGCTTTGGAGGGAGGAGTGATAGTAGCATTGTCGTCGATTAGGGATGTCTGAGATGTCGGTTTCGGAGTCGTCGCACTGTCTGTATCGCTGCCGTTTGCCTCTGCGCCAGTGAAGCGCTTGAATAACTTGTTCAGCGAGCGGAGAATAGCGTCCGTCTGCCAGTTTGAAGGACCAGTATATTTGGGAGCTGTCGCGGCTGTCGATGGCCGTAGCTCGTATGTCGAGAGTAGAACGATAAGGTGAGATCTGAAAGGATCCTCTGGAATGGCTGAGCTCGCCATCGTCGACGACGGACAAGATGGGTCTTGTCACTGTTGAAAACCAAGAGCTAGTGCTACACTCCGACGTCATGTGTTCTATTGATGGCCGAGGCCGATTTTGTCTGTTCTTGACAAGTCTTGACATTATTGTCCTCTTGTCTTACGTCTGCCGCTCTCGGTACTCGTTATTAACACAATAAATAGGCGAGCCTTGGTACGCCGAACATGCAACGCGCAGCCAACGAGAATAATTACGCCACAGTGGAGCTAATGCCGGCGGAGCGTCGATGACCCTCTTGCACCACAGAGCGCCACTTGGGACGTCTACCGTAGTCCTGGAGACCGATAGATAGTGCAATGTGGCGCCCCGTAATTTCAGACAGGAGTCAGTCGAGAGGTGGCGCAACTCTGATTAAAACGGCCGCATAATTCCTCGATTCGGGATCTTTGCGATACATACCAAACTCGGAACCGAGAGGCTTTCCATCCCGCCCACGCTTCCCCGCACCGACTAAAAGCAGCGAAGTGCTACTGCGGCAAAGAACTTCAATATACTAATATCGGAAGAGATATGGTGGGAATATTCCAACATAAAGCCTGCTCGGAGTTCACTATTGTCCTCCCTCAGTCGCAACAAGGTGATTGCTTGAATGAGAAACTTTAAAATGGTGGCAGGAGGAGAACAACTTTGTGCCTGATCAGATAAAAGCATATACTTCCGTCCACGTGAGTTCGGTCCGGGAAATACCCGTGTGATGGAAAGGCCGGAATAGGCAGTTCTCTGATGAAAGAATTTTATGTTTTCCCAGATTAGGGCGACCCTGCCTTCGCGTCTTGCGTTGTTCTGCCTCTAAAAACGCGCGCAAACTACGAGTTTGTACGGCTTGTCTCTGCTAAACTACGCTGAAACGGTCTCTGTCATTTTCTAAGCTGTTTATTCGTGAATCTTGCACGAAAACAGCCACGTCTAGATTCGATCTTCTGATATTCTATTGGACACTTCATTTTCCTGTTCCTTATCCACCGTGGGCAATCGCGTGGCTCCAAGCTAAACGCCTCATTACCGCGCAGGTTGGCCATCGCTCTCGTGCTTCCCAATCTTCCCCCCATCGTTCATGGTTGCGCGCCCGAGTGCGGGCCTATACTCTCCTCTACAGGGTAGTATGGACGACGGGCCACAATCAGGATCAGAAGGCTCCGACCTTCATTCGCCAGGTTTCTCAAGTTATCCCCCTAATGACAATTGTGAGGTCTCCCTCCTCCTCCATACTCATCCAGTCGCCCTAACAAAGTCCGGTACAATCACCAAGATCACCACCTAATTCCTCAACATACTCAATTTGACTACTTGCCGCCGGTGGTTGGTCAACAGCCTCCGTTAATCGACGCCGCTCTAGAGATACCGAGCCCAACCTCCGACGAGTATAGCTCGGGCCCCTTTGCCTCCTCGTCGCGCTCCCATAATCATACCCAGCTTCACTCCTCATATATCCCTTCTCCAGTTTCCCCGCGACTGCCCAACGCTGACTATCGCTATCATTCTAATTCTCAATCCTCCGAACGACGGTTGCTATCCCATGATACCAATTACCACCGTCCTCTCCCATCTGTCTCTATCAACCAAGATTCAAGACGGGTCTCGGGACCTCTACAAGCCTCCGAATCACCTACTGCCTCCCCTACTACCACCACGTCATCTCATCCTCCCAGGAGAGAGGTATCTTCCGTTGTCATAGCTTGCCGGCAGTGGCAAGTCCCTTTCCTTTTTCTGCTTAGTATAACGTCCTCAATACATCCTACTGTAGCCGCGGTCGAAAGATTCGTTGCGACTCTACACGTCCCGTGTGCAACAATTGTGTCCGCAGGTCAAATGTCTGCGAATATGATTCAGTACCGAAGCGGCGGGGGCCCGATAAAAAGCCTGGAACTCGCCAACGTAGCTGCAAGAAACGACCATCTGAAGAGTCAGATCCAGTTGAAGTACCCCCTGCAAAACGCAAACGAAGTGAGAGGAGAGACGCCCCAGTCACAGAGAAAGTCGAACGCGTCGACGACAAGGTGAGTGCCGATCGCGTTCCCGTCGCTCGCTCGAACTAAAAATTCTCCCGCAGGTTGATCCTCACCGGCGATACTCTAATTCTAGCGCAGGTGTCTATCCGCAACAACATCCACACTCATCTCACAGCTACTCCTATTCCAAGACTCCATCCATGCTTCCCGTCAATCATCCCAAATTTCCTCCCCCAGTATCCGTCGATGCTGAACAACGCGTCTGGTGGGATGAATTCCTCCAATCTTACAGACTCCAGGATATTCGTCAGGAGCTAAACACCTTGTACTGCCCATTCACCCTCCATTTACTGTTACCCGCTGATCGCTCTCCAGGTTTGCATCTGCCCCTCAACATCTTTCGTTTATCAACATTCCTTTCGTTCTCAACAAACTGGCGGATGAACCTTTAAACGTTCAACCTTCTTTCGTCTTGGCCGGGCTGGCAATGGGACTGCTCATGCGCTCGGCTGCACCGTCTGGTAGTGATACCGCAAGTGATTCCCTTCGTCGTGCCATGTATCTTCGAAATCTTGCACAAAGTGCTCTCGAAGCCTCATACGATAGCCGATGGATTGATGGTACGCTAGCCGAGGCAGCCTTGGTATGTTCATGTGTCCAAAAGAGTTTATTACTTACTGACGCCGACGGTATCACGCAGATCCTGACCCTTTTCGAGATGTCACTGCATCCAGAATACAGCATCCAACGCATCGAAAAGGCGCTTCTGTTACTCGACGAAATCATCCGTCACCTAGCACTCACATCGCTAGACGCTTCTGATCCAGAGGTCACTAGATTTTCCCAGAGATCGGCCCCAGTCGTGCATCTTCAATCTTCGTCCCTGTCTCCGGTCTCCCCACTGGCGGCCTGTGTCTGCACCCCAGCTGATTCGTTGCGACCACCCGATCCCTACAGCACTTCTGTTTACCAGCTTCCCTGGGATGAGAACTGGACTGAATACGAGGTTCGCCAGGAAGAGTGCCGGCGTCTGTGCTGGTCTGCACTGGGCATGGCGGCCCAATACAGTATCCAATGTGCAGTCGAGGAGAGAGAGACCGTCACCTCGCGCATGTTCATCTGTGATCCTGGGAATGTAAGCCGTCCGTTCATTCTAGCTTGATGACGTAGTTGATGATGTTTCTCAATATAGTACGCTATCCTCTTTCCGGGAGAGTGCATCGACCGTATTTCACCGCCGTATCGCGCTGCTGATGCGCCTTCGCCGAAAGACAGCGTTTGGGCTCTCTACTGTCGTTCGATGCTCCTCTGGAGTTTCTGTGATAACCTCAAGCGTCGTTCTTACCACCAATCTGGGTCTGCTCCCCAATTCGAAGACAAGGCGGAGGATGCCCAAGAGGCGTGGAATGAAGCTCAAGCGATCCAAGACGCACTGGAAGCCCACCAGTGCAATTTAGACACTGCGGTGATGTGGATGTGTACAGAATTTATCTACAAGTATGTATCCCCACTTCTTTCCGTCCCAGGAAAACGGCTCATTGTGTTCACTTTCAGTTCTCGCATGGCAATCACGCAGACCTTCCGAAGGTCGGTTCTCGCCCCCGATTCGGTGTAGGTTTTCTTTCTAACTACCCTTTTTGTGTAGCTTACACGGACTATCCAGCCCGACAAGACCTGCATTTACGCCGGAGCAAGCTGAAGAGTGGAGTGAGCTAGTCGATTTGAGTTCTAGGAAGCGTGTACTGATGACTTGACATAGTTAGCTTCCAGGGAGAGATCATCAAGCGCGCCTCGATGTCTATTCGGCAGTATGGTGTGACGGGAAATCCACTGGCGCGTCGCCCTTACCAAGCGCCATGGTTTGCCACCCAACTACAACTGTCCGTCGGATTTCCACTCCTAGGGTCTATCACACTGACACGTTCGCTCTCAGGTGCTTGCGTCTCTGGGATTCAGATCCCAATTTGTATTCTGCTCTTCGCCTCGGGCAGGAAATCATGTATCTCCTCAATTCGATCAACCAACTGTGGCCTTGTCGGGGTGAGTATTCGGTGACTCCATGTGTTGTACTGTACTGATAGCACTCTTAGCACACCAACTTCATTGCGAAGAGCTCCGCAAACGTCTTCAGGCTGCGCAGTCATTCGCCGCCAGCAGCTCTGATGGACACTTACGACGATCTATCAAGTTTTAGCCCTAACGTCTCTCACCTTTCATTCGAACCCGAGTATATATTGTGCTGTAGCAACCTTACTATTTGACCAGTGTACTTCTATCCCGTATGCTTCCCTTTGTATCTTACTATTCATGTTACTAGTATTATCTTCGTTCGTTCATTCGTAGTTTTTTCTTTATATTTGGTCCCCTTCCTGTTGTACTGTTTGAAGATTAGCGAAGCGGAGGTACAATTTGGTGAACATAGCAGATGATAATACATAATGATAAAGGTATTTACAAAGTACAACGATGGAGTCCATGGAAGATTATAGCGATACAGAGAGCCGTCGTAAGAATGTGTGATATATCATGATCATGATGTGGATGGATGAATGGAGATTCGTCAAAGTAGCATCAACTTCGACACTAGATGCCACCTCGTTCTTTCGACCATCGAAGTATCATGAGCGATGCGAGAAATTCTAGAAATGAAGATGAGTATTGAGCGGCGGATGAGAGAACGATCCCGACGGGAAGGAGCGTACCAGGTGCTAAATGTGAGAACGCTTCATCGACTGTCAGAGTGCACCCTGAGGATCCCTCGTATGGCGGTTCACCCGGGCTCTTCAAGGAGTAATAGGCAACTAGGTATCCGTTTGAGTTGGTGCACTGCATGATGATCTCAGAATAGCACAAAGAAGCCGGATGGGAGCACGTACCGTCCATTCTTGCCCCTCCTGCGTTCGCCAAGTCCAGTGATAATCTTGGGAGTCAGACGCCATGAATTTCCGACCACTGGACAGGCGTTAGTGGCGCTGGCAGCGGAAGTGATCAATTGAACTACCTGGAGGACTTGGAGCACCACTTCTTCATCGGTATAACCCGCTTTCCGGAATCAAAGGTGATGGTGGCGAGGCCAAAGTCAAGGGCCAACATGGCTTTGTTGTATGTGGAAGAGGGGGACGCGTTGGATAGGTTGTAGATCATGAAGACGTCGCGAGAATTGCTTGTACACCGGTAGAGGAGGCGCAATCGATCGTGGATGTCCACGAATTCTGACCCGGATGTGAGGGAACCGGTCTTGTCCTCGAGGAAGAGCGGAAGTGTGTACACGGTCATGGTAGTGGCTCGAGAGGAGGAGGAAGAGGATCGTAGTCATCGAATTGTCGAAACGGTATATATATACGCGACGAGATGGATCAATGAGAATCCAAGGGTCGATAATCGGGCTGCCCCATGTCATCGATAAACGTCACGAGAATAGTAGTTGCGATTGCATGTGGACCGCAGTCATCAGACGAATCCATGTATTGCTGGACTTGCACCACGCTGAATCGCGCAGGCCAGGCCAGGAGGTGAAGAACACGTAGGCGCATCACTAATCCAGGCGCGTTTTGTCGCAGACTATTCCCAGGAAGGTTAGCGCCGGCAACGTCCAGTATACTCGTCATGATGGATTTCATCTCGTGGCGATAATCTAGCAGAACGTCGAGGAACAGGCATGGCAATACCAAATCAGTTTGACTTGTACGCCTCAAGGCGCCGATAGCTAGTTGCTATCTCTTCCATCATAATTGAATTTGCGCCTGTCGGAGCACAGCGTTCCGTGCGATCCGCTCTATAATGCGTAGGGTCCGCCCGAGCGAGCGCGACGAAAGACATGAAATACGCATGGGCGATATAATTTGGATTTCCGGCGTCTGCCGGACATCCCAAGACGTTGACTCGGGTATAGAGACGTAAAAGAGAGCATGTAGTCCGAGGTAGGTGCCGTTAGAAGTGTACGAGGAAGGCCTGTGGGGTGTTGTGGCATAGAAAAACGCGGTAGAGAACAAAGAACATGGGGTTTCCCGGAGATTGGAGTAAGCAGGTTGTTTCAAGATACGGTGGGTGACGGGGTCCAGTGAGAGTCGGATTGATAACTGTTGAGTAATGTTGATTAATCGCAGATTTCTCAAAGGAAGACAACGTACGCCAGATTATTGGCCGCCGTCGAGGGGGTAATGAGCAAGTAGCAATCGTGGGAAAGTTGTGCTGCCGTCAATGAGCGTCCACGTCCCAATGGGCCGACCAGATCCTCGACAATTAACAAGTCTTCAAGACATACTTTCTGCTCTTTCCGCGTTGCAGACGGACCATACACAACTCGAGAACACCCTCAACGACCTCCTCAACGACCGCCAACCAATAATAACATCTCTCGACCGTCTATCTTCACTTTTACCCAGCCTCGACGACATCCATGCCCATGCCTTGGTCCTTCAGCGCAATGTCGACGCCACAGCGAAGACCGCAGACCGTGTCGGTCTTCGCGTCCGCTCTCTCGACGAGGAGATGAGGCGCATCCGGGAATCGGGAGACCGCGTTGGCCAAGTGATAGAACTACGCGTATGTCTTCACAGTGCTTTTGTTGTTCTCAACGTTGAGGTCGCTATAGTCATCTCTCTCTGCACTGCAAGCAGCAATCGACGCCAAAGACTGGGAGTCAGCCACTAGACACTGTGCGCGCGTCATGTCCCTCCCTCTGGACGTGATATCAGGCCCATTTGCTGAATTCGCCGTCGTACGTGCCATCCTCTCTATCTGGCTGAGATCTTAACTATACCCAGCCAACATCCGAAAGTCATCTTCCTCCCGCACAAACGTTACAAGCCGCCCGCGAACATCTTCTTTCCGTCTTCAGACGCAGCTTTGACGAGGCGTCGCGGTCTAGGGACTCTGCTGCTACATCTCGTTTCTTCAAACTCTTTCCCGCTATCGGATGGGAAGAGGAAGGTCTCCAGGCGTATGCATCCTTCGTTGTTGACCTCGTCCGAGTACGAGCGCCTGCAACCGCCAAGAGTGAGTGATCATCTCTCTTCACATACGGCGCAACCCTCACCTACATAGAGCAGCTTCATCGCCCATGTACTTCACTACTGCACTTACGGCCCTGTTCGAAAGTATTGCTATCATTGTGGACCAGCACCAGCCTGTGGTAGAAAAGTACTACGGGGCCGGTAAGATGAACAGCGTCATAAAACGATTACTAGACGAATGCGACCGTGTTGTGAAAACTTTACTGGACAGCTGGGAAGAAGAGCGGTCGATTAAGCGAAAGGTTTGCTAGTTGTATGTGCCTCACATGATTGACCTGACTATTCATAGCTTTCAGACGCACAACACAATCCACCGATACCTCTATTCAATTCCCCCACGCGAAAACAAACTGCTGAAGATGAAGCAGTCGACCCTCGTGAAATTGACAAAGCACTAGTGGAAATTTCGAACATGGCTGGTCGATGGAACTTGTTTCGTAAATTCTTGTATGACAGTCAACTGGTGTGTCCCTTGACTTGTTCATATCTCTCTCTCTTAACATGCACAGGGTTCTGAAGATGAAGATGAACCTACCACTACGACTTTGCCCCCTCTTTTCATGGAATCGACGACGTCGCATGGCCTCTTCGAACAACTTCTTGCGACGTATTATATTCCCATGGAGATATGGTATACGCGGACGGTCATTGACAAGGTTAGCGAACTCAAAGAATTCTGTTCAATTTCGATGTTGACGTTGCCGGTTAGGCCCATCGACTATCACAGGTCGATTCTACGCAGTTCCCCTTGGGCACGACTACACCTGACGATGTCTTCTATGTGTTGAAGGTGGTTCTCTTACGAATATTGTCTACGGGATCGATCACTGCGGTAGAAAGAACTCTCCAGCAGTTGAGAGAGGTGATGGAACGTGATTATGTTGGCGTCATTAAGAAGAAACTCGACGACGTATATCGCGTAGCCGGAACGAGTGCTCCAGGGCGAGGTGACAAGGTTGAGAGGGAAAATCGGCAGGCGTTCATAGTAGGCATGCTCTCTGATAAACAAGTGCCTGCTTATTCATGCGCCTTTAGACTCTCCTCAATGATTTGGATGTGTCTTCCGGACATGTGGACCGTCTTACGAGGGACATCGCTGCCAATCCAACGATAGGGCAGCACTTCTCAGAGGGTGATCAAGGGGAGGTCAGAAAACAGATATCATCATTGGCCTCCCTGTCCTCAAAACTCGACTCGGCATTGAGGGTACGTACCTCCTTCTCGATCAAGACCTACTAGTGAACCCTTAGTGCAGGTGAGCGTGGAGCAGCTCTTCAATCAGCTAATGCGCCCGAGACTACGGAATCTAGTACCCGACATCTATAAGGATGTTTCGTACGTGCTAGATGATGATTCGTATGCTGCCGCAGAGTATCAGGACATTGTCCGGAAGAGATTCATCAAGACGTGGGAGAACCTCTTGGATGGATACAAGGTATGTTTTCTCCAGCGCTGAGTACTGCAATTCACACAGGCTTTTGTTCCAGGATACCTTCACCGAACAGAATTTCAGAATGTTGTTTGGGCTGACGCTGCAGGTCATTCTAAGGCCTTGGGAGAAATTCTTGATGGGTTTCAAGTTCACTGAGGTGGGATGATCCTTCTTGGCTTCAGACGTCTAGCTGAATGTTGGGTTAGCTTGGTGCGATACGCTTCGATCGGGATCTCCGAGCTATAACGACGTATCTAGCATCTCAGACGGCTTTCGGAGATGCCAGAGAGAAATTTGTGCGCCTACAGCAGATGGCGACATTGTTGAATCTGGATGCTGTATGTGTTCATCACTCTATTGATTGTGAATTCACTGACTTGGCGTTGTAGGAGGACGATGTAGAGGAATTCTACAATGGATCCGGTATTTCGTGGAAGTTGACGGCGCAGGAGGCTCAGGCAATTGTAGCACTAAAAATATGATTGAAGTGTTTACTTGGCACGAGTCACTGAAAGGTGTTCGCTGTGATAACAGACCAAAGTTTAGACTCTGGTCCGTATTGTGTGCATTGTAGCTCAAGTGTTGTGGACTGCAATTGACACGAGAGACACGTGGTCGCGCGTAAAGGAGCGCGCTCGCAATTTGCAAATTTGTGAAGTTACTACCATCATGACCACTGAGTTAAGTCCTTGGTCCATCTCGTCTTGGAATGATACTGACTTGAAACGACAGAGAGATCGAGCTAGTCACGCCGCCACCATCACCACCAGAATTGCTCGACGCCCACGAATACCTCATCTACGGATACGTTCTCGACGATGATTTCCATTTTGGCCTCACTGTTCTCTTTCCCAATGAAGCAGACGATCCTGACGGAGGTGGGGGCTGCAACGTCATGTATGGTGTCCTCGAAGAGTGTGGCTTGACGCACCATATAATGGTTAACTGGGGTCGGAGCTTTGTCAATCCGGGAAGTGCGGCCATTCTAGCGGTGGCGCACAAGGAGAGAGGAGTTGTTACCCTTCCAGATGGGAAAGGCAAGGTTGGCGGCTTTCGAGAAAAAGCTGAACATCCAGGTCAAGCCATCATGGTTGAGTATAACGGTGACTATTCTGGTATAACTCGGATAATCACCAAGGCTCAATGTCCAGACAAATACACTGCCCATATTTGGCCAATAGAAGCCTGGAGACGAGCATTCAGCAGATACACTATAGTCACATGAAATGCACGTGATCGTGGATGACTGTACGACGCGAACTTTCCTAATTCCAACGAAGGTTTTCGAGCAGGGATCTCCAGGCTAGAACTTTCCTCAGGCTACTATCGTGAACACTCCGTGCGATCATCCTCCTGTCACGTCTTAGAGATCAACATTGACCTGGTATGACAGCCGCCGCCACCTCCCGACGCCCACGAATACCTTATCTACGAATACGTTCTCGATGACGTCTACCATGCACGCGCCAATCTCCGGTGAGAAAAACGATCTTGAAGGCTATAAGGGATACACCGTCATGTACGGTGACCTGAAACAGTATGACTTACTGGACCATGTTATGGTCAACTGGGGACCAAGGTTTATCAACCACGGGAAAGCGGTGGCGCACAAGGAGATGGAAGTTGTTACCCCATGGCCCAGGAAGGGCAAGATTCCTACGGAAGAAAGGTTAGTGGCGTTCGACAAGTATCGAGCATCAAGGTCAAGCCATCATGGTTTTCTGCTGAACCAACCGTATACCAAGCCAGTCCGTCCTCTTGTCCTCTTGCATATTCTGGAAATCTTATTTGAATACATAGTATGCAATAGGCAGTAAGCCGACTTCTTACAATCTCCCGAGGCTATCTGTATGTTTCTTTTTAGTGCGGCAAGCATCTGTTGTGAATACCGTTACAAGAAGAGCCAAGTTAGCGCGCCCCGTTCGGGGTGAGTTCAGTACTTTGAGTTTACGGTGTTCCTACGGTACTTATTACACGGTGAAATTAGTACTGGAACATGCTGTTATGTAAACAGGTTGTCCGGTAGTCAGACGTTGCTAGCATCCTATCCTTGAATACATGTTTTTAAACCGTACGTGCGTCAATCTGGACGAGATAGACTCTGATAGACTGTCGAGGAAATATAACTAGTACGTACGTACTACAAATGAGAATATCTAAAGCTTCGTACCTACCAATGTAGTAATAGCTACGAAAGCACGAACGACTTTCTTGTGTCCAATCTTCTCAAGGAACATCCCAGAATGTGGAGATCATCGCACACGAATCTTTCAAAAAAAAAGGATATTTAGACTATGTTAGACGTAGCATGACCGGGATAGCAGACTCAACCTTCAGAAATTCACACGCGGTGCAAGCTCGCAGAGCGCCACACATGATTTCATGTGCGACAGGCTGGCAATCTACACGTAGTAGCTTCTCTACTACGGTCCGTGACGATTTCGGGGGTTTTGGATCTAGTCTTCCGTTCACACAACCTTTGCGACACATGATCGCGTAGACCAGAAACATTGTCGTCCTTTTACGTGGTATTGTTGTTCAACCTCCACGAGGAACAAAAGGTACACCCTCAAGTGCTCTTGATGCTCTACAGAGGTTGAACAACTATCCGATGACGGTTCTCCAGCCTTGCTGGTGCGCTTTTGATAGATGCGCCACATTGCACCTGGGAATTGATTAGTTGTCACTCTGTTCTGTACGCAACCAATACCATCACCAACGAACACCAACGAACGCGTGCATACGGCATGATCAAACGAATTTCAAGTCTTTAAAGCATAGCATTGAAAAAATATATAATGAGTGTAGACGACACTTGAGAAAAGGTCAATTTCGTAGGGGTAAGGTAACAGCGAGAAATTGGTTGCAGCAAAACGAAAACATGGGGGACGAGGGAAAGGGGACAGGGAGGGGCGATGAAAGGGTATGCAGAGGAGAAGGAGATGTACATAAGTGTCCCAAGGCGCCAAATGTCCGTTCGATTTTGGTGCTCTATAATAGCTGCCAGACTGAATTGTATAGTCAGTCAGGCTGAAGCACATTGCCACCAAGCGAAACTCACCATGGGCTCTTCCCCTCCAAGCACCCTCCCTCCTCAAGCAGAAAAGAGTTTTCGCCCAGATTATAATCATACATCAACATAAATTAGCACTGGCTCGCCCACCCCCTCGATTTCCGGGATAACACATTTGAGGTCAAACGCCTTTGCGAGCACGATCTTGAAGATCTTTTGCACGTTTATTGACGCGGACGTTGAGCAGAAGATGAGCGAGGCGTGCATTGCCTTTGCGAAGCGCTTTGCCTGCTTGGTGATCTCTTCTTGCTCGTCGCGCGGAAAGGTGGAGAATTGGTCGAACTTTGTGCCAATGAGAAAGGGTATGGCGGTCTGGAAAAGTGGTTAGGACGCGCGAAGAATGGAGTGTACGACGACGACGGACCTTGTTGAACCCTCGCGCTTGTCGATACCACTCCTTGACCGAGTTCAACGTGCTCTTTCTGGAGAGGTCGAACATGAAGAGGATCGCGACGGCGTCGTTGCACACGAGCGGCAGCATATTCACAAACTCTCTCTGGCCGCCCAAGTCCCATATTGAAAAGGTTATGGTTGTGCGGCGCACCGATATCGTCTTTTCCATAAAGTTGACGCCTGCGCAGAGATGATCAGTGGTGCTCATCGTATCCCATCCTCATCGCACGCACCCAGCGTCTGGATATAGTCCTCGTCGAAGCTGCCCTCGACGTATTTGACCATCAGACTCGTCTTGCCGATCTGCGAGTCGCCCACCATCCCAACCTTGATTACGACGCTGCGAACATTAGGGATCGTTGGCGCCACTCGAGCCGCTCGACGCACCTGTTCCGCTCATCGTTGTTCTCGAGATTCGGATGTCCGTTGCCAGAGGGCGAGCTCGACGTGGAGGCCGTGTTCGACATTGGTGGTGCTGACTGAGTGGTATTAGGTGTATATATCGCAGACGGCGACAACAGGGGGAATGCAAGAGCTCGAAAGAAAGAGAGAGAGAAAGGAGAAAAGAGAGAGAAAAGAAGGACGCGTCGAGGTGGTCGTTGGCAGGGATGCGTCCGTCACTGTGGACAACAGCGAGCAAACGATGATGAGGGACGCTCCGGTTCAAAATTCGATCACCGCATTTCGCACGATGGCAACCAGTTGCAATTACTACAAAATATCATCTAAAAATCATCTTCCTCTTCATTTTCCATCCATTCAACGTCCTTCAGCGCTGCCTCCCCTTCCTCAAACAATTTATCCAGCCCAGTCAACTTCTCTAAATACTTGGGATCATTAAAGGCATTCAACAACATGGAAAATCCCTGTTCCTCGTACGCCTTCACGACCTGCAGATCCAATTCAATACCCATTTATCGAACAATGCGATATACGTACCGTCTCGCTGCACCCGGTGCACCTATCATACGCCGCCCCTACAATAGGCATATTACGGAACTGCGCCAAGTATCCCCGAATCTGGTGTGGTACCAAGCCGAGAACACTTGCGCCCTTCTCGTCATCCGAAATATGTGAATCGCTAGTTAATTTGGGCGCTGGTGCATACAGTCTGGAAATGGTCAACACGGGGTGCACCAATGGAAGCAAGAAAAGCTCTTACCCGTCCGGATGTTGCACAACGCTCATCATGAGTTCGACAGCAGTTGAAGCGGCGATGGATGCGAGGCCAGGTCGGGTCACCGTGCACATTTGGTCGAGCGTTCGGTCAGTCAACGACTGTGCATGGTAAGATACGAAAAGTGTGTAAAGTTGTGGTCACCTACATCAGCGGGAGCAACAATATCATTGCAATAGTAACATCCAAGTGCACCTTCTTTCTGGCCATCCTTGGGACGTGCACCATGTCTCATGACAAGATAAGTGTCGAATCCCAAGGCTGCATTCATTACAAGTTTGCCTTTAGATCGCGCAATCACAGTTGGCAGCCAGCGACTTTCCCTCGAATCCATGAGCAGATAGACCACATCGTGTTCTTCGATGAGCTGCTCCAACTTTTCCACGTCCTTCTTCGCTTGTTCAAGTAACGCGGGAGGTGAAGGCGGAATAGGATGTCCAGGCATCGGTATAGAAAGACTGTGGCCTGTAGCATTCTGTAACATATCTGGTCAGATTCCGATAAGACGCCTTGAATGAACAAAACGTACAAGACCAGGCCAAACTTCCCGCAACCTTTCAGCAGCACATTCCGCCTTTGGTTTGCCACCGTTCAAACAGTCTGTGAACTGGAAGAGCGGTTGTCGAACTGGATTGGAAAAGGACACGCGTGCAGAGTCGACGAATGTAATCTTACGGACCCCCCATCCCTAATTGTCGAGTGTCAGTATTTCATTCGCATCCTAGGCATGCACTGACCATCAAGCATCTTGACACATAGCATCCCAACGTCCCAGCACCAAGCAATAAACACTTTGTACCAGCAATCTTGTCAAGATCGAGAGCAGGTAGGATACGCCATCGCATAAGCTTGAGGTTCAAATCCACAGCCTGATTTGCGAGTCTTCACATATCCATCAATAACAGCTGTGCGCAAAAGCCCTCTGGACTAACCTCGCTGGATCCATCATCGGTGCCAAATCCGCCGCGCGGGGGCCCAGCTTTCCTTGCACGTTCTTCTCCCACCCAACAGCAGTAGGACGCTCTGTGGACGGGGCCGCAGCAGGAGCAGATCCGTCACCAACAGTCAGAGCGCCAACACGGCTCTTCCACCCATCTTTGGGTAGCTCAGAGTCGCGCCAGCAGAGGACTTTGACCGAGCTGGTCGAATCGGGGTGTACGACTCTAAGGTATGCGAGAAGGTTGCGCAGTGGCCATCCGGGGTTCTGCGCCTGCGCTGAGGGATCGATGAAGCCTATAGTAGAAGTAGATGCGTCGGCCGGGGTGAACGACTCGATGGGGGCGATGGATACACCGTTGGCGGAAGGGCGTACTAGGAAGTATGGAAGTTTCGTTTCATGTTTCGTAAGTTGGTCGTGAATAGATGTGAGGTGCTCGGTGGTGAATCCAGCGTCCGTTGCTGGAACCCAGCCAGCGTCTGATATGTGCCAGGGAGGAGTAGCAGCAAAGGCAGGGAACGCAAACCAGTAATAGTATTTGTATTTCTTGAGGTCTGCGTAAGTTATAACAAGAAATGAGTTGAGATCAGCTGTGCTCTTGGTAGTTGTGATGGATTGCCAGATCTTGAAGGTGTATGGATAAGCGACATGTAATATGGGGAGGTAGCGACATACCTTGTCTGCGCATGCGTTGAATAGCTTGGCTTTGTCTGCGGCTTTGAATTCTTCGATTGTATTGTAATTCTTGAGCGTTCCTTTCGCAGAGGCGGAGCCAGAGATGAGCCTAACGGATGCTCAGCGATAAAGATGAGTGGGCCAAAGGTCGCACTTGATATCATCCGTGAAGCTCTCTTCTTCGAGGGAAAGGCCAGCATTGACCGCTATCTCTGCGCCTCCCTCGCGATCCTTGATCAATCGACCGACGGTGTACGAGGCAGATACTGGGACCTCTGCATCTGAAAGCTTGAGGACGTCGAGCTTGAGCTCTGTCAATTTATGCCAGAACGATGGATTGACGAGCGATGGCAGCGGTGAGAATTGGACGATTGGCATTTGTTTGGTGGTGAAAGGGAAAGACAAGTCACACTTATGCTTCGACCATCACCATCACGCGTTCCACTCGCGCGACTCGTTCGCTCTGCGCGTCTCCAACGACCACCGCGACGTCTCTACTCTGCAGAACCGCCACCGCCACCGCGCAGCGCCAGTGTATTCTCCCCAACGGCTGCCGGTCTCTTCGTCGTCACTCTCGTCGGGCTCGTCGTCTATTTTCGACACGAAAAGGCTCGCCACATCGAACTCAGAGGTAATTTCTCTCTGTTCTCTCTTCTATGCTCATCCCTTCACAGAGAAAGAGGCCACCGCGCAGTACGGGCGACCAAAAATCGGAGGTCCATTCGCTCTGACCTCGCACACTGGCGCGACCTTCACCGACAAGGACCTCCTAGGCAAATGGAGTCTGGTGTATTTTGGCTTCACCAACTGTCCAGACATATGTCCTGCCGAGCTGGATAAGATGACCGAGATCGTCAACGCTGCAGGCATGTCTGTGTATTCTCTCTCTTCCAATTACACTAATGGGCAATACAGAGAAAGAACACGGACCGATATTTCAGCCTGTATTCATCTCCGTCGATCCAGCAAGAGACTCAGTCACTCAAATGAAGCGGTATCTGGAAGACTTCCATCCAGCTCTCATTGGTCTCGTAGGCACGTATGCCCAAACAAAAGCTATATGCAGAGCGTATCGTGTCTACTTTTCGACTCCCCCCGACGCCGACCCAAAGGGTGACTACCTTGTCGACCACTCCATCTTTGTCTACCTCATGGACCCCAATGGCCAGTTTGTCGAGGCTTTCGGCCAAGTCTCGACCGCCGAAGAGGTCGTCAACAAGACGCGTGAGTTTATTGCAGAGTGGAAGCAGAAGGGTAGTGTATAGCACTGAATACAATACACATCCCCACTCTACTATTGTTTGCCAGCCATCCGCCTTGACTTGCCCAAGCGTTTTGAGGAATGTCGTCCTCCACTCCCACCTCCACCGTCGCCACCACCACCACCTCTGGAACTACCTCCGCCTCTTGAGCCACCTCTGCCACCCCTCGTTCCTCCACCTCTGCCACCTCTTCCACCCCGTCCTGTTCCTCCGCCCCGTGCACCTCTTGCGCTGAACGAGCCTTTGCGCGAACTAGGATCAAAGTTGTCCGTCGATTCCCGGTTATTTTGCTTGTCCCGTCGTCCAGTACCACCAAAGCCAAACTTCTGGTCGCGCGCCTCCCGAGGAAGTTTACTGCCGCCTCTGCCTCGCTTAGATGGTCGCTCTTTAATGGCGTCCTCGACTGCAATATCGAAATCGTCATCTCCCTGGGGCTTGTCAAGCACATCCTTTCTCTCTACACAAAATGTTAGTTCCCATAAGATAAAATAAGGCAGCAAAAAACACATACTCCTCTTCAGACCCTTCAGTCTCTCCTCCATTTCCTTCTTCGATTGTTGTCGCTCCTTGAGCTTTTCTTGTTGCACCTGCTTGCCAAACTTCTTCCCCTCGCGCTCCTTCCGCTTATCCTCGCTCTTCTTGATCCCGGCCGTTTCATCGAGTAGTCGTTGTCGTATCCGCTCCATGTGCGAATCAGATTTGACCATCTCGGCGAAATAATCGGTGGGACGCGTGAAGGGGAATTTATGTTTTGCTGCGAGCGCCTTGGCGGCGTTGGCTCCGTGAAGAGCCTGCTTGTAACTAAAAATTTGAGTTAGATGAGGGAGTGTATAGATACTGTGGTATACGCACAATGCAAGCTCGCGGTTCAGGTCATCATCCACGTCGACCACGATGGTCTCTGGGTACGAAAGCACCAGAGTTTCGGTCCATGGGAAAGATCGGTCCAGTTGTATGGTTTCTCGTATGCGAGACATTGCAGCCTAGGACGAATGGTTAAACATTGTTCAGGCAGAAAATGTGTTTGGGGACGTACATGGTTGTCGATTTCGATTTTTTGTCTGGGAACGGCATCGCCGTCTATGGATTCCACGTCGTCGAGAGCGATGTCCTCTTCGACTTCGTCGTCTTCGTCTTCATCCTCGTTCAGAGATACGTCGTCGTCCTCTCCATCATCATCCTCCAAATCTTCGTCTTCCTCGCCGCCCTCTTCTTCGTCCGACCAATCTTCGTCCTCTTCATCGCTGTCCCCTGTCATAGCTTGCAGCTGCGCTTGCTCAAACTCATCAAGACCATCGTCTCCCAACGCCTTCATGAGCATCTCCATCCCTTCCTCGTCCACACCTCCATCATCCGAATCTTCAGCTTCCGAGGCGTCTTCGTTTCCGCTGGCTGGGGGGACTTCCACTGAAATTTCGACAGCTTTCACTTTTGAAGCTGGCGCCTTTTCTTTTGAAGGAGACGTCTTTTTAGGACTCGCTTTCTTCGTCGTTTTTAAAGTCGCCATGATGAACGCAAGGACTGGCAAAATTTCGATCACAACTGTTCGCAAAGCACCAGCAAATTTCGACACAGCCACGATCACTACCTCGATCAGATGGGAGATCTGGATCTTGAAAATAGTACTATCTATTCTTGAAGCCTTCAAGTAATGTATCGCATGTCTCTGCAATCCGTGCAGCATGCCCCTTGTTCTCTACCCAGCCCTCAATCTCCTCTCTTGATGCCCAGACGTTGGTGCCCCAACGGTTGGTTCTTGCGGAATATTTGACTGGTCGTTCTTCATTTTTGGGTGTTAAGGCGGATGCCGACGCCAGCGCAACGTACACAGTGGATACTGCAGCCAAAAACGGGTACGTGACATGTATGGAGGAGCCAATAAACCGTGCCTGCGAGTGAGGTTCAGTGGAAAGCCACCCTCGGATTCTAAATTACTCACGACAAGGAACAGGGCATGCTTGATGATGTCGAGGAAAGCACCAGTCATCTTGTTGGCAATGGATGTGCTGCAAATCGAGGGGTGTGCTACGAAGTGACGAATGCGACGAGACGTAACGGGGTCCCTAGGAGACACTCGGTCGAGATGAGTGGCCAGAATGTCGATTTGGTACTTTACAGCTTCGTAGGAGTCTTCACTCTTCAGTATTTGCAAGTCTGTGGGATCAAAGTGCTTCGGAGATGCAGTATTTGAGGAGATCCATACGACTCTGCTGTCGAAGGAATGTCCTTCCGCGGTCAAGAGGGGGGCCAAGAGGCGAAACTGTTATACCATCATGAGTAACGTGCATTCGAACGCGAAAAAAAAACACGAACGAGGGCGAAATGACCAAACAGATTCGTCTGCCATACCCAGCCCAACCCATCTGACGTGGTCTCTCCGACATGTTGGACGTAATAAGTCGGTTTCGAAAGCCAGCCAACGACGTCCACGAAGAATTGGTATAAGCAGAGCAGCCAGTTGATATGTGACCAGCTGGCTGCTCCAGCGTTGCAAATTATATGTGATATATGGGTATACCTGCTTGAATGCATGAGAAAACAGGACTGTTGAAGAAAGACGCGACGCACTTTTCGGTAATTTCCTGGGCAAAAGAGAAGATGCTGGCCATATTAGAGAGATCTATGGTATGGATTTCTATGTGAAGGTTCTTGCGAAACTCTTCGGCGTGGCCGTCGTAGGTCGGTAGAGTGCGAATGAGCTCTATATGGGCATCTAGGGCCTGATAGATAGATTTACGAGCCGTGTCGGCTCTCTCATAGCTTCTGCAAGCCATTATCAAGGTCAAGGCAGAGCATGGTGTAGGGACATCTGAATGCGCGTCGGATTTTCCATCCGCCAACTGCAAGACCAGCCGTTGGCAAATACCGAGCCCAAGTCCACTGAGATAAATTAGCTTTGTATCAACAATTGAACGCGAGAACGTACGCGTTGGCGCCGGTAACGATGATTGTAAGAGGCGAACTCATGAAATGGCCTGACCGTCGCGTCCGAAAGAGGAAGGCGGCTGACATCAGCAAACGCGTCTGGACGCGTCAGCACCGCTCTGACTTGCATTTACCTTTCCTTTGCCCACCATGCCGCTCGAAGCAACGATGATGATTATCGACAACTCGGAATACATGCGCAACGGCGACTACGGCCCGACTCGCTTCGACGCGCAGTCCGACGCCGTCAACAGCGTATTCCAGGCAAAGATTGACTCAAATCCAGAGAATACGGTTGGAATTATGACCATGGCTGGGAAAGCGTACGATTTCTTTCTCTTGCATCTGTTCATCCAACTAATTAACCTGCTACTAGACCAGAAGTACTCGTTACACATTCCAAAGATCTCGGACAGATCCTCCAAGCCGTACATGTAACCTCCAGCAAGATCGGCGGGTCTATAGACATCCCCACCGCCATTGCCGTCGCCCAGCTCGCCCTCAAACACAGAGAGAATAAGAACCTACGACAGCGCATCATCGTCTTCACCGGCTCGCCACTCGAAGGACAGGCAGCGGACGAGAAAGCCATGATCAAACTCGCCAAAAAGCTCAAGAAGAACAACGTCGCGCTGGATGTTGTCGCGTTCGGAGACGGTATCGAAGAGCCCTCGGAAGACGGCAAGACGGTCCTAAAGTCTTTCGTTGAGAACACAAGTAGTGGCGATAACTCGTGAGTATTCTCCGCTGCTGAAATAATCACTAGCTCACTACCATCCAGACATCTCTTAACTGTGCCCCCTGGCGCCCGCCTCATTTCCGATGCCCTCGTATCATCCCCCATTCTATCTGCCGATATACAGGGCGGCATACCCGAAGAACTCATGGCCAACAACGACGGTCCTTCTGGCTCTGGCGCAGGCAACGACTTTGAATTTGGTGTCGATCCCAGTCTCGATCCTGAACTTGCCATGGTATGCACACGCCTTGTATCTCTCTCTCTATCATACAATGTTGATATCCTTGAAGGCGTTGCGTATGTCCATGCAGGAAGCTCAGGCTCGGGAGCAAGCCGAGAAGCCTCCAGCACCAGCAGCGACGTCTATTCCATCGCTAGCGGACGGCGAGGACGAACCCATGTTGCAGCAGGCAATAGATGCGTCCAAAGACGTGGATATGGATAGCGGAGATGTACCTATGGACGAGGACGAGGACGAGGACGCCGCGATTGCTCGCGCGATTGAGATGAGCATGCAACAGCAACCGCCGGACGACGGGAAGGATAAGAAGTAAACACTTGTAATGCTCTAATTTCATGTCAAATCATGGACGGTGACACTTGGCCTCTCTCTCGTTCCTCTCTCCTGATGGTCATTGGGCAGATCCTGTAAATAGTACGCAGGAAACCTTGGAAGTAATTGATATTCTGCTAGATCTTGGGGAGCTAGCAGCTCATGGGTGACAATGTGTCTTCAGTGTGTAAATCATGAACATTGAAAAGCGTGGTGTTTGCTCAAATTATTGGTCCGAATGCACGATAGCCCGCCTCACCGGTGCCCTCGTCAACTTTGAAACATAAAGTCACCTCACTGTATGTCAACAGGCTCATTAGCGGACAAATGTATGTCATTATTCGCGAGAGACAAATGAGAAGGATACTTTATCGTCCTCTTAGTATGCCTTGACAAGCAAGGTGATAAAAGGATCAAAAGGGAGTCATATACTTAGGACATGTATACAGTGAAAAAATTCTACGTGAGAGGGTGAAGGAAGAGAGGGAGAGTAGAAGCGATCGATGAAGATGTGTATATTCACGTGTAGTGCGCCACAAATACCGTGTGAACTACAATGTGTACTATGTATTGGCTAAACACGATCGGCAAGTTCTAAGCCTGACCATTTGTTGGAGACTAGATGAAGAAAAGTAGACCTTCCAGCCACCTCAACGTTGAATTCAATTTCATTGGCCGGTGTATGTACTTTCATTGTTACATTGCGATCACTGTGATACAACTAACTAGGTTGGCAGACACAAGAGATGATACACAAAGGCCTATATTGCTTCTTATTTCGGCGGTCTCTTTCAGGGGAGCAAGACTATCCAGCCTTAGCGGTGTTGGGCGAACTACTTACTTATGTCACATGATGCGAGTCGCGACGAGGAGATCAAATCATCAAAAATCCCAACTTTGACTTGAACATTCATGATCTCTGCGCGACTGGTGTACTCTATCTGCATAATTTCTTCATAAAAGGGCACTCTTGGATAGGTGCGTTGCTGTGAACTGCGAAATGCGCCGTCTAAACGCACTGTAGGAGCGCAACGACCATGTACAAGCCCAGGCAATCTGGCATTCCGACACCAGGACGTCCGAGCGGGATACCGACGCCGGGACGATCACGATCATCCAGCGTCGCCGGGCAGAATGCTCCCGCTCCTCAGCACGATGTCGACGCTATTTCCAGAGCATTCGCAGAGGCGATCAAGGCGAACGATCCCTCGCAGCACAGAAACAGCAGAGCCAGCGATATGTCTTCGGTTGCATCGCTCTCACCACCAGCAGCGTCTTTCAGCGGCTCCAGCAGACCGTCGTCCGTAGCATCCGTATCGCGACCAAAGACGCCTTCATACGCGCGGCCACTCAGTCGACAAAGCGAACGCAGCTCCAGTCGAGCGGGAACCCGCCCATTCGAGCTTGGCGACAACGTCCGCGTGGAATCGCTCGGATTTGAAGGTGCTCTAAGGTTCATTGGCGAGATAGATGGAAAACCAGGGCTATGGGCAGGCGTAGAGCTCAGTGGAGGATTCGCAGGAAAGGGAAAGAACGACGGTTCGGTTGGCGGGTGAGTTTCTTTACGCCTTTCCTTGCTTTGCTACCGTGAACACCAATTCCCTAGGAAGCAGTACTTCTCCTGTCCAGCGAAATGTGGCGTTTTTGTCGCGACGACCAAGCTTTCTGCACCCACCGTTGGATTCGGAGCCTCACATAGACCATCATCCGTGTCCGGGAGGATAACACCAGGTCTTAATGGACGAATGACACCTTCTACTTCTTTCAGAAGCACCACAAGCTCGCGACCAAGCTTAAGCAATGGCCGCATTACACCTTCGGGGCGCGTTACCCCAGCAAACAATGGTCGTATCACTCCCTCTTCGGTCTCAGAAACCCCATCAGCACGCGCCGCACGTCTGCGTGCTCTGGCTAAGAAGCCCACCACTTCTCTTCCTCCCGTACCGTCTGTTTCGAAAACCCCCACTCCAGGGACCCGCGCTTCCAAGTACGCGAGCATGACTGCAAAACAGCTTAGCACGATCCATGGAACACCAGACAGCAAGATTGCGTCTCCGGGAGGCATCGCACGGTCAATGTCCTCGCCGATACGCTCTCCATTCGCAACACCTAAACCACGAATCCCGACATCCGGTCCTGGGACTCCTCGTGCTCGAATACCCAGTGCAGTGGCGATGCCTCCTCCACCCGCACCCTCATCGCCCTCGCGCTCTGCTTCTGCTTCGTTAAACGGCTCTGGCGCAGTTTCTGCTGCCGACCTTGACCAGAGAAGCAGAGAGCTACAGGCCAGGATTGCATCCCTAACGGGTGCATCGCGGGCCTCTGAAGACAATGACTTCTCAGCTACTGAGGTTGATCTTCCCAGTGAGGTATCTCCCCCAGAAACTAAGCCCCAGTACTAATTCATCTCCACAGGGTATCGCACTCCCAGCGCACCTTCTTCGCCCCGACGTTCCGAAACTACTTCCCCAAGAATGCCTGCGTCACCTAGACGTCCGCAGTCATCATTCGGTGGTCCTACGCATAGGGCAACATCTTCAGTGTCAAGTATCACGAATGAACGTGTGGATGCTCTTCTTGACGAGAATGAGAGACTCAGAAGCGACTTGGAACGTATGAAGGAGGATGTGGAACGAGCCAAGGAGGAGCGGGAGAATGACCAACATACTGCCACCTTGAGGGCGGTAGCAGCTGCGGAGGAGCTTGAAAAATTAAATGAAGAGAAGAGACAGGTGGTGGAGACATCTCAGACGCGTATCACCGAGCTGGAGGCTGCACTGAAGGCAGCGGACGATGCAAAGACTCAATTAACATTGCATCACAGTACATCTATCGCTGAACGGGACCAGGCCGTCAAAGACTTGGAAGTGACCAAGGGAGGCCTGGAAATCGACGTTGGGAAGCTGAAGAAGACCGTCGTGGACCTTGAAGACGAGCGCCACGATTTGTTAAGCCAGGTGGACGAGCTTCGCCAGGCTGGTCAGGAAACTATCGCACTCTACGAGGAACGCCTGCGCGCGTGCGACGTTCGAAGATATGAGCTCGAGGACAACATTGCGGATCTCGAGGCTCGCGTACGAGAGGCCCCTGCGCGCGACCAGTCTGTGTCACCCTCGTCTACTGCTGCCACTCTAGTGAGCGGGACCGAAATCGACAATGAGACCTTGCGGGACCAGATCATTCATCTGCAGAAGAAGATTGCAACTCTGGAAGATATTATTGAAGATTCGCGGGCGGCGGCGGAGAAAGAGGAGGCTGCGTTGAGGGATAGGATGCGGAGAGTGAAGGAGAAAGAGGATGCCATGAGGAGAGAGGTGAACGAGAGTAAGCGGGAGGTTCAAATGGGTATTGAGCGGGAAGAGATGGCGAAGAGACGGACGGAGGAGGTGGAGGAAGCATTCCGGGAGAGCACTGTTGCTCTTGAGAATGCTCGGGCTGAAGTGGAGGGATTGAGGGTTGATCTTGATGTCAGTGATCTTCGGGCTTTCAAATACTGTAACAATGCGCTGACGGATTCTCTACAGCATCTTAATGGTTTGGTGTCAAGTGCATCTGAAGGCTCCATGTCCTCAAAGGTGCAGGAGATCACCAATCGCGCGTCTATGGATAAGGATGAGTACACTGGCGAGATCGCGCGACTAAGGCAACTGCTGGATGATGCGCAGGCTACAGGTGACTCTGAGCTCATACGCAAGAACGAAGAAGTGAGTTCGCGCACTTCATTTTTACTTGAGCATCACATACTTACGGTGTATCATCATAGCTGCAAGAGATGGCGGAAGAACAAATCCTCAAGATGAGCGAATTGCAAGAAAAGATTGAGGACCAGGCTCAAGAATTGGATGCGCTGAAGAAGAAGCTGAATCGGGATGTTACTATCAACGCTCCTGGTACGCCCAGCAAGCACGACCTCTCTGCTGCTCGCGATGAAATTAAGGGACTCAAGTATGTCTATTTTAAACCAAACTTTGTCAATCTAACGTCGTATTCTCCAGACACATCGTAAGGCAGCTCCAGGAAGAAGCTGTGGTGTCTTCCCAAAAGCAAAAGACGCTTGAATCGGAGAATCAGCTGCTCATGTCCGAAATGGATCAGTTACGCCAGGTGCGTGCGCTGAGTTATTCTTGTTACTGAATTGGCTCATTCTTCACTGTAGGAGGTCAAGATTCTTGAAGAGAACATCGACCAAAGCATAATGCGCGAAGAGGCTGAGCTGAGTGGGGCGGCGGCTGGAACTGACGTTGATGTTAAAGCCCTCAAGCTCAAATTTGAGGTGGGGTTGTCGTCGGCCTGGATTGGAACCATACTGACAGGAAGCTGTAGACGGAAACAGAGCAGTTAAGGAAGCGGATGACGGACGCTGAGATGAAAACTGCTCGGGTGACCCATGATGTAAGTTTCTTTTTGCTCTATGGAGGTGCGATGATTGACCGCTTTTTCAAGCTCAACAAAGAGATTAGTGAGCTAGAGGCATTAGTGGAAACTAAGGTCAGTATTAGGATCTTTCTACGCGATGCTATTTATCCTGATATCGCCCTATCAGATTTACCGCGAAGTAATACCGGACCTTCCCACTGGCTTGAACAATGCTGACGGAACTTTATAGGATGAGCTCGAACAAGAAATTGACCGTCTCAAGGACAAACTCTCTCGGAAGAAATCGTCGAGCAGCAGCAGTTACGCTCCTTCGACTTACCACGCCGGGGGGAGCACCACCAGTTTGTCGTCGTCCAACGGCACAATCGCCACGAATGGTGAACCTGTCTGTGAAATATGCGAGCGCCCGGGGCACGATATCTTCAACTGTGATCTCCTCAAGGAAGGGTCCAGTACGCCCTCTGCTGCGCCGAAAGTCAGCAAGGAAGAACTTTTCTGCGAGGATTGTGAGGGGTACGGACACCTGCCTGTTGATTGCCCCCATTCCGCAGATGTGTTCTGAATGCAACCTTCGTACTTTCTCTCCCCACTCTCTCTTTTGTTATCTTACCTGCATGCACGTTGATACCCTCCTTTTTTTGCTTTTCCGTTTTCTGTACATCTAGGGATGCGCATGAACATATCATTCATTCATTCTATTTCCATATTGCACTATCTGTCTTCTCACATGTGTTCTACGCACTTATGATAATAATTAACGGTATTTGGGCTGTCTGGCGCCGCGTGTTACACACTATGATGGGGCCCATCTGGTAAGTTGCGCTATTCGCAGTGTATCGTCATGGGTGTTCATTACTTCTTTTGGCTGAGATCGTCAATTTCAAATAGATGTGTCTTCTACTCTCTCCTTCATATGGATACCTTTCCCTCTAACATGCAACTGCCTACAACATGGGGTGACCTTGCGACGTACTGCCTTCCATCATGCATGCCAATTCTCCAGAAAAAAGAAAAACATGACCCAGACGACTACGTGGACGTCTTTCCTCTGTCAACGCGACCAGACTGTGTGCTTCACGATTCCTCTATGGTTTCTCGTATACTCGAAGGCTTCACGACCTATATACGAGACCATGACCTTGCTGAGACCCCTTTACAGCCCGAAATACTTATGTCTATCGAAGGAATAATCTTAGGAAGAGAAACGGCCGAATGGGATTGGTATACTCCCCTCCGGACGTACTTCGCGTGTAACATCACTCCCCTTCTCTCCTCTTTGTTTCGACAAGCAAAGAATGAGGCAAAGCCACCGTTGCCGGTGAAAGCTGTGTGGTTTCAAACCTCTGAGATGCTCCATGGCGGTTGCAATCTAGAGGCCATAGGCGAGGGACTGCACCTTCTTTCTGATATCGCTGTGATCTTTGAATGGACGAATGTACTGGATAACCATTTGGAGGACATTCTCAGAGTAAGGCGATTAGAGAAAGGGTCTCTTTCCAACGGATCTGCTATCATTATGAAGGTATACCCACTTGCGCCTCCTATCACGTTCCTTACCACTTTCTGCTTAGATGGCGGCCCACAGTTTGCACCTCTCAAAAGGATCACTACACAAACGATTCGGCGTGCTATATTCAGCTGACCGACTCATCATTTCAGAATTATGTGAGTCGTCTTTTACGCTCACTCAGCAGTGCTAAAGTGTCTGGCAGGCCGTCGTCCAGATGGATCTCTAGCAATCATACTCTCAGACTGCCACAACATCGGGCATGGCCATGCATCACAAATACCATTCATCGCTGTATTGGCCTTCCTTCTACTTCCTGGCTCAGTCGAATATATCAGGATGCCTTCCGACGACGTGCTCTCCCAGCCACTACCTATGTTACCCTCGCCAGAAGGTGCAATGGAACCACAATACGAATTCCCCAAACTTCTCAAAGATCGTCTGTCAGGTAATTCGACACATGTGAGCGACGAGTCAATCTACCCACAAGCTATATACTGATCTTCTCGAAAAGATCCTTCTTTCATTTGCCCACTCGAGAGTCTCTTCGGAGCCTCGTGTTATATCGCCCTGCTCTTTCATCCAGTCTACAGACGATTCAACGCCTTCGCTGCCTCCATCTCCATCTACAAATAGCTCATCCGACGGTCAATCGAGCGACAGTTTCCTGTGGGACTTTCATTCTCTCAATGTCCACCCCGTACTCAAGGAACATGTATCACGCTCAACGAGCACCCTGAACGCCGTACTCCTCACGAAGCCTTTGCGACATGAGTATGACATGACATGGCGTGGAGCTGCAACCTTTGGCGATGGGTCAGTCAGACCAATCGTTGTCAAAATGGCTTACAAGAAGCTCGACTTCACGAGCCTTGCACGAGAGGCACAAATCTACGAAAGGCTTGCGGAGCATAACACTGTCGTCGCTCCGACTTACTATGGATCATACGTTATAGAGGACCGTCGATTGGATATCTCAAAGGGATATATAGCGGCGATGATCATCCTAGAGGACGCTGGGGCCCAACTAAAAGGCTTCGATGGATGGGAACCTCTCTCTCTCAAAGGTTTAAAGATCAAGCAAATGTTCGTCCTTCTAATTTCTCTCATTTTGCAACCACGGTGCTGACCTCATCCGTTAGAAACGATATATCACGACGTCTCGAAGGGCTACATACCGCGGGGTTCAAGCACAACGATTTCGCCTCGCGCAACGTTCTTGTCAACGAAGCAGGCGAAATACGCCTCATCGATTTTGGTCGGTCGGAAAGGCATGAGTGTCCAGGGCGGAAGACGTGCGAGGAGTTACGACGACAAAGGGAGACATTCAGGAAAATACGCCCCAAATTTACGAAGAAAGCTCACTTGAGACGAAAGGCTGCGGCAGACAAGAAGGCTGAACAGATCATTGACGTACCTCAACCTCAAGGAGATGACAGAGTTGAAGACCAAGAGAAGGTTCTAGGAGTAAGTATAGTGTAGTGCCGCTGATGTGCTAGACGGCAGCAGAATCTTGTAGCATATCGAACCACGTTTGTACCATTATCGGGCGAAGAACAAAAACAAACACCCAGTTACCCGCCGAAGTTGAATCTGACAGCACAATCATCAAAGCAACACCAGAAAGAACATCGAAGCTTATTCCTTCCAACAAAGCGAACGAACATTGAACATTTGAACCTCCGTATGATAAAAGCGCCACACTAATGTAAAAAAAGATCGACATGATAAAAAAAAGATGCAGCGGCCGGTCTAAAAGAAAGAGTACAGTATAAGTACATAAGTCAATAATGATACACACAACCGGTAAGATGAGATGGATAGTAAGGAATGTATTATGTATGTGTGTGTGTGCAGAAGTTCAACGCCCGTGGTTAAGATGGTCGAGAAGCTCATCAATCTCCGCGTCCCCACCAAACGTCAACCGCCTCTCGGCGGGATGGTGATGCGGGTCTTGAGGCTCAAAGTAAGAGCTGACAAAGGACATATGACCAGGAGTGTCCGGATTAATGGGTGGCGGAACAGGGAAGTCAGAAAGGTTGGACATCCTAGAATATGTAGAGTTGGTGGCGTAACTCGTGCGACTGGGATCCGCCGATGGTGGCTGAAGGCTAGCCGTCCTGGGCCGGTCATGAGTAATGGTATTGTCCTCGTTATCGTCGAATGTGACGTGCTGTCGTCCAGACACGAATTGCCCGATGAACGATGCGCGGTGAGTACTGGATACCGCAGGAGGTGTATGAAGTTGTTCCACTTCTCCAAAGCGGAAAGGTTCTATATCAATCGAAAGTAAGCATCTTCGAACAAGTAACCCGAAGGCAAATTCACATACCATCATTTTCCTCGTCTGGTGACCGCTCGAGCATAGACGATGACTCCACGTCTTCAGGAATAGCAATAGAGGGATGGAAAGGTAGGATGCCGCGTTGGGATAAGACACTCTCCCTCGAGGGATGATCGTCGGAAAGTACAAAGTGTATCGGTCCATCCCGTCCAGAGGATCGATCACTCCCACTCCCAGCAGAAAAATGCGTGCCATTCGAGACATGCCGGTCGGACAATTGCTCAAACTCCTGGCTCAGCTGCCGAGCTAGGTTGGTCAACGTGCTTCTCGTAGAAGCCTTCCTCTCCAGGACTGGACGATAGAACAGATCATGATAATTCTCCAGATCGTCCACGTTTCCTAGAGGTCTCGGGGAGTGAGATGAGGGAGTATCAGGCGTCCGATCACGACTATCGTCAGACGAAGAGTTCTTCGTCAACGTTGGTCGGAGTAGAGGCGATGAAGGTAAGTCGATATGCGGGATGAATTTGGCGGGGGAAGATTTCGGCGATGCTCGCTGTTCGTGACCCTCCACCCGACGACGGTGCAAAGGCTGGGTCGCGTCATATTCGACTGGTTGCCTGTGACTGCTATACGGATGTTCCTCGCTGCTCCCAAACCCACTATCCTTACTTTCCCGGCTACGAACAGCATTAGCCAGTGCCTCAGCAACACCAACCATGTCATAGATGTTGCCAGAGTTCCGTGTTTGGGGTTGGCGAGGAGGGGTGTCGGGTGCTGCCATGTACGGAGAGTACTTGATATCGTCTGGCCGTACCTCCCGCAACTCCCCATCGCCCACCTGGGCCCACATCTTGGACTCGTTTGGCACTTCCTGTTCAACAGGCGGTGTGTAGAGCTTTGTTGGGCTGAGATGCCGCGGAGACTGCGACGAAGCCGCCTCGCGGTCTGCATAAAGAGCGTAAGGGTGCGCTTCAACACGCGGAGCTGGATGGAAAACAAGCTCTGGAGCTTCTTCCTCGCGGGAAGGCGCACGCGGTATAGGAGACCGGATGGTCTGAGAGGTCGGGCTGATGTACGTATACATTCCTCCCTGAGCATAAGGATGAGAAGGTAGATGAATGCTCTCTCGATCGTCAACTGGTGGGGTCGATAGAGCTATGCCGACCCGCATGTCCGTAGAGTTCGACGCCTGGCTGGGCGTATTGCGAGACAGTAGAGCAGGATCGATCCTAGCTGTTGAAGGATCTTCGAAGTGAATAACCTTCGTCCCATCCGCGTTGAGGGCATCCTCAAACCCGCGCTTTTCTTCAGTTGGAGAAACCTCATTTCCGTTGCAAAGTACGCCATTTGCCAGTCGCATTGCCGATTTGCTCCACGAGTCGCTTTTCGAATGCGTCCTAGAATGCGTCTTCGTTGTTGAGAGTGTCTTACTCAACGAATTAGAATGTGTGTGTGATGACCTAGAAGCCGTATGCTTGCTGTCCGTGGCACTCCGAGTGATTATGGGTATGGGATTCTGGTTTCCAACAAATGACCTTGCCGCTAGAAAGTCCATGTGCGAATGCTTGACTTCTTTTCGTCGATCCGCCTTGGTCAGGGACTTTGCGCGAGTGCGGGAAAGGTTCCGAGTGCGGCTGTTCTGGAAAGAATTGACAGCTTGTGTCTGCCATTTTTTGCGCTGATGCTCTAATATCTGACCTTCCTCCAGAACACTGATGAGATGAAATTAGCAAGGGGGTCCAATATAAAAAAACTGATGCGGTTCATACCGAGATAATGAGGGTACGGGACTTGGGAGGGCCAGGTCATCCCACGCAAAACTTTTTGGTCGAGGAGGTCGTTCAGAAAATGTAACGGGCAATGGCGGAGGCACATATGTCGATGGTCCTGGGTCTGGTCGCGCCTGAAGCTCCACCATCGACCGAGAATGGGCCAACACACGAGATACGGCATCCGCTTCTCTGAAAGACGTGACAACCGGACTTCCAGGTGGGCTGACTATGCGGTTCCCATAGTTGACAGATCCGTCTCTCTTGACTTTGAATCGCGGACGAGGAAGGAAGAGAGCGTCACACCAGGTTTCGGGTGATAACCACCTATCCTTCCCTTTCAGTACGGACAAGGGTTTCGTTGGAGAACGCCTAGTGTTGCGCAAGTCGGGAGATGAATTGGAATTCTTGAGGCTTTGGAGGGAGCGACCGGGATGGAGGAATAGAGAGACACCTGTGCTTTGTGAAGGCTGCATGGCGACCGCGCGAAAGGGATCTGAGTCGTTGCTGTTGGTCGATACCAGCGGTGCAGTATGGGGGTGTCGCTCGTCCTCGTCAGTGTGGGTGTATGCGTAAGGGTGGGACGTGGGAGACGTCGTCGCGGGGCGGTCGATGATATGGGATGATGGAGGTTCCCCCGAGGATCGGTGTTGGTTGTCAATGTGGAATTGATTCCGAAGAGGAGAGTGAACGAGCGAAGAGTAGTATGAATGGTAGTACTCTTCGTCGTCGGTGCTCGGTGTGCTGTTAGCCTTTGCTTCACGTCCGAGGCTGAACAATGAAATAAGCTCGCAGTCGACGAGCGTAAATGCAAAACTCACGGTGTTCGAGAATTGACCCGCAAAGGCTTCACGGAATGCCCTGGACGCTTGTTGGAGGACACAAGTGCAAAGATGTTCGCGAAACTGGATCTCTTGATTGCGGGTGTATCACGAGAAGTCCTTGGAGATGGTGATTCTCCAACGCCTCCAGAGGCATCGACGTTGATGTATGAAGGAGGCAGCGGCTGTCTCTGTCGTAGACCACTTCTGTTGACATCGGCAGAGCCAGACGAGGTCAGCGCCGACATTGTCTTCGACCGGGGTCGCCCAACACGCTCGCCGGCGTCATCCGTGTTACACCACGCATTGCTCGATTCCGATGGACGAGGCGCGTCCTTCTCGTCGTTGTCGTAGTCGTCGTCCCCGTACACAGAGTCGCCCCAGCTATCTCGTTCCTTCGGCTTCACATACGGTTGCCTAGGAGCTTCATACGGTCCATTGTACGGTATGTACCAGTTGTCTTCCTTGGCGTTCGACTTTCTTCCCGTCCTGTTTCTGCTGCTGGGCGAGGGCGACTTGAAGATGCTGATACGGGAAAGGCGAGAAAATGGAGTTGGACTGTGCGACTTGGAGGTCATCAGGGGCAGGGGATCATGCGCGTCGACAGCGGCGGACTGGCGTTGTGGGACAGAGCGGGATTGTTGGCGACGCCTGTGAAGGAAGGCTGGGCGTCGTCTGCGACGACGAGGGCGGATGGAGCTGACGTGCCTTTCTCGTCAAACAAAAATCAAGCGCGTGGGAATATCATCATCAACCTGGGTGTGCGATCGCTTCCCACGAGGGTATTTCAATCTCAAACGCGTCTCCAACTGGTCCCCAACGCGTTTACTTCGCGTCTGGCTATTGAATGTAAGAAGGATAACTCTCCTGATACACCAGGCTAACTGATCCGCCCACATAGACTTCTAATCAACATGTTAACATCGTGATACAAGTTCTTACGAAAGGTTTATACGTTATATTTGCCACATGGAGCTACAAGCCTAGCTGTGGCGCCACACATTTGCGCAGAGCGATCTGGTAGCTCCTAGCTCCAGTGCAGCGCGCCCATTCGGTATCCGACATGTTACAACATATGATGAGATCGTATTTTCCTTGATAATCACAAACAAGGTTCAACTTTCCATATCCATCAGAGTTTGCTCAATGCAGCGTAGACCTCCTCCTCGACGCTATATATGAGATCCAGCGTAACCTTTGTAGGCTTCCAGCCCAGCGCCCGAGAACGATTTAAAGTGCAGCGCGAATTCATCCCCAAAAACTGTGCAGGATTGGCGACGCATCGACCAACCCCTCCTTCTCAAAACGGGTCGGTTCCGCTGTACCAATTCCCAAGTGGTGCATGGCGGACGCCATCCTCTTTGACACATCATACATATTGTACTCGTCGCTCGACGCGAAGTAGAACCCGTGGCGCCCGTGCTAAAACTCTTTAGGAGGTCGGACCCTTGTCCACATCGTCGCGAAAATAGTGTCCAGGATAATCATATATAAATCCGTCACTGTACGAGAATTCCGAACTCACGGTCGACAATGTCTACATTCCCGCAGAGGTTGGGTCCTTTCCCGACTATGCCAGCCTGCACGCGTGCAATACTAGCGTCGACGAGGATTGGAATCTGAATTGATGATTGACTCCTTGTACCCCTAGATCTACGAGGAGGCCTTTCGCCCTGCCATAAACATTGGACGGATGTACTTACGTTTTGGCATATCCTATGATCCAGTCAGACCCGACGAACAGATGAACCCAAAATATCTCGTCACGTCGGGCTTCGTCCGCCTCTAGGATAGCAAGGTCGACAGGCCGATGAGGCCGCTGAGGATCGAGAGTTTCCGAATGTCCATGTCAGAATAGATCACATCGGAAGGCTGTCATTCCGTGCATTTGAATCGCGAGGACACCTGTCGGGTATTATATGTGAATGGGTAGATGGAGGTTAGAAAGTACCAGTTCCAGACTGAGAAACACGTTTCGGCGGGAGTGACAACCTCTCCTGTGCGCTGCTTTCATGCCGGCGAGAATCGCTTTGATAGCACCTACGTCGTCGCAATTTGACAGGAAAGTATGATTGAATGATGCAGTATCGGCATGTCCAAACAAAGTACACAAGAGAAAAGACTGCTCTTAGTCCCAGAGTACGAAGTACATTTGCCTTGGTCTCAACAGTAATTTGGAGATCATTTCGCAACACGATGCGATAACAGACGCTCAAGCACAAGAGCACGGAACTATGAATGATCAGAGAGTTGGTTTACAAGAAGATCCACCTGGTGCTCCAGTGAAGAAAATCTTGCTGAAAGGCATGGTCGTAACAGATGGGACGAACATCTTGAGAAGATGGCAGTATTTATAGCTGGTGAAGGCTGAACTGCTGACTGGCTGTTCTTGACGGTGAATCGATCTGTTGGTCAGAGCAGCCGCCAGGGACAGTCACGAGAAGCAGCTCCAGAGTGCGCCACACTAGATACGCCACGATTACGTACGCACCCGAAGGTTCGAGAATGCAAACCTGATGCAAACAAGACCGAGGGCGGGGCGAGAGGGAATCAGATGTACGAGCTTTTGGCAGCATCGGACTCGCTTATAGATGCCTCGGACGTATGTATACCCTGGGATGGAGAATGCCTCGTTCAGTGGCGCAGAAACGAGGTCTAGACACTGAGCAATTTCATAGAAAGCAAGAAAAGGATACAAGCGGAAGGACGATGGATGGATAGATGGAGATTGTGAAAGGACGAGGAGGAGCCGGAAACATGCCGAACACGAGTTGACCAGATCTGGGATTTTTGGTGGCACGGAGTAGCGCAAAACATTTCTTTGAACATTACCATCATGTTGGTCGACAACAGCGCGCTCGTCGACATCCAGCTCGACCAGCCAGATACCGACCTTTCCGAGTATCTCAATACGGATCTCTTTCTCAACGGCCCATCGTCTCCGTCGTCGCGTGCATCGTCGCCGCAATCACCTTTCCAGTCGCTCCTCACCCCTCCCCAATCACAAACTCTGGCTTCATTCCCAGATATATACGAATCACCTTCATCTTCGTCGTCGACCGGCCTCTTCAACTTTCTCGAGGACGACGCAAAGTCCGCTGACCCACAGCCCGCCTCATCCGGTGCATATGACTTTTTCGGTACCTTCAGCGCTCGAACCGCCCTAGACTTGGAGCCCGCCTTTTCCATGGGCATTGACCCCCAGCTCGTCGGGACGCCCTCAAGTCATCTCTCTCCAGCACCCATCGACGAAGAAGTGGTCGTTGAACAGCTCCCGCCGAAACAGGAGGAGCCGCCACAGCAGAAGATTACATTGACTATCGCGCCTATCAAGGTCGCTGGACATGGAAAAGCTAGGAAGGGAACGGTACAGGGAGGCGGCGTCGTGAAGAAGACAGCGGCTGCTCCCCAGCTTCCTCCAGCGCCAGCGCCAATACAGGTCCTTCCCACCACCAACACACCGTCGCCTCCCAAAGATAAAGATTTCGACGACGACGATGACCTTCCCGCCGACTGGCGTCCTCCCCCCGAAGTATTTGCCAAAATGTCCAGCAAAGAGAAGAGACAATTAAGGAACAAGATCAGTGCTCGTAACTTCAGGGTTCGGCGTAAAGGTATGTTCACTTTTTGTGTGTTTCGTGCCCAACAGTGCTGATGAAATCACGCCAGAGTATATTTCTACCCTTGAGCTCGATATTGCGGAAAGGGATCGCCTACTCCAGGCTATACGTTCGGAGCTCGGTACCTCTCAGTCGGAAAATCAAGCACTTCGTCAGGAAATCGCGGCTCTCAAGCGAGCCCTCCTTGAAGGTCGACCAGCGTCCGAACTAACAGCCGACGATATTCCCGTCCTCAATCTTCCACCACCTGGTCCATTACCCACAACGGCACCCACCACTGCTCCGAGGACGTCCTCACCCACGCCCTCTCTCCTCACTCCCAATACTCAGAAGGACGGATCTTTCTGGGGTGGCGTTCGCATGGGTGGTGGTATTACTCCAGTCCACACCGTGTTGATGCCAGATCCGTCTTTGGCCAAGGCTTCTCTCCAAGAAAACATCAACCCCGCTCTAAATGCGGAGAGTCGTGTCAAGACTCCCGCGTTCGATAGGCTTTCTGGCTTCGACGGTTTCGCCGACACCAACCCGTTCACTCTCAAGAACATCGACTCGTATGTTTTTCCAACCCAAACAATGTGCTTCTTGCTTATAATTCTTCAGCTATCGTTTGCAATTGTGGTCCAAGATGGGCACCCAGCAGCAACCCCAGTTCCCTCCTTCTCCTCCCTCCTCGACTCCGTCGTCGCCTCGCACCTCAGACCCCAAGTTTTCGCCCTCACCTTTTACGAAACCTTACTTCTCTGGATCCTCAAACGGATATTCCTCTTACCCCAACAGTTTGGCTCCGTTCATGGGTCCCAAATTCTTCCAACGGCCTACCTCCAGCGTGTCGCTGTCCGGGAAGCACCACCCGACGACCCCGCCACAGTCGCCTACTTTTATGGCTCGGTCAAATTCGTCTCTGAGCGACGAGCAGCAGATGTTCATCGCTGCTTTAGCCAGTCAGACGTTGCTGCAGAAACTGAGTGGTGCATTCTGGGAGGCATTCTCTGGGTCATCGTCCTTTGCCGCTGGCATGGATGCTGATAAGGTGCGGAGAGTATTGGAGGGCAAAGCGACCGTGCAGGTCGTCGACATCGAGGAGCGTAAGGAGATGGGCCCTATGACTCGCTCAACTCCTGTGACGACCTCGGACACCAAGGAGACCTGTGCCATGACTGCACTCCTGGAAGAGAGCATGAAAAGCTTGACGCTTGGGAAGAAGTAAACGGGATGGACTCATACTGTATAATATGGTTTTCTTTTTCTCCCACTCATCAGCATAGCATTACATACGATACATTCATTTTGGACGCCTTGGGCTTCTGAGGTGCTCCTACTTACTTACCTACTTTTTGTCCCTTTGATTGTATCCTCCATCTTCGTAGCACCAACATTATTTATGTAGAAAGACTGTAACAAAAAAAATCCACAATCGGTACCAATCGTCGGCTCGTTCAGAAAGCCTCTGATTCGTCGTCGTCTTCATCCTCCCTCGGTGCCCAAAAGCTGTCAACTTCTTTATTCAGCTTCCCGACCACCTCCCAAAAGATTTGTTCCGCGTATCGTACAGCCATATCGGGGGATTCTGGAAGCGGCGACGTTGGTATTGATGGTGAGATCACGTCTCCGCTACGCTGACTTGCACCGTCTTCGGAACCATAGAAAGCGGTAAAGAGCGGCACTACATCCTGGACGGTGCATGCCAGATACGGCCGCAAAAGCTCTTCCGGAGACGCATCGGTCTGTTGCGCCGAGATGTATACAATCCCTAAGCGGCTGTTTAGTGATGCAAGATAGAGCCTGGTGTAGGAAGACAAACGGACATTTGCCTTGGTGCGTAGACATCGTGCCTTCCCCGACTACCAGTACAGTCACAGCACCTTCAGACATCCCACCTTCGACGGAACCAGGAGGAAACACGAGGATACTGGTATCTGAGGTGTTAAGAGGCTGATCTACGATAGCCACACATCGAGCAAGTGCGTTACGCGAAGGTGCAGCAGTAACTAGGACGTCACAACTGATTGGTTCGGGAAAGTCGTCGAGCGTGATGGTGTGTCTCCCGGCCAATTGGGTGTCGGAGAGGATCTTCCTTCCGAGGATGTATACCCCTCCGGAAACTGCTGCAGCGCGACAGAATCCCTGTGCGATCTCGCCTGAGCTACCATAGTGCCCAACGAGGAAGGGAGATGCACCGTATCGGCCTGCAGATACTAGATAGCGCTTCAACCTCTGGAGAGTGGGTAACGTAGGTTCTGCAATGCCATTTTAACATCAGAACGGTCGTGAGGAATTTTAATCACCAGAAAGTGTGCTGCAGAACGCGAGTGCGTAGACGATAGCCTTGATGATATCCTCGTCCAAGGAGAATTTCTCGCGTAAGAAGTCTCCAAATGGCGCGTCGTGCATACCTTGCATCTCCGGCTGGTCTTCGTGTGACCCAGCGGCGAATAGCAAGAAACGCATCAACCTACGCTTATCAACGAGCTTGATGGATTTGTTCTTGAATACGTCCTCTTTGCTCCCTGGGACAGGAACGATACCCTGTATCTTATCGTAGATACTAACGTTCTCCACGAGACGGAATCCACCATATCTAGACACTCCGGAGGAGACCAAGGAGGATATAAGTGGTCCGACTGAAGGTATAACGGAGGGCGAAAGCGTGATGGTGTACGAGCGCGCTTGGGAGAGTGTCTCGGCAGACATCGAAGAGCCCGGTTGCTTCTTGCACCAGGTAATAAACTCGTCGAGAGAGAGACTGGCCTCGTTGTTGCCGTAGTATGGATTGTCATCGAGATGAGCTACTCGTACGCCGGCCTTGGAAAGGGCACTAAGACCGTCAGCTGAATGGAGAGTGTTAACAGCAAGGCTCACGCAGCCGCTATAGATTCGACGAGGCCTGTCCCGACGATAATAACGTCGAAGAAGGATTCATCCGACATGGTGGTTAATAGTTAACCTGTACTTACGATCGCCGTGATTCCCACGGTCGGAAGCCGGCATGCAGATTCTGTGATAATTACTCATAAGTAGAACAGGCTCTACTGCTGTTCTTACTCGTTTGAAGCGCCGTCATCATCGCCGCTTCCATGTGCCTTCCCAGGACATTCGCATTCCAACTACTAGGGAACAATTTGGTCTGGTATGTCATCGCGTCTCTTCGTTGTATTTCCACCTTTGGAAGAAACTTTCTTCGAGGGTCTATGTTTTGGGCGTATCTTCTTTAATCGCAGCCTTTGACGTTGCAACTCGTCGCAATTCTCCCGTCCCGGACACTCATGCCTTTCCGATCGACCAAAATCAATCAGGCGTATATCGCCTGCTTCGTTGACAAGAACATTGCGCGACGCGAAATCGTTATGCTGGAATCCCGCAGTATGTAGCCCTTCCAAACGTCGTGTTATATCTCCTCTAACAGACACTGTTAGGAACTGTTGAAAATGAATAGAAAATTGTAGAACGAACATCTGTTTGGACTTTAAACCTTTCAAAGAAAGTGGATCCCATCCATCGTAGCCTGGTAATTGGGTCCCAGCGTCCTCTAGGATGATCATCGCAGCCATACACCCCTTCAAAACATTCAATCGATAGTCCTGAAGAAAGTATGATCCGTAGTAGGTCGGAGCGACAACAGTAGTATGCTTCGCAAGCGTCTCGTAGATTTCCGCCTCTCGTGCCAGGCTCGTCAAATCCTTCCCACAAGCCATTTTGACAACAACTGGTTTGACTGACCCATCCGCAAAGGTTGCTGTCCCACCCCACGTCATGTCATACGGTCGTCGGAGAGGCGTATTGAGAAGTATGCTAGATACAGAATCGCTCGCTTGGGGTAATTCCTGCTCCTTGCGTATGGCTTGTACATGAAGGGAGTAAAAGTCCCAGAGGAAACTGTCGCTCGATAGAGTATCCATGTTAGTAGATGGAAATGGCGACAATGTAGATGTTGGATCGTCGATAGACTGGAAGAAAGAGCAAGGCAAAATGATCCGGGACTCTGGAGAGATCGTTGGGTGGGCGAAAGAAAGTATGATCTTCCCAATTGATTCGCCATCAGCTTGTGTTGAGGGCGTCAAACTCCCAAAGGATGATTCAGTGTGTTTTGGAAAAGGCAACATAGATTCCTGTAAAGAGAGGGCGTCTTCGGAAGGCATCTTGATATTCACGACGGAGCAAGGAAGTAGGAGGAATGCTAACATAGCGATGAACGGTATTTGAGATTCACGACCTGGTCCAATGTGGTGGCAATCTGAAAGTACGATCGCTATGGACCCGTCTGGACGGCGGCCTTCCGGACGCAGTAGAATATGAGACTTTTAATGCATAGAAATCGGACGACTCACATAATTCAGAAAAGACGACTTTGTCACCTGAATATATCACTCCAAATCGGTTATGCAGTGTTCCTTTTGAGTTATGGAGAATATGGACCGCCATCTGAGTAAATTGTGAGGAAGAAAGCCGTAAAGGGGTAGGCGACACTGGCAGTTTACCTTCATAACAATAGCAGAACCGTCAGAAAGAGACCCGTTCTCCAATCGTCTTACTTTGAACATATCCGCCAAGTGATTGTCCAGCACATCCAACCGTTCAAAGTTCAGTGCGAGGGACCAGAGACGGTCGAGGCCGTTTCCCATAGCCTCCATATCGCAACCGCCGTGGTGCATCTCTGAATTCCGAACGCGAACGAGAGTTACTGGCAATGAGGGTTCTGCTTGTTCAAGCAATGAGGAGATAATGGGGCAAATACGACGGGCGGTGTACGACCGGAAGGCGCCGTGGTCTGCGAATTCAGTGCCTTTTGTTTCTGTAATCAGTCGTTCGAGGAACATGAAGAAACGAGGTTTGAGAGGCATGTCAGTTAGGTCACGCTCTCGTACATAGTATGTCAAGCCTTCTAGCATACGAGTGACCATGGAAGAGTCGTGAAGCACATAGGAGGGCCGAATTGGTGGTGGAAAGAGGTCCACGTAGTCATCTGGGTTATGTGCTTTTTCGTCCTGAATAATGGGAGGAAATGAAGGAAGGCAGTAGGTCGCAAGATCACCCCAGGACTTAGGTAGTTCCATGACGAGGTGAAAATTACTGTTATGAAGTGACACAAAGAGGCAACGACGATGATGGTGGAAGCTCAAGTTGAATTTGGTCTCGTGACCCGACCGCAGTTCAATTTCCTGTACCGTACACTCATTATGTGCCGATTCTACAGAATATTCATCTTTTAAGAGGATTTCATTGCGTTCTTGGTGGTGTAAGACTCAACCGTCGCGAATTGCGAGGTAGCTACCCTTGGAAGTATACTCTACTATTAGTGAATGTAGACGTTCCTTTCTTCCCTAACAATGTTCTCCGGCCAGACCTTCACAAGCAATGTGATCTCCATGTGCAAAAATGTGACTAGGAGATATTCGGCCTCGCTGCTTAAAGAACCGGCGCACATGTACAACGACGAATAATAAATTATGTTGCGCCACATTAGACAGCAAACGGCTTTATCCGAATATCAGGAATGTATTGCAAAGATAGATACACACATACTGCTGCTCTTACACAAGTTTAATCTCTCATAGGTGATTTGGACCGACTCCTGCTATCCCTAATATCATCTCGGCTACGGCTCCTCCTTCCCCGGCTAAACGAGCGGCTGCGACTCCTGCTGCTGTACGAGGAATAGCTCCTCGACGAACGGGAATACGACCTCGAACGCGACCTGGTTCTCGACCTGGTCCTGGATCTAGAAGAGTAACGTCCATAGCTGGGTGAACGGCGTCTGGGAGGTAGGCGACCAGGAGGACGACGAATTGGGGAGCGAGAACGCGAGCTTCTTCGGACGCCACCACGATAGGTGTCCCGTCCTCGCGTTGGCAGTCCACGACCGCGACCACGACCACGGCCGTACCGGGGCGGAGAGCGAGAGCGCGAGTAACGACGAAGCGGTGGACGCGGTGACCGCGAGCGAGGGGAGGAAGAGCGGATGGATTCAGAGGAAAGGATAACCTTCACGACGGCACCGTCGAGCTGGCCACCATCCATGTGGGAAGCAGCTTTTTGCGCTGCGGGTGCTTCTGCAAACTCAAGCGCAGCTTTTCCTTTGTTTTGGCCAGCTAGGGGGGCATTAGAGTTGAGATAGAATTAGAAAAAGAGGCGTACATTTTGCGTATATAGGAAGGTCGATTTTTGTTATGGTTCCGTACGCAGAAAAGATGGCCTGGAGATGTGGTTGGACAATGTTGCGAGTCAGATTGGACACGATAATAACGCGAGGCTCCTTTGGAGACGGCGAGCGTCCACGAGACGGTGAACGCGAGCGCGACATGGTGGTACAAGGCAGAGAGCGACGTGAACAAACAGACGCATACTTGTCCTTTCGACTGTCATGTCTTCAATCTCAAAAGCTGAAAGATCCTATATTCAAGCTGGCCTGCTCTCAAATCCCGCTCGACGACTCGATGGACGCTCTCTGGACGAGTACAGAGCCATCGCACTCGAAACAGGCGTCGCGCCCCTCGCAAACGGCAGCGCACGCCTCCACATTGGACGCAACGACGATGGCAGCGGCGGCACTGAAGTCCTTGCCGCCGTAAAACTAGAAGTAGAAACCAGCGAGGACGGTGGCGCAGATAATGGCAGAATAGCTTGCACAGTATCCTGGTTCGTCGTTTTTTCATCTTCCTTGCAGAGAACTTCATGGACATATCTTGAAGACAGCTCTCCCACTGCATATCCAAACATGTCCTCTGGTGCTCTAGACGACCTCCAGCACGATCTAAGCACAGTTCTGCACCAGACGCTATCTCATCCGTCCTTGCATCCATCCAATCTGTCGATCCTCCCGCAAAAAAAATACTGGCTCCTCAACCTTGATGTTGTGGTGCTCGCCGACGCAGGCAACATCTATGATGCCATCTTCATGGCAGCTCACGCCGCATTATGGGATACCAAAGTTCCCAGAACGCGAAACATTGAGTACAAGGCGCGCAAAGCCGACGGCGCTGGTGATATGGATGTCGATGAAGAACGACCCAGTGGCTTCGACACCCGGCAGGTCAACGCTGCTGCAGATTTCGAACTGCAGGACTACTGGGACGAAGGCGAAGTGCTATCCGGAAGGGATGTCTGGCCAGTACCCGTTACGCTCAACCTGGTATGCCATTTCTCAATGAACGTGTTACATATTCTGATCTCAATCAGGAATCGACGGCACATTTCCTCGATGCACAGCTGCAAGAAGAAGCATCATCGCCCCTCCGACTTTTTGCTCTCTATTCGTTCGCGTCCTCGAAACCCTCTCTGCAAGCGATGCGCTCTCTTGGACCTGGTGATCTGAAATTATCGCAAATCAAGGAGCTCTTGCAGGTATTCAAATACGTGTCACTTCCATGCTTCTGCTAACAAGACGCTATTCAGGCCGGTGAAGGTTACGCAAAGGCGTTGCATGGCGCATTGCGAGGAAAACTGATTGAAGAAGACTTGCGTAGGAACCAAAAGTCCAGAGAAAAGTTTTCAAATCGATTCAAATTCTAGCATGCTTAAACTTTGCACCTTTTGATACCTCTCTTGTCAAGCCTCGAGAGCGCCTTGACACTGAGTGGACGGTTACCTTCAATGTCCCACACTAGCATGACAATTGGTCAAGCCATGTACATCGTCGGTTGAAAAAGATAAAATAAAATGAAGATAACCATTGCATTATGTGCTATCTCTGAGTCCTTGACGCTACTTTCTGTCGTTGTTTATGTCAATCTTCCTCCGATACCAGTTTGACAGTCATCTTCAGCTGTGAACCTTTCTCTTCCTCACCTGTCATAGTCGGGGTCATAGCGAAGCAAGCCTCCCGCCGAATTTTCTTCGGGTCGACATCGGGCGCTAGACTGAACTCGAAATTTCCAACCAGTTCAATGAAGAAGGCTTGGAGCTCAAAGAGACTAGATATCGATTAGAACAAGCAACAGTATTGAGAATGAGTAGATACTCACGCGAAACGCCACCCAATGCAGGACCTTGCTCCACCGCCGAAGGAGAATCTGAACCATAATTCATCAGCATCAACCTCGCAGAGATTTACAGAGGGGGAGCCTTACACATTGGCGTAGACGCCAGGCAATGAACCGTCCTGGTAGAGCGTCTCCTTCTTGAGCCATCGATCAGGGTTGAAGGTGTGAGCATCCTGGCCGAACACATCTTTATGACGATTGTATCCAGCTGTGGAGGCGATGAGGATCGTGCCCTTCTTGATAGGTAGTTCCGTCAGCGTTCGTCCCGCCTTGGTGACAATAGGACGGTGCAAAGGCAGAACTTCATCCTTTTCAGCTTGTCGGAACTGGTTGTAAACGACGGGGTGGACGCGAAGTGTTTCCTGTTCAAGTGTGTGAAAAAAATACCTAACATCTCATGTCATCTACCAACTCACCTTGACAACGGCTCCGAGGTAGTGCATAGTATCGAGATCGGCGGGGGTGAAATCAGATCGACCTTCCGCCGTCATGCCATTTGAAGTCCGCCTAAATCATTGGAAAATCAGCCGGGGAAGATGGCAAAAACAGCATCTTGACGCGCCTCTCCGGCCTCAGAACGAAGATACTCAATAAAATTCCCTAGGATAAAATCAGTCCACGTAGGCGACAAGAAACGGTGTACACACCGAATAAGAAAGAGTCAGAATCGGGTCCCGGGATACCACATAGTGAGAACCTGGAGTATCGCTTATACAACGCCTAGGTAACAGCAGAAAGTACGAATGCAAGGAGGATAGTAAAGGAGGACATTTTCTGGCGTCGTTGGGGTATCGCTGGACACGACGACTTTATAGCCCATCGTTGAATGAATTCGAAGCATAGACCTCGTAATTACGGCGCCGGGATTGGATGAATGTTGACAATTACTGACGATGAAGACGGTTGAAGTCCAAGTACAATCGCGGCAATTACCGATCGCCTGTCAACCACCTACCTCCTTTAACTTAGGTTATTCCACATATCCTGCCATAGTGAGCGATATCATAAGGTATTTAGGTATCGCGAGAGGACATCTTTAGCAACAGCTCGTCCCCAAGATTCAGGTAGAGAATTTTTCTCGCTGGTAGTATGAATATTCGCTTACGGTGTCTCGCAGGCAGTACGCCAACGACGCGTATCGCTTACAGTTTCTTAGACTGTAAACATACGGAGAGAAGCCGAGAACTATATCATCCAAATTCTTCCGCGGAAAAAAGGATATATCTATCCTGAAGCACGGGGCGACTTCGAGAAGAACGGCCGGCTCTCTTCCATGGCAAATCGCCTCGAATTATCAGATATCTTTCTTTCTCCGCATTTTGGTCGCAGCGAGCCAAAGTGCTTGATAAAGGCCTTCGACGTCCGTTTCTTTAATGAGCGTCTGTAAACATTTACTGACCTTCCATCAGCCAATGGACGCAATAGAATATGGTTTAGGTGTCGAGCGTGGCTGGCTCATCGACCTCTTGTCGAGGACAAGTAAATACTCGGACCTCATCTGGGATGATAGTGAGCTGTCGGATATTCTGTGCTCTTACTTCCCTTCCGTTGACCGAGATAAAAGTGAATAGCGATGTTTATGAACACCTCATGTCGAGTCGTATGGCGCTCCTTCCGGAGCCAGATATTGTAGCCAAAGTTGAAAGCCTACTCCGTCACAACTTTGATGAGTGTTCTATGCAAGAACGCACTCATTTCTTGGAGGTATGTCGTGTCTTTGCTCAGAGCGCGGTCACCTGACTTCACAAATGACAGGCCTTGCCCTTCACGGATTACACGTACACGCTTCTTCCGATATGCATGCCCGAACAGATGCCTTTATATACGAAGGTCTCTGGCGCGCAGCCCGTCTACGAGCCCCTCACCATTCGCTCCAAACTCCATCCCTGTTTTCTAATCGACAAAACTGCTTACTACGGCACCATGCACCACCCTCATACTCGTAACGTGCTCGACGACGAAACATACGCTCGGGTTTCGTTCGCCAATGTCCACGGCTTCAACGCTGTGCCAATGGCGTGGCTGGGCGAAGACTCTCCGAAATACGACAATCGGCCCCTTGTATTGGCCAAGGACTCATTGTTAGATCCATCATCCTCAATGCCAGCCATTTCTGGAGTAAATCAGGCCAGTGATGTCAATAAGCAGGAGTTTAGCCTGAGAGCTTTCAAAGAGAAGCCCAAGCCCGAAACGCTGAAGAGTCTGAGGCCTGACAAGAAGAGCGGTGAAGAACCACTACGAGTTCTGACACCAGCCTCAAATATCGCACACGCACCAATGATGTTGAAGTCGTATGAAGATATAGGGGTTGGTACGGGCATTGTGGATAGGGCGTGGCTCTCCAAAAATACAAACTCATAAGCTTGTTCTGTATCTTGCAAAATATGAGAAGTGGTGTTCATATTTTTCGTATGATCACGCGAAATGAGGATTATTCTGCCGCAGAGTATTGGCAATACTTAATGTGTTAGGTCTCATCGACAGGGTCCGTACCAACGCCCACGTCAACATGCGTCGTTGGGACCATCGGGACGACCTTTTGTGCGCTGGCAGATGTCTTCTTCCATGTCACATTTCCGTTGGAGCCCTTTGTTTGCGGAGTCGTAGATGCACTGAACCTGTTGACAACAGAAATGGGTGGAGCTGATAATGGTGGATCTTCCTGCTTGTAGAATATAAGGGGGCGGTTGTCGTATTTCGGCGAGTCTTCGCCCAGCCACTTCCTTGGAACTAAGCCAAATCCGTCGATATTGGCACCCGCAACATGACAGAACGTGTCGTCGTCAAGGACGATTCGCGAATGAGGATATTGTTTAGCACCATAGTAAGCGGTCCTGCCGACTAGGAAACAGGGATGGAGCTTGGAGCGGATGGTGAGAGGCTCATAGATGGGTTGTGCGTCCGAGTCCTTGGCATAGAGGGGAAGCTGTCTGGGTACGCATACCGGAAGAACCGTATACGTGTATTCAGTGAAGGGCAAGACCTGTCGTTTGCAAAGTCAGGTGACCGCGCCTTGAGCAGAGAGCAACAAACCTCTAGGAAATGAGTTCGTTCTTGCATCGAGCACTCCAGAAAGTTTCGGCGAAAGAGGTTACCAACTTTAGTGACAACATCTGGCTCTGGGAGAAGCGCCATTCGACTCCACATGAGATGCTCATAGATTTGGCTGTCCACTGTCGTCTTGGTCAACGAAAGAAAGAAGGAAGAACACAGAATATCGCAAAACTCACTGTTGTCCCAGATAAGGTCTGAGTACTCGCTTGTCTTCGACAAGAGGTCGATGAGCCAGCCACGCTCGAGACCTAGACCATATTCCATCGCGTCCATTGGCTGAAGGAGGGTCAGTGACACGTTGACGGACGCCCATTAATCAGACGTGCGTCAAAAGCCTCTATAATGCATTGCGGCTCTGCAGAACCAAGATTTGGGGAAAGAAATATTTCGGATAAGCTGAGTGGCGGTGTCATTTTAACAGAGGCTCTTGGGTGGTCCAGGACGGCGAATCGCTCCTACGAAACAGATTTTGGTGTCAATATAAATAGGTACTTCAAGGTAGAGCGATTCCAATTGTCCACAAGTAGGACTTGGATTATTGGACATGCATGTCGGTGGTAGAAAGTTAAAGTGGACCCGGGTATCATCATACTTCTATGCAAGTTGCGTTCATCCATCCTGACCTTGGAATAGGTAACAAGAGCCTTTGCTGCGCTGTATGGACTGATAACAATTGTTACAGGCGGCGCTGAGAGACTCGTTGTCGACGCTGCGCTTGGACTGCAAAAGCTGGGCCATTCTGTTGCAATCTACACAAGCCACCACGATGCCAACCATTGTTTTGAAGAAACAAGAGACGGTACGCTCACTTATTCATTGCCACAGAACGTACACTGAACTGAACAGAATAGGTACTCTGACAGTGCACGCCGTCTCTCCTCCCTTTCCTCGTTCTCTGCGTGGAAAACTACACATTCTGTTCGCGCACCTCAGCCAGATACATCTCACTGCCCACATCCTCAGTCCATCTGCACCGGAATACGATGTCTATTTCGTTGACCAGCTGTCGACATGCATCCCTCTTTTACGCTTACTGGCTAGAAAGCGCGTTGTATTCTATTGCCATTTCCCCGATAAACTGCTAGCAAACGGGGCATACGTCGAAGGACAAATGAGAGGGAGGGGCAATTTGCTGAAACGCATCTATCGCTGGCCAATGGACTGGTTGGAAGAGTTTACAACACGTACGTTTCCAATGGTGCGCAACCATTGTCGCTAAACTTGATACAGGCCAGTCGGATATCATCCTTGCAAATTCCCGCTTCACAGCGACCGTGTTCAAGGCATACTTTCCAACTATCGCTGTACAGCCTCGAGTCATCTATCCTGGAATCAACATTGACGCGTACGAAGCGACCGTCGACGTGTCCGCGCCAGAAATCATCCAAGTGATATCCTCGCGTCCCTCCTTCATCTCACTCAACCGATTCGAGGCAAAGAAAAATGCTGCCCTTGCCGTGTCTGCTTTTGCCAAGGTCGTTCACGACATATCTCCAAGACCACGTCTAGTCGTCGCAGGCGGCTACGATCCCAGAGTAGAGGACAACATGATGACCTTGTATTCTCTCATTGACTTGGCAAAGGCACACTCTTTGACCTACAATGTCATCGCACCTACCTCTTCACGGACGAACATCCCTCCACTGAACATGACCCCTGACAATCCCGACATTCTCTTCCTTCTCAACTTTACCATGACCCAGCGAACGGCTCTACTCTGCAGTCCCAACACACTCGCACTGCTCTATACCCCTGCGAATGAACACTTTGGGATAGGACCAGTTGAGGGCATGATTGGAGGGATACCGATACTAGCGTGCAATTCTGGCGGTCCTGCGGAAAGTGTCGTGGACGAACCACCGGACGCACGAACTGGATGGTTGCGACCACCAGAAATTGACCAGTGGACTCAAGCTATGAAAGAGATCGATGCGTTGAGTGCGGAGGAGAGGATAGAGCTGTCCGTTAGGGCAAAGGACCGCGCTCGTTCGCTGTTCAGTATGGACGCTATGGCTAAAGACCTGGAATCTGTCCTTCGCGATGCCATAAAGATGGGACGGCCCGGCTATGGCGTCTTTGTCCTGCTAGTGCTCGCATCTTCCCTCTTGTATATCATATTGTCGTGTGTACAGTTTTTATTAGCATGAAACTTGTGGGACCATGCGCATAAATACACAGACATCGACATAATCTTATGATACAGATTTCAAGTAGGCAGAGGTTGATTTTCTCCCGACAGCGATAGGTAAGACATGCTTCTTGCGACGCCACGACTTAGATTCAGCCCGCATCTTTACCAGCTGCCCTGGATATAATGCCGTGGAATTACAGTATGTACAATACCATTAAATTAAAAAGTAGATACAACAAGATAATTGCGGGGTGCCCTACTCCGCAGACTTCTTCTTTTTCTTCTTCGGTGAGTCACCGCTCGCCTCGACTGCTGCCTTCTCGGTCTTCTTAGCCTTCTTTCTTGCTTTTCTTTCTTCCTCAGTCTCCTGTAAAACATTAGATGCAAATTACTGCAACAAATCATGCAACATACCTGTTTGGGCACCTCCACCACCGCCTCACTCTCCCTCCTCTTACGCTTCTTCTCCTTCTTGTCGTTCGAATCGACACCACCCATCGTTACGTCACCGTCAGCATCGGTGTCCTTGGACTTTTCAGCCTGCTTCTTTGCCTTCCGCTCCTCTTTCGCCTTGCGCTTCTCCTCCTTCACGTCTAGTACTGCTTTGACTGCAGTCTCCATGGGGTCGTCTCGTTGGGTAGACACGAAATCCGCTTGCGTGTTATATGTCTTGGTGTCCCCAGACATATCGAAACGCTGCTGTTGCTTGCCGTTTCCAGCGAAGCGACGCACGCCCGACGCGTCCTTCTCGTACTCGAGTGATCGCAGTTTCGACTCGAGTTTCGCGCGGTGCGCCAATCCTATTGACGGTGCGTCGGATTCCGATTTGCCGTCAGAGTCGGAGAGGGCGTCGACACGTATTGATAGTGCTGCTTTGGTTGCAACCATACGGGCCATCTGAGAGGCGTGAGCCCGGAGAGATACGATACATGAAAGATACATACCTTGCCCTTGTGTTTTGGTGCTGCTTGGCCGATGAGGGAAGCATGGAAGATCAGACCGTACTTGGGGGTATCGTGTTTGGTCTTGAGGGCTCGGAAGAGAGCTTTCTCTGCACCGAGGATCTGAACGGTACTCGCCGGGTGTTTGGCAAGGTTCATCAAGCTTCCAGCGTGACTGATAAGGCGTGCGCCTACAAGTTCTCCTACGAGAGCTGTGAGATTGGGAGCTATCGCGTTCATACGATTGCGGAGGTATTCGGAGAGTTGCGTGCGATACGTAGAGATGGAGATGACTTGTTCACATAGAGAATTTATGTGGGCAATGTCGGTGTCGGAAATTTCTGTGCCCATGGATATTTCGGCGGCAGCTTTGACGGCGGCCTCGAGCTCTTCGGGGAGAATGGCGGCAAATGAGGTGGAGGAGGCGTTGGTACGGAAGCCCATTGCGCGGATGACTTTGGCGTAGGCCATGTTGTCGACGATTATTTTTGCGAGTTCGGGAAAATGCCATCCGTACCATTCCTTTACTCGCATGGCGTAGATGTTGATTTCTTTGTCGAGGTCATCGAGAAGAGCAATAGCCTGGACGATCATGGTGTCCACCTTGTCAGGTGAGAATTTTATTTTAAAGCTGGAGGATGTGAGCGCTGGACTGAGAAGGTGATTTTGAAATTCTTACCGAGATAATGAATGGCTGAGACCCAAGCTCATGGTAGAAAGATCTTTGGGATCGAGGCCGTCGAGGAGAGTCGCAAGCTGACTTCGTATGCCACGGAAAAGGTCGAGTCCAGCAACACTGTACGAAGCCTTGATATTGAGAGTCTCCTTGATGGCATTACCTGCAGAAAAGATGCATGAGCGGTCTGAAATGAATAAAAACAAGTAGCGCACCAATTCCGGGTTCTGCTACGACAAGGCTGTCCTTGCCTTTGCCCTTGGTGAGCACTTGGTCGGTAAGGAACTTTTTCAGGCCAGGACCGAGTTTTCCGTCCTGTAGCGCGGTCATGTCTTCTACTGCTGTCGCCGTTGTTGTAAATCGGTGAATAGCTTTTAATTTGAGACTAGAAATGAAGCTCAGTTAGAGGACGACGGCCAGAGAGATGTACGCACAGGCTGTTGGCCTTTTCCGGACTCTCGAATTCTTTCCAGAGGTCAGCGTCCTCCGGCGTCGCAGACTTTGACATTTTGAAGAGGCAGTAGCCCATCGCTGTTTCGAATAGGACGAGCATGGTCGTCGTCGTCGTCGTCAGTGTCGTTGACCAAGAAAGGAGCAGTGGTTATCGACGCGTGCAACGGCGAACAGGCAAACTTTTTTGCGATTCCCAGGGTATACCGTGGGAACAGTTATGCCGGCATTTCGGCTTGCTTTCGTCCACCATGTCGCGCGTCGACGACTCGCCTGGCTGGCCGTCGCTGTACAATCCTGGCCTCGAGTTATATCCTCTCGAGAACAGAGATCCAGAGCAGCCAGGTGGCGTATATCTGCATCACTACTCAGATGTATTCAGGTTCACGCTTTACTGGACAATCGTGCTCTGCGTCCCAATATACTTTCTCTGCGCCACACTTGCGTTCTGCAACGTTGTAGCGCCAGGAAAGAAGCAGCGAGATTATGGAGAGGCGTGGGAGATGCAGCTCCTAGGGCATTCGCAGCGGCCAAGGAAGACTAACGAAAGGAGGTCCAGGCTCACCTTTGCACTGCTCGTGGTCTTTATCTTTCTCGCCATGTCTCTGCTGGGCGCGTTGATTGGCTCGACAATAACATCTCTTATTCTACTTGGCATGTTTCGCTCTGGTGGCTACTCGATGTCGACGTAAGGTCCTATTCTGTCGCGCACTCCCTCATCCTTATCCACTCCTCAGATGGATGCCTTTCCTGGCGGCCTCCCTGCAAGTACTTATGGGTCTTATGAAGTACGTCCAAATCTCTCTTTCCCGCTTCACCCTTCTGATTGCACAATAGCTCATGGCCGTCTGTAATCAACATCATTTAATGAATTACTTTGTCTGTCACGTCCTTTGTGGTCAAAGAGACTTTCAACTCCTGCGAGGTATAAAGCACAACTCGTGTCATTGATAAGCTCCATCACCTGCAACCGTCCGTCTGTCAAGTGCGCCTTTAACTTTCCTTCGAATTCTTTCATTAACACACCTTAGGTCTCTTCGATCCTATGGACGAAACCTCCCCTCTTATGGGCTCCTCTCGGCCACAGCAAAAAGGACTGTCTAGCACGCTCCGCGTCGCCTTGAGATCCATGTCTTCAAAATTGTCCTTACAGTCCCTCAACAAACCGAAGGCGAAGAGAGCCAACTTGAACAAAAAGAGCCTGTTTGTACTACGTCCAGACGGACCGGGCGTTCGTCGAGTCTCGAGGAACGCGTCTCCGTTGAACTCTCCCCGTCGCTCTCCTCGACGTTCTCCGCTCCGCCACCCTCGCCGAGGAGCCAGTGTTGGATCTCTGTCCATCCGTTTCTACTCTGTGCAGTCGACTACTCCTGTTCGAGTGCAATTCGACCCAGGGGACGAACACTTGACGGCAGACGGCGACGATAATGATGATCACATCAGCATTTCGTCGGCGCCGTTGCCTGCCTTGGAGCATGACGTTAACGACGAGGATCCCTTTTGTACGCCACCTAGAGGTGCTGTACGAGCTGCTTTGAGAACGCGCGATGAGAATATTGAGGATGATGATGAGGATGACGTTGACGTTGAAATGGAAGGAAGTCCGAATTCTTTGAAACGCAAGAAGAGCCAGAGAAAAGCGCTCCAAATACTAGGACCAGAGGCGACTGTCGATGTGGTGAAGATGGGTTGATTTCTTTTACGATTATTTCTGTGGTTATTTCCAACTTGTGTATTTGTTCGCTAGGTATGTAAATGCCGGCAGTTAATTGGCAGAACGGCTACCTAACCGTTTACGCGTTGATGTATCGCCGACTATCAAGCCCAGAATAAGGCGCAGCACGAATCTTTCGTGGATCTCTTACATTCGCCCCTTGGACTGTAAATGTTGATGACTACAGTTGTCATATAAAGGCAGATCGTCTTCTTTCCCCTCTCTTGCCAACCATGACTATCACTCCTGGCGTCAGGTTTATTCTGAACAACTTAACGCTTGGGCTACCGCCCCTCGTGGCTCTCGTGGTTCTTGTCTACGTTCTTGGACTACCTCTCTGGGCATGTTTGGTCTTGGGAGTTGTTAGCGTGCCTGTGGCTCTAACGATGCTCACAATGTACTCCGAATTCAAAGTAAGACGAGAGGCAGAGGCAGCGGGGGCTCAGCTTATCCCGCGAGTCACCGGGAAACGTTTCGGACACATCGATATCCTGCAACAAATGACCAAAATATGGGCGAACGGATATCCCGGTACGTCGTTCGTCGTTCTTTACCAACTTAGGCGTCTCAAAACCGACACAGGTGACTATTTCTGGGATCGACTCTTGGATGTGGGACCCGTTTTCGACATGCGCATCTTATGGGATAACACCTACATTACTGCCTGCCCTCGACATATCCAGGCTGTTCTTGCTACTGACTTTGCAAACTTCCAGAAAGGTAAGATACTTACACAGGTTTCATCGTATGTCGATATTGAGGCATCTCTCTAGGGCCACGGTTTCAAGATACCATGAACTCCGTGCTGGGTACTGGCGTGTTCAATGCCGATGGTAACTATATTTCGCCCATTTCTTCCCGCCGTGAGAAAGTTCTTACGTTTCTTCAGGCGAGATGTGGAAGTACGGCAACCCTCCAATGATTATCGGACTTGTGGACTAACTCGTATATAGGTTCCACCGCTCTATGACCCGACCCTTCTTCTCCAAAGACAGGATAACCCATTTTGAGATGTTCGACCGTCACGCCGAAGTCGCTATCAACCAAATGAAGAACCGCTTCCAAGAAGGCTTCGCTGTCGACTTCCAGGAAGTCGTGTCGCGCTTTACTATGGATGCAGCCACCGAGTTCCTGCTCGGGACCTGTGTCGAGAGTCTGAAGAGTGACCTTCCCTACCCTTATTACGCCACAACGAAGAATGCGCAGGCTCCGACGAACAACCGCTTCGCTCTCGCCTTCATGCGTGTTATGGATGCTTTGATGGACCGTCAGCATATGGGATGGATCTGGCCGCTGTACGAATTCAAGAAGGACGCGACCGAGGAACCTATGAAGGTCGTTAGAGAGTTCATCGACCCGATCATCGACACGGCGCTGGAGAAGAAACGGGCTTTGACCGGTGTCGTGGAAAAGACTGGCAAAGATATCGGCGAGCATGATACAGTGCTTGATCATCTGCTGAAAGAGACATCGGGTACGTTCCAGTTTGCTTTTCACCTTCGGGCGTGGCTCACGTCTTCCAGATGCGAAAATCATTAGGGATGAGACGTGAGTACTTCACCAACTCGCGGCTATTCACCCTATTCATTGACTGTTTTCCCGCAAGTATCAACATTCTCCTCGGTAACTTGACTCGTCAACTGGCCTTCGAGAATTTTACTGATGCATTTTTCTAGCTGGCCGCGATACCACAGCGGCTACGTTGACCTTTTGCGTCTACTTTCTTGCCATATATCCCACAGTCATGCAAAGGCTCCGGGAAGAGATCATTTCGACTGTTGGCCTTGAACGTGCTCCGACATTTGAGGACATCAAAAACATGAAGTTCTTACGTGCTGTCATCAATGGTAATTTTTGGCTTCCCTTGGTTCTCAAAGCAATTCCTGACACCATTCTACAGAGACTCTCAGGCTATACCCTGTCGTGTACGTTGTTCACGCCTTTTGAACGCTCGATAGCACTGATACTACGATGACCAGACCTTTAAACGTCAGGTAAGAGGACATCACTCAAAATCAATTCAGTATAAGCAAACCAGACTTCCAGGCGGTCAATCAACCCGACGACTCTAGCCTCAGAAAACCCGTTAGAAAAGCCTTATTACATTCCGGCGGATACTAGGTCAGATACCCTATAGCACTAGCAGCGAGCTCAATCCCTTAACCATTGTTACAGTGTTGGCTACTCTGTGCTTCTCATGCATCGGCGAAAGGATCTCTGGGGACCTGACGGTCTGTCCCAAAAATACATTGCCACCTCCGACCACGCTTACCTCTAGATCTCACAGCTGAGGAATTTGACCCCGACCGATTCCTCGATGACCGCCTCAAGAAATACCTTCTTCCCAACCCGTTCATCTTCCTCCCCTTCAACGCGGGCCCCCGAATCTGCCTAGGGCAGCAGTTCGCATACAACGAGGTATCGTTCATGCTCGTGCGCCTCTTGCAGAGTTTTTCGTCGTTCGAGTTGGATGAAGCTGCGTTCCCGCCCGAGTTTAGGCCGCCACTTGAGTGGAAGTCGTGCCCTGGGCGCAAAGGGATAGAGAAGATTTGTCCAAAGTATACTTTGACGATGTATAGCGGGGTAAGAAGTCTTTTTGAGCGCATCATTCGGAGCGACAACTTATTGACGTATTATAGGGAGGGATGTGGGTGAAAGGAGTCGAAGCTGAGCGTTGAAGACATGCAATATTAACGACGAGTATCTTAGCTGAAATCATAGACGAGAACCCAACCCACGTTCTCGGCGTATTCTCAAGTCTGCGCCTGTCATTTCTTGAACGCTGACGGTTTGATCGTATGTGAATTATGCTATCGCTGAAGAATACTGGAAGAATTCAGAGCAATTGTAAAGCCACACTTGCATGGCGGTGAGGTATGACTCAAAACACAGACCCTTTCTAATCGCTGCATAGACGACGCCACAACCGGTATCACATCATGTGATATGAGAATTTACTCGCCACAACCATCATGGCGAACATAGCCCCTATGGATGTTGGTGCCAGCCTGATGAAAATTGAGGCCAGCCTGCTCCAAATCAACAGACGGCTGAACCGATTCGAGGCCAAGCAACGCCGTATGACCACAACGCTGAACCATATGAACGCAAAGCTGAACCGTACGAGCACAAAGCTGAGCCGTACGAACACAAAGCTGAACCGTATCAACAGGGCCCATTAGACGTCAAGCCCCTTCATAAATAGGAAAAAATCTACGATGTGGCAGTTGACCTAAGAGAAGGCATCCTCACCCCAAGACGCACAAGAATGTACAAGAGAATAATATACTTATTATATATATAGACGAAAGAACGAGACAAGATAGCAAGGAGGAAAAATAAAGAGATCGATGCCTATGAACTCTTTTCTTTCTTCTTCTCCTTTTTCTCCTTCTTTTCTTTCTTCTCCTTCTTGGGCGCATCACCCTAATATCACAGTCAGCTGCGAAGAAACAAACAAAGGATAGAATGACTTACCGACTCAGCAGCTGCAGCCTTTGCTTTAGCCTTCTCAGCCTTCTTGATGGCTTTCTTCTCCTCCTTCGAAAGCTTCGCCTTTTTCGGTGCCGGCTCTTCATCATCCTCGTCGACGTCCATAGCTTCACTCTTCCTCTTCTTGTCCTTCTTCGCCTTCTTCTTCGGTGAAACCTCCAGTGTCGTCAGCTCCTTCATCTCGACGTCACTATCACCGTCCTCATTCTCTTCGAGTGCAAGTTGGTCCAAGACCTTGCGAATCGCATCGGCGTTCTTCGAGGGAGGCGCGCCGGTCTCGAAGAAGTTGAGACGCTCTTCGACTTGATCCCGTAGAGCTATGCCGAACTTGGCGGTAGGATTGTCAGAGTAGCAATCAATTCGAGACGCGATAGAGCATTTGTTGGCGAGGAAACGTGATATGCGGCCTTTGTGTTTAGGACCCGCCCTGCCAATGAAGGTAGAGTGATAGATGAGACCGTACTATAAACAACGTTAGCATGAAAAGTGGTCATTCTGGATCAAAAACTAACCTTGGGCGTGTTGCCTTTGGTCTTTAGAGCACGGAAGAGAGCCTTCTCCGCACCGAGGATTTGGACGGTTGATGCAGGGTATTTGCTGAGGTTGGTCAAGCTACCGGCGTGGCTGATAAGGCGAGCGCCAATTCTGTCGCCGAGGAGCGCTGCTAGACTTGGGGCTACCATGTTCATCTTCTCGGAAAGATAGGTTATCAGCGACTTGCGGTACTCGCTTAACGATACCACTCGCGTCGCGAATGTGGAGATGTTGAGCATATCAATCTCGGAGAGAGCGGCACCCATAGAACCGCGTGCGGCGTCCAAGATGTTCTGCGCCACGACAGAGTCATCTCCAACCATTGCCTCGATCTCCGGGAGCTTCTCCTCGTCCAATAGTTCCTTGTTGCCAATGAACTGGGCGACTTTAGCATACTGGTAGTTGTCGGGCACGAGCTTGACGAGCTCGGGGAAATGATAGCCGTACCATTCTCGCATTCGCATGGAGAAGAGGTTGACATCCTTGTCGAGCTGGTCAAGGAGGGCGATAGATTGAATGATCATATTGTCGTGGCGGTTGACGTTGAACTTTAGCTTAGCGCGGGAGTAGGAGTGACCAAGGCCGAGCTGTGACTTGTGAAGATCCTCTTCCTGGAGGCCCTTGAGGAGCCTGGGGGCGTGCATACGGAGACCGCGAATGACTTCGAGGGCGTTGGCAGATGCGTCGCAGGGAATTTTAGCTTCCTCAGATATTGAGTGAGCGAGGGTAGGGTCGGAGACGGCGAGGGTGACGGATGTTCCTTTGGAGGGTTTGGAGAGGCATAGTTCCAGGAGGTCCTTCAGATAATCGTTTACAATGCCTGATATCATTAGTCTCACGGCAATGGATCGTAAAAAAGATAAACACACCTTCAGAGACATCGTTGGCGTTCTCCAGAGCATGTCCAGCACTTTTAAAGGGCGCAAAGGACACCAAGGACACCATTTTTTGGAATTTGCCGAGGTCGGTTATTGAGTTCTGGGCCGCTACAGTCTGAGCTGCGATCTGCTCAGAAAGCTCGACCTTGAAGAGGGCATATCCAGAGGCCGTTTCGAGGAGAGCATGAGTGATTCCCATCGTCGACGTTGTTCGCCGCGACCAGCAGAGAGTTTTTTTGAAAGTCTGGAGGTAAGGAAAAAGATGCACCTAACCCTAGATCAGGTGCAAGGGACAAACAAAGGACCATACAGCGTGCACAGCTTTGTGCACCAACTTGTCTTCATCATCCATGGCCGCCCTCGCTTCGTAAAGTTATCTTCTCTTTTTGCCTTTCTGCGCTCATATTTCTATAGCTTACTCCCTGCGCCAGTGTACGAACAGGTCGTGTCCGACGACGACGACAGCTACGTCCAACCATCGACTTCCCAGCCTCAGTTGCAGGTTCTGAGCACTCGCGCCGTCGTCCCTCCCTATGGCCAAAGAGCAGCATGGCGACCAACAAAATCGGAAGATTATGGTGCGTCTGCTGCATAGCCTTTGTCTACATACCCACTGACTCGACTAATAGGCGATGGTGGGTCGTATCCCGAATGCCATGTAGCCCAGTACCCTCTAGAGATGGGCCGGAAGAAGGTCTATAACAATCTCGTCTGTCCAACCAAAGATCGCTCATTTTCTTCCAGGCATCCTCTGGGAATACCCTCGCATTACAAGTCGACAGCGACGGCAACGTCCGCTACGACGCCATTGCTCACCAAGGCCAGCGGCCCGACAAAATAATACAATCGCAGTTCAAGGACCTCGTTCCCCTCGCACACCGTAAAGACCTCGACGATGAAGACCGACGAATGGAGCGCCCATCCGAAGAAGAGGTCCAGGCGACGGCAGACAAGACACGAGCTGCTCTTGAAAAGCTCGTCAATGGCAAAATTAAAGCAGCACAACCGAAGCACGTTCCCGACAGCCAAGGCAAATCCTCCTTCATACGATATACCCCTGGTCAGCAGAATGGCAACGGCCTGCAACAGCGCATCATCAAAATGAGCGAAGTTGTGGAAGATCCTATGGAGCCTCCGAGGTTCAAACACAAGAAGATTCCTCGCGGTCCTCCCAGTCCACCACCACCCGTCCTTCGCAGTCCTCCTCGAAAGGCTACGGCGGCGGAGCAGAAAGAATGGATGATTCCTCCTTGTATATCTAATTGGAAGAATAACAAGGGTTTCACCATTCCCCTCGACAAGCGTTTGGCTGCTGATGGTCGTGGCTTGCAAGATGTATGTCTCCTCGAATTTTGTCAGGTTGCCAATACTTACACCGCGTTGTAGGTGCACATCAATGACAATTTTGCCAAGTTCTCAGAGGCTCTCTTCGTTGCTGACCGTCACGCTCGGGAGGAGGTTCGACAACGATCGCTCATGCAGCAGAAGCTACAGCAGAAGGAGAAGGCTTCCAAGGAGGAGAACTTGCGATTACTGGCTCAACGTGCGCGCGAAGAACGTGGTGGCATCAAACCAACGGCACAGACTCAAGCAGCTATGAAGTCTTCTCTGGCGGCCTATGGCAGCGATAGTGGAAGTGACTCTGAGGACTCTGATGATAGTGCTGAAGACGAGGACGCAAAGAAGATCCGTGACGAAATGCGAGCAGAGAAGAGGCGCGAGAGAGAGCGAGAGATGAGGATGAACAATATGGGACAGGAACAACGGGCGAAGCAACTCGCTCGCCAGCAGAACCGCGACATCTCAGAAAAAGTAGCCCTCGGTCTGGCCAAGCCTACATTGTCCAAAGACTCCATGCTGGATTCTCGTTTGTTCAATCAGGAATCGCTCAACGGAAGTTTCGCCGACGAAGATTCTTACAACCTTTATGACAAACCTCTCTTCCATGGGTCGACGGCCGCTGCTGCTATTTACAAAGCCCGTGGAAACATCCCGGAAGGAAATGAAGATTCCTTTGGCGGTGGCACGGACGAAGGCATTGGCAAGGCGTTGGATAATGACCGTTTCAACCTTGGTCAAGCCCGCGTTGGATTCGAAGGTGCGAGTGAACAAGAAATCCGAGAAGGCCCGGTGCAGTTCGAGAAGGACACCGGAGATGTGTTTGGTGTGAACCAATTCTTGAACGAAGCCAAAACTGGAAAGAAGAGAGGGTTGGATACCGAGGCGTAAGTGAATTTTGGTTTTCTTGTTCGTCAATGTCTAACTTATTTACCTATAGTGGTGGCTCTCGAAAGAAGCAACAACTCGACAGGGCTTCTGAACGCGAGTGATTTTATGTGTATCTTTTGTCTTACTTTCCCTGCTGTTTGTATATCTAGGATACTCGTAATGAATACCGGCCTCTACGGAGGTCCAGGATACTTTATGTACCGTGTCGTCAGTTGACAGTTTTCGAATGCTCGCCTTCTCAGCGCAAAACTCCCTCCTTCACACTCTGGGCCTCTTCGTCTCTTACTATGACGGAATTCACAAAGAATACAACACGGCCTCGAATTTTGCAAGGCTTCGGGCTATTTTAATTTGGAGTACTTTAACTGGTCGCCAACGCTTCTTTCGCCTTTGCCTCCGCCACCATGAAGTCTGACAAGCCCTTGCTATCCATGAACTCCTTGTATCTAGTTATCGTTGGCGCTCCTCCTGCTTCAACCGAAGGTTTGAAATCCATGACGATAATGTACTCATTCCTGAGAGTGGAACCCAGCTTAGACTCGGCGACTCCTTTGAGCTATCAAAAGGTCAAACAAAATGCTTTCCTACGTAGTGGCGCACGTACATGTGCGATGCATGATAGATCGCCAATCTCCGTAATCTCCAGAATATCAAACTAGAAGGTTATCAGAATTGGGACAGTGACGCGGTTTGATAGTGATGCCTACTGTGAAGCTTTTGACGCTCGGGATGAATACGTCTCTGAGATATGGGATGGATTGGGCTTTGTTCATTGTTGGGAAACCTAGCGACTCTGGGAGCATGACCCAGTTGAAGTCTTCGGTGTCCATGAAGGCGGAAACTCCATCCAGGTCTAACTCGTTCCAGCGTTGGATGTATTGAACCAACCCTTTGTGGGCGAGTGAAGCGTTCGCGGGGATTTCGTATGCGAGGGGAGCCATTGGAGGAATGGAAGAAAGGTTGTCCTCCTTTTAGAGTGTAACGCTCTGACGTTCTCCGGAACGGACTCTATGTGCCATATGATAGAGGTGGCGCAAATAATTCATTTGAGGGTGTCAGAGGTCTACGTTTCCTGGTCTGTTTCTATTTTTGGGTGAAAGGACTTACATTATTAAGGCAATGACTCGTCGCCCATACGTTTGCTTCTCTCCGTTCGCATAAAAGGAACGATGTGTTATGTATTTCGAGTTACGATGCAGCGAAGAACAGCTTAATCACGTACCCCCGGGGATATGAAAGAAGTTGTTGCCGGCGATAGTGTTGAACATACATCGTGTGGCGCTAAGTGCAGCGGTACGCTAAATATCTCCCGGCGCGTATAATAGGATAGAGGCTGGGTCGTCGGTTATGAACAGTTCCACGTGGGTGCCAGTGTGGGAAACATTTTGCTTTGAACTTGCCAAGTTGCGTTATCCTCACAATCGTTGTGTATCCCTGGATTTGTCGAATGTCCGGCATGCTAAGTATACTCACTTTATGCCAAAAATAGGTGGTAAGAAGTTACAGTTAACCGGTCGGAAATAGTGGTCATTTCGGGCAATGGCGGCCAAGCTCCAAGGCTTGTTCTATCACCATGTTTCTACAGTGTTTCTCAACCGCTACGGTCCATGGACTTTCCGACTCGGTGCAACAAGCGCATGAATGACTGCATACAGCATTCTATGAATGACTATAAAATGCGTATCAATTGGCGACAGTACATAGCTCAACAAACACAGAAAATGTCCTCTTTCGCCATCCTACTTTCCTTCGCTGTCTTTGCCGCTGTCTATGTGCTTTATAGACGATACTCAAGGTTCTCTCTATCTGGTCTCCCAGGCCCCGACTCCGACTCATTCTTGTTCGGTACTGCGCCGCGTCGCCCATTTCCCGTCATCTCTATAGACTGACGCTTCGTATGTAGGAAACTTCATCGAGTATCTCCGTTCTGAAGCTGGAGAGGTACGTCTAAACGGGCGTTGCGCATCCTGGCTTATTGATGTCATATTATCCTCTAGGCGGACTTCAAATGGCAAGAAAAGTACGGCGACGTCGTTAGACTCCATGCGCCCTTTGGGGTAAGTCTCATATCTACCTACAGATATGCCGTGACCTGAAGTATTCATAGGGAGAACGTCTCTTGATTTCCGATCCCAAAGCCCTTCACTACGCCTGGCAGATGGCCGGCACCTCGTTCGACAAACCTCCCGCCCGCACCTGTTTATCGGAGATGGCGCTGGGTCCTGGGCTCATCAACGTTATTGGTGCGTATACTGGCCTAGTATTTGGCTAATTCATAGTAATAATGATGTTCATAGGCGATGTTCACACTCGTCAGCGCAGAGTCATGTATGTCGAGCTTCGTACTGATGAGCAGTGTCTTGTTAACACTTCAGTAGGATTCCGGGCTTCGGAAGTACCGAAGCTAAATCTGCCGTGCCCGTATTTTCCAAGCATGCTGGCAAGGTTGTTCTCTCTTAAGCGGCATTCAAACCGTGCTTTTACCATTCCACAGCTGAGCGCCAAATGGACCGATATGATATCCAACGAATCATCTGAACAAGTAGACGTCGATGTTCATTATTGGCTTTCTAGGGCTGCCCTTGACGCGATTGGAGAAGGTAATCGGTATTATTGTCTCGCGTGGCGCACCAAATCTGATACCACCATCTAGTTGCATTTGACTACCAGCTCGGCGCTTTAGACCACACCGACAACAAACTAACGAAAGGATACTTCAGCCTTGTGTAGGTCTGCCAAATGGATGCTGGATGTTGCTAACCGTCCACGCCCAGCTTCGACCTTTTCAACATACAAAGGAACAAGGACATTCTGCTCATCAATCTTCTCGACACGCTCCCTCGCAATGTGACGAGATTTCTTCTCAGTAATCTGCCCAATACTCGGCTCGAACGTGGTCGCCAAACGGGTGCCACATCCACTAGCATTGCTAAGCAACTTGTTGACGAGAAATATGCCGCCTTGGAGGAGGGGAAGCCTAGCAAGGATATCATGAGCTTACTGGGTCAGCATCCTGTCAGTGTTACTGAACGTTCATTTATTCATTGTTACAGTGAAAGCCAACGTCAACGCTCACACGAGCTCTGGAGGGAAAGGTCTCAGCGACGTGGAGTTGCTTGCGCAAATGAACACCATTCTTATAGCCGGGCACGAGACGACTGCAAACAGTTTGACCTTTGCATTGTTGGAGTTTGCTAGAAACAAGAGTATCCAGGACAAACTGCGAGCAGAGATTCGGGAGGCCAAGCAGCACATGGCAGCGCAAGGTCGATCTGAATTCACTTCCGCCGATTTCGATACAATGCACTATCTCGGCGCTGTAGTCAAGGTCAGTCAACGTACGAAGACACTAGACGAGTCTCACACTATAGCAGGAAACGCTTCGCGTCCACCCCGTCGTGTACAACCAGTTCCGGCAGGCTGAAAAGGATGAAGTCCTGCCTTTGCACCGTCCCATTGTCACCAAGACTGGACAGACATTGACCGAACTCCCCGTGAAGAAAGGAACGATCCTCATCGCATCCATCGCTGGATATAATCGCCATAAAGACGTATTCGGCCAGGATGCCCACACCTTCAACCCAGATCGCTGGCTCAAGAAGGATGCTATCTACAACGACGGTGCCCTGCCTGGAGTCTACGCTAACGTGTAAGAGTTCGTTGGGGTAGCAAACCTTCTCGATGTTGACGTAGTTGTGCTTAGGTTCACCTTTGGCGGTGGAGCAAGATCCTGCATTGGGTGGCGTTTCGCGTGAGTAACAACTATCTGTGGAAGTATTGATAGTTCTCATTCCCTTCCAGACTTATGGAGCTCCAAGCCTTTCTCGCTGAGCTTGTTGGCAATTTCGAGTTCAGTCTAGCGCCCGATGTTGACCCGACGAAAATCCGTCGGGAGGCTTGCTTCGCTATGACTCCAACTATGAAGGGCGAAGAAGAAAAAGGTTCACAGCTCAAGATGACTGTTAAACTGGTATCGGAGGATGAAGATTGATGCGTCGATGTCGGGGAAACTTCGAAGAATGTTGTTGACAGTATGAGTGCTTGCGGGGAATATTGCGCAAGTAGTACCCGTCAGTTTTATGTTGAGATAGACCTAATAAACGAGATCACGATATACAAGAGGGAAGATGCGAGCACTAGCAGGACAAAGACGCCATAACCGGGCTGTCCCATGTTTATGGCATCGCGAAGGACAGATTCCAGATCCTTAGCCATAGCGTCCATACTGAACAGCGAACGAGCGCGGTCCTTTGCCCTAACGGACAGCTGTACCCTCTCCTCCACACTCATCGCTTCAATCTGTTTCATAGCTTGAGTCCACTGGTCAATTTCTGGTGGTCGCAGCCATCCCGTGCGAGCGTCCCGAGGTTCGTCCACGACACTTTCCACAGGACCGCCAGAATTGCACGCCAGTACCGGTATCCCTCCAATCATGCCCTCCACTGGTCCGATCCCAAAGTGTTCGTTCGCAGGGGTATAGAGCAGTGCGAGTGTGTTGGGACTGCAGAGTAGCGCCGTTCGCTGTGTCATGGTGAAGTTGAGAAGGAAGAGGATGTCGGGATTGTCGGGGGTCATGTTCAGTGGAGGGATGTTCGTCCGTGAAGAGGCAGGCGCGATGACATTGTAGGTCAAGGAATGCGCCTTTGCCAAGTCAATGAGAGAATACAAGGTCATCATGTTGTCCTCCACTCTGGGATCGTAGCCGCCTGCGACGACCAGACGTGGTCTTGGAGATATGTTGCGAACGACCTTGGCGAAAGCAGATACCGCAAGAGCAGCGTTCTTCTTTGCCTCGAATCGGTTGAGGGAGATGAAGGAGGGCCGCGAGGATATCACTTGGATGATTTCCGGCGCGGACACGTCGACGGCCGCTTCATACGCGTCAATGTTGATTCCAGGATAGATGACTCGAGGCTGAACAGCGATGGTTGGAAAGTATGCCTTGAACACGGTCGCTGTGAAGCGGGAATTTGCAAGGATAACATCCGACTGGCCTGTGACAAGTTTAGCGACAATGCTTGTGCACACTGGAAACGTACGTGTTGTAAACTCTTCCAACCAGTCCATTGGCCAGCGATAGATGCGTTTCAGCAAACTTCCCCTGCCCCTCATTTGTCCCTCGACGTATGCCCCGTTTGCTAGCAGTTTATCGGGGAAATGGCAGTAGAATACAACCCGCTTTCTAGCCAGTAAGCGCAAAAGAGGGATGCATGTCGAGAGCTGGTCGACGAAATAGACATCGTATTCCGATGCAGATGGACTGAGGACGTGGGCAGTGAGATGTATCTGGCTGAGGTGCGCGAACAGAATGTGCAGTTTTCCACGCAGAGAACGAGGAAATGGAGGAGAGACGGCGTGTACCGTTAAAGTACCTATCCTGTTCAGTTCAGTACACGTTCTGTGGCGACGAAGAAGTGAGCGTACCGTCTTTTGTTTCTTCAAAACAATGGTTGGCGTCATGGTGGCTTGTGTAGATTGCAACAGAATGGCCCAGCTTTTGCAGTCCAAGCGCAGCGTCGACAACAAGTCGCTCAGCGCCGCCTGTATTGGTTGTCATCAGTCCATACAACGCAGAAAAGGCTGTTGTTACCTATTCCAAGGTCAGGATGGATGAACGCAACTCGCATAGAAGTATGATGATTCCCGGGTCCGCTTTAGCTTTCCACTTTAAGCAGTGACCAAAACGAATGTCCGATAATTCAAGTCTTACTAGTCGGTTCAGCGTCGATTTTGCAGGTTTGCAAAGTTGGGCTTGTATTGACAGCGCCACCCAAATTATCCGATAACATTTGGGGCACATACGATTTGTTAGATGCAAGCGTCAGAGATTTATTGTGTCGAATAGCCACGCCATATCCACGACGCCCATACCAACGCCTATATCTTCATACGATGGTGCTTCTACCTTTGCAGATGACGCCGACGCCTGTATCTGTCGTGGTGCATCACTGTTTGTCTTGTCCACCGTCTTCAGCTTCTCTAATTTCATCTTCTCCTTGGAAGCAGTCAAGTTTGCCTCCTGCATCTTGACGGTCTGATTGACTCCGAAAATGGGCGGTGGTAGATCTTGCTTGGCGAACACAAGGGGGCGATTGTTATATTTCGGGGAGTCATCTCCCAACCACGACATTGGCACTAAGCCAAACCCGTCGATGCTGGCCCACGCAACACGACGAAATGTTTCGTCGTCGAGCACGCAGCGCGTCTTAGGATGGTACATGGCGCCGTAGCAGGCGGTTTTGACGAGTAAGAAACAGGGATGAATTTTAGTGCGGATGGTGAGGGGCTCAAAGATGGGTTGTGCGTCCAAGTTCTTGACATAGATGGGCAGCTGAACGGGATCGCATACCGGAAGAAGTGTGTATGTGTATTCCATAAAGGGCAAGACCTGTTGGTCGCGACATCAGGTGACCGCGCTTCGAGACACAATAAAACATACCTCCAAGAAATGAGTTCTCTCCTTCATGGAACACTCTAGGAAATTCCTACGGAAGAGGTCGCCAACTTTGGCGACAACGTCTGGCTCCGGGAGCAGCGCTATACGATGCCGCATGAGATCTTCATAAACTTCGCTGTTCACTACCGACTTGGTCAATGGAAGAAAAAGCACAGAATGTTCGACAACGCACTGTCGTCCCAGATAAGGTCCGAGTACTCGCTTGTCCTCGACAAGAGATCGATGAGCCAGCCACGCTCGAGACCTAAACCATATTCCATAGTGTCCATCGGCTGATGGAAGATTGGCATATTTTTACATTGTTGTTGAGCAGAAACATACGTCAAAGGGCTTTACTACGCGATGCGGCTCCACAGAACCAGCGTTCGGAGAAAGAAACACTTCGGACAACCTGAGTGGATTTGACATGGAAGAGAAAGAGATAGATGCACATATGTGCAAAATGCTATCATATAGGTGAATTATGAGCGGCGGTGTCCGCGTCGTTAATTGTGTTCGCCGTCGTCGTCAGTCGACTTCCATGGGCTATATGTCCAACAATTCTTCACGCCTAATGCGAGCTTGTCAATCCAGACGAAGAACAAAGCTACGAACCGTGCCGCCGGACGGCCATGCCAAACATGCCATCGCGTGGGTCCAAGTCGCGTCAGAGCGCACCACTGCAATTTGAATATGTCATTCAATGAAGCATACGGCGAATTTACCCATTGTGATAGCTCAGATAATCACCGTATCCGTACCCAGATAATGTGTCGTTTCTTACGAAGCAGGACTTCGTGTACCGCCACTTGAATTAGCGTTGCAATTTGAACCATACATGTACATGTCCTATTTATTCAATAAGCTTTTCTATTTCATCCGGTACAACTGGACGTTTCTGCCACTCTTTCAGCCATCCTGGTACAGCTCCTTCTGCGTCCCCCACACTCGGGAGCGCAAACACACCAGTTACAAGCCAAACATCCTTCCCATCTCCCGAATGGTCTGCACGAAGCGTAGGCATGACTGCTCGGGGTACGATCAAATTCGTGTTGGCGTCAGTTCTCAACGCTTGCCCAACTCTTCCTGATGGTCTGGCACTCAGGTCAACGATACCAGCGACACCAGCCTTAGACGCTGCCCGCGCTTCGCCACCCTTCTCAAGCGTGCCAAACTCTTCTCCTTCCCCTAATATTGGGTCAAGTGCTCTTCCGTCCTGTCGCTGCCCATATATCGCGAACCCGCCCTCGGCAGAGAAGAGTGGTCGCCCACTCCGGATTCGGTGAACACGCAGATGCCAGAGCGGCGCGTCTGCCTGGGGAGGGACTAGCCACGTTTCAACTTGGACGTCCTTCCAGGGATACCACATTGAACGAAGCCATTTGTCGTGCTCGAATCGCGCCTCCCTCGTGTCTCGTCGGCACTTCCACGTCTCGCCGTCGTCGTCGCTGAGAACCAGTGCATTATCGCCGCCTACCTCTTCGAGTGTGCCGTTGCCAACGGGAACGCTGTATCCGAAGGCGGAAGAGTACGCAAACTTGCCGTACTTTGCTGGACCTTGTTTGACGGGATACGAACATTGCTGTCCGGACGAAAGGATAAAAGTATGCCCGCCCAAATTCGTCGCGATGTGGAAAGGATGTTTCAATATCTTTACCGTGCCCAGAAGGGATTGAGGATATGGCTCCTCAGTGGCGGTCCAGAAAGGATGGGAATCGGGCAGCGCAAGAGTCACGAATGATTTACAACACCAGTAAGGCGATCCAGGTGAATTGTAGTTCTCGGTTATGTTGTGGTTGGGATAAACGTAGCCGATGGTCAAGGTGCCGTCAGAGTTGAACGCGCCTGCTTGCTTTGCCCACCATCGTACGTTGCGCAATTGAAGGCCTTTGACGACACCCCATGTGAGTGGAGCGGGCAGGTCGAGGTCGGCAAAAGCGCAAGCGCCCCAGAACGAGGACATAGCCCATCTGTACGTCAAACTTCTTCCGAACGGAATCGCACGGCCTATACTCGGGTGAGTACAAATTGCTTGCATCAAGTCCATCCTGCTGACCCACCTTCCGAATCAAAGTAGCGGACAAAATCTAGGGCAAACTGCCGAGCTCTGTCGCGGTACTCCTCGCATCGCACAGGATCTTCCTTTTGTTGCAGCTTGGAGTAGGCAAGCTGTGCGAATTGAATCGCAAAAGATGAAGAGTAGTAGTCCAGCTGGACGACCCCTTCCGGCCCGTCGCGGGACCATCCATCTCCGATGTAGAACGTATCGAGATGGTCAAGATCCGCCTTCATGCGCTTCGCATCAAAGCGTGGGGAACCAGCTTTCGACAGACCCAAGTTGGCGAATACCTAAACGTTGTACGATTCTCAGTGTTAATAGAATTAGCTGCTTTGGGAGGAATCTCACTCGAAACCAAAGCCAGTTGGTGTTTGGCATCTCCTTGTCATTCATACCGCCCAGCCAATCCGCCACCTTTGTCTTTGCCACTTCGGAGAGTGGATCCCAGAGCTTCTCGTGGGCAACGGCGATCGCAAATCCAAGCGCAGAGCACTCTACCATGCGTTGATCTTTATCGCGCATGTTTCCCCAGAACTCGTCACTCTCTGGGTCGGTGCCGTTCGCCAAACCATTTACCCATCGAACCGTCCCAGAATAGTCATACCCTCCCGCCAACAACGAGGCGAGCCCCCATATTGGTCGAGAGAACCCTTCAAGATGAGCAGCGGTTTCGTCGAAATGTGTCCCCGTGTATCCTAGATGGATCCGAGCGCCGCCGGGAGAAGTGTGGCGTTCCAATGCATCCAGTAGGTCAGTAAGAAATTTCTTGAGATCGTCTTTGGTCTCGATAGGATTGTCCCCGAGTGGTGTATTCTTTCCAAAGGCTTGCATGATGGTGTTCTGAGAGCAGCAGTATAGGAATTATCGCGGGGTATTTGTGGGGTATACAACTGCCCAGAAATGCGGCCCGACGGACCGTTAAAAACCGTCACTAGCCGGCTTCCACGAAGTAGAGAAGAATAGTTTTTTCATACTCGTCAACGAGGGTGTACGCCGTGTACGCGAGACTTGAATACTGATCATGATGAACGCGAGAGACAAACCGTTAAGATATGCTTGGCTTTGTTTGGCATAACATTGGCCCCGGGGGTTAAAAACGAGAAGATAGCATTGTACAGTGTGATAGGTAAGTATGTAAATAGCAGGTGCAGAACATCAGTAGAGCAATGAAAATCCAAGGAGTATATGAAGTTGTGAACAGATAAATGAGATGATGCGTGGATGGAAGGTTCAAGAAATGTGGCGTCAAAAAGCCATTTAATGCCCAAGACCCGGGATGCTGCCGCTGCCCGATGTGTCCTGAACGGTGGGAACATATAGATGCAAATCAGCGCCAGGGACTGTGTCGGGCATCACAGTCCCAGTCCCGGTTTGCTCGGGAGACGTGGGCACCCTCGAGGAAGGCAATGCCCTGTTCCCACCCGGCCGAGGAAACGGAGGGCGTACATTACTATGCGCCCTACGCAAGTCCCTCTGCTTCACGGGAGGGTCGGAGGTGAAGTCATAGACAGGCGGGAGATATTCCTGCATCCATTCTTCATCCAGCATCGAGAGAAGTGGTGCCCTGTGGTCGGGATCCCATTGCAACAGGCAGTTTATGAACGATTTCGCTGTGATTTTCACGTCAGTGTTGGATGAAAGTCTATCGATGAGGATCATACCTGCAGAGCTGATTGGGGTGGCGTTGAAGGTTTCCAAGACTTCCCCCAGATCGGCTTTCCATTGGGCAGCGTTCCTATACCAATGAGGATTACCCCTCCGACCCCAGATGGGTAACTCGTTGCACACGCTAGGTAGAGGTCAGTCACCGTTAGAGGATAGATTCCAGGGGAACATACAGCATGTAGAGCATCGTTCCCACAGCCCAACTGTCGACAATTGTTGTATATGTTGATGCGGAGCACTGCTCTGGTGCCATGGTAATGGGCGTCCCACAGTTTGTCTGGAAAGAATGTTAGTCTAGTGCACCTATAGAAGCAACAACGAACGGACCTTGAAATGGGTGAGCCGCGAGTCTACAACTTTAGCGAGACCAAAGTCGGCGATCTTGATGATGGGTGGGTCGTGGGAAGTCAATAACACGTTCTATGATACGTGAGCAAACATTGAGAACAGGTTCAAGAGGACTTACCTCGAGCTTCAAATCACGATGGGCAACATTGAGTGTGTGCAGATACTGAAGATACGTTGAGTCTGAGTATAGCACGATCACAGATAGAACTTACCCCCATGGCCTCGCATATTTGGTAGAAGAAATGTTGATACATGGCCTCATCGATAACATGTCGGTCCGCGGACCAATTGGCGATATCCAGACCATCCACATATTCGAGAACAAGTCCTACGGAACAGTCAGTAATGCGAAACCAAGCTGTGAATAGGACTACGCACGGACACCAGCACCTGGTATCCCGTCTCCGGTACAAGCGTAGGCATGGTGGAACTTGACAATGTTAGGATGTTTGAAGGTCTCTAACATCACCAATTCCCTCTTGACCAGAGAGGCGTCATAGCTTTTCTTCGCGAGGCGTATGTGTTTGATAGCAACATAAGTACCTGTCTCACGGACAAGAGCCTTGTAGACGTCGCCGAAGGATCCCGAGCCTATACTTTGGATGATCTCGTACTTGAATCTGGGATCGTTGATTCCGTCGAGATTAGTCGCTTTGAAAACGTATTCTGTTCGCGACGATAAACACTATGCATGAAGAGGCTGGTGGGATTGCTTACTGTACAGGTGTCGACTTCCGAAAGCAAGGATGTCACCATTCCTGATGACTCGCCATTGGCCCTTGGGGACGCGGACATCATTAACCTTGATGGATGGTAAGACTTGGAATGGGCGAAAAACGCGTCCTAAACTCACGAAAGTTCCGTTATGTGACAAGTCCTGCAGTTTGTATCCCCCGAAGCCGTCCCACTCGATCTTGCAATGAATGGCGCTGATTTTCAGGCCTTCCAGGCAGAACATGTTGTAAGGGGGAGGGCGACGTCCAATCTGAATGATGGGATATGGTATTCCAAAGTCAAGCTGCGGCATAGATTGATCAAAAGGATCGAGGATGGCCCAAGACGTAAAGTCCGGAGAAATATAGGATGTCTGCGACTGAGAGGCCTCTTGAGTGGGCGGAAAGTCATCGTCGCCGGGGGGAGGCGGGTAGAACGACGTCGAGGAGGAAGAGGCCATCGGATAGTCAGCGTACGCGTCGAAAGATGGTGGTAAATGAGCGGGGGAAATGAGGGAAACCATGGTGGCCTTTTATACGATGCTCAAAGGCCAACATGGACAATGGGAGAGCAAAGGACGACGAACAAAGCGAGAACAAGCTGGGCACAATGACCGTCAATGTTCAAGATGTAATGGTGATGTAAGCAACGTAAAATACAATGTTCAATCCCGCTTTCGCCATTAAAGGTAACATAAGTACACCGCGTATTTACTCGTCTTCATCACTGCCATAGTCTCCAAGGCCAAGCCCAGCAACCGGCGGAGGCGCAGGTCTTGCTTGTACTTGCCCACCGTTCCTTTGTCGGATCTCTGCAAAGTACTTTAGTCCCTCCAACGTGTCCGCGCTCAACAGGCCACCCTTTGTGTCTGCTGACGGTGGCGTCGACATCTCGTCTTCAATCTCCATTCTCTGCCGCTTCCGCTGTGGCTCGTCGCCCTCTTCGGCAATATATCCTTCCTCGTCCAGAACGTCGCCATCCTCCAACGCCCTGATAGTCCTTACAGCATCTACGATGCGAGGATCCATCTTAGACCGTATCACCTCTTGGCCCATGTCCTCCAGTCTCCTCTTCTCCGACACTTTGGACGTCGGATTCGGATCCTCGGTCGCCCACCGAACATTCAGTATTTCGTCGTTGTCCAGGGACTGACATGCCATCGCCTCCTTGGCAAACTGTGCATGGAATTCAGACTTGTACGTGACGAATGCCACGCTGCGATACTGGAGCACTTTGACTGCCCATCCAGTTTCAGAGTCGTCTAAACCGCGGTGTTAGCAGACTGTAACTCATACCCATTCGAATACGGACCTCGTTCGATTTCGCCAAACTCTTTAAAGTGTCTGCGAACGATTTCCTCTGTCTCTAGACCCGTGCCAGTTTCCTTGATGCGTCCAACGTAGAGTGTACGATTCTGCCTGTTGAAGCTGCCAACACCACCCATATCGTCGCGATAGTCGGCAAATTTGTCTCGCGCGAAGCAGTCTTTAGCGCTGTCCGGCATGGCGGTGCTGGGATCTGGCAGACAGTGGAGGTATTCGCATTCCCAGCCATATGGACAGCATCCACGCGCAAAGAAGAGACAGATGTATTTAGCACCAGTGGTGTTTGCACGCGTGAGGCCAGAATCCTTCTTGACGTTGCAGCGCGTTTGAGCTTTGTGCTTGCTGGTCAAACGTCAGTAAACGAATGAGAGATGGGCTTAGTTGAACATACTTTGAGTAGCTGTCCTCTCGGTCACCTCCAGCCCATTTGTTGTACCAGATGTCTGCCTCTGGGTGAGCATGGATAGAAAAGAGAGTTGGATAACGCACTATATTCCTTTCCCGTCTGAGGAGTCTCCTTGTGTTCAACTTCGCCTGGTTTGACCTGTTTTCTGGCCGGTTTTGTGAGCTTTTTGGCCTTTTTGAACTTTGGAAACGCAGAGGGCGTCTCGACTTGAGTTTGTGTTTCGATGCCGTTTCCGTTTTCCATTATAAGATGGTGGTCGCAGGCCAAAAGATATTTGCTGACCTAAGCACTGCTACTTGCACTTGACTTTCATGTTCCAGGATTGCCATGCAGTCCGTCTATCTTCAAAGTGCAACTATTGCGTTCTGGCCTCCAGCCAACGAGGAAGCGTAGGGACTACCAAAGCCCCAGCTGCCGTGAAATATACAAACACCGTCGTGTTCAATTAACTATGCTTCTACATGCTTGCCTCTCACTCAACTCTATAGCTACCATACTTACGACAAACAAGAGGTATTCGATTCTATTTTGAATATGACAAGATCTGACATTCCCAAGTAGGTTGACAACGATTTTGCTGGACATGGTGACTGGCAATGAATACCTTTCTTTTCGCGTCATGCCTTTCTACGACTGGTTGCAAACCTCCCTAGATAAGCACATCTACAAACATGAGCTCAATGTCTTTCATAGATCAACGAAGCTGCTGGTTTCAATATTTTTGTCACATTTGTGCCGTTCACGACGCTGTGAATGCTGTAGTGGACTCGTGGGCGAGCTTCTCCACGGAATCCAAAGACTTGTTAGAGGCCTTTCACTCGATCCCTAACGTCATTACTCTGTCCGGCGATACACATGACTTTGCTGCCATCGAGTTTAAGTAAGTGCATGGAATTGGACGTACGATCCGCGAGTTCTCCCCAGGTATGTTGCTCTTCGATAATTCGATTTGTATAATTCCGTGCTAAGTACATTCGCAGCCCTCTGAGCATACCGTTCATCCCCACGCTCAGCATGAGATATGAAGACACTTGTAAACACAACGGACGATGATCCTGAGGTGTACCGGCTTTGCAAGCTGGTGCTCCCACCGAGCGTTGAACGACTGTAGAGCTTTGTCAGTGTTGACGACATGTATAAACACTGTCTTCTCGAGGATTGAAACCTCTCAGAGGACGTATCCTTGAAAATGTGTTGTATGATCGATTTTATATATTTTCACTGGCTCACGCGCTTCTCATAGGTTGAACGAAGACATAGCTCGTGAAGTCGGAAACTACAGTTGAATGGTCGAATATTTCCGAAAGGCCGTTGTACGAGTCCTTTCGATGCGCCGTTGCTGACCTGCGACAAACCTTTCTTCCGTTCCACCACCTTTTACTTCCCAACGCCAAATGGCTCTCTCCGCCGCACTCTCTGTGAAATATCTTCTGAAACTCCCTCCAGCGGAGCAGGCAGGACGACTTACACCACAAATTCCAGATTATATCACCCCTATCTATGAGGAGCTCTTGAAGTTCCTTATACACAGCCAAGCTTCCTCTGCCAACGTGGCGCGCTCCCATCTGAGGGACCTGTTCAATGGCGATCCTGTTCCGATACTCAAGGACAATCCACCGAAACTGGTAGTCGCCACGTTCGACTCCCGCGCTCACGCGATATACATACGTCTAGAGGACACCCAAGATATGATCTTCATTAACCAGGTCCTACGCGATAAACTCGAAGTGGTTCCCGCGACTTGGCTGGACAGCCTACACTTGCTCCCACGTCATTGAACTCGCTAAGTGTGCCCTGCTGCATGAGTTGGCCCATTGGTCAATTTATCATGTAGGCGTTGCCATTTTTCGATTTCCTAGTACACCTACTAATCTGTATACCCTTTAGCGTGTGGGGGACATGCCTTCTCCCTTGTATTACATGACGCCGGAAGAAGAACATATCACAGTCACTGAGCAGGTCCAGCGACTTCTCCTCCTTTATACCCCAGCCGAATTTAGAGTCCCTTGGGCGAAAGAACCTGAAGCAGGAGATTGGATCGAGTACCAGACATTCGGCGGCGTAGTCGATCTCGATGAAGAGGGCCACCGTGGGTTTTCTCTTATTCGCATAAAGGTGTTTTGCTCATGATATCAAAAGTTATTGTGCGCACCGGCACCTCCACCTATTCTATGGAACTGGCCACACTCCTCATCAGTCGTAAAGATGTACTTCACAATTTTTCTTCTTCATTCGCCACCGCCGTCCTGTCAAGCCAGGCGTCAGCTTCGCATGGAGAGTTAGAGGACGTGGGCAAATGTGGGACCCATCGCGCTCTGAAGATGCTTGCCACTTGTGAGTACCATGACAAGATCCTCTCATCTTTCGTCTAAAGCCAGCCTTGAACCTCCGAATGGATATCTCGGGATGATGACATGACTCTACGCTTGAAAGAGATAGTCAAGAAGTTGAAGCCAGAACAAGGCGATACTGCTTCAATGATTGATACACTATAGCGCCCCTATCCATACTATTACAGGTTTCTCTATTGCTATTTTACAGTACATTTCATCTATACTGTTACTGCACGATCTGTGTGTCCCATATCAGCCAAAAATCTTACCTAAGCATTGCTACTTGCACTCGACTTTCATGTTGCACATTCAGGCTTTGTTTCCTGCCCTTCTCTCGTCACTGTTTCGGTTGTTTGCCTGGGGTTTTCTGCGCTGGGTACGTTGCCTTAACGCTACCAACGACGACGACGACGCTCATTTATCGACGACAGGCTCCTACTCCATTGCTCTCATATGCATTAGCTCTTTCATTCACTGCGTGGTCTGTGGCCACTCTGGCCACTCCTGTGCCAGTCAAGCATGTAGAAACAGCCGACGAGAAGAAGGAAACCTCAAAGAACGAGTCACTGGTAGGCAGAGACCTCTCTCTGTTAGAGCTTGCTCATAAAAGTCCAGCCATATATTGAAAGCGACGATAATGTCCTCAATGTCATCCTATCTCTCCCATCGTCGTCAAGAACAGTTAGATGGATTACTGGCGGCATTAACTGGTTTGTCTTGCTCGCGGCAGTCGAGCTTATCGCAACTCCATTCCTGTTCCCTGCGTCTGACGTAGTCTTCACCCGCGTCGGCGCTGTTCTCTCGGACAGCGTCAAGATCCACGCCCGTGTTCCCAATGCCGACGATGTTCACATTGTGTGGAGAGAGACGTCCGAACCAGATCTTGCGTGGAAACGCGGCCCACAGATGACCTTTGACGAAGCAAAGGATTGGGTCGATGTTCAGCCTCTCAAAGGGCTCTGGCCAAATACTCACTATGAATGTAAGCAAGCCCCCCTTCCTACGACGAGTCCTGGTCTCAATATCCACAGATTCCCTGGCCATCTCAAATGGCTCTTTACTGCCATATCCTGCTGAACCCATTAAGTTCCACACATTTCCTGACCCTCGACTACCGGGAAACAAGTTCAGCTTCTTGACCACTTCTTGCATGACCACCAACTTCCCCTACGTACCCTTCCAGGGGGACCGTATTGCGGGCTACGACCTCATGAGTGACGCAATTTTCCCTCATGTTGATAGCGAGGCGAATGATACTACATCTCTTACACCCGAGTTTTTGCTTTTTTTGGGTGACTTTATCTATGCCGACGTTCCTATCTATACCGGCGCCACTCAAGAGGACTACCGACGCCTCTACCGCAGGAACTATCAAAGTCCCAGCTTCCGTAAAATTTATGAACGCCTTCGTACGCAATTAATTATGCTCTCATATACTTGCCTCTTACTCCGTTCTATAGCTGTCCTGCATACTTACGACGACCACGAGGTATTTAATTCACCTTTTTTGAATCCGACAAGATTTGACATTCTTAGTTTATCAACGATTTTGCTGGAGATGGTGACGACCTCAAGGCTCCGTTCCTCAACGCATCGAGTGCATTCAAGCTTTACAATGCTGACAGCAACTACGATGGGATTCACAAGGGCCACTACTACTACGATTTCCGTTACGGCGATTCTGCGTTCTTTGTCATGGACACTCGTCGTTACCGCACCTCGGACACTGAAGACCTCTCTTCCCGCGTCATGCTTGGCGATACTCAACTCGCGGCTTTCCACGATTGGTTGTCAAGGGTAAACATTCCTATACAGCTTTGCAGGCATTGAACTCAGCGTCTTTTATAGGTTAACGAAACTGCTGTTTTCAAGTTCGTTGTCACATCTGTGCCGTTCACGACACTGTGGGGCGCGAATGCTGTTGTGGACTCATGGGCCGGGTTCCCCACGGAACGCAAAGACTTGTTAGAGGCTCTCCACTCGGTCCCTAACGTCATTATCTTGTCCGGCGATAGGCATGAGTTTGCTGCGATTGAGTATAACCATGAAACCGGACATACGATCCGCGAGTTCTCCACTAGGTCTGCTGCCATTCGCTTCGTACATGCTTCTGTACTGACTAGATTCGCAGCCCTTTGAGCATGTTCTATGTACCACTCATCCGCACGCTTAGCATGCAAGGCAAGGAGACTGTCAAGAGGACTAAGACGATTGTGAATATGACTGATGATGGTCCCGAGTACGTCGCCGTAGAGGAGGAGATACCTGCTGAACGCGCTCTGAAATACGTCCCCATCGGAAATTACAAATGGTGCGTACTTTTACTCTTGTCATGGTTTAATAGTGGTTGATGGATGAATAGGTCAACTATCAATGTTGATACGACCGACGCTAGCAATCCTACGCTCAATCTAAGCCTCCACGTAGATGGAAAAGTAGCATACAAGTAAGCGACTCCTTCAATCTCATTTTGCAGCGATATTGAATTGTGCACCATCTAGATTCAGCATGACAGGTAGCCCCGTCAAGCTCTCCGTAACCAGCGCAATAGGTGTTTTCGTCTCTTCAGGCATCAAGGACGTGTTTGACAAGATCGGAATACACCCTAGCAAATGGTTTTAGATAATGTTTATGGGCAGACTTTATACTATACTGTGCTACATTTTAGTTTATACATTAGGTTGTGTCCGCTCTTGGGAGAATTGTTGTTGTATTCTGGCGTAGTGCTGCATCTCTGATTCACTGACACTGGGTATGAGGCTATTCAGAGCCAAGGTGAAGTCTGCCACGGTTACGAGGACTGCAATTTCCTCTGGTGAGGCTACTTCGGCTAGGTAGTATTGTGGGGTGATGGGATGAGGGTGGTTGTGGCTCTCGGGCTTCTCGTTGAGGCGTGCTGGAAGGCGTAAGAGTAGGCCCTGGGACATGAGAAACATGGGAAGGGCTCACCTATGACCTTCTCGAGATCCTCAGCCTTGCGAGTCATAGCGTTCAACAACGCATCAGAGCACAGCGCATAGAAATCTGCCCCGGTAAGATTGAACGAACACTTCTCGGCCACTTCTCTCAGGTCCAAATCGGGAGCAAGCCGGAACTTCCTCGTCAACGCCTCAAGGATGTGTAACTGCTCCTCGTGCGTTTTGCTCACTCCGAGGTATAGCATGCGATCAAACCTATAGTACAAAACGTGGTGTTCATATCAGCGCACGGGTAGCTGTAGTACAGATGCTTACCTTCCAGGTCGAAGGAGTGCAGAATCCAAGAGATCAGGACGATTAGTCGCCCCAATGACGAACACGTCGGCACCACCACTGCCAGCCATACCATCGAGCTCCGAAAGTAGCTGACTGACGATTCGATCCATGACACCACCTGAATCCCCATGGTTCCCTCGTTTCGGGGCTATTGAATCCAGTTCATCGAAAAAGATAACGCAAGGCTTCGCATCTCGCGCGCGCTGGAATATCCTCCGGACATTGGCTTCTGACTCTCCTATGTACATGTTCAAAAGCTCTGGTCCTTTCACGGAGAAGAAGTTGAGAGCAAAAGAAGTGGCGACAGCTTTTGCGACTAGAGTCTTGCCGGTACCAGGAGGGCCGTATAAGAGGATACCTTCATGACACGTTAGCAATGTACAATGTATGCAAATGGGAGTAAATGCGATTACCTGAGCGTTTCTTGAATCCATCTGAGAATAGTTCGGGGTAGTCCAAAGGTAACTGGATAGTGTCTAAAATGTCAGCCTTGACATGTGCCAGACCTCCGACATCATCCCAGGAAACATTGGGTATCTTGGGTGCACCGATGCCTTCGGAATAGGATGCTCTAGCTTTGCCTAAAGCCCCTTCAAAGTCAGCGTGGGATATTGAGACGCCTGCGCTGATGATGTCTGCGATTGAATCACGTCTGCTGAGAAGTAAGTACGGATGGGGACCAATAGCCGAAGATATTTACGATAGAACACCAGCTCGCTCGATGGCAGCCAGTTCTGCACGATACACTAGATCGGATAGATCTCCGGCTACAAGGGCTGCCGTTTGAGTGGCAAGAGAGCTTATGGAGACGTCTGGTGCGATGAATTTGCCGACTAGAGATGCTTCCAAAATTTCTAAGCGTTGAGCTTCATCCGGTGCCTTGAAACGACGTTAGACAAGGTACTTAGAAAGTAGTAGTAAATTACAAACCTCAAAGATGATTTCGTGTTTGAAACAGCTAACAAAGTCTGTAGGCAGCTTTGAAGAATCGTTCGAAATGCCACAGACAATGACAGGATAGCCTGTTATTTTCCAACTCTTATGCGCGTCCTCCAGACACTCCTTGAGTACGTTGGCCACAACAGACCCTACACAAGATCAGTCAGAGCAACCATTTATGATTCTGCCAGTATCTACCTGTTTTAGATTCTGCGCCCTGCTTGTTGGCGAGGCCATCCAGTTGTCGAAGGATGACCAAACAAGGAGAACAATCGATAGCCTTTTCGAAGCGAGCGCGCAAAACGCCCTCAGTGTGCGCATCATTATCTCCAAGAGCATCATAGCAGTTGATCTAAAAACAATGCTCTAAGCCGACGATGTCTACGATGAGAACTGTATGTAAATACCTCCAAAACGTGAATCCCAAGTAATCTGGCCACCGTACGTGCCGTGCTGTATTTCCCGGATCCTCTGGAACCACTTAAGAGTGCTGTCAATGGGAGGTTGTACGACGCGGTATGTTTGCCCAATATGACCGAAGCCATGTCCAAGAGCTTTCCCAAAGCGCTGTGAGTACCAGATGGAGGTTTGATGTTCACTGATTTGAGAAACGTATCTGAAGGCTGAATGTAAACACAAAGAGCGTTACGGGGTCAACAGGACGTACCCGAGCACAGGTAGGACGATACATCTGGAACTCGTGCACGTTCTAAGCCAGTCTGGTTCATCTGGGTCGAAGAAGGGTCAAACCAGCAGCCCAATTCCCCTAGCGCTGAGCCCAGATAAGCATCGGGGGACAAGTTTTTGTCTGTGGCGATGACCTCGTAGTCCACGTTTGATATCAGGAAGAAGGCGACTTCGTCTGTGCGCTCTTGACCGTCTCTATGAACCATTCATGAGTATATTCTGGAGATATGGGGGTATGACTGACAGGTTTATAGACGTCGATAAATCAGTTCCATTGACTGTCCGCCTATCGCTGTTGATGGGCACGTAGATGATGTCCCCGGACTTGACAAGCTTAGTCTCTTCCTCGAACTGCGATTTGAGACCGGCTAGGAAAGCTTGTTGGTAGGTTCTATCCACAGATATAGGAGATGCTATTCGAGCCACGGTAACTGCGCGAGCGGTTGGTATCACTGGCTGACCAGAACCGAAAGGACTGGGAAATAATTTGACTATCCCAGAGTTCTGCCAATGATCTCCACATATATTGTGGACTAATGTTGGTGACGCGGTGATATTCCCTCTAGGAGACACCGTTAGTTTCTCTGTGAAACGTGGCAGACAGAAAAAACTTACACGAGCTCGACGATTTCGTCGTCTGCTACAACGCGTACCAATCGCGATTTTGAGCTGCTTTCACAGCGAATTACGGCCTATTGAAGACATAAGTAGGTGAAGATGATGCATAACAACCAAATTACCCAATCTCCATTCAGAGAACCTATCCGACCCAAATCAGTTGTACGAACATAGACTGTGCGATCCTCAAGGATTGCAGGAGGCTTAACACCGAGAGGGCGTAGGTGAAAGTTCGATGTGTGGGAGCTCTCTGGCAATGCACTGTCCTCCGAGTCGCTATCAGTGGGGATGTGCCCGTTTCCGTCGATGGGATACTGAAATGGCTGGCCCATAGAGCTTGCCAAGAAGTCCTCACCGATCTCTATTCTGTCCCCGTCGCTTTCTGCGGGCTCATTCAACGGTGAACACGACAGCAGGGACGGCGCGTAGCCGTCTGCTGCGGGGGATATAACGAAAGTAGTCCTTTGCATCTCGCAGTATCCCTGGAGGACCGGTTCAACCATGTCGACCTGGAAGTGTAGCGGTTTCTCCTCGTAGCTAACAAAGCCATTTAGATGACCAGCCAATTCACTGGCGTCGCATGTGTAAACTGTCGCCTGACGAAGGATACGTTGGGAATTGCACAACCAGTTTTCCAAACGAGATTGGTTTGCAATGGCAGCCTCATACGCCTCCGCGGTTAAGGCGGTGATGAAGACCTCTGTGAGAAGAATGGGGTTGACGGATGTGATTGCTAGACACGGAGTAGTAGATCGTCGTTGGAGGACTGCGGCTGGAAATATGAGCGGGTATTTTTGTGACCATGTTGGGTGAATGGCTATTTGGCCTTCCTATACGTGGTTTAGACGACGAACGGATCTGACGCATATTATACTGACTGTAACATTCTCATCCAAGAAAGCCCAAGTTGAGATTGAGGGCAATCTGTTAGAACCGGAAATTGTTTTTGTTATATTGGATATTGAAATGCAGATCCTATCAGTCGCGTCGTTGGTGGCAAGCGAGTCCCAGAGTATCTGTCCAACGAGGAGAGTGTCCTGAGCAGCGTCGTCGTCGTCTCTGGCGACGAACGCGACATTTACCGATGTCGGCTTGTCGTAAAAGAGGCTCATGGTCGTTGGAAGACAACCGACGCGAGTTCAAGACGAGGGAAACGGTTAAGAGTGCCATACCTCGGGTAGGGACGAGTGATGCCGGGTCATGTGAATAAAAAGTTAGCGCGTGTGGCGCGTCGGTTTAACGCGCAAATACAATCGACATTACCCCACCATGAACGGGCAAGAGTCAATGTACCCGACCCACTTTAATATTCGCTTCTCTAAGGTGGACGCCGATTATTAATCGGCGTGATCAACTCTCTTCAGTACCACCATGTCCGTTCTTCGTCAAGCACCTATCCTTAAGCCATTCTCTCTCGCTCTTATACAACTGGGAAGCATTGGCGCAGACAAAAAGGCGAATCTTAAGCATGCTCGAGACAAAATACTTGAGGCTGGCTCCAAGAAACCTGACCTGATTGTCCTACCTGTCAGTGTTAACACTTCTTACAAGCCGTCTTACTGACCAGAAACGATGGCACCAGGAATGTTTTAACTCTCCATACGGACATGTTCACTTCCCCGTCTACGCCGAGAACATCAACTTTGTTCCCGGCAAACCATACGATGTCTCCGCCAGCAGCAGTGAATCCGTCAAAATGCTCTCTGCTGCCGCAAAAGAGACTGGGGCTTGGCTTATTGGAGGTATGTGGGATGGTACTCAGCCTTGCAACGCCTAATACAGCCTACCAAGGATCAATTCCTGAGCGAGAAGTTGAGACGGACAATGTGTACAACACTTGCACCGTCTATAGCCCGGAGGGTAAGCGGCATTAAACCACCATTCATAGCGTAGCGGCTGATATAGAGCAGGAGAGCTTGTGACGATCCACCGCAAGGTACATCTATTCGACATTGACATTCCCGGCAAGATCAAGTTCAAAGTAGGTCTATCCTGTGGAGTTAGAGAGTCGGTGCTTACAGCGAGATCTAGGAGAGCGAGACGCTCACCGGAGGAACGAAGACTTCCCTATTTGATACTCGTAAGTCTGGTCTTAAACGAATGAGCGCGCCTTTGACCTGCCATAGCATTTGCTCGGATTGGTCTCGGCATTTGCTACGATATACGGTTTCCTGAGCTAGCTATGATCGCGGCCAGATCTGGTAGGTCGCTCTATATCCCTTCTCTTATCGCTACTTGAATTATCGGAACAAGGATGCCACATGCTTGTATACCCAGGCGCGTTCAACATGACGACTGGGCCGCTTCACTGGGAACTCCTCCAACGAGCCCGGTAGGTTATTCGTTTGTAGTTACGAGCGCCTGGCTAATCATTACGCAGCGCTGTTGATAATCAGATATACGTCGCTATGTGTAGCCCTGCTCGTCAGATAGGTGCAGGATATGAAGCGGTATGTGGCGCCCTTGTACTCTGGTTCAAACATTTATTTACTCATCTTCGCAGTGGGGACACTCCATGTTGGTCGACCCGATGTAAGAAGTCTTCTAGATGTGTTTGTTTCTATATGCTCATTCCTCCAAGGGCCAAAATTGTGTCTGAAGCTCAAGACGGGGAAGAAATCTTATATGTTGACGTCGGTAAGTTCGCAGTCGTTATCATTCAGCGATCACCACCTTAACGTTTCGTAGACCCAAAGACGTTCGAGGACGCGCGGTCGGGTATCCCTGTCACCAAGCAGCGGCGGTTCGACGTGTACCCTGATGTTAGTGCTTAGTAGAAGAGAGCGTGTTGAAGATCATTGCGGCGCGGTCGAAAAGAGACTGTGCAATTGAGGACAGTAAGCAGAATTAGCAGTGAATGAAAGTAGTTATGACAAAGAGGCTATTCGCTGTGCTCAGAGTAATTCAGTGCTCAGCATCGTTTAGGGGTTTGTCGGCGCCTCGGGATGTTGAGGCTGTGTCCGCTTACCTCATCTTGTTTGGAGAGAGTTGGCGATCCAAATAAAGCCAACCTTCGTTTCCCGCACCCACCTCCATCTTAAAAGTCAGTCGTTTGCTGGCCATCTGCGTTTCTTTCCCTCTTACCACCACCACAGATCGTCGAATAGCAGCCATGGAAGAAGAAGTCGCAGCTCTCGTACGTTATCGCGTCGCTGCTCGTCGAGTTATCGCTCATCTCTTGTCCAGGTTATTGACAATGGTTCGGGAATGTGCAAGGCTGGCTGTATGTTCCTTCTTCTCTCTTTTCGCGTCACTTTTACTGACCTTTTCTTCAGTTGCCGGTACGAAATATTCGTCTGGGCTGAGGGCTACGTGGAACTAATAAATCGCTTTAGGTGATGATGCCCCTCGCGCGGTTTTCCCGTAAGTCGGTGCACTGTACCCCCTCGGTTTCTTCTCATTCGTTGCAGGTCCATCGTTGGTCGTCCTCGCCACCAAGGTGTCATGGTCGGAATGGGCCAGAAGGACTCCTATGTCGGGTGCGCAGCCACATCGCTCTCCATCGATCTTCGTCGCTAAATTGACTTTCTCAGTGATGAGGCGCAATCCAAGCGTGGTATCCTCACCTTGAAGTACCCCATTGAGCACGGTATCGTCACCAACTGGGACGACATGGAGAAGATTTGGCATCACACTTTCTACAATGAACTCCGTGTCGCTCCAGAAGAGCACCCTGTCCTCTTAACTGAGGCTCCCCTTAACCCCAAGGCCAACAGGGAGAAGATGACCCAAATCATGTTCGAGACGTTCAACGCCCCCGCGTTCTACGTTGCCATCCAGGCCGTCTTGTCCCTCTATGCTTCCGGTCGTACCACTGGTATCGTCCTCGATTCCGGTGATGGTGTCACCCACACCGTCCCTATCTACGAGGGTATGCTAACTCACCGCCTCCGAATGGACAACAAACTAATACATTCATAGGTTTCTCTCTTCCTCACGCCATCCTCCGTCTCGACCTTGCCGGTCGTGACCTTACCGAATTCCTTATCAAGAACTTGATGGAACGTGGCTACCCATTCACCACCACTGCGGAGCGTGAAATTGTCCGTGACATCAAGGAGAAGCTGTGCTACGTCGCGCTCGACTTTGAGCAGGAGTTGCAGACTGCTGCGCAGAGCAGTGCTTTAGAAAAGAGCTACGAATTGCCCGATGGTCAGGTTATCACCATTGGAAACGAGCGATTCCGTGCACCCGAAGCGCTCTTCCAGCCTGCATTCCTCGGCCTTGAAGCTGCTGGTATCCACGAGACCACGTACGTTGTATTGTGCTTTGAACTTGGCATGGTGTTGACTTTCGCTTCAGTTACAACTCGATCTTCAAGTGCGATCTCGATATCCGTCGCGATCTATACGGCAACGTTGTTCTGTCTGGTGGTACCACCATGTTCCCTGGTATTGCCGATCGTATGCAGAAGGAGTTGACACAACTGTCGCCTTCCAGCATGAAGGTTCGTATTCTTATGTTAAAATTTCAAGTGCCTACTAACTCGTGTTATAGGTCAAGATTGTCGCTCCTCCCGAACGTAAATACTCTGTCTGGATTGGTGGATCCATTCTCGCGTCGCTCTCCACTTTCCAGAACTTGTGGTGCTCCAAGCAAGAGTACGACGAGAGTGGCCCTGCTATTGTGCACCGCAAATGCTTCTAGGGGGTTGATACTGATGGTTTTGGTCGTTGTAATGAGGATAGGAACATGGAATTCTTTAGCCTAGATGTAATGAAATGAAACGTTCACGTCGTTCGAAATGACATTTATGTTTTTACGTCGGCTTGCATGTTATCTCCTGACCATCACCATCAACATTGCTAATGTCAACATCAAGTACTGTCAGAGCAGAGCGCGTCTCTCTGGACACTGCAGGCGATCTTGACAGAATAAAGGCCAGCTTCTTGGAGCATTTCCTTCAAGTTGTTGAAGACGAGACGCGGGAGCAAGGCGGGAAGGAGAGTGACCGAAAGGCATTATTTAAGCACGCCAAACATGTGAGGGCCAGTGAACCATTTCACTCTTTCAAGGGCTTATCGACGCGTCAAACAGCGAGTAGACGATCTATTCGATCGGGTACAGCCTAATCTAAGGATCAACGGGCAAGAGTACGCAACTGGGAAAGACAAAGGAGGTGCGTCCAGCGCGTCTCTCTGTTGTCGGCGTTGATTTAGTTTGGCAGATACAGAACCCTTTGACGAGGCGTTGGACAGACTGATCTGGTCGTTAGCTGACAGTCGGCTGGGGTGGCATAAGATGCTATCTGCGACGCGTCGAACGGTGCCGAGGGAGATTGAGGAGAAGCTTGTTGCGGTGCAGCGGAAGCGGGATCCTATCGCGCAGCTGGACGACGATGAGGATGTTGATATGAGCCCGGTGGAGCTTGAGCTGGATGCTGGGGATGCAGGTAAGTTTGATGATGTTGCTATTGAGCACAATTTCATGTTGTCGGCAGCTCTGGAAGCAAGGCATGCACAAATTGAAGCAGAGATGCGCAAAGCGAGCGCCGTCGGGGGTGAACTTGGCCAAGTAAGTGCTTCCAACGCTTGCAGTACGATATACCAACATCCCTACGCAGAGTCTCCCTAAATACACGGAGCGCACACAACGGTTAGAAAAGGTGGCTGCGGATATTCGAATAACATAGTTTTTTGGGTGGTGAATTGATACAAGTTGCAAGTACAACATCATGAGCCTCGATAGCCGCCGCCGCCTCCACCGCGGAATCCACCGCCGCCACGTGGAGCTCCCCGGCCGAAGCCGCCTCCGCCACCCCGGGACGAGAACCCGCCCGCTCCGCCGCCCCGCCCGCCAAAGCCGCCTCCGCCGCGGGGTGCGCCACGTCCAAAGCCTCGTGAGCCCCCACGCGGTGCGCCTCGGGGGGCACCGCGCCCGAATCCGCGTCCTCCCGCTGGTCCTCCTCGTCCGCGTCCGCGTTCTGGAAATATATAAAGTCAGTCAAACAAAAAAGACGCAGTGTTGAAGCATACTTGTTACACCTACAATATCCTGTTAGCAAGGTACATGTAAAGCAAAGAAAGACAGACGCACCACCAGCAAGTTTCGGCTTGGGCAGGAATCGCTCGATAGGCAGCAGCTTGTCCTCGCCAATGTACACCTTGTCCCCTTTTTGAAAGCTATTCGCGACGATCCCCGCCTCCATCTTTATCGAAAAGAACACTTGGTTTATTGGCCCGAGGATCTCGTCCACTTTCCCGATCACAGATTTATTTTGCAGATAGATGGGTGCGTTAAAGTAGGGCACTTTGTCGGTCGATGTTGATGAGCACACCATCTCGTCTTCGCATGCGTGCACGAATGTTCCCATTTCTGTTCCTTTTCAGCGCCCGGTGCACTTTTTTAAAGAGCAGGGAGAACTCACCGAGGACGGTATCTGGTGGGCCCGAGTTGTAGCTTTGGTAGCCACCTCGTCCACCGCCTCGTCCACCGCCACGACCTGTTCGTCCGTATAAACATCAACAAGATGATTGAAATGCCAGTCTACGAACCACCAGCGCCGCCTCTGAATGAGCCTCTTGAACCGCCGCGATTCATTGTCGTGATGGATTAAAGCAAGTTTTTTCGCACAGCCACAGGGTCGCACAGAGCTCATAAATTAATGCTACACGATAACACACTCATCCTTCGCCTGCTGTCGAGTAGGTCGAGCAACATTCAGTCGTTTATTACCCATACGCTTCATCTCCGTCAGTCGGTTCATCGCCCGCTTATTTCCTTGCGCTGTAAAAAAAAAAAGGATTGTCAGTACGAAAAAAGTTCAGAAAAATAAAACAAACAAACCTGCTGCACGCATGTACCACCGCTTGGAAAACTCGATATCCTGCTTAATCCCAATGCCCACCTCGGCATAGTATCCAACAGCATACTCAGCCTTGCTCAATCCCTTGTTCGCAGCACGCCGAGCCCACAAATACGCTTCGGAATCACTCTGCTTCAACACCCCCTCACTCCCAGTCAAATACCACCCACTCAACGCAAGCTCAGCCTCCGCATCACCCTTCTCCGCGGCCTTGGTGTACCACGCGATCGACCGTCGCGGATCGACCGGACAGCTCAGCGACCCATACTCATAACACTGCCCGAGCTTGAACTGCGACTGCGTGTACCCCAGATGGGCCGCCTGAGTGAACAGCTGTTTCGCGAGCGCTGGATCGAGCGGGACGATCTGCCCTTGCTCATGCAAGATCCCCAGCTCGTGCAAGGCATGCGGGTTCTCCTCATCCGCCTGCTCAGCTGCGCGTCGCAGCCACCCCACCGCCTCCCGAGGGTTCTTCTGTTCTCCCAACGACCCGTGAAGAAGAATCATGCCCAGCTTGTACATCGCAGCCGTATCCCCCAAAGACGCAGCCTTCCGGTAAAAAGCAGCGGCGCGAGTGGGCTCTTTGCGAGTACCGGCTCCGATTTCGTTACAGACCGCGACGCGGTAGCACCCAGCCGCGTGATTCTGCTTCGCAGCTTGGAGATAGAGATGATAAGCCCGTTCATGATCGACCTGCAGCCCGAGGGACCCAGTGCCGTAGCAATTAGCCAAAAAGAACTGCGCCTCGTCGTACGCCTCCCCCTGCGTAGCCAACCGGCGAACCACCTTGAGTGATTCGGTAATCAAAACTTCGCTGTATTTTTTTGCAGAGCGTTGATCCTTTGACGATGCGCGTATTTTACGGGCAGCGTCGATGAGGTACTTTGCGTAGAGGAAGTGTGCTTCTGGATCTGGATCGGCTTTGATACGCTGTCGGTATTGGTCGATGTATTCCTTGGTATAGGGAGGCGCGCTGAGGTCGATGGCCTTTGTGGTTTGACGCGACGTGGGGGCGAAGGATTCTTGGTGTTGCAAGGGTGGACGGGTTTCGATTTCGCTGGAATCGTCGATGGGTGGTAGTGAAGGTACTTGATGGCTGTCATTAGAAGAGGGCATGTGGGGAGCGGAATGACTACTGATGAGCGAGGCTTCGCTGCCGCTGCCTCGGTATGAAGGGTAGTTTGAACCATAGCTAGGTTGTCCGTGGGGAGGAGGCGGGTGTTGGGGATGTTGTTGTTGATGAGGATGAGGATGAGGATATTGTTGAGGATGGGGATGTTGTTGAGGATGCATCGGGCCTGGAGGCGGATGCGCACCGGGAGGAGGACCCATTCCGAGCACGTTGGACGCTGCAGCGTATAGCGGATTATACCCGTTCGGATTCGGCGGCATGTATCGCTGCGATGGATGCATCTGAGGCTGTTGTGCATGTCCATACCCCACGCTCTGGTCGTCGTACGAGTACATACTCGCGTTATCGTGGTACTCGTAACTGCCATGCATCGACACAGGGCTGTCTGTCATGTACATCGACGAGCCGTCGGACGGCGGATAAGGATGTTGCTGTCGCGAGGGAACGCCATAATTTGGCGCTGGGGGCAGCCCGTTTGGCTGGCGTTGCGAAGGGTGTGAACGCAGCGACGACTGGGCAGACTGGTACGAGCGCATCGACATGGACGAGGCTGAGCGAGCGATGGGGTCGTGTCCTGCTGAGGTGTGTAGCAAGGGTGGTCGGCGCTGGTCGTGGATGGACATTGCAGAAAAACTGTCTAGCGCGACGCTGGGGTCGAATGCTGGCACTGGAGGCGCCTGGTCGTACGACGGAGGACCATCGGTTGGTAGGGAGGGCACTGAACGATTGTTGTGGTACATTAACGCTGTATCGACCGTTAGCGATGAGGACAACGAGCATGAATGGTTGTCTTACGACGTACGCCGTCCACGGCGCCATCCTCAGAAATGGGCGGCATTGCGCGACCGTCGTTGTGGTTGATGGAATTCGGTCGGGACGACGACGGCGACGACGACATGGTGGTAGGGCTTGAGGACGTGATTTCCCACGCTCCTCTCGCTTGCTCGCTCGTTCGGTTTTAGCTAACATACAGTAGTATTCTCATATTGTCTATAGTTTGGGTGTTATACATTCATTTATACTCCGTTTAAGCACTTTTCTCACTCAATTCAACTACGCCGGGAAGAGCCTTAAAAGCGTAATCAGTCAATTAGACCATCAACGAGAACTTTAACTGACCTTGCCCTCAAGGAGCTCCAAGCTAGCGCCTCCACCAGTACTGACATGGCTTAGCTTGTCTTCAGCATTGTGTTGCGCCACGACCGTAGCAGTGTCGCCTCCACCGACGATGACGACAGCTCCATTCTTGGCAGCTTCAATGTTCGCCTCCAATAGAGAAGTAGATCCAGCAGCAAAGGCAGGGAACTCGAAGACTCCGGGGGGTCTGGCGGACGATGAGTGAGGGCCCAGAAAAGACATTAGATAGACTTACCCATTCCAGAGGATGGTCTTGGCTTCTAGGACCGTGGCACGGAAGAGTTCTCGACTTTTTGGGCCAGCATCAAGACCCATCCAACCGTCAGGAATGCCCTCTTGCTCAGTTGCAGTTCCAGTCTACAATGCATGAATACACATTTGGCAGGAATGAAGAGGAGCATACCGTAGCATTCTTATCAAACTTGTCTGCAGTGACGTAGTCGACAGGGAACACAATCTTGACACCATTCTTCTTTGCCTTTTCAACTAATCCAGCAACCTTTTCAGATCCAGGTTGGTCGAACAGCGAGTTACCGATCTGGAATGTATTGTTAGATTCTTATGGAAACAACGAGTAAAGTCACGAACAGAAACGTTCTCCAAAGTCTTCTTGAAGGTAAAGGCCATTCCACCACAGATGATAAGGGAGTCGACCTAGGACGTGTAAGCAGATAATTGAACAGCAATTCCGCCATACTTACCTTGTCCAGCATGTTGTCGATCAGTTGAATCTTGTCCGAAACCTTAGCACCACCGAGAATGGCAAGGAAAGGACGTTCTGGCTTTTCGAGAGCCTTGGCAAAGTACTCGAGCTCCTTCTTGACGAGGAAACCAGCCGCGCGCTGGGGAAGCTTGACGCCGACCATGCTAGAGTGGGCGCGGTGGGCAGTACCAAAGGCATCGTTGACGTAGACGTCACCAAGACGGGTAAGGCCCTCGCGGAATTCCGCGACCTTGGTGGGGTCAGCCTTCGTTTTGCTGCCATCCTTGTTCTTGGCTGAACCCTCCTCTTCGAGGTGGAAGCGAAGGTTCTCGAGGAGGATGACGGCTCCTGAGGATGCGTCTGCCACGGCCTTTTCGACGTCTGGGCCAACAGAGTCGTGCAGGAAGGTAACTGGCTTGCCGAGCTGTTTCTCGAGCTCTGCAGCGACTGGCTTGAGAGAGTACTTTTCGACGACCTTGCCATCTGGGCGGCCGAGGTGGGACATGAGGATAACGGCAGAGGCTCCTGATGGCTGGTCAGAGAAGCCTTGTGGTATGGTGAGTACTCACCCTGCTCAATCGCGTATTTTACGGTGGGCAAAGCGGCGACGATGCGCTGTAAGATGGTTAGGACGGTGTATGGGTTATCAGAGGGGACTCACGGCTGGATTTGTTATTTTTCCATCTTGGATGGGAACGTTAAAGTCGACGCGAATGAGAACACGCTTTCCTTTGAGATCCAAGTCAGTAATAGCGAGTTTGTTGGAAAGAGACATGATGGTGAGCGATTGGGAGACACTCGGGTTAGGGTTCTTGTCTTTATACCTTGCACTCGTCCAGTCTAGGTCCTGTCTTGCCCAAGCCTTCACTCTGGATGGCGGCCACGTCCAATACACTCGGCCTCGACTTTAATCAGCTCAAAATCAACGATGAAGCGACAGCAGCGACGACGACGACGTCCAGCAACGATGAGCAGCCAGTAAACGACCCCCAGGAAGGCGGCGACCAGTCCAAACCAACGCCGGAGAAGAAGAAACCATATGTAAATCCTGACCGCGTGAATACTGGAGGTGCACAACGGGTACGCTGGTCTGCGCACTGGACGTTGCTATCGCTGACCACCGGTCTGATAGGACAAGCTGAGCGAGGAGGCTCTCAGCGAACGTATGGCGCGTATAAAGGAGCAGAACGAAAAGATCAAACAACGTCGAATTGTGCGCTGCATTTCACAATCTACCGGCTGCATTCGTTGACTGTATCTTCCAGGATGTTATTGCAGATGAAGACGCGTTCAAGCAGACCCAGCAAGCCGAGCGCCTTAAGCAGGTGCACAATCGCAAGGTGCAGGCCAACGTTGACCGTGCGCGCGAGCAGAGCGCAAAACGCAAGTTGGAAAAGGTTCAAAGCCGGGAATGGGACTCTGGCAAGCCGGGTGTCGGTGGTGATTGGAAGCGGAAGCAAGAGGACAGCAAAGAGACTGCACCGACGACAACGACAACGACGAAGACGACTGACTCGCCTGCTTCTCCAAGCAGCGAGTCCTCAAGAGGCGCGCGCGGAGGCAGAGGAGGCAGAGGGCGCGGTCGTGGTGGCGCAAGGCAGCCTTCGTCGCCGTCGGTAGCGTCGCCGACACCTTCCACAACGACTGCAGACTTGGCCCCTGCGCCAGCGACGACGGATACCCCAGCAGCGACTGCTGTTTGAATTGAGGATTATCGGAATAATGTACCATGTTTTCTGTATCTCTGCTATCTCTTTCTCTTACCATCATCATTCAAATATGGGCCGTGGCATCCTCTTGACCGCCAACCTGCCCCAACTTCAGAATCTCATTAAAAGAGATCCAGCAGCGTACAAGGAAGAGTTTCTCCAGCAATGGACGCACTACAACAGTGTTCGCCAAATTTTCCTGCTCAACCCAAATGAACATGCACACGATTTTAGAGAGCTGGTCACTTTTATTTCTCAGGTATTTTTTTCCTCTTCAATCGCTTGTCAATCCCTCATCGTAGCAAAGGTTGCCCCATGTTATCCAAAAGAAACCGCAGAGTTTCCTGCCCAGCTCTCAACGCTCTTGCTTGAAAACTATGGCACCCTCTCGGCGGACACTCGCAAGTCAATCGTCCAAAATCTGGTTATGCTTCGCAACAAAAATGTCATAACATCCATAGAGTGCGTCGAACCCAGTCTCTATCCATATCTAAACCTTACACTCTCTCAGATTGTTAAAGACCCTCTTCCCTATTCTGCCTCGCACAACCTCTTCTACCCTTCGCTCGTCAATACGCAAGACTATTCTCTCTGACATACGGACCGCAAACGCACATGCCACGAATCACAAACTAAATCGGGCAATGCAAGCAATGCTGTTTGGAATGGTCGAGCGAGGGATGGACGGGGAGGTAGTTGGCGACAAGGGTAAGCTACGTGCATCCACTGGTCCGTCCTCCGTCGCAAATGGCAATGGACAGGATGCCATGTGGGCTATCGTCTTGACGAAGGAGTTATGGCGCAAAGGCATTTGGTAGGGAATTTATATAATCAAGAGTGAATCATGCTGACCTGCTTAACAGGACCGACACCAAGCCAGTTTCAATCGTCGCACTTGCCTGCTTCCACCCAGTTATAAAAGTGCAGAGTGCCGCCATCCACTTTTTCTTGGGCAGTGAGGAAGAAAAACCGGATAGTGACGATGAAGACGAAGAGGCAAGAAGATTTATTTTCTTCCTCTTGCTTCGTCTAACTTTACACTAGCCCCTTGACGTCAAAGGTCTACACCATCGCCGCGAGATCAACAAAAAGACGACGAGTGGTGCGAAGAAGCTACAAAAGCAACTCACGAAGCAGAAAAAGGTACGTGGTCTCTTGCTATGGATCATCTATCTCTCACATCGCATCCAGAAATTGCATAGCAAAAAGGACCACGTCAATCCCAACTTCCCTGCTCTGCAACTGTTAAACGATCCCCAAACATTCGCCGAAAAGCTTTACGAACTTCTCAATCGTTACGACAAGCGATTCTCCCTCGACCACAAAATCCTCATAATGCAATTACTCTCCCGCGTCATGGGCGCCCACAAGCTCTGTGTCCTTGGATTCTACACATATATCGTCAAGTACCTGACACACCATCAACTCAGAGTCCCTGCTATCCTCGTCAGCCTCGCTCAGTCGGTACACGACCTCACCCCACCAGATGCGCTGGTACCAGTGATCCAAAAGATGGGGCACGAGTTCGTGCATCCTGGTGTGGCTAGCGAAGTCATCGCAGCTGGTATCAATGCCATTCGGGAAGTGTGCAGGCGGCAGCCTTGGGCCATGGAGGAGGACATGTTGAGCGATTTGATAGAATACAGGAAATCGAAGGACAAGGCGGTTACCTCTGCAGCTCGGGGTCTCCTGCAGCTGTACAGAGATGTCAACCCTGGAATGCTCAAGCGACGAGAGAGGGTGAGTTATGTTCTTGATGCTAACTCTTTGGTTGCTGACTTTGATGTTTAGGGCAAAGATGCGAGTATGGGGATCGCTTCTGGGTCTACTCCACTGCCCTTCGGCTATAGTGCTGAGGCTGCAGTGGATATTGAGGGGCTTTCGGTAAGGGCGACAGTTTGCAACAATGGTTGAATTCTCATCTATTCCTTTTAGCTTTTGGAAGATCACTTCAAGGAGCTCCGGGGCGAGGAAGGAGTCGATCTTGAGGAGAATGAAGATGACGAAGACTGGGGCAACTGGGACGTTGATTCTGACGATTCTGATTCCGATTCTGAAGACGGTTGGATGAATGTCTCCGACGATGGCAAAGACTTGGAGTTGAGCGACAGCGACGACGAGGAAGACAAATCCAAAAAAGACAAGGGCGAAGACGAAGCGAATGCACAAGCAGAAGAAGAGCCTGAAGCCCGGATATCAACTCTTGCCACGACCAAGGTATGTTTTGAAGCTCCTTTTGGTACTTGCGTTGACTGAGAGACGTTGCAGATTCTGACACCAGCTGATTTCGCAATGCTCAACGAGCTACGAATCAAAGCGGCTACCAAAGCTGTAGAGAGTGGAGGCGGAACCAAAGCGAAACGAAAGCTGGCTGATCTGGAGGCGAAGCAAAAAGCTAACCAAGGACAGCAGGAGGACAGCTTTGTGTCCGAGAATGATATTCTTGGACCTCGTAAGAAGGCCAAGGCGGACTATGCGGAGCGCATGGAGTCGATAGCGAAAGGTCGGGAAGGGAGAGAGAAGTTCGGTTCACGCAAGGGCAAGAAGAACAAGGAGGCGCCGAGTAGTTCAACGAATCGTGAAAAGGCGAGGAACAAGCCTATAATGATGATCTTGGGCAGTGGGGCGGTGCAGGGCAAGAAGAAGGCGTCGTTGAGGGAGAAGCAGCAAAAGCTGAGGGCGCATATCGTCAAGGCGAAGAAGATGAAGCATTAGTGTATGTGAATGTTCATTCCGTGTAAGTTGCATGCGTCTACATTTTTTCAGAAATTGAGATGCGATCTCGTCTTGTCCTTGTCCTTTTCCCACGCCATGCCTTGCGAAGCTGCTGCTGCAGAAGGAGCTAATCTTCGTTCACCACGTATCGAAGAACAGCCAAAACCAGTCAAAACCAGTGACACACCTGTGTCCAAGACGGTGCGTTCGCTTTTCTTAGCTGCCATCCAACGTCGATTTTTCGTTTTTCGCTTGTACTGGCCGTGGCCCCTATAACTACTCGCTTGCATGATCTCTTATATGTCGCTCAGAGTCCGGATGAAACCCACATCCATCGCATTTACGCCAAGTCATGGGGTGCAGACTACAACGAGCTCTTCACAGCACGAGAGTTGGATGGCAAGAAATGGACGACGCTCGATTTGTACCCCGAACCCGAAGCCACTTTTCCGCACCTTCCCGAATACATTCTCATTCGAGAAGAATACAAGGTCGCGTTAGATATTATACATGACTATCATTGGAACGACGCGGCGGGCGAAGATCTAAACGACAAATATGGCGCGCCTGAATTTGTTAGTATCCCGTACTGTGGCAATGCGCAACCTGCATCACTCAGCACCACCGACGACCTCGGTACTTTGTACGTTACTTCTGGATTGACAGAAGCTACCACTAACAGGCGACGGATTGCGCATAGGGATCCAGAGGAGTCCCAGAGCCTGAACGATGATACGCCTTCCGTGACACGCTTGTCGATAGATTCGGCGAGTGGGAAATCCTCCCCAAGTGAATTCAATTTCTCTCTTATCATTTGCGGGCACCCTGGTATTGGTAGGACCTCACTGTCCTTCTAGATAGGCTGGGAGACTGACGTCCTTCCAGGAAAAACATACCTGCTCTATGTTCTCCTCTCTCTGCGATGCTTGGCCCGCCGGCCGACCTGGTTCATTGACCAGCATGGATACTTTTATTGCAGCGAGAATGGCGTCGAGATCTTTCTGAACGAGCAAGCGGCTTCTTCGAGGTTCAGAGCCACCGTCACGAATCGGAACGTCTGGTGTCTCCTCAATTCCGATGATCCACATAGGGCGCCCAGCCATTTCATCGTGTCCAAGAATCAGGGCTTCCTGATTCAAGCTGCCTCTCCTAGCCATTTACATACAGGATGGTTCGCAAAATCCTCCCCACTCAATTTGGTGAGGAAAGTCTTTCTGCAACCCCCGACATTGGACGAGTTTACCGCAATGTCAGTTTTCTTAGTTAATTATCGTCATCTATGCCTTGACCTCGTTATTACAGAGCTGAGTTTACCACTCCACACTTGAAAAAAGACGACGTGGTTGAGTTCTATCAAAAGTTTGGGCCGTCCCTCCGTGTCGGTCTTGAGTACGCTGGAGGAAGGCTGTCAGAATGGGAGGACGTCGTTATAACGACCATCCAAAGCTTGTGGTGGGAAAGACTTTTCACTGTTTTGTACTCCGAGAGAGTGGAACGAGAATCGGGTTCCCACCGCGTCGTCCTCATCGTCGCCCAACCTGGCTCTCGCACCACGAGCATATGTGTCCTGATGACCGAATATGTGCAACATCTAGTCGAGCAACACAAATCGTCCAACTGGGAACACGACATTAACATCATGTATCAAAAGTTTATTTCAGATCCTTATACGCGCTGGCCTGCAAGCTGGGTGTTGGACTACGGACTGCACCGTCTATTTTCCCATCCAGGTGTCTGGACGTTGACCAAGCTCGAGAAGAAGGACTCACCCTTGGGACTTGTCAATCAGCATTGGACGGTCCCCTCCTCTTCACATTCCCTTTTCCTCACCGTCGGCGATCCCGTCACCCAACTGTCCTCGGACCAGCCGACCAGTCTTCCTAGCCTTGATCTGACGACCTACGTGTTCTCACCCCTCGACCAGATCGATCTCATTGGTCACAGCGGATATTACAGACCATCATCGATAACCCATGCTACTTGTGATGCCTTCATCTACGACTCGGGGAGCCGTACGGCGTATGCTCTCCAGGCGACCGTTAGTGGTAGTAATGCAATGGGAGCAGCCGGGCTTCGCTGGTTGAACCGGCTCCCAGGTGTCGACAAAGTCATTTACATTGCTGTGACTTCGGAGCACAACATCGATCTTTCTTTTCCGACTTGTGACAGGTTTCGCTACCTGGGCCGAGATGGTAAGCAAAAGACAAGCAAAGAGGGCATTGATACCAGTGCTCTTGTGGATGAGTGCTACCTCTGCCATGTCCCCAGTGTAGCTAAACAGGTTGGTGGTTTGTATGGAAATACTACGAGGTGCGCGCATTTAGTCCGAAAACACTAATTTTTGCTAATATCTTCTAGCCAGTGAAAGTGGTAGGGGAGGGAATGTATATTGTAGTACGTTGTAGTACCGTATGTAAAGAAGGAAAATGGAGTTTATCCACATTATTTGGAAATTGAGATGCCCGACGAACTACGTTGGACGAGGCTCTGGGCGGCCACGTGAACCGTGGGAAGGTGAAATCCCCGTTCCCTGGTTGGCCAATAGCGAACTTTCGTCACTGTTCTGAACGACGAGCACCGCTGGTTTTCCCTTGTCTCCGCTGACGGGCCCAGTGCTCTCGTTTTTAAATCTCCAATAATTCCTCCATAGGCTTCAACTATTCGCCATGTTGCGTCTCGTCTCTACTGTGTCGCGACCAACGTCGGCGGGGCTACTCGGAATGGTCGTAGGATCCTCTCAGCAAACTACAGGTCCGTATTGTCCTTTCAACGCGCGGGATGATACTGAATGATGAGCAGGCCGTCGACATATCTCTTCTACGGCACCACGACAGGCCGATATCACTCTCACCGTTGATGGAAAGGAAGTGACTGTACCCCAAGGTACTCGAACCTCTACATTATCTGGCGATTAACTGACGCCGATTCGCGCAGGCTCTGCTCTCATTCAGGCCTGTGAAGCAGCTGGCTCGCCTATCCCAAGGTAGAAATTTATCACCGCTCGTATGTTTACCACGGACTTAGCGGCGTAACAGGTTTTGCTACCATGACCGTCTGGCTATCGCTGGCAACTGCAGGATGTGTCTCGTCGAAGTCGAACGTTCGCCAAAGCCAGTGGCTTCCTGGTGAGTGACACACGTATTCTTTTTCTTCCCTGCTCATTTACTGCAGTGCCATGCCTGCTATGCCCGGCGCCAAAGTTTTCACCAACACACCTCTTGTTCATGAAGCCAGGTCCGCCACTTTTACGTCTCCTCCCACTCTCTAATGAACATATCTACAGGGAAGGCGTCATGGAATTCCTCCTCTCCAACCATCCCCTAGACTGCCCCATTTGCGACCAAGGTGGCGAATGTGACCTACAAGATCAATCCATGCGCTATGGTTCCGACCGCACACGTTTCCACGAAATAACTGGCAAACGTGCCGTCGAGAACAAGGACCTTGGACCTCTGGTGAAGACTTCCATGAACCGATGTATTCAATGCACACGGTGTGTCCGGTTTGCGAACGAAGTGGCCGGTGTTGAGGAGCTGGGAACTACGGGTCGTGGAAATGACATGCAAATTGGCATGTACGTGGAGAAGACCATGGATTCTGAGCTGTCGGGGAATATCGTGGACCTATGTCCCGTTGGTGCTTTGACCAGCAAACCCTACGCGTTTAACGCGCGTCCGTGGGAGCTGAAGAACACAGAGTCCATCGATGTTCTTGACGCGCTCGGTTCAAATATCCGAGTCGACTCTCGCGGCGTCCAAGTCATGCGCATCCAGCCGAAAACGAACGACGACGTGAATGAGGAGTGGATTAGCGACAAGACGCGTTACGCGTACGATGGACTGAGGTTTCAACGTCTAACGACCCCGCTAGTCAAGAACGGCGACCGTTTCGTACCTGCAACATGGGAAGAGGCATTATCCACGATCTCCAATGGACTTGCTGCGACTGGCGCGACGAACGATGAGATCCAGGGTGTTGTCGGCCACTTGGCGGATACGGAATCCATTGTTGCTCTCAAGGATCTCCTCAACAAGTTGGGATCCGAAAATATGGCGCTTGACCAGTCTGGTGGAAGTGCTCCTCCTGTTCACGGTGTCGATGTTCGCTCTAACTACCTGTTCAACTCTACTATCCCTGGTGTCGAGGAGGCCGACGTGATTCTACTTGTTGGAACCAACCCTCGTCACGAGGCAGCCGTCTTGAATTCGCGTATCCGGAAGAGTTGGTTGCATACGGGTTTGGAGGTCGGTATGATCGGTGAGAGGGCGGATACCACCTATGGCTACGACTACCTTGGTAGCGATGGCAAGGCGCTGTCCGACTTCATCACGGGGAAGAGTGAATTTGCGAAGAAATTCGCAGGTGCCTCGAAGCCGCTCATCATCGTTGGTAGCGCTGTCGCTGAGCATGCCGACTCTGCTGCCCTCTTCAACGAGTTAACACGATTCGTCGAGCTCAACAAGAAGAAACTCCTTACCCCGGAATGGAACGGTTTCAGCGTATTACAACGTGTGCGTAGTGTTTCTGTGTACCCTCTTTCTTCACTTACTGATAGGTATTTAGGTCGCTTCCCGTCCTGCAGCTTACGATGTTGGATTCGTGCCGTCGAAGAAGGCTTCAAGTACCAAGCCCAAGTTCATCTACCTCTTGAACGCTGATGAAGTTGACCCTAAATCGATACCCGCGGATGCGTTCGTAGTGTACCAGGGACACCACGGTGACTTGGGCGCCCAGCTAGCTGACGTATGTTTACCCTCTGCTGCATACACCGAGAAGTCCTCGACATGGATCAACACGGAGGGTCGGTCACAACTTGGCCGGGCAGCTGTACCTGCACCAGGCGCTGCTCGGGAAGACTGGAAGATTATCCGGTAAGTCATCTTTTGTTCGGTGGTGTTCATTGCTCATGTTTTTCTCATCTGTAGGGCTCTTTCTGAGATTGTTGGCGCTCCTTTACCGTACGACGACGTCCTGACGCTGCGAGACCGGATGTGGGAGATCTCACCGACTCTGGTACGCTACGATGTGACCGAACCTACGTCTGTGGATGTGGCGAGTGCTGGCTTGAAAGAGCTTGCGACGCGAACGAAAGGTGCGAAGATATCGGGTGCCCCGCTGGTGAAACCCATCGCGAACTTTTATCAGACCGATGTGATTTCGAGAAAGTACGTGCACATACGTCACTCAGGCTGACCCACACTGACTTTTTCTTTCTTTCTATAGCTCTGTGACGATGGCACAATGCACGAGAGCGTTTGTAAAAGGGGAGAACTACGGTTTCAGCAGTCGAGAGGAGGAAGCTGCTTTTGCATAGCTGTAATTGAAGAAATAGATAAAATTTATTCATTTACGCCACAACTTCCTAATTGAGATTCGAGTCCCAAAAAGGAGCGGCGTAGAAACGCGTAGATTGTTGTGGAAGGATGGGCATTTCATTTGTAACAGCGTTTGTAACGTGTGTGACTGCCATTCCACCTCCTTCACTCTTCCTCTTCCCTTATCATTCACCATGGTCAGAGAAACGTTCGTCCTCGTCGTCGTCCACAACAGCGATCAGCATAGCTAACAACGTCGCTCACAGCAAATTTTACGATCTTCTCGAAGTGCCACCAAACGCCTCAGAGTCTGACCTCAAAAAAGCATACCGCAAAAAGTCAGTCCCTCTCTTTGTCCAACGATGACCGTGGATTGACCATCGTTCGCTCTCTAGGGCTCTACGTTTACATCCCGACAAGGGTGGTGACCCCGACAAGTTCAAAGAAGTGACACATGCGTATGTGCTGTCTATCAACCGTATACAGCTCTTTCTTACTCGTCGTCTAGCTACGAAGTCCTCTCCGACCCCGATAAACGCGCCGTATACGATGCCCGTGGTGAAGCAGCACTCAGTGAATCTGCAGGTATGGGTGGTATGGATCCTCAGGTGTGTAACCCGCCACAATTTTTAATCATCTTCACTAACACTCCTTCAACAGGATCTGTTCAGTCAGTTGTTCGGTGGCGGTGGCTTTGGTGGCGGATTCGGTGGCGGTGGTCCATCACGGCAACCACGCAAGACCAAGGATCTCGTCCATCGCGTCCACGTAACCCTCGAAGATCTGTACAAGGGCAAAACCACCAAGCTTGCGCTAACGAGAAACATCATCTGCTCCAAGTGTCGCGGAAAAGGTGGCAAGGACGGCGCCGTGCGGACGTGCACATCGTGCGCTGGCCGTGGCGTCAAGATCACCATGCGCCAAATGGGTCCGATGATCCAGCAAATACAGTCACCTTGCGATGACTGTTCGGGATCGGGCGAGATGATCAACATGAAGGACAGATGCACGCAGTGCAAAGGAAAGAAGGTTATCCCCGACAAGAAGTTCCTCGAAGTGCACATCGACAAGGGCATGAAGGGAGGCCAGACCATTCAGTTTCGGGGGGAGAGCGACCAGTCGCCAAGTGCGGAGGCTGGTGATGTCGTTATTGTCATCGAGGAGAAACCACACGAGCGCTTCAGGCGCCAGGAGAACGACCTCATCATCGATGTCGAGCTGGACTTGTTAACCGCACTCGCGGGTGGTGAATTTTCCATCAAACATCTGGACGATCGCGCTTTGATAGTGAAGGTGCATCCCGGGGAGATCATCAAGCATGGTGAGTAACGTTCTAGGTGTTCAGCACTGCCGCATTGCTAACATCGCATCCAGGCGACCTCAAAGTCATACGGGGACAGGGCATGCCTTCGCAGCGCCATCACGAGCCAGGCGACCTGTACGTTAAACTCAATGTTACGTTCCCGGAGTCTATCGATCCCGCGGCGTATCCTCTCCTCGAGCAGGCATTGCCACCACGGAAGCCCGTCGAGAAGTTCGCTGGCAACATCGTTCTAGACGAGGTGGACATGGACGAGACAGATGTACGGGCGGGCCCAGGAGGTATGCGTGACGATGCAATGGACGAGGACGGCGACGAGCCCCGCGTCCAGTGCGCGAACCAGTAGAATTTCCTTTGCTATCGGACGTGTCTTAGAATGCATTCGTACAACCCTGCTACTTAATTTAGTTATTCAAGCCGACGGATTTATATCAATAGCATTGTGTTTGCAGACATAGGATGTCATTCCCAGGAAGTCTAGAAGGGGTGAGTGTGAGGTAGTAAACAAGGGAGGACTGACCTCTGGGTTGAGCTTGAATTCCTCGTAAAGTTTTCTGTTGAAGAAGCTCACTTCAGTCTCATTTTCTGTGTGCGATTCAGCGCCGTGAAGCTCAGCTGGGGAAGCAAACCTACCAAAGCCAGCATTGATCAAGACTTGAGATTCGTCCTCTAGGATCCACTCATCATGGTCGAGATTTATGATGAGATTCGTCGTCTACTGTGGCGTAAGCCTTGGTAATGAGATTATAGGGAGACTTACCTTTGCGCCGTGGGCTTTTGTATAGAGTTTGAACGTATCTGTGGAGATTAGGATGTGCGTAAAAGTGGGACATTGAACGTCCCCCTACCTAGCTCAACATTTCTATAGGGCTTCCAGCCTGGTTGGGTCTTGATAGCTAATCCGAGCAGTCTCGAGAGGTGATACTAGATATATGAGAGGGACCATTTTGTACCTTGACGAGCGAGATCTTTGAGTTGGCCGATGGTGGTGGTTTCGAGGTCTACGTTATGCAGTACAAGGCTCTTTTCCGTTCGGAACTGGAAGGACTTTATTATGCGCAGAGTAAGCGTCGCGGAAGACTTTGGGAGCGCTTCGTTGGTGAGAACGTCGGAAAAGTCTGTGTAGGACATGGAGGAATGAAGCTAAGTAAGGCGATCGTGATCGCTTTGATGCTGCTGTTCGGTACTGTGCTGGGTATTCGGCATGCTCTCTCAACGCGTCCTTCCCCTCGTCACCCGCTAATAATCACGGTGAATGAGGCAACTTGGCAGCGTTTTGGACGCGTTCAGATTTTGGGATAGAGCATCGATCCGGATGTTCGGACCGCACAACGTTCTGTCTCTCACCGCCACTTTCATTTCGGGAGGATTCAGTGCTCGAGGGCAGGTACCTCGCCCACCACCTAATGTTATAACCGATGAAGATGCGATCGAGTGGAGAAAGGCAGACACGACCTTGACCTTCCTTGAGTTCTGCGATATGCGGAGGGAGAAGGAAAGGGGGGAGAAGGAGGCGGAGAAGAAGGATTGATATGTTATCCCACGGTGAATCATGTATAGCCATAATTGAATGGTTTGTATTGTTCGTGTTACGCGAGGTTCAGAGGGGTCGACCAATCCAAGATCTAAAGCAGCGCACACATACCTATGGGATCAACATCATCAAGGCATAGAATCTTACGCGTTTCCTGACTACTATTTAGGTGAACGAGAATGGCAACTTGGTGGATGGAAAGTCTCGGTTCGATTCCGTTCAGCGTCAGGAGGTATTTATCGAAGAAGCAGAGCCACTCTAGCTCGTCGGGCTTCATCTCACATTCGTTGACTAGCGACTGCTTCACTTCCTTGTCTTTATCACCCTCTTCAAGCTCAAGGCGACGCTGGGACGCGACGAACTGTGTCATGAGGATCATGCCGGCCTCTTCGTGAGAGTTGGATTTGATGTCTGGTATGGTGCCAGCGAGGATGTGCTTCTTGCCCTGTACAGCAAGCCAGTTGTTGAAGGGGTCCTCGAGTGCTGGGTCTGAAAATCGGCGATGGATTTCCAGCTTGGACATGAGTGCGCGAGCGCTGTCGAAGCTCATATAGTATCCGGCCACGCAATAAGATCGATACGTCGGATACGCTGGCGTCTTAAGAGAACTTTAATGTTATCAGCGAAGAACGAGTTAAGCCACTTACCATGATTACGTAGAAGATAGACAGGTTTGGTGTTTACTATGGATGCTGACCAGACACTGGTAAAATACTGGGGCGAATGGCTGATGGATACTTCCCTAATGACATTGAATACCGGAAGGTATTTATACCACGCTGAGGTAGGAATCCCTGTCGAAAATTCGGTCTGCGAGGTGAATCGGTACTTGAATAGCGCCTCACGACTCAAGACGACATCCAATGGATGTTCCGTTGGCCGGAAAAAAGTAGCTAAAATGTACGGAACATATGATACCCCCGTGTACTGCCCCCTGCAAGGCTCGAACTTGCGACCTCGAGATTGCTCATCCAACTGGACGATCATACAAAGTATGAGACTCGCGCTCTAGCCAACTGAGCCAAGGAGGCATGCCTAAGAAAGTAGATATTCTGGTCTACCCTCGCGCTACAGAATTGAAACTATCTTACACAACTACTGAGAAATGTACACCGTTTCCTTGCTCTTCAGTTCCCGTTCCATCACCACCCTTCTCCGTCTATCAAGTCGTTGACTTCAGCGGCACTGGCACTGGATCGTACAACCCTTTCCACAGCACTATCAAACCGCCGTTCTTTGACCTGCTGGGGCTCCTCGCATTGCTCATTTGTAGGAGCGGGCTGGGCGTCAGACTGGGACGCGTCAGAGTCATTGGCCTGAGGACCATCCGAGTTGTAATCTGCGGCGCGTAGCTGACGGCGAACGACGTGTTCGGTGGCTGCGTGGATAGGAGATGCCGCGTCGCGTGCGTTAAGAATGGCCGGTCCGTTGAGAGAAGAGACGTTTCTCGACGACGACGGTGAAGAGGGAGGACTAGGAGGGTTGAGGGTAGGAATTTGTCCAAGGGGAGCAGGTATTTGACGCGACTGGCGGGAGTAATCATAATCGACGCCTAGTATGGTTCCTTTGGCAGCGGCAGTTGGGTCGCGAGCAACTACGTTGGCTTTGGCGATTTCCTTGGCGCCTGATAACGAGTTCGCGCGTTTGGTGGCGTTCGACTTGGGCGATTCAGAGGGCGAGAAGATAGGAAGATTAGGAAGCTCGCGAGAATCCGCGGGATCGTGTCCAGCGGTGTTCGTAGCCCAGTTAGACATTTGTCCTGGAGGCGACGCTTGGCTTAAAGGCGTGGCGCGCGCGAGGAAAACGCTGAGGAAGATGGAGATCCAGAATGAATAGTGCATCGTAAAGGCAATAGGTTGTATGTAGGCGACAATAGGGCGTCACTGAAATGAGGATGTGGTGGATAGGAAGCAAGAGCGAGACGGGGGGATTCCTGTCCTTTATACTAATCCGGAAACAGCCGAATTTCTACTTTTGGTCGTGGCGTAAGCAGCCGTTCTTAGAATGGTCATAGTAATTCGCTTGTAAGATATAAACAAGCCTATGACTGAGTCCTCGCATATGTCTCCTTGAGCTGTTCCAGTGCTTTCTGGTGGGGAATCAGTATTGTCAACTTTGATATCAGTAACAGATAATACCTCGTAGTGAGGCTTCAACACCTCTAGCTCCTTATCGCCCACCCTCAACCGCTTCACCTGTTCCAGATGATCTGCAGTTTTCAACATGTTTTTAAAGAAGCGTGCCTGGAAATGTGTTAGCGGGCGTCAACCGATATATGAGTATTCGACGCACTTCCTGCTCTTCGACAAGGGACCAAGCACTGCCTTCCCTCCCAGCTCGAGCCGTCCTCCCAACACGATGGACGTATTTCCGCATATCCACAGGCGCGTCGTAGCTAACGACGTGGGACACATGACTGATGTCGATGCCTCTCGAGATCAAATCTGAACACACCAGGCTGTTCAATGGTTAGTAGGAGTGACAAAAAAGTCATGAAACAAGCGTACATATGTATTTCCTGCTTCTTGAACTTTTCGAGTACCGTCTTGCGCTCAGCAGCACTCAAGTCACTTGAATAAGGTCGAACAACGATGGCCTGCTCGCCCGAGCTATTCGTGCGACTAGCTTCAAAGAACTGGAAAAGCTGGACCAGACGAGTAGTCGACTCCGCTGACTTTGTGAAGACCAAGCTGTTGACGACACTCTTTGAATGAACAAGGTAGAAAAACATCAGAGGCTTTTGAGAAGGCTCGCAGATAACCATATGTTCCTATTCAAAGTCATCAATTCACTATCCGTCACGCAACAACCAAAGACTTACAGTGAGTGTTTCAGGCATAGAGAACTTCTCCATTACAACCTCCAAAAGACCGGATTGTCCTTCCTTTCCGCGGATCACAAAGTATTTGGGATTCTTCAGCTCCAGAGCAGCGATCTTGGACGGGTCGCGAGTAAGCGTAGCAGAGAACAACAGTTTCTGACAAGATGGTTCTTTGCGCTCTGGGACATACAATACTCCGTCGAGTGCTGGATGGTGATATGGGTGAAAAGCAGGTGCCATTGCGTCGTGCTTCGGAATGACAGAGGTTAGACTGTCATGGGAAGGGAAATCGAAGGACGAGGTGGTGGAGGCTACAGGAGGTCGAGTCGCTGCGAGAACTTGCGCCAGCCAATCTTGGAATGATTGGGCCAAGAGTCGGTCGGCTTCGTCTATTACCTGAATCAAGGTAAGATACGAAATTGAGATGATAGAGAACGTACTAGGAATCGAAGATGTTGTAGGGAGAAGTTAGGCGTGCCATTAATGTGGTCCATCAGCCTTCCAGGTGTACATATCAATATGTCTACTTTGCTCGAGCCGCCTTGAAGACTGTACGCGTTCAAGGTTAAGGGCGGTCCTGATAATTAATGGCTGAGCTTACGCTGACGTCTTGTCTGCCACCAATTGTGCTTGTTCATGGGAGAAGGAATGCTGGCCAGTAGCGGTTCCTATCTAGTAAGATGAGCACATTAAAAAGCCAGAAGTGTCCGCTATTACCTTCAGTCCTCGCCCACGTGATATCGCCTCGAATGTCTCTCGTACTTGCATGACAAGATCGCGCGTTGGTAAAACAACCAAGGCGCGTAGTCGGGTAACGACACGAGAAGAGAGTAGCTGAATTGTCTTGGATGAAGGACCTCTCTGGAAAGCTAGAGATAACATACCTCAACTATTGGCAGCACGTACGCCAGTGTTTTTCCACTTCCTGTCGGCGCAGAAACACACACATCCTGTGGTGGGTCGTAGGGACGGTAGAGAGCCTGTTTCATAGGATCCGACGGAAGAAGGAAGGGCAGTAATGTTGTTTGTACTATGGTTGTTGAGAGAATAGTATTTGGCGCGTGAAGAGGACGTACCAGCAAAGAGTTGTGTGACCCCGAGTTCGTGCAATCGTTTTCGAACTCGTTCGCTCAGGCCTGAGCCGCCATCGTCGTCGCCTTCAGGAGGGATATCGAGTACATTCGAGGGATCCACAAATTCTGCATCGATGAGAGCTTTGTCGAGACCTTGTAGTGCAAGGTCGGATCGCGAAGGGAGGTCTGGATGGGTGGGAAGCGGGAACGAAGGGAGTGAACCAGCAGGGATATGTTCTTGGACTGGTATTGAGGGTGCTTCAGGTATATCGACAGGCATAGAGTCATCTTCATCTTCAACAATGGCTGATGATTCGACTGGCTCATCAACTTTTCGCCGTTTTTTGGGTGGTTTCGCTGTTACTGTATCGTCTTCTAGAGGCGCCTCCATTGTCACATCTCCATCTTCGTCGTGGTCATCGTCCTCGTCCTCGTCGGACGTGTCGTCAGCTTTTTCTGTACGGACAGTCTTGACTTTATTTTGCTTGCGCTTTTCTTTTTTTCGACGGAGATAGCGTTGCTTTGCCTTTGTCTTTTCCTATTCGCTATCAGCGGTCAACAAAGGATTAGATTCACGGTATGCAGAGCGTACTTTGGGCTTCACTTCTGTCGACATGATGATCGTGAAAAGCAAGTCAATTGCCGGCCGGGAGTGTGGCGGCCCTTTGTTCAGTGGTCACGTCCATCCCGAGGATAAGCCGACTACTTATATGGCTGGGCACCTGCTGAGCACGACAGGTTTGCTGCAATGCCCACAGATCGCTCGTTTCTCACTGCCGATATTCCTAGTATCGTAAAAAAGCTCAGAAATGAGGAGAAATTTGCGTTGCTGGGCGCTCCCAACTGGTGGAATACGAATGCTATCGAACGCCTCAACATCCCTTCCATCCGTATGAGCGACGGCCCAAATGTAGCTCTCTGTGTCTGCTGATTTACAATCGGCTAACAAGTCTTGCAGGGTGTCCGTGGTTCGTCTCATTTTGTCGCCACACCTGCGCAATGTCTTCCCGTAGGTTTCATTCCGGGGGTGTTCTCCGTCTCATAGTTTCTAGTGCGCCACATCTCTGGCAGCCACGTTCGATCAGGACATAGTTCGCAAGGCTGGTGTCTTCCTGGGCGAGGAAGCCAAAGTCAAGTCGTCAGTCATCTTACTGGCACCTACCTGCAACATACAACGCTCCCCGCTCGGCGGGAGGGGGTTCGAGTCTTTCTCTGAAGATCCGCATCTCTCGGGTGAGCATATCCGCACTGGCTGGATGACCCAATCTCACTGCTCGGAAAGGCATGATGTCTGCTGCATACGTGCAAGGCCTTCAGTCCGAGGGCGTCTCAGCGTCGATCAAGCATTTCGTAGGCAATGACCAGGAGCATGAGCGAACGGCCGCGGATTCTGTCATGTCCGAGCGCGCGTTGCGTGAAATCTATCTCTATCCGTACGTTCTTTCACTGGGTGTGGCGCAAGCTCATTTTCCTCCAGGTTCATGCTAGCTCAGAAGCTCGCCAAACCTTGGGCGTTCATGACCTCGTAAGCATGTGTCTTCCCTTACAGATGTCTCACCAAAACACTTTATTAAAGATATGGACGTATCAATGGAGTTCATGTATCTGAAAACTCCGAAATAATGCAAGGTATTCTCCGTGAAGAGTGGGGCTTTGACGGAATCATCATGAGTGACTGGTAAGCTAAACTCCTGCTGTGTGGCTCGTTATTTCTGACTGTTTTCCGCAGGTATGGAACTTACAGTGTCGACGCCGCTATCAATGCTGGCTTAGATCTCGAGATGCCTGGCCCCCCAAGATGGAGAACTTCCGTCTTGATGAACCAAGTCCTCACGGCTCAGAAGCTCCTTCCTCGAGTTCTTGATGAGCGCGTCACGAATATGCTTGACTTCGTTCAGAGACAAGCACGGAGAAACCCTGAAGTCGTCTACGGGGATGGTATCGAACGAAGCCGAGATTCACCCGAGGCGCGCGCATTTTGCAGGAAGCTCACTGCTGACGGGATCGTGGTGCTTAAGAACAGAGATGGTGTGTTGCCTTTGAGAGAAGGCAAGGTGAAGACGATTACCATCGTCGGTCCTAATGCAAAGGAGAGGGTGATTTCTGGTGGAGGTTCAGCGCAACTCAAGGCGACATATGTTGTCACCCCATATGACGGGATAATGGAGGCCACACCGAAGGGAATCGAGATCAACTATCATGTCGGATGCTATGGTTCGCGATATTTATACTTATTCAAGGGATTCACTAATTTGCGCCACAGCTCACAAGTACCTTCCTACACTGGAAAACAACCTCACGACGCCTGATGGGCAACCTGGATGGGCCTGCACGTTCTACAACTATAACGCAGATGGTAGTTTGAGCGAAGGACTCGCCGACTTTGTTTTGCGTGATACCAGAGTCAAGTTGAATGACTTTCTCCCACCGGGCCTCAAGGATGAATGGTGCCTTAGGCTCCGGGGAACGTTGACCATGACTCAATCAGCTCAATACGAACTTGGGCTGACCGTGGCAGGTACTTCCACCCTCCTGTTTTCCCATGAATGTAATGCTGACCTGGAGCGATTCAAGGTCGAGCCAAATTATACGTGGAAGATAAACTAGCCATCGACAACTGGACCAAACAGACTCTTGGAGATTTCTTTTACGGGTAAGATTTTCGGGAGTAAGTGGACTAAGAAGTTTACTGATCAATGGCGTAGGCAAGGGACGGTTGAAGAGAAAGTCGTCCTCGACTTTGAGGCGGGTGTCGGACGTCAAATCATGGTTGAATTCAACAACAAGTCAGCGCCACAAGAAGTCGGAGAGGACGGTGAAGCTCCCGCCTCTCAACCAGCCTTAATGCGAGGAGTCGTAAGTCATCAGTATGCTCACCGACACATGCATTCGCTAACCTATGCATAACAGCGTCTAGGCGGATGCGAACTTATCGAGCCCGACAAAGCCATCGATTCCGCCGTGGATTTGGCCAAAAACTCTGACGCCGTTCTGTTCATTGCTGGTTTAACTCCCGAATGGGAGAGCGAAGGGTTCGACCGGCCGACTCTCTTCATGCCTGGGCGGCAGGACGAAACTATCAGCCGCCTCGCGGAAGTCAACAAGAATGTCATTGTATGCATTCAGGCGGTATGTGAACCCTATTCTTTTTGGTCAAGTGCGCCAAGTTGACTGTAGAGCAGGGCTCCGCCGTCGCTATGCCTTGGGTGAATGAGGTTGCGGGGATAGTCCAATGCTGGTACTCGGGCAACGAAGCGGGCAACGCCATCGCTGATATCATTTACGGGAAGGTGAACCCTAGCGGTCGACTACCGCTGACGCTCCCCAAGCGCATCGAGGACACCCCGTCGTACTTGAACACGAAGAGTGAATACGGAAAGATTCACTACAGGGAGGATCTCCATGTCGGTTACAAGCATTACCAGGCAGCGAAACTCGAACCCCAGTTCGCGTTCGGGTAAGTGGCTGCGTCAAATACGGCGATACTGTGAAACTGAATGCATTCGATAGCTTTGGTTTGTCGTATACGACCTTCGAGTTCTCAGGCCTGACTATACAGGCGACGTCTGCTGTGGATATCGAGGCATCGGTGACTGTCAAGAATACGGGGAACTTGAGTGGAGCAGAGGTTGTTCAGCTTTACGTGTCCTATCCAAACACAGGCGTCACCCAACCACCGTTACAGCTGAGAGGGTTTGCTAAAGTGCATGAAATATCACCTGGGAGCTCGAAGGTTGCCACTATCACGTTGGACAAGTATGCATTCTCTTTCTGGGACCCTTCTCTGCATGTATGGCGGGTGGCCGCAGGGGAGTATGTGTTGCATGTCGGTAGGAGCAGTGATGATTTGGCCCTCAAGGAGACATTCAAAGTGGAGAAAGGGTTCACATGGGAGGGCTTGTAAATGAAATGAAATTGTATAGTCAACTTGCAATGCATCATATTGTCCCATATATACGTCGACTTACAGTTCCTGCTTCGTGCTGGAGGTAACTTGAACATCACCACCACCACCGTCGTCGTTATCACTGTCACTATCTTCACTATCAACTAAAACAAAGCAGAATCAGAATTAGACCACACGCAAGTTATTTTCACATACAAAACATCACATCACCAACTGCCGAGGAAGCAGGGGAGGCTTGAGGATATGGGTGATAGGCATAGGCCAATCCAATGAAGCTGGTACAGAGCTTTCCCCTTATCTCTTTCAGGATCTCAAGCGAGAGACCTTGTGGAGGACTCCAAGGGAGAAAGGTCGCATGTGTTCCGGGAAGTACAAACTCAACCTCCATGTGCTCTTTCAGGACCTCTGCCAGTATTATGCAAGACCTGCAACACTTCTTTCTGACTGAAATTGATATCCTTCCCGATGGCTGTAAACAGATATGAGGAAATGATTATATGCAGCCAGGCTGGCGGCGACGCACAGGGTGAGGGAATAGCGCATGTACTTCCTCTCTAGACACATTCCCAAAAGTTTCACCGCCTAATATGGAGATACAGACGAGTCCCATCGCCGTCGCTTCTTCGTGGGCCATGGCAGTCGTCGCAGTCTCGATGATCTTGTCGATTTGGTTCGGCCCTAGTCTATCTTCGATGAATCGTAGGGCGCTGCTGCAGTCCGTGGCCCCGAAATGGGCGAGATACCTATCCTTGAAAGATAATACGTCGCTCTTCGATATTTCGTGTTTCGCTGGGAGACCGTTAATATGATGAATATCGAAAGCCTTGGGGTATCGTTTTGTGTTCTTCGTGATGATAGATACGGCTTCATACCACGCCGTGATGGTCTTGCAACACCGCAGCAGATGCGCGCCTCTCCCAGCGGAATTGAAGGCTGTAATGAATTAGTATGACTTCAATCATGCTAGTAAAACGTTGCGTATAAGAATTCATACGCTCGTCATCCAGGAGAAAGTCTACAATTGATCAATACGTTGAGAGTGTGAGAGTAATGGAAGGGCGTACCTACTTCATCCGGCACAGACGAAGAGTCCTGTTTGGCCATTCTGGGAGCTGTAGGAAGAAACAATGGAATGAGCGTCAGACTCCGTACAGGTCCTCATACCATTGGCTTGGGTTGAAATGGTAATGAGCAATAATCGAGTGGGCAATGAGATAGCATACCCTCCTTCTCATACGCCGTGAGATTATATTGATGCCGTAGATAGGACTCCAAAGAATCGGACGCGAACATCGCTTTCATGAGGGTCTTTTCTTTGATGAGCATACTAAACATGCCCATCGCGCTAAGCAGATGTAGAGCTTGCTCCGGGGTCAACGGGTCGGACTTGCGACTGCCATTCGCAAACACCAGCCCTTCGATCTTGCCGTAGATCAAGTCGACGAAAGAAGCCCACTTTGCAAGGTTGTCGGAGGAGACATGGTATCGCGTTGAACCATTTGTTGAGACGTACGTCTGATCACGCTCGAGTCCATGCCGTGCTAGTTCCTCCTGAGTCTTCTGAGGGATGTTCAACAAAAAGGACGCGCTCGTCATCTGAATTGGAAATCCAGCCCGCTCGTAGTGGCTTGCAATGATACGGAACGGAGCGTCACCCCAGAGTTTGGTAACGTTTTCGACACGCGCAGATAGTTCTGGGAGAGCACGACAATGCATGAAGAGAAGCATTCTGCGAGTATCGGCGTCATTTGCGGTGGGGAGATAGCCGAGAATGTCCACAATGTCTTGGAGATGTTCGTCGAAGAGGACTTCGTATCTAGAAGCCAGGCTCGTTGAGATGGTGGTTGACAATGCGGACGAGACGTACTCCAGTTTGCGCCACTTCTTTAGGAGCTTTTCGCCGCGATTGATGTTTGGCGTGAGCTTCGTGCATGTTCCTCCGCCGTCTTCAACCTTTGGGCGATTGTTGAAGACAACGCATATCGTTTTGTCGACTTCGACGCGTCCGCTAACAGCGATGGCATCGTCGTTATTGAGGCCTGTCTTGACGAGCGCTGAGATGTGCTGGAATAACTCGAGTTCGGGATCCTTTGGTGTCAACTTGATTACTCCATCTCGACAATTCTTGAGGGCAGTCGTTAGGAAAGCAATCTCTTTCGCGACGTGGGCATGAGTATCATTGCCGGAGAAGACCAGGGGAGAAGGAAACGACATGATGGTGTCCAGACAAGCGACAACTGTCCAATTTACAACTGTACAACATTGAATTATCTATGGTCTAAATAAGATTGTCCTGTCCTCGCTACATATCATTCCGCAAAATGATACTAAAACAATCCTGACAATAGGCCCCTCCATCTCTGTCGTAGTATCGTTCCCCCAGTGGCGTGTCACACCCTGCACACCGGAAACATCCTGTACACCATTTTCCACCCAAAGCATCCACGCCCGATTCCCATTCCCGTATCCTCTTCCCACATCCTTTGCGTTTACACAAAGGCATGCGTAGCCGCACATGACAGGCTTCACAATATGGATAACCCTTATGGATGATATACTCCGCTGAAGAGAGGTCTACATTATTGTAAGAAACCAGTGACGCGCTCGACGCGCTCCGAATCGTACAAGAGAACTCACCTTGTCCTGGCTGCAGGAAAGGATCGCCGCATTCTGCGCAAAAGAAATGTTGAGCGTGGTAGGACCGCTGCCCTCCAAGACCGGGTTCATCAAGACATATGTACTCTTCGTCAATGATCGGCGTTTGACAATGAGAGCAAGGTGGGGCAAATTTCTGGGGGAAAATGGGTTTGAAATGCTCCTCAAGAATGCGTATCTCGTTTGGCTCACCTCATGATAGTCCAAGTGACAGTACATGTTCCCATTACGCTCGTAGCTGCTGACATGTTCAAGCAGTTCCCCACAGACGATGCAGGCAAAACAGGCCGGATGCCATCGAAGAGAGCCTACGCGGCGTTAACAGGACATTCATGGCATTTATAATGTTTTGCTTACCGTTAGGACCACCGCTACTGACCATCCGTCCAACGATGACTAGGCGACAGCGCGCGCAAGCTAAACCATTCGCTTTGGAAGAGGAGTAAGACGGTGTAGGTTGCGGGTCGAATCTAGCAGTCGTCGACGACGATGACGACGCGCTATTTTGACTAGGGCTGTTGGAATTGTCTTCATAAGAGCCAAAATTGATCTGAGGGATATTATCATCTGGGATGACTATTTTCGGTACAGCAGCCTCTTGTCGAGCTCGGGGAGGAGGCAGTGGATCATCAGGAAAATTAATCATCGGGACCCCACTGGGAGGTTCGGGAAAATTAATCTGAGGAATGGCCTGAGAGGGTGGCCGAGAAGAACTCGGTGAACGACTTCTGATGTGGGGAGATACAGGCTGTGGCGCGGGGTCATCCAAGTTTGGCAAACGAATGGGTCGCGTGGGGCTGGGCTCGCGGATTGTCGGGGCAGGCTGCGTTGGACGAGATCGCGGAAATGAGTTGGGAGGCATCTGGGTTTGCGCAGGTGGTGGGCCAGAGTACTGCATAGACGGCAGAGGGCGCGAGGGAGTGGCAGTTGGTGGTTGGGGAAAGGCACGACCCATTAAAGACTGTTGCGCCTGCGAGACAGCTGATGGTGTTGTACCTTGCGGGAATGAAGAGGTCGGGACGGGGCGCTGAGTTTGAGTCTGTGGTTGATGTGCGGAACGTCTGGCACTTCCTGGCGTAGGGAGCTCGCGGTGTGGCGACGTGTCCCTACGCGTAGGAGGAGGAGCAGGGGCTGGCACAGATGGCGGGAAATGTGCATTGTTTGTCTGCCGTTGGGGAGAGACATCCCTGGAGCCTGGCTGAGGGAAGTTGCGTTGTTCAGTTTGGTACGAGTTGGGCCTCACTGGGGGATGTGGTGGTACTGGGGAGGGAGGGAACTGTGATATGGACGCGGGGCGGGGAGGCTGGTTGTTTCTCGAGACAGGCTGAGGAAATGTCCGCTGCTCGTTGGTAAAAGAGCTTTGTCTGACTGGCTGAGGTTGTGATTGCATCGGAAACTGGCCAATGGACATCGGGCGTTGTGGCGAGGTGTTTCGAGAGGCCGGCTGCGACGATGCTACGCGCTGCTCTATCTGATATTGCTGTTGCCTAACCGGAGACAGTTCTCTAGTCCGTCTCGTCGGACTGTCAGGATGAACAGGCGGGGGCGGAAAGGCTACTGGCTCCGTGTGAGGCAGCGAATATTGCGATCGCGTGGGCGAGGCTGGATGCAGAGGTGGTTTTGCGAATATCTGCGGTTGCTGCGCAGCTGATGTACGGTAAGCTTAGCGATTCGAAAGGATGATGGGTAGCGTACCTTGTGGTGGAGGAAACTGATTATAGCCGGGAGACGGCCTTGGTGGCGCTGGCTGCGAATAGGAAGTGGGCGCCATGGATGGCGGTCTCGGCAGCGTGTGTTGTTGAGGAACAGGCTGCGAGTACGAGCCTGCCATGGATGGAGGTCTTGGAGGCTGCTGTGCCAGTGCATTGGCGCCTGGTATTCCTCCTGGCGGTATGCCATTTGGAAAGGAAGACGTTGGCGTGAATGTTTGACGATTCTCATACGGCGACGATGGACCAGCTCTGATTGGTGAAGACGGTTGAAAGCCAGTGCTACGCGGTATACGCTGTTGTTGTTGTTGCTGCTGTTGCTGCTGCTGCTGCCATTGCTGGTGGATCATCTGCGCTTGTGGATGTCTCTGTGTGATTGCCTGCGCCTGTGGATGGATGAAAGAGTGCATTTGTGGATGATCTCGTTCTCGTTGCTGCTGCTGCTGGAAACCTGATCTCGTCGGTGAAGGCTGAGGTGGCGCAGGAAGAGGCGACGGCGACCACTGCTGCTGCTGCTGATCTTGAAGACCCATGTTTGCAAACTGCATCGTCAAACTCGGCGGAGGATTGTTGGGCAGCGGACGTGACATGATGGCGAAAGGACAACAATTAAGTCACGAGATCGGGGAATGGATTAAATTAGCATTATAAACATAGATGTACAGTACTTAGTCTACGAACGAACCCCATAAAGTGAATCGGAAAGCGAATTTTTCTTCACTTTGACAACCAGCCCCTCCTTCAGGCAGTATCCAGCATACCGCCGCCAGCTCTCCGCCCCACCAGATCTCCAGCTCTTAATCCCTCCATCGTCCTCCACGTCGTACCCGCTCTTTCCTCGTCGAAGCGTATCAACGCTCCCAACAACAAAGAGCCCCCGCTTGGCCCGGGTCAGTCCGACATTCAGTCGTCCCCGATCCGCCAAAAATCCAATATGCCCACCAGAGTTGTTCCTAACCGTAGAAAAGATGATAACATCCTTCTCCCGTCCCTCAAATCCGTCAACCGTCTTCACCTCAATATGCCTCAGCTGCAGCGCCTGGTACCCCAGCGTCCGCTCAAAGCGAGCAGCGTACTGGGGATCCACGTTCAACAACCGGTTGAGCAGGGAAATCTGCGCAGCGTACGGCGCGATGATCCCAATATCGTGGCCAGTTAGATGAGAGTTGGATAGTAAGACGTCCTCGATAACGTTCATGATGATGTGAGCCTCGTTCCAGTTGACCCGACTTCGATCTCGAACGCTCTCTGGTCCGGCATGGTCAATAAAAACGACACTTTGCTGCATTCCGTTTAGCGGCGCTTGTCCCCCAATCCCATCGCGCAACCCCAAGTCGTAGAACTCCAGCGACGGGAAGGCGCTGATCGCAGGATGCATCCGGTATTGGGTGTCAAGCATGATCGAAGGTACTCGCGCCTCCTCTATCAGTCGCTCGAACAGAGAAACTCCGAGGCCAAGCGCTTTGGCTTCGGGGGAGGTGATGACAGGAGGGAGCTGTTTGTGGTCGCCAATGAGGGATACATGACAAGAACCTTTCATGAATGGTATGAGACTCGCTGGCTCAGTGCTCATCGACGCCTCGTCAAGAAAGACCACCGGGAAGTCTGCCACTGCGAGAACGTTCGCTGCACTAGTGATACACGTCGTGCACACCACATCGCATTCATCGAGCACATCTTGAACCATCTTTTGACGCTGCTTGTAGAGACGTCTGATAGCATACTGAAGCCTGCGCTCTAATGCAAGAAGACGTCTCTTCCGTCTGCCTTGAGGGTCGTCGAATACTCTAACGAAATCGCGAAGGTCATTGACCTGATTGGTCAGAGTATCGCATTCCTTGGAAATTGCTTCGGTACTCGGGGCAAGTGGATGTTTCGCGACTTTCCACTCGAGGGTATGTTCCTCCAGGTCAGGTTTTGACTTGCCAGAGTAGGCGACACGGAGAGGCTTCAGTTTCGCTGCGGCCAAACCTTCGACGAGATTGTCCACGGCGACGTTGGTGTAGGTGCAGACGAGTAACGGGTGCGGAACGGCAAAATGACCCTATGGAACAGTGAGTGAACGTTAGGAAGCGAGAGGCAGAATGCACAGACCTTGAGTAGTTTGACTGTCTCTATTATGGTCTTGGTCTTGCCGGTTCCAGGTGGACCTTGGATGAGACTGAACCGTTCCCCAACCATCATAGCCATAGCACGTCTCTGGGTGTCATTCAATCCTTCCAAGGGAGGGTCGCCTTCCATGACGAGTGGTTTTGGACGCATGTACCGCGCCGCCCAGCTGGCAATGCGCATATCGTTCCGGAAGATGCCAGGAGACGAAGTCGACGTAGCAACGGAGTTTTCCTGGGAAAAGCCTGCGAGTAGAACGTCTGCGAGATGTGTCCCGGTACAGATAACATCCTCGTTGACATCGCCACCACCAGTAACCGGTACATTTCCCAGCCCCTTGACAGCGTGAGCCATCCTGTCGTAGACTGAAGCAGAGCCCCCGACGTCGATGCGCCATGCACCGTCTGGCTCAAACTCTTCATTGTCGACACCAACGCGAAGATGCGACGTTCCTTTCGAAACGACACTACCGCGCACAGGCTTCTCTTTGAGTGGGTCGAATCGCGAGATGAGGACTTGGGTGCCGTTTTCGAACCGGTTTTCAGGCAGAACGACCCCGGGACCCAGCTGGAAGCTGATGGTCTTGGGAGCTTTCTGCGACCGTTTCTTCTCGACCCAGTAGGCAGATAGATCTGTTATTGCGTACCCTTCTTCGCAGAGACGGCGAAGACTCCATGTTGACAGACGTTCGCGGAGGACAGCTTCCTCTTGGGCGCGTTCGTGTTCGAGGAGATCAAGAAAACTAGATACAGGGTGAGTTGGATATAAGAACTGAGGGAACGACGCACTGTTCTCGATAACGAAGTGCTTCTGCATGCCACTGGTCCTCTGGTTGAAGCGGCTGCGCAGGAATACCAAGTCTGCGTGCTACAGCCTCCTTCTTCGAGTTGACTTGGTTTCTCCGGCGCCAGTCCCATTTAACAGCGACGTTATTTCCCAACAACGACGGCGAAGGTGGACTTTGTATCGTTTCGAATTCACCAAAGTCTATATCATCCAGCAATGCCACGGCTGTCGAATGTGGCCTGCTATAACACGGTCGCAGTCGTGCAGTTTGGTAGACGCAGCGCCGTGGTATCACGACCTGGCAGGCCCGACGCGCATACGCCAGGATTGGGATGATGATGGCGGGAACGAAGAATAACTTTTTTGGATGACTAATCTTAGCACCCACATACATATACAACATACATTTAAGACGCCAGTTGTATCAACGCCTCTTCAGAAATAACAGCATACGTGTCTCCCCCAATGTCAATGCTAATGTCCCCATCGTCGTGGCGTATCCGCCCCACCTCGCCCTGTCTCGGTACGCCAACCACCAGCGCCATATCACCGTCACGCGGGGGAAGTGGGACCACATGGACGCCTAGCATCGAACGCTGCTCTCCAGAATCGAATTGCACCAAACACGTCTGATCAATGTTTGTTCCTGCACTCATCGCAGCTATAAGGCGTCCCTGCTGTCCTTCGTACTTTCCTTCCAGATAATTGGTATTTCTTGTACCTTCTATCTTGACTCGTATTCGATTCAGTGCATGTCGGAACAGTGGTTCTGTCAGCCAATCATCCGGCAGCTCGCCATTGATATCCATGTAGTTGGTTTCAAAGAAGCCTGGCGTGGGCGCGGCAGCTGGCGTCGGAGCAGACATCTCGTCAAAGACACCGCCAAACGCAGGCGTCGGTGCAGAGTATGCTCCAGGTGTTGTTGCAAAGAATTCTGGCGAGGTTGCTGCTGCGGGTGTAGGTGCTGCCTTTTAGAAAATAGCGCATTAGTAAGAGTTGACGACGGTGAATGCAAAAACTTACCCAAGTTGAAGAAGGTTCGTACGTAGGTGATTGGTATCCACGACCAGGAGTCGCTCCCCCCCATCCGGCGTTAGCTCCTGCGCCCCAGGCTGCTCTGCCAGGTGTAGCGCCTCCATTGCCACCGTAGGGGTTGGGTGTTGAACTTGTGTTCCAAGCGGGAGTCCTTGAACTGTCACCGTACGGATTGGGTGTCTTCGAGTGCACATTCCACGCTGGGGTTCGTCCACCGTCACCAGTGGCATAAGGATTGGGTGTTCTCGAGTTCGCGTTCCATGCTGGGGTTCGAGAGTCCGCGCCGGGATTCGGCGTTCTGCCTCCTCCCCAGGCAGGAGTCCGTCCACCACCACCACCCCAGGCTGGCGTAGCAGAACCTGTTGAATTGTAAGGATTTGAGGTTCGCCCGCCACTGCCTCCCCATGCAGGACCTCCACCACGTCCACGAGGTGGTCCTGACGGTCGGCTACCCAACTCCCGGACGCTTCCGTCATCCCTAAAAAATTGTGAGCAACGAGTCAAGAAAGCCAATGTAGACTCACATCTTCTGCATCAACTTGTCTTTCTCGATCGTGATCAGCTTGTTGCGAGTAGTGAGCTCAACCCGCGCAATGTTTCCGTTAGTGTCCCTGATGCGTCCCACGTATCCCTTGTGCGGTCCTCGAATAACTTGAACAAAGGTCCCGATACTTCGATCTCGAGGGCCTCGACTGCCCATAGCTGCGGCCGACACCGCTGGCATTGCGAGGGCGGGATTCATCTTAGACAAATCGCTTCCCGTTTTTGGGACGATGAGACTCTGCTTTGGGGCCAAAGAGACAAGGGATCGGGCGCGAGTGACGAATACACCGCCATTCTCTGTGAGTTCCCGATTATGCAAGAACGCGAAGAAGGATTGATGAATATGGAGGACCTGGCCTTTGCGACCTTCGCCGTCGACTTCTTTGACGTTATCCTCGATACGGAGCTCGTGCCCGTCATGGTCTGTCGCAATAGCATGCTTGGAGTCTCTTCGCATCGTAATTTGGTGCGGCTGCACGATACGAACTTGACCGTTTTGGTCAAGCACTCGGAACGAATCTCGTTCAGTTTTGAAGATGACACCCACGGTCTGTAGACTAGAAAATTATCAATGGGAGGTTAGCAGGAATAAAACGCACACATACTCGAGTTGAACGAGGTCGTGCAATTCATAGTTGCCAACGACATTTGTTCCAGACCCAACCTCTGCAGCTTCTCGAAGATCTTTCGAAAAGACAGAGACCTGGGTGATAGTCAACGATGTCCATTACGAGAAGGAAAATAAAACATACCTCTTGCATAGACATATCAGACAAAAAAGTCACGATATTCTCAGACACTGCCACGACCAAACCCGTCTCATCTGCGTTCTTTCCCGTCATGACCTTAACATGGTCTCCGGGTTTGAACTTTTTCCGGACACTCCTCGCCGGAAGGTCGATCTTCTGCCCCTCCATATCCAGACCAGCAGCAGAAATAGTGACGACGTCGCCCGAAACTTCCTCCACAGTGCCGTGTACTCCAGCCTGTTCTCCTTCAAAGACTTCAACATGATCACCCGGCTGTAAGACTGCTATTGCTGCCTTGCGGGATGCCTCAGCAATAACAGAGAGATCAACTGCATTTTCTCCTTCGATACCGTCCTGGCCTCGCGTGAATTGGGTGATCTCGTCTAGGGTGGGATTGACGTCGTCCATCGACAAAGCGCTTAGCTTGAAATCTTTTTCAATGAAGCCGTCCTTGAAAGAGTCATTCATGAAAACGTAGGTGACTCCCCGCTTTGACACCGAGTTCCGACCGTATACTTTGACCACTTCTTCGATGTTGAAGAGACGCTGTGGAGGTCGCATAGCGCCAGATGTGGCTGCGGCCTTTTTCCGTTTCTTGGCCATCCCAGAGTCCAAGCCAGCGTCGTCCTTGGGGTTTAGATCAATACGAGGAACGAACTTGAGCCCGATGTCGTCTCCGGTGTCCGTTACATCGACAACCTGAGCCAAATCACCCTGGTATTTTCCCCTGCGTATCCGCACCCACGTTCCAGGTGTAACAGTGATCTCCTGCTTCTTGATTTGTAGGAGACTGGCCATCTCCTCGATGGGAACAAGCTGAACGCGAGTGAGATATACGCCGACCAGACCGTTACACGCTTCGGAAACCTGCTTGGCGCTGCGGGCTTCCACGTATATCATGCCTGGTAATGAATCGCGCTGAAAGGCGGAGAGGATGCTGAGCGGTTTGGCGGTGTATTCGACACCAATGGCTTTACGAATGAGACTGAAGACGATGTCTTTTTCGCGTCCTGGCTTGACTCTGACCTGCCAAAGACTAGCGTCATGAACTGATGGCATGAGAAGGCGCTGAGGAATGTCATTCATGTCTCCCGTGTATCGAACAGCAGTTCGCCCATGACGAGTTCGTATGTCTTGGGCTATCTGTTCGGCGGTCTTTTCGTCTTCGTCGTCGAATTTGCGTTCCAGACGAGTGTGATGAACCCGTGTGCGGGCGGTATCCTCATCGCCGTCCAAGCCCTCTTCGATGAAGCCGTCGTCTAAAGGAATATGAGGCTTGCGCAGCTTTTGTTAGGATAATTCACGCACGGCCAAATTCCTCGTCATCTAGTTCCTCATCATCATCTTCACTGACTTCGGCTTCAACATCCAAGAAGCGACTTGCGCCCATTTTACGCTGCGAACGCGTTTAATGCCAGATGTTGGTTGGTGAAAAGCGTGGACATACCTTGGTTTTCCGCTTTTTGTGTTTCCTCCCTGACTGAGGCCTGCCTGCGTCCTCTTCCTCCTCTTCCTCATCGTCGTCGTCGTCTTCTTCTTCTTCGTCTTCGTCGTAATGTCGACGTCGCGGTGGCTCGGCATCTTCATCGTCGTCTTCGAGGACAGCGTCCGACGGTCGGTGAGGGTTCTCGTCGTAGTCTTCGACGTCGGACATGACCGCCACGGTGATGGTTTGAAGTCAAGGTGTTCGCCGAGGCAAGTTTGCTGAGTCAGCAATGAAGTCGCCAGGCGCCCACACTGGCAAACAACGGAAGGCTCTGAACCAAACAAGCTGAAGAAAAACGATCACCATGGATTCATCGCCGACGCTTGGAAAGCGCAAGGAAAGAGACGAGGATGCGCACGGGTAACTCGTTTACTAATACTTTGTATCTTTACTAACCGTTTTTGTAGTGCCACACTATTCGTATCAAGTCTGCCATACACCGCGACATCCGTCGATCTCCAAACATTGTTCTCTGACATTGCGCCAGTCCGCTCTGCCTTTATCGTAACTCAGCCCGGTACAGGCGTATCAAAAGGTGTCGGATACGTTGCATTCGCGATAAAAGAAGATGCACAGGCTGCATTCGACAAAATCTCCAAGGAAGGCATAACATTGGCAGGCAGAAATCTGCGCGTCCAATGGGCAGACCAGAAAGTCAGTTTCATTCACTGCATCCTAATCTATCCTGACCGTCTCGCAGCCCAAAGAAGGTGCAGAACCACCCGTGAAAAGGACAGTCAAAGAGCCGACACTACCTCGTCCACGAGCCCCCCAAAATCCTCTTGCCATCCGTACAATTGTCGTCAATGGCATCCCTTCGTCTGTAGACTCCAAGGCAACATTATGGAAAAAGTTTCGCAAGTATCCCGGTGCAGAAAGTGTCGAATGGCCTGTCGAAGGCTCCGCCGGTCAGTTGACCTACCTTGATAAATACACATATTCTAATAGTCTATGAAGCCCACGTCGTCTTTACGACCTCTGCCGCAGCTAACGCTGCAATCGACAAACTGCATGCCCATGTCTACAAAGGTTCTCTTCTCTCAGTAACCCTAAAGAAGAGGCTCGATACCCTCTCAAATAATTCATCTTCGAAACCGAGCCACGCCAGTCGACTCATCATTCGTAACATCCCATTCCACACCACCGAACAGGACCTCAGATCAGTCTTTCTTCCTTACGGCCCTATCCATTCTGTCCATATCCCAAAAAATAAGGACAACGGGCGTATGCGTGGATTCGCTTTCGTATGGATGCTCAGCAAAAAAGATGCTGAGGTCGCGATGGAAGCCTGCAATGGTATCACCATTCGTCCAGGTCTCGCAGAGTCCAAGGCATCCGATATGCAAAAGAAAAAGAAACAGCGACGTCTAGAAAAGAAAAGCCAACAAGGCCAGGCCGCCGAGACCGAAGATGGCGACGAAAAGACAGGCGACGAACCTGTCGAGCGTGCCATAGCTGTTGACTGGGCTCTCAGCAAAGACAAATGGGAGGAGGAAAAGACCCGCGCCGGCCTAGAAGAGGAGGGGAGCGAGTCGGGAAGTGAATCAGACGCTGATAGTGACGGGAGCAACAGCCAGCTTGGTGTTCATGATGGCAATGCGGACTCCGATGGCAGCGACGACGACGAAGAAGAACGGGATGAGGAACCAGTGAAGCCGACATTACCTGCCACCGACGTGGGGACAACGCTCTTCATCCGCAATATACCGTTCGAGGCCACTGAAGATGAGCTGCGAGTGCTGTAAGTCGCTTTCCTTCCCTGAGAGATGTAAGCTAATACGAAGCAGATTCCGCCAATTTGGTCGCCTTCGGTATGCTCGCATTACAGTGGACCCTCACAGTGGCCGTTCCCGAGGCACTGGTTTCGCATGCTTTTGGGAAAAAGAGGAGGCAGACAGCGTCATTCAACAGAGTGATCTCCTCAGAGCGGAAATGACGGGTTCTGAAGTTGTAGTCAAGAAAAATCCCTTCGTCTTGCCTTCGATCTTGACTCCTGATCCATCCTCTTCGTTGGCCCGAAGTTTGGTTCTCCACGGTCGAACTCTCGATGTTGTCCGGGCTGTAACGAGGGATGTGGCCTCCAAATTAAAGGAGGACGGAGAGCGAAAACGCGAGAAGGCGGACAAACGCAACATGTATCTTCTTCGTGAAGGAGGTAAGTTTTGCGCTATTTCCATTTTCTCCGGCACTAACAATGTCACAGTCATTCTGCCCAATTCACCTGCTGCTCAAACGATGGTACCCGCTGAACTAGAACGTCGTTCGGGTTCCTTCAATGCGCGCCGTACTCTGTTAAACTCCAACCCTTCACTCTACGTTTCCAAGACGCGCCTTAGTGTGCGCCAAATTCCCCTTTTCGTTTCAGAAAAGGTCCTCAAGCGGCTGGCCTTGCACGCTGTGCGAGAGTTCGAGAGCGATGTCAAGAAAGGAACTCGTACAGGTCTTACCGAGGATGAGCGTCTCGTGGACGTCGACTTGAGGGAAGGCGATGATGGAGGGAAAAAGAAAAAACAGCCTCGAGATCGAGTAAAACAATCCAAACTTGTCCGCCAACAAGAACGAGTGGATCCTGTCACTGGGAGAGGACGAAGCAAGGGATATGGATTCATCGAGATGTATAGTCACAGTGATGCACTACGTGTTCTGCGATGGGCGAACAACAACGCAGCTGTTGCCCCCCTTCTCGCTGAATGGTCGAAAATGGAGTCAATAGCGCGGTTGAGCGCGGAGAAAGGGAAGAAGCCAGAAGAAAGAGAGGAAGGGCGTCTCAAACGTATGCAGGATGCATTAGAAAAAGGACCTGGACCGGTGAAGGGGACCTTGATTGTCGAGTTCTCCATCGAGAACGTGCAGGTCGTTCAGCGCCGAACTGCTCAGCAGACTGTACGTTCTACTTATTGTATTGCTACTGTCGAGCTCTTATCTGACCTTACCGACAGGCTGGCGACAAGCCTGACAAAGGAAAGAAGGACGTCAAGCGCAAAAAGGAGGTCGATGTGGAGGAAGAAAGTGCTGAGGAGGAACCTCGTCCTGCAAAGAAAGTAAAGGCAGACGATGCGGTGAAGACACCTGGAAGCAACATGGGTGGGCTCATTGGTAGGAAAAGGAAAGAGCGGAAAGCAAAAAAGTAGTTTATCGTAGATGAAGGATCTTCGGGAAATACCAATATTGCCAGCGACAGTACTGCGCTACACATTCACCTCTTGTATACTCTCGATCTGCTTGTCGTAATATTGGTGTGCACCCAATATGTAGATCACTCCGGGGGCACATGCAAGGAGTCGACGACGAACCTTGGAATGATTGTTAACTGTAAAACAACGGATCGGTCATATTGAGCGTACATTTGTAGATCATAGCTTGACCTTACACCATGAAGGTGGTCAACATCTCTGACATCAGCACGCAGGCTACGAATGTCGAGTACGAGACGTTCTCTATCATCCCTTTTCTGCGAGCGTTCGATCATGTCGAATATTCTATGGGACTCGAGCGCGGCGAGATAATGGACTTCGAAACACGACCAAGCGCCACTATCCAAAGTATGTCGTGCCAGCAATTTCTATAGGTCAAATACTCACACATATTCACCGTCTAGTGCCAAAGGACATGATACCACTGTATAGTGACGGTCGGTGGGCGCTGCTTCCAACAATGGATACAATGGCGTCCATGCGTGACTTGTTCAGTGCCAATTCAAAGTGTGCCACTAAGGATCGCATACATTTTACAACAGTGTGTTCTCCATATTTTCTCAAGTGGCCTTTGAATAATCCCATCGTAGCCACTCCCGGAAACGGAGTGTACATTTCAACTCTTGCCTATCGTCACGAAAAGCCACGAGCTTGTACCTTTCTACATCAATGGTGTGGCGTACCCATTTCCTTTCACGCACTCCCCCCTCGTGAAAACGACTCTCCATCCGTGTTTGGTTTGGAAGCGTTGCGAAGACTATCTCATAGACGGTCACAACGACGCGTGCCCCACTACTGGCCTCACAGAACTGGATCGTGGTCACGTAACTGTAAAAGGGCTATTAACATCTCTTGGTTCCAAGCAACAGCGCGCGAGGTTTCTTCTCCTCGGAGTTATGCCGAAACTAGACCAGATCCCACTGGCATACCAGAGGAAGAGGAAGAGAAGGTAATTAGGTGGTTTCGAGATAACATCTTGCCGTCAGCGGATGTGCCCTTCAATGAAGATATCGGCGAAACCGACATGCGCGTCTTGAAGAAAATGAATGCATGGCATTCCGCTGTCATGCATCCCTCAAGGAATGGCGATGACGAGATGACAAACGATCAGGCGCGGGCATCTTTGCTTGAAGGGAATCTTTTGACAGACGAAGAAGACTGCCACGGACCGCAGGGCAATACATCGACGTCCGCCCTCATAAAGTCACCTCAAAACGCTGGCCGTCATCACACATTGCGACGTCTAATCATCCTCCCACTCAAGAACCTCCTCTAACCTCTGACTATCACTGATCTTTTGCCGGCGGGATCACCTTCAATCTTGAGAAATGTGGTCAAGGCATCGGTGACGAAGAGGAAGAGGGTTCACATAGAAGACAGAGAGCAGATCCAGCCGCCCACCAAACTTACGCGTATGGCTTCCTTCGACGCTGACATCCTTTAACTTCAAGGCTCTTATTACAGCAAGGCTTCACATATAGCAGCAAAGTGAACAGACTGATGAGGTGCTGGAGGATTTGGTGTTGACGATCAAACAAGGACTTTGACTAGTTAACTAACATTCCGCGTAGAAAATGAATGGAACACTGAATATCCACTGCAAAACCAAAAGAGCAAAAAGACGCATAGTTCTTTATATGAGTGTTTGTTTATGGGTGTAAGTAGGCGTCGGATATTGCCTCCGCTGATCCATCATTCCGACTTTGAAATTACACGTGTTTCCGTCTCTCTCTCTCTTTCTTACCTTCACGATCTCTCTCGCCGTTCTGCGAGCGACATCGCTCAAGATGTCTAGCAGCTCGTCCTTCTCTGTAGGCGAGGTATGGTCGTCTGGTTCATATATTGCTAGCGTACCGACTGACGTCTTTTGCCAGTCCTCAGACCCGCCACCTCCCGCCATTTCGCTGCACGACATCGAGGAATACGACGACGCGCCCTTCTCAGTCTGTCTCCATCTCGCCATTTTGCACTCGTCTCATGAGTTATCCAGGAATCATTCTCCGACTGGATGGAAGAAGTCACGCCGACCATAGACAGAAGCTACTACCTTGAAGTAAAGCACCCTTTGCGCGTCTCGCCCAGAATCTAATTTGACCGTTAGCGCATTACCGACATTCAAAATCTGGTTCCAGAATGGGACGACGAGGACGTGGATGTAAATACGCCTACCTTTCCTATTCGTGATATCTAATACCTTGCAGGAGGTTTTGGTCATGTCGCAGAAGGGCGATACGTCCTTCTCTCACGCGAAGCAGAGTACCGTCAATCTTCCGACTATATTTGAGGTCGATGAGCCCTTTGGTTCAGAGGTGAGTGCCTTGTGGTGTCCTGGTACTTCGGTCTGACTGTTGGTTAGAGGTCGACACGGCTTAGCGAGTTTGAGCCTTCTTCTGGAGCATTATGCACGCAACGGAGTACGGGCAGGGTCTTTGTGCTCAAACGAATGCAAGCTGCCGACGCTCATCTTCATACCGCCATCATGAACACCATCAATAATCTCGATGCATCATTTCTCGCAAAAATGCGTTGGCATTTCACGGACGGCGATTCTTTCAACATTATAATGGTACGCGAAAATTCAACCAATCAATCTGGCGCTTTTCTCACCATTCAAACAGGACAGTGGACAGCGTGGAATGCTACTAGATCTAGTATTGGCGGAGGATTCTCAGGTTTTGGATCTTACGCATATAACACGATTTTCTCGTGAGATGGTATGTGGTACCATTGCATCGTCACCTCTCAAGACCAATGAGATCATTATACAGGTCGACGCATTGCATAGCCTCAAATCCGCAGGCATAGTACATTCTGCCATATCTCCCGAAAGCATATTTCTGGATGCTGAAGGTCACATCGTTGTGTCATGCTTCGAGAACGCCGCATTCCAGCATGGTTTCAATCATCTGTGCAATGCGCGTTCTTATCACGGTATCGAGAGGTCTCGGGAGAATCTCTTACAGTGCTATACTGCCCCGGAAGTTCTTCTAGGCTGGGAAACGGATTTTTCTGCCGACGTTTGGGGTTTTGGATTGACACTTTACTTCCTCCTTACGGGTCAGGTATGTCTAAATTCCTTCTGTTATACGTTCGCGCTCAAATTCTTCTCTCAGCATGGTTTCGGATTAGATGAAAACGTCAATCTCCAGAATGTGCTGTATGGAGGCGTTTCCCTGGACTTTACGATTTCGATACCTTCCTCTGCGAGGGAGTTGATTATCGCCGTGAGTTTTTATTTTCTACTTCTTCATTGCCGTCCAATCTAATGTCTATGCAAGTGTGTCGTAAAAAACCCAAGCCAACGCTTAGCTATTCATGACATAGAAGAACATCCATACTTTGGTGCCCTGTAAGTCATAAACTAAATATATGGGAGTATGCATACTAACGTAGCGTAGTGATTGGAGTCATGGTCACGGCAAGAAAACGGAACCGCCATCTCAAGCCTCGACGCCATTATCCTCGAACTCTACTCGCTTGCAGAACCTGTTGCCATCTGTAGAACCTCCAGAGCGCTCTTCTCTAGGATCGACATCATCCGCTATTTCACGACTCTCCTTGGGCGACAACATATTGTACTCAGCTGCGATCAATAGTCAACCAGTGGATAATGCGCCGCAAGCTCTTCACAAGACCGAACGTGTCTCCCGAATGCCTAGTCCTATCCGAGTCGCACAACCTCAAACACATCCACAAGCCTACGAACCACCACCTCCACCTCCCAGCCCACGAACCAGGATGGACCTATTCTGGGAGTCTTTGGATCAAGAAATCCCGCCGTCTCCTGAGTCTTTCTCTCAAACCAAGCTTCGCACTCGAAAATCATTCCCAAACCTGAATCTCAAAGCTCAGCGTCTTTCTCTCTTCGTTTCTGACAGGTTCAACAAGACGCCTCGACGTTCAGTCTCGCAGATGACGCTGAAGCTGCCAGAGCCCGCGGAATTGCCTTGTGGTGTTGAGCAGATCGGACATGGCATTGGATTCTCGTATTCGGCGCCTGCTGGTGCCATCTCGAAGGCCTCTGTGTGCTCGGGCGCGTCGAAGAGCTGGCTTGGCTTCAGTCCTAGACTGTTTCAATCGAAGAAGAAATCTCCGATGGATCGAGAAGCTTTGCCTCGTGTTTCGGGGAGCTGCGACTCGCGTCAGGAAAGCCTAGATTTCAGTTTACCGTGTCCCGACGTGTACCGCTCTCCGGCTGAGATCAGTTCTCCTTTTTCTGATGGTGGACCGCTCACGCCGCCTCCCAGCAATCTGTTTACCTTTGCGAATACGGAGGAGGTCAAAGCGCTGTCGCCATCGTCGACTTTACGATTGGTTTCTCCGTCGAGTTTGTCGTTGGGTACGCATCCGTTCTATAACTTGGCGGGGAATGGTTTTGTTTAATGGCTATGGACTTTTATCTTCTTGTATGTATCTGATTTCTGTGTAGCTGTAGTACGTTGTGGTTGTTTTCTCGTCATTTGTTGTATTCATCGAACTGTATTCTTTGTTTGATTGATCAGCTTAAAAGGCGGGGAAATACTTACGGGTAGTTATCCGAGGTCAGATACTTTCTCAAGCGGAAATCCAAGCGTGCTCCAGTATCAAGGATATTAGTTTCACGAAGCAGTGTACACTCAAAAGGCCGACAGCGATATTGCGCGACAAACCGATAGCATTACATGAGTCTATGGACCAACCTCTCCTCAAACTCCAGACCTACTCGCACATCATTGGGGTCGATGTGTCCAAGAGTGCCACAAACGATAGGCTTCAGTTCACCATCCAGAAGATTGTCTCGCGTGACATCAAGACCGAAAGATGCGATGCAGTGATCTGGGCAACTGGATACAACTCACGCTTTGGGTTGATCTACTCATGCAAACACTCACATGTTGGCCTGCACAGAATTGTTGTGAAAGTCTTACTAAATGACACTAACCTTTGGACTGCTTTTGCTTATGTTACAAACTAGGACTTGCTGATCCACCATAGTTACGCCACGAGTTCGTCAGATAATTGTCGCCAAAGGAAACGATCCTACCGACGCTAGCTCATACCACTTACGACTACTAGTACTCACTAGATCTGCCCGCGACGGTAGTCAATGCACCACCCAACCTCTACTCTGCCTCCATTTATACCCTGCAGATCTCTACATAGCGCTATACATAAATAGTCGGGCGACTCGTAGTATACACTATCTATCCTAGCAATGTGGTTCTCACTCTTCCTCGCCTCCATCCTGGCACCCATGACACTCGCCACCATCATCCCGCGGGACGGGCCAATCCAGAACACATACAACGAAATGCAGGACATTATCGACAGTGGTAATTCGGACAACTGCCTTCCTATTGTTGTCATCTTCGCTCGCGGAACATTCGACTCAGGAAATGTCGGCTATTGGGTTGGTCCTGATTTACTAGAAGCGTTCCCCAAGAGTAAAGTGGCGAGGCAGGGAGTTGACGCGGAGGAATACCTAGCCGACTTGAAAGGGTATTTGGAGGGAGGAAGTCGCAGAGGGGCGAGGGCAATGGCTGCCACAATTAACGCCTACCTCGACTTGTGCCCGGACGCAAAGGTCATCATCAGTGGATGGAGTCAGGGCGCTCTGGTTGGGCACCTGGCATTGGACCTTTTGGATGCCGACACAGCTAACAACAATGTGGCAGCTCTCATCACATTCGGCGATCCATATAAGCAATTCGACATGTTCCATCTGAGAGTTCGAGTCGACCATTTCCATTCCCCATGTATCGTTGGCGACTTCCTGTGCACAAAGGAGGAATGGAACGTAGCTGAAATCTTCGGAGATGTGAAGTCGTTTATACAGAACACTGCCAAGGAACTTGGGAACATCGACCTCCACAAACAGCGATTCCAGGAGATACAATCGTTGGTTGATCGATTCGTGACAGAGGCGAAGGAAAACAAGGTGCCTTTGGCGGGCAAAGTGGTGGACGGTGAGGCGCGAAAATTGGCGTTAGGATTCAATCACTTCTTGTACGGACATCTCCGCTATGGGCAGAAGGCAGCAACGTGGGCGATGACTGAACTTCCAGCGATTGAGGCGCTGTTGTAACTTACTGAATGAATATATATACCGAACTAATAGAATAATACAACTAGCGTACCTTTGCTTCTATTATTTTGACTGCAAGTTACCCGTGAGATCAGGAAGCGTAAGAGTGGCGGTTGATATTGTGCCAGCGCCTCGCAAGTGATTGTCAATTGGCCCGCTGCGGAGCTCGCCCGAACGATGAAGAAAGCGAATGGGAATCGAGAAAGAACCTATGATGTCCCGACGCCATGGCCCGATTCATGAGCCCGGAGAAGTCCTCTGGCTAAAAGATGTATACGCACATTAGCGGATGTCAAGTTAAACTCGTGTTTGAATTGAGTCGCGCATTGATCCAACTAGCTACAATCAACAAGCTATGTCGAGCCCATGAAGAAGTCTGAGAATTCGAATAGAAGCCAAGCTTACCAACAAAATTAGAGACAAACGACGTATTTCCGGTGTTCGTAATGCGAAAAGGAGCTTTTGAGAAATATATGAGAGCAAGGTCTCGCGTTTGTGGAGGATAGTAGTGCATGATCAGCAAGTTGAAGGGTAGCTCAAGGTTATGGACGACTCACGAGCTAGACATCGAATCTCGGGGTCTCTCCAGCTGTCACTGAAGAAACCTCCGAGATCTTCAAGCCCTCAGTATATTCCTAATAAAACCGTACCCGAGTGACACGTAGAAGCAGCAGCGAGATCTTGCCAGACCCAGGCCAGAGTCGCCAGATCGATATACGCAGCCAGAAATTCCACAGTTCAAGTTGTCTAGAAATCACGCGAAGTTGCCACCAGAGGGATGAACCCAGACGAGATTGCCAGTGCCATAGATGCCAAGACAAAAGGTTGACGAGCCGGAAGACAAATAGTGACCTATAAAAACGTTTCGGACAGACAGTAAGAACAAAACGCACCGACTAGACATCTTCAGAAAGTTGCTACGAAAGAAATGCTACGGCGTCGACATATACACAAGAGAGCCTATTAAATCTCATCAACAAAATTCTTGAAGCGAGAAACGTACATGGAGAAGGCGCTGCGCACGACCGGGACAGCAGTCGTCATCTCTCCGATATCCTCCAAAAACTCGAGGGTATCCCAGTCGGATGAGGTCGCTAAATTGTCAGGCCTCCTACCCTCCAGGCAGTCAAGTGCAATCGCCGTCTGCCTCTGCGCCCGCGCAAGAGAAACAGGGGCTACTACTTGCTCGACTACCTCAACTTTTAGTGCCGCTTCCTGCGCCGCGAAACGTCCAACGAACACTGGAGCGATGATAGGCGCAGGACGGCGAGCCCCGACATTAACGTCGGTGGTGGGCAATTTTGTAGATGGCTCCTGTTGGCGATTTTTCTGAACCTTGAGTCCGCGCAGAGTGGCCTTGCAGCGAACGGAAGTCGAAAGAGTCGCTTGGTTGGAGCTGTTGGAAGAGAACATTTTTAGTAATGTGGGATGTAGAATGTAGGGGTGCTATCTGTATGATGGCGGAAAGGAAGGGGAGTCAGAGAGAGCTGGCTTTATAAACAGAGTGTTGCGATCGACGCACCGCCACACCGGTCTAAATATAGATGTCCATTGGCTGTTGATTTTTTGGCACTGGCAGCTTTTGCAAGTCCAAAAGGTGCGTTGGAGGCTCGCTCTGTCTGCAGAATATAAGGAGATGCCTTCTCACAGTTTAGTGTCAAAGCACCTGAACATATTGGTGCGCGAAACACGTCTAATGTTAGTGGCACTTCATCTATTTGAACGTTAGGAAAGGTCTATGGCAGAAGACATGTCCGTACTGGTTCTTTTCCATGGATATACATCGACGTTTAGCATTGGTAGCTCGTGCTAAAAATACAAACAATGAGATTCAATCAGATGGATTCGGACTTGGATCTCGAAGAGCTGCTAGTTGGTCGAGAGAGTTCGAAACTCAAAACACTAGCATTCAGAGACACTCAATGGGACATAAGATTCTATATCGGGGCTCGAATGAGCAGCGCTAATATGGAGCACGATGCACACACTGTTGTCAATATATGTCCGTACAGTATAATGACGGTTCCCTAACGCGTATGGTAAGCACAGGATGAGCGACAAGTACCTGCAACAACATACCATGACTCCAGAGATCTTCATCACAGCGGTCAAAAGCCCACCTCCCATTCCCCAGTCGTTTGTTGCAGGGTGAAGTGGTGTACAAGCCGGCACATAGTCGAAGGTCGGAACGAAGATAAACGTACTGAAGAAGTCATAACCACAGTTCCTCTCAGGGAACGCGTGTTAGAGCTAGTCCTCCAGGTGAAAAAGGCGCCAGCGAGCCCCATCATTGCAAGAGTTCGTTCAATACTTAATCGGTGCGCGAGTGAAATACTCCAACAATGCCGAGGATAAAGTTCTACCAAACGACATTAGCGAAGTTGCATTGCATGGTTTATCACCAAGCTTAGCCCTCCCAAATAATGATTTTGTAAGTGGGGAAATAGAAGAATAGTGCCCTTTGACTTGGACTGGAATATAGATGGATGGCGGAGGGAAGAGGTGTTACGGGTCACAGGGTGACACTGCTGCTCATCACCAACCACGACTACGAACCGATGGGATACTATAGTTATGGTCTGCCACCATTCGTTGTTATTGTAATTGCACTTTATATTCTGCTCACCGGTGCGTGTACACTTGGATCCTTGTCAGACCATGGCTAACAGCAACAACACGCAGGCTCGGGAGAAGCGTTCAATGTTGGTCGTTTCTTGGAAGAGTCAAGTCCGTATGCATGGGCAGCGACGGGAATAGGCCTCTGTATTGGCTTGAGCGTGCTCGGTGCCGGCTGGTGCGTTATTGCACTTGTGGACCAAGGACGAGCGTTAACGTATGCACTAGGGGCATATTCATCACTGGATCTTCCATCCTCGGAGGAGGCGTCAGGGCTCCCAGAATTAGCACAAAAAATCTGATTAGGTGCGTGCGCTTTGTCTGAATCACTATAGGACGCGGCTGAGCTATCTGGACAGTATCATTTTCTGTGAAGTCGTGGCAATTTACGGTGTCGTGCGTAATCTAAATCCTGCTTCCAGGCATGCTCCTAATGAAGTACAGATCATTGGTATTGTCTACTCTGGAAAAATCTCCACCCCCGTTGCCGACGTGGATCTGTACACCCCCGAGAACTACTTTACTGGTACGCGTCCATTCCCCGTGTCTCCGCACGTGTACTGAGCAATATCCAGGCTTTGCGCTGTTCTGGGGAGGCCTGACCGTCGGCGCCTGCAACTTGCTCTGCGGTGTGTGTGTTGGAATCACTGGTTCGACTGCTGCGCTCTCCGACGCTGCAGACCCCAACTTGTTTGTCAAGATCCTTGTCGTCGAGGTCTTTGGCAGTATCCTGGGTCTATTTGGGCTCATCAGTAAGTGGTTTCTGTCTTTGTTTGTGTCGTAGTTGACATGTTCCACGTAGCTGGTCTATTGATGATTGGGCAAGCACACGAGTTTACCGGTGCTTCCGCTGCAGTTGCTGCTGCCTCGCCGTTTGTTACCGTTGCATAATTTATGGATACCACTTTGTAATGGAATCTTTACAAACTGAACCTGAGATGAGATTATTGCCCAACGAAATTTTGTTGAGTCGTCGACTATAGTACCGATCACGGTCTTTCCCGTACTTCCATCCTCCACTATGGGTGCCTCCCAATCCAAGGCAGAAGACAAAGTCTTTCTCAATGAAACGCCTATTCAAGTCAGCTCATTCTTCTGCTTTGGATTATTGAAGCCTGACTCTCCCAGTTTTCATCGGAAGTAGTGGACCAATTGGCTGCTCACCAAACATCGAGCGAGGTATCACCCGAACGTCAATCAACACTAGACTCGCATGTACGAGCTCGGATACAAAACGAGCTGGAGCGACTTCGCAAAGAGGAAGAGGATGTTCGCCAAAAGATAGAGCAGGCGTTGGAGAAGGAGAACCTGGACCGCGAGCGTGCGATGACTGGCGAGGGCAGCGATACCGGTGCCATCAAGGACAGCGTCAGCCTACTGAACGACTTGGAAGAGGTCAGAACCAAAGTCGACCGTTTCCATGCGCGCAAGGATCTCCAGGAATTTCCGGACTTGAAGGAACTCCAGGAGTCTGTCCTGACTTGTTACAAGTGCGTGCTCGACAACCTGTTCGCACTTTGTACTCACCTTTGACCTAGGAATAAGCCGACGCGGACATTAGACTGCTGGCGGGAGGTCTACAAGTTCAAAGCTGCTGTAGAGCAAGTAGAACAAGTACGTGCCATGATGTTCTCTACAAACAATTCATTCATTGTGTACACACAGAAATACGTCAAGACATTACAATAACCGTATACTACTGTCCTCCGCCAATACATTGTCCATTAAATCATGAAAAAGTCCGTAAGAATAATAATCATATCGCCACACCGACGGGGAGAGGTTCCTCCGGCTGCGAGTACATGGAGACACTGGTGGCCTGCGAATTCCTGTTCCCCCCGGGATTCAGAGTGTTCGTCGACGGTCTTCGAAACCCGTTTCTCAATAAGAAAGACCACATTGACGAACTCCGTGATAGGCGTGGGTTCGTGTCTGAGTGTGGCGCAGCAAGTTCTACCGGCGGCTCATTTTCCATTGAGTAGTAACTCGTGGAATCAGAGTCATCGTCGTCTGCGGTGTTGTCTGGTGCTGGGGACGGCCGTTCTGCCGCGATACGTTCGACACTCTTTTTACGCCACGGAAAAATAACGCCGGACGATGGATTGGGATCGCTGGACAAGGCTGTCGGACGGGTTGGGCGTCGGACGGGGATTGGCGGGGGATCGACAGCTTTGGCCTTGTCTTTTTGCTGTGGCTCGGGATCTGCTGGTGGCTGATTGGCATCGGCAAATTTGACTTTTGTCGACGCTGGTGGCCAGAGGGCAGACGGCAGATACTGGCCTGCGCGGGGCCTGGCCACCGCAGAAGAAGCGTTGAGACGTGTATTCTTCTCTGTTGCACGAAGCGTGGCCTGAGCATGGCACCAAATTAGCTTGTCAATTTAGCATGTCAAGAATTCCGGGGCCCACCAATTCCTTTTGCTGCTTTCTTCTCTGGCGTTCGATTGACCTTCCCCAGCGGATCCACGCAGCGACTGCAACCACAGCCAGAAGCACTCCGCCCAGGAGACCCCCCACTATTGCGCCGATTGGAAGCTTGGGGTTGTTGGGTGGGGATGTAGCGGCTGTTAGAGTACTAGATGGTTCATTTCGCCAGAGCGTAGTCGTGACGATGGTGCGGCTGGGAGACGGAGGCATGGGGGTCACGAACAAAGCGGAAAGCAAAATTTGTAGATATCAGTGCCTCGTGCAGACCAGGTCCAGCCGAGCGCCTCGTGTTGGTGGCAATAAATAAACATGAAGAAGGATAGTGGATTGGATGAGAACTGATAACACTGATAGCTTGCAGTTGGATGTACCTCGGAAGTAGCAGCAACTTCCGCCAGGAGCCGGGAGTTAGCGGTGGCCACGCCACATTTAATGAATGTACAGAATGCCTCCGAAATTCCGAATGTTGTTTTTTTACCGAGACCTCGTCACCAATAGAATCTCGGCGAGTTCCGGCAATATCCAAGGTCCGGCGAAAAAAGAGATAAGCGGTCGCCCAAGTTGCCGGATCGAGCTTGCCTCCCACCGAATACTCTGACCCCATCTTGCCTTTACACTATCACTCCCACTGTCCTTGCCGTCGCCATCGCTGTTCCACTCGACCCGCTCGACCCTCTGCTCATCGCGCCCGACGGTCTTGACGCCTCCGACGTACTTCCAAGCCTTCCGACTCCGGTCTACAACACGGTCTACAACGCGGTGTCCAACACGGTGACAAGATGGATATCCAGTCCGTCGACCCCTTGTCCGACTCGAAATCCAGGTATCCTTCTTGCCTCTGCTCCTCCATCGTCCGTGTTGACGACGTATATGCTCAAGCGCAAAGCAGCCAGTCGTTCGCGGTGCAAGAGCGTGCACTACATGCCGCGCAGCAAAGGTGCGTTCCGTCCGACCACTTTCTCTTCCGCTTTCTAAAATTCCATCTGCTCAGATGAAGTGCGTCGGCGCAGATGATGGTCAGAAACAATGCCAGCGCTGCAAACGCGCAAATGTAGAGTTCGTATCTCGCTTTCTCCCGTTTACTCAAGTCCAATCATTATCACAGATGTGTATTCGAAAAGCACAGACGAGGCCGTAAGCCTGGCTCAAAGTGCGTAGCATCTTTCAATGCTTCATCCAACGTGCTCATAACAGACTAGACTGTCCGAGGCCTCCAAGATGCTTCGCCGTCTGGAGAAAGGGCTTAATAACGCGAAGCGCAAGTCCACTTCTCAAGAGGCGCCCGTTTCACGTTTCCCTGACACCCACGTTGGTTCCTCAGAGCCATCCTATAACGGTACATACCGTGGCGAGTCCTCGTCTACCACTACGCACTTCCCATCCAACGAACTGCCGCCACTCAATCTCCCTCCCCAGTATTCATCTCCGAATGATTATCCAAATTCAGCCGCCAGCTCTCGTACAATGGATGTAGACGACGATGAAGACGACGACGACGACGACCCAGAACACAACAACGAAACCCTCTTCCCTGCGAAAATGATCAAAAAGGAAAATCAACGAAATCCCTTCTTCAGGACCGTCCTCAATCCCGAAGACGAGTCTGTCAAAAGCCAGCAGCCTCGCGGTTCCTCCTACACACCACCGCAATCACAAACTCCGACCGTTCCCTCAGGCTCTTTATTGGATCCCATCGAAGCAGGGCTGATCACCGAGGAAGACGCTAAAGTTCTCTTCGACGCCATCTTCATTCGTCTTAACCCCTTCATTAACCTATTTGACCCAGCCCTACACACCGTCAACTACGTGCGGTCTAGATGTCCGTTCTTATTCACCACTCTGATCATGTGTGGTTGCCGGTTCTTCAAACCGGAATGCTTCAAGCAGTGTCAAAAGATGGCGTACGAGTTCATGGTTGAAGCCTTCGCGCAAGGATGGAAACGAGTTGAGGTTGCGCAAGCCTTTGCTTGTCTTACTTACTGGCGCGATCCGGACGACAACGTGAGGTTTGCCGGTTTCTGAATCTCTATACATGGCTTATCACTACCCTGCAGCGTACATGGACTTATATCGGCTATGTAAGTGTCGTCGAAGGTTGTGGTTAGCCTGTATTAATTTTTTCTTAGGCATGTCGTCTGGCGGTAGAGCTGGGATTAAACCGCTTCATACCAGTCCCCCCTCCCCATGAGACCGAGTTCCATTTGTTAGAGCGGCGAAATCGCGAGCGCACCTACCTCGTGCTATTTGTGCACGACCGCAGTTTGAGCACTCAGACAGGACGAAGTTGGATGCTCCCTGAGGACGCGTTCATCCGACATTCTGGGCAATGGCACGAACTGAGTGGCGGTCAGACTCGGCCCGAGGATGTCATTCTTGCTGCTTTCGTCCCACTGCGCCACATAGCGGTACGTTCCTCAATGTCCGGCGGCCAATTACTGACGAGTTGCTTATCTCTCCAGGCTGAAACAACAGAAATCTTCCATGACTCGCGCCAGGGCAGCGGACATACAGATATCAAGTACGATGTGGTCCTGCGTAACTGTAATGGCAAGCTGACGCAATGGATGGACCACTGGACGCGAGAGATGCAAAAAGGTGCGTTCTACGTAAGATGATCATCACACGACACTGATAGTGCTGGTAGCCGGCGGTCAAGCGTTCCATTTCTCGTTCCTCAGCTATTTTAGGTTGTACGTCCGGTTGTTCTTGAACAGCTTTGGCATCCAATACAGTGCCACATCAGTAAGTGTGATAATGGTCATATTCATTCTTGCTCATGCTTCGGGTACAGGCTGGACCGTCAAGCCCTAGTTTGCAAGCGGTTTCTGCGTGTTACACCAGCGCGACTGACTGCCTGCGCATACTAGCCGAGGATTTCGCGGACATGAGTATGCTGGTGAGCAGCTTGGGATTGAAGAGTTCTCCGTCATACTTATGTATCGTTCCAAGCGCTATGGGCAAGATTCCATCACCATCATGTCAGCGTACTCCGCTGTCTTTTTGCTCAAGGTTTGCCGAATCTCATGCTAGATTAGCTCCATTATTAACCCTGTCAATATCAGCTGCTGAGGAGTTCCCATGCTCTACTCCAGCTACATGATGGTGCCGCCCGGGAGATACATAGTATTATCACCAAAACGGCCGATGCGTACCATGTAGCGTCGAATCTTTCTCCGGCGTCGACGCAGGCGGCTTATCACGCTCGATTCCTGCGGAGTCTCCTGTCGAACGACTTGTTCAATCCCCGTCCGCGGGCCCCCCTCAAAGGCAGATACGACTACGAAACGGCCATCGACCCTCGTCTGCAAGGTACAGTTCCATCATCCGCGCCACCGACGATGCCGCCCAATGAATTACTCACCCGCATCCAAGCAGGCGCCGACTCCCAGGCGGTGATGCAGTCACCCACACATGCTCATATGTACCATCACAACCCGGGTGAACTATCACATCCACAACAGGACCCAGCGTTCCATTTTCCTGCGTCTCCGCATCTACCGGCGCATCCCCAGCAGGGGCATTATCAACAGCAGCAGCAGCAACAACAACAACAGCAACAGCAACAGGCTGCGGAGCTTCCTATGCGGCAGCCTTCGTCGAATTCTATGGGTGCGAATGGGAATGGGAATGGGGGGATGTATCAGGGGGGAGGGGGAGGGGGACATTATCCTCCTCCTACTCCTCAGCATGCGTCGGAGCTTGATGCTCAGTATTGGAAGAATATGTTTTTGGATTTAGGATTTGGGGGGCAGGGGGAGCAGCCGAACCCGATGGCGGCTTCGATGCCTCAGAGTAACGCGAGTGATATGCGGTCGACGTACGGTCACGGGCACCATCAAGCTTCGTACCACCAACACCACCTCCAATCTCACCCCGGCTATCAATGAAGGAATGTTATCTTGGCGCTATTTAATGAATGTAGATGTACTGGCTGCTTGTTATCACTGTGTGTGTACTTTTAACTTTGAAGCTCGTTGTATTTTGTTTTGTTGCCCTTTCCTTGTATCTACTGAGATTGTGTATCAACACCAATGGGGAATACTTTGACACTACGTGCGATGGCTACGGCTAGCCTGGGAATACCGGGGAGGGAGAGAAAGTCAAAGTCGCGTATTATGTGGGGACGGGGTGCGACTGTGAAGGAGCTGGGCTGGGAGTGTAGGTAGTTGACGTTGTGGACGTCTATGACTGCGCCCTTCGTGGGAGAAGGCGTTGAGATTGCAAAGTAATCCGGGTAGGTGTAGCACCATCTGAATTAGATTCAATAAGGGGACGGTATGACGAGATGAGAAAGGGTATGTACCGGAAACGGTTTCCGCCGTCGACAAAGGTACTGCCTGTGGCGAATGACTTACCGCCCTGGAGCCTTGAGATGTCCCATAATGAGAAACGAGATCCGTATACTGCGCCGATTCTGCAAGGGGGTTAGGTTGGATAGAGGGGATGGGACGGTACAAACAGATCTGCGGACTCTCTTTGCCATGCTACGGATCCCGGGAGCTGGGAAGGACGATGTCGCGAAGACTCTGCGAGTGCGTACGGCTCCACTAGCTCGATGAGGCTTGAATGGTGCCATGGCCCTTGTGCGGGGTCGTCTGGATCTGACCGCCAATCAGTGAGAAAGATGGATCCGCGACAGTCTGAGACGAGGAATTCTTTGCTTGATGTTGGGTGGGAGTTTACGGATGTGAGGGGGTGGGGGAAGGGGATCACGTATGCTGTTGGTTGGGCGCGGGACTGGGGGTCTGGGGACCCGGTTGAGGTTGAGGAGTCTGGTGGAGATTGATTTGGAGGTTGGAGGTCCCAGATCATTAGCATTTTGTCGTCTATAGATGGGTTATGTTAGAATGGGATAGAGTAAGAAGAGTGGGGAAGTAGTTAACCGGAGACGGTGGCGACGTATCGCGACGAGTCCGAGCCGCGTCCGCCACAGAACACCATATCGGTCACCTGCCCGTGGTGCCCACTGAGGCCACCGCCAAAGCTGAACACCGTCTCGTCGTCGCCGGCCACTTTTGTGAGCACATGCAGTCCAAAGTCCGACGTTGCTGCGACGAGTCTGGCGGAGCGTCAGCGCGCGCGCGCGTATTTTATCTACGGGACTGGTACTTACTCGATGACCCAGTTATCGCTATTGGATGGGGAGATCGTCTTGGGCGACCATGCCACGGCTGTTATGCGCATTCCGACATGGAAAGAGGCGACGGAGATACAGGCGGCGTCGGTGACAGCGATGATCTCGACGGAGTGGTCGCCGCCGAGTGCGATGAGGTCCGCAGCGTCCTCGTCGTGGCACGCATTGAGGACATAGATGATCGTCTGGTGGTCGTAGTGGAGGTCCATTGCACACCGACGCGACGCGATCACTTGGGGTTAGGGTTCCCTCCTCGTTGATGTCCGGCCACAACAAGGCCCCTAATCCGTGGTTGTTCGCTGGCTTGTCCGTCGCCTCGTTTCTCACTTTCTACCTTGTTTTGCGCCACAGACAGGCGACGTACCCAGCCTCGTCTCAGCCAAGACACGCAGACCACCCTCTTGTTTCTCCTATTAGGAAAAAGGAAGATTAGACCATGCCAGCTATCATCGACAAGATTGCGGACGCTTTGCATTTGCATAAGTCTCATAAAGCGGCGTTTGACGCGGACAAGGTGAACGTGCTCTTTGTTCTTGGAGGGCCGGGCGCAGGAAAGGGCACCCAGTGCGCGCGCCTCGTTGAGGACTTTGACTTTTGCCATCTCTCTGGTGCGTTCTCCATCCTATCTCTCCTTATCTATCTTCTCATCGGCGTGTGCAGCGGGCGACCTGCTTCGCGCTGAGCAAGTCCGCGAAGGATCAGAGTACGGCGAGATGATCAGGACGCACATCCGCGAGGGCACCGTCGTCCCCATGGAAGTCACCGTCAAGCTCCTCCAGAACGCCATGGCAGACGCTATCAAGACTAAATCTGGCCCGGAATGGACAGACGGCAGGGGGCGCTTCCTCGTCGACGGGTTCCCGCGCAAGATGGACCAGGCGTTCAAGTTTGAGCAGGAAGTACGCGTTTGGTGTGGATTGTTGGGTGTAGCGGCTCATCGTCCTTGTCCTAGGTGTGCCAGCCGTCTGTTGTGCTGTTCTTTGCCACCACCGAGGCTGTGATGCTCGAGCGTCTTTTGGAACGCGGCAAGACCAGCGGTCGGGAGGATGATAATGCGGAGAGCATAAAGAAACGCTTCAGTGCGTATGATACCACCTTTTTTCTCACCACTTTGTTCATGGCTTGCAGAAACGTATGAAGAGCAGACTATGCCTGTCATCGATCACTATAGGAAGATTGGAAAAGTTGCAGAGGTTCGTTGACTTGTACATCTCCTCAGGCAAATCTAACACGGATTGTAGATCGACAGCACCGTCGCCATCGAAGAGGTCCACAAGAACACCGTAGAAGCGGTCAAGAAGGTTCTTGCTGGCGAGTTTGTTGCCCCCAAGACTGCTTAAACACGTTGCATCAGGATACAATTACACACTACATTTACTTCTATAAATCATTTCGCTCATGCATACACCATGAAGCCCGCTCCGCCTTTGGGCGTTGCTGCAGAGCACACGGCGCGTCCCCCTTGAGGTATCTGTGATATCGCACCGTCTGAGCACAGCAAGTGAGCGCGTTCATCGACATCGTCCTGGAAACCTTGAGTCGCTGTATCTCAAGAAAGGGATGAAAACAACGTACGGGTACCCATTCCCAGCCTCCGCACCGTACATACTCGACGACGAAGAGACCATCCCCGCCCAATCCTGTAGATCCATCCTCTTGATACTGCAACTCGATATGGGAGCCGTTCTGGTATGCCCCGCCCATGACGGCCCACAGGATGTCTTTGAACGCCGCGCGCGTCTCCTGCGAGTCCATGTCGATAACGGGCGAGCGGAAGGGACGGATGATAATGACATCGCATGATGCGCTCTCCGTCGGAAGCGCACGCGCGAGCGGGGTAACGCGAAAAGCGGGCTCGAGCCTATCGACGTTGACGGTAGCTACAAAGTACGCAAACGGCCCGTACAGATCGACGATGGGGCTATCCTCGTCGCTCTCGTCGTGCTCTTCGAATGCGTGCGTGAGTGGGTTGTACAATTGTACGAGCCCGGAGGTCGTAGGAAAGAGCTTGAGATGCGCATTGTACCACCTCGTTGAGTTTTTCTCTGCGGCTAGTTTGTAGCGCTCGAGGCCTGGGTGGGCGGGGCGGAGGAGCTCGGAGTCGTGGAGGATGGATGCGTGGAGGGAGGTGGAGACGACGACGGCGGAGATTACGACTGTGGGTTGTTTCTTTTGGGGAGGGGGGAAGGACAAGGTTGTGATGGCGATCGTGAGGGGGATGAGCTTGGAGCTGGTTAGGAATGAATGGACGCCTTTGAGTTTGTAGGCGGGCTCGGGGGGATCCTGTGGGGGGAAGAGAGAAGAGTATAGGGCGTTGGCTGTTCCGCAGGGGACGAGCACGAAGCGGATGCTAATCAGCAGAGGTTCCCCATCTGCTCCTTTGAGCTCGGCAAGACTTAGGTGGTTGATTATTTCGTGAAGAGTCCCGTCGCCAGATCCCAGGATTACAGTAAGCTGGCCCTTTGCTGCCTCGATGTGCTCGACGAGGAGGGGGCCAGCGTGGTTAGGCTTCTCGGTTACGAGGACTGTAGATACATCGCTGAACAGGGGAAGGACACTGTCCTCGAAGAAGGACTGTAAGTGAAGGAATTAGTGGGGATCGTTAGTGTTCGCAAAAGCAGAACCTTTGCTGAGCTGTCACCGCAGACTGGATTGTAAAGGGCGACTATCGACATGATCGTGATCGGTAGACGAACAAATCTCCAATTATGACGCGTTCGTCATTATAGCTATCAGCCACGTTTCCGCCGTTTCTCTGACGGTGCTGTACGTATCGCAGCCAGAACTACCGCATCGACCTCCTCCAACGCAGGCTTCACCTTCTCCGCAACCTCCAAAGTCCCTTTCTGCATCTTCTTCGCCTTTTTGAACAACGAATCAATCTCATCGCCCTCCCGTTCTGCCTTCCTCTTCTTCGAATCGACGACCTTCTCCGCCATTACCGGTGCTTTCCCCTTCTCATCCCCCTTCGAGTTCTTCTTCCCCACCATCTCCTTCCATTCCTCCGGCCGCGTTCGCAGTACGTACAGGCTCAACGCCCTCGCAAAGTATTTTCCATAGAACGACGCGGCGAGGACCTGCTCCTGCTGCATCACGCTCCGGGCAATCTTCTCCTTCGTGTAGGTGTCGCCCCACGCCCAACACCTCTCGCCCACTCTGCTTCCGATCCGGTCATCTACCAATTCGTGGTAATGCCCTAACCACCCGAGGACGAATCGCCGTTTGGCGGCGTATGGCACTGTGGGCGAATCGAGTAGCACGTCGAGGATGCGCGAGGAGATGGGATGGTGTGCGAATGATTTTAGAGTCGGGATGACAGGAAGTGAAAGTATGTTTTCGACCAGAGCCGCGTTGTGGGGATGGGGAAGTCGCAGGAGTGATTGCAGGAGCAGAGCACCTTGCACATTCGGTTCCGCAGACTCCGTTGCTCGGAGGTCCTGCGAGGCGTGAGTTAGCAGGCAGAAGAAAAAAGGTGAACAGTACGAACCTGCAGCGTCTTGAGAGACAAGACACAATTCAAAGTCTCCTCCGCCCCAGCCTCCTCCGTAACCTCAAAAGCATCCCTAACGCCCTCCCAAAGACCCTCCGCACCCTCTTTCAACTCCACAGCCCGGTCGACAACGGCTTTGACGACACCCAACCGTCCCGTCTTGACAGCTTTATTCCACCAGCCTCGGCCCATCGCGTCCAGTTGGCTTCCGCTGGCTTTGGTGACGGCTTTGGCTAGGACGTAGTTGCTCACGGCGTGTACGGCGATTTTGCTGGCGTCGCCGTTGGGGCAGAGGTAGGTGCTCCAGAGGCCGTCGAATACCGGGGGAGGAGCGTGTAGCAGGATAGTCTCGAGGAGGTGAGATGAAGTCGTATCCTTGAGGAGGGTAGCGACGTATGCTGAAGGCTCGGATTCAGAGGCCTTGTTGGATACTGTTCGAGGTAAAATTAGTGTGGACGTGGGTAGTGGTTGGAGAGACCACGAACATGTGTCGCTCACTAGCCCGCCGGTTACCAAGTCCATTAAGCTCCCCGCTTCGTTGGATAGACCTCTTTCGGCTTCTACTGTTACAAGGACCTGTGGAAGGGTGAGGATGATGTACGCGAACGGGTGGGAGGTACGTACATCCAACGTCGGGCAAGCAACCCTACTAGCAGCACACGCGCGGACTTCGTTTCCCGACATTGACCCACGGCACGAGCGGATAGCAGCGGTCGCCCTATCACCATATACAGCTGGGATGGCAGGGCGTTCACCGCCGTCCTCGTCCTTGTCGAAAAGACTCTTCATCTCTCCCTGTCTGTCTTTCCATTTTTTGCTCTTTTTGGACTGGATTGTCGTTGATGAGGGTATTCCTGCGAGGATGGAGAGGAGGGCACGGAGGATGTGGGAGGCGAATGGGTCGTTGAGGAGGACTGGGAGTGAGGGGAAGACTTCCTGCGTTGGGGGTTAGACTGTGAAATAGGACTGGGAAGGCGGGGGCGTACATCGGATATGTCCAGGATGAGTTGGGTCATGGTTGGAAGTTCGGAGGGCGTATCTAGAGGTAGTTTGCCTTTTGTCTCTCTTGAGACGGTTTCGCTGGCTAGGTTTACTAGAGTCTGGATGACATGGGACGCGAATCGATGCTTCGATAGGATCTCGTAGCTGTATAATTTTTTTTGAATTAGTGAACAAACATATAGATGTCTGGAAAACTCACGAGCCAGCCAACCGATCGGCAAAAACCCTTCTTGTAAAATCGTCCATCGAATGAGCGACACGCTCGAGGATAATCGAACAGTCTGGATCTGTAGCGAGCTGTTTTTCCTTTCCGTTCATTTCGGATAATGCTGCCATGAAGAATGTGCGTTTTTCATCTGTGATATGCTGCAAAGTGAGTGATGGTGTGGAGGTATGGGAGGGGGGAAACGCACCGTCGTCAACCTCAGCGGCTGCGTCTTGCCATTGGCGTAGCTGCACGTCGACGGTTCTGAAGTAGGCCTTGACGTCGGCATCTAGGTAGCCAAAGGGTGCTTCGGCGTCCGCGTCGACTGTTCGTTGAGTATTTTGGGTGATCCATGAGGGGCCGGCTTCGGGTTCTTGGGGGACTTCTTGTGCAGGTTGAGGGTCGTTTTCTTTCTTGTGTTTCTTTCCTCTTTTTCGGTTTTCTCGAGGCATCGTAAAGTTTGAGGTCAAGCCACGATCGTATGTTCGGCATTCGGTCCGTATTATGTATTCTCTACTTACTACTTGACATGTACAATCTAAACGGTTCACTACTCTATGACCCATGGATAATAACTACGATCGCTCTTATCCGCTCTCCACTGATCCATCTTGTAGAGGTCTTCTTTGGCTTTCTGGATTTCGGGCATAGTGAAGTATTTAGTGAACTGTGTAGTTTTCAGCACTTCCAGATGTTTCTTCTTGTCCTTCTTCTCCAGCGGCTTCATCCCCTTTACCGTCACCTCTCTCGTCATCATAATGCCAATCTTCTCGTCGAAGGAGTAGGCCGGAGAGGCCTCGTAGGGAAACCAGTGCTTGCAGGATTCGTCGGTCACCCATGACCATAAACTAAACTTCGTGCTCCTGTAACAACCGTTTAGCTAACAGCATACAAAGGAGAAGAGGAGGGCACATACCCAATATCACGATTGGCAAGGCGCACATGCGCTTCCATCGCCGCTTTCTGACACACAGGAAGCATCTTCGGGTCCCATTTCCTCTTGTCGTCCAATTCTTTCATCTGAGCCCACTCATGCAGAAAACCGAGATTCAAGGACTGGTTATCCACGACAACTTGGTCGTACATCGCTCTGTATAGGACTCGGTATTCCTTGTTTCTTCCGGATGTTGGGTTCTTCAGGGTTTTGTGCCACATGAACCTTTTGTCGCTGATCTGGGTTCGGTATGAGCATGAAATTTGAAGGTCAGAGATTGTTCATGCAAGCGCAGACCTTTTTCCATAAATGACCTTCCTGGGTCAGAGTATCTGCGGCGTTCAGCCCCTGCGCGTTGGAGGCCTTGGCAAGATTGACGATTTTGAGGATGCCCACAGCACGGGGGTTCGGATCAGTGGTGGCGACAAAGTACTTGCGGTTGATTTTGTAGGGATCAGGCTTGCCGAGCTCTACGCCACCAGATAGAAGTCGGACCTCGAGATCGCCATTGATTGTTCCGGTTTGGTTTTCCTCGTCGAATTCGAATGAACGAACTTCCATGAATTGGGCTGCGGGCGTTGGTTTGCCGTCGTCCTTGCCAGTGCTGTTGTTGGTACTCGCTCCGCTGGCGCCGCCCTCGGTATTGGGAGCGGGCTTGCTGTTTGTACCCTCCTCGACTTTGTCCTTGACAGGTTCGCCGCTGGTGGCCTGGTCATTTGTCTTGCTACCACTAGGTTCGTTATCTGCTGAGATGGTGTTAGTCACATTTATCGTCGCGTCCAGGATAATCACCGTACCCTCTTTGTTGCTAGTAGTACCCTTGCTCTTGTCTTCTTCGTCGTTGGTAGCACTGGCTTCGCCAGCGTCCTCTGCACGGCTGGTAACCTTGGTGCTGTCCTGCGCATCTTCGTTGCTGACATTGCCGATCTTCAAGTTGTCGGTACTGGCAGCCTTTTCTTCGCCCGTATTCGCAGAGGGTTCAATTGGGCGATCAGACGCATCTGTATCTGCACGATGTAGTATTGGCGATGTGTCTGATCTCGCGACACTGTCTGTTCGAGCAAGCGGGCTAAGATGGAAAGTGTGAGAAAGAGGGATGGAGAACGAATAATTACCTACGAAGCGTTCGAGAATCCAGATGAACCAAGTAGGGCAACTAGGGGAATCAATATCACCAGGATATTGAGGTGCATTGGCCAGCGTCTCATGGTTTAGACGTAGTGAAGTTTCAGTCCAGCTGGAAACATGTCGGTGGTCACGGCTGGCGCCTTTTTGTAATGTAACGCCTGATGAATAGAGCGGAGGACAGCAGCGAATCATTGGATAAATGTTGTGTAGATCGAGCAGTGAGAGGATAGGTACCTGGTAGTCATTCGGTTCTGTAGTAATGAGCATAGGACGTGCTGTTGTCGTAACAGCAGTCAACCCCCGGTCGTGTCTTCGATATGATCAACCGTCGTGCACTCCGCACAGACACCATCAAAATTTTCTGCTTAGATGCAAACCAGCAGAATCTCATATCCATCTAGACCCAGGACAACAAGAGTTATCCGAGTTCCAAGTGAATAGAGTTCTAAGAACTTCGGATAAGTAGATGGTCTTTGCTGGACGAGGTGAGAGTGTAGATAGATTGACAACCAGAAACTTGAAGGATCTTCGGTGGGGTTGTTATTGCTGTGCGCTTGAGTATTATAGCCGTCCTCAGTGCGACGAAGATACACTCTGTATGCAAAGGAATCATGGTCTGTGGAAACACCTCCAAGGCCGGAAAACGATACGGTATCGTAGTGATGAGGGTGAATGTAGAGCAGGCCACCGACCGAGTTTCGGACCGAATGCCGGCGAGCGCTGCTAACTTGGTTACTATTTACCACGCTCCTGCTCGGGCAACATCATTGAGGTATAGTATTATTATATTATTGAACTAGTAGTACTTGAGATACAGCCGACCCGGGCGCAAAAATAATTCACTGCGCTGTTACGGACCACGGATAATAACCACGGTCGCTCTTACCACCTCGCGACTGCTTCATGTTTTGAAGGTCTTCTTTGGCTCTTTGGACTTCGGGCAAGGTGAAGTATTTGGTGAACTGTGAACTCTTCAGCAGTTCCAGATGTTTCTTCTTGTCCTTCTTGTCCAGCGGCTTCACCCCTTTTACTGTTACCTGTCTTGTCATCATAATACCAATCTTCTCGTCATACGAATAGGCCGGAGGCGCCTCGTAGGGATACCAATGCTTGCAGGATTCGTCGGTCACCCATGACCACAGACTGAACTTCGTGCTCCTGTAACAACCGTTTAGCTAACAGCATACAAAGGAGAAGAGGAGGGCGCATACCCAATATCACGATTGGCGAGGCGTACATGTGCTTCTATCGCCGTTTTCTGACACTCCGGAAGAACCTTCGGGTCCCATTCCCTCTTGTCGTCCAAGTCTTTCATCAATGCCCACTCATGCAGAAACCTGAGAGTCAAGGGTTGGCGACGCACGTCAACCTGGTCGTACATCGCTCTGTACAATACTCTGTATTCCTTGTTTCTTCCGGATGTCGAGCTCTTGATGGTTTCGTGCCACATGAACCTTTTGTCGCCGATCTGGGTTCGATATGAGCATGGAAGGTAAAAGATTGTGTTTGCAAGCACAGACCTTTTTCCATAAATGACCTTCGTGAGTCAGAATATCAGCGGCGTTTGGGCCTTGCGTGTTGACGGCCCTCACAAGGTTGACTATTTTCAGGATGCCTACAGCACGGGGGGTTGGATCAGTGGTGGCGACAAAGTATTTGTGGCTGATTTTGGATGCATCAGGCTTGCCGAGCTCTGCGCCTCCAGATAGAAGTCGAACGGGAGTATCGCCATTGATTGTTCCAGTCCTCCTTTCCTCGTCAAATTCGAATGAACGAACTTCCATGAATTGGGCTGCGTTTTTTGCCTTGTCCTCGTCCTTGCCAGTATCGTTGTTGTTGGAACTCTCTCCAGTCTCTTCTTTTCCGGCATTCGAAGTGTCGGTGCCGTCTTTTGTCTCTTCGGTACTGCTAACGGGCTTGTCGCTTGTATCGTCGGTACCTGCCTTCACCTCCTCAACTTTGTCCTTGACAGGTTCGTTGCTAGTGTTGTCGCTGCTGGTGACTTGGTCGTTTGTCTTGCTACCACTAGACTGGCCCTCCGCTGGAATAGAATTAGTTACATTTGCTGTCGCATCCTCGATATTAATCAACCATACCATTACTGTTGCTGGTTTCGCCTGCGCCTTTGCTGTTGTCGCTTTTTTCTCCGTCGTCTTTCGTGGCACTAGTTTCCCCTTTGATGCTCTCCGTTCCGGTGGTTACCTTATCGTTGGCGACGACAGTGTCCTTGTTACCACTAGACTGGCCCTCCGCTGAAATAGAATTATTTACATTTGCCTCGATATGAATGAACCATACCATTACTGTTGCTGGTTACACCTGCGCCTTTGGTGTTGTCGCTTTTTTCTCCGTCGTCTTTCGTGGCACTGGTTTCCCCACTGATGCTCTCCGTGCCGGTGGTTACCTTATCGTTGGCGACGTCAGTGTTCTTGCCTTTGTCGATTTTTTCTCCGTCGTCTTTCGCGGTACTGGTCGTGTCATCCTTCACGCTGCCAGTGGTAGCTTTAGTGTTGTCCTGCGTATCTTCGTTGTTGACATTCTCTTTACTGCTACCATTGTTATCGACTACAGCAGGCCCCTTGCCTTTGTCGCCTTTTTCTGCGTCCTCTTTCGTGGTGCTGGTAGTGTCGTCCGCTGCGCTGCTGGTGACCTTATTGCTGTCCAGTACATCCTCGTTGCTGGCGTTCTCTTTGCCGGCATTCTCTTTGCTGCTCTTGTCGGTACCATCGTTGGTGACTACAGCAGGCCCCTTGCCTTTGTCGTTCTTTTCTCCTTCGTCTTTCGATGCACTGGTTTCGTCACCAGTAGCAATATCCTCCTCTGTACCGCTTGTATCTTTGGTCTTGCTGCTGTCCTGGGCAACTTCGTCGTTGACATTGCCATTCTTGCTGGTATCGGCAACTTTTTCTTCTTCTTTGCTGTCGTTGCCTGTGCTTGTGGAGGGTATCTCGGCTTCTGTAGGACCATCGGACGCTTCTGTATCTGCGCGGGTGAAGATGAGTGATGGGTCTGATCGCGCCACACTGTCTGTTCGAGCAAGAGGGCTGTCATGGAAAGTATGAGCAAGAATGATGGAGAGTAGGGAGTAGAGAGAGACTTACAAGGCGTTCGACACCCCAGATGAGCCCAGTTGGGAAAGTAGGGGAATCAATATTACCAGGATATTGTAATGCATTGGCCAGTTTAGACGCAGAAGTTTCAGTCCAGCTGGAAATATTTTGCTTGTTACGGCCGGCGCCTTTTTGTAAGATAAGACCTCACGAATAGAGTAGTACTTGTCGGAGGACGGCAGCAAATCATGGTGTTAAATTGGTGTCGACTCGGATAGAACAGCGACTTCGTAGATACCATTACCAACAGTGAGGGAACCAGGGTGTGACGCAGACCCAACGAAGAAGTAGTTATATCCGTATAGACCGTCAACAAGGGTTGGTGTAAGTGATTCGGATAGACGGACTTTGCTAGACGAGGTGTAGATAAATCACAGCAATAGCCCCACTAGGATGGATCCTTTCTGGTTGCTGTGCGTCTGAGGACAGCCGTCCTAGGTATGACGAAAATAACCACCAGATTAACGAGAAAGGTGTCCTGTATTCTTTTCTAGCCGCGGAAATGTTTACACGGTATCGGATTCGTAGTCACGGTAAGAGCGACCGAGGTTTCGGACCGAACACCGGCAAGCGCTGCTACATTGCCACGTTGTTGTCTCTATCATTCACTCAACCATGACCGCGCTCAACAAGAATAATTCTGGTGGGTGTATCTTGCTTGTTTACTGGAGACTTATGCTCATCTATCACAGCTGTAAAGCGGATTATGCAGGAGGCGCGTGAACTCTCCAACGATCCGTCAACTGACTATGCCGCTGCCCCGTTAGAGGTGAGGAACTTATTGTTATGTTCTCAAACATGCTCATTTCCTCTTAGGACGATATATTTGCACGTTAAATCTGCCAACTATCATCTCAAGTACTAACGAACTTGTAGGAATGGCATTGCACTCTCCGAGGACCACCAGGAACTGAATTCGAAGGAGGCCTCTATCATCTCAGAGTCATGCTCCCAGCAGAGTACCCGTTCAGACCTCCATCCTTAATGCTTCTAACACCCAACGGACGCTTCGAACTCAACACAAAGGTGCGCCCTCACACTGGTCCTATCATTCGCCAACTAATTTGGTATCCTAGATATGCATCAGCTTTACCAACTGTGAGTGCCACCTTGCAATCAACTAAACCCAGCAATAAATGGTTCTCCCAGATCACGAAGAACTATGGCAACCCGCTTGGGGCGTCCGCACAGGTTAGTCCAGTCACAATTAGCCTTGCCAGTATCGCTCAACTTGTCGCCAGCCTTGATAGGTCTACAAGGTTTCTTCCCTCTCAAAGGACAGGCTGCGGCTGGCGTTGGCTCCGTCGAAATGCCGCCATCCGAGCGCAAACGGCTTGCACAGTTGTACGTTTCCACCTACATTGCCTATGATGCCCTGACGATCGTTGCTGTAGGTCAAGGGAATGGATTTGCCCCCACTGCAAACAGTCAAATCTAGAAATCCTCCCGGACCCTCCAAGTGTATCTCCACCTACACCGCAGGATTCGGATTCTACTGTCCCAATGTCCGAAGCCGAAGCCGAACTCGTAGCCATACCGCTCCCCGTGGATGAACATCATCCTGATATAAACACCAGCGATGCGGTGATAGAACAACCAAGCTCATCGACGCCTGTCGTTGAGCATCCTTCACCGGCACCTCCTTCTCCTCTACCTGAACAACTGCGACGCTACAGCGAGGGTGCTACCGCCTTTGTAAACTCATCCCATCGACCACCAATCTTGCTTGACACCGCAATTGGATTCCTAGTTGTATTGGTGCTTGCTTTACTTTGTAGAAAGATGACATAGAATGAATGTAAATTGTAAATGTGTGTGTAACTGTGGCGTAGCTGTACGTATCGTCGCTTCGAGTGAAGACATGGCCTAAAGTGTGCAAGTGACGGGGAGAGGGATGGTGTTTGGACTTGTTGATCTGAGTCACCATTATGGAAGTAAGGCGTCCGCGTGGGCTAGCGCTTGTCTACTCACCTTGACCACCAACCACCACCACTTGTTACTCAATTCCTTAGCTTTCTTCCACATCTTCTTTGACATTGTTCACGATGAGGTCCAAGTTTAAGGATGAACATCCCTTTGGTCCGTCGCATCCGCAGCACCCTTGACAGCTACTCACCGTTCACTACAGAGAAACGCAAGGCTGAGGCCGAACGAATTCGCCAGAAGTATCCAGACCGTATACCAGTTAGTGGTCAAGCACGCTCTCGGCATTCAGTGGCACTGACATGCGCTGCAGGTGATATGCGAGAAGGCAGACAGGACGGACATCCCCACCATCGATAAGAAGAAGTACCTGGTGCCCTCAGTGCGTCCATTGTCCCCGCCGTTCTCCCATACCTAAACAACGTTGCAGGACCTTACAGTAGGCCAGTTCGTCTACGTAATCCGCAAGCGTATCAAGTTGGCACCCGAGAAAGCAATCTTCATATTCGTTGACGAAGTCCTACCACCCACCGCCGCCCTCATGAGCGCAATATATGAGGAGCACAAGTGCGTTGCTCCAGCAGTTTCCCCTTTCCTTGTTATTCAACCGTCGTCTATAGGGATGAGGACAACTTTCTCTACGTGAGCTACTCGGGCGAGAACACGTTTGGGTCGGAATGGATCGAAATACCTTGAGATGGCCTCGGAGACTAGAGCTGATGGAATAGGAACCAACCAGCTTTCGATGGACTGCAACGGTTTACTCTTGTAACATATATTATTTCTCCCATCTTCTTGTAGCGATGTTTATGAGACTCTTCTTTGCTCATGAGTTTCCGCGCATGGAATCTATGCCTGGAACAGCCTGAGGCCATGAAAAGCAGATGAATCATCGGCCGCGCAACCGTTTCCTTTTTCAGTTCAATAACAAGGAAATGCACGATGAATATTGAAACAACTACGCTTGTCCTCTTCTCATGAGATTTCTCCTCACCCTCCTCTTCTCCGCACCGATGCCTTGCCCTTTATGCCATTGCAGGTACGGCAACACCTCTTTCTTTTCCTCCCTAAAGTCCAGCATGCCCCAAACAGGCAGCTCCATCTCGCCCTTTACTAGTACGCGTGTCCTTCCCAGTAATTCGGAGGGCACGGGAGTGAGAATGTGGAAGACGTTTTCGGATACAGCTCGAATGAGCGCGAGTCCACGACATGTCGAATGCGTGGGCGTAGGAGGCGGCGCAGCCTGGACGTACGGAAGTCCTCCCTCCTGCATGACTGTTTGATCGTCTTCACAGTCTACCAGCCCTACCACAGCTACATTCAACACGCCCAACACCTCGCTCGGTACGACGTCCTCTGCACCTGCACCGGCCAGTATGATCTGGTCGATGGCTAGCGAGACGTCTACTGCGTAGGGCGGTTGGGCGCACAGCGGCAGTGAAGTGTTCCATGTAGATGCTGTGACCTGGCGGTAACAAGAGGAAGGAGATGGGGAGGGAGGGAAAATGGCGTGAAAGTACGACAGGAGATTGAGCATCCTCAAATCGGTAGCGCCAAAGGGCGCGTTTGGAAGCTGCAGGATTGGTTCGAGGCGGTGAATACCTGCTCCCGGCCGGGATGGAGGCCAATAGTCGTCGTACACTGGGGCTTCGACCTCGAATATGCCGGTGGGCTGCACGATGTCGTGTATTTTTATTAACAAGTCGGCGCCTAGTCCTTTTGTCCATCCCATAGTGTTCACTACGAGAGGTATGCTCTCTGTGATCCTTTCGTCGTCGTCATCGATGGGAAAGTCGTCGATGGGAGTTTGTATATCCAGTCGATACATTTCGATACAAGCCTGTATAGAGGAGAGGTAATGCGACGGGGATGACTTTGGCGCGGTGGCGCCGATGTAATGGGCTTTTAACGGGAGGCTTTGATGGCAAAATGGTGGTCCTAGAGAGGGTGTTGGATGATAACTAGGCTAAATGTAAGTCTATACGGACCTAGTAAAGGTGTTTCGACGATGTTGAGAGCGACCATGCCTCCGGGAGTGAACTCGGATTGACCAAGATCGCATTCTAGGTAAGCTACACGGGCATACCTTGCAAAGATGGTAAGAATGAGAATTCAGTATATTGTCGTAGTGCGCGAACCTTTGTAAAAGTTGGTTGACCCTCGTTCTTGCAAAAGTACTTTTACCACTCTTCTTGGCGCCTTGCACGATACTAATATGAGATTGATCTTGTAGAGCGGTGGCCCAAGAGGGTGGGAGCCGGAAAGGCTCGACGTTTTTGACTGGCTCGGTGACCTTGATTGCTTGTTAGGTCGGCGGTTGACGTATACAGCGCGGGACGACAGACCAAGTACATTCCAGGAATGCCAAAATCAAATGGATTGGTATGGTTGAATACACCGTTAAAAGTGCCGCAGATACGACCCATTCCTTGCACGCCGGTTCTCAGCTCGAGGAGAACGACGACGATACTCTTCTCATCTACAAGCGCCTTGAATCGACTTGGGATTCCCAATGATTTTCCTGTGTGTGCCAAGGCGGAGATGACTGGAATCGGGGAGCATTTGGGTGCGTATACGTTGCGGGGAGTTTTGTGTGGATGTAATGTCGTGCCGAGAATAGCGATAGAGCCTTGGAGGACGCAGATTTTGTAGGTGCCGACGAACGACAGCGATTCGCCGGGGAGGAGGCAGACCAGCGAGGCAGGCAAGTGGTCGAGGTGTATTTCTGTCAAGTCAGATTGTGTCAGTGAAAAAACATTTTGGCCTGCGACGGGATTGAACGAGGGTTGTGGTGAGATCGGGGCAGATGTCGAGGGTGATGGATCGTTTGTGGCGTCCGGACTGTCGCTTTCGTCGTCGGATGAATCGTCGACTGGTGTCCAAACCCGCGTAGGTGTGTCCTCCTCGGAGTCTGATGGGTCGGAATCAAGAGTAATGATATCCTGGTGGATGGGCAGGGGCTCTTTTGCTTCAAAGTAGCGCGTACTCTTGTCGTCCTTTTTACTCTTCTTCTTTAATTTCTTCGCCGTCGGGGTTGTTTGTGCAGACGCTTTTCGTTTGCTGACTGGTTTTGCGCTCGGAATGGGTACTGGAGAAGATAATACTGTTGTTTGTGGCGGCTGAACTGCAGCCTGAGCAGCCTTTCTCGCAGCGACAGCACTCAACATGAGAGAAATAAGAAAAAGAGATGTGGCCGATGCCGGGGCGTCAGGGGTAATTGCCACGTGGAATGGGCAAGAGTGCAGTGCACCCAGTCTGCATCTTTCGTCTTGCCTTCATCGTCCAGTTCTTCCGAGTGTCCAGCTTTTATTCATTCGTCCTTGTCGCTGTTGCCCACGATGCCGCCACCTCATTACGACTTTCTTATCAAGGTATGCACCCATGTCTGACCCATTCTCCCTCCAAGTCTCACCAGCGACTCTAGCTACTACTCATAGGCGACTCCGGTACGCCTCTTTGCTCTTAATTCTCTCTCTTGCTCATATCGGCATTCCAGGTGTCGGAAAATCCTGTCTACTCCTTCGTTTCTGTGACGACCAATGGACACCATCTTTCATTACGACAATCGGTATTGACTTCAAGATTCGCACTATTGAACTCGATGGCAAGCGTATCAAACTCCAGATTGTGAGCTCACCGCTTTCAAATGTCCCCTGAAGAGAGTCTCACTTTGTTCCAGTGGGATACAGCGGGACAAGAACGCTTCAGAACCATCACCACCGCCTATTATAGAGGCGCCATGGGCATCCTCCTGGTCTACGACGTCACGGATGAACGGTCATTCAACAGTGCGTGTGTCGCCCATGCTCTTTCTATCAGTATACTCAGCTCCCTTCCACAGACATCCGGACCTGGCACGCCAACATCGAGCAGCATGCAACCGAAGGTGTCAACAAGATCCTCATTGGCAACAAATCAGACTGGGTAGACAAGAAAGCCGTGACAGAAGAACAAGGACGAGAACTTGCCGAAGAGTTGGGCGTCAAATTCATGGAGACATCCGCCAAAGTCAACGATGGTGTAGAAGAGGCCTTCTTCACGCTGGCTAGGTTCGCATCTCTCAATTTCTCGATGGGATACACTTACTCATCGCCTGACTCTTATAGGGATATCAAGACTCGTCTCATTGACTCCCAAGCAGAAAGTGCCGCCTCGCAGGGCTCTGCGGCCCCGGGGTCTGTAAGCGTCAACCAACCAGCCTCGCAGACATCGGCGGGATGCTGCTCATGAATATACTCGCTCCGTACATACCTGTACACAGGAAGCCCTAGTCGTTTTCGCTTTTACCTGTGTTTCGCCCTGGTCGGTCGTGCTTTCTGTTTGTTCTACTTTCATTCCTTCTCAACATAGGTTTTACATACATATTGTAATACAAACACATTTGGACTAAGAAACCCGGCCAAGGAATAAAGAGGTTCAAGGATTGAAAGCATAGTTCCAGTTACTGCCCCACCATTTCTTGATCCTCTCTGGTCCATGTTCTTCGTACTCTGCTCGCGTCATGCCGGTGCTGGCAAACCCCTCAGTTAGGCTAAACGCAGCCATACCTTTCCACGCGTCAAATGTAGGATCTGCAGCCCTCACAATTCCGATAGGCATTTCTGCTGGTAGTAGCGGCCGTAGGGTGTTGTGCAATCGAGGAATAAGGCCAGGAAATTGTGAGGGAGAACCAGTTAAGAAGATGTTCTATTCGTCGTGATTAGATCGTGTTCAAACCAGAAAACATGGATGTACCTTGACGAGCCTGCTTTTTTCCGCGTCGGAGAATCTAGATAGCACGTTTTGTATAACTTCTCCCAGACCAGCTGAATCTACGCCAGCGATCCCTGGAGAGAACCATGTTTCGCATACCCGCCAGCGCTCCGTGTTGAGGTGTATACGGGTGCTGCCTTCAACGTCTCCGTCCTCGTATCTGGGCTTGAAAGCGTCAAGCAAGGCTGAGCGTTGCGCCGAGATGGACGCGTGTGTTTCTTGTGGTGTGAACGTGGGATCATGCGTGAGGAGCTTTTGTTCGATAATTTGGAGCTGAAGCAGATCTTCCTCTTCTTCGTCGGAGGGTTCGCCGGTTTTCTGGTACCCATCAGCTGTGTGAAGGAGATGGAAGGATAAGAGACGTACGATCTTGCGGTATATTGCCCAATCCGCGTCATCAGCTCCAAATGTATCTTCTGTCGAGGCGTTAGACGTGCACAGGAAGATGCGATGGTAGTGTACAAACCTCCGCCGCCTTTTCGTTTCTTCTTGGGTACCCTATCGTCAGTAGCCAAGTTGGCGATATTCTTCATTCTGGCTTGGGCTGCAGCACTCTTTCGATCGCTCAAAGCCGCCTTTCGTCGTTCTCTCTCTCTTATACGATTCATTAATACCTATAAGCGTTGGTCAACAAGATAAGAATACCACAGGGAAAGGAACGCATGCCTCTTGTTCTTTGCGGAGATTACGAGACCAGGCAGAAAGGTCTGCGTCGCGCTCCTCCTCTTCCCGTTTCTCTTCCAAGAGTTTCTCCTCGCGTTCGCGCTGCTTTTCAATTCGTGCTCGGACACGAGCGTCAAAGCCGGCCTTGAGGAGTTTCTGCTTCTTCTTTTCTTTCAGATCTTCCTCGTTGAGTTGTTCGTCCGGTATATCCAGTAATTGATAAGAGGCGGGAGTTTCCTGCTTCTCGTTAACAAGACAGTTTGTTCGACGGGTAAAAGTTACTTACGTTGTCATCGCTACCCTCTGCGGTTTCCTTCTTTCTGGCTTTTTTGAGATCAGCCTCAAGCTTCTTGATTGTTTCCTCTAGTTGCTGATCATCTTCAAAGCCTTCTCCAGCTAGAGTGTTCTGTGTGGATAGATTGAGTGCACATTCTTGTCGAGTCGGTATGACTTACAGCCCACTCCTTCTTGCTCTCTTCTGCACGCGATTCACGCAAGAGAGTGAGGTGTTGTAGATCATTTTCTTTTTGGAGAAGCTGTCGATACGCGTAAGCGATAATGCGACATGTACAGATAAATTGGTATCCACTTTTTCCGTTCTCTTCTTCGCTGCCATTTCCTGTAGTTTATAGCCTTGCTCCTTTCGTTTCTCAGCGATCCGGGCAAGTTCTTCTTCCGTCTTCTCCTCCGTCACGGGGAGTGTGTAGGGGAATTGAATGATTACTTCGGACGCTTTCAGTTTGAAGGGGTCCTTCAAGGTGCGTAGCAGAACTTGGTAGTCGGGAGAAACATCACAGAATTTCTGTAACATCCACTAGGGGAAATGTCAGAGACGCGCGCGCGATGTTCAAGGTATACTTACATTCGCTTGTGTGGAAGTAACACGCGTTGGAAAGTTGGAATACTTGAGCTGAATTAATTTGAGGAGGTACTCTGAGGACTGCATTGCGCCCCACGGTATTCTTAACAACGAATGAGTGCGATTGTCTAGTTAACTAGCCCGCGAAACGTTACCGTTTAGCATGGGCCAAGATACCCTTTCCGTTCACGATAGGCATGACCGAGGTAGACGCAGTGTTGAAAGATACACAGATTCCGTCGGCGACGAAGGGATTTTGGGCAGCGGGTTTGTTGTTTTGGTAGAAGGACATTAGACCGTCCACACAATAGGACAAGGAAGGGACGGAATAGAGCTCGAACATGAGTTCGCTAGTCACTGGCAGAGTCAGTACGTTGGCGAGGGCGTGTTGTACAAGAACCTACATGCTCTGCAGTGAACAGGGGTGCTGAGCCTTTCTGTCATGAGAACGGGATGGTCGAGCGTCGTCGCGTCTATCCCGAGATCAACAAACGCGTAGTCGAGTGCATTTTCCTACACTTTACAGTCAAGTCCGTTACCAATGCGCGTAGATGGTACAGAAAGGACGTACGAGTGCGTCAAAGTTGAGGAGAACATCGCCTTCCCATGCCGTTCTAGCTTGCGCTTTTGCCCCGCTCTCGACTTCGACAGCATCGCCAAAGAGCAAAAGAGGCCTGTTGTTCCTGCGTTCCTTGTACTTTGTGATCCCGTTGGGCCCATAGCGAGGTGTTGAAGAGGTGGCGAATCCCCAGCGCAGATGAGTTGCGCCGTTGTCGATGATAAGGGGAGTGTGCTGCCCGCGGTGTCGGTCGTATGGCTCGCCTGGGGTCGGTATGGCAGGAACGACTGGCTGGGGGACGTGCCAGACATCGTCGGAGAGCATCTGGACGTCGTCCATGGTGGTGAGCAGGTTGAAGAACGCGTGTTCGGAAGTCACAGCCACACAAAAGCACACAGGTGATGGGGCGGAAAGTGGGACTTGTTCTCTCCTTTCGACAATGGCTGAGAACATATACAGCAAAGGCACTCGTGTCTGGTTCGAGGACAAGGACCATGCTTGGATATCAGCAGAGGTCCAGTCATTGACAAAAGCTTCAGACGACGACGTCAAGATCGTCTTTATTGACGAACGCGGCAAGGTATGTTCTTCAGTCGTTCTCGACCTCGTTCTAAACGCATATTTCCAGGAAATACCCATAACGACGACCGTCAAAGCTATCAAGGACGGCGCCAGCAACCTCCCTCCCCTACGAAATCCGCCGTTGTTGGAGACTGCAGATGATTTGGCGACGCTTTCCCATCTTAACGAACCGTCCGGTATGCTCTGCTGAAAACTTCACCGTCGCCTGCTCACCCCCGACCAGTGCTCCATACGATCCGGAATCGCTATGCGCAGCACAGTATATACACATACAGTGGCATCGTCCTCATTGCAGTCAATCCTTTCCAGCGTGTAACGCTATATGGCCCAGAAATCATCCAGGCGTACAGCGGCCGTCGGCGAGGCGATCTCGAGCCCCATCTCTTCGCCATTGCAGAAGACGCGTACACCGCCATGCGCAAGGATGGCATGGGCCAAACAATCATCGTGTCGGGCGAGAGGTACGCTTCTCCATTCTATCTGTCGCGCGTCCTTCTCATCGCGTAATTAATAGTGGTGCTGGGAAAACAGAATCTGTCCGCCTTGTGTCCTCTCATCTGCTCAAACGCTAATGCTGCTATAGGCCAAGTTCATCATGAGATATCTCGCCTCAGTCAATCCCCCTGACTCCCAGTCCAACAAGACCAAGACCAAGTTCTCCCTAGACGATTCCAGCGAAATCGAACGCCAAATTCTCGCTACAAATCCCATCCTAGAAGCTTTCGGTAACGCAAAAACAACTAGAAACGACAATTCGTCGCGTTTTGGTAAATATATCCAGGTAAGCACCACCACATCACCTCGTTGCTGTGTTTCTCGTATCTGATCCGCGTTTGGTAGATCCTTTTCGACGGCAAGCAAGACATCGTTGGTGCTCGGATCCGTACTTACCTCTTGGAACGTTCGCGTATCGTGTTTCAACCCACTACCGAACGCAACTACCACATCTTCTACCAACTCTGCGCAGGCGCGCCTCTCAAGGAGCGGAAAGATCTTGGTCTGGACGCCGATGTCTCCAAATTCAATTACCTCAAGCAGGGCGGCCCTCAGTCTACGCCGATTAATGGCGTCGACGACGCTGAAGAGTTCAGATCGACACAGCAGGCGCTTTCCACCGTCGGCATCAGCGTCGAAAAGCAATGGGCCGTCTTCCGTCTTCTCTCCGCTCTTCTGCATCTCGGGAACGTCAAGGTTACTCAACTCCGCACGGACGCCATGATAGAGGAAACAGATCCATCTCTCATTCTCGCTACGCGCTTCTTGGGTGTCAATCTCGCAGAGTTCAAGAAGTGGACCGTCAAGAAGCAAATTACGACACGTTCTGAGAAGATCGTCTCAGCCCTGAACGCCGCCCAGGCGACGGTTGTCCGTGACAGTGTTTCTAAATTCGTTTACGCGTGCATGTTCGAATGGCTTGTGGCCATCGTCAACGAAAGTTTGGCCGGTGAGAATGGGGACGCTGCAGAACGCGCAGAGATGTTTATCGGTGTCTTGGATATCTATGGGTTTGAGCATTTCCAAAAGGTGAAGTCACTCTTTGATCATATGTCATTTTTACTGACTATTTGAAGAACTCCTTCGAGCAATTTAGCATCAACTACGCCAACGAGAAGCTTCAGCAAGAGGTCTGTCTCTTCAAATCATTTTTCCATCCACTGACGGTATCGTATAGTTCAACTCCCACGTCTTTAAGCTAGAGCAGGAAGAATACGTCAAGGAGGAGATCAACTGGACATTCATTGATTTCTCAGACAATCAGCCTTGTATCGACATCATTGAGGGCAAGTTGGGTGTGCTGGCTTTGCTCGACGAAGAGTCTCGTCTGCCCTCCGGAAGCGATTCTTCGTTCTTACAGAAGTTGCACAATCAGCTAGGAAAGCCTGAGAACAAGAACGTTTTCAAGAAGCCCCGATTCGGAAACTCCGCATTCACCATTGCACATTACGCCCTCGATGTCACGTACGAGGCGGATGGATTCATCGAGAAGAACAGAGATACCGTCCCAGACGAGCAGATGGCGCTCTTGGCGTCGACGAAGAACCCTTTCCTGAAGGAAGTACTGGACGCCGCCCTTCTTTCCACGAAGCCATCAGATGCTGCGAACTCGCCTGCCGTGTCCGACTCGGGCAGCACAGGTTCTCGTCGCTCGTCCGTTATTCCTGATCCCGGCCGACAATCATGGATAGCGCCAGCTGGCGGCGCTTCTGGCGGCAAACGAGTTGGTGGGGCCGCAATCAAGAAGCCGACCCAGGGATCCATCTTCAAAGCGTCATTGGTCACCCTCATGGAGACTCTCAGTGTCACCAACGTCCACTACATTCGCTGCATCAAGCCAAACGAGCAGAAGAAACCTTGGGAGTTTGCTCCTCAGCAAGTGTTGGGCCAACTGCGCGCATGTGGTGTTCTTGAAACTATCAGGATCAGTTGTGCTGGATATCCCACTCGATGGGTCTACGAGGAGTTTGCCGAGCGGTAAGCTTAACGTTTTTGCGGGAGCTCAAGCTAATGATTCGCCACTAGATACTACATGCTCGTTAAATCGTCCGTCTGGCAGCCATTGATACAGAGCATGGATCTTCGCAAACTCTGCTCCATTGTCCTCGAGAACACAATCAATGACAGCGACAAATATCAGAATGGTCTGACGAAGATTTTCTTCCGAGCAGGCATGCTCGCTGCACTGGAGTCTATGCGTTCTGAAAGGCTGAACGCAATGGTGACGGTGGTCCAGAAGAATATGCGTCGACGAATGGCGGTCAAGAAGTATCGCGAACTTCGCCAGGCTACGATCAAGATCCAAACCTGGTGGAGAGGTATCGCTGCGAGGAGGCTCGTAGCGGGCGTCCGGCAAACCGTGGCTGCTACTCGTCTCCAGTCTGCAATCCGTCGCTTCGTCCAGAGGAAGAAGTTTTTGGACATTCGCAGCGCAATTACTCGCTTCCAGAGCCGTAAGTTTAGCTCTTGCTCTTCTGCTACGTGTCTGGAACTCATTACTTTTCACTAGGCGTTCGCGGAGCCCAGGCACGCAGGAACTTCAGAGAACTCAAGAGCGCACATGGAGCTATTATCCTGCAAAGTCTTGTTCGTGGTTTGTGAGTACTATTATATGTTTTCGTGGGCTGTGACTGATGCCTTCGCATAGATTCGCCCGCCGCAGGTTTCAAAAGGATGTCAAGCATGTTGTTTACCTCCAGTCGTGCATCCGAAGACGTCTGGCTCGCAAAGAGCTCAAAGGTCTTCGTGCGGAGGCTCGATCCGTCTCCAAGTTCAAAGAGATTTCGTACAAACTCGAGAACAAGGTGGTGGAGTTGACCCAGAACCTTCAGACCCGGACGGAGGAGAAGCGCGCTCTACAGCGTCAATTCACCGAATTAGAGCAACAGCTGCAGCAATATGTTACTCGCCACGAAGAGTTGGACGCGAGGGCCAAGGGTCTACAGGCCTCTTTGCAGACGGCAGAAGCAGAGCTCTCGCAGCGGGACGAGCTCCTCAAATCGAAGGCTCTGGTCGAACAGAAATTGGAAGATGCGCTGGCCAAGACGGCAGAAAAGGAGGAGCTGATCCAAAAGCTGACGGGAGAGATCAGCAAACACGCCGAACAGTTGGAGCACCATCAGCGCACAATAGACAGCGCGCCGGTCCGTGTCCAAGAGGACGCCTCAGTCATCGTCACCCTCAAGAATGAAGTGGCAGCTCTCCGTGAACAATTGAACCGATCCAACGCCTTGAACGCTCTCACTCGTGGCTCTCGTGTCGAAGCGCCTCCACCTCTTTCTCCCACATTCGCCCCCACTCTTCGCTCTGAAGCTATCCCTGTCAACGGCACTACCACTCGACATCAACGAAGACACAGCTCAGCAGGTGTCTTTGGCATTCCTCCTTCCGATGGACGCTCATCCACTGACGAGATGTTCGACATCCGCCGAGACCATGCTCTCAACCCCCGCGCCGTCTCCGTGGCTTTCAACGGAGAGGACAACTATCTGCGCATGCGTGCCAACGGTTTGCCCGATATACGAGACTACGAGGACCCTGCGGAAGAGAAGATCAAGCTCATGCAGGACACGAAACGTCTGGAGGAGGATATCTTCGATGGCCTCGTCCGTGGTTTGAAGATCCCAGCACCCAGTCTCACGAATCCTTCCGCGGTCAAGGAAATCTTGTTCCCTGCCAATCTCATTAGTTTGGTCACCAACGAGATGTGGAAATATGGTCTCATCCAGGAAAGCGAACGTTTCTTGGCCAATGTTATGCAGACGGTTCAGACTCATGTTATGGTGAGACTTTCTTCCTCCGTTTCGAGGTGTATATGCTCATTGACGATCAGTCGTTCACTGGCGAAGATGCAATCGTCCCAGGCGTCTTCTGGTTATCAAACGTACACGAAATGCTCTCGTTCATCTGCGTGGCCGAAAGCGACATGTTGCAAGGCATCGGTCCTGGGGAAGAGAACGCTGTGCGGCCATTCGACTGGAACGACTACGAGCGATTGGTGACTGTCGTCAAACACGATCTGGACAGCCTAGAATACAACATCTACCATACATGGATGTTGGAGACGAAGAAGAAGCTGTCCAAGATGGTGATCCCTGCGCTTATCGAATCCCAGTCATTGCCTGGCTTCACGACAAGCGACGGCGGCGGACGTCTCTTTAATCGCCTTCTGAACTCCAATACCCAACCTGCGTACAGCATGGACGACATCCTCAACCTTCTGAACAAAGTATGGAAGAGCTTGAAGAGCTACTACATGGAGGAGTCTGTCGTGCAGCAGGTCGTCACTGAGCTGCTGAAACTTATCGGTGTGACGAGCTTCAACGACCTTCTCATGAGGCGAAACTTCTCGTCTTGGAAACGAGGTTAGTGCTTGTCTTACGGTTGACTATCTTGTCCCTCATTACCTTTACAGCGATGCAAATCCAATACAACATTACTCGCATCGAGGAATGGTGTAAATCTCACGACATGCCTGAGGGCACGTTACAACTGGAGCACTTGATGCAGGCCACCAAGCTGTTACAGTTGAAAAAGGTCAGTGCATGTTACAGTTACCAAGAACATCGATCTGACCTTGGTAACTTCTAAGGCTACGGCAGCCGACATAGAAATCATTTACGACGTCTGCTGGATGTTGAGTCCCATGCAGATTCAACGAATGTGTACGAACTATTACGTCGCAGATTACGAGGTAAGGCGATTCAGAGTTCCCTTTCTTCCGTCGCTCAATAAATCATAGAACCCCATATCGCCTGAAATACTCCGCGTCGTTGCGTCCCGGGTACAGGCTAACGACCGTAATGACCATCTATTGCTTTCCCCGGAAACGGAAGAGGTTGGACCTTACGAGCTCCCGTTGCCGAGAGAGGTATCTGGACTGGAGACATATGTACCGGCATACCTGAACGTATCACACCTTCGTCGTCTTGCAGCATTGGTTTCATAGTTTTTCATACTAGCATCTATGTACTTATTATACCTCTCGCTTTGCTGGATTCCGACCTTGCTCGCAATGTATATCCAAAGGTTTTGTCTTGAATGTTGATGTGCCTTTTGAGGTTAAACCGATACCATCATCATGAACTCTGAGCTGCTGGACATCGGGACGCAGTGTTCGCATGCGGAATGCCGCAACGTTGACTTCTTGCCCATCCGTTGTTCTTGTCAACTAGCGTTCTGCCAGGCGCACATCTCGCAGGATGCTCATTCTTGTCCGCTCCGTCAGGCCTATACGCCCCACTCTGATCTCGGACCCAAGTTCCAACGATGCGCCGAAGAGAAGTGCAACAAAACGAGCTTGGACGCCTTTGTTGCTGTGAATGCAAAGGACGCGTCGGCTTGCTCCCAGTGTCATCGGGCGTATTGCGCGGAGTGAATCCCGTTTACTGTTAACTCACCGGCTTGCCGCGCGCTGATCGTTTTCTTCAGGCATCGCTATCCCGATGCACACGCGTGTTCAGGAGGTGAACGACCAGCCGAAACTGAAAAGAACGCCAAGGCCAAAGCATTACTGTCGAAACACTTTACGTCGAACCTGAAAGCATCGACGAGCGGCGGAAGCGGGACACGTACTAAGATTCCGACTGATCCTGTCAAGCTGGCGCAGTACAAGAAGATTCAGCTCATGAAGATGCGCCATCGGGCGGTACCAGCGGATCCGAAAGAGAAACGTTCTCTGCCGGTTGGTGAGCGGCTTCATATCAAGATTCCCGCTAATGATGATGGGGAGGACAAGGTTTTTTGGGTGAAGAAGGTGGGATTTGAGTTCCTTGCTCTTTGTTCAATTATTCACAGTAATCCAGACAATCGGTACAGGGAAGGTGTTGGACTTGCTTGCTAGCCAACTGAAAGTCAAACCGGGTTTTACGGTCAGTGTTAAAGTGGATAAGCAAACTAATATTCTGATCTTGTTGTTCAATGTTCAGTGCTTGCGGCTGTTTGAAGACATAGGAGATGAAGAAAGAGAGCTGGAGAACAGTCAACTTTTATCAGCACAAGTGGAGGATGGAGCTCGACTCTTAGTTAAAAAGCAATAAATATCAGTGACAAAGGGTGAGCCATTCAACACTACTCACACACAATGTGTTCCTTCCAGTCATAATGAAATTCTTTGTGACTTGGCATTGTGTTATTCATGTGATGAGTACTTACCTATGAGTGAGAGGTCAACTTGTGAGTTAACTTGTTGAGTGCTCTAAACTAATTTAAGAAAGGAGTGGATATCTGTGGCTAGAGCTTAAAAGTCTGGTCTATCGACCCACCAAACCTGACTGGACCTGGACTGCAACAAACTGGACTGCTGGAGATTAGTGTACAGCTCGGGTCGGGTTCAGGTAAGATTTTCCTTACCCGTCCCGTTCCCGAGACTAGACCCATCCCGATGTGTCGGGTATGCCCATCCCGGAAACCCGAAATATTGTCGGTTTCCCGACCCGAAGTAACATCAAACCAACTATATTTACACCACAGATAAGTACGATGTATTTGTAGAATAAAAACTTGAACACAGAACAAGTATCTAAGAAAAAGACTACATAATTCCATAACTAATCATCGTCGTCAAAGAAAAAAGCGTCGACATCATCCTCTGCAGCGGGCTCCGCCTCCGGCATGAGCGCAGGCATGAGATCAGAGTCGGCGAGGATATCCTGACGGCACCAGTCACCGAGACACATGAGTGCTTGGACAGTGACGGGGCGTAGGCGATTGCGAAGGTGTGAGAGCAGGATCCGGCCACGTGAAAAAGATCGTTCAACAGAGACAGAGGTGGCTATGATGATGGTACGTCGGTCAGTAGAAGTTCAAGCCACTAAAAAAATCAAACACACCTGGAATAGTATGGAGGTCAATGGCCATTCGCGCCAGACGAGGGTACGTCTCCCGGTTGCCAATCCACCAGCTAAGAGGGTCTTCAGTCATGATGCGGCTGTCCGCGAGGTAGCGATCCAGCTCGTCGTCAGCGGTGGTGGCAACCTGCACTTCAGCTTGCATCATCTGTACGAAGCTGTTGTGTTGTTTCTACATGAACAAATAATTAGGAAAGTGTTGACCTGCAGTGTATTCTCATACCTTGTTCTGACTTTCCCTACTTCGCTTGTTAGTGATGTCGTCGCCGTCGCCGTCGATATTCTTGTACGTTGATTCCCAGAGTTCACGTGTGACTCTCAATGCATCATCGATCCAATTTTGGGGCCAGTTGAGACGACGGAAGTAATCCAATTTGTGGGAAGGATGAAGTACTGTCTCTCTGTCAGTACATGCGCGTAATAAAAATAGAGACGACGTACTCATCTGGAAAGGGCTATTCCTCTTATGCTAACTTATCACAACTTAAAGCTTCTAAGTTAGTCAAGTTATGAAAGTTATGAAAGCTAACTTAGGCAATGGTTAGATCTGCAATTCACCTTAAGTTGAAGTAAGTTGACTCAAGTTGCTTGTAAGTTACACTCAAGTTGAGATAAACCAAGACCTCTGTTTAACCATAGTCTGAGATGTCTAAAAGTCTACTTGAGTCTGACTTAAAGCTGTCTAATTCCATTAATATAATAACCTTGATTAAAAGCTAATAAAGATAAACATCACACAATTTAGATAGAAAACAATTAATTATCATTGCAACTATCAATAAACAGATATAATATACTCTAATAAATAGCTAACATACAATAGTTCAAAAGAAATACTAAAGAAAGAGCAGATTAATCAAAGATATAAGTCAAAAGAGCAAGACACATACCAGAACAGTGAACACAGTCAAAAGAGAGCACTCTTGAACAAGAGACAATGATTAGCAAGCATAAGAAAAGAAGAAGCAAGTCCACATACCAAGAGAACATTCAAGACTTGAAGATTTAAAGAGAGAACATGGAGGAAGAAGGTCAAGAGAGGAATGATGGGATCAGAGCTCAGCTCTGGTTTAAATACCAACATGAAGTCACATGACCAGGGCATAGGGTTTGGGTCCGGAGGTCCGGACCTAAATTGCCTGCCTGTTGGACTTGATCAATTCTTGATTCTTGATTTATAACTGTTCACTCAATAACTCTGTGGGACTTGCATGGAAGGTAGCAGACCTATATATGGTTGGAAAGCGTTTGATTAGGGCTACATGACGAGCCTATAACCGTGGGAAAATAAGGGGTGCAGCTCCGGCCATAAGCCATTCAATCAATTCTCTGTTTCTTGTGTTCAAGCAATAGCACTACTATACTTGACTGGAAGGTACAAGTGTTATATACTGTCAGAAAGCGTAGAAATTGGGCTACAAGACGCTTACATAATCATTGGAATCGCAGGGACGCACCACAAGTTATAGGCAAAATACAAGATTTTACTCGGATTTCTCTAGTTTCTCTTGCTTATAGTATGCCCACACCAAGCTTGTAGATAGTTATTAGACAACTCAGGAATATCCAGGTTGAGTTTTAGATACCTAAAGTTGATTGTAATATCAGCTCCAACTTTGGACAACTTGAGTTTCTTATAGATACGAGGTTCTGTGCAATTATCTTTAGTTAACTATATAGTAACTTCAGATAACAAGTATATGATATCTAACTTGTAGCAACTTTACCCAACTTTAGTCAACTTTTTCTGACTGAAAAGCATCTCAAGATATGTTCTAGAATATGAGTGTCTTAGAGCAACATATTTGTCTCAAGATAACTTATCTGCCTTAAGTTATAGGTTTTAGATGAGTGTAACTTGAGTTAACATAAGATAATAAGGCCTTTCCAGATGCTGATAGCAGCACGAGGGAGGTCTGAATCATCTGAGAGGGCATAATATTTGTTTAGTTGGCGCTTGCCAATAAGCAAAGCAGCGCGTAACGCGGCGGAAAGATGGCGGCCATTGAGGGCATCGGTAGCGAGTTGCTGGTCGATATGATCCATGGCTGGAATTACTGATGCCAGATTTGGTGTGTTGCTCGAGAAAAACAATGTCGCGTCCTTGAGGATCTATACAAAGTCTAGTTAGATTGGTTATTGCGTGAAAAGAGTAGTAGACGCACCTTAAGAATCTCAACGAGCTGGGCAATACATTCCCATTCCTCGTTATCCAACTCGTATTCACGGAGTCTGTTGACTTGTCGCTCGGTAAAGGTGTCGATGATAGCGCGCATGGCCAAGAAAGCAGAGAGCATGTCGTAGGTAGAATTCCATCTTGTAGATACATCACGGGGCAGTGCACGACCTGCGAACTCACTGTCTGCCGTCGATTCGAGCCAGCGGGGAAAGAGAAGAGTAGGCGAGTTGATGATTTTGAATGAGATCTTGCGGGCCTAGAAACACTTAGTCAGCTACCCTGATTCTCGGAGATCAGATCTCGGAGCTCGGAGATTGTCCATACCTTGATCAAAGCACTTCGAATGGGCTTTACGTCGCGTCGCCAGATGAGCAGTTCCTCGGCATTCATATGGTCAAACTCGTCAAATAAACCATCATCATCATCCCTTCCTTCCAGACCAGCGGCAAGATCACCATCATCAAAGTCCAACTCACCCGCCAGCCTTCGCAGCATATCCTCCGATGCTTCGTCCTCAGCGGTTTGAATTGCTACAACATCGTCACCATCCTCTTGATTTCGTTTCACCTCAAACTGTCGGGTAATGGCCTTTGCAGTGAGATTCAAGGTATGTGCAAAGCAACACACTTGATTGCGTGCTCCATGGAATCCTGGCAGATCGTCTCCTAGATACACAAGCATCGTGTCGTTATTTGACGCGTTATTGCACATAATTGAGCCGACCTGAGTGGAGGTGAGTCAGCAATTGATTTCTGTTGAATGACAGCCACCGTACTTTATCCTCTATCCCCCAGTCCCTGACAACTTTCGCAAACACCTTCCTCATGTTCTCGCCTGTGTGCGAGACTGGCAAATTCATGAAATCAAGAATAATTGTTACCGGCTCATCATTGCGCAAGAACGTCACTGTTATGTTCATCCATGGAACATGATTCGGCGCTGTCCAACAATCGAGGGAGAAGGCAAGCTTGCCGTTGTAGTCCTTCAAGGTATGTGGGTTAGTCAAGCTAACAGAGATCTGCTACAAACCTACCTGAAGCTCAGCACGCAGCAAGTCTCTGGCATGCTGATATAGAGTCTTGACATCGCGTCCCACCGTCGTTAGATGAGGAACATAGTGATGGGGCCAGCCAGTCTTCAGGAGCTATCGAAGGCAGCGATCTTTGACGATATTGAAAGGGCGTAGACATTCTGCTACCCAATGCGCGGTGACGACACTGGGAGAGGGTGAGTAATTCCTACGGCGTATCAAGATGAGTGACTGACCGAATACTAGACTTGCTGGGAGGCGTAGTTGAGTAGGACTCGACGGCACCTTTTGCCCACTTAAATGCATCAGTAATTGTCATGTTAGAAGAACACCACAAAAACACACACAAAACACACACTAACAAGTTAATGGTGCAATGCAGGAAAGTCCGTTTTTTATAGCAGGACTTCACAGTATAGTAGTAATCATTTTGTTTTATAATAGTTAGTATGAGACAGGTTCTTATTCTTTGTATCTTGTTTTATGGGACTGTTTCTTTCTATCTTCTGCTCAAAATTCTTATACTAGTTCATTGATAGACTCTGGCACGAGTTGTCGCGTAGGTGCACCCACCACCCGCGAGACAGGTACTCGTGCCTCCAGAACAACTTACTAGGCTTTCAAGGTCAAGTCAAAATGACTGTGAATGTCCATTAACTTAGCTTGACTTGACTGCAGTTAAGGGTTTCAGTCAAGGTTTGGTCAAGGGTTAAGGGTAGTCAAGGTCACAGGTCAAGGCTAATCTTGAGAAATCTTTGACTGGTCCCTGTTTGTCAATGATTTCAATCAAGGTTAAATACTAAACCTATCTGAAACAGCCTAATACATGATAATAATAGTAGTTTATCAGTTATTGACTAGTCATAACTCTTAACTTGACTGCAATTAACTGAATTTTAACTTGACTGATGTAAATCGGTCAAGGATTTTGACCGGTTAAAGTTAAGGTCAAGAGAAATCAAGGATTTTTTCTTGACTAGTTAAGTTCAGGTCAAGGGAAATTTGGTGAATAACCTGACTTGACTTGACTTCAAAACCCTAATACTCACCACCCGGGCGACCATCCACCTCAAACGGGTGCACCACTCACAGGTCAAGTGGTCCAGGGTACCCGGGTACCATCAATACTCGGGTATTTTCACAGGTACTCATTATTTATTTAATATATTCTACTAATTCTATATTAGATATACAAATAATTGTTCATAGATATTATATTACTTGAACAATGGACGACTTCCCATAAGAGTTTGGACCATTCCAAATCCATTTATGGTGTGTAATGTTGTCATGCCATGAAATGACTTGTGTAGCCGTGCCGCGAATTTCAATTTTCTTCATTCCAAATCTTGGAGATTTGGAATAGCCTTGGACCCCCTTTCCAGATTCCTAAACCCGTTTGGGTTGTTCCAAACTGATATGCCGCAATGCCGAGTACCCATCATCCTCTGCTGTCGTCACACTTCCACCACGAAACATAGCATATCTTACACGAACGACATCTCTACGACACTCTCATGTAAGAAAGGATGCCTCGACAACAGCAGTCCTCAAAGTCTGTACAACCCTCCTCACATGACACGTGCTCTACTACCTGTGACCATCGCAACACGACCAATGCACATGCCTCACCACCTCTGCCTCAGCCTGAAGGTACAGATGAGAACTTGAAATGGTTCTACTTAAATTATAATACCATTACTGGCCAAGAGGTGTGTTACAATGTGTTTGATATATCTTTCTAATAATAACCAATCCTAACGATAGTTTGTCCCTCCACCATCCCAGGCTGCTACTGTAACACCATCTCTATCATCTCAACCTCCCGCCTCCTTCCTTGCATCATCACAATCCTTGTCAATACCTGCACCCCCCTCACCAGCACGAACATCTCAGAGCACTGTCTCAACCTCTGTTTCTGGACACGGTGGCAGACGTGCCGGGACACGTAATTGGACAGACGAGGAACTTGACCTGTTCTTTCGATTGGCCAAAGAGGTACTCCCGATGGGTTCAACTGGTTGGGCAACACTCGTGGCTGTATACAACGAGACCGCGAGCCAACTTCAACTTCCCGTGCGTGATGTGTAGGGTTCAAAGGTTAAGTCACTTAACTGGTCATTTTAGAGCGACTTAACCTGATCTGACTGGAAACATTAACTGGACCCGTTGATACGCCTTGTAATATTTGGATGGGCAAAGCCCCCATATTTTGCGATTTGGCACAAGGCAAACAAGTCAGAATGAACATAGGAAGAAGGCATTATGGACGGAATATACCACTCCACACCAGGCTAGCAGTACAGAGAAGGTCCTTGTTACTGGGACTCATCCTTGGAACCTTGAAGTCATGCACTGGTTCAGCCAGGCAATCGACCCCGCTCTCAAAGCGGGAGGAACCTAAAACTACAATACAAGTAACTCGACTTAGGTCGATCAATAAAACCAGTACTCAGTCTTGCACCCGCCATCGTGTCGGGTACTTAGAAATAAGGATCCCACTCTTCCAAGGACAGTTCACGAACCACCCGCCACACTTGGACGGACTTAGCCACCAAAACGCAGAGGACGGAGATCGACCATCGAATCCATCAAAGGCATGTTGTGTCATGAGTCATGATCTCAGGGGAAGTAAACCTTATTCCTGAATCACGCTCTGACTCCCTGGATCTCATCAATATAATCCAGATCGGGCAGATCTCCCAGATCGAGCACAGAAACCCAAGTCCCTCTGTTGGGTAGTATTCGGGCTCTGCATAGGAAACGCCAGAGGCACTGTAGGACCCACCTAGGAGTTGAGCCGCCAACACGACGGGCCCGACTCCTGGGCGGGGCATTATTGGAAATAAGGTCTCTCTATCGAGAGAGGAAAAACACAAGGCAACAGGGACCATGCGGGTGCTAATTGAAGGCCCGCGCGGATCGCCTAAGAATGGAGAGACACACATGGAACAAGCATGCCAGCTGACCTTGGATCACTCAGGAGCTGTGTACCCGCGCGGTACGCCACTCCTCATTGGGTGCATCCAGGACAAATACTTGGCTAAGAATGATGAAGGCCATATGGCCCAGGGCACAACGAGGTTCACGGGGCCCGCCAACGTGGCGGCCGCTCCTGTGGCGGGTAAAATACAGTAAACCAGCTTTAGTCACGCTCTTTAGAAATACCTATATAATACGCTCGTTAGCATACTGTAAACTAGCTTAGACCCCCAGTAGACGCAGCCCACAAAGCAGTATTTACCGTCGGTTAGCTCGATAGGATTGAATAGAAGTTCTGTCACATAGGTGACTTTGAATCTGAAAGCAAAAGGAACTTAGAGCCATTGGAGCTACTTTGAGTAATTGAAGTTTAGCCATTGCCTGTGCCATCGACGTTCCCGGCGCTGTCTCAGAACAGTCATCTAACCACTTGAAAGAATCTGATTGGAAAACCCAGTCCCCGTTGAGTGTGGTTTAGACTGCAGCTAAGCTATCGTTTTAAGCCGCGGACAGAGTCCGTTGAGTCTTAGAGCACTAGATAGATACCAGGGTATCTGGACGCAGACCTCTTAGCGTGGTTGAAGATTGACGGACCGGTTGGAGCTTTATTAAGTCTGCCTCACGCATCCCAATCGGCCTGTGACTCTTGTTGGCCTCTAGTTTTCAACTAAAGATCAGATCCCTGTTACCCCTCGAACTTGTTATACATTTTGAACCATTGCAATCGAACCCCCATACCTTCCCGAAACCCCAAAGACCAGTTCATCGAACTCTAAACAATTAAAAGCAGACCCGCTATCGAAGCGGACTTGCATTTCCACGCCTACTTGTTAGTGTGTGTGTGTGTGTGTGTGATTTGGTGGTGTTCTTTTGCACTGCTCATCACCGTGACTGGTCACTGTGAATGACTGGTTAAGGTTAATGGTAGAGCTTAAAAGTCCGGTCCGGTCCGGTCTTTTTACCTTAAAATTTAAGAACCACAGACCGGCCGGTCCTCAGATTTTCTCAGATTTCAAGGACCGCAGACCGGGACCAGTCCTAAATCAGGACTGCTAGGACCACAGTCCGGTTATAGCAGTTAGACCGGTCAGACCATTCAACGGTCCGGACTGCAGTTAAACCGGTCAAACTGGTGCATTTTTGTCAAAAGACTCGTGTCTTTGCGAGTTTTTTGATTTTATTAAGTTTATATCAACATATTATCACTAATCTTCTTAATAAAAGGTCATTCTAATAATTAATTGCATGTTTTGAAAATAGTTAAGTGAAGCATGGGAACACAGAACTGAACCAACATCTTCCCACAGTAGGCCGTACTAGTATAATACTCATCCAGTAATTCAATAAGAGATCAGCACATGTTACACTACTACTAGAGACCTCATGGAGGTCCGAGTCCAGATGGGTACCCACAGGTAGATCCGTTGGCCCAGGACCCCCGGACTCGGACCCGTTGGATCCGCGGGTCAAAGGGTCCGGGTCCGGCAAGGGTGCGGGGACAGAATTTATGGAAAATGCATGGGTACCCACCACGGGCCAAGGGTGCAGGGGCAGTGGCCGGTGACCATGGGTACTCATGCAGGGATCCGGGGGTGCACCCGCGGGTAACTCGTTGAGGTCTCTAACTACTACGTAGTAGCTTTTGATATAGTAGTGCTGTACAAACTCTTTTGTAATATGTTCTATATGTCTATTATAGCTTTCTATTTCCATCATAATCTCACTTAGAACTCAAAGCCCCAGCTTCTAGAGCATGAGTATTGATTCTGTATCATATACTCTTCTGAACTGGTTCAGGACCGGTCCTAGCAGTCTTTTACCAGTCCTGTAAAATTCTCTCTTTTCCCAGGACCACAGACCGTGACTGGTTCGAACCGGTACCTGGTCCTTATACGGTCCGGTCTTTTTTGGGTCCAGTCTAGTCCAGTTCAGCGGTCATTGGCGGTCCTGTGAACCGGACCTTGAAGCTCTACGAGTCTTCACGGAGATTCTCTCGACGCTCCTCCGTCATCTCAATGTCATCAATCCCATATTCCACCTTATCCAGCCCATCTGTATTATCATCCTCGCCTTCGACCTTCGTCAGCTCATAATCATCGCCGACACTGAACTGACGGGAATTCAACATCATCAGTGTTGCCTAGGGCTTCAAGGTCCGGTCGCGGTCCGGTTTTTTTCATAAATTTCCCACGACCGCCAACCGACCTGGTTGGTTATTTTTCCCAATTTGGGAGAACTGCCAACTGCGACCGGTCTTTTAATTCAACCGTCGCGACCACAGTCCAGTCTTTCCAGTTCAACCGGTTGAACCGGGGGCCGGTCCGGACTGCGGTCCAACTGGTTCAACTGTTGTACAGCGCATCCCAAGGTTGAGTCACGTGCACAAAAATATGCATCTAGCAAGGATTAAACTCAAAACCTCACCTAATACAGATGAAATTGAGGTGTTCTAACTACTAGACCACAGTGTCTTGTTAAATACTTTAACATTATACAATATACTAAGGTTCTATAATATTTTCAACACACTATTATACATCCAAGTATCCATTTTAGTAGGTAAACATTGTAATTATCTATTGCAACTTCATATATCAGCTAAAAATACATGTTTTACCACCCTAAACCTGCTAAATTATATGCGAACACCCTTCGGTAACCTGTTTTATCATGGACCAGTCCATAACTGGTTCAACCGGTCTTTTGGCAGTCCTAAATATTCTTGTCCAAACCAAAGACTGCCAACTGCGACCGGTCTTTTTACCAACCGGTCTTTTTTGCGTGGCAGTCTTTTGGCGGTCCGGTCCAGTCTGGTTGGCGGTCTTTTGGCAGTCCATGCAACCGGACCTTCAACCTCTAGTTAATGGTTAAAGCATTTGGAGAGATTTAATGTGGCTGTCAATGACTGGTTTTAACTGGTTATAACCAATACCCTTAATACTCTCAATATATGAAGAGAAAAAGAGCTATAACACAAAGATTTCTTACATATATAGTACATATATGATTAATAAAGTCTGATATACTAGTATTATGAAGAGAAAGACCAGAAAACATAGACTTGAATATGAAAAAGATAAATCAATAGATTCATTAACCTTGCTTTACCTCTAACTTATAGGGTTGATAGTAGGCCTGATACGCCCTTCACGAAGCGAGCTCGAGTGAAGGGCCTGTACGACGGAGTTTCAATTCATAGTAGACATTTTCAGTAGTCGCCGAATTCTCAAAAAGGCTCGTTCGCCAAATCGCCTTTTGGAGAAGACCGGTCCGCTGTATGGACCGCGCTTGATGCGTTGGTTTCGCTCAAGCTATTATTACTGTCATCATGAATTCACCCATTTTGACGTGTCAAACTGTTGCGGACGCTGTCGGAGATATAATACTACTCGACGATGTTCCATTAACCTTGATTATCGACGAATACAACCTCCGCGCTTTGCCAGCATATCCCACAACCTTCATTGCAACTCTGTCCGGCAAAAAGCTCACACCGCCCTGCGCGCCATCGTTCTCACGTTCTACATTACAGGTGGCAAGGAAATACCTCGCGAGCATCAACTGAGCTATGTTGTTGTCTCTATCGACCATGATTCAGCGCTTCTGGCAGGAACCGGCTCGGGAAAAACTCTCACCATCGCGCTACTTATACATCTGGCGGGCATCAAGTTTGTAACAGTAACTGTTTCCCCTCTGAAGCGACTTCAAATAGCTCAGGTATTGGATATCTACAAGTCAGATTCGACTAACACAGTTATCATGCAGGCCGAGGACTTCCACATCAAGTACAAGATTCCAACACTAGTTATAAACGATGACACCCCGCGTACAAGGGAGTTTTGGAAGGTGCGCGAACAATTTCTTTGTCTTTATACTTGCTGATGCATTATAGACTATGGTCTATGACCCGGGCAACAAGATCCTAGGTACTATCTGCCACTTCCTTGTAACGACGGAACAGTTCTTCAAGATGAAACATGGGCACTTCTCTCAGTTCGGACTTCTTCTACAGATGCCTGACTTTCGCCGCCGTGTCGCTCACTTCTGTATCGATGAGGCCCACTCTATATACTTTGACGGTACATCACTCTACAAATGTCTGGCATTCTGTCCAGCCTGGGGCCACCTTAACGAAATCAAAATCCTTTTCCCATCGACTCCATTCCACATCTTGACGGCGACATCTCCTCCACATGTTCTTCGTGTAATCGAGAACACTGTGCTTCGCTCAAACTACGAGTGCATACGCTTCACGTGCAACTGCGCCAACACGATTTACGCAACGCACTGTGTTGTTGACAACCTCGAAACAATGCAGAACTACAATTTTATCATATCTGAACCATTCATTCCCCTGCAAAAACGTATCTTGGTTTTCTTTGATCGAACCTCCCTTTTGCGACGTGTACGCAAGCATTTGCTTACACTTCTTCCCGCAACTCTGTCGAAAACTGAAAGGAAATGTATCATTCGCTTCTATGAATCAAACATGTCAAAGGAGTATCTGCAGGATACGCACAACAGCTTTGTGAAGCCAAATGGAGAATGTCGAGTACTTCTTGCGACGAAGAGTGAATCAACGGTACGTTCTAGTAAACTGACTATCTCCATGACTGATCTGTCTCTAGGGCCTCGACTTTCCCGATGTTGACGTCGTTGTCAATGTAGGACTTCCCGGGAACGGCTGTGAAGGCATTCAGCGTGGGGGACGTGTTGTTCGCCGCCCAGGGCTCATTGGACTTTTTCTAATCCTGTACGAGTCCTGGGCGCTCAAAGTGAATGTCAACGACTTTGGAGAAGGCGATAATCCTGACCGTCCGCGCCATGATCTCACTGACAAGTCTGATCAGAAAGAACGAGCTGCACTTTCAATGATCCGCCTTGTTCAGCGCGATAAACCAACATGCATCCGTGAATTCATTGGCTGTGATTACCTTCAAGATGGCTGCTCCAACGGTGAGTTTATAACAGTATCCATATTGACATGCTGATGATTTACTATCGTAGCACTCGTGTATGATGGGCCGTATTGCTGCGAGCATCACAACGATGGATTCGATCTGAACACCTGGCTTCTTGGTTCCGTTTATCTTGCATCACCGATCATTCTGAACCCTCCAGAGAAGCGAGCGGCACCATCGCGAGACTATCGTTATCCTGTCAGTGACTGAGAGCTCTTGGAGAAAGATCTTTGGGACTGGCGCCAATCAGTACACAAGGCTGATTTGTTGAAGATGGTGTGCTCACCTGTCAATAGGGTTTAAAAGTTAGGTCGGGTCGGGTTATAGACCTACTTTTCACTCTAACCTAACCTTAACTAGTTACTCAAAAGTCCAGATTTGCTCTAACCTCTAACCTTAACTAGTCGTACATCAGGAAACACCCTTGAAGACTAAGTTGTATATAGCCGTTATAGGTTACCTTAGAGCTACGAAAGACAATAGTTGCTCAAGTTAATGAAGTTGCCAAGGGCTATGGTTATGATTGTAGACAATATTAAGTTAGCCAGAAGTTAGTCTAAGTTACTTAAGTTAGACATGAGTTGATATAGGTAGACCTGTACAGACTGAAGGTTAACCTCAATACATCATAAAATAGCCTTAGCTTCAAGCATTTATTCAAGAATCTTAAGAAACCAGCAAAGACAAGAAGTTAAATCTAGGGTTTAAAGGTTAAGTCACTTAACTGGTCATTTTAGAGCGACTTAACCTGACCTGACTGGAAACATTAACTGGACCCTGAGTGACTGGTCACTGTGAATGACTGGTTAAGGTTAATGGTTAAAGCATTTGGAGAAATTTAATGTGACTGTCAATAACTGGTCTTAACTGGTTATAACCAATACCCTTGATACTCTCAATATATGAAGAGAAAAAGAGCTATAACACAAAGGTTTCTTACATATATATTATATATATAATTGATAAAGTCTGATATACTAGTATTATAAAGAGAAAGACTAGAAAACATAGACCTGAATATGAAAAAGATAAATCACTAGATCCATTAACCTTAGTTTACCTCTAGATTATAGGATTAATAACAAATTAACCAGTCATAACCTGTTAATAACTGGTTATAACTGCATTGAGTTTTAACTGGTTATAGTCAGTTATAACTTAGTCTCGAGTGACTGGTTACACCTATTGACTGGTCATGGTTAATGGTTAATCAACTTTCATGATATTGAATGACTGGTTAAGGTCAGGTTAATCCAAAAAGTGGGTCATTAACCTGACTTAACCTGACCTTTAAACCCTAGTTAAATCAAAGATTTTCATTCAAAATATAATAATACACAGTACTACAAGAGCTAGCTAGCATAGATACATATCCTAGTAGTAACAGAGTTAGTAAAAGTCAAGAATATAGAGTAGAAACAACTCACAACCAGTAGCAAAGCATCAGACAATAGCAAGGAAAGATCTGAATAAAAGACATCAATAAAGACTCAAGAGACAAGCAAGAGAACATACAACAGGTGACTTGAAGACAGGAACATGCAAGAGTAGAGATGAGAAGGAGAGACAGAGGAGATGGTGATGGTACAAGGTCAAGAGAGATTCAGGGAATGTTTGATTTAAATACCAACATGAGGTCACATGACTTTGAGGTTAGGGTTCCGGACTTGTCAAAAATAAAGAATCAAGCAGTGTGTGCACATTAGGTCCTTGAATAAGCCTTTGTATATTGCAAAGAGTGTCTAACATGCACATTAAATAGACAAGAATCATGTAAAAGAGTGAAGAATTGAGTGAGAGACAGAGAGAACATTGTTGAAAAAGTACCATAAAGGGAGCAGCACTTTGCTCTCATATTCTAGGGACCTAAAACCACTTGGAGGTTACTTATATACCTCTAGAGCATTGCACCTAATACCCAGTTAGGCCCCCAGGTCAGCAGAATCATCATTTTATCGCAAAATTGCGCCACACTTCGTCGAGACACTCTCTTTGATTGCTGTAACCTGGGGAGACCTTTTATGGGAGGATATGTACAATAATATATCATTTTATATATGATTCCAATGCTGGAATGTGTTTCAGACCTCAAATAATTAGATATATACATGAGACTATCACCAAAAAGGGAGCACCACTTTTCTCTTGCATTCTGAGGATCTAAAACTACTTGGAAGTCGTTCATAAACCTTTGGGGCATTGTATATGACACCCAGATAGGTCCCCAGATCACCAGTGCTCTTGCATTAAGCAAAAATGTCCGGAAATTGCGCCACACATCGTCGAGCTACCTCATTGGTCTACTATCACTTGGGGGCACCTTATGTGATAAGATATACATTATTATTCAACTAATCATGACTTGGATGAGGGATATAGAGTCAAAAATGCGGCCAAGGCCTTACAAGTATTGCTCTGAGTGCATTATACATATTATCACTCTTTTACATACTTCTGTTGATTAGTTCATGCTCTAGAGAGCTTCTTAGATATATACAGCTAGTTTAAGGACATAAACAAGTTCCCTGAGTTAGCCTTATTTGACCCAAGTCAGACGAAGGTAATTGATTTCTAGAGTATAACTTGTGGTAACTTGTGTTAGCTTCAACTATAGGTATAAGATGCATTGCTTTAGAGTTATGTTTGGATAGCTCAAGTCGTCTTTTAGCAACTAGAGTTAATGATACAAAGTCTTCTGTACCAAGTTACTATGAGTTAACCTGTCTGTCCTAAGTAAACTTAGTTGTAATAAGTTTAAGACATTTTGACACTTGTCTTTAGTCGACTTAACATCCAGGGCTGTTTCCTGATGTAAATTCTAACCAGTTACTAAGAGGGCAGTTATAACCAGTCATGACTAGTTATAACTTTTTTAGGTTATAACTAGTTATTTTAGTTGAATATGAAGCAAAGTATGTGTAATTTATAAGATTAGTTGATAGAAGTAAAGTATCAGTTAGTTATTGTCTTGTATACAATCATATATTAGTGTTAATAGCTGAAAATATTTTGAAACTACTTGATCTTAACCAAATTAGATGAAAATTTATGATTTATAACTTATTTAACCAGTTTAAACTCAGTTATAGTCAGTTATAACCCCAAAAGGTTATAACCAGTCATAACCAGTCATTTGCCAGTTAGTCACTTTTCAGGAAAAGGTCTAACTGCTAACCTTAACTGGTTACAATTTCTAACCAGTCAAAATTCTGAACAGTTAGATAGCAGTTAAGTTAGGTCGAGTTACAGATTTTAACCAGTTGGACTAACCTAACTTTTAAACCCTACCTGTCAAGATTCTTACAACGAGCCAGATTACCCTTTTGGCGAAGACGTTGCCGCTCTCTATTTCGACGCCGAAGGGAATTCAAGAAATATTGCAGCAACGTGACGATTGGAGAATAGAGTGGGGTGAAAAGATTTGCACGACCACATCAGGAAACACCCTTGAAGTCTAAGTTGTATATAGTCGTTATAGGTTACCTTAGAGCTACGAAAGACAATAGTTGCTCAAGTTAATGAAGTTGCCAAGGGCTATGGTTATGATTGTAGACAATATTAAGTTAGCCAGAAGTTAGTCTAAGTTACTTAAGTTAGACATGAGTTGATATAGGTAGACCTGTACAGACTGAAGGTTAACCTCAATACATCATAAAATAGCCTTAGGTTCAAGTATTTATTCAAGAATCTTAAGAAACCAACAAAGACAAGAAGTTAAATGAAAGATTTTCATTCAAAATACAATAATACACAGTACTACAAGAGCTAGCTAGCATAGATACATATCCTAGTAGTAACAGAGTTAGTAAAAGTCAAGAATATAGAGTAGAAACAACTCACAACCAGTAGCAAAGCATCAGACAATAGCAAGGAAAGATCTGAATAAAAGACATCAATAAAGACTCAAGAGACAAGCAAGAGAACATACAATAGGTGACTTGAAGACAGGAACATGCAAGAGAAGGGAGGAGGAGGAGAGACAGAGGAGATGGTGATGGTACAAGGTCAAGAGAGATTCAGGGAATGTTTGATTTAAATACCAACATGAGGTCACATGACTTTGAGGTTAGGGTTCCGGACTTGTCAAAAATAAAGAATCAAGCAGTGTGTGCACATTAGGTCCTTGAATAAGCCTTTGTATATTGCAAAGAGTGTCTAACATGCACATTGAATATACAAGAACCATGTAAAAGAGTGAAGAATTGACTGAGAGACACAGGGAACATTGTTGAAAAAGCACCATAAAGGGAGCAGCACTTTTCTCTTACATTCTGAGGGTCTAAAACTACTTGGAAGTTGTTGATAAACCTTTAGGGCATTGCATATGACACCCAGATAGGTCTCCAGATCACCAGTGCTCTTGCATTAAGCAAAAATGTCCGGAAATTGCGCCACACATCATCGAGCCACCTCATTGGTCTACTATCACTTGGGGGCACCTTATGTGATAAGATATACATCATTATTCAACTAATCATGACTTGGATGAGGGCTATAGGGTCAAAAATGCGGCCAAGGCCTTACAAGTATTGCTCTGAGTGCATTATACATATTATCACTCTTTTACATACTTCTGTTGATTAGTTCATGCTCTAGAGAGCTTCTTAGATATATACAGCTAGTTTAAGGACATAAACAAGTTCCCTAAGTTAGTCTTATTCAACATAAGTTAGACGAAGGTAATTGATTTCTAGAGTATAACTTGTGGTAACTTGTGTTAGCTTCAACTATAGGTATAAGATGCATTGCTTTAGAGTTATGTTTAGATAGCTCAAGTCGTCTTTTAGCAACTAGAGTTATTGATACAAAGTCCTTTGTACCAAGTTACTATGAGTTAACCTGTCTGTCCTAAGTAAACTTAGTTGTAATAAGTTTAGAACATTTTGACACTTGTCTTTAGTCAACTTAACACCCAGGGCTGTTTCCTGATGCATAAAGGAGTTCAACAAAAGGCATGGGACTATCATAGAAACTGATACTGATGTACAACCTCCTTCGAAGCTAGGGCTTTAAGGTCCGGTCTCGGTCCGGTCTTTTTCATTTTTTTTCAAGGACCGCCAACTGGGGCAGTCCTTTGTTTTCTTCTTTTTGGAAGGACCATCAACCGGGACCGGTCTTTTAATTAAACCGTCGCGACTGCAGTCCGGTCTTTCCAGTCCGACCGGTTGAACCGGGGGCCGGTCCAGACTGCAGTCCAACTGGTCCAACTGTTGCATAGCGCATCCCAAGGTCGAGTCGCGTACACAAAAATGTGCATCTAGTAAGGATTGAACTTAAGACCTCACCTAATATAGGTGAAATTGAGGTGTTCTAACCACTAGACCACAGTGTCTTGTTATATATAGGAACTTTATGCAATATACTATGTCATCGTCTAAATTTCAACTCACTATTATGTATTCAAGTGTTCGTTTGAGAGGGTAAACATTGTAATTATTCAATTCAGTTTGATATATGTGCTGAAATATATGTTTTTGTACTCTAAACTAGCTAAAATATGTTTGAACACCCTTTGGTAGTCTGTTTTACTATAGACCAGTCCACGACTGGTCGCACCAGTCTTTTGGCAGTCCTAAATATTCTCATCCAACCTCAGGACTGCCAACTGGGACCAGTCTTTTTTCCGACCGGTCTTTTTCTCTTGGCGGTCTTTTTGCGGTCCGGTCCGGTCCAGTTGGCAGTCGTTTGGCAGTCCATAGGACCGGACCTTAAAGGCCTATTCGAAGCACTCTAAGAGAGTATAGAATACAGTTGTTGATTAAGAATCCTCTGCATCTTCTTCGCCCATAGTAAAACTAACAGCTGGTAACTCATCCTCCTCCTCAACAATGTCATCTGGATTTCCGTCTTCAAAGAGTGCCCTATTCTTGTTGAATGTAGGAATGGTCGTCCTCTCTAAACCCTCCCATCCCCTTTGTATCAAATCTGGCGTTGGTTTGACGTTGACGTCGCAGACTCTGTCGGGATTAAAGACTTGGAGGGATTGGTCATACAGTGCATCGGCGACGGTGTGGACAAGGGTTTCGGTATTGCATTCTGTGTGTTTCTTCTTCTGGTAGCTGGTATCCATTGTATCCCGAAGAACTGCCTTCACACTCTGTAACATCTTGATAGATGCCGAGATATCTCCAAGTCGTTCCTATGAGCCGTATATGCCCTTCGCAATATGGATTGCCTATTCACGGTATCTTCAGACCTTGATTGTGAATACAAGAAACGTGAAGACAATTACCTTGGTATCGCCAATGATGTGCTCGATGTTCATGTCGATTGGAACAAAAGAATCACTTTTCTCGTCAAAGTTTAGCAATTGGTTGTCGCGTATGATGTTTCTGCATTGAAAGTCAGGTAATGTTACATCTATTATCAAAGGGAACATACGCGAACTCCATTGGCCACACCTGCTTCAGGTTATTTAGATAGTACGTGATTTCCATCACATACTTATTTGATCCACAACCTCTGAACAATGCCGCGAGATCTGGAAGGACATCCTCTATGCGTCCTACGTCTCCAGTCTTCGTCGCAATCTTTAGTTCATGGAGCAAGAGAAGGTCGCGTGTGAGTAGGCGGATATTCTGGTGCAATGGATCATCGAGGGGATTGTCGGGAATACGAGGTGGCGGCGGCGGTGGCAGGAGTGCCAGCGGTCCAGTAGCTTTCTTCTTCCTTGGCTTTGGTTTGGGACGCTCCACATCTGGCATTGGTGTCGCCAGCTCATCGAGTATAGTTGACGCAATAGCAAGTAGGGATTTGGCAGATGGTTTAGAGAGAAGGAACTCGTTGAGTGAGGTGTCACCGCAATGAAGGCGCCAAGCATTCAGAACGAGTCCATCCGGAATCTGGTCGTATGCTGCAGTGAGCGTGTAGTAATCAGGTTTATCATTCGCAAGACGCTTCTTGTCGAGTAGATGAAAGAACCAAGATAGACTCCCAGCCTGCCGCACCGATCCATAGTGCTTCGAGTGAATCCCCCATTTTATGTTCATATCCATGTGAAAGCCTGCAACACCGAGCTGAAAGTTCTCACGACGCGAAAAGGGTGTGAGATCCTCGATGCGAAGAACTTGAGTGGAACATATCCTAGAGTTGGTGAGCTGATCGTTAGTGGAGATGATGGCCTTGTCATCAAGAGACTCGGGCTCCCGCTTCATCTGATCAATGTACGCGTCTTCTGGAACTAGCAGGTTCCCTTCGATGCTTGCCTCCTCTATTGTCGTGAGTCTGAGTACAGCGTAGTCAGAAGCAGGAGAAACGGGTGTCTGGTGTCGTGTCTTGTACTGTAGCAGTGGATCATTTAGCAGTGCTTTCGAATCGAATCCTTTGGGGCGTATAGACCTTTAAGGTCCGGTCCTATGGACTGCCAAACAACTGCCAACTGGACCGGACCGGACCGCAAAAAGACTGCCAAGAGAAAAAGACCGGTCGGAAAAAGACTGGTCCCAGTTGGCAGTCCTGAGGTTGGATGAGAATATTTAGGACTGCCAAAAGACTGGTGCGACCAGTCGTGGACTGGTCTATAGTAAAACGGACTGCCAAAGGGTGTGCAAACATATTTTAGCTAGGTTAGAGTACAAAAACATATATTTCAGCACATATGTCAAGCTGAATTGAATAATTACAATGTTTACCCTCTCAAACGAACACTTGAATACATAATAGTGAGTTGAAATTTAGACGATGACATAGTATATTGCATAAAGTTCCTATATATAACAAGACACTGTGGTCTAGTGGTTAGAACACCTCAATTTCACCTATATTAGGTGAGGTCTTGAGTTCAATACTTACTACATGCACATTTTTGTGTACGCGACTCGACCTTGGGATGCGCTATGCAACAGTTGGACCAGTTGGACTGCAGTCCGGACCGGCCCCCGGTTCAACCGGTCGGACTGGAAAGACCGGACTGCAGTCGCGACGGTCTAATTAAAAGACCGGTCCCGGTTGATGGTCCTTCCAAAATGAAGAAAATGAAGGACCACCCCGGTTGGCGGTCCTTGAAAAAAAATGAAAAAGACCGGACCGAGACCGGACCTTAAAGCCCTAGGGGCGTACAAGTCTCAGAAGGTGTCGCACTACAGTGACCTTCGACTGATGGAGGTAATATGACTGCTGGTCAATGCGAGGATGGAGATCAGCGATAGTAATGGGTCTTGAAGCATGCAGATTATCCATGATTGGCTTTAGAAGGAGATGCTCGGAACTTAGAACATTTCGTAAAGGATAGAGGACACATAAAGTGCCAGAGAGAACCTTCGACGGCCCACCAGTTGAGAAACCATTTCCAACGCCTTCGGGAACATCCAGTCCGCGAGCCGTTTGTTTAGCTGATCACAAGACGACATCCCATCCAGAATACGCTCGAAGGTTGACGAATCCTTGCGGTAGAGGCCGGCAATATTATAGTTGAATGCAGTGCTCGTGAGTAGCGTCTCAAAAAGCTTCCAAGCAGTGATATTTAGGCTGTCAAGGTGGGAAAGCGCAGCGCGTGCCTTCTCGATGTTGCTCATGGCAGGCTTTCGGCGAGGTTTTTGCTCAAACGGAGACTCCAGATTGTGATCCCACGAGTTCGAAGAGAATGCATCAATTTCGTCGCCGTACAGGCTGTTATCGAAATGGAGAAGAGGGAAGTCATTGAGCGGCTCAGGAAGATGTAACGTAGGAGATTGCGTATGGGGAGTAATGGGAAATTTGGGTGCTTGTGTAGATAGAAGAAGAGAAGACGAGTCGTTGAAGAATGGAGACGGCTGCATCTGGAAAGGCCTTATTATCTTATGTTAACTCAAGTTACACTCATCTAAAACCTATAACTTAAGGCAGATAAGTTATCTTGAGACAGATATGTTGCTCTAAGACACTCATATTCTAGAACATATCTTGAGATGCTTTTCAGTCAGAAAAAGTTGACTAAAGTTGGGTAAAGTTGCTACAAGTTAGATATCATATACTTGTTATCTGAAGTTACTATATAGTTAACTAAAGATAATTGCACAGAACCTCGTATCTATAAGAAACTCAAGTTGTCCAAAGTTGGAGCTGATATTACAATCAACTTTAGGTATCTAAAACTCAACCTGGATATTCCTAAGTTGTCTAATAACTATCTACAAGCTTGGTGTGGGCATACTATAAGCAAGAGAAACTAGAGAAATCCGAGTAAAATCTTGTATTTTGCCTATAACTTGTGGTGCGTCCCTGCGATTCCAATGATTATGTAAGCGTCTTGTAGCCCAATTTGTACGCTTTCTGACCGTATATAACACTTGTACCTTCCAGTCAAGTATAGTAGTGCTATTGCTTGAACACAAGAAACAGAGAATTGATTGAATGGCTTATGGCCGGAGCTGCACCCCTTATTTTCCCACGGTTATAGGCTCGTCATGTAGCCCTAATCAAACGCTTTCCAACCATATATAGGTCTGCTACCTTCCATGCAAGTCCCACAGAGTTATTGAGTGAACAGTTATAAATCAAGAATCAAGAATTGATCAAGTCCAACAGGCAGGCAATTTAGGTCCGGACCTCCGGACCCAAACCCTATGCCCTGGTCATGTGACTTCATGTTGGTATTTAAACCAGAGCTGAGCTCTGATCCCATCATTCCTCTCTTGACCTTCTTCCTCCATGTTCTCTCTTTAAATCTTCAAGTCTTGAATGTTCTCTTGGTATGTGGACTTGCTTCTTCTTTTCTTATGCTTGCTAATCATTGTCTCTTGTTCAAGAGTGCTCTCTTTTGACTGTGTTCACTGTTCTGGTATGTGTCTTGCTCTTTTGACTTATATCTTTGATTAATCTGCTCTTTCTTTAGTATTTCTTTTGAACTATTGTATGTTAGCTATTTATTAGAGTATATTATATCTGTTTATTGATAGTTGCAATGATAATTAATTGTTTTCTATCTAAATTGTGTGATGTTTATCTTTATTAGCTTTTAATCAAGGTTATTATATTAATGGAATTAGACAGCTTTAAGTCAGACTCAAGTAGACTTTTAGACATCTCAGACTATGGTTAAATAGAGGTCTTGGTTTATCTCAACTTGAGTGTAACTTACAAGCAACTTGAGTCAACTTACTTCAACTTAAGGTGAATTGCAGATCTAACCATTGCCTAAGTTAGCTTTCATAACTTTTATAACTTGACTAACTTAGAAGCTTTAAGTTGTGATAAGTTAGCATAAGAGGAATAGCCCTTTCCAGATGAAGAATCTTACTGTTGTGCTTTCAAGACTTCTCGGTGGCTCGTCGAAGACATTTCGCAAACAATTGTCGCGTCGTGTCGCGTCGTCGTGGTCAGAAGGCAAGCCGGAACTAAACGGACCGATCTTCTTCAAAAGGTGATTTGGCGAACGAGCCTTTTCGAGAATTCGGCTATTACCGAAAATGTCTACTATGAATTAAAACTCCGTCGTACAGGTCGGTAAACGACGACTCTTTACCGGCCAGTGACAGGTCTAGGTTGATAGCATATTAACCAGTCATAACCTGTTAGTAACTGGTTATAACTGCATTAAGTTTTAACTGGTTATAGCCAGTTATAACTGAGTCTCGAGCGACTGGTTACACTTATTGACTGGTCACGGTTAATGGTTAATCAACTTTCATGATATTGAATGACTGGTTAAGGTCAGGTTAATCCAAAAAGTGGGTCATTAACCTGACTTAACCTGACCTTTAAACCCTAGTGATGTGGGCCAACTTCGACGCAAATTGTCCAAGGTATGCAATGTATCTCTTTCATTATCTACCATACTGACTGTTTTCAGCTCGTGAAGGAGGCTGGTGGCAAGAAGCCAACTACCAAGTCCAAGAAGTCCAAACGGCTTTCTGGCGCCTACGAAGTCGATTGGGCAATCCGACAACAGTACAGCTGTAGCGTTCTTGATGATTCTGCTACGCAACCTACTAGTGACAACGACGAAGCTGATGAGGAGGAAGATGGAGAGGAAGATGAAACACAGACAACCTCATCTCAGCGGTCATCATCCTGGCATGTCGAGAAGGCCTATAAATCTTGTGCGCTACAAGGACAACCCACATGTCTACACAACGACACCACACTTCAGGCTATCTCCAACATTTCTAGTGCTTTTGACCCGGAACACCTTCATCTACGTGATGAACATCGTGCTGAGCAGAACGCACTACTCATCCAACTCAACAGTTCTCAGGTCAAAATTAGACGATTGCAGACAGATGTTGATCAACTTCGTGAAGAGCTCCTTACCGAGCGCCTTCGGGCACAGCGTGCAGATGATCGACTTGAGATGGAGAGAGAGATGAGTCGTAAATTGCAGGTGCTGGAAGAACATCACTGTCGTCGCTTGTCTCATTCACCGTCTCCTTCTCGTGAGAGTAAGTGAGCGAGAATGGATGAAAATTGTAACACATAATTTGATAATTCAATTCTCTTTCTGTCTACTGTTGATTTTCGACTGCTATTAAGTGAAATCGTGAAACTCGGTCGCTGCGTCTGATGTCAGTGAATAGCATGTTACCTAAACTGTCCCAGAGCCTCTCATCTTCTGTTTGTCACCAGATTGGATAGTAGACATCCCGGATTTCATTTATGCCCACAAGTCTCACTCGCAAATTGCACATGCGAAAGCAGAGCTCAAGGAGCTCTATCCAATCATCTCTCTGCTCTACCTCAATACCTGCCTTGAGAGGTACTCAGAGACGTCCACAAGAACCTTGTACAATGTGCATTCCCCATTCAGCAGTCTGGCAGAATGAAACCAGCTGGGAATCCAGCCGCATCTTCTCTTCTCTAAGCACCGGGTCATTGGGAAGTGCTTCACCAGACTTTGAGAGTACAACGATGCAACCTTGTATTGACTCGTCGTGGGGAAAGGCAGTGTCACAAACAATGAAGAAGCCCGGAGGTAATTCTCGCAGCTTTGGATAAAGTGGTGCAGCAACTTGAGCATCATGCCAGCTGCCAGGATTGCCGAAGGATGCTGCGATTATTTCTCCTTGCATAGTGTTTATCATTAGCTATAGAAAGCTGTCAATAGAAGGAAATAATACCTTTCGGGAACCAGAACAAGATATTCTTCACATTCATCCCGCGTTTTAGGCATGGCAATGGCACCTTCGGGTATGGACCATACAACATCCAACAAAAATCTTGCGCCCAAACAAAATATAACGGGATAGTGTGGTAGGTACGATGGCGAAGATAAGCTCTAGCATGATTTTGAGGATGGCAGATGAGAGATAATGCAGTACAAGTCCAAGACCGCCTGCTGCATCAAGGGACCGATGTCCGAGACGTGCCCGTCCCTCAGTGTCTACGTCAACACGAGGAATGGGAGTTGTATTCCACCGAGTAGCAAAATGCTGGAGGAGGAACTCGAATGTGGTGACATCAATACCCATCGTTGTAATGAAAGCACAATCATTACGATTAGCAAACAGCTGCTGTCATGGCGTACCAGAACGAGGGTTTGGAGGAAGCTCTGGTCGCCTTAGATAGTGATATCGTAGGTGTCGTCGCATGTTCTGGTCATCAATGTGATCCTGATGAGCAAGCAGTGTTAAACCCATCTGGAGTTGGTTAACTTCCTCCTCATCATTCTTCCTCTTGGAGAAGTTTCAGCACGATATTATCGTCTTCCATGTTGTGGATGATGAACAGAAAGCAAGCTGGACGTTGAATGCTCACACGACTCGGGGTACGGCCCGATAATGACATCATGTTCTCAGTTTGGAATATTTTGGAACCTCTTTGTTTACGGGGGAGGCTCGTACCAAAATTTTGGAAGCACAGCCTTTGATTGATGGAAATCTGGAACTTGGAACACTTCCAGTCTTATGGGAAGTCGTCCAATGAAGTAATTAAGTAGTTTTACCAGTGAATGATACCTTTCACCTGCACCAGAGTCGTGGGAAAGTTGAAGATAACAGTTCTCAACTTTCCCATGGTACATGCACTACCTGTCATTTTCTCAAACCCACTGTAGTTCGGCGGCACTGAATGTGGAGTTCTGACTAGGATGTTGGGAGCCCCGAACACCACTTGGCGCGACAGAAAGGGAGGTGATGTCAAAGTCAGGAAAAATGACTGGTTGAGCGTTTAACAAGTGCTTGACCCAAATGTCCCTCAGCCCTCACAGACGAGATGCTGCTGTCCATTGCGTAGTCCTTTTTTCCTTCTTTTTGTGTTTCTTCGAGCCTGTTTCACAACACTGTCATGACACTTGTGTTTGCGCCCTGACGATGTCGCAGACTCTGGGATGGACGATGTAGGAGGCGGGACAGGCAGTGTTGTGGATATAATGTTGGAAACGGTAGTTGGTTGGACGCGCAAATGAATGAGTGGAGGGTGGACAGGTAATAGTTTGCATGTATGGTTAGGAGACGTTTGAGATTTATAGTGATATAGAGAATCAGAACGTGAAGGCTTAGAAGCGTGCTGAGCTGCAACAGGCTCTGTTTCGAGAGAGGATATGAGGTCCATAGGGGTCTCGTCATCTGTCAGCTCCTCTAGCTCCACTCTGAATAACTCTTCCACCAAAGCCAAACACTCATCTGTATTCCAGCTCGTTGCAACAAACTGAAAATGGTCATTATGTACTCAAATAATATAACATAGAAGAGGCCGGCCGTCAACAACGACAGCTGTCCTCAACAAACATGTCAAAAACAGTCCATATGAATGATAGCTATAAAACAATGTGAAGAGGTCAGCCGCCAATGATGGCAGCCATCCTCAACACATCGTGAATGTCCATGAGCAAAATATAAGGTAAAAAAGAAAGATAACACAAAGATGTCAGCCACCAACAATGGTAGCCGTCGTTAACATGTCGTGAGAGTCCATGGGTCAAGACAAAGTAGAAAATACAGTAAAGAGGTCAGCTACCAATGACGGCAGCCGTCCTCCGCGCTGTTGTGCAAAGAAAAAGTAGAATAAAGAATCTCACCTTCAGAGACATAGAAGCATTTGAGTCCACGCGTTTTGAGGTGAAAGACATGTTTGGGTGCATTGAATTTGGTGTGGAAGCAGAATCACTAGCACGGGGCCCGGTGAAAAGACAACACATATACTGCGAGCACGAGGCCAGCAATGACGATGATGCAAACAAATGTCTGGTGCAGGGCCTGGACAGTTGGCTTCACAATAACAGCGATGACGAGAGGATAAGAGGAAGTAAGTGATGATGGTGGTGGTAAATAGAAAATGATGAGTGACGCCAAACAACTGACAACGCGAACATGTAGCCACATGATTAGAGCTGGCAAGAAACAAGTACTACTATTAGATGTGATGGTAATAGCGCGTACTGTATATCAGAATAGTGTCCGGGCACTGGTGGAGTATATGTACAAAATAACAGTATGTAAAGAATTAGCAAGACGATGCAGTAAATCTACAAGATGTCCGGGTATAATAACTCTACTAAACTTGGGGAACCAGTTGACGAGGAAGTGTAGGAGGGCGGGCGAATATTTTGTAGAAGGTGCGTATGTAGTGTCGACCAATAAATTTCCCAAATGTTTCGATTTTGTCAGGAAATGTGGTAGCGAGCTGCGTCAACACTCTAGCTCGGTCGTTGATGTCCTTTGGTAAAACACCCTCTCCAGTCCACCCTCGCATGACAGCTAGAGACCTCAATAGGCCTTTAAGGTCCGGTCCTATGGACTGTCAAACGACTGCCAACTGGACCGGACCGGACCGCAAAAAGACTGCCAAGAGAAAAAGACCGGTCGGAAAAAAGACTGGTCCCAGTTGGCAGTCCTGAGGTTGGATGAGAATATTTAGGATTGCCAAAAGACCGATGCGACCAGTCGTGGACCGGTCCATAGTAAAACGGACTACCAAAGGGTGTTCGGACATATTGTAGCTAGTTTAGAGTACAAAAACATATATTTCAGCTCATATATCAAGTTGAATTGAATAATTACAATGTTTACCCTCTCAAATGAACACTTGAATACATAATTATGAGTTGAAATTTTGACGATGACATAGTATATTGCATAAAGTTACTATATATAATAAGACACTGTGGTCTAGTAGTTAGAACACCTCAATTTCACCTGTAATAGGTGAGGTCTTGAGTTCAATCCTTACTAGATGCACATTTTTGTGCACGCGACTCGACCTTGGGATGCGCTGTGCAACAGTTGGACCAGTTGGACCGCAGTCCGGACCGGCCCCCGGTTCAACCGGTCGGACTGGAAAGACTGGACTGCAGTCATGACGGTCTAATTAAAAGACCGGTCCCGGTTGATGGTCCTTCCAAAAAGAAGAAAATGAAGGACTGCCCCAGTTGGCGGTCCTTGAAAAAAAATGAAAAAGACCGGACCGAGACCGGACCTTAAAGCCCTAGACCTCAATGAGTTACCCGTGGGTGCACCTCCAGATCCCTGCATGGGTACCCATGGTCACCAGCCTCTGCCCCTGCACCCTTGGCCGGACCCTCCACTTTTGACCCGTGGATCCGGAGGATCCGGGTTTTTTTGAGACTCGACCCACGGGTACCCATGAAAATAGGCTTATATAGGCTTAATTAGGCAAGGATCCATGGGTACCCGTGGTGGGTACCCATGCCTTGCCCATAAATTCTGTCCCCGCACCCTTGCCAGACCCGGACCCTTTGACCCACAGATCCAACAGGTCTGAGTCCGGGGATCCCGGGCCGACAGATCTACCCATCTGGACTCAGACCTCCATGAGGTCTCTAATGACAGCAACCAGCCCACATAGTGTGATATGGCATTCTATGGAATTATGTCCAGCAAAACCGCGAGATTTGAAGTCTTCGTAGTCCGAAACAGGGCTGCTATCAAACGACGGTATCATGCTGAGAACAACAAGACATCTTTCGGATGGTGATACATGGTCGCTCTCACTTTTCTTCTTCTCGCGCTCCCAATCAAACACATAGGAATTGAGGTGTACCAGCTCAGAGCGGAAGTTGAGCTCGTACATCTCTCACAGCATTTCCCGACAGATCCTCATTGGTGGAAGTGCGCCATCATCTGTGAGGATGCTACCATCGCACCATTGCGCCTCTATACTTCATATTTTGGAGATGTCTAGCATTATCTAAATATTGAGTTTTAGCTGCAGTGCCAGTATTGTTACCAGGGAAAACTTACCTCTGGCTGCTTAGCCATAGCTAGAGCTTCAAGGTCCGGTTCACAGGACTGCCAATGACCGGTGAACTGGACTGGACCGGACCCAGAAAAGACCGGACCGTATAAGGACTGGGTACCGGTTCGAACCAGTCACGGTCCGTGCCTGGGAAAAGAGAGAATTTTACAGGACCGGTAAAAGACTGCTAGGACCGGTCCTGAACCAGTTCAGAAGAGTATATGATACAGGATCAATACTCATGCTCTAGAAGCTGGGGCTTTGGGTCCTAAGTGAGATTATGATGGAAATAGAAAGCTATAATAGATATATAGAACATATTACAAAAGAGTTTATGCAGTACTACTATATCAAAAGCTACTACCTAGTAGTGTAACATGTGCTGATCAATAGATTTCTTACATTTGACAATTTTCTAGCATACATATACTGTTCTAGATGCATCTGGTATAGACAAGATAGTGAAATATATAATAGAAGACTGGTTCTTATTGAATTACTAGATGAGTATTATACTAGTACGGCCTACCGTGGGAAGATGTTGGTCCAGTTCTGTGTTCCCACGCTTCACTCAACTATTTTCAAAACATGCAATTAATTATTAGAATGATCTTTTATCAAGAAGATTAGTGATATATGTTGATATAAACTTAATAAAATCAAAAAACTCGCAAAGACACGAGTCTTTTGACAAAAATCCACCAGTTTGACTGGTTTAACTGCAGTTCGGACCGTTGAACGGTCTGACCGGTCTAACTACTATAACCGGACTGCGGTCCTAGCGGTCCTGATTTAGGACCGGTCCCGGTCTGCGGTCCTTGAAATCTGAGAAAATCTGAGGACCGGCCGGTCTGCGGTTCTCAAATTTTAAGATAAAAAGACCGGACCGGACCGGACTTTTAAGCTCTAGCCATAGCATTCTCCAACTCCTCAAGAGTAGCAGTACGACCCTCTGCCGCTCGAGTTGTCAACTTGCCAGCACCCAGAACACCAATGCCAAGGATCTTGCGCCAAGTTTGAGCATGAAAACTCTTGACACTGGTTTTGGGGTCATTTACAGACTGCAGCCAGTAATGGATCAAAGGTTGAAGATGTGTATAATTCAGGAGAGACCCAGCCTAAGTATTGGTATTCTTCATGACTGCGAAAATGAAGCCGTAGGGGGCAGCGTAGAAGGTATCTTCCTTCCTAATGCCAGGAAAGACAAATGAATCATGATCGTCAGCCTTCAGAGCGACTTTTTCTTCCGCCAGGACTTGTATCCACCAGTCAATACCTGCAGGCATTATGGGACTTTGGACATCTTCCCAGCGGCTGCGTGAGGGCTCTATCTCCTTGGGGAAGGGCCGGGAGGGTTTCTTCCAGGTTTTATCTTGCTTTGCTTTCTTGGCCGGTGGACCAGTGGAGACATTGGTATCGGGTGAATGTAGAGACCTCATGGAGGTCCGAGTCCAGATGGGTACCCATGGGTAGATCCGTCGGCCCGGGATCCCCGGACTCGGACCCGTTGGATCCGCGGGTCAAAGGGTCCGGGTCCGGCAAGGGTGTGGGGACAGAAATTATGGAAAATGCATGGGTACTCATGGATCCTTGCCTAATTAAGCCTATATAAGTGTATTTTCATGAGTACCCGTGGGTCGAGTCTCAAAAAACCCGGATCCTCCGGATCCGCGGGTCAAAAGTGGAGGGTCCAGCCAAGGGTGCAGGGGCAGTGGCCGGAGACCATGGGTACCCATGCAGGGATCCGGGGGTGCACCCGCGGGTAACTCGTTGAGGTCTCTAGGTGAATGGGGGCGCTTAGAATTTGACAAACGGCCGATACGCATGACAGAAGATGACGACAGAACAAAGAAGAATGATAGGGCAGGCGGAACTGCAGTGGAACAAGATGACGACGACACAGAAGGAAGAGGTGGGTTCGTAGCCGTCGCACAATCAGCAGTGGGTTAAGTGTCCCCTTGCAAAATTCTGGACATGATAGCAAAACGTGAGGGATCATCTGCGTCTCCTGTCCAGATGACAGCTGAGCTGGGGGCAGGAGTTAGGGAAAAGAGGCCAGTGTCTGCGCTATTCCCCATCTGGATAGAGCGCACAGGGATCTGTGTGGCTTGTAACAGGGCTTGTACCGCAGATTGGGGAAGAAAGTGTTGGAATCGTTCTGGACGTAGGGCACTGGCACTGTAGACATACCAGACTGGGATTCTGCAATGAAAAAATTCCAGGTAAAACTTTTTGTGATGCATCCCGAGCAAGACACGTCGACAGGAAAGGGTTTGGAAGGAAGAGATGTGAAGCGGGAACGAAAGATGGAAACATAGTTGAAATACGCCTGGATGTTGAGATTTAATCGCTGGACGCTGATCCAACGCAAATGTCATAGCTCAAAGGATGCGGGACTGTGAAGAAGACAATGGAAGGCCCTGAGGTACCAAATCTTGTGTTGGAACTTTTCGTTCTCGAGGTAGCGGAGCTTGACAGCTCTATCGGGATTTGCTACTGTGTCTGCCATTGCTATCTTCAACCTGCGTAGGAGGGCTTTTCCGTGCTCGATAAGCATATCAGAAGTGTCACCGTTAGTGACCTGCACGGGTCCCAGGTAACCCGTACCCGTGAGGCACGGGTCCGGGTTTGGGTTGGGTCATGGGTCCAGTCTCAGACCCGGGACTCAACCCGCGGGTCTGCAGACACCCATATACTTTCAGTCATCCTGCGACATTGGAGTATGTTCATAATTGTATTTTATACCTATATATTGCTATAACATTGATTTGGGGGCAGTAGGAAGTGAAAGGGATGTGTATTAAAGGCTAAAAAGCAAAGAATGCTATATATTGTTGGCTGCGTCGATGCGATTGATAAGCGAGTGGGCACGTTCGATTGGCATAAATGAGACGATTCCGGAAGTATATAGGTCGAAGGGGTTTAGATGAATATTGGTGGTGCTACAAAGGAAATGGATAGAAATATCATATGTGGCGCAACTTGGTCAAATCTGGACCGATTCAGGATCTGAATAGCGCGATGGAAGCGCCTCGATGAGACGATTCTGGAGGTATATGGGTTGGACTATCTGCAGTGCGAGATTGTATTGATCTAGAGTGATCAGTGTCCAAAAGGCAATAAAATCATACCTTTCCCTACAGTCCCTACAGTCTTACTGCAAGTCTATTACCCTCACTCACAGGCCACCCATAATCATCTAGAATGGTGCTTTAATACAGAAGTAAGAGTAGGAACACATACCAAGATGATTAAGTTGCAGCATCAGGCTAAATTTTCCTTCAAACAGGCTCCTATAATTGCATCTTTTGAGTGATATCTAGAAAGCATTATTGTCCAGGGTATGGGTAAATGATAGAGAGTGAAGATTTAAAGCAGAGATGATGTGAAAGGAAGGATGGAGGACCAGGTTTAGCAATCCTGGTAACAATGTATTCTAAGACCTAATGGCTCAGTGGTTAGAGCTCTTTCCACAATGTGGTCAATATGCCAAAGCTTGGTTCAATCCTTGCTCAAGCATATTTCACATTGTGGGACACCTGGGCCGGTATTTTCACCGTCCGGGTACGGGTCAACCCGCGGGTTGCGCCACACCTGCAGCAAACCTATACCCGTCTGGCCGGGTCGGGTTTTTGACGGGTCAGGTAACGGGTTGAGGTCAGACACCCGCGGTCTCACCCGTGCTGTTCCCTAGTCACCGTTCAACGTCCTGAGCCCTGTAATGGCTTGATCCTGGCAGGTGTCACGAATCGCCTCTATTTTGCTCCCTCCCTTACGCTCCCCGACATCCCCGAGAGCTCGCCACGCTCTTCCATCATCACGTGTTTACCGGTCCGGATATGGTAACCCTAACCAGAAATCACATGCTCCTGTAACTTTTTACAAACTGTAAAAAGTTATGCAATGATGCAATCGTTGCACCATTGCCTCACCCATCATCACATCATCATGGCTCATCGTAGCAGCCACGGACTTTATATTTATATACACGGCCTTTCTAGATATTTCCTTAGTTTGTCCTCTTCGTCTCTACACTGTTCGAATATCCCAGCACTGTATCGAGCTAGGCTCTCTCATATCTCAATCTATGTTCCATTCTCTGCTTTCATCTTATCGCTCTCCGTCCGATCGCGACTTGGGTGGTTGTTTGGTTCACGCCGGACTCCGTCCTTGACAGCAGGAAGGTGTCCAATCGGTCGGGAACAGTAGGAGAAAAAGGAGTTGGTCAAGGCCACTTTGCATAGGGGCGGTCATGACAGCAAGATGGGCAGAAGACAGATGAAATAGCTGGGGATGGATCATGGGGTCATGAAGACCGAATCGAAAATCATCATTGAGTCTCACAGATGCAGGATGGTCAAGGAGACGATAGATGACTTGTGCATTGGGTGTTGAGATCTTGTGACGAGCTCTCCAATTTTTGCGCCTACAAGCCCATCAGTGAATGGCTCTGGAAGATGCAGCCAGTTGGATGGGGTGGTTTCCATGTCTAGTCAAATTAGTATGCCAGTTGAAATGGACAGAATAGAACAGAACACATGAGCAGATAAGATCTGGTGGATGAATGTTATACAAGCAGGCGAATTGTAGGCAGTGATTGGAATGCAGGAGGGCCAATTGTATGCAAGCGGGTGAAGTGTATGCAGAATGAATAGCTCCAGATATAGTATTCCTTTGTGGTATTTTTGCAAGTTCATATGTTGCTCACAAATCCTATATATTTCAGCCTCAATGGTTCAATGGTAAGCTTGACTGCTCCAACCTGCAAAGGTCTTAGGTTCAAGTCCAGATGAGTGCAGTTGCATATTGGATATGTTGGTTTTTTTCAAGTTGTATATGTCGCATAAAGTGTCATGATACCTTATTGCAGCAGCTCGTCTCTGTGCTGGACACATTCTGATCCTCATTACACCTCTTTTGGTGATGACTAGCGATCTGTGTGATCGAGTTCTTGCCAACAGGGTCAATGCAGTCAACTAGGCCGAAAAGTATGAAATAGCCATCGATTCTGAATGTTTGATGATCGTCATATCTGCACATCTCTTCAATTTCCAGGGCTTTTGACTATACCTTTATTGTGCTGCCAAACACATCCTAGCCATTCTTATCGATGAAGCTCATAAAATTTTAATCTATTTGTATTGCGGAACATATGAGTACTTTCCCCATCTAACACTGCTCAAGAAATTCCTTTTCCTCTTAGTGATGATCCTTCTCCTAATGGAATTGAGAATCTGCGATATGTTGGAGATTAATCCTGTGATGCTTCAAGTATTTCGCCAGCTAATGTTTTGAACAAACATTTGTTATCGTGTTGAAGGGGTTGTAGATGCAGGAGCGGAAAGTGATAGGGCAGGGGAAACTATGAGGGAGAGTAGGCTAGAAAGAGGGAAAAGGGTCTTATATACTGTCAGACAGCAGAAGTAGAAGTAATAGGTCAATTTCAAATACTACATTACCACGCAAAGTTGGACCCGAAAGACGAAGAAAGGAACAAGACGCTAAAGGATCAAGCCCACTGTCTTTGGATGGAGTCAGAGGATGAGGAACATTCATGGATGGCATGTATGCTGGCATTTGACTTGGGGATCAACCATCCGCGGGTTTGATACTGCATTCACGTAGGAATGTCATTGTTGCTGCACTTCGTCCAAGAGTCTGGATGTCTAGGTCGAGATAGGTCGACGAGCACTTCATATGCTCTTACTTTCAAACAGCAGGTGCTTCCAAGTAAAGAGGAGGTCAGGTACATGACTTTGGAAGAAGCTAGCCATTACGAAAAAGCTATTGGGTATATCAATCAAACCAAATCTGCCAGCATAGCCTTGTACTTGCATTTCTCTCACAGGATCACTGCTCCTCGCTCATGTTGAGGATCTCCAAATAGTGGCATCTATAGCAGAAACTCCAATGGACATACTTGGGAAACCTGAGCAATGTCAACACTTACTGAGTTTCTATTGAGAATGCATAGGATGCTTGCCTCGCCTGATGGAATCCAAGGAGCCTGGGGATTTACTCTAGCAAATATTCAACGTTCTGGACAGGAATATGTCCTCATCTTGTCGAGCAGGTCCACGACCCTCTGCACTTCCCTACATTTGTTTTGTCCAGTAGGCTTGTCCCCATGGTTATTGTGCGTAACAATGACCTGGTATACCCCTATGGACCTGCGAGCTGGAGATTGACATTGACTGGGACCATTTGAATAGATATATCCTGTACCTTCGTTAGTTTTATTTATACATTTAATAAGACTTGCCTTTGTTCACTATTCACACTCTGTTGGGGCAGTAATGAAAGTGAGTGTGGACAAGTTGGCAGCAAAGATCAAGGCTGCTGTGGCTTGCTGTGGTACTGCTGAGGGAGGGCAAGGGATATACAGGCTGCATCACCTGGTATCTCTCGACAGAGGGAAGGAGAGTCCAGTCACGGACGTTGACGCTCACATCAACATTGAAGGACGTCAAGGATGCGGATGAATGAGCAACGTTGACATTGACATCAAATGGAGGTGACGAAGAGGAAGGAATGTTGTCCCAAGTGGCGCAACGTTGCGACCAGCAGAGGAGACCTATATTGTGGGCTCCAGTATTATGTGTATCCTCCAGCACACACAGTTTCTCCCTTGCATCTGCACGTGCCCAGGACTGTTGAATGGGGAAGCTGGGGGATGCAGGAGCTGGTTCTTGAGTCTGAATGGACTCAGGTTCTTGGGGATCATGGTATCGATCAAGGTGTCTTTGAGCTTCTGTGAAGTGGGATAGATAGGGACGTTGTTATTGTCTCAGATGAACCAGTGATCGTCGTCGTCAAAGAAGAGTTCTTGCTACTCATCACTGGGGTTGAGGATCCAAGCTGCGCTTTGATAAACTTCAGCACCGGGAGGTAACAGAGGGGAGTCCGTGTCGGCTGAGAAGTGCGTAATAGTGCCGGCTCATCAGTGCATGGGCGGAGCTCACGCGGGTAATGGCGACAACAGATTTTGAGATCGGGAGGCAGTAAGCTGAAGTTGACTTCGTCAACTGTTAACGCACAAGGGGAACTGGTTTTCTTGAGTCTCAGGCGTGTAGCCCGAGGAGTAAGATCTGGCTTGGTTGTAGAGGTATGGTCGGCAGGCATGTGCCAAGCGAGGTGGGTGTAGAAGAGTTTCTCCTAGTGCCAAGAACAGAGTCTGGCATGAACCAAACAATCACCCAAGTTGCGATCAGACAGTATGTATGGACTCTGACTATACTGACCTGGACCGGAACGTCTGACTTGTAATAGTGGAAGGTTGTAGTGCACCTGGCGGAGAGGAATTCATGTGTCATATGTGTTGCAATAAGGGCTTATCATGTCTGACTAATCGTGATGTATCACAAAGAAGGGCCACCCGACGGCCAGGGTGGGGGAAGCAAAATTAATACACTTTGTGACAATACCCCCTCTTTAGGCTGCGCTTGCGCCCGGAGCGCAGAAGTACTGGACCAGATGTCTTGAACTGTAATACCGAGGTTACGAATCTTGGGGCAGGGTTTCGAGGACACTTTGGGGTACCAGTGATGGAAGTCCTCTATTTCTCGTTTGTCAACGCTGAACTGGGTTCCCATTTGTTCTCTAATTCCGAATAATCCAGCTACTTGACCAAATATTGCACAAAAGCCACCTCCAGATCTTCTACTGGAGTTGCAGCTGGGGCGGCCATCGTCGATAGCTTTGACAACTTTTGATTGCCCAAGCCCTCGATTTCTTCCCTCGAAGGCATCGCAATAGGGAGAGGGCATCTGCTTAGAGCCTTGGGCTGGCTTAGCCATCGGAGCCCTAGCAGGCTTCACCATTGCCATGGGCGGCATCTGCATAGGAACTCGAACTGGTCGAGGTACTACTACCCTTGGGCTAGAAGCCATTGGAGGTAGGGTTTAAAGGTTAAGTCGAAGTAAAGGTGGGTTCCGAGGGTAAGGAGGCTTTTCAGAGGCCTCTGCCTGGACTCACGGTTCCGTAACCGCACTCCTACCTCCTTCACTATGCCTCCTGCCTTATACCACTTGGTCCGCGGCCTTAGCTTCACACGCTGTCCTGCAAACAAGCAAAGTCTGCTCTCAAAAAGTTGAGCACTTTCGATGTTTTCGCTATTTTCACTATCTTGCTCGCCGGCGACCCCATCGTGCTATATACCATTCGAACGGTCATTTAACGCGCTACTCGACACCACTTTTCCCTGGTCGCTGCGACCACTCCTGCATTCGCTACAACGCAAAGTCTGCTCTCACAGAGTTGAGCACTCGGGTTTCTCGGCCTGTTCCTGGCCCCGGATCTACAGCTATCCGTTCGGTCATTGCACATTCATAAGCCGGATACATATCCGCATCTTGGCGCGCCTAGAGCGACTGCGCAGCACGCAATCCCGAGTCGGGATTGTGCCTTTGCTCCACTTTTGCTCCTAGGCCCCATTCTAGATCTTGATAGATGCACTTGGCCCTTGGCTTGCACATGGCGCAGTTGCGTCCGCAGTGGCAGCCAGGGGACGCTCCAAGGCATGTAGTCAATGGTCTGCTGTGTGCTCACCCTTTCTGCCCTTTGTGATCCGCACTTGTGCTGAGTCTGCTTGTTGGATCCTAGATCTGACAGCCCCAGTTTGCAGTGAACTTGCCTTTGTTGTCCACAGAGTATTCACTGTTAACTGGTATGTCTACCAGTTTGCCTCGCAAACTGATGCTTATTACTGTGTCCACACAGTCCTCTCTTACCTTTGAAAAGCTTCACTTTGCTTGTGTCTGTATTGGGTGCTATAGGTATGCAACAGAGCTTCGCTCTTGAGCATCATTTACTTACCTGTATTGGGTGCTATAGCCACTCTGTTTTTCGCTCTCCCACCCTCCTCTTCCCTCTTCTTATTTATTCAATGGCCTTTCTATTTATCTGTTAGTTATCTCAACTGTTTGTATAGCCGTTCTCGATCCGCAATTCTATGGGGGGCTTCGGCCCCGGTTTTAGCCTACACCCAGCTCTTGTGACCTTAAGCAGAGGCTTGTTGGTTTTTAAGCTTTTCTTGATCTTGTTTCACACAATTTTACAAGGTAAGCGCGCTCGCTATTTTTGTGGTTTTGTGTATCTCGTATGTATATATATATTTGGCACTACAGCCGCTAAGTCCAATGTTCGTATGAATACCGTAATGTACATGTACAAGTCCGCGAAGAGAAGAAGTCCGAAGACAACAAAGTCCGACCTGGCAATGAAAATCAAGACAAAAGCGAAACTACAAGTGTTAGAGGGAGCTAGGCTTCGACCTCTTGTAAACCCCTTCTCCTAGCGACGACGCCTTGGTCCAGCAACAGCATTTTCCGTTGCCAACCTGTAGTATGTTAGGACATTGGGATCTCCCCAATGCCTAAGTAAGTCGTTCACGGCATCTGTAAGTCTACCGTTTTGTTCGACCAGCTGGTCGACATCGTTTCAGAGCCCTTGTATTGTCTCGAGGTCGATGTTTAACCAAGTCGGACTCTGGGTCCAACTTCTCGCACTTCAACTTCATGACCCGGCAGCGTACGCAGGACTTAGTTGTCGGGGTCGCGTACTTGCATTCCTTGTTCTTCTTGAGACACTCTTTGCAAAGCACTTGGGAGTACTTCCAGAGTTCGTCTTCAGGAATAGGCCCCTTCGCCTTTCGTTTGCCCTTGGCCTTGCTCAACTTCACAGCTACAGCTCCCTTTGCCGTTTTCCTCTTCTTTTTTGCAGGCCCTTCACTTTCCGACCCTTCCTCGGAATCGTCCGTTGGCTCGGGGTTGGAAATCATCGTTATTGGGCTCAAAGTCGTAGTCGTTTGGCTCGAAGTCATCTTCTGGCTCCTCGTCTTTGTCGTTACCCTGGTCATCTCCACTACTGCTATCGGTGTCACTATCTTTGATCTCACGAGTCCTCTTCGTTCCCTTGGTCTTCATGGGCGAGTCCGGCTTTGACATCAGAGTCGACTTGACGCTGGGTTTAGGTTTGGCTGCTGGAGCCACCTTCTTACCCACTGCTTTCGTCGTTGTCTTCTTCGTCGTCTTGGCCTTCTTCGGAGGAGAAGGTGCTTCCTCATCAATGACCTCCTGTCCTGAGTCATCTTCCGCTCTTGCTTGCTTTGCTCGAAATCTCACTGCTCCCCTCGTTTGATGCAGGTAGGGCGCAAGTCTAAGATGGCCTCGACATCATAGTCTTCATCGTCATCTAAAAGCGGTGGTGCACCCGGAAAGTTGGGTCCATGCGTGTTATTCTCCTTGAATGGAACAGGTAGGGATGCATGGAATACAGGATGAATGCGCCATTTTGGCGGAAGTTTGAGCCAATAGATGACTGGGCTAAGGATGTCAGTGATTTCGAAGGGACCGTGTCGCTTGTTGGCGAGCTTAGCTTTTGGTCTGGTGGTTTCAAGGTTTTTGCCATTGAGCAGGACCTTATCGCCAATCTTAAACACCACTCCTTTCCTTGTATCATCACCGTTGTTTCTCTTCATTAATTGGGCGGCAGTGGTTAGACTGGCTTGAACCTCCTCGCGTAGCTGCAGATTTGTAAGGTGGTCTTCAACCAACAGGATCTTCGATGTAGGATTGAGCGAAGGGTAGAAGCTGTAGAGGAGTTCGAACAGTGACTTGCCCGTGCAGAGTGAACACAGATGTTGTGCAAAAACTCGACATACAGGAGGTATTTTACCAAGTCATCTCGTCGGTAATTGCAGAAGATTAGAGTTTAAAAGTTAGGTCGGGTCAGGTTATAGACCTACTTCTTGCTCCAACCTAACCTTAACCAGTTGGTCAAAAGTTCAGATTTGCTCTAACCTCTAACCTTGACCAGTCGTAAATTCTAACCAGTTACTGAGAGGGCAGTTATACCCAGTCGTAATCAGTTATAACTTTTTTTGGTTATAAGTAGTTGGTGACTAGTCATAACCAGTTATTTTGGTCAAATATGAAGCGAAGTAAGTGTAATGTATAAGATTAGTTGATAGAAGTAAAGTTAGTTATTGTCTTGTATACTGCAAGAACATCTAGCATTCCTTGTAATTGCAGTATGATTGAGAATCTATCTATTGTTCTATTCTATTCTTGCAAGAGTATGGTTCATAACAATATTCTACATTTATCCTACGTGGTGACAACACAGCAACAACACTTCGTTGATAGTGCTCTTCCCAGTACTGTTCTTCTTGGGGGCTAATTGGCAAAGAAGAAGAACTGGGTGGTGGTAGTGATGGAAAGTGCTTCTCCAGAGCATTGCACGCATTCTCAGCATGAATCGGGCTCTCCTGAGCTTGAAGCTGTTGCAGGAGCTCCGTCTTGGTCATATTCTTGAGTTCCTTTTGGATGACCACATTGATTCTATAATGTTCTAGAGCAAGAGATACAATGAAAAATAAATGTTATACCTTCGCCTTGGGAGGACATCCTCGCTTGAGGTTTTTAATAGCTAGTTGAGTGTTAATAAGGTTCTTTTTGAGAACCAATGGTGCTTTTGTACCCACAAGTCAATGATCAACCAAAACTCTCTACAGTCATAAACGTCAGGCTCAGAGGAGAGGATAGGATGACGATGAGCTGAAGTCCTGGCTGGACGAGGTGGTGGAAGCTCAATCTCAGACTCTGAATCAGAGACATGAGACATAGATAGAGCGAAAAACAGAGTGGCTATAGCACCCAATACAGGTAGCTCAAGAGCGAAGCTCTGTTGCATACCTATAGCACCCAATACAGACACAAGAAAAGCGAAGCTTTTCAAAGGCAAGAGAAGCGGACTGTGTGGACACAGCAATAAGCATCAGTTTGCGAGGCAAACTGGTAGACATACCAGTCAACAGTGAATAGAACACTAGAGCGAAGCTCTGTGGACAACAAAGGCAAGTTCACTGCAAATCTAGGATCCAACAAGCAGACTCAGCACAAGTGCGGATCACAAAGGGCAGAAAGGGTGAGCACACAGCAGACCATTGACTACATGCCTTGGAGCGTCCCCTGGCTGCCACTGCGGACGCAACTGCGCCATGTGCAAGCCAAGGGCCAAGTGCATCTATCAAGATCTAGAATGGGGCCTAGGAGCAAAAGTGGAGCAAAGGCACAATCCCGACTCGGGATTGCGTGCTGCGCAGTCGCTCTAGGCGCGCCAAGATGCGGATATGTATCCGGCTTATGAATGTGCAATGACCGAACGGATAGCTGTAGATCCGGGGCCAGGAACAGGCCGAGAAACCCGAGTGCTCAACTCTGTGAGAGCAGACTTTGCGTTGTAGCGAATGCAGGAGTGGTCGCAGCGACCAGGCCTCTGCTTAAGGTCACAAGAGCTAGGTGTAGACCAAAACCGGGGCCGAAGCCCCCCATAGAATTGCGGATCGAGAACGGCTATACAAACAGTTGAGATAACTAACAGATAAATAGAAAGGCCGTTGTATAAATAAGAAGAGGGAAGAGGAGGGTGGGAGAGCGAAAAACAGAGTGGCTATAGCACCCAATACAGGTAAGTAAATGATGCTCAAGAGCGAAGCTCTGTTGCATACCTATAGCACCCAATACAGACACAAGAAAAGCGAAGCTTTTCAAAGGCAAGAGAAGCGGACTGTGTGGACACAGTAATAAGCATCAGTTTGCGAGGCAAACTGGTAGACATACCAGTCAACAGTGAATAGAACACTAGAGCGAAGCTCTGTGGACAACAAAGGCAAGTTCACTGCAAACTGGGGCTGTCAGATCGAGCTAGGATCCAACAAGCAGACTGTGCACTCACCTCAATGCACAAGTGCGGAGCACAAAGGGCAGAAAGGGTGAGCACACAGCAGACCATTGACTACATGCCTTGGAGCGTCCCCTGGCTGCCACTGCGGACGCAACTGCGCCATGTACAAGCCAAGGGCCAAGTGCATCTATCAAGATCTAGAATGGGGCCTAGGAGCAAAAGTGGAGCAAAGGCACAATCCCGACTCGGGATTGCGTGCTGCGCAGTCGCTCTAGGCGCGCCAAGATGCGGATATGTATCCGGCTTATGAATGTGCAATGACCGAACGGATAGCTGTAGATCCGGGGCCAGGAACAGGCCGAGAAACCCGAGTGCTCAACTCCGTGAGAGCAGACTTTGCGTTCTAGCAAATGCAGAAGTGGTCGCAGCGACTAGGGGAAAGTGGTGTCGGGTAGCGCGTTAAATGACCGTTCGAATGGTATATAGCACGATAGGGTCGCCGGCGAGCAAAGTAGTGAAAATAGCGAAAACATCGAAAGTGCTCAACTTTTTGAGAGCAGACTTTGCTTGTTTGCAAGATAGCGAGTGAAGCAATGACTGTGGGCCAAGTGGTATATGGTAGGGGGCATAGTGAAGGAGATAGGAGTGCGGTTACGGAACCGTGAGTCCAGGCAGAGGCCTCTGAAAAGCCTCCTTACCCTCGGAACCCGCCTTTACTTCGAAGCATGTTGTTCTTTTAAAATAGAGGTTTGAATCAGTTCGGACTAGTTCAAACCAGTCCGAACTGGTAGGGCAGTCTGACCGGTTCAACTCCAAGAACCCGACCGCAGTCCGACGCAGTCTGTCGTTGAACCGGTCATGGTCGGGTTCTGTCAGAGTGCGGAGGATTTATCGAACCGGTCTAGAGATGTTCAAGAGTACCGGGTGTTTCATGATACCCGCGGGTATATCCCACCCGTACACCCGCTGGTATGGTGCGCCACACTTTAGCGCGGGTACGCACCCGGGTGCGTACCCGGGTGGCGGGTATCGGTTCTGGGGGAAGAGTATCTGTCCATGATACCAGGGAATACAATAATCTAACTATTCATTGTGATAGGAAGCCTGTATATGATGTATAATAGCTAATCTGGACTAATATACATCTGGAACTCATTTAAAATGTCTAATGCATGTGCTACAATAGGTATATCAACGTGCACCCGCCACTATACCCGGGTATTGAGCACCCGCCACCCGCGGATACCCGCGGGACTGGTACTTCGCACGGGTGGGTACCTGGGGCGGGTGGCACTTCTGCAGATTGAATACCCGTTGCGGCGGGTGCGGGTGGACCCGGGTGGGTACTCTTGAACATCTCTAGTCCGGTCACGGTTCTCTAATTTTTAGGTGCAGAACCGGACCGTGACTGGACTTTTAAGCCCTACATGAGGTTAGCATTCAGTCTACCCATTGATAGCCTTAATTAATACTCAGGTTCTTTTACACAAAGGTTTCACACTGATACCGAAGAATAAGCGGAAAAGTCCATATCTTTTTTGCGGCAGCCCGCATGGCCTTAGCAGTAAGCTTAGGTGCAGGTGTAGGCTCAGGAGCTGGAGCTGGCGCCTTGACCTTAGGAACTACACACAAAGCAGCATGAAGGGGGTGGCTCTTGGGATAAGGCGGTGCGATATAAGCCTTGCCTCGACCCACAGTATTAAGAACTGGAGTGAACATATCCGCAAGGTTGATACAGTGATGAATTGGGCTAACACCTAACTGTTGCAATGTCGTTGTAACGACAATGGTAAGACAGTCGTTACAATACAGTTGAGCGGGGTGTTGCGAGGCTGTTGATGGGATTTTTATTCTTCAAAATGATAGGACTACGGTACTCAATCCCATTTGTTTTGGAGGCCTATACCGTCAATCAAAGCTGTAACACGAGCGGAAAAATCCTACCTTTCAACCAAGCTGTTTCCAGACGACATCCATCTTCGGCGAAGGATTGTCACTCCACAGTCGGTTGACTCGACACATCTCGCACGTAACCCAGTCTTCGAGAGTCTCGTGGTCGTTCGGGGAGTGGTGAGGGAAGGGCATGTTGTATGTGCGAGTCAACATTGGCACCAGCAGGCTGTATTCGGTCAGCTATTAAACAAGGCAGCCAGAATGACCATACCTTGAATTACTGTGCCCTTTCTTCTCCCAAAGAACAGCCTGTCGTGATTCGATCTTGTGCCACTTGATAAAGTCCACGATAAGACAATTTCTGCGACCGGCGTGATGGATAGAATTGAAGACTGGCGACTGAGCAAATGTCAGTACACTAGTAACAAAGCAGATGTGTCACCTACATAGTAAATACGAGTCCAAATGGCATCCAACGTTTCCAACATGGTGTGGTATGTGTGCCGACGTGTTGTTCGAGAAGTTGTCGTTCCTGTCGTCCCAGTCTCTACGCTCGTTAAGTTGGATAATTTAGTGAATACCAAAATAAATAGATTGTACAAGTTATTCTACGGTTTTTTAACCCTCAAAGACACAGTTGCCCTGCGTGTCCTTGCCCGAGGCGGACTGACTTCCTTTTCGACATCCACCGGTTCAAAATACCATCTGTGTGCGTGTTAGATTCGTTACCACACAAAGAACAGTTGCGAGTACCCTTTCTGGCTGAGCGGCTTATCTGTCCCGCCCGTGCTTCCCGAAGTGTTCGCGTTCGATGTTCTGGTTGAAGGGTGAGCTACCTCCAAGGTAAAATGGAACATACGTACCGGACATGACCGTGTTTGCTTTTGTGTTTGCCTTCATCCTCGTCCTCGTCCCTGTCATACATAGTTAATCATAGAGGGACAGGGTTAATGAATACCGTCTCACCGTTGCTTGCATTTCTTCCCAGGCCCAGTAGGTTTCTTCGCAACTTTCGCCGTACTGAAGAGGAAGTTCAATATACTTTGAAGGTCGCCAAGATGGACGGACGTACGCTCGTTTCTCTGCTGGCAGTTTTGCAGGCCTCCCTTTCTTCTTCGTTGTGCTGGGTGCCTCCTCGTTGTCTTCGTCTGGGACGTCCCCTGTGTCAGTGTCTGTCGTTTGTCTGCAGAACAATTCCATCAGTAGACATCAAAGCTGGTGGGAATGGGACATACACTGATTTCTTGGCAGGTAGCTTTGCAGTCCTGCCTTTCCTCTTCTTGGTTGCAACGGGCCCGGATGCCTCTTCAGTGTCGACATCTTCATTCGGGACATCTTCACCAGCCCCTTCTCCCGGAATATTAAGATTAGCTTCTTCACTTTCCTCTCGTCAGGAAGTCTGGTCCACGTCCTCGTCGAGTTCTTGTGGTGGATGATCACTTCAGGATAGTTAGGACCAACCACCTAAGACAAAAGAAATAGAGCTCACATGTTGTCCAACAAGGAAAATCTCATCCCGGTATCCCCAGCCTTTGCGCTGCGTTTGGTAGGAGACTTGGGTGAATTCTGCCAGAACACGTCAGTCAAAGGCGAGCTGTGGTCCCCGTTGCCAAATTCAGTAGCATCTGTCGAGCGACCTTTGGCCTTCGAAGTGTGTTTCTTGGGAGTTTCGGGAAGTGGCACGAAGGAGTTGAAAAGCGGGTGAACCTGGGATTTCTGCAGATACTCTGCTATCCCGTAGGCTGACACATTCGATGGCCAGGAGTTGATAAACGGCAGGAGTTGACCATGCTTTGAGGCCAGGAAGGTCTCTGGCGCCTGTTGCAACACAGTCCAAGAGAAGGGCTCTGTTCAACAAGATGCTGGAGTGGATGTATTAGACAGAATCCGAGCTTCATAAAGAAGAGCATACCCCATTCCTTGGTCATGAAGTCGTGAACGTGAAAAGCTACGTTCTTTGGCAACTCCTCGTTCAAATCTATGTCGGGGAATTTCAAATATCCTGTCGACGTTTCTCGATGCACGCGCTGTTGCACATGTGTAGCTGGGTTTGTTCAGAACCTCGCCAACACCGAGAAATAATGAACCAGACTTAGATGGAATTGATTCCGCACAGTGCGCGTACCACGACTGTTCCACATCAGAGGAGAGCCAATCGGCTTCGACATTCGTATTGGCGTAAATTCTAACGACCTAATCAGCGAAGAGTCGTATATGTGATACTACATTACCTTCCCGTTTCTATTTGTTCCAAAATCCGTAATGCAACGAAAGAGCCGCGTCGCCGACACAGTTTGGACCATATCCAAGGAGCCTAGGAAAGCTTGCCTCAAACATAACCTGCAACACATCCTGGTTTCTGTCAAGAAGGATGAGTATGAATATTCCATGATCAAGCGAGATATGCGTACGTGTGGACATTGGAGGTATCGTGATTGAGTGCCTGCGCTTTATCGTCCCATTGTTCCTTGTCCGCTGCATCCCACAGAGCTTTGAGCTGGTGGCTAATCATCCCAAGCATCTGAGAATGAGGGGTACCCTTCTCCTCCCGTTCTTTAGCGACCTTGATCTTCACGGCAGGTCGATATTCCTTGTCGAAGAGTTGTCTGCCGGTCACTGGTATGATGTCGGTGTATAGCTGGAGGGTAGCCTCGCCTGCGCTGCGCTGAGCTAGTGGTTTCGTCGTCCCTTGTTTGCGCAGAAGCTCGATAATGTGTCGTCCTCCCTCGTTGATCTTGTTGAACTTGAAAGTTCGGTATGTGGCCGTGAACACCTGTTACCAGTCAGTAAATAGGATATGAATATCATTGACTGCTTACATCGCACATCTTCTTAACACCTTTTTTCTATGGGCGAAATTAGTGCTGTCCTCTACAGTGACATAAAGCCCTGTTCTAACTCACCTGGAAATTTTCATCGTTCCCAAACACCTCTTTGAACTTGGGTCACTCATGTGTCTTTGGCCAGCCCACCTCTGACTCTGGCATAGGTAACGTGTCTCCTAACCTCCAAGATGTTGATACCGCGCCTAGACGAGGGAGGTATCTTTCGGTATGGCTCTCCGTCAGCCAGGCTTTCTGGGCACTAGTGAATGGCCCTTTCTCTGCGCCGTTATCAGTAATCTCCATGATGAGTGACTAGGGTTTTAAAGTCAAGTCAAGTCAGGTTATTCACCAAATTTCCCTTGACCTGACCTTAACCAGTTAGGAAAAATCCTTGATTTCTCTTGACCTTAACTTTAACCGGTCAAAATTCTTGACTGATTTATATCAGTCAAGTTAAAATTCAGTCAATTGCAGTCAAGTTAAGAGTCATGACCAGTCAATAACTGATAAACTACTATTATTATCATGTATTAGGCTATTTCATATAGGTTTAGTATTTAACCTTGATTAAAATCATTGACCAACTGAAGAAGTTAGACGACAAGAGGTTTGGACCATTCAAGGTCTTGGAAAAGATCGGAGCAAGTTCTTACAAACTTTCACTTCCCCGAACCTGGAACAAGGTACACCCAGTGTTCAACGAGGTTCTATTATCCCCCTATCACGAACCACAATTCCCCTCTCAACCTCGTAACACACGTCCACCTCCAGCTGTCGACGGAGACGAACCAGAATGGGAAGTCGACCAAGTCCTAGACTCCCGCCGGTATCGCGGAAAGATTCGATACAAGGTCAGCTGGAAAGAATACAGACCACACGAACGCACATGGGAACCAATCGAGAACCTCACCAACTCTCAGGAGGCAATCAAAGAATTCCATCAAAAATATCCCAGCAAACCCAGAATAGTCCTCCAGCGACTGCAATTCCCCCGATCCCTATTCCCTAATCACATTTTTCGACCATTCCCACTACCTCTCACCGAAACTGTCAACAAGGAACTTACAACCCCGTCATTGGCTCATAGGCTTGCGCAGATGGAACTTGCGCCCTAACGGGGGGGTGATGTTATGACACGGTCAATCACATGACCTGTTTACTTCATTTCCTACGTGTCATTGATCGCCAAGACTACACGTTGCTCACGCATGTCACACACGGGGACATGCTGTTCGCATATGTTCTTCACGAGTACGCTGCGTACAACTGTGCATACTGCGCCGTAGTCATCTGTAGTCACTCGCAGTTATCCTGACTCACATCGCAGTAAGGACACGTCACAGACACGACAGCACATTCTATTTATAGATCATGGCCTTTAGTATATATTCAGGCAGTTAGCGTAGCTTGTAGCCTTAGCTTCAACCTCGTTTATTCTCCCAGCTCAAATCTCGCTCGAACTCTAAGTCTTCCCTGATTCTGTTGAGGCGCCTAGCAACCCGGTATAGTTTTTGGGTTGGTCGCTAACACTCACTCCCAGATTCAACCAACTCTCTTATTGTCGACGCCATCGAACAACTCACTGCCCCAGTGATGACTTTGTTGCGTACAGTGTCTGCCAATCTGATGTCACGGGATATTCCGATTGTCGTTGTGGACAAGTTCTTTAGCAAGTTGCTGGTATGTCTTTCCGCATTCTTTCTATGTCTTGTTCTAAGATCTTTATTTATCTTCTAGCTCGTCAATCAATCTCTGAAGGGAACCACCGCTGCGGAGGCTTCCTTCGAGATTTTCTCCTTCTTCTGGAATCTGCGCAACGTCCTTGGTGTCTATCTATTGGACCTTTCTTTGAAGCCATCACAACGGGATAGGAGCCTGACGTCTTTCAATAGGCAAAGGGATTGTATTGAGCTGCCTGGTGAACAAACATTAATTTACTTGTAGGTAGTGTAGTTGTTACAATGCGTGTAAACAAATGTCATTGTAATGGATGGTCCGAGCCAGTGATTGTTACCACAAAATCACTGAATTTTCTGAACCACACATGACGATCTTGAATATCATCATCAAAAGTACCCCGATGGAGACATTGTGATCAAATACACTTGAACGCGCGAAACTCCGAAATACTTAATGAAATTTGGCGAGTTACCCTTACACAAGGAAACTCTACATAAAGAGACATCAGCAATGAGACCCCATTGGCAATGTTGAACCAGTGATGAATAGTGTGTAGTGGTTGTGATTTGGATACCGAGAGCTCATAATATGCTTAGCAACCTGTACCATTAGACCTCCAATCAGATTCAACTCATAAGCCAAAACAGCATCTGGAAAGGTCTTATAATCTTCGGTTAACTCAAGTTAAATATTTTCAAACTATATAACTTAAGATGATGGAGTTATCTTCAAGCGAAAAAGTTACCTGTAGATATTCGTATTCGAACAACTGTCTTAATATAACTGCAAGTTCTATAAAGATACTATACCATTTTGATTGGTTTGGCATGGGGTGTGACCGCGTGAAATTTTGGTATCAAAATGTGATCCTTGGACGGTAGACAGATTCAAAATTTCGGCGGAAAATTATTCGGCAGCTGCAGAAATCTCGAAATCTATAATACATAAGTGACGTAGAGGAGGAATGAAGCACATAGGGGAGTTTGGGAGTGTTACAATCATAATCATAGTGGTTAAAATGATCTATTTCGGTGATAAATCTTAATGTAAGTGAGTCCTTTGTAAGATACATATCCATACTAGCTGAAAAAAAAAACATGATATAGCTCCCTGTTTGGACTACTTCTAAAAGGCAAAATACAACTTCAGCAAGGGCTTGTGTGACCGAGGACAAACTGTATATTTCAGTAGATTTCAAGGCCTGCAGACAGTGGACAGCTGAACCGATCGAAATGGTACAGTAACTCCAGGCAAACCAAGATATAATACATATATATCTTGTCTAAAGTTGTATCAAGTTATCCCAAGACAATTATGTTATCATATGTATTCCATCAGGAAACACCCTTGAAGACTAAGTTGTATATAGTCGTTATAGGTTACCTTAGAGCTACGAAAGACAATAGTTGCTCAAGTTAATGAAGTTGCCAAGAGCTATGGTTATGATTGTAGACAATATTAAGTTAGCCAGAAGTTAGTCTAAGTTACTTAAGTTAGACATGAGTTGACATAGATAGACCTGTACAGACTGAAGGTTAACCTCAATACATCATAAAATAGCCTTAGGTTCAAGTATTTATTCAAGAATCTTAAGAAACCAGCAAAGACAAGAAGTTAAATCAAAGATTTTCATTCAAAATACAATAATACACAGTACTACAAGAGCTAGCTAGCATAGATACATATCCTAGTAGTAACAGAGTTAGTAAAAGTCAAGAATAAAGAGTAGAAACAACTCACAATTAGCAGCAAAACATTAGACAATAGCAAGGAAAGATCTGAATAAAAGACATCAATAAAGACTCAAGAGACAAGCAAGAGAACATACAATAGGTGACTTGAAGACAGGAACATGCAAGAGAAGGGATGAGGAGGAGAAGCAGAGGAGATGATGGTGGTACAAGGTCAAGAGAGATTCAGGGAATGTTTGATTTGAATACCAACATGAGGTCACATGACTTTGAGGTTAGGGTTCCGGACTTGTCAAAAATAAAGAATCAAGCAGTGTGTGCACATTAGGTCCTTGAATAAGCCTTTGAGTATTGCAAAGAGTGTGTAAAATGCACATTGAATAGACAAGAACCATGTAAAAGAGTGAAGATTTGACTGAGAGACACAGAGAACATTGTTGAAAAAGCACCATAAAGGGAGCAGCACTTTGCTCTCATAGTCTAGGGACCTAAAACCACTTGGAGGTGACTTATATACCTCTAGGGCATTGCACCTAATACCCAGTTAGGTTCCCAGGTCAGCAGAATCATCATTTTATGGCAAAATTGCGCCACACTTCGTCGAGGTACTCTCTTTGATTGCTGTAACCTGGAGGAACCTTTTATGGAAGGATGTGTACAATAAGATATCATTCCAAATGTGATTCCAATGCTGGAATGTGTTCAAGACCTCAAATACATGGATATATACATGAGACTATCATCAAAAAGGGAGCAACACTTTTCTCTTGCATTCTGAGGATCTAAAACTACTTAGAAGTCATTCATGAACCTTTGAGGTATTGTATATGACACCCAGATAGGTCCCCAGATCACCAGTGCTCTTGCATTAAGCAAAAATGTCCGGAAATTGTGCCACACATCGTCGAGCCACCTCATTGGTCTACCATCACTTGAGGACACCTTATATGAAAAGATATATATTATTATTCAACTAATCATGACTTGGATGAGGGCTATAGGGTCAAAAATGCGGCCAAGGCCTTACAAGTATTGCTCTGAGTGCATTATACATATTACCACTCTTTTACATACTTCTGTTGATTAGTTCATGCTCTAGGCAGCTTCTCAGATATATACAACTAGTTCAAGAACATAAACAAGTTCCCTAAGTTAGCCTTATTCAACATAAGTTAGACAAAGGTAATTGATTTCTAGAGTATAACTTGTGGTAACTTGTGTTAGCTTCAACTATAGGTATAAAATGCATTGCTTTAGAGTTATGTTTGGATAGCTCAAGTCGTCTTTTAGCAACTAGAGTTATTGATACAAAGTCCTTTGTACCAAGTTACTATGAGTTAACCTGTCTGTCCTAAGTAAACTTAGTTGTAATAAGTTTAAGACATTTTGACACTTGTCTTTAGTCAACTTAACACCTAGGGCTGTTTCCTGATGTCATAGGTTACTTAAGTTATTTTTTTTTTTTGGTTGAGCGTTTAAATAGTCCTTCGCAGTTAGACACATGTCTACTCGTCGGACCCGCTGGGTTGTGGGATTTGCACCCTTTGAATAAATAGTAGAGAGGAAAGCATAGGGCATAGGTGCATAATCATAAAGTGTATTTTTAAGAGAGTCAGGTACATCGAGGTTACTAGGAGGAAATGCATTTATGCACACCGCTGTTGTGCGGTAGTGCGGGACTCAGGTCCGGTGTCCGAACTTAATACCCGCTAAAACCCCCTTTGCGCTAACCCAATCGGCGGGTAGCGTCTCCTCGTTCATCAAAGTACCTTTCCATGTTTCCGCGACTAGCTCTTGTTGTAGAGCTTTCTTCCCATATCTAGCTGGGTTTGCCATGACTCGGTCCATGATTAGTCGGCTGTTCATTGCGTGTTTCCATCTATTCATGATTTCGTCTTCGGATTGCCATGCTATCGGGTCGTCTTGTCCAGCAATCCTTCTTTCATTCCTGAGTTTCCACAGTAGGAAGGCGGTTTCCGAGATCAGGATTATTTGTAGTCGTGTGGCTCCTGGGTTCTCTGGTTTTGCTTTTATCGACCTGCAGGCGAGAATCATGCCCATCGTAGGTGGCATCCATTCACTGCTGTTTGCTTCCCACAGCGCTCTTACTTTGTTCCATAGTATGTCTTGTCCTGGGATATTGCAGTCGAGGAGGATGTGTTCCATCGATTCGTGCCCTCCGCATTCGGGGCAGTCTCCACGTTGGGGTGTTTGTGAGTAGTTCCATTGTTTACCAAGTTTTTGGGCGTCATGCATCATCTTCCAGAAAAAAGCACGGATGTTGACTCTCATGGACGGGCTTCGTACATCTTTCCATAGTGCTTCTTCGTTTGGGAACTTCCCTGTGTTCTCCTTTATTGCCCATTGGGCCCGTTCAACGTTCATGGCTGTTCCTCTCCTCTTCGGGACTTTGTTTTGCTTTCTCTGTTTAATGATCCTATATGCTTCGTTCTGTGTCATGCTTTGCATGTGTACTCCTTTGGTGAGATAATCTCTAGCCACCGTTGGTTCCTCGGTTGCGTCGGGTTTCCTCAATCCATACTGGAAAAAGTAGAGACGAACCTGGAGAGATGGGGACAAAGCCATCTAACAATACAAGGTCGGAAAATTGTAAGTCAATATATCCCAGCGGGAATGACACAGTACATGTTGATGGTTCAATCAATGCCGAAAACTATAGAAAAAGAGCTGGTTAAAATTATACGGTCATTTATGTAGGACTCACCGGTAGCATCCAAGGTCGACATGAGAATCCTATATGACGAGAGAGGAAGAGGAGGCCTGAACCTAGTAGACATTGAATCAAGAAACAAGGCGATAGAACTCATGAAACTGAAGACATACCTAAATCACGGCGAAAAGAGAGCATCCTGGCCTTTCTTAATTGACCAAATCATCAAACGGAACGTCACCGCAAACAGTGGAACAATCGGGACGAGTGCGAGATACATGCCTTTTGCACAACAGTGGAAATCGAGCAAAAGAGAACTCCCGAACGAGGCAACAATAGCAAGAAACCTACTAACGACAGCAGAAAAACACGGGGTTGCGATCGACACAGTTGACCCCACTGAAGACGAAAAAGACTGAATGCCACTATGGTTTCACATCGGAACGCCGCAAACAAGAGCGATGAAGATGAAGCAGTCGACCAGCGCTGCAGTTTGCCTGAGAAAAAACCACAAAATTCAAACTGTGGGTGAAGCTAAAACCATCATAAACCGTCTTGGAACTCCTCGACACAAGAAAAGACGAAACTGCGCATGCGACGAATGCAAACTTGACAGAACAAGCAAGAAATGTGAAAACCCGCACAAATGCTGTAAACTTGCAGCCACAATGGTGAATCTGATAGAAGGGAAATGAGCACCAATACCAAACCGCCAAGAAGACGCACAAGCAGAAGAAGAGGCCAACCAAGAAGGCGAAGACGAGCCAAAAACCCCTTTCCGTCGACACAACCGAATATCAGACTCCATAGGAGGCATTTTCCGCTGCTTCATGTCACAGTCGGAAGTAACGAAGACCCGCCAAAAAGAGCCAACCGAACACAGAAGGGCAATGAACCCAGAAACAACGATAACAGCGGAGGGCACCGTATCATCAGACGCGACAGGAGACCCCATAGTAGGCGCCGGGGCCCAAATACGTGGAGAAAACAACGTCAAAATAGCGATAAGAATGCCGAAAGGTACGAAACACCCAGAGGTAGGCAGTATATGGGCGATCAGAGAAGCCCTAACAAGAATACCCGACGGTGAAGCAACCACGATACGCACAATGAATAAAAGAATCATAGATTGCCTCACGACCAGACTCGGATACATGGAGGATACAAACTGGACGCAGACTAAACACGGGAACGAACTGCGAAAATTAGCAGCGGCGCTGAAGAAAAGAGAAGGCAAAACATACCTGGCGCATATCAGGAAAAAGACAGATCCAGACCTAGGCAAAGCCAAATGCCTAGCGAAAGAAGGGTGTCCATGGTGATGCTGCTTCGATGCCGTTTCCTACTCTGCCTCCAAGGTATCGGATGGACTGTTTATCTTTAACTATGTGCATTCCTGCTGGTATCTCTTGGGCTTGTGGGTTTAGCTTTCGTGTTTCGAAGACTTCCTTTCTGTAGCTTTCTGTTCCATAAGGTACGATTTCTATTTTTGCGTTGTTGAACTTCGCTCTTGCTGCTAGGCACCATTTGTCTAGGATCCGGGTTAGCATTCTGAAGTCATCGTTCGCTACTAGGGTTACTGCGGTATCGTCCGCGAAAAGCTTGACAATCACTTGTTCTGTCACGCCCTCGGCGCATATTCCTCTTAATGTGGATTTTCGTAGCATACATGCCAGCGGCTCGATTGCTAGGTTAAAAAGGAGACACGATAACGGGTCTCCTTGTCTTACTCCCCTCATCACCTTGAATTTTTCGCTGAGTACTCCGTTTATCATCACTCTTGTTTCGGCTTTTCCATATATATTTTTGACGGTTGTTATGAAGTTTTCAGGTATTCCAAATTTGCGCAAAGCTCGCCAGAGGTAGTCGTGTGTGATTTTGTCATAGGCTTTTTCCTGGTCTAGGGCTACTATGGCTCCATTTATGCCTTCGATTTCTCCATATTCCAGTGTCGAACACACCAGTAATATTTGATCCGCTATGCTGCGACCCTCTACGAAACCAGCTTGGTCCATGTGGATAAGTTGTGGCGCTACAGTTTTTAGCTTTTCAGTGAGTATTTTGGAGTATATTTTGTATTCAGTGTTGAGGAGTGTGATGGGGCGGTAGTTTGCAATTTCCTCTTTATCCCCCTTTTTGTAGATTGGGCACATCCAGCCCTCGGCAAAGTCGGATTTCTTGTCGACTCCTTGTGTGGCGATGTTATTAAAGAGTAGTTGGAGCATCTTCAGGACGTCAAACATTTTAGGTTCGTCACTCTCGTTCCTGTCCCTTTTCTGCGCCTGGAATTTAGCTAGGATCCATTTCCAGATTTCGTATGCGAAGCCGTCTAGTCCTGGGGCTCTCCCATTTTCTGCCTTCCTTATTGCTTTTTCTATTTCCTCTTCCGTTACTGATGGGTTTAGTCCGGGTTTCTTTTCGGGCGGTACCGAGGTCTCCACGTTTGCTAGAACTTCCTGAATCACGTCCTCTCGGTTGGCTTCATTTCTGTGGGGAATGTCTGCCGTTTGTATATTGTTGTGGTATTTTCTTGCCACTTCCGCCATTTTGTCTGATCTTTTGGCTTTTTCGAGTGGGTGTGTATCGGGTATCTTTAATCTATACATGATATCTCTCGTCTTCTTTGCTTTGTTTATATTAGACCAATATTTACTGACGGTTTTGCCTTCTAGTGCATTCTTGACCGCCGTCGCCATTTGTCTATTTGCGTGCTTAGAGGTCTTCAACGCTCTGATTTTCTCTTTCATGAGCACGATGCTTACTATCTGGATATCTTCGTTGGTGTCTGGCGAGTCAAGCTGTATCTCCAGTTTGGCCTCCCATTCTTGTATATCTTTATCAATTTTTGGGACAGTTTGTTTCTCTCTCTGTCTGGCGTGTTCCATTACTAATCCTTTGAAGGTCTTGAAGATCCTTTGTGCCGACGTTCCTTCTGCTTCTACCATCTCTTGGAGCGCCCGCCTACCCTCTTCTGCGAGTTTTTGGGTGAATTTCTTGTCCTTTAGCAGTCTAAGGTTTAGGACTTTCCTTCCTTCTCCTATATATGGGACACTTGGGTCGGTCACCATTGCTGATACCATGCGATGGTCTGTTTTTATGGTGCTTTCCTCAATTCTCCATTCCCTCGTCGTTTTCGCTAAAGTGGCTGTTGTATAAATCCTGTCGATTCTTGACTTGCTTTTCCATGTATATTCACGTCTATCTGGGTTTTCTCCTCTCCAGCCGTCCACCATGGGTGTTCTGAACATTCCTTTAAAGTCTCGGAAAGCGCCTATGGCTCTTGCACTGTCCTCGCTCTCCGGGTATCGATCGATCTTGTCTTCTGTTAGGTTGAAATCTCCGAGCATCATGTCGATTTTCGGTAGTCTAAGTGTCTCAAAGAGTCTTGTCAGTTCAATCCAGAAGTCTTCATTCTCTCTTCTTGAGTTAGGTGCGTATACGCATAGTATTGTTAGTAGCTTGTCCTGATGCCATGGTAGTTGTACCAGCATGGCTCGTCCTGGTATTAATGACCATGTTTTCACGTCTCGGGTTCCCGTTTTTAGAGCTTAAAAGTCCGGTCTGTCGAACTGCCAAGGAACCACAAACCCGACCGGACCCGGACTGCAATGAACCGGACCGCTAGGGGTAGCGGTCTGGATAACCGACCGGTCCGGTCTGAGGTTCGACCATTTTCCTGGAAAATGTCGGACTGCTAAATAACCGGTCGAACCGGTCGAACTGCTATTTAAGTGTATTTCCTATATAAACAGACTAAATAGCACAATATCTGTATCATTCAACTTAAAACTCCTTGAACTACATAAATTTGGTAGCTTAGATGGAGTCTAAATGAGCAACACCAATGTTAACTACACTTTTTATCTTTAGTTGTCTACTTACAATGTCTTATATAGCTCACAAATTTCACATGCTTATCTCGAGTCCAAGTAATCATACTGATACAGATAGTAATTCAATAAGAACCAGTCTTCTGCTACATATCCTACTTTTCTATCTATACTAGGTGCATCTAGAATGTTATATATATGTTAGAAAATTGTCAAATGTAAGAAATTTACTAACATGCATAAAGTATACTATCATGTCGTAGATTTTAATGAAGTAGTGCTGCATAAACTCTTTTGTGATATGTTCTACATGTCTATTATAGCTAGAGCTTAAAAGTCCGGTCCGGTCCGGTCTTTTTATCTTAAAATTTGAGAACCGCAGACCGGCCGGTCCTCAGATTTTCTCAGATTTCAAGGACCGCAGACCGGGACCGGTCCTAAATCAGGACCGCTAGGACCGCAGTCCGGTTATAGTAGTTAGACCGGTCAGACCGTTCAACGGTCCGAACTGCAGTTAAACCAGTCAAACTGGTGGATTTTTGTCAAAAGACTCGTGTCTTTGCGAGTTTTTTGATTTTATTAAGTTTATATCAACATATATCACTAATCTTCTTGATAAAAGATCATTCTAATAATTAATTGCATGTTTTGAAAATAGTTGAGTGAAGCGTGGGAACACAGAACTGGACCAACATCTTCCCACGGTAGGCCGTACTAGTATAATACTCATCTAGTAATTCAATAAGAACCAGTCTTCTATTATATATTTCACTATCTTGTCTATACCAGATGCATCTAGAACAGTATATGTATGCTAGAAAATTGTCAAATGTAAGAAATCTATTGATCAGCACATGTTACACTACTAGGTAGTAGCTTTTGATATAGTAGTACTGCATAAACTCTTTTGTAATATGTTCTATATATCTATTATAGCTTTCTATTTCCATCATAATCTCACTTAGGACCCAAAGCCCCAGCTTCTAGAGCATGAGTATTGATCCTGTATCATATACTCTTCTGAACTGGTTCAGGACCGGTCCTAGCAGTCTTTTACCGGTCCTGTAAAATTCTCTCTTTTCCCAGGACCACGGACCGTGACTGGTTCGAACCGGTACCCAGTCCTTATACGGTCCGGTCTTTTCTGGGTCCGGTCCAGTCCAGTTCACCGGTCATTGGCAGTCCTGTGAACCGGACCTTGAAGCTCTAATTACAGGTGAAATTGAGGTGTTCTAACTACTAGACCACAGTGTCTTGTTATATGTAGGAACTTTATGCAATATACTATGTCATCGTCTAAATTTCAACTCACTATTATATATTCAAGTGTTCGTTTGAGAGGGTAAACATTGTAATTATTCAATTCAGCTTGACATATGTGCTGAAATATATGTTTTTGTACTCTAAACTAGCTAAAATATGTTGGCACACCCTTTGGTAGTCCGTTTTACTATAGACCGGTCCACAACTGGTTGTACCGGTCTTTTGGCAGTCCTAAATATTCTCATCCGACCTCAGGACTGCCAACTGGGACCAGTCTTTTTCTCTTGGCGGTCTTTTTGCAGTCCGGTCCGGTCCAGTTGGCAGTCGTTTGGCAGTCCATAGGACCGGACCTTAAAGGCCTAACTGTGCCTCGTGTCTGTTCTTGGAGTATTAAAATTTTGAAACCGCGTGAAACCGGAACCGTGACCAGTCTAACTGCCAAACCGGTCCCAGTCCTATCCAGTTACAGTGGTCAAGACCGGTTAGACCGCGGGCCCGGTTTGACTGGTTCAGAACTAGTCAGACCGTGAAAACTGTTGGCTTTAACAGGGTTTGAACGAGTGACCTCAGGAGTATTGACACTTTTATAGTGCTTTAACAACTGAGCCACAAGGGAATTATTACACAGACTCAATATACATTAGATACCCTTACCTACTACCTTGGCCACAGTTGAATATGACTATCTTCAACTTTCCCACGCCGCTAGTTTTTTTTATAATGTGTGTTTAATGAATACAAACAACTTTTACTATTGACAATAGTGATAGAAAGCTAATGCTGACTTATTAAAATCAAAAAAAACTCGCGGAGACACGAGTCTTTTCAACTTTTTTGGACTTTGAGCTTGGTCCCCGGTCTGACCGGTCTAACTGGTCTTTTGCCGGTCTTTCAAAATCTCATCTAAGGTGTGAACCGGTAACCGTGACCGGTTCAAACCGGTGACCGGTTACGTGACGTGATGGTTACGTGACCGGTTCGGTCCGGTTCGGTCACCGGTCTTTTACCAGTCTTGTAACCAGACCTTGAAACCCTAACAAAGGCCCTTTTTCATTCTCTTTGAAAGGCTCTTTCTTTATGTTGCCACGATGTGATTATACTGCAGTGGCTCCAGTTTGGCATAATGTCTTTGTTTCTTTGACATCGAGTGGCGAAAGCGGTCGTCGTCTTCGTCGACATGAGTCGGTGCATCGGTGCAGCTTCCAAACTTCGGTGGTGGGGTCGATGTTGGGACTCGTTGAAATGGTGTTATCGAGAGGGAGCGTGTATCCGTCATCTCAGGCACGTTAACACGTGTGCCACACGTGCCACTTACCCCGGTGGGGGTGCCCTGGTGTAGGCGCGTCGTTATTAGCTTCCCCCTCCCAGAGGTAGTACTAGTCTCTCGGGCCACGAAGAGGCTCGACGCTAGGGTTTTAAAGTCAAGTCAAGTCAGGTTATTCACCAAATTTCTCTTGACCTGACCTTAACCAGTCAAGAAAAATCCTTGATTTCTCTTGACCTTAACTTTAACCGGTCAAAATCCTTGACCGATTTACATCAGTCAAGTTAAAATTCAGTTAATTGCAGTCAAGTTAAGAGTTATGACCAGTCAATAACTACTAAACTACTATTATTATCATGTATTAGGCTGTTTCAGATAGTTTTAGTATTTAACCTTGATTAAAATCATTGACCAACAGGGACCAGTCAAAGATTTCTCAAGATTAGCCTTGACCTGTGACCTTGACTGCCCTTAACCCTTGACCAAACCTTGACCGAAACCCTTAACTGCAGTCAAGTCAAGCTAAGTTAATGGTCATTCACAGTCACTTTGACTTGACCTTGAAACCCTAGACGCCGGGCTCGCTTTTGGCGACTCCCTATACCGAGAGTACTTAAGTTATCTATAGTTAGAGCTGACTAATGTCATCTTGGGTTATCTTTACATGTAGGGCTTTAAGTTCCAGTCTCGGTCCGGTCTTTTTCCTTTTTTTTCAAGGACCGCCAACCGGGGCAGTCCTTTATTTTCTTCTTTTTGGAAGGACCATCAACCGGGACCGGTCTTTTAATTAGACCGTCACAACTGCAGTCCAGTCTTTCCAGTCCAACCGGTTGAACTGGGGGCTGGTCCAGACTGCAGTCCAACTGTTGCATAGCGCATCCCAAGGTCGAGTCACGTACACAAAAATGTGTATCTAGTAAGGATTGAACTCAAGACCTCACCTAATATAGGTGAAATTGAGGTGTTCTAACCACTAGACCACAATGTCTTATTATATATGGTAACTTTATGCAATATACTATGTTATCCTCAAAATTTCAACTCATAATTATGTATTCAAGTGTTCATTTGAGAGGGTAAACATTGTAATTATTCAATTCAACTTGATATATGAGCTGAAATATATGTTTTTGTACTCTAAACTAGCTACAATATGTCCGAACACCCTTTGGTAGTCCGTTTTACTATGGACCGGTCCACGACTGGTTGTACCGGTCTTTTGGCAGTCCTAAATATTCTCATCCAACCTCAGGACTGCCAACTGGGACCAGTCTTTTTTCCGACCGGTCTTTTTCTCTTGGCGGTCTTTTTGCGGTCCGGTCCGGTCCAGTTGGCAGTCATTTGGCAGTCCATAGGACCAGACCTTAAAGGCCTATTTACATGCCTTTAATAAACTGTATCACTGGGAAAAGGGCACAATATTTTGACATCAAAAAGTGCTGAAAGTATGTAAAATTTCTTTACCATATTTTTAGTGCCAGAAAGAGGTTCAAAACTAGTAGAGATATGCTTAAAGTGTAAAAATATGAATTAAATATTCGAAATTCAACATATCTTCTTGATTTTATGGGTCCTTTGAGGTCATTTTTGGCATTGAAAATATTGTCAAAATACTTTACATACTTTTACCAAATTTTATGGTCAGAATATCCTATATTTCCCTCAGTGTATGCAAAGCTTGTATTAGAATAGCTCAGAAACATGATTATGATAACAAGATCTCTAAGAAATCCGAGTCAAATTAGTATTTTGGCTATAACTTGGGATGTGTGTCTGCAATTCATACAATTACATAAGTGTTTTGTAGTCCTAATTGTACACTTTCTGACAGTATATAATACTTGTACCTTCCAGTCAAGTATAATAATGCTATTACTTAAATACAAGAAACAGAGAATTGATTGAATGACTTGTGGCCGAAGCTACATCTCTTATTTTCCCACAGTTATAGACTCGTCTTGTAGCCCTGATTAAATGCTTTCCAACCATATACAGGTCTGCTACCTTCCATACAAGTCCCAGAGAGTTATTGAGTAAACAGTTATAAATCAAGAATCAAGAATTGATAAGTCCAACAGGCAGGCAATTTAGGTCCGGACCTCCGGACCCAAATCCTCTGCCCTGGTCATGTGACTTCATGTTGGTATTTAAACCAGAGCTGAGCTCTGATCTCATTATTCCTTTCTTGACCTCCTTCCTCCATGTTCTCTCTTTAAATCTTCAAGTCTTGAATGTCCTCTTGGTATGTAGACTTGCTTCTTCTTTTCTTATGCTTGCTAATCATTGTCTCTTCTTTTAAGATGTTTACTCTTGATTGTGTGTGCTCTTCTGGTATGTTTCTTGCTCTTTTGACTTGATTCTTAACTGACCTATTCTTTCTTCTAGTATTTCTTCTTTTATTATTCAATCATTATATTATACTATTGCTTTTAATGAGAAATTTATTTTCTGTTATCTTTGACTAAGATGTCAAGTATTATTGAGTCAAAGGAAACCTCTGGTCACTGCTTGAGGATGAACTGAAGGCTTCCTCTCGTAAACCTTCAGCTAAGCTTGAGCACAAGACTATGCCCAAAGTTATACATAGGCCTTTAAGGTCCGGTCTCGGTCCGGTCTTTTTCATTTTTTTTCAAGGACCGCCAACCGGGGCGGTCCTTCATTTTCTTCATTTTGGAAGGACCATCAACCGGGACCGGTCTTTTAATTAGACCGTCGCGACTGCAGTCCGGTCTTTCCAGTCCAACCGGTTGAACCGGGGGCTGGTCCAGACTGCAGTCCAACTGGTCCAACTGTTGCACAGCGCATCCCAAGGTCGAGTCGCGTGCACAAAAATATGCATCTAGTAAGGATTGAACTCAAGACCTCACCTATTACAGGTGAAATTGAGGTGTTCTAACTACTAGACCACAGTATCTTGTTATATATAGGAACTTTATGCAATATACTATGTCATCGTCTAAATTTCAACTCACTATTATATATTCAAGTGTTCGTTTGAGAGGGTAAACATTGTAATTATTCAATTCAGCTTGACATATGTGCTGAAATATATGTTTTTGTACTCTAAACTAGCTAAAATATGTTGGCACACCCTTTGGTAGTCTGTTTTACTATGGACCGGTCCACGACTGGTTGCACCAGTCTTTTGGCAGTCCTAAATATTCTCATCCAACCTCAGGACTGCCAACTGGGACCAGTTTTTTTTCCGACCGGTCTTTTTCTCTTGGCGGTCTTTTTGCGGTCCGGTCTGGTCCAGTTGGCAGTCATTTGGCAGTCCATAGGACCGGACCTTAAAGGCCTAACTTCTTCTCATTGGTCCATCATTTTTCCATTTTCATTTGTTTGTGCCACATTTCTTTTTCCAGTGCCAGTGAGGGCTGGTTTAGGAGCCTAGTACTCAGTTAACTTGAAGTATTGAAGAATCCCAGTTGTCTCCAGAAATAATGCCGCCAGCATTATTTTTTGGCCGCCACTGTATGTACAGGATCTCATCTCCACCTGTATATACTGGCACGGGCTACTGTATTCATCTGTGGAATGGAAATGTAACATGTAACATTTGCCTGGTTTTGGTATGTTACATGGATGTAACAATGGCCTCATTGTGATGTTGGGAAGTTACAAGTTACAACTCTTTGTTTTATCTGCCATCTCATTGTTCATGCACCACAGTTTCCTTTGTAACACTGAACAATCAGGTATCCACTCAAGGAAAAGTGATGGATGTGCCGTCAGTTTCCATTCTACAGTACACCGCTAGTTTTCTGACCATCTACCACCCATCAAACCCAACAATCTTCCCATCCCAAACCCACCAAATCATATCCTCCTCCCCCTCATCCCGCACCACACCCTCCCCCTCTCCCTCCTTCGCCTTAACCCTAACAACCATCCCCCTATCCTTCAACACAAAATTCTGCTTCGGAATCCAAGCGGGATGAACAAAACCTCGCGGCGCGCGCAGGAGGATATGCGTTTGAGAGGGTGAGGGCGGTTTCCCCGGGGGCGTGAGGCCGTGCCCCGCGCACTCTGCGTCGACGAGGGCGCGGGAGAAGAGGCGGTCGGCTGTGCGGAGTGTTTGGCGGGCGAGTTCTTGGGTGGTTTCTTCGTCTTCACTGTCACCGTCAGAGTCGGGAGGGGGTGAGTCGTCGTCGTCTGGGTCGTCGTCGTCGCTGGGTGGTTCCTCTGAAGGTTCGTCCTCCTCTTCCTCATCTTCGTCGTCTCCCTCACTCTCCTCCTCTCCCTCGTCCTCCCTAACCCCCCAGACACGCGTTTCAAGACCATCCAAGACGAGCAAGACGCGACTTCGCGCGGTAGTGGGCGACGGCCCAATGATAATAGCGAGCTCCGCCTTTGACAGCCCCGGACGCGACTTTGCAAAGGCAGTCGCGAGTGCCGTGAACGTCGTCGCGAGGTGCGAGATGAGTGTATCGTACGAATCAAGTAGGTCCGCGCGCATGCGAACGAGTTTCTTGTTGGTGCCGTTTTGCATTTTAGCGAGTTGGGGGATGGGGAGAGGGATCTGTGCGTTTGCCCAGAGGACGTGGCCTATGAGTGTCGATGCGAGGTGGGCGGCGACGGTGTCTGGTATGGCATCGAGGGTGAGGGTGATCATGGTAAGAGGACAAGATGCTAATTGTAGCTCTGCCATCCGACATTGTCTAGTCTATCTATTTTAGTCGACACCTCTTGTTCGAGGTTTGTAATGTACGCCTGCATTTTGAGCATAATGGCTGGATCGTGTGGGGCGAGCATCCTGAGGACGAGGAGGGCCGCGTTTTGAGCGCCGTTGACGGCGACTGTGGCGACGGGGACGCCTTTTGGCATTTGGACGATGCTGTAGAGGGCGTCTATGCCGCTGAGGGTGCTGGATTTTGTTGCTACTGGGACGCCGACGACGGGGAGGGGTGTGAGGGCTGCGACCATGCCTGGGAGATGAGCGGCGCCGCCTGCGCCTGCGATGATGGCGCGGATACCGCGCGACGCGGCGGCCTGTGCAAAGGCGACGAGGCGGAGAGGTGTGCGGTGTGCGGAGACGAGGGTGAGCTCGTAGGGGACGCCAAAGTCGTCGAGGATGCGGGCCGCGGGGGTCATCGTGGGGAGGTCCGAGTCTGAGCCCATGATGATCGACACGAGAGGGTGCGGCGTGGCGGGGGGTGGCGGGGTGAGGAGGGCGAGGCGGGTGCGGACCTCATGATGAGAGTTGCCGACGATGGTGATGTGGCCCATCTTGCGGCCTGGGCGGGGTGCGGCCTTTGCGTAGAGATGGATGGATGCGCCGGGGATTGAGAGGGCGGGCGAGTAGTCGTCGTCGCCGAGGAGGTTGAGCATGGCCGCGGCGGGGACCTTCAAGGCAGTGTCGCCGAGAGGGAGACCGAGGATGGCGCGGAGGTGGTTCTCGTACTGAGAGGTGTGGCAGGCTTCGATGGTGAAGTGGCCCGAGTTGTGCGGGCGCGGCGCAATCTCGTTGATCAGCAGCCGCCCGTCCTCCGCTTCGAACATCTCCACCCCAAACACCCCCGCGCCCTGAAACGTCCGCACCGCCGCCTCTGCCACGCCGCGCGCATCCCCACACGAGAGGGCAGGCGCATACACCACGTGACACACATTGTCGCGGTGCACCGTCTCCACCGCCGCGTAGCTCCGCACATTCCCGTCCACCCCGCGCACAACCATCACAGCCAGCTCACGCTTGAACGCCACCCACTTTTCCACGTACAGTCCCTCTCCCATCACCTTCGCCGCCTCTGCCGCCTCCTCCGCCGTGCGCGCCACATAGTTGCCCCTCCCATCGTACGCCAGCCGCCGCTTCTTGACCATCACAGGCCACTCACCCCCCAGCCGCTCCACCGCCTCCGCCACCTTGTCCCCCTCCACCGCAGTGCACGCTCCCACCGCACATCCGCGCTCCCTCAGGTGCTCCTTTTGCAGAAACTTGTCCTGGATAACACGGATCGTCGCAGGACTAGGATGGATCTCAACAAGCCCCGCCACACTCTCCAGCGCATCCACGTCCACGTGCTCAATCTCAACAGTCAGCACGTCCACAAGCCCAGCCAACTCCCGTATCTTGTCCCCATCCGTGAACGATCCATCCACGTGCGGTCCAACGCACACCAGCTTCGCAGGCCCCGTCCCAACGTCCAGGATCGATATCGGAATGTTCAGCTGGGACGCCGCCTGTCCCAGCATCCGCCCGAGCTGTCCACCGCCGAGTACTCCAACTTTGCGCATCATGGTAAAAAGAAGATTATCTAATCTCGATCTAGTCTAATCGGTCATTATCTACGCATCCAAAATCCTCAACCCGTAGCGGTCGTAATTTAAACCCCTCCGCTTCAGCACTCCCAAGCACACCGCCCCGCTCCTTCAAGTACTCCCGCACAGGCGCCATCGCTGCATTTCGACACAGCTCCTTCAAGTCACTCCCAGACAACTTTTCAGTCGCCCCAGCCAACAACTCCCACCCAAATCCTTCCTCAACCTTCGTCTCCGCCAGCATCTGCAACAACTCAGGAAACGAAAACCAAAATATAAAAATTCCTACCAGCTTCAGTATCGTCATCCTCTCCTCCTTCCCAGGCATGGGCACCGCAAACCGCTTCGGCATCCTCCTCAAAAACGCCGCATCAATATCAGACGCCCTATTCGTCGCTCCCATAACCAATATCCTCTCATTCACACCCGTCAACCCATCCCAAAGCGTCATAAACTCCGCCTTCATCATCGCCGTCACCTCATGATCGCTCGACGCCCGCTCCCTCAAAAACGAGTCAATCTCATCAATAAATATAATACTCGGCTGCGTCTTCCTCGCAAGACTAAACAGCCCATTCACCAACTTGTTCGAGTCCCCGAACCACTTGCTCGTCAGCACGCTCGCAGAAATGTTGATGAACGTCGCCCCGCTCTCCTTGGCCATCGCTTTCGCCAGCATCGTCTTTCCGCACCCCGGAGGGCCGTACAGCAGCACACCCTTGGGCGGGCCAAGCAGCGACGACGTAGAGTGGAACAGCGCGGGATACAACAGCGGGTAGATCACAGACTCCCGCAGCGACGACACGATCCCCTCCAACCCCCCAATATCCGAAAACCCAACATTGATATCATCCGGATGGATCACCTCGTTCGCAATAGTCACTACACACCCATTAGCACACACTCCATGTATTCCCGTAGCACGTACATTCAAAGTCGTCCAGCTCAAGCGTCGAATGCCCCAGCTTCTTTAGCGCCTCCAGCGGTTTCCCAGACACCTTTTGCTTCTTCGTGTTGCCTGAATATGAATCATACACCCACTGTCAACAAGTCAGCTCAAGCCCGTTCCACATCGCCTCCACTCACGCGTAACGTGTAATACGCAGCGACCTGCAACCTCATCAGCACACACCTACAGCCCACAAGCCAACGCACACACCTGAGACGCCACAAACACCGCAGCTAAAAACCCATCGTCAGCACCCCATCCCCTCCCTCAAAAAAAGCACCCACCGTCAAATATCATACGCCGATTACTCTCGGCAGTCATCGTAGTAAGAGAAGAGAACACAAGTCAAACCGGCCCGATCCCCCGAAGAATTTTCACCCATCACCATCATGTCCCTCATCGACTCGCGCGTCTCCATAGACCAATGCACACGCGCAATCGCAGCGCTACACCAGCATCAACAAAAGCACGACGCAGTCTCCGCAGAGAAGGAGCTCCTCCCAGGGAAAGAACCAGCCGTATGGCTCAACATCGCCGTTAAAAAAATCCCAGCGCAGCGGAAGCTTATGCCCATTCGCATGTACGCCTCTCCCTTCCCCCTTCCTCCTCCCACTAACCCCCCTTCTTCTCCCCAAGCCCAATCCCCCACACCCTAATCGACCCCCGAACAACCTCCATCTGCCTAATCACCAAAGACCCCCAACGAACCTACAAAGACCTCCTCACCTCCTCCTCAATAACCTTCATATCCCGCACAATATCCCTCTCAAAACTAAAAGGCAAATTCAAGCCCTTCGAAGCCCGCCGGCTTCTCCTAAAAACACACGGCCTATTCCTAGCAGACGACCGCGTCATTCCCCTCCTCCCAAAGCTCCTAGGGCAAAAATGGTTCGACGCGAAGAAACAACCAGTGCCCGTCACCTTGTCCCGTAAAGACCTCAAGGCCGAACTGGAAAACGCGATAAACTCAGCATACATGAGCCAGAACCGCGGGACGAACACCGCCGTGCGCATCGCTACCGTCGGACACACTCCCAAACAGATCCTCGAGAACCTACAGGCCGCCCTGCCGGCTATCGTAGCACACATCGACGGGGGGTGGGAGAACGTCCAAGCTCTCTCTATAAAAACCAACTCGTCCGTCTCGCTTCCCATCTGGAGCTGCTCCCTCCAACTCGACGCTCCGGACGCGGACGAAGAGAAGAAGAAACGCAAACGCGACGAAAAGACCCCCGCCTCCCCCTCCAAGGATAAAAAGCGCAAGGTCGAATCCGTCGAGGAAAAAAATGTAGAGGCGCCCACGAAGAAAGAGGCTCCCGCACCCGCGAAGAAAGAAAAGAAGAAGAAAGCCGCCCCCGCCCCGGTCCCCGTCGAGGAGCCCAAAACGATCGTCATCGAAGAAGTCTCCGCCTCGCCCCCCAAAAAGGAAAAGAAGAAAAAAGACGCAAAGAAAGTTGTACGTCCTTCCTCCTTCCCTCCTTGCCTTCCCCTTCTTAACGTTCATTCTTTATAGGAATCGGCGGCTGCAGAGCCAGAAGTCACTCCCAAACCAAAGGGTAAAAAGGAAAAAGCTGCAGTTGACGTTGAGCCCACGTCCGAGGACAAAGCCGCCGTCAAAGCTAAGAAGGTAAACACACTCCACTCTCACCGACCTATCTGACACTATTTTTTTAGTCCAAGAAAGCCGCCCCCGAGCCCGCCGCCGCCCCCGAGGAACCTTCCCCCGCCAAAGCCAAAAAGGTACCCCTCCCCCCCTCCCCACTCTTCTCCCACCAAACTAACCCCCACCAAGTCCAAGAAAACCGCCCCCGAGCCCGCTCCCACAATCTCCCCCTCCGACATCAAAGCCAAAAAATCCGCCGCACCAGGCGAGAAGAAGAAGGAAAAGGTCGTCGTCAAGAAGTCTTCCGGCTCCGCATCCAAGAGCGCAAAGGAGGCTATCATTGGGAAGAAGGGTCTTACTCGTATATAAATATCACTTGCGTATTTTTCGTTGGATGCTTGCTTCGTATGATAATGCCTGCACGCTTCCGTTAGGCAACGTACAGTCCACCCACCCTTGGTTGAAGACCCTTCGCAGTACAGTATCAAACTTTTACAACTCTTGACGGAACTCACGGCGGGCACCAAAAGCTCGCCGTTTCGTTTAGATCCATTATCAGCTATCTGTCAATTGGATGCCAGTGGAAAGCTATCTTATTGAATAATATGAGCAACTAATAAGAATACTAATAGTTTGCTTCCTGGCTCTTTCCAGGGGCCTCCGATTCCTGTTGTGTTCTTTGCGCTATCCGACGTAAAGAGCGGCGATGGATGTCCTTGTGAGAGAGAGCTCCGCGACACAAGACGTGACACCTTGACGCTACTGTCGCTACCCGCCAGCGTAGATGACTACCTGGTGACACCGAAAGAAATCGACGGTAGTCGACTCTTCTTCACTGGAATTTCCCTGATAAGCTATTGTCTACCATTCACATAGAAACAGCCTTACCAACAGCACTCAGCCCTCTAATCTCCAACAACCTATTCTTCAAAACAGTCATCGAAGGACGCGCCGACGGTTTCTTCCGCCAACAACTCTTCATAACCACCCAAAGTTCCTCCCAATGCTCCTGCGAAACAGCCACCTTTTCAGGTAGTTTTCCCTTCGCATCGGAATGGAATGGTACCTTGCCCGTGAGCAATTCATACATGACCATTCCAAACGACCACACGTCCGACTGTGTTGAGTATGACCCCCCTGTTCGGAATAGCTCTGGCGCTGCCCAACGTGCGGGTGAGATTGGCATATCCTCGCCACACTACCAGCGATAAGCTTTGAGATGATAAAAGATAGGCGTGGTAAACATAACACACCTCTTCCATGACCTTAGACAGACCAAAATCCGAGATTTTCGCGATCTGCTCCCGGTCAATGAGAACGTTCGCCTGCAAGTTCATTAGGAAAGAGTCCATCGAAAACGACACATGCATACCCCACGAAGATCTCCATGAACGACACCATGTAAATGCAGATACTCCAACCCTACATGGCATATAAGTAATCAAACAAAAACAATAATGCTCAACACCTCACCAGTAGCGATTTCTGTAAGCATCTTCAAACGATCGGCACTTGGACAACGTTGCACGAACGATACCGCTGTCCCATTATCCATCCATGGACTTACCTTCGCAAAGATCAGAGCAGATTCATGGTAGTGCAGGGAAATCCCAACATACAAGATACACTTCACTCTCGATGTACGCAAGACCGTAGCTAACGTCGAATGTTCAATAGGTGGAAAGGGGAATAAACGTGAAGCTTACAGAGGAACTACGTTTGGATGTCTTTCCAAGCTTCTCCAGATCTTAACCTCCCGTTGAAACCTCTGTATTCGAGAGATGAGTAAAGGATATAGTGGAAGACTGAATCGTACACGGCGGTTATCCGGTGAGTTCGTTAACGCTCTCGGTAATCGTAGGGCGACCTGAATGAATGGATCAGAAAGGCAAACGGACAAGAACAACATGCGCAGTACCGGTTCATAATTCAACCATTGACCTACTTCTCATCAGCATGACTAAATATATCAGGCCTGTAAGGCGTACCAAGAAAGATGTCGTTGAACGTTCCCTGCACCTTGGCCACACTAGATTGGTCTTGGTCCATCGTTACCTGACCGCTCACTATGAAGGAGTCAGCAAGGAATCAAGTGGGCCGACATAACCCCCACAGTCCGTCAACGGCGGTAATTTGGCAGTCTGATCATCCAGCCACCAAAGACCTTCCCTAAAGTTATCCTCCTGCTTAGGTTCCAGCGATCGTAGCTCCTGCGCACAAGAACATTATCAGGGAATTACATCATAGCGAAAATGAGAACTGACCTTCTGGAGGACTTGCATGACTTCATGCAGGTCCCCTGGCTCTTCTGCGTTCACCAACATCCTACGGTCATCTTTGCTGAGCAGTATCTTCTCGAGGAGCTCCCTCATCTCTTCTCTGTCCCGATCCTTCGCCTCTTGCTGGAACCGAACTATTTCCAAATTGAGTTGCATCTGCGGGCATACAAGGATGGAATAGAGTCCTGATCAGTCCATAAAAGCAGAGCCAGCGACGTACATTGAACCTCAAGACGGCAGCGTCAATATCGCGTTGCAGTTTATCCATCCCTTCCTTTATATCGCGTTGAAATATAAAACTCCGGAGGCGGCTCAGCGCAGCCCATTCAATGACTCTCTTATTAATACGCTCCGCGACGCTGCATTGGATATTAGCAGGCTCCCCACACGATATCCAATAGATTCTCACTCGTTGATTTCACCCACCAACTCCATGGGCCACTTGCTATCCCGTAGAGATACCATGAGGCCCACACATCGCAATATGATATCCTCGCATTGACTCTGCGAAATGATCAGTGCTGGCAGCAAGCGTACACTTAGAGGACGTACACGATAAAGCTTGACATTCATAACTGCCTTGTTGGCGTTGGCCACTGCAGGACGTTAGCGATGGATCCAGCGAAGAAGAGGTGACACACATAGAGCAATAGCCGGCTCGAGTCCTTGGACGGCAAAAACTGGCTCTCCACTAGTTGGTGCAGCCTGACCGGTGTCTGCATCTGCACATTCAGCGACGTCTACATTGTCGTCAGAGATCGGAGAGTTCAGCAAGCCGACAATGTTCTCCTTGTCAACGAATGTCGCTATGTCTGAGTCAAAGTCAGAAGATAGGAACTGCGATGAGTGAACAAAGAACACACCATTCGCAGTGGTCAGGTCACGCCTGGCCACGATGTTGTTGACAATGTCTTCGGTCGTCCATGCGGGCGTGTCGCGTACGTATGACATCCATTCACGGTCTGAGACGATAGAGATATTTGCATTGGGGCACTGAGGTTCTCATGAGCACTGACGCACGAGTGAAACATAGATAAAAAATCGCCTTGCTGAGCATCCACTGGCTTAAACATGTTGACGGGTTCCAAGACTAAGAATCTATGTAAGCACGTGACGGTGAATTTGTTTTCAGACTGAGACTGACCCATTCAAAATTCATCTGGGAACCACTTGGAGGAATCTCCTCTGAAGTAGGATCACTGCTAGCATCGGAATGGATTGACAAGTCCTCGGAATCCGTGTGCCCAGTGGATGCAGTTCGCTTTGAACTAGAGGGAGGAGAGCCGGAGTCAGATCGTCTTGAAAGCCATGATGCCGGTGAGCGAGAACTGCTAGAGCGAGGCGAGTTGCTGCTCCTAAAAGACGGGCAGATATCGTTCGACGATCCGTCGATCCACGATACCTCAACGCCCGAGACCTTGCTTTTCAAGAATGACCTTCTAATGGTTATAGTCAACCCCCGCGCAAATACGCACTGATTCTCTTGTACCGGATCCGACGGGCCCAACCCCGTCGGTGGAAAACTGCGCACATTAGGTCCCCTCTGTTTTTTCTCTGACATGGAGTAGGAGATCCCCCCTCCTGCGATACCGCCCACCGTGAAGTTGAGAGAACAGTGGCCCGAGTCGGTGGGATTGTGTATGACAGCAGCGCCCCAGGAGGGCGACTTGTCGCATCCAGTGACGAGATAGAGTGATGATGTCGGTAGACGCTTTCCCAATTCGTTCTCTACAAAGTCGAACCAAGATTCAGCGTATTTCTCGGCGTACTCTTCGTAGATGCGCTCCTTTGAGGCGTCATATCGAGTAGCGCCATCTGGGAGCATCAATATGGCCTCCTCCGCTTTTGATGTTGATATGCCAAAACTGACACCAGCACCAGCAAGGGTCCTACCATGCCAGAAGTCATAAGTACATTCCATCCTTGAAACAATAAATAGAGCTTACGGAAGCTCAGCGGATGCCTCAATATCGAAAGAACGCGTGAATTCATCGAATGCGGTGACGACTGCACCCTTGTTGTGGAACAGCGGGAACATACGTGGCGGAGACTCTACATGCAAGGGCTCGAAGTCTAGAGGAACGCGATTACTGTTAACTGGATCTTCGGCAGGCGCTTCGATGTTAAAAAGGTAGCTGTAACCCCCGTCGCCGTTGAGAATGATGAGGTCACCCTGTTTCATGCCATTCTGGCGGTATGGTAGAGGGAGAGACTGGTCGATTTCGGGTACCCAGAAGGGATAGCCATGGCCATGAGAGATCATGAGTCGTCGGTAGACAGCATGAGGTCTTTTGTCGACCATTGTGACTCGATGCCAGTGTACGACGGGAGACTGCAGGGGAGTCTGAAGAGGAAATGTGTTGCTGGTATCCCATCAAGTAGATATAAGTGCTGGGCACTGTATAGCAACCTGTCAATAGGCTTCCCTTGCTATACTAGGAAGATCTAAAAGCAAAGGCTATGTCAACTCATGATTGTAGTCAATGAAACGCATGCACCTTGTACCCCATTCAGCTCAGTCTCTAGATGTGTATCTCTAAACCGAGATCAAGCAATGCCATATGTTGTGTATGCCCATGGGAATCCAAACTCTAGTACGAGAAGGAATGATGAACATACATCAGACATGATGGAGCCAAAGACGAAGTTACGACCCACCATTTCATCGGCGGCAAGAAGGGTTGACTCGCATATAATTACGCACAATCACTTTCGTCGACATTTGTTGAACACATGCATCACATAATAGTACGTTCTATATTCTATGTTCTATATCTGAAGCCACATCGACCAACACCGCCTTGCTTCCTCACTTCCCTCGAACACCCAATTAACCTCCTTCACCTCCTCAAACCCCTCCTCCACAGAGGGCGCCTCATAGCTCGCCTTGAACCCAGAGAACGCCAAATACGGGAGCAGCTCCCGCCTCACCCCGCCACTGACACTCGGGCAATTCAACGCCCGATACAAATTATTATGCCACGCCAGTTCCACCGAACCAGTAAACAAGAAACACCTACGCACCATCATCTCCTCATCAAAAGAGAACCCAAAAAAAAGGAATACAAAGTTCTCACCGCGTAGACACACCCAGCTTCTCCGCAAGGTCTACATAGTACGCCCGTGTCTTCACGTCCCTATTCGTATTATCTTCGTCACACACAGCATCAACAATTTCCCCCAAAGAAAGAAAGCAATAAAAAAACGCACCAACGACACAACTCCTCCCTTCCTCCAAAGCAGCCTTGGCCGCCCCAAGGCACTTCGCCCGGGATCCTAGCTCGTCTTGGTTAACATGCACATACCCCGCCGGTTCAAAATAGCGGTGGTACAACGACGTCTTCCCCAGACACGGGTACCCCACAAACAACACCATCTCCTTCCCTTTCCCCTCCTTGACCACCGGCGACGACGTGTTCGAAAACAACGGCACTACAAAATCAGATCCAAAATAGAGGAGGGGAACAAAAGACGAACAAGACAGCACACTAGAAACATCAAACCCATCCAGTACATAATCCGTATGCACAGCAAGCCCGAGAAAGTACTCCTCCGGGGTGTGAAATGGCAAACCGACGTTCAGCGCCCATTTGCGGTCGGTGCATGCGAAATCCTTGTCCTTCTTGCCATAGCGCCGGCCTGCTGCGTCGCCTACGAAGAACGAATTTTGTATATCTACCAGAGAATCAGAATTTCATCGAGAAACGGGAAATAAGCGCACCGATCGAGACACCACCCTCGGAAAATATGTCCACCAACGCATTCCACATTCCCGGCATCGGTTTTCGGTACTCGTCTTTAGCTGTCGCGGCAAAGAGGTAGAACGGGAGGTCAGGGAGCTGTGTAGGGTGAACAGTCAATCCTTCAAGCTGACTTGTGAAATCAAGAACACATACAGCAGCAGCGAACGCCTCTACCTTCTCTTTCCACGTCTTTATAGCCGCGGGCTTCAATGCTTGGTTGGATATGATCACAATCGAGAACCTACACGTTTTCTATCAGTATGAGAGAACGGCCACGCCTCATATATACACTCACCCTTGCGCCTGAACCTCTCTAAGTTTCGCTGGTATACTCGGCCTCCACCACTCAAACTGAGCAGAGACCACACCCTTCCCCTTCCCCTTTCCATTACCTTTCCCAAAACTAGACTTAATAAGTGTCCCATCCAAGTCAAACGCCGCTACTTTCGCAGACGGGGACGGCTCCAGATTAATTCCATACAAGCAAGACGCGCGCGCACCAAGTGGTTTTTGCCACTTGAACTTGGAGGTCGATGTAGTTTCGGTTTGTGGCTCCTGGGTTTTGGAGAAGAATGGATGCACTGCAAGCGCGTCAGATGTCAGTAGTCTCTTTGTTGAGACGGTATCGACGCGCCTTTCTTGATTTTACTCGCCCCCTGGTCCGTACTCGACGACGGCGCGGGGCGTTTCTTCGCGTTCGAGGTGGACGTCATGGTCCCAGGTCAAGTCAATGATCGTCGTTCCGAGTTAAAGTCTACAATGGTGGCTGTGCAATCCATGCGCCTCCTAACAAGAACGCTCACCACAACAATGGCACACGTCCCAAAGCTTATTTCGTCAACGGAGATGTCTGCTTCGGAGGCACGGTGCGTTCGATTCGATCTCATACCGCAACCCGTGAGCTCACCATCCCCGAAGATGGATCACACTCAAGAAACTCAAATACACTGATCCCAATGGGAAAGAGGTTCGTGCACGCTCCTACCTCCTCGCCTTCTTCTCATTTATCTACCATTCCAGAGGACTTGGGAATGTGCCGAGCGCAAGACGCGCAAATCCTCTGGCGTCGATGGTGCGTAAATACCACTTCTCATGCCAATGCTCCACTGGCATTTACACCGTGACCACAGCCGTGGCCATCCTCGCTATGATCCGGTCCAAAACGAACGCGTTTCCCCTTTCCACTGTTGTCATTGAGCAATACCGCCCGCCCGTTGATGCCTCTATCATCGGTGCGTCCTCGCTCTCCTCCTTTTGCCTCACTCTACGGAGTTCATCGTGGGTCGACAGAGCTTCCCGCTGGTATGCCCCACACCTATCTCCTCCCATCTATGTCTGATGTCCCCACCTTGAGGCCTCATCGACGAGGGCGAGTCAGCCGAAGACGCTGCCATCCGTGAACTAGAAGAAGAAACGGTAACTTATCTTTAAACCTTTACATCTTCACTCACTCATTCTCATGGCACCAGGGATTCAAAGCCGACCGCATCATTGAGACGTCCCCAGTCGTGGTCTGCGATCCAGGTTTCCACTGGCTCTCTCTGAATCCCATCTTCGCGATCTAACTCACTGCAGGCATGACCACCGCCAACATGAAGCTGGTCGTTCTGAGTGTAACCCTAGAAGACGCGATGGAGAACCCAGAGGCCAAACTAGAGGCAGGAGAGTTCATCACAAAGCGTATTGTTGCGCTGGACAAGCTGAATGACGAGTTGAAAGGTATGCCCACCGCAATACTCAATCCATGTAATGCTTATATCCCCGGATAGCCTATTCCGAGCGCGGTTTCGTAGTAGACGCTCGCCTCTCGCATTTTGCATCTGGATATGAGATGGCCCAACGAGTAAAGGCCGGAGAGTTCGCCGTGTAAATATCAAAGTAGTGTAGCTACGCGAACGCGTTATTGACCCATGTTTGTCATCGGCATTAAAAATTCGCAAATTCCCTTGCCTTCTCTCAATGCTACGCTCAACAGTCGGCAGGAAGCGACCAGTCTTCAGTGGCAAGACGCGCATTGGCGCAGCCCCTGCCCCGCCTTCCAAAACACCTTTCCTCGACTCCCCCTCGACTCCAATTAGATGGCGAAGAGCACTTCCGCGCGGTGTGCTCCCTGCGTACGACGAGGCTCTAAAGCTCATCAAGCTCGATGCTGCCCGACTTCAAAAGGAGGCTACCGCTCTGAAGAAACAGGTCGCTGAAACTTCGACACTGGCTTCCAAACTGGAGGGAGAAGAAAAGGCGAGCAAGGAGCAGGAACTGGAGGACATGCGAAAGCAGCAGCGAATAATGGAGATTCAGAGCCAGGTGAACCTGCCGAGCGTACGGTACGCCGTGAAACGAGGCGCATGTGAGTGTTTGAAACGTATTATCTGGTGACTGGTCGTTGAACGAGGGATGGATAGACGACATGAATAATGTCGCGCATCGACATCTCCGGGAACAACAATGGAGGAATGACGGGAAGCTAGATCTTTTGGTACGTTCCGCAAATTCTCCCCTCTCAATTGCCTTGCTGAGAAGACGTAGATGGAGCGTATCCACCAAATGAAAGTAATTCCGGACGTGCTTCCCGACCTGCGTCCGAGCATTGACGTGACTCTCACCGTTCGACCACCACTCATTGCACGGAGCTACAAACCTGTTCCCATAGAGCCCGGTTCATACATAGAGCCACTGTCAACCATGTCCCCTCCAGGCGTCAACGTCACGGCCTTCCACACCGACACCCGTCTCTACACACTCCTCCTCGTTGACCCGGACGTCCCAGACGAAGTCAATGAAACGTACACCACCTACCTCCACTGGATGTGCCCGAACGTGCCTCTAAGCGCATTTACCAAAGGCCCTCTAAAAGGCCTGAACACCCACACGCGCTACGTCCCCCCGCATCCCCAATACGGCACCAAATACCACCGCTACTCGTTCTTGATGCTGCCCCAGCCACCCATCTCGGACTATTCTCTGAGTACGGAAACCCAGGCGTCCAAGGAACCCACGAGTCAGCGGCTGAATATTCCTGTGGTTCATGAAGAGCAGCGCAAGGACTTTGACGTAAGAACGTTTGCGAAGCGATGGCAGCTGGATGGGCGCACGGGTGGGGGTGCCCATCTATGGCGCGCTGTGCATGACTCTACGGTGGACACGATATACACGCGCATCTTCGGACAGGAAGCACCGCGGTATGGCATACCAAAGAAAGCCGACCGGTACGAGGACTTGAGGGAACGGAAAAAGTACATCAACGTATAATAGTATTTTACTTGGGCGCCACAATTAGACTCTGTTTACGTAATGTTGGGGTCCCTTGTTCCTGGGGGCCACACCCTTTAAAAAGCCAGTCGCTCCCACGGTGATCGTGACTCTTCTCCCACGCCGTCTATAAGTATGGGCGACAACGTCTTTCTCGAGTCCTTCCAAGGCCCGCCGCCGTTCATGGATCCCGCCATCCTCGATCCTGCCGAGCCCCCGCCCAACGACGAGCCTGACGGCGACAAGGAGCCAGTGGCCTCCTCGTCGTCGTCCTCGGCAGCCGCAAAGCGCAAACTCGACGACGACGAAGCGTCCGACCCGCACTCAAAGATTCGACGTATCGTACGCGACCCAACAGCAGCCGACCCGGCGCGTGTAATGCCCATGACGACCATTATCTGTCTGCACGCCGCGGTCGCCCAGAAGAGCTACGGCAACGAGAAGCGGTTTCTGTGTCCCCCTCCGGTGGTGCACATCGAGGGCCCCGTCTGGCAGATGCGGTCGCAGCACCTCGCCATGGCCGTCGTCTCAGAAACGGGCGAGCGTTCCTTCGAGCAGAAAGCGCCGTTGGACAACAACATGACTTCGAGCTTCAAGTTCCTGCATGTTACCGGCTCGGCAAAGGCGAAGAGCTTCCAGCTTTCGCTCGATATTGCCGAGCCACTCTCACCGACGCACACGCCCGACGCTGAGGGACCTCCCGGTCGCGTCTGGGCGAGCTTTGACTCTGCGCCGGTCTCCATTATATCTAAACCATCTAAAAAGACGGCGAAAACGCGAAATATCTCGTCGTGCATCCTTGCCGGGGGGCCTGTCTCTCTATTCAATCGCATCAACTCGCAGACTGTGCGCACGAAATATATGACCATTGATCACACTCAACTGTGTGCTTCCAACGTGGCGTGGTCCGCATTCAACGTCAACGTCACCCGCCCCCGCGCTAGCGATAACAACCCACCACACGCTACAGGTATGTGTCATGTGATGCGAATTTATTCTCCTCTTTTTCTCACCCTCCCATCTTTTTCCCACACCTATAGGCGCGCCGACTCCCGTCACATATGGCAGTGAAATCGTTCTCGTCGACACGCATTCGGGTATCACCACCACGCCTCTTATCATTCGTAAAGTCGACAAAGGAAGGGTATCACTCGATGATGGGGGGCCTGTCAGCCAGATGCAGAAGGTCGCTCTGCAGCGTGTGAACACTGATGGCTCACGGCATTATCTCTCAGCTGCTGGCCCCGTCTCGGGCACACCTGGCATGATTCCATCTCCACAACCGGGCATGGCGTCCCAAGCCGGCACCCATCCTCTTCTCTTTCAGGCCGCGCGGATACGCGACGACGTCAAGGATGGCGTTCACCTCCTCACAGACGAAGTCGACGACTATCTCTGCTGGACCATCGTTGGAATCTGTAAGCACGCTCTTCTACCTACCCTCTTCTTCTCGTCCCTCATACAACCCAGCCAAGTTCCAGTACACCTTCTTCGATGCGTTCGGCCAGAACAACACTATCCCCGAGATACCGATTACGCCATTTCCTACACTGTTCACCGCGCCGGTCTATAGGCAAGACAAGAATACCGTGGAGCTCACCGTGTCCAACTTCTTCTACGAGGATCCAAAGTCGCGACAGCAGGTTCCTCTGGATGTATATCTGGGAAATTTGGGACCTCTGAGACATCGGGTGTATCAGCCTAGTCCACCGGGTATCTTGACATCTGTGGGTTTTCTGCCTGGGGCGACTCCTGTTGGGGATGGGGCGGGACAGGCTATCATGGATACCTCTACACCGCGATACCTACCGCCACAGGGTGTGGTGATGCATACTATTGTCATGGTGGAGATGCCCCCGTTGGGAGACGTCTTGAAAGCGTTAGAAGAGGACGCGCTTGAGCCCACTGGGGAGGCGCCAGCAGGGCCAGCGGGACGAAGTCTGCCGTTACTGTTCATACGTGCATACGACGGTGTTGGCTATCATTCGGGAAGGACGATCACTTGCGACAATATGTTTGCGGGGTTGGCGCAGGACGGCGCGGTGGATACTGGTTGGCTCGAGAGCGGGATAGCCAGCCATGGGTGGACGTTGAGAGTTATGTAGGTGTGTTGTACGTTATTGTATTCGTGGGGTTCGATTGCTTTCGATATGCTGTCATTTGTAGGATAGTAAATTAAGATGACTGTTTGTACAAGGATGTAATGGTTGATGCTTGTACAGTGTGTAAGTTAAAGTATCGATAAGTAAGTAGGGTATCATTTACATCCAAGAATATCACTTGCGGGTTTTGAACCCTAACTCCTGCAGTGGTATACGACGGCTACGATAGTCTCGCTCGTCTGCGACCTGTAGGTGGCGACTCCGTGCCATGAGATTATCGTCCGTATGGAGATGAGCGGTCCTCTCGACATGTCGCAAATTACTCTCCAGATAAGCAACGGCTCTCTCATGTTCCTCCTTCCTCTCTATAACCCTCACCCGGCGGATCTCCTTCACATGCTCGACGAACGACACATACCGCCCAAAGTTGATCAACGACCGCCCTCCACTCTGGATCAACGGTTTGTTAAAAGTCAGTATTCCATGGAGGGCATCCAGGTGGACGTCCAGCCAGGGCACAGCGACGGGGGATTCATGGTAGATCTTGTGGTATCTCCGATGTCCTGAAGTTGGGTTCAGTATCTCGGTCATCTCGTCCAGATCCCGCGCCAGGTTGGAAGCAAGCATCTCTCGCATACGCGTGAGACCGCTTATCGGGTTGGAGTTGAGGGCATTGACTATGGCACTCATCGAAGCGAAGTTGCGCAGCCTCCTGCATTCCTAACCACGCTCATTAGATCGAAAAAAACGAAGAATACGCAGACGTACTTTCGCTGCAAGAATCACAAACTTGAGGGTCAATAGTCTTGCATCGACCAGATCCGAGTGCAGGAGGGACATCTTTACCCAGAGCTGAATGCGTGCGTTTAAGGCTTGCGCATTGTCCACTTTGCTTTCGCTTTCGGGTTGAATTGCGTGCAGCAGATAGTCACCGGGCAGGATATCTCGGAATTTCTCTGCCTCGCGAAACGTCAACGCAACGGCCAAGTCTTCAGGCTCGATCTCATCGCCCTTGGGTACTTTTCCTGGGCGTATCGATGGGGATGGTGGTATGACCCGAGCGGACCGCGCCTCAATAGCACGCAAAATCTCCCTCGCCTTGTCATTCATCGTCGACGAACGTTTCGCAGAGATTCCAGAGACACAAAACTCTTTCATCTTCGCAAGTAACGGTGGGTCGATAGGCAGATGTGTGTTCGACAACCAATAGAGCACGACGACGTAGATGCCGTGTTGCAGTTCGACACGTTTGCTGGTGGGGACATCTGGGCGCTCCGCATCCTGGAACCGGCGAGCCAAAACTTGGAAAACCCTCATCGGACTGGCAAACGCTGGGCACATCGTTAGCATAACGTCTCTATACTCCAGATCCTGTTTCAAATCTGCCAAGAATGAGTATCCAACCAGGACGATGAACGAGGGTACTTACTGGGAGTGCTCATAAGTTTGTCAACCAAGCCCTCCAATGTTCCAGATACAACAGAACCGCGACTATCAACATTCACGATGATGGAGTCCGTCGATACCAAAGGCGGTAGTAGAATGGGGGCGCTTGGAACCATGTCCTCCGCTGATGCATCGAAGACCATCGATCCACCTTCACTGGCCGCGCGGTTGATTGGAGGACTCGCCAGACTCATCTCGCTCGGACTATGAGAGAGAGGAAAATGGGATCCAAATTCTGCTGGAAGCGAACTGGATATGGGCTCGAAATCTAGCCCGATGAAATCATGCTGCTCAGTGACTGCCGGAGAGGAGCTCCAATTCCTGTGGTTGACCCGAGTTGGAATATCCACGGGACTGGAGACTAAACCATTCTCTGCGCTGTACGAGCTGAAGGACGGCGAGGGTGGTAATGGCTGTCCTTGGAGGAGAGGGCTTAGGGACGAAAGACGTTTCCTGGAGCTGGACGACTTGATGCTACTGTCGCTGCCCGCTGTAGAAGGCCGTTTGGTGACACTAAAAGAGATCGACGGTAGTCGGCTCTTCTTGACTGGAATTTCTCTGATAAGCTATTGCTACCATTCGCATAGAAACGGACGCACCAGTAGGGCTCAGCCCTCTGATTTCCAGCAGCTTGTTTTTCAAAGAAGTCATCGAGGGACGCGACGAGGGCTTCTTTTGCCAACAAGACTTCATAACCATCCAAAGTTTGTCCCAGTGCTCCTTGGAAACAGCCATCAGCGCTACCTTTTCAGGTAGTTTTCCGTGATCGACCTCTCGAATGATATTGGCATCCCTCGGGATGGAATGGAATGGCACCTTTCCCGTGAGCAATTCATACATGACCATTCCAAATGACCACACGTCCGACTGTGTTGAGTATGACCCCCCTGTTCGGAATAGCTCTGGCGCTGCCCAACGTGCACTAAATCCGGGTGAGATTGTCATATCCTCGCCACACTACGGGCGATAAGCTTTAAGATGATAATAAATACGCGTGGTAAACACACCTCTTCCATGACCTTAGATAGACCAAAATCCGAGATTTTTGCGATCTGCTCCCGGTTGATGAGAACATTTGCCTGCGAGTTCGTTAGAAAAGAGTCCATTGTAAACAACACATGCATACTCCACGAAGATCTCCATGAATGACACTATGTAAATGCAGATACTCCAACCCTACATGGCATATAAGTAATCGAGCAAAAACAATAACGTTCAACACCTTACCAGTAGCGATTTCTGTAAGCATCCTCAAGCGATCGGCACTTGGACAACGTTGCACAAACGAGACTGCTGTTCCATTATCCATCCATGGACTAACCTTTGCACAACATCAGAACAGATTCAAAGTAATGTAGAAATAGACCAACATACGCAATATACTTCACTCCCGATATACGCAAGACCATAGCTAAATGCGAATGTTGAATAGGTGGAAAGGGAAAGAAACGTGAAGCTTACAGAGGAACTACGTTTGGATGTCTTTCTAAGCTTCTCCAAATCTTGACCTCCCTTTGCAACCTCTGCGTTCAAGATGAGAAAAGAATGGGAGTACAGTGGAGGATTGAAACGTACACGGCGGTTATCCGGGGAGTTCGTTAACGCTCTAGGTAACCGTAGGGCCACCTGTGTAAAATCAGAAGGGGAAAACGGACACAGGCGACATGCGTAGTACCGGCTCGTGATCCAACCATTGACCTACTTCTCATCAGCAGCAGTCAAATATAGCACACATGTAAGGCGCACCAAGAAAGATGTCGTTGAACGTTCCCTGCGCCTTGGCCACGCCAGATTGGTCGGGATCTAAAGTTACCTGTCCGGTCACTACGAAGGATCAGCAAGGAGATGTGAGGACGGATATAAACCCCACAATCTGTCAACGGCGGCAATTTGGCAGTCTGATCATGCAGCCACCAAAGTCCTTCCCTGAAATTTTCCTCCTGCTTGGGTTCTAGCGATTCAGAGTTGCGTAGCTCCTGAAAGAACATTATGAGGAAACCGCATCGTGGCGCAAGTGAGAACTGACCGTCTGGAGGACTTGCATGACTTCATGCAAGACTTCGGGCTCTTCTGCGTTCACCAACATCCTACGGTCATCGTTGCTGAGCAGTATCTTCTCGAGGAGCTCCCTCATCTCTGCTCTGTCCCGCTCCTGGATAGCCTTCGCCTCTTGCTGGAACCGAACTATTTCCAAATTGAGTTGCATCTGCGGGGGTAGATCGGTAACATCCCGAGGGTAAAATAAAGTGGGAACGAAGGAATAATGTCCTGATCAGTCCGTGAAAGCAAAGCCAGCAGATAATACGACGTACATTGAACTTGATCACAGCAATGTCAATATCGTGCTGCAGTTTGTCTATCCCTTCCTTTATATCGCGTTGAGATATGAAACTTCGGAGGCGGCTCAGCGCAGCCCATTCGGTGACTCTTTTGTTGATACGCTCAGCGACGCTGTATACAGCATTAGCAAGTCCCCACATGAACTCGACGGATTCTCACTGGTTTATTTCGTCCACCAACTCCATGGGCCGCTGACCTTCAAGCCCGGCCGCGCTATCGCGTAGAGATACCATGAGGTCGACACATCGCGAGCTGATATCCTCGCATTGAGTCTGTGAATGCTCAGAGCTGACAGCAAGCGTACACCTAGAGGACATACACGATAGAGCTTGACATTTACGACTGCCTCGTAAGTGTTCGCCACTGCGGAACATTAGCGATGGGTCCGACGAAGAATAGGTGACGCACATAGAGCAATAGCCGGCTCAAGTCCTGGGACGCCAGCGAGGGAGATCAAGTCTTTGACACTCATAGTGGAGGAGAGATGGAAAGCGACGTTAGGCGTGTCAAGTCGAGTAATCGCGCTGTAAGTGAGGTCGAGGTCCCATCGAAGGATATCAGCGGCACGTCACAGTCAGTTTCACACAGGGTCAATCCTCTGTACCGTATCGAGAAGCAGATGGCAGTGCACGGAACCGGGACCTGAATTGATACGCCACAACTACACGCATTCTTTTACATTAACACTACAACACTTCCTTCCTATGGACAAGATTGTTATCATCCAAAGAGCTGTTGTCTCGTCAGCAAAGGTTAACAGCGAAAGTAATGCTATTGCGTACGTTGTTAATATGGTCCTGTCCTCCGGGGCCTTCCCTAACTCTGGATAGTATAATGGTTGAGTGATCGAAGCTCGTGGTGACAATAATGCATTCTTACCGTCGCGTTGGCTTGAATTCATCGCTCACAGGCTCCGAATCCCAGAAATTGGAACCGAGGGAGCTGTTGCCTCCAGGCGCAGTTCGTACGCGTCTAAAGATAGCGTCGTCAATGAATGGCATATCGGAGCAATAGGGCACGCACCGAGAATTTTTCACACTCGATGAGAAGCGGATTCCTGATTCTTCTTCCTCTTCTTCTTGTTCCGGTGGGGCAGGAGCTTGCTCAACGGCTGGTGACTATAATAGACGTAAGGCTAACGATTCAAAGAGGAACAGTAAGGACTAACAGTGGTGGCACTGCCGCCGCGAGGAGGAGCCTTGGAGAGGGCATCCTCTTGATCCTGGTAGTCGTGGCCAAAGATATCCGTGTGGGGGCCACCTGGGACGGTTCGGACGCGCCGAGTGGGCTTGAAACCATCATCGCCTTGAGCTGCCGGGGAGTAAGCAAACATAAAAATGAAATAATAGATGTCACACAGATAGCTGGAGAGGTGTTTTCGGACACAGTTGTATGGTCGAGTTGGTCGAGTGGCGGCGAGAATGTACCTATTTTCGCGTAGCCTAACAAAAAGGTTCAGCCGGCGAACGGTTGTCCTTTACAACTAGTACTGACGAGGAAGTTTCTGAATGTTGGCAAAATTGGTATCGACGGTAGTGCCGGTGGACCTGGCGAAATCAATTTGAGAAAGACGCGTCGTTGAAGTATTTGGGGTATTCACTTGAGGAACTCGATAAGGGAGCGTTTCGTAAAGACGATGCTGCCATCGTCCCAGTCAAGCATTCCTGTCGTATAATTGAGCGCGATGGTAGTGCGAGGTTGAATATCATACCAAGACCTGCGCTCCATTCTTTCTCCTTGGACATGTCAATGTCCCTCGAGGGTGTAAATCTGATGTATTTTATTGGCATTTTTCAATTCTGAAAGCAGAGAGAGGCGCACTTGGTCGACATTGCTGAATGAAAGAGGTGGTGAACGTTGTTGTCAAGAGGAAGGCCGTTTGTTCCTGTTGTTGCGTTCGTCTTTGATTTGGTGATCATCTTGCCAATTTAGTGTAACTGTATTCAACTGCTACTTACTCAGCCTTCGAGCCTTCAGTACTCCGTTTGAGGCCCATTGGGTACTGGAATAAGAAGCGACGGATAGCTGATGGTAATGGATGCGAGTTATCTTTGCGCCGTTCAGCAGCGCGTCCGAGGGTTAGAGTGACCAAGGTCACGCGTTCGTGTAATCCTTTAAATGTTACCGTCATCGCCAATTCGCTGTCTGCGACGAGCAGCCATTAATAGATACTACTCAACTTCCAGGACGTTCCCATCCAGCGCCTATACTCATGGTGATCCCAGGAACCCAGCAGTCTCGTCAACCCCGACTATTTCACAGGCGCAACACGACGTCGTAGACAGTGCCCTACGCGTCGACCAAGCGGGAGAGATCGCTGCTACCTGGATATACAAAGGACAGATCGCAGTCCTAGGTCGCGATAAAAAATTGGATTCTATGCTCCAGGTATTTCAGGCCAGCAGACTTGAACCACTAACAAACTATGCTTAGGAGATGCTCCAACAAGAGGAGAAGCACCTTGCCGTCATGAACAAACTTCAAGTCCAGCATCGAGTACGCCCAACGATACTCTCTGAAGTCGCGAAAGTTGCAGGATTCGGTTTAGGAGCAGTCACTGCGCTGCTGGGCGAGAAGGCCGCCATGGCTTGCACTGAAGCGGTCGAGACCGTCATTGGGGAACACTACGACGAGTACGTCGGAATCGGGCGTCCTTCATGAACAATTTACTGATTCAACGCAGTCAACTCAAGGAAATGGCATCGCTACCGCAAGACCATGCCAGCATTCCGCTGTTGCAGGATGTCATCACAGAATTTCGAGACGATGAACTTGAGCATCTCAATACAGCGGTCGAGCATTTCAGCCAGAGGGCACCAGCCCATGCCTTATTGAGTTCTGTGGTGGGTCTTGGGTGCAAGGTCGCGATAGAGGTGTGCAAGAGGGTTTAAAGCCTTGTATTATTACATGCATGCATCCGTTACTCAGAATCCTCAATGGCAGGCTTTGCGTTGACAGTCAGTGCCTCTGATTTGAGTGCACCGTTCCAATTCCATCGAGCCTGCGAGCAATGGTGAGTATTTTGCTTGACGGGACAGTTCGGGCGGTACAAACATTGCTATAGCTAGCGGTGGCGTACAAGGCAACGGGAGCGACGACGAAATACGTGAGAAACACTCTGAAGGTCGCAGGAGTCCAGCGGAAGCGTAGATAATATGTTTCGCGCTGTAGCCCGTCAGCGCCAGCGAACACAACAGTCAATAATGCTTACCCAGTTATCGAAACGCGCAATAGCGGGATCTGTTAGCTGCGCAGAGTGTTAGATTCAAAAGGAGGCAGAGAGCGTAGGACAAACTCTAAAAGGACCTGGGAAGAATGAGAAGTCAGTCGAGATGGGTACTGTTGGACGCACCGTGACCGCCAGCCATGATGGAGTGAAGACAAGCCGTTTGTTTGGCCTTTGTTTGTTCATCCTTGCTTTCCACCACCACCACCTTCAAATCTTTTCAATGGCTTATAACCGCGAATGGGATCGCGGCAAGGACGACACTCAATCATGGCATACAGGAAATATTCGAGGGCGTGAAGACGACCAGTACGGAGATAGCAAACGACGCAAATTCAATGGCGGAGTACGTCTACCTAGCCTTCTATTCCTTGGACTTGCCACTCAACAGATTTAGGGCTACCAGGGCTTCGATCAGACAGGATTTGAGGACCCAATGGCTCACGACCGACCAGGCCAATTTCCCAAGAAGCGCCTAGTGCCTTCAGAGCCCAGTCCACATGTTATTTTCCTTGGTCTTGATCCAGACTTTACAGAGTCTGACGTGCGTAACCAATGCTACTATCTGCGCACTACAATTCTTACTGTCATCACAGCTTCAAGCCTACCTATCCTCGAACAATTGCAGTGTCGAGACGGTCACCATCATCCGCGAGAGAGCATCAGGCACTTGCCCATTCGTATCTTATTTTGACACGCGCATTGACATCGTTGCCGTTCACTCAAGGTTCTTCTAAAGGCTTTGGTTTTGCCCAATTTGCCAGCACCGAACACGCAAGAGCCTTCGTCGATCCGTTTTTTCCTTTTATTCAAGTTCCGCCTCCTGCATCTCATGGTGCCACCGCTACCACCGCGTTCTACAAAGCATTTGAAGCAGGCCAGCCTACTAATGGCCGACGAGTCAAAATCGACTTCTCTCAAAGTGCTACTCCCCACGAAAAAGGCCGCTTCAATAAAGGAAATGTCAACGATGGCACTCGTGACATCGGCAACGCACAGTCTGCGATACTTCTTTTCCGTGGACTAGATCCTCTTTCGGGCCCGCAAGCTATCCACCAAGCAATGCGCAACTCATCCGGTCTCGGTAAAGACGGTGCCAAGGGCATGAAGAGGATTATTCTCATCAAGGATCGCGTCACTATGGCTAGTTTTGGGTTCGCTTTCGTGGAATTCGTTGATGTACAGGCAAGTACTCTATTACAAAGTGATTATCTGCGTCTTAGTTTGTTTCCAGTCAGCTGCAGCCGTTCTTGCTGCGACCATGTCTCCCCAAGTCCATCCAGCGGGCTTCAGGATATCAGACCGTCCTGTGGCAGCATCTTTTGGGCATTCAGAATCCTTCCAACCCATCGAGAATGTCATGCTGCGAGATGACGCCTGCATACCATCATCCTTAGTTCTGGGAGGCGTCGAAGGTACCTGGGTGAGATACTGGGACGAGAGCTCCACACTCGCGATGCTTGAATTCCAGGTGGCTGCGCCGGTTGCTCAGGTAACGAACAAAGAACGGAAAGAGAAAAAGAAAGTGAAAGGTGGGTATTACACTCTTTTTGTGCGACCCGTTGGTTAACCACCCATAGATGTACCCAAACCTCAAGCCGCAGCAGCCCCGTCTGCTATCACACTTACATCAAAACCCATGACTTTCAGTCTCAACAAGGGCCCAGCGAGAGCGAATATCGGTATGAACAATGTATTCATCCTTCGTTGCTGGTGCTCAATAAGTTCAGCCTTTGGAGGCATCAAGGCACCTGCCGCACTGGGTTTCTCGGGGGATGACCCAGATGATGATGAACAGGGTGAACAGCAAGGTAGGCAATGCAGTCTTCAAACCGTGGCACAAATATCTAACTCGGCTCAGCTGAGTCTTCAAAGGCTCCTCTGGTCAGCAAGAAGGTACGTATGGAACAAGGGCATACTCACCTTCCAGCGATTAGCTGAGATGGATTCTGACACACCCTTCTCGCAGGCAGCTTCCAATATATCGAAGTGGAATCAAGTCCAGGAAGAATTATCTCATCCTCCTGGTGCTGTGTCGACTGCCACGGTGAAACCCGTATTTGACTTTCTCTTGGTCATTGATGGATTCTTCTCTTACGCACTGCGCTTCCTCTCATTTAGACAATCGAAGCTGTGGCTCAACCGACGGTGGCGGCAGCAACTGAGATGAAAGACGTCCCATCTATTGAGACTGAATTCGAATACGCGGACCCCAGTTCGAAAAGCTGTTTTCTCTGTTCGAGGCAGTTCAAGTCGGTCGACCAACTGCGGCGGCACAACAACGAATCAGGATTACACAAGGCTCGCATCCCTCTCTAGTACTCTGCCTGTCTTCTGTGGCTGGACTGACTTTTTTCTTCTTTGCTCTTCCATTTGCTTCAAACAAACAGACGAACCTCAAAGATCAAGCTCTACGAGACGCTGCAAGGCAGAAGGTCAAGACGCGACAAACCGCTTCTACTCCAAAATATCGGGATCGCGCATCTGAACGAAGAGTTCTCTTCAACCAACCCGATGCGCCGATGCCAGAGGCTCTGCCGACCGCAAGACCAACTGCGAAACGACAAGTTGAAGTGTCGCCTGCTGTAGTGCCTGTACCGCCAGTGGTTAACCCAGGGGAAGACGAGACTAATGTTGGAAACAAGCTTCTAAAGATGATGGGTTGGAAAGAGGGCACCGGCCTCGGTTCAAGTGCCGAGGGACGAGTCGAGCCGATGTATGTTTCCGTTTCCGTTCCCGGTCTATGACAGCTAACTCATGTATAGCAAAACTGCGATATACGCCGAAGGCGTCGGTCTCGGCGCAAGCAAAGGCAAGGAGGTGGGTAAATATGGTGAAGGCTATTCGGGCTATGTGTCCATGGCGCAGGATGCGGTAATTTTTAACACAGCAGCATCGCAAGGAGGGAGTGCTTACGATTTCCACCATTACAGGCTCGAGAAAGGTATGGATCTTGAGGCACCCATCGCGACTGGTCGTTTCCCAGAGGAAGTATTTTGTATAAAATTACTGCGCGTCTGCGTTTATAATATTATGTTTTGTATGTCCAACGAGCGTGATATTCAAAAAGTCCTATCAAACGTGCGCTACGTAAACTCCTTACGCCAATACGAACAGGAGACCGGCGACGACAGCAAGCTTGCTGACACTCGCTGCTAGGGCTCCGTCAGTGTTATCGTTGGCACTTGAGCCTCCGGTAGAGGTCGGGTTGGTGCCAGTGCCGGTACCGGTACCAGTGGTCGATCCAGAGCCGCTGCCACCCGTTGAGCTGCCAGTTGAAAGAGTAGCAGAGTCCACAGATGTGGTGGGTTCAACAGAGATGTTTGCCTCGCCAGTCTGGACGGTGATGTATGTCGCCTAGATGACTGTGAGTGGAATGGTCAAGACACGGGCTGAACGAACTTACGCCGACCAAAGCACCCATGTTGCTGTCATCCAAGTATTCTTCAAAGTCAAATGCAGAGATGCCAACACCCGCGGTCGAGAGATCTGCCGGGGCACTGAAGGTGGAGGGTTGTTGGTAAACAGCAATGACATATCTGCACTAGTGTCAGCATCTTCTTTTGAAAAAGGTGGAGGTACAAACCTGTGGGCGGGCTCCCCCTCAGGAGGAGCGGGTCCACCGTACGTGGTGACGACAGTGGCAGTCGCGTTGGAGATAACGTTGTCTAAAAACACTTAGTATGATTTATTCCACCAGTTCGACCAACGCACTCTCAAGAGTAGCACCGTTCACCAACCAATGGCGCGTTACGTCGTCATCGTCGACGCCAACGTAGCTCGCGTCGACCATGGCGACGGTGAAGGTATCGCCTATGTTTGCATTCGCGTCCGCGTTTACGGTGACGGTAGGGTGTCCACCAGCCTCTGTTAAATATAAGATTCTGCAGGCGTGATACGAATCGCGGAATACTCGCCTGCTTGCGTGAGCGTTTGTCCAGGCGTAATGTCACCAACACCTGCAAACCTGTGAGAAAGGGAACGAAAAAATGACAGCTTCCTGTGTTTACCAGGAAAGTTGACGGTGAGAACGGCAACGGGGTTGAAGTTGTCGAACAAGTCGGGGACGATCTTGGACTGAGTGAAATGAGCCTTGATGGCTGCGAGGTCGGTCGCAGTGTTCTGGGCAGCAGCAAAAGGCAAAAGCGTCAAGGAAAGGACAGCGAGTGAAATCATGTTGAAAGGGAGGAATGTGGTCGTGGTAGTCGAAAGGAAAGAAGTTTATAACGACCAGTACTCCACCCTTGGCGCTCGTGGAACAGCCTTGGCATCTGGTAACATGTTTCATGTCATCCTCGATGTGTACAGACAATAAAATAGTGCAGCTACATAAGTAAAATGCCAGAGTCTATGCATGAAATACAGATACAGATATGAACTTGAATTTAGCCTACACATGCCCGCTTTCACTTGCACTCGTCTCCTCCGCTTCTGAATAGTCAAAATCGACCTCAGCCGCGAGCGGTGATGTTGGTGCAGTGCCACTGCTCTCCTCAGAAAACGTGCTTATTTGTCGACGATTCCTCCGTCGTCGCTGCGAAGCCGCAAATGTAGGTGATGAAGGTACAGGAAGCTCGAATCCACCAGACTGCATGCTCGCCAATAAGTCAAGTGCGAAGTTCGGATTGTCCATATTTAATGGAACCACGGCGGCTGGCGTCGGATTGGGACGGCTTCGTTGGTGACCCCTACGAATCGTCTCTCCATTGCGCAGCTTCTCCAAGAGGCTGTCCAGCGCGTCGGCAGTTTCAGGCGTCATCTCCGCCGCCTTATCCCTAGTCGCTCTTAGCTCCTCAGCTGCATGCTTTCGCTTCTCAGCCGCTGAACGCTCCTCGGCCGCAGTCCGATTATCCATCTTGCATTTCTTCGGACAAGGTCAGTATTCCGCATTTCGAGCTGGACGAATACCCACCTTATACGATACCACGAATGTTTGGAAGATCCCAAAGAATTCTGACGAGCTCATATTCCTGTCCTCTTCGCCATAATATTTGACAACATCTGAAAACGTCGTGTCCGCAAGTTTGACCTCGTCCACCAAGTCATCCAGTTGGAATTTTGCTTTGTTAACGAAAGACCACATCTGTTTGCCGTATCGCTCGGTCTGCTCGATCTCGGCGAAGTGATCTTTCAGTTCCTTGTGAATCTGACTGAGCCCGTCTCGAAGTTCGGCCAATCCCTTCCGTAGGTCAGTTAAATTCACTGCACATGTTGGTTAGTAGACCGTCGCTGAAAGCAAATGATCTCAAATGCTTACCCCGATACGCTAGTGCAGGCTTCTCTAGTTCTTCCAGAAAGACCTCTATTTCTGGGAAATGTTTGGCTACTGTGCGCTCAAGGAAATGCAGCAGAGTCGTATTGTTGACAGACTTCGTGTCAACCAACTAGAAAAATCAGGACATCGTCTGCAAGCCGAACACAAACGACGCTACCTTGTTGATACTACTGACGCGGAATCCAAAAGCACCTCCTTTGATACCGGTGCCGTTCATGTAATTGCCGATTAGTAGAATAAGCTATAAAATAGGTCAAAATGGGGCAAGACAGCAAGACAGCGCATACACACATTGAGCAGCTCCTTGAAAGCCTTCGCATTGACAAGACTATCTCCAGCCTCAGAGAGTTTGCGTGCGCCCTAGTAGAGTATTAATGCTGATCGAATGTGGGTACCATCAGTTACTCACATCGTCCAGCAGTGTCCACCGTTCCTCGAAAGCACACTTGTACAGCATTCCATCTATTCGAGGACCTAAATGGTCGATCTGCATGAGTTTGACCATTAGACGATCGGCGGGATGTAGTTCAGCGAGTTCTTCTGGCTCAGCGTTACGATAAACATTCAGCTTTCCGACCTTAAATTATACCGCGTTCAGTCGCAATATAATATCAATGAGGGCAATCGCACCTGTTCAGGGGAGGGTAGAACCCGTTTTAACTCGCTCAAGAATACTTGCTTGCACAGATGTTGGTCGAAATGCTGAATCTTGCGTGCAATCTCCTCCGGTTCGAGCTTTTTGACGCCTTGTATGAGAATTTCTATTCATGAATGGTCAGATGGAATGCATATGAAGCCGATTAAGTGACCATACCGACTCGTTTCTTCGTTCCAACGTCCAGGACACTCTTAAGCTCGGCACGCTTTTGTCTCGCTAAACAAAGGATTGAGTTCGAAGAAAACGATAGGACCAACGAAGAACATACCCATCAGGTTGATGACCAATTGTCTCGCTTTGAAGTCCTCCTCCATCTCCATCCAGATACCGTCCGATTGCAACTTCATCAACATGTCCTGCTCCCTCTGAGGCTCATCCTCCTTCCAGACGGTCTTGCTGACTTGCTGATGAGGCAGCTTATCCCATTGCAGCTGCTTCATCTTGGTTCCTGGAGTGACCGGAAGCTCTTTGCGTGCGCCGAATAAGTTCAGATTTGCACCCAACAGCATCGAAGCGCGAGTTGACCCGGGAGCAGAGCTGGGTGCTGATCCTGGAGGAGGTGGAGGTGGAGGTGGAGGAGTACCACCAATTGAGGACATCGTTGGACTATTGAAACCCGGTGGGGGAGGCGGAGGCGGCGGAGGTGGTGGTGGTGGCGGAGGAGGCGGCGGAGGAGGTGGAGGAGGCGGAGGCGGTGGAGGTGGAGGTGATGTAGCATTAGCAGCAGCGTTCTCGGACTTCTCTAGACTGGGGTCATTCGAATCCTTAGAGCCTTTCGCTACTCCCGACTTGACTCTCGAAAGTTGTCGGCTGATCTGGTCTGCAAAACTGCCAGGCACAGGTGGACGGTGAGGTTCACCGGAGACTTGTGAACTGATGGACGTGGAGGGGGTATCTGAAGAGTGATTGGAGCCACCTAATGACCGTGAGTCATCTGTACCATCGTCGTCTCTTCCAGTACCAGAAGAACGTCCAAATTCGCCGAGGGTGTCACCATCCTCAGTTCCAGGAGGTAGTAGCACATTATTCTTGAATGGCGTTCCAAGCCCAAGAGCAGGTCGCTCCGTACGTCGAGGGGAGCCTCGCGCGCTTCTTGACGTCGAAAGTTGACTGCCGCCTTGTGGCGAGTACTTGGAAAAGATGTCAGCCTTGGCCTTGGAAATAGTAGATGAGCGAATGGCTTACAATCGCAACTCCAGCGGCCATCTGGTGTTGAATTTGCTCTTCTGCATATTGATCGTCCGCGTCCATGAATTGCGAACTTCGCCCTTCAATCTCTCCAGTGGCTTTGACTCCATGGTTAGGCGACTTCTTCACGATCTTTGACCCACGACGCAACGCCCCAGCCTTGCGCGGAGTAGCATCGGCGTCTTCGTCCTCATCGCTACCGTCCTCGCCCCCATCGACACCACCCAACCCTCCCTTCTTCCGCCGACGTCCTTCCAGAATATCGATGGTTTTGTGACGCTGGAAGTGTTTCTCAAGTGTTTGAACCAATGTCTTCCTATCCATCGACCCCGTGTCCATGATGTGATCAACGCCTTTCCCAACCTCCTTGAGCATTTTGAACAACTCCATGATTTGGTACTCCAGCTGGGCAATCTGTTCCTCGTATCCTGCTTTCTGTGCTTCCATCTGGCTCTGCATTCGCGCAGTCGTCTCCCTGGAGACCCCAAGTTTCTGCTCCAAGTGCGATACTCGTTCCTTCAGACGGCCCACAAGGCCACCTTCAGCCTGGGACAGTTCTTCCTCGAGCGCTTCCTTCTCGAGCTTATAGCGTAACGCTTCAGCACGAGCTTTGTTGGCCTCCTCTTCCACATTCTGATAACGGTCTGTCTCGTTGAACTGAGCAATGATGCGCTCTACAGAGTGGCCAAAACGGGTCTCAGCGCCTGCGAGTTTCTTGTCCATAACGACATCGGTGACCAGAGAGTCCAGTAGCTGGTAGTAATGAACCATTGGCGGGCCGTCTTCACGAATGAGAAGAAGATGCTGCATCATCGACAAGAAGTAGTCCTTGGCTTTTGAATCCTGCACTCGGTTCGAAATCGCATTGTAAACGTCCTGAGGGTTATTGAGGTCGCGGAGTATCTCCTTGTCCAGTCGGTCTCGTAGCCTCTGTTCGTCTTCATCTAGGGACTTCTGGATGGTCTTCAGTTGCTTGTCGATAGCAGGAACACCGAATTCGCGACATAGTGCTAATATGCGCTGCAGTCCCGCAGACTCCATTTGCGAGCGATGATGCAGGCGTATATCCAAGTCTTCTACGAAGTAGAGAAGGCCGTGTAGAAGGATAAGGTTTGAAAGCTGATGTACCGTTAGGACATTCCAATATATTGCGAGGCGTACGTACCGCATAGTCGTTCAAATTACTTTCCAGACCTCCAGCCTTCCGCACATCTTCACTCGCGCCGACAAGACTACCCATTTTACCGCGGCCAGAGAGAGAATGTTCCATGGACTTGAACCAATAATCGTACGGGCCTCCATTTTCGTTGTTAGATGAACTAAGACTTTCCAGGGCTTGTATGACAAGAGGTTGAACTAGTCCGTCATTCCAATATGCGAGAAATGACAGCAGGTCAAGAACAAGGCGCCTCGTTGCTATATGAGGAGTATTCAAAGAGGATGCGACCTGCGTTACGATGAGGTTATGCGTCAAAGCTTCATCTGTAGCAGCCTAAAGGAGCTTTAGTAAGAAGGTCACCGACGGAATGAGAGCAAACAGACGGGGTTATTAAAAATTTGCTTGAGACATTTAACGATTTCGTACTCTAGATTCATGTCGTTATCCGTTCTGTCGATGACAACAATGAGCCATTGAACCTGCGAGAAAGGCCAGATACTACCTTGATCCACCCTTGCGACTAATATGCATCAGCGTTTGCGCCAAAACGGAGGTACCTTGTATGGATATAAAGTGTTGGAACCAGCTGGGTAATGGTGAGTAAGATGATAGAAATATGCGACTGGCTGTACCTCAGCTCTTTGCTCCGTAGGCATACGAGCAGGCTGCTCGCCTGCTTTGGTGTTACAGTCTTGTTGAGAAATTTCTGGATGTACCATTCCGGCGTCTCGCGCAGAATGGTTGCAGGTTGCCCCGTCTCGTTGTGCCGTCGTGATTGATCGTCGCGTACTTGTTCCTCTCGTCGTCGTATCTGCCAGTCGTTGTAGACCATGTGCCACTTCTGTGCTATCGATATATTGGGCATGTCCGTTAAATCTCGTGTGCGCTTTACGTTTTCAAAGAGGGCCTCAATCTCCTCGTCTGTATCTGGTCGAGGGAACTGGACGTCTTCTTGGCCCGCCTGTGTCTGTCGATGTGGATGATAGAAATGGGAAAGATGGGATCCGCTCTCGGACGAGGACATCGAGGGAGCTTGTCTAGAGTGTCGGTTGCTCTCCGAGCGCGTCGAGGACGTGGACATGGGCCGCGTATGGCCAGGCGTTGGCGAATGGGGAATTGAGAATCCTGAACCATTCTGGATAGGGTATTGTCCGAAATCCACGAGCGACGGGCTACGACGCCCAGACGATGTTGACGAAGCCTCGCTTCGTCGCAAACGAGCACTTTGCTGTTTGCTGGTGGATGCGGATGCCGAATCGGTGTTATACAGAGTGGAAGCGTCCGAGGTTGATCCTGTGCTGGGAGATGCTGGGCGATTGCCTGAGCCGTAGTCTTCGTATGCCCTTTCCCGCTCCATCCTGCTTCGTGAAATGGCGAATTTGTTGAGCTCTGTGCCAACGGCCGTAAGGGTGGGATTGGTGATTGGCGCGGATATGTAGTTCGCGCCACGCAGCCCCTGGGATGTGGTTCCCACCGGGAGTGGTGAACTGGGTGGCGGCCCAAGCTTGTCATATGGAACAGAGTTTTCGCCCAGCTCTTGTCCAGACAGCGAGGACTGACGAGGCTTGGCTTTGCGCCGACCAAATATAGTGTCCATTATGAGCCTCTTGAGTTGGCAACGAAAGGTAGTGAAATCAGTAAAGCATGTTATTGTTGTAGCCTTGACACTGCCGATCGTGTTCAACGCCTCAACGGTCTTGCCAAATAAAGCAATACACATCTCCCATCCAAGATGCCTGTTTACTGCAGTTTTACTGCCTGTTTCACATTGAATTTCTATTCTGTTCGTGTAGGTAATAGCATAGTGTGAGATACAATCCGATTCCGTTGCGGTTAGTAGTAAAAATAAGTACAATCTTAAACCTTCTCTGCCGACAAATCTCCCAACAACTGCCTCAAAACGAGCTCAACGCGCATTTGATCCTCTCTCCAGCGTCTCTGTTCCTCCGCCCAACGTGTCTCGTAAAGGCTTCCAAGCGTGCCAACAGCCGCCAACGCCCTTTTTAGTTGGTCCTCTGGCTCCCCGTCAGTCGTTGGTGACTGTAGGCGGTCCGAAAGAGAGAAACGCTGTGACCTGGCTGCTTTTCGATGAGCTGATATCTGCTTGAAGCTCTCCTTCATTGGTAGCATCGGAGCACTAGGGCCACGTCGTACCGATCGTGAACGCAGCATGTGTAATTTGCCGGAATGCGATGGTGCAGCCATAAGAACCATGGTCGCATCAGTCTGACGATCCAAGGCTTGAAACTAGAAAAGGTTCAGTCAAGGGAGTATAGACGTTGATATCATTGCGTACCGCCTGTACCAGACCGTCCCACCGTATTTCCCATCTTCGCCTTCTCTTCTCCACGTTATTAACATACGAGGGATGATACTCCAATTCGAGAAGATCATCCTCATCATCTTCTTCGTCCACCCAATCGCCGTCGTCGTCTTCAGGAGTTGAACTGGGAGGCACATTGCCATTGATCCAGTGACCCTCTTCGCGCACAGCAAAGTGGCTCTCTCCCGCTGTCTCTTCTCCGCTGCTCGAAGGCTCGGGGCTAGTCTCCCTCGGTTGAGTGCTCTCAACACGAGGAGGCGGTTTTCTGGAATTTGGTTCCCGCCTTAGATCAACCGAATTCGACTTCTTCTTGAGTCTCCTGGGCGGCAGCGCCACTGGTTCGTGACTGGGGCTCGAGCGCATACTCATGCTTTGCGTCATGCGGTTACCGAGGATCCGTTGGGTATGCCAATACGCCCAAGGATCAAACGTCGGAGGGTGGAACGGTGTCCCACTAGGCGAGAGGGTCGATTCTGTAAGATTGCTGGGAGCATTGTTCTGGGCATAAATCTGCCATTGTTTCGCGAATTGGTCTTGAATAACGGCGGGATTGAGATCCACCCCGCTACGGGGAGGCGGCATCTGCTGAACGCGACGAACATGAGAAAATGGATATGGATACGGAGAACCGGGAGGAAGTCCACCGAGATCATAACCAGCAGAGATCAATGGAGAAGGGGAGGGAGGATTTGTCTGACTGTGAGGTGTCGGTGGGATGGGAGCATCGGGGCGAGGGCTCCTCAAATACGCCTGTATGTACGCGGACGTCGGGTTATCCATCAGGTTAAGAAAATCGTCAGGCATCATCTGAGAGGCATACATATCGGGCTTAAAGGCGGCCTGAGGAGCGACAGTTGGCTTTTGCGGATTAGTATTGAAGAATGCCGGGTCGAGGCTATGCAAGCCAAGTTGGTCTGTAGCGCTGTTGCGGGATCGTTTGGCTTGATAAGATGCGTCTGGAAGGGTAGATGATGGAGAGCGAGGTGTGTACTGGGTTTCCTCCGAGGATCGCCTATCCGACTGCTCAATCAGGGTGTCGTCCTCATCCTCTCGATGACCAGCGCGGCTACTTCGTCCATCGTAACGCGACGAGTTTCCTTCTGGATGGAGGTCAGAAGAAGGAGTCGGTGATGTGTCTCTTTCTTCTTCAATCTCTTCCTGTACGGGAAGCGACCGGTCGGGACTGCGGGTATGGATGGCCTGAAGAGGCGGCGTTTGAGTTGCGAGGGATACTGGGGGTCTTTTCGGCGCGTCGTGCTGCTGTTCTCTGTATTGCACGTAACTGGGAGCAGGGGCAGCGTTTTCGCCGGGTGTGCCGAGAGGGGTATGATACGCTGGTGAATTCCGTCTCTCTGGTGTATGGAGAGTGGGAGAGAACTTGGCGGGATCTTGAATAGCAGGCATGTCACTGGTCTGTTGAGACCCATTCGTGTATCCGAGCGAATAGTTGCCTCCGCCCTGCTGCTGTTGATCAGCGCGTTCGATGTCTGCCAGTAGTTCTTCGGTCATTTGCCAATCAGCAGCGTCCTGAAACTTTTGCAAGAACTGTTGAGGAGGTACTCGATTAATGGGACGGGGATAATGAGTGACGCCGGAGGCATGGGTCGGCGATGGGCTCATACTATGGCGCTCCTCTGGCGGGCTGGGTTGCGGTGGCGTAGGTAGTAATCTCTGAACTTGGGGCTGATTCTGGGGAGACGGCCTGGTTCCATTGGCGCCGTTCGGACTCGTCTGCTGAGCGGAGGCAAATACCTGCATCGCGGACGGCATCAGAGGCATCGACTGCGTCTTTGCTGCACGAGGACGGAAAGAGGAGGGCGAAGGCGAATTTTCGCGGTGAATGTTGCCAGTAGATTCTCGATGTAATGAACCTGTTGATACGCAGTTAGAATTGAAACCTCGATCTGCTCGGATGTCAACCAAACGGACCCATTTGCTTTCGAGTTCGCTGTAGCTGTGGTGAGAGCGGTTGGGTATTGGGAAGAGTCGACATGGTCAACTAGATGGGAGATGGATACTGAAGGAAAGGGTCAGTAATGAAAGGCTTTAAATTCCATCAGGCTTGCGCGTACTACCTGCAGGCAACAACGAGGTAGCTGCAACACGGCGTCGCCTCGAGGCTGCATTGCTTCCTGATTTGGTGGGCCGTATGATCCGACATGATTGTGGACCATTCAGAGCGATAGCAGCTGTCTATACAATAAGCAGTTCATTTAAGAATAGAACGAGTTCAGCGCGCGGTCCGTTCCAAGCAAAACTGTGAAAGCGAAACACAAAGGTAGATCGCCACGTGACGACACGGCTCTCCCTCTTCCATTCTTTCTGCCAGTACTCTGATCGTTGACCTCTTCCATTCCTGGCGACGGTGCCGACGACGACGACCATGGCTACCCCTCTGGCGGTGCCAACGACATTAACGAACGGCAATCTCTACTTTGCAGAAGTCTCTGCAGACGCCACAGCTCAAGATGTAATTCATGCCCTCCTTGCACAAGAGGATCTGAAATGGGAAGCCTTGGATGGCCTTCCAGATGAAGGATTTGCCTTGCAAATCATCAGAAGTGAACGACACGGACGTAGTTGGGAGAAAGAAGAGCTCGAGGCACTCGGCGACGGTGCGTGTGTCAATCAATCTGGATTCAATGTACCAACATTCAAGCAGGGACTCTCGAGCCATCTGCCTTGGTTGCACCTTTGCTCGCAGTGTCTTCCCCCGCGCCTGAACGCCAGAGGCACTTCTCCGCGTTCCCGTTCACAAGTCATCTGCATGACCCTATCCTTCGTCTAGTGCCTCTACACCCTGCCCTCGCTATCCACATATCTTTCTATAAGGTCTACGAGATTCATGCTGGTTTCCAGTACAAACTATACATCTCCACAAGCATGACTGTCCTTGACGTAGTGAACACAGCTATCGACGAGTTGGGATTAGCAAAGTCAATACCGATACCAGGAGGCGGACGCGTGGATTATGTACTTGAAGAAGTCTACAGGAAAGGGGATGGTGAAGGTGGGTCGTGCGAATACCGAGATAGATCATCTTCTAATACACATCAGAAACGACGCGACTCCCGCCCTCATCCCTCATCTACAGTATATCCCAGAAACAATCCGACAAGCGAAGTTTTCGCCTCTGCGTGCCCGAGGAATGGTACCGTAGATCCAACTCCCGCAGCGCGTCAAGTGCATCCGTTGAACCGTCACAGAATACTATACGGAGGCTGGCAGCGCTACAGGAGCACGACGAAGACGATGAAGATGAGGAGGAGGAGGAGGAAGGAGAGGACACTGCGAAGCTCGCCGAAAGTAGTCCCGCTCCACAGTCGAATCGATTGTCGACTCTCTTCGATGGATGGTTACCGACCCGAGTCGCATCTCCAAGCATTTCCCAGCGCACGTCTTCCACTGCTGCCGAGAATCGGAAAAGCATAGTCAGTGAACCGGTCCTTGTCGCTCAACATACAGGTATCTCGGTGAAAGAAAATATCTCAGACACCAGTGATTCGGAGTTGGATGACTCGGCATTCGAAGAAATGGTGGTAAGTGATCCTCTATGTTGTCTTTGCCGGTGTTATCCTCACCCTCTATAGGACGAGCTTGGATTACCAAACGAGAAACGCCAGACAATGCTGGATATGTCGCCCGACAGAAAGAGATTTCTCTTACGTCAATACAAACCAAAGCACTCCAGCCATGCCACAACAGTAGCGACCTTTAGCCCCACCACTGGAAGTCTTTTCCCCAGACTGGCCCCACAGTTGACTGGCGAAGCTATCAAGAAACGATTCTCGATCGGATGGGGGGCATCAACGTCATCTGACTCTATAAACGAATCAGAATGGTCGCCCTCACGCAGAGATTCAGTGGTCGCACCTCCCAAGGAGCCAGAGGCTATACAGCCACAGAGCACCGGCGGATTATGGAGTAGCTGGTGGAACCTCTCAGCTGGATCACCAGACAAAGCCAAGACGGAGAGAATGAATACAGAGAACGGAACATCGCCCTCATTCTATACCGATGGCTTGAAGGCTGGGAAAGTCAAGGAGCTCAAACTGACGAAACTGTTGATATCTCTTCGCGTCCATCTTTCTACTGCCAAGTTGGTATGGATCCAGGAGTTTGTTGGACAAGCTAAAGGATTAGAGGCTTTGGGTGGTCTACTCAATGAACTCGTCGGGAAGGGCGGAAAGAGGAAAGAATTTGTGGAATATGAGGCGGTTAACCTCCTAGAGGTGGTCAAGTGCTTGCGAGTTTTGATGAACAACGAGGTGAGTACTTACCCTCGTGAATATTCAGGAAGGTCCTCAGTTTTTTAGTCTATCCTCAATCAAGTATTCGTCGACTACCCCCTCATCATCACCCATATCACCTATTCTCTCTATGGCGCTTCACACAAGCTGCGAAAATTGGTGTCTGAGCTTCTAGCTGCTGTGTGTTTCGTAAAGGACCAGGACGGTCACAAGTCAGTTCTATCTGCATTATCAGATTACCGTATCGCCTTCGACGAACCATTCCGTTTCCAAGGAGTGGTTACATCTTTGCAGTTGCAGGAAGGTGACGATGGCGCTGGTGGTGACGACGTCTTTAGTCCAGATGAAGAGACGGCTCGATTAGCTTGGGAGGCTAAAGCGGCATCGATGACTCTTGTGAATGCGCTGACGAATTTTCTGGAATCCTTGGAGGATAGAATCACCCTTCGGGAGGAGTTTGGGCGGAGAGGTCTGAATGAAGTCATCGTCGTAAGTTGCCGAATGGCATTCGTCAATTGAAGTCGTTTTTCATCTCATGAATCCAATAGGCCTTGCGATATGTCAAACCACCGGACTATCTTGCAACCCAGCTCGACGTTTACACCGAGGAGAAGTACGACGACGAAGAGGATCTGCGTAATCGCGCGCGCGCGGCTTTCCAGTCTGCTCATGAGCCCCAGTCGGATTCCGATAATGTCCTGAGCGACATAATACGCCTAGCGAAGCAGCATGGCGAGCTCTATCCTATGATGGTTGACATCTTGACCCATTATGGAGAGATCCTGCAGAAAGATATTGGACTGTGCGTACCCCTACCCTTTCAGCATTATAATTGCTGATAAACTCGAAACAGTCAGCTCAAGTCAGATCTACTTACGGTTCTGGATCGATTTGTTCAACAGGCTGCGTTACTGGATAACTTGTGAGATTCATGACCAAAGTTTGACCTCTTACTCATTAGTATCATAGCGATGACAGTTGGCATACATTCATGAAGCGATTCACTGCGTCAGTTCAGCATATAACTGGTCAGGAGTTAGAGGTCAAAGCTGCGGCAGAGCCAATGAGTGTTGTCGAGTTAGAGCTAGAAGCATTACGGACAAAGGTTGAAGAACTTAGTGACGAGGTACCCATCATATCCTTTTCTTGAGTTCTTCCGTGAGCTAATCTGTCGTTTAGCGCACCGAGCTCCGAAACGAACTTAGCCAGCAGATTGCCGAGCTCAATACACTGAAATCCTTACCGAACCTTTCAATTGTCGGAAACAAACTCACTGGTAAAGGAGGCTCCGAGGTACGTTCGTTCGACTTTCTTGCTATATTGGTCTCACTTCCGGGCTCAAGAATCTAAATGGCATAGTACAGCGCCTCGTTCAGAAAGAGAAACAAGTTCTTCAATTACAGAAGGAGTTAGACAGACTCAAGGCTCAGCATCACCCTAGCGACCGCGAAGAGGTAGGTAGTTCTTCAAACCGGTGAACGAGGCTGAGTGTGTATCGTGCAGGATGAGCGAGCTAAACGGGAGCGTGATCTCAACCGCGCGAAATGGCACGCTCTAAATGAAGAGATCGCCAAACTTCAGATCAAGGCAAGTTCTGTTTCCATCTGTTTTACTGGCGTGGTGCTAAACGAAGGCTACCAGAACAAAGAAGCCACGGAGACTATCGAAAGGAAAGACAAAGACATTCTCTACCTGAAGCGTGCCTTGGAATCTGTCTATACTCGGTTTACTGCCAGGGAGGAGCAACGTGAGGAAGCGAGGGAAGCGGATTTCGACGCCGAATTCATGGCCACGAAGGCAATTGATCGTCTATCGCAGAAAGATGACGAGATATCTAGTCTGGTCATCCAAGTCGCGGATCTGAAGGCGCAACTGTCTGCAAGACCCAAAACCGAGAAAGAGTTCAAGGCTAGATCGCCTCCGCCACCACCTCCTAGTAAGCCTAAACGTTCGTCGACGATGATTTCTGTGACGCCAGACTCTACAACACTGTCGGTTTTCTTTCCTGTCGCAGGAGAGTCGACAACACCGACATCGACAATGTCGCCTGTGTCTAACTCTCCTTTACTTGCAGGCTCTCCTCCTTTACCACCACTCCCGCCTCCTCCTCCTCCCTCTATACTACCAAAGCCAACCACTACGAGTCCGCCACCACCGCCACCACCACCACCACCTCCGCCGCCGCCGCCACCTACTGCTGGCGGGCCACCTCCACCTCCGCCTCCACCTCCGCCGCCCCTTCCAGGACTTTCAGGTGGCCCTCCTCCTCCACCGCCACCACCGCCACCACCTGGGGGACAGCGACCATCGGCACCACCGCCTCCTCCAACCGCGTTTAGGATGGGTGCTGTGGGCAGAAACCCACGGCCAGTTAAACGACTCAAACCTTTTTTCTGGAATAAACTCGCCAACACTTCCATTGGCAATACTGTGTGGCAAGACGCTTCACCTCTGATGGACTTCGATTTGAACGACCTGGAATTGACGTTTACTATCGACAATAGTGCAGCTAGCCCTTCCCAATTGTCGAACTCAGCCAAGAAGGCTGTTGTAACGACTTTGTTGGATATAACCCGTGCCAACAACGTTGCTATCATGTTGTCGAGAGTCAAGATGGATCTCCCGGACATACGCAAAGCTCTTCTAGAGATAAACGATAGCAAACTCTCCGTTGACGATCTTCGGGCGATCGCTAAACAACTTCCGTCGCAAGAGGAGATTACTAGGATCAAGGACTTCGGCGATGTCAGCAAACTAGCGAAGGCTGATCAGTATTTTGCTCAGGTAAGTACAAGCCATTCTCCTAGTGTCGTCGCTCACTCTATACAGCTTGCCTCTGTCCCCAGGCTTCCTGAGCGCTTGGAATGCATGCTTTACAGGCGGAAATTAGACCTTGACATCGCAGAATTACGACCTGACCTCAACACCCTGCATAATGCATCTCTGGAACTTAGGAACTCTACCAAGTTAAAGCACGTTCTGAAAGTGGTCCTGGCCGTGGGTAATGCCCTGAATGGCTCTAGCTTCCGTGGTGGCGCTTCTGGCTTCCAGCTTGACGCTCTCTTGAAAGTAACACACCTTTCATCGTAACCTTGTCATCATAGTTAACTCTTTACAGTTGAAGGAGACGAAGACTGCCAAGGGAGGCTCGGACTGCCCAACGCTCTTACATTACCTTGCCAGGGTGCTACTTCGAACTGACCCTCAGTTGGTCGACTTTCTTTCAGACTTGCCCAACGTCGAAGCAGCCGCCAGACGTACGTTATCTATCTATCTTATCGTCATGCTCTAATCCATCGTCTAGTCTCTGTGCAGTCTATCTCCCAATCCGTGTCTTCTATTGCGTCAGGTCTTGTCCAGGTGAAATCCGAGATTGCGACACTCAAACAGTCTCGGACGGCGATACCGAACGATAGATTCGTTCTCGTTATGCAACCATTTGTCAGAGACGTTGACAATAGCATAACTGCTCTGCGAAACATGGGCCAGTCCTTGGACACGGAGCTGAAATCCCTCTTGATCTATTACGGAGAGAATCCCGATTCGCCAGAGGCCCCCAAGCCAGAGGACTTCTTCAACTTGATATTGACCTTCTCCTCATCATTACGGGTATGTCGCTCATTTTCGTCTCATTCAGTTGTCTCACTATCGCCGATTTAGAACTGTGCACTTGAAGTTCATGATGCACAGATGAAATCACAACCTCCGCCAATGCCAACTGTTATTACGCCAGCAGAGGACGAAGTTGCTGAAGTGGTATGTATTGGGCCCTGTGATGTCCTTCCGCGACTGAATTACATACAGACAATCAAGGGCACAACTGAACCGAAGACTCCAGCAAATTCACAAGGCTACGCAGCAGGAAAGTCTGTTGGCCGAGGTGACCTCGATCAAGCTATTCGTAGCATGCGGGACGGTAGGCGGAGGGCACGACCTGTAGCAACAAGACCCCTCAGCAAGATGTTCTTGGATGGTGCTCCTGCTGGAGTGCGGTAAGTCAGATGCTTCCGAACTCTTTCGAATTTTGCGTGATCTGCATACCATCTTACATATCTCATACCGCACACATACTACATATTTAATACTTACTTCCTATGACGACTATAAAGTAGATGACTATTCTGCCGTGGTCCCGGTTGTCAGTGCGATTGGTGATTGATGCCATTGCGTGCGCCACGTAAGAGGTTGCTCCCGATACTGAATGCGCTTTGTAATCTTGCGTCTTTGTTGCATCAACTGACGCTGCCCATGCAGTGTAATATTGGGGTACTGATGATTTTGAACGATTATCGCTGAGCGCCACCAACTTACATACCAGCTGCCCAGAAGGGCCTCGGTATGTGGGGAAATGAGGATCGAAGCGTCCCGAATATAGCACATCGGTATCGATATGAAATGTTAAGCAAGGCAAACGCCATGAAGTGAGCGATCGGCACACGAGAATTGCGACATGTGGTGTTATAAAGTGGCCCAAAATGGCAACTTCGAATGACCTAACGATCTCGTTCAAAGTTTCGGTTGGTACTCTTGTCTTTATACTCTGACTATCAATGTCTTCGAAGAACTCTTATGTCTGCGATACTATTCCTGCGCCGCGCCTAGCCACGGGAGAAAGTCCGACGCACTCGACACCGGAAGACGAGTGCGCACACGAAATGCAGCACATTGAGCTCGGATCACCACCACCTTCGTTACAACCACCAGCCCGGAAATTATGTGTTCGACACCAACGTATGGCCGACGAGGGCACAAATCTCAAACTCCAACAGGTGAGTACCGTTAGTTCATTAGCAATCTATCGTACTCATGCAAATAAGTCTCTTGATGCCCTTCCTGAGGCGGAGCGAGAGGCAGTCAGTGCTATCTGGAGTAACTTTTCCAGCTCATCGCATCCTCGGCGCGCGCTTATCCTTCAGGGCCTCTTGACAATGTGTTGCTTCAGCCAACTATCCCTCCTTACTGAACAACTCGCACACCTTATTCGCATCGATCCATTCACCGTCCTTCCCCATGAAGTATCCCTTAAAGTCCTTGGCTATCTCGACGCTACCTCCCTCTGTCGCGCTGCCCAGGTATCAAAACGCTGGCGCAACCTCGCCGACGACGACGTCCTTTGGAGAGGTATTTGCGAGCAACACATTGGTCAAAAGTGCCGCAAGTGCGGCTGGGCACTCCCTGTTCTCGAAAAGAAGAGGACCTTCATCAAGGCTGCATCACCCACGCCTCTCTCCGCTTTCCCTCCCCCTCCTATTGATCTAAAACGCAAACGCGACCATAGTCCCGAGCTGGATTCATCTAGCAAGCGACAAAGAAGCGAAGAAGGAACGGATGCGGGATGCTCAGATGCACAGCAATCTGCCTGTTCGATTCTAGTCGGCCCATCCCCTCCCTCCCAAACGACACGCCCGTGGAAGGACGTTTACAGCGAGCGAATGACTATCGAGCAAAATTGGCGGCGCGGGCGCTGTACTGTGCGGACCATCGAAGGTCATACAGACGGCGTTATGTGTCTTCAGTTCAGCGAAACCCTCACTCATCCCAACTTCCCTGTCCTCATCACTGGTTCATACGATCGCACTGCCCGCGTCTGGAATCTCGAGACGGGCGTCGAATTGCACTGTCTCAAAGGTCACACTCGTGCCGTACGTGCACTACAGTTTGACGACGTCAAACTCATCACCGGAAGCATGGACTCTACGCTCAAGGTCTGGGATTGGAGAAGAGGCACACTTATCCGCACACTCAACGGCCACACCAATGGTGTAGTTTGTCTGAACTTTGATGCCAACGTTCTCGCGAGCGGCAGCGTGGACTCAACGATCAAGGTGTGGAATCTACGGACGGGAGGTGCCTTTACGCTGCGTGGACACTCGGACTGGGTGAACACCGTGCAGCTATGGGACAACAGCACATCGTCTTCATCTCTATCTCTTGGCGCACCGAAAGCTCAGGAAATGTTTGAGGCACCAGGCGGGGACGCGCCACAGATTGATCCTGGGAAGATGTTGTTCTCTGGATCAGACGATGGTACCATTCGGTTGTGGGACCTCACCTCGCGGACCTGCCTGCGGACATTTACCGGACATGTCGCTCAAGTGCAAAGCATGAAACTTCTTTTGGACGACGACGGGTGCAAGCCATCACCTGAGGATCCAAAGGAGGAGGACCAGCGCACGCGGAGAAAACCTGTGTTAATTTCCGGAAGCCTAGACAACACAATCAAGGAATGGGATATCGAGACGGGGAAGTCTGTCCGGACATACTTTGGGCACATCGAGGGGGTCTGGGGTGTTGCGAGTGACAAGATGAGGCTAGTCAGTGGCAGTCATGACAGGACGCTCAAGGTTAGTATTCAATTCCTTGGCTTGTCATTCGTGCTCATCATTTCTCAGATTTGGTCAAGAGAGGATGGACGTTGTATCGCCACACTTGCACGGCACACTGCTGCTGTGAGCTGTTTGGGTATCGGGGAAGACAAAATTGTTTCTGGCGGAGACGACAACATGATCAAGGTATGGGAGTTTAGCACTTGATGCGTGGTGGGAGGACTATTTTACTGTAATTTATATTATTTGCTGTTGTCGTGCTTTGCCATACTGTAGGATAATCCGTACGTACCGTGTACATATTTTCAAGAAGTACTTAGACTTTGTTTAAACGTTAACATTTTGAGCTGATAACCGCGTGATCGTGTCCTTAATTGTTGCCACGCTTGCTTTCCCTTTCACCACGGACGGCAGAATATGACAAGGGTACGTAGCACATAGTCGAATATCTTCCAACATTCAACCGTCAACAGGGACTAACTGCCCTCGTCCTGCTAACTCTCTCGTCCGTTACTCTTTCTTCGCCATCGTGGGGTCCGTACCGCCCAAATCTCTATTTCGGCCTTCGCTCCCGGAATCCTCTTACTCTCTTAACGGGCCTCATTTGGTACGGCGCACACGACTACCAATCCGTATCACGTTCAAGACACGCCTGTTCGCAAGACGACGGGCTCGCATCTTACACGTGGACATGGCTTGAGCCAGAAGTGGGCGGCTCACAGACGCTGCTCGACCCGACCAACAATCTCAACTTGACCACAGACTTTCTCGTACTGCAGGACAGGGACGGAGAAAGATGGGGCGCGCGCATTCGCGGTGAACCAATCGACACGTCCAAAGTGTTACGCACTGGCCTCATCTGGTATGCGGGACTAGAAGGACTGGGGCACATCGAAATGGACAACGAGGAGAGCGACATTGGCTTCTCCCCCGATGAAGAAGTCATACTGTCAGGTAACACACCAGAATTAGGCGACTGGAGGATGCGTGTTGTGGAGGATCCCGAATTCGAACCGGATGTCAAAACGCAATTCAAGGCCCATCCCATGTTCAGTGCACCTCTCAGCGACCAGCTACAGGCTACATTTGGCCGCACGAGCGTCATTGGCGCCACTGTCCCCCAGGGAAATATATGGCAGGCCAAGGATCTAATCATGCAGAGACTGCTGAAGAACGCGCAGGATTTCCTCGCTCCTTACGGCAACGAGGGCCCATTTCCAGACCCCGCATCCATCCTGAACCTCCCGAACGAAGTCTACACTTCCTCCAACCTATACGCCATCCAGAAGACATTCTCCGGCCCTTTCTCCTTTGACATATACTTCGAATCTGCGAAAGAGGATACCAAAGCACAGAAGATGGACAAGACTATCCTGGATGCTGGTCTGGCTCGCGTTGAAGAAGAATATAGATCAAAATTCATGGACGTTTTCCCCATCACCGATCCCTTATACACAGACAATCCTGAGCTCGAAGCCTTTTCGCAAGCCATCACGGCCAATCTCATTGGCGGTGTCGGATATTTCCACGGAACCTCTATCATCGATCGCACCTTTGCCTACGAATGGGATGACGAAGATGAAGACGAAGAGACAGGCGGACCAGGTGGACCAGAACTTACCTCTCCCATGACTCTCCTTACGGCCACGCCCTCTCGCTCTTTCTTTCCCAGAGGATTCTACTGGGACGAAGGGTTCCACTTGCTACATATCGGGCAGTGGGACGACACTTTTGCCTCCGAAATTCTCAAGAGCTGGATTGACCTCATTGATGAGGATGGTTGGGTTGCCCGAGAGCAGATACTAGGCGAAGAAGCGCGAAGCAAGGTCCCTGCCGAGTTCCAAGTTCAAGTTCCCAAGTATGCCAACCCTCCCACGTTGGTAATGGCAGTGGCAGCCTACATTGACCGGGTGAGGGAACATGAGGGCAAGGGACTGAGCTTCGCCGATCTAGGACTGGACGGGCAAGTACCTCTGGATGCGCCATCATCTTCAGCGTTGGATCCTTCTGTCGCATTGCCGTTCCTGCGCTCCATTTACACCCCACTCAAACGGCACTACGATTGGTTTAGGCGTACACAACGGGGACTTATCAAACCCTTCTCCCGTCGTGCCACTTCTCGTACCGAGGCGTACCGCTGGCGCGGTCGCAACGAGCGACATGTCCTGACATCTGGCATGGATGACTACCCGCGGCCCATGCCTCCACACCAAGGTGAACTCCATCTGGACCTCATATCTTGGATGGGCTACTTTACGAGAACGATGAAAGACATCGCTGCGTACGTTGGCGAAGATGACGACAAAGAGAGTTTCGACCTCATTTACGAAGGTATCGTTGCCAACATTGATGATCTACACTGGGCCGATGAGGAAGGGATGTACTGTGACGCCTCTGTAGACGACGAGGACGAGAGTGTACATGTGTGCCACAAGGGGTACCTTTCGCTGTTCCCCTTCCTGCTCGAACTGCTACCTTCATCTTCGCCGAAGTTGGGAAGCATACTGGACTTGATTCGGGACGAAGAAGAGTTATGGAGTGACTACGGTTTGAGGAGTCTTAGTAAAAGTCACCCCGAGTTCGGCAAGGACGAAAACTACTGGAAAGGTCCCATATGGCTCCAGATGAACTATTTAGCACTGAGAGCGTTGTTTAACGTGAGTCAAACCTACTTCTTACTGGATCGCCTCAAACGTTTCGTACAGACATACGCCAAAGAGTCAGGCCCTTACCAGGAACGCGCCCAAGCAATATACACCGAGCTGAGGAAGAATATTATCAACAACGTCTTCAAGGTAAATTCGACATGTTCGTTATACGCTGAAGATATTTATTTGACCAGGAATACCAACGTACTGGGTATGTGTGGGAGCAATACGATGCTTTAACAGGCGAGGGCAAGCGAAGTCATCCTTTTACCGGCTGGACATCTCTAGTCACGCTCAGTGAGTCTACTAACCGTTCGGTTCCGCGTCTATTCTGATGTTTCCAGTCCTATCCGAAAAGTATTAGTGTACATATGTCCACAGAGTGTTACTTTCCTAAATCGGAAGAACAAGTTCGAGTCAACGAATTTCTTTTTTCAGATCAAAAAATATTGACTATGGGCCCCTTTCTTATTTCTTGAACATGGACGTCGATCCAGTTACCCGTGTTTATCTTCTCTCTTCACTGCTAGATCATTTCTTGACGACAGGAAGTACATGGGGTTGCTTGTATCACACTACGTCGTATTCGCATGAGCGGAACGTCTCGAGTAAATTCTTGACGCATATTTTGACCCTGTTTACTCAAAGAGGCGTGGAGGATGAACCTCTTTCTATCACAGCAGGACCACTACTGCCATCATCTGCGAGCGCGTGTCTTGTAAGGAGTACTACAGACGTGACAATAACGAGGCGCGTGGGACCGTTCATATGTTCTGGCTTCTGATCAACCTCCCCCACGACAGTCCCGTACTTCGAAGTTTTGAAATCCCCGCTGTTGTGGATTCCGCCCATATATCTGATATCCTGTAAGTCTCATGTCAATCACCTGGAAGAGAGGGAGCTGAGTATAGTGTAGTGCCAACAAACAACGCATAGAATCCTTAGACGAATACGCGTATCAAGGATTATCAGTCCTCCGATGGGCATCCCATCAGTCCGGTCAACGAACCGGAAAAGCAATTATCTTCTTCATCCGGAACTGCATGCCCGCTATCGAAGGATGGTATTCTGAGATTTGCCGCCTCTATTTCCACAGACACTGGGAGTGGAAACTCACTGAATACGACGCTACTGACTCTGACATATCTATCAAAGGTGGCGGGGAACTGGATAAATTGCTGGAACGTGCGGGTCTAGTAAAAGGAACGAGTGGAAGCTACGTGTTTAATTCCAATAGTGCACCTGCCTGGGCGCGCGCGCTTTGGTTAGCCATGAAGACGCTAGGGAAGGCTTTAGGAAAGGAAGATGAGCTTGCCGAGATCCCACAGCAGGAGGATGTACCAAAAGAGGACGGGCAGCCGGAGGTAGAAGGGGAGGCGGGGGATAAGCAAGAGCAGGGGGAAGATTTAAAAGGAGACGGGTTACAGAAACAGGAAGATACCGACGATCGGCAGCAGCCAACTCAGCAGGATGAGGAGCACAACGAAGAGGGGAAGGGAACTGACGAGCAGGAAGGAGACGAAGACACTGACGATGAACCTCCTAGCGAAGAGCTCAAGAAGGTTCTGTCTACATTCGTCGCCTTATTCTGCCTCCGGTTGTTGTTCAAGAAGATTCCTAAAGCGATGTGGCAAAGTAGCAGTTTTGGAAGTATTCTAAGGCGTTTGAAATGTGCGTATTGTTCATTACTGACTACGCTATACTAACCTCGGAAGTTAATAGTTGAATCTGGTTCCGAGCCGCAGATGGTCAAACCCGCTGAAATGGTGGATAGGTTCCTCGAAGAATCTCTAGGTCTATCAAAAAACAGAATGGCACTCCCAGAGGAGACTACCGCCCTTGTGCGCAGCCTCGATGCCATCGTCGCCTGCCCTACAAGCGTACAATATCTTTGCATCCAAAAAATATTCAGAGGCCCGGTGACGCTACGGTACTCCTTGATTGACGTTCCGGAGAGCCAGCCAATAAATCTGCCCTCGCACGATGAGATGGACGAGCTTGTTCGGAAGTGGTTTCCGAGTTTGGGCGAGGAGGCTATTACGAGGTTTCAGGATGTTCTGAAGAATGTACAGGTCGCGGATGCTTTTCAGAACATGTGCTGTGAAGGAGCTATTATGGCTGCGATTGGATCACAAGAAGGAGGGGAATCACTCCAGGAAATACCTTCGGAGATCAGGCAAGCTTTTGAACACATACTCAAAGATCATGAGGTTCGACTTGGTTTTTTTGTAACGATATATGATTCTGACCATACTTACAGTCTATCAAAGATGGCCATGAAGTGCGTGCTGTCCCTCTTTCCCCCTCATTCTCGCTGACTACGTCTAGACGAAGACAATAAGCATCGCCACTTCTAAACCGTCTTGTGCTCTCTGCTGGGAACTTACAACACTTACTAAAGGGATCACGTTCCCACTATGGACCCCAAGACGAGTGAAAATAACTCGCAAACCGAATGAACGTCACGGTTAAGTCTGTTACCTATTTCCGACAGACTGAATGTGAAAACATACTGACAGAGGTAATTTCACTGTGTTTTCTTTACCTTCCTGAGACCCATTGAATTTCAGCTACAATTCTTTTCACTGGGTTTCTTTCACTTGGTTTTGGCGTGAGTCTTTTGGGCGAGTTTTACCAAGTCCCTCTGCCGACGGCATAGAGGTCAGGTGCTCCATGTTCGTTTGGGCGAGATCACTCAGCTTGCTCTCAACCACCATGGACGATGTACGTAGCCGCGGGATAGACTGGATCCATCATATGCATGGCTAGTGAGACTTTATGTGGGCTCTCTTGACTGTATAGAAGGTGTGTACATCGATTAGCATTCCCCGTATGGGCGGCGTATCTTCTCTCGAGTCTCGAGGTCGAATCGATTATCGCGCAGCGCCAGCGTCATCGCAGAGGCGACTGTGAGTACTGAGCTTCCCTTATTAACCTACACCGCTAACTACTGGTTTCAGACACACACTTCCGGAACAAGATATCGACGGCGGTGACTCAGAACCATTCCCGCTCCTTTGTGTACGTCCATCGCCATATCTATTGTCAGGTCCTACTAACACCCCGAAGCAGTGACTGGTAGATCTTTACATCCTTGCGGTCTATCTATTGGTGAGTGTCATTATCGCTGTTGTCCCGATAATTTCTGACAACTATTGCAGCATGCCAGCATCCCATTTCAACCACCCAACATCGCACACACACTTCCCATCTGTTTCCCAATGCCCACAGATGGACAAGGGTTACATTCATAGGAGGGCACCAGCATTCTTGCGGAAGAGGAAAAGGCACGAGTCTGGCGCCGGCGTGGGAGCTCGGGAGATGGGGAGTGTGGCGCTGCGTGAGCACGATAGCATAGTACAAATATGTATTGTATTACATTTGGTTATAGAATGAATTTCCAGTGAATATCATTTGAATGCCCTGAATGTATCCAGTGAAATCTAAGGAAATAACACGCTACATTCAAGGATAAACCAAGTGAATTGAGGTTGAAGATATTGGTTGGGTGTACACTGAATACCTGACCGTGAAATCCGGTATTCAGTAGGTTCTTAGTAGGTCACAGACCAACTGCATATCATTGGGTCAACAATTGAATACTAGTCTGTCACTGATTTCTTTTCATTCGGTATCCAGGCCTCACTATCCAGTGACTTTCAATTGGGCTGTGACCCACGGTGTCCGATTACCGGGGATTCCCCGCAGTCAACATCCATTCAAACCACAAGTTCCACCCAAATGGTTGTCCAAAGGATTACTTGTGACCCTCGAGGATTCGCTGGCGGGAAAGCTCAAACAAATGATCGACGAAGAGAAATGGGAGGAAAGCAACAATATAGACTTCGATTATCTCGAGTGGTTTAAGACAACAAATACTATCGGTGGGTAGGATTTGCAAAATCGTCTTTCCCGTCCGTTCTACGTCTTGTATGAACTTCGGATGGTCCGGAATATCTCTATAATACTTGAAATCAGTTGTCCCGATGGTCAAATCTATGGGAATCGTGTGTTAATGAGGAAAGAAATCGCTGCCGATGGCAAAAGGTAGGATTTGCAAAATTTACCACGTGGTTTTGCAAGTCGAATTTTGGCTTGTAATACTCTCCCGCTGACCTTCTTAACTTGGGAATGGTCTACATTATGTATAAAGAATGTATTCCATTCAAGAATGCTACGGAAAGGAGGGAGAATTACGCCAGAAAACATTTCGCAAATCCTACCCTGGGATAGTACTACGGTGGTATAGATCTGAATAGATGCGGATTGGTCAATCATATTTGAAATCCCACGAATCTGTGATAAATATATCAAATCGTCCGTTCAGTCTACTATAATAAAACGCAAAGGCCTCGAGGCCCCGCTTCTTCAGCCCTCTCATTCGTCCGTTTTCTCGCTCCTCATTTGCTCTCTCCGTTGTTCGGACCGTCCTCCGTAGCGGGGCAATTCACAAGTTACTTGCGTGGCGCTGGCACAATTGCTCACGCGCACGGGTCGGGCTCGCTTTATAGCCTTAGGTCAATTACTTACTGTCGCCACGTGTCAGACTCTGTTTCTGGATTGGCTACAAACGAGTTCAGAACCTTTTGCACCATCACTTTTATGCTCCCCGGTCTCACGGGTAACTTCTCGTGCACGCACAAAAAGTCGAGTCGATCTTAACAGGATGGTGGCGGCGAGGTTCGAACTCGCGCGACTTCCGTCATTGGGATGCTAATTGCGTAGAACACAATCTTAAATCCAACGCCTTAACCACTCGGCCACGCCACCATGTCAATGCAACGAAATATGCAGATTCGATACGGCCAAAAAAGGTTCAGTCGTCTATCTACGAGCTCTGGATTTACTTCATGTCAGCTTCCTTCAAGTACTTCAACACTTCTTTGACTTTCGAGTTCTGGCTGCTGTCGAGTGTCCCTTGAGCGAGAAGATCTACAGGTTTCCGTGGTCAGGAACATCGCTCTACACATATGATTCAGGTCACGTACCTGCATCAGTGCCAACCTGCGTGATAGCAAAGAACGTTGGGTCCCAGCCACTGAGACGTAGAGGTATTGAATGTCCACTATCTTCCGACCATCCGAGGGCTTCTGCTAGAGGCTTCTCCACGTATAACGTTTCTCCGTCTAGGACGACTTGGAAGTGTCTGGTGTGCGGACTAGTGCGAGGAGAGACGGATGAGAACGAACGAGCGCAGAACGATATCGATGTTCGTCGTAGTACAGTTCCAAGAGACATGATTATGATAGACAAACACCCAACAACATTCATCGTCAAAGGGCGCGTACTATTGGCGAGCTGTACCGCACATTAGTTAGTGAAAAGAGCACGCAAGGCTACCGTTCATTCGCTGGCGCCTGCCATTGAAAACACAGATGAACATAATATCTCCTGGACGCTAGATACCGTCCTGGGCGTCATGCATCAAACAAAAAAAAACAAAGCCTATGGTATGGAAGGAGTGTAAAGTATAACGAGAGTGAAAGTAAAATCCTGTGAACGCCTTTACTCCAGCGTGAATCTCTGAGGATCGAAGCTGATCCCCTCGTCGAAATGAAATGAGTCCAGCCTCATCTCACCGTCTGTGTCCTCCATGACAGGTGGCGTCGGCTGTGTCTTGGTCTGGAGTATCGGCACCGGTGGAGGTGGCGGCTTTGACCTGCGGAATGATGACAGACGACGGAGTAGCCCAGGCTTTGCAGGCGGGGCGTCGTCTATGGGGGTATCCGGACCACTGGAAAGGGAAGAATTTGATTCTGAGCGTCGGGAAAGAGCTGGTAACGACGGTGTGCTCGAGAAGAATGAAAAGCGGGAGCGGGATAGGAATGTCGGCGTTGGGGATACCGAGCGAGAGGGCTCTGAGGGTAGTTCGCGAGGCGTATCTTGGCTCTTTCTAAAGCTGAAGAAAGAGGAACGACGCTTTGGCGGCGGTCGTTGCTGATCCTCTGATTGTCTTCTTCGCACTCTAACCACCTCGAATATCTCTGAATCCTCTTCCCGCTCATGATCGTCTTCGTCGTCGTCCTGCATAGAGTGAATGGCGGAAATGACATCTGGGTCTGTGTCTAGGGGTTCATCCGCGTCGTAGCAGCACCAAGGTGGGTCGCAGTCCTCCTCTGGCGGAAATACGACAACGTGAGGGCGACGAGCAGCTGGTGAAGACGGAGGTGCTGGCGGATAGGACATGGTGATGATGGTAGTCTGGAAGGTTGAGAAGCGTCACGTGGGCGGCTAATTTGTATGTCTCGTCTTGCCACCATGCTCTCTGTGACTTTCCTTGGAACAAGCAGTGGCGGTGGCCCATCTATGATGCGTAATTGCTCATCGCTTGTTGCGGATATACAGGGAAACGGAAAGCTATGGATGGTCGACTGCGCTGAAGGAACTCTACGCCAGTTTTCGCTCCAGCCAGAGCAAGAAGTTGAACGCGTAAAAGTATCCAAAGTCGAAAAGATATTCGTTACCCACATGCACGCAGACCATGTCATGGGCCTTATCACCCTCCTTCGCAATGTTCTATATCCTGTTCCCAACCCAGCGCAAGGACCCCGCCCCATTCGAGAAGAGCCAACCATTGAAATCTACGGACCAGCTGGCATCCGTAACTTTGTGCGACAAAACATGAAAATGACTCTCTCTCGTTCTTCGGACAAGTATGTTGTTCATGAGCTATTGACGCCACAAGATGTGCCCACCACTTGTGATGACCATGAACGCCACTCTTCCGAAGTTATTGGTCGCGATATTTTATCCGATTCTACTGGCCTATGGCGCGCATTTCTCTCCTCCTCTGCCCCGCTCTCCGTAGATGCTGGCCCAATCCTTCATCGCGATCCCTGTCTGGGGTACATCTTTCGTCGCACAGACATCGGCAGATCTATAGCCATCCTGGGAGATACCTACGATGCTTCCCCAATCCTCCCACTATTTCAAAGCCCGCCTGACCTTCTCATACATGAAGCCACAGATGCCTTCATTCCTACCAACGTAGACGGTCGTGCCACGCGATCGCCCGAAGCTGTCGCGCAGGCTGCCTTGTTCCGTGGACATTCGACGCCACATCAAGCGGGCGCGTTCGCTCAGTTTGTCGGTGCCAAGCAACTTGTTCTTAATCACATTGGCTCGAGATTTCCTCTTCCTGGTCCGGGCATGGGTGCTCGCCTCAGACAGGTCAGAGCGGATGTGATTTCTGAAATCGAGAGGCAGGCGAGTGAAGCTTGGGGTGTACCAGGCGCAAAGGCAGCTCATGATTTCATGAGAGTGGACATCCCCACCGGCATCAAAGAGGCTGAACCTTCGTACGACTGGCAGAATAGGCACCGTCCACGCAACGAAGATGACGCTCCGAACGTATGGAATAGTAGACAACGAGGCCGTGGCAGAGGCCAATCACATCATTCACGTTTCCATCGTCCTTATTGAATGTATCTGAGTATCACAAAGTAATATATAGTATCTGAATGATTATGCTGAGCATCGTAATCTCGTCGTCAGATTGACGGTCTCCTTGTCACTGACATCGGACCATGTGGCGTATTTTGGTTTGACCCGTCATTTCTCGATATACAGGTGGAATTTATATGCTACATTTCACCCACTTACGTATTCACATATATACAGAAGGAAAAAACAGTCAGAGCGACAGGTAGAGAGAGAATACAACTATCAATCGGATCGTCCCCAGATCTACCTTAATCCAACGTTATCTTCAAATCCTCCAGAGGTATCGGAACGAATCCGTCTAGAACAATACCCCGCGAGGACAGCTCAGCTTCGCAGTGCGGGGGAACCAACTGCGGAATCAAATCCGGTCGTACGGACAACTCTGCGAAAGGATATGTTGAGGATATTCCATAACGAATGAGAGCAATATACACACCTTCACGCGTGAAATCGAATAGTGGAGGGAACTCTTTCCCATTGGGCATCCGCGCGCCTTCCGCCCTCAGCTCGTCAAAGAAGGGATGGATCATCGCCTCCACCGAACTCAAACGCGCACCTGGCGTGTACTCTAGCAGCTTCGCCACGAGATCAATCGCCTCGGGCGACGTGCGTGGCCGGAAGACCTAGAAAATACGAAATGCCACGTCAACATGATTCAGGCTAGCCAAACACAGAAGAGGCACGAACCTTGGAGAAGGGATGGGGCTTGATTTGAGGGAACTTGTGTTCCATGTAATTTGGGTTCATGGTCTTGATTTGTTCACGGGACGGTGTACCCAGAACCTTGATTATCTCCACCAACTGATCAATGCCACTTTCGCCTGGGAAGAGTGGCTGTCCAAGCATCAATTCTGCCATAACGCAACCCGTGGACCATATATCAATGTTGGTCGTGTAGTTGGTAGCACCAAAGATGAGTTCGGGGGCTCGGTAGTAGCGGGAGCAGATATAGCTGACATTGGGTTCGCCGGCGATGAGGATCTTGGCGGAGCCAAAGTCACAAAGCTTCAGAACGCCGGTGGCGGGGTTGAGAAGGAGATTTTGGGGCTTGATATCTCGGTGGCATATACCGACGGAATGGATGTAGGCAAGGGAGCGGAGGAGCTGGTACATGTAGAGCTTGATTTGGAGCATGGGCATGGGCTGTTTGAGTTTGGCGTAGTGCCTGCTGGCGCGGTAGACAGTTTCTGGGACGTATTCGAGCATTAGGTTGAGGTAGACTTCGTCTTTCTGTGGAGACGTCAATAAAAATGGACGTCATTCGGGGAAAAGGAGGCAAGATGGCGGGGGCCACGAGGGGGTTGAATACGAACCTTTTCACCGTTTGTGTAGAAAAATGCGCGGAGGTCACAGACGTTTGGATGTTGAACGAGTCGCATAATTTGGAGTTCGCGGTTCTAGATATCCAGAGGATCCATCAGTGAGACGAGGGATGAGATATGACCGACGAGACGGAGGACGTACCTTGAAGCGTTTATCCTGCAAAACCTTCTTGATAGCAATATCCTCCTTGTCCTTTGGTGCACCAAAAAGCTTGGCTTGGAAGACGACACCAAAAGAGCCGTTACCGATGACCTTGCAGTTGCTGTATGACAGTTCGCGGGTTTCGCCTGACTTGCCATCGGATGCAACGACCTTGACGACTTTGTGGGGATCGTCGATGACTGAAGGCATTTTGTTAGGAATGTGGTGGTTAGAAGGAGAAAGAGGGGAAACGAACAAGACATCTTGACGCCGTTTATGGGGCCATGAGTTGACATTGGATAGGCACGTGACAGAAGTGGGGGATAGCTAGGAGAAGAGAAGGAAAGGCAGAGGTGATGTGGGCGGGGCGACCAAGAGGCAGTGGTGGACGACAGATGGGAAGACAGCGTTCAGCAGGGCCGATCCTGTGACCCACTCGATTCCAAACACGAGTAAATACATCCAATTCAGTTCGCCAACCTCTGTACTTTTCATCTGTCGTATTTTGACTGTTCTACATGTCAAATACGGCTTGTGCTCGACACGGACACACCAAAAAGAAGTTGATTATGTGGCGCTTTTTTACGGGACCGGCCTTCAGCACCGCTTTCTCGAACTGGGCCGGCCTCGAGTCCATGAGCAAAAAGCCCTTTGTCACGCAAATCACCCGCCGTCTATCCTTCTTCCCCATTTCATTTTGTCTTCTAATCGCTGCTCAGTGCTAGTCTTCCGTTTCAACGCCACACTTCTGATACACGGGGGTCACCGACCGCCTTGTACGTACTCCGAGCACCTCCGGCCTCCGCAAATCACTCAAATGAGACCCGAAATCAATACCGTACATTTCTAGCACGTTTCCCGACAGTTAACCTCTATTATCTTCATCTTGGCTGTCACTTAAACTCGGCTCGACAGGTTGCTAGCCAACGAGCTCCTTCATTGACGTCCGTATCACGTACGATCCGCCATGCCAGATAACCTTTCTATTCATGTACTGGATGCCAAGGCTCATTGCCGCTGTGGTTGCTCGCCGTTTCAACTTGGTTTCGACTTCTCATCCAGCCATGCATCATCCGATGACTCGATTGTAATACAATGCCTTCCCCAGAGTACTATCCGCCATCCTTCTTTACCTTACCACAACATCCGAAAGGGTGGAGAAACGATCTTCAGTGCCTTTTTAGAACCTTGCCTGCTGAACCGGGGTGCGTTTTCACCTTATCATTACAGCTAGACCATATGAATTCATTCCTCCAGCACAGATCAAGAGATTGCCGCGATCACGCGCACATACAAAATACCTTGAAAACGGCGACGCGAAGGGTTCAAAGAAGTTGTGACAACCCTACTATGTACCAGCAACTGTGACGCATTCTCCTGTAGGCCCCGTATCCGGCAAGGGCACAGGCCACCTCATTACTGTCGTCCGTAGACACATTACACAAATCCTGATTCCACAGACGGACCGGGATATGTAGGACTAACTCACGATGTGCGTTCAACGACATGCTTCATCTCTGCGACACGATACCAGGCGGGAACCACGAGGCTATCGGAAGGATCTCTTGCGGTGAGCTCCGTAAACGCGTTACGATTCACCGTCTAGACGGGTTGTTGACTCCCATTCAATTAAGAGAAATCATCACCTCCTTGTAATATCAAGGAAATTTCGGGAGGGCTCCAGACGAAGACGATCAGTATCAACTAGAGCGCCTTGAGCGTTCAAAACCATTCATCCTCGGCGACTCCGAGGAGGACCAGCTGTCGCACCTCAAGGATAATGCACACTTTGTGGAGTATGAGCGTCTGACTGGGATTTGCACCCCTCCATTAGTATGTTACTTGGCAGATACGTGCACCACCGAAATGAAGACGCCGATATCCAAAGAACGCCATACCCATTACCTTCGAAGTGTCAATACTAGCCAACGCACTTCACGGTGAAAAACACTACTTGATTTGAAAGGAAAATAGCGAAGAGTGATCGCTGCCTACACAGAGGAGTGGCGTACAAAGTACAGTCTGAATATCATGGAGATGGATGTTTAGACGAATAAGAACTATGCTATTACGGGAATCCCATAAGCCGTGCCCAACGACTTGATGCATATAATAAAATGGCGAATACGGAGGGCTGAACAGTGTTACATGTAAGTTATAATTGAGTTTGCGCTCTTACTTGCAGCTTGCGCTGCAGTGCGGATATTCCCGAAACTACATGACTTGCCGCAGGCCGCTCGGCCTTTTTGTTTCCTCTCGCGATGAAGGTCGAACGTTGAACATTGAACCATCGGGCTCACCTGGATAGACCGCAAACAAATCGCCCCTCAAGTAAGTGCAGTGTCGAGGCCTCGGGCTGTCATCGTGTCGGCCAGGCAGAATTATCAAGTATTCCAGGTCCATGTTTATTTCCGCTTGATCATGATATTTTCTTACTTACCCGGTCTATAGATGTAAACGTGGATTCTTGTAACACCTCGCTACTTACCCTGGTTCATACACGGCTTTTCAATTGTTGACCTTGACGCCACACCAAATGCATTCATGTTCAGAGAGTGGTCCAGACGTCCTAAGAATAACCTCCATTCGGCGACACGTGATGGCTATCCGAGACTTTTCATGTGAAAAGGGTGCGTCTCAATCGCGAGGAATTTGCACGCGGTGTCCTGTAACCTACCCTCAGACGCCCGCTACGAGGTGATACGCACCAACCTGTCTTTCCCCCCTCATATTCTACTTGTCGGATTAATCGCTTCGTCCCATGAAGCACCAGCCCTCTATCGCCAGCGCTGGGTCAGAGACACTGAAGGACAAGTCTCCCAAGCCACCAACAACCAAACCCCCAGTGAGTCGAGATACCAGATGGACAACACTCCGGAACCTCCTTTGGCCTGAATGGGTCTCTACAAACATAAAGTCCAAGAGAAGCCTCAAGATCCTTCTGCGGTGCTCTGTGGCTTGCTGGATCTCGTATGTGATCATACTGCCCAATGCGTCGCTGAGAACGATGGGCACCATGTGCGTCCCTTACTTGTTGTTTTTCAAATGTCTACGCTGACGCTTAACTTGTAGTGCATTCTTCTCCCTCCTAACGAGCTTCTTCATTCCGCCATACATCCCAGTCCAGCTCTTCTTTTTCGTGCGTCTTGCTATTATCGTCTCAAGCCGGCATTCAACTTGCTCAGATCATGACTACTCTGATGGTGGGAACCTTGTTCAACTGGGGGCTCGGTGCAGCGGCGATGAGAGCTGCGAACGCTGTTAGAGACCCTGACACACTTCAGGCGTCATATGCTGCGCTGAACGCGAGGTAAGTCCATTCTCTAGACCGAGCTCGTTCGTGTTGTTTATCCATTATTGCCAACCAGCATAACCGCCAACCCGGCATTCCAGGCGAATCCTGCATTCGCACAACTTACCGCTGTGTTTGATGGCAACTTCCTGGACATCAAGTAAAGAATCTGTGGCCCATATTATCAAGTTGCTCAATGTTATACACTCTATAGGGCTTCAGCTGTCTATGGATGCTTTTTGGGTGTCGGCACCTTCCTCATGGCCGTGTGCAGAGCTTACGCGCCAACATTGATTTTCTTAAGCATCTTCGGAACTATCGCTCGTGAGTGGTTGTTTCCTTATCATGACTACAACAAACATAACCGGTTATGGGCATGTAGTCGACATTATTTGTGTACGTCTCCAGTTTGCTTCGTTTGCTTGAAACTAAACAACCCCAGACCGTTGGTCCTCTTTTCCCTATGAACAGGTACAGCATCCTGAACTCGATGGCTATCTCTGTTTCTTGCTATTTCGCCATCGCACTTCTTACAACTATCTTCATCTTTCCGGAGACTATGAATCACTCTATACTCAACGACGTTTCGGAGCAGCTGGACCGTATAAAAGCGTTGTTGCTTGCACAAGATGAGGTCTTGGCGATGAGAAGCGACAATTTACAGGAGGAAATGGCTCATCTTAACACAAAGACCAAGAAGGACAGGTCAATCCTCGTAACGTCGCAGACACAGCGTAAGTTCTCGAAGTTTCTTGATCCTCCTTGCTTCTTATCTATGTCCTCAAGTGATGGCAACGTGTCGGTTTATACATCTCGAGTTCAGCTGGGGCAAGTGGAACGGTGACGACGTACTCGACTTGTTGGAACCTTTGCTCACCTTGGTGGTACGGGTCGGTATGTGACCTAGTTTCCTACTGAAAGTGACCACGGTTTCTTACCTATGACCCAGCCGGTCTCCAAAGCTTTGGACAGATGCTCTGCATGTCTCAACATATGTTCGATTCGCCCCACATGTCAGAAGCATCTCTACCGGATACCAGCGACACATACCTTCTGCGTCAAGTGCACCAAATGAATCAAGATGTTGAAGCCGAGCATAATGTCCGTGTCCTGGACATCTTGCCTATCCTGGATTCGTCCACCGAGGAGCTACGACACGCTTGCGCAGACGGTCTTGAAACTATCAAGCACACAATCGACCACATCAACAAAAAGCGCTGGAAACGAAACGTCGACCTAGATGCTGTTGTTCGCAAAGATCTCGACTTGGGGACAGCGCGTTTACACGAAGCTCTCAGAGCTTTCAAGGATGAGCATCGTATGCAGCTCTTGGCTCCATACATGCCTATCGTCGGGGATGATTCGCTCATGAACGCTCTACCTCTCAGGTCGTTGTACGTGTCCTATGTCTTTGGGTCTGCCATCGTAGCTGTAGCAGAGGCAACGTTGGGGATTATGGAGTTGGTCGGAGATACCATAGAGAAGAGGAGATCTAACAGGCTTTGGGCGCCTAAAGGACTGAGAAAGTTATGGAAGATTGTCAGCGCGAAAGGTGATCGAAACAACGGTGTCTTTGGCGAAGACGTATCGCCTCATCCTGCTGGTGCGACTGTGGTGGGTCAGGATGAGGTAGATTATAGTACGCCATTCTATACACCTCTCTGTTATTCTGCTCATTGTTGACAGGACGTGATCCGGATAGCAAAGCTCCGACCAATGCCTTCCAGAGATTCATGTATGTCTTATCCAGGATGTACAAGTGGACGAAGACCCCAGAGTTCATAGTGAGCCCCTCGCCAACCATGCCTGTCATCCTTCTCATGAACAATGTTCACAGTTCGCTGTGAAATACACTATCGTCAGCATAGCGCTGTGGATCCCAGCCGTGGTGAACAACACTGCTCGTAGGTGTTTCCGAGTATAGCAAATGCAATGTCTAATGAGTGCCCTTGCCCTTCCTTAGATTTCTATTACGCGGAGAAAGGAGTATGGTAAGACTCAAAGACTCGGAGCTGCCCGAGGAGCAACTGACTCGCACTGCAGGGCACTCATCATGGCACAAACTATGATCAACCTCTACGCCGCTGATCAGATATTCAAGTCGGTCGGTTCAATTATCCCAATGGTATTTTCATTTATCAATCCACAGTCTCGTTACTCGACTGGTCGGCACTGTTATAGGTCTCGTCGTCGGGCTACTCGCTTGGTATATAGGAAACGCGAAGAGCAACGGTAGCCCTTACGGGTCTGCTGCTTCTTTGGCCGTCTTCCTACCTCCCATTGTGTTTATTCGGGTCTTTGCGCCCTTTCAGTATGTCCAAGGTGTAATCTTGGGATGCGTACGTCTGATCTCAGTCTGTACTTCGTTGCGACGCTGACGTTACGAAGGCAACCTTTGCACTTGTCGTTGGTTATTCTTGGATAGACGGGCACACCGTTCAAGTTGTCACTCCAGGTAAGCCGTTGTAGTACTATTCCGATATCCGGTGATGCACAACCTCACAATTACTATTAGGTATCGGATGGTCCGTTGCATGGAAACGCTTTCTTCTGGTCATTGTCGGTAAGAGCATTGGCTCCTCGAAGGTCACAAGTTCTGAAAACGACATAGGTTGTGCGGCCGCGTCTGTCGTTATGTTCATTCCTCCGACGTCAGGTCGAAAGGCTGTTCGGTTGCGCAATGCTGCATCTATTGTATCTCTATCGAAGCTCTATGGGAGTCTCATGTCGGCTTGGATATCCGATTCTACCGACCCGAAGATGAAGAAGGCATGGATGGACTCATTCAGACGGAAGATGATGGCGGCGTCGATGGAATTGCGTACTATCCAAGACCTGACGGACCTGGCCAAATGGGAAGGAAACATACGAGGAAAATGGGCCTTGAAGGAGTATAGAGAGCTCACTGACATTCAGATAGAGATGACTTCTAGCTTAGCCCAGGTACGACGTTTCAAGGGTGCCCAAGCTTTTGTCCTGACACGATTGGATTCTAGCTTGGTGGAGCGCTTCTTCATCTCAATGACGAATGGAGAGTGGCCGTTCTTTCCCACACAGGTGTTCTAAACCCCAATTTTGTGCGCTAGACTCGGCATCATGAAGCTTCAAGTTTCGCTGATATTGTCTTTAGATCGCCGACGTAATGGGGCAGTTTGCCTTGGTGTCTCAAGCGCTGAGAACTGCTGAACCGCTCCAGGAAGTTCAACCCTCGGCGCTTCTCGAGAAACTGTTCTACCACCAGCAACACTATGCTAATCAGACCAAGGCGCTTACGACAGAACACATCAAAGAGGTGGATTACATGTACTATGCGGCTGCTGTCGTGGCCGTGTATCAATTGCTTCTAGTAAGTCATCTATCAAAATGCGTAGAATGAGGTTGCTGACTTTGTGGTATAGGGATTGGATGCGTTACGGGCCATTACGAAAGAGCTTTGCGGCGAAGTGCCCTTGGAAGGATTCAACGAGTGGAAGCTCAAGTTTGAGCAGTCGCGAGAGTCATTCTAGCTCAATGACCTGTGTTAACTCTTGGATATGTTTCTTTATCTAATCAATCTTTTAATTCTTGTAAGTGCAACCAAAGTGCAACTGAAACGCATCCGTTTGTGGGCGCTTGTCTATTACGCGTGGTCACCCCACGTGGACGTGACTCGGACGCGCAACGTTGTCAATGTCAAATCTTCATTGTTGACAGGGAACAATGAACTTCTTAGCGCCTTAAAAGCATGGCGTTCCTTTGTCATTCTTTTCCACTTACTACCATTTTCCCTAGCTGTAAGTCCTGCGATCCACACCGATAAACATTCTAACGCGTTGACAGTTGTCTATCATGTTTTCTAACGACTTCGAGAAAGGTCTCAAGGGCATGTTTTCCAAGCGATCTCCTACGCAGCCCAAGGAACATATTGCTATCGAGGCTAAGGATTCAACGCCTGAAGATGGAGCTCCGATGGACTGTGACGAACTTCAAGATCTAGAGGAAGACAAGTTGCCTTCAGTCACCTTTAGCGAGGAGGAGGTCCTTTCTGTGAGTGATTATATGCCTTGCTCCACATCGTATTCATGTTTATGCGGTCAGACACCCATTTCCATCTTTGCCAGCAACCTGGAGAAGGTCGCCAATGCCAAAGCACTCTGTGAACGTGCTCAGCGCATCGAACAGTTCGTTTTGACTCAAACGTCGAAGAGAGACAATAGCGAAGGAGAGCAATCGCGCTATGACCCACCCATCAAGCGTCGTACCATCATCCGGGAGTGGCGTCGAGATCCCAAGGGCGCCATCATGAAGACTTCCTCGACTGGCAAAATAGCGAGCAACAAGGAGCCACTCTGGGGTGCGACAGTCCTTGACTTTTTCCGCACGCGCCGCATGCCAGATTGCCCCAACTTGTCCACCATCACTACCGGCAGCAAGATGCTTGGATTCTGCAAGGCTAACGGAGAACTCAACCACGCGAAGGACGAAATAGCTTGGGCTGAACAGGAAGCTTCGCCGACGGAAATCCTCCCATACGATATGGCGACTATCCTGAAGGAAATTGACGCAGGTGCACGCCCCAACGATGTATGTTGATTCGATGTGTTGTCAGATGTTCTTTGCTTACCATTTCTCTCTTCCTAGGTGCCTCAAAACCAATTCCACAACCGTATCCCTTGGCATCTCTTGCCTGAGAAACTCATCGTGCATGATCCCGACAATACCCTCTACGTATCAGCCGGTCGCTCCTTTCCCGTCGACGCAAACGCTCCTCCTAGAACTTACAAGCTGCGTCTTTCCACTGCGACTCGGGAAGCTATCGCCGCCAAACGTGAAGAGATCAAGAACCAACCTAAAGCGAAGTCTCCCGGTCTGATGTTTGTGACTGATCCCAGTAGACTCCCTGGAGGTACGCCACTGCCAGACGGAGAAGTCCCAGAGGCAACATTTGCTCGCTTCCCTCCGAAACCTGACGAACAGGTATCCACTCCTGAAGCCCATCTCTATCTAGCAGCTAGTAAGCGACTGGGGGAAGGACACCATTCTTATGTGTACACAGCTTCTTGGGAAATTCCGCGCAGCTGGGTCGTTGAGCCTGAGATGTGCGACGCTTGCGTGGGACTCGCAATGCTCGAGAAACTCAAAGCAGAAATGCCCGACGAGGAGACAAACCCAGCACAGCCTGTTGGTTGGCAGATCGAAGACTTGATGCTTGCTGCTGCTGGCAAGCATGGCAGAAAGGGGAAGATCTGGGTTGAGACGACCCTTCAGCCTGGAGAAGACTTTATAGCTGTGGACGAAGCCGACGCCGAAAAGGACGGCGTCCCGACGAAGGAGCGAGTGGTCAACATGGAGAACGGGGGAATGCGCTCTCGTGAATGCTATCAGGGCGGTGCTCGTACAGTCGATCTTGACAGCCTGCAATGGTCGGTGCCGGGGAAGTACTGCGAACATCAGCCGAAGCGACAGGACGCCCCCACGACGTTTCAAGTCGAAGTAGCGGCTAAGCTCTCCATTCAACATGACGATCATCTTGTCCGTGAAGCTCGAAATTACCAAAAATTTCCCGCACATTTTTATGAGCATTCAACTGGCTACAATGTTTTCCCTCCATTGCACGACCCCACTCCCGCGACTGCTCTCGTTCCTCAATTTTATGGATACTACGAACCGGAGGACGAGGACGAAGACCGGTACCTCAGCCCTATCCTGCTGGTAGAGAAATGTGGCAAGTCGCTTGATGATGGCCTGAAGGGTCTTGATATGGATGACCGGTAAGTGTTGGCGTTCCATACTTCCTTCCTATCCACTCACTCGCTATTCAGGCAAGAATGTGCTGCTCTCTTCTTCCGCCTTCACTGTGAAGGATGGGTCCACAACTCCGTTTATCCTCGGAATGTGGTTGTTGACCACGGTAACATTTACGACCCTCCAAGCTCCCAAGGAAAAGCTGGCTGCGGGCCAAAGAGGTTTCGGGTTATCGACTTTGGAAGATCTGAACACCACGACTCAGCAGGATTTGGTAACCGCCGAGCAGGAGAGGAGATGGAGGTTCAGAAATTGTTTCGCGTCGCGAATGGACTGTACCTGTAATTAATGTTGCTTTCTCGCTTTGAATAGTTGTCTAGTTACTCGATGTGAATTTCTTGTACTTATTTTATGTAGCACTGTGCATCTTTACTCTGTATCTTTTCTATTATTGTTTTCGTGTACCGCTTTGGCAATACATCGGCATTATTTACGTAGCGATGAGTATCTTTTAGCTATCAGGCCTATTGTTCTCCGTGTATAAGAGTTGGTAAGGAAGGAGAAGCCTTCATCTAACCGCCATGTTCGCACTATCAGTCATTTTGGGCATCTTGGCTGCCAAGTCGATCGCGCAGGATGACTCTTCACCACCCAACACATTCCCTCATGTCTATCCCAACCAGCCAGACGGAGACTACAGTCCACAATGGCAAAGCTGTATGTACACTTATTACACAGCTCAACCCGTTGTTTGACGCGTCTCGTAGACTTCGAAGTAACCGATCCTCTTCCCAACGTCACCTTTGCCTCGTCGCGGACCTTTGCGGGCAATATCGGCGTACAGCGCGACGGTCACCCCAACAATACGCTGTTCTTCTGGGCTGTCGAAAAGACCAACAGCTCATTGACTGTCGACAATAGCACGGAGCCATGGGGCATTTGGCTGAATGGTGGGCCAGGTAGTTCGAGTATGGCTGGGTTCTTGTGGGAGGTGTGTACGGTCAAACGTGGCGAAAGCAAACTTCATCTCACAGTTGTACAGAATGGTCCTTACCGACTGGGAGGAGACTATGGCATGTCCGCCAACAATTACAGTTGGGATACGATTGCCGACTATATCTGGATCGACCAGCCTGTGTACGCCGCTCATCAACCTTGAAGCTCGACGCGACGCGCTAACAACACATACAGAGGTACTGGATTCTCCACCGCAGATACGGAAGGCTACGGTGAGCCATTTGACGATCGCCTTCTTCAATTGTTCACACACTCCCAGTTGCCGGTGAAGACCAGATGGGTCAGGATTTTGTATGTTATTGCTGTGCGTCTCTCTCACGCGTGCGCTTAACCTATCTTCAGATGGGCTTCTTGGGCAATTTGGTCAAAGTCTTTCCCAGCCTTGCCACGCGCCCGCTGCATCTTACTGGCGAAAGCTACGCCGGAACTTACATTGTACGCGTCTTCACCACATCTCTATCCTTAGCTCAACCGACTCTCAGCCTTATATTATGAAAGCCTATTTCGGCTTGGAGAATCCACCCGTTAAACTCGCCAAGGTTGCAATTGGTGATGGAACGCTCACTTCGGGACAAGTCTTTGAGCTTTTGCCTGCGGTACGCTTCTTTCCTCGGTCTGATACCTCGGCTGATGCTGTAAACCACAGCTTAGTGTCATCAAGACGTACCCTCAGCTCGTCAGTTATGATCCAGAAGTGTATAAATATTTCGAAGAGCAGTGAGTTGAAACGCACAGCTTTCGACGGACCTAACACTCCCACAGGAGCGATTTGTGTGGATACAACATTACTTTGAGTTATCCTCAAGATGGCATCCTTCCAACCGTTCCGTTGACTCTGCCAACCAGCCGCAACTACACGTATCAACTACAAACCTCTACGCGCTTCAATCAATTCCAATCGACCTTCGCTACTAAATTCCAGCAGTTATCTTCCGTAGCTGACGTTCATAGGCGATCTTTCCAAACCTCTGCGCTTGCCTCAAGAGATTTGACTGATCGCGCAAATGGTACCATCGACCCTTGGGTATATTATTATCAGCACTAGCATCTGCGCCTGTTGAGCTGACCTGCGAACAGTACGGATGCTTGCTGTTGGATGAGTTCATCGACTACGCGTTGAATTTCTCATCGCCCTGGAGTAGGTCTCCAACCATATGGTACATGCTTAGACTAACACTCTTCTAGATGAAACGCAAGGCTTCGATGCACGTAGCCTCTCGCCTCAATTGGCCAACTGCTTATCTTAACCAGGTATATGACGTGACTGATGCACTCAACCCAGAAGTACCTATGGATGGCGAGGTCTTTTTGAATGGTATACGCAAACGGACTACAGCCCACATTTTTCTTAACAAAGAATTTCATAGATAACCGTACAAGGGCGGCGATTCATGCGCCAACCAGCAAGAACTGGACCCTTTCTTTCGACTTTCCCTTTGGTGAACTGCGTATGTCTGCTATATGCTTCATTTAACGTTGTTTTGACCGTTTAATGTTCGCAGAATGGAACGATCCTAGTGAGTCTTTTCAACGTCCTCCTTTCCACTATTGAACGAATACATTGTCAAAAGGTCCCGAGTGCGTCTAAGAAGACCTGAACACCAATATTTTGGACTGACAACATACCGTAGACCCATGGTCTTCCTCACCGAACTCGCCACTAATGCAACGGCTAATAATGTTTCTATCATCATCTACTCTGGTAATGATGATGCGCTCGTCCCACACTTTGGATCTGAAAGTAAGATGCATTCAGTACTACTCAAGCTATTACTATCAATATTGACCTAACTCCAACCCAGTTGCTATTCAGGTTAGTCAAAGGGAGTGTTGAGCGAATCTATCTAAATATTCGTGCAGAACACGACGTTCGGAGGGATCCAAGGCTTCTCTCGGAGGCCCTCGACACCTTGGTACGATGACGCAGGAAATTTTGCAGGAATAATCCACCAGGAAAGGAACTGGACCTATGTCTTGTTTGATGGTGCTGGACATCTAGTACCAAGCAAAAAGCCAGAAGCTGTAAGTGATGAAATGTTCTATGATGACCTAAGTACAAATTGCTCATAATTGTCGCTCATAGGCGCTGACATTTTTACGGGAATTCGTGATTGGAGACAACACGACTGGACTGTTGATCGGTGATATCGTCGTTGGTGGAGAGAACTCGACTTTGGCAGCGGACATCTTGCCTGGGTCAGACGAGATTTATACTGGCTCATTGAGTACGGAAGGGTTCTACGTGTTTCCGTCGGCAACACGTGCTGCGTGGGCGTCTTTCATGGCAGCGGAGGCGACAGTGACAACGCAAGTGCAGCCCCAAGACGAGATAGACAGTGCTATTTGCGGGATGCCGATAAACAAGTTGGTGCTAATGACGATGTTTGTATCGGTTATGGTGGCGCAACTACAGTGATCTAGTAAAACCTGGAGTATTTTACTGCATGTAACTCTGTAATGTATCTTTTCTGTTGTCAACTTAAACGTTGAACGTTGAACAAGGAGAAATTGAAAACTTGAAGAGGAAATAGTATTTACTTGGTGGCGCCACTACCGGCGATCAATCATTTCTTCCCACGACCCTTTGGTAGGCCAGCTGCCATGCATGCCATGAGTCGCTCTGCCAGATGAGTTTCGACTTGACAAAGAGATTTCGCGATGAAAGAACATGAAGGAGCGCCTTTTGATATGACACGCACCCTTTCATTGGGTCTCCTCGCTCCCTCAACTTGATCATGTCCTTGCCTATGCCTCTGCTTGTAAGGAAAGCGCGCTTTGATGTATCTCGAGTAGTGAGGATAGCCATACTGGGTATGTTTTACGCTCCGTAGGAGCTGGCCATTACTCATCACATTCACTGGCAGGTTGGATATTTATCCTCAACATTTCCATCCTCGCCCTCTCGTACGCGTCACTGGTGGTGGCGTCCATAAGCGGTAAGGAACCAACTTTGTAAGGTTTTACACTTGTTCATCTATCATAGCTACCATGGCCGCTCTCACTGTATCTAACTGGCTAGCCCTCGTCGTTATTGCGGGGGCAGAAATGATTAAATTGTACCGAACAGCCTGGAAGCCCGAAAACGAACGACGGAGACATACATGGACTTTTGGCATAATTCTTGTCGACATGCTACGTACGTCTTCCGAAAATAGTCCTTTCAACATCTAACTTACGTCCTCGCCCTTCCACAGCCAACGCGTTGTACTTTACTATCCGCGAACGAGCAGGAAACTTGTGCAAGAGCTTTTCTGGCCTACCTCATAGCTGCTCCTTTTCGATGGCATTACTGGCGATGGCTTGGCTGGCACCTGCTCTATGTTGGTACCCTCTTTGCTTGCTCATGGGTCTAATTTAATGACTACATTCAGCATTACTCGGCTTCCTTGTTGTCCTCCACGAACGCACCCCCGTTCCGCCTTGTAGCATGGATAGTGCCTACATCGGCTCGCCAACGCCACCTTGCTCTCCATCTCCAACGCCGCCACCAATGGCCTACCTTCAAGGAGACCACTCGTCGATATCTCTCACACATTCGATGGAGATGGGCCATTTTACCGTGCCCTACTTTGGTGCTTGGAAAGACACTTGGAACCCGTTCCTTGGACACCGGGCGGCTTATGGCAAATCGCAGCAATGGCGAGAAGACTAATTTCCATACATACGAACACAGTACGAGCACTCATACATGTTAGACTTAATACAGTAATATTGATATCCGCAAAGCTATTATATCAACCGACGAGTCCGAAGCATGCTTTACACGCGTCGAAAGGTAAATATACAAGCAGGCACGAGGATCTGGACACATGCCTAACTATGGAAGGTTTCTTCGGGACGTAAATTACGAGAAGAATACAAAGTACTGGCATCTTCCTACTGTTTGCCGTCCTACTCACCCCACAGCCAACATGTCCACAGAGCCTGAAGATGCTGTCCGGCCACCGACATATACCTCAGACGGAACACGCTCTGCTCGTCACCCGTCTCCCAGTCCATCTCCCAGCGACTCTGATCAGAGTCTTGTGTCTGCCCCCAGTCGTCCAGCATCACCCTTGCCTTCCCATATCGAAAGCACCTCGCAGATAAGCCACCTCCGCTCTCCAGAGGTTACCCATCCTCCCTCCCCCGGGCCTACGCCTTTATCTCAAGGTTACATCGTGGGACCATACCATGCTAGGGTAATTAGCTCTCCACCACCGATACGCCCACTTCGCCAGTCATTAGATGTACCCAGCACCTCTTCAACCACCAAAATTCCCATCCAAAGAGCGTACTCCCGTTCTCAGCCAATCGCCAGTGTTAATGCCACCAACTATGCCTGCATCCTCCGCAAGACACCTCTCCATAGGCGCTTCCTTGCGTTTGGGAGTGCCACCTCATCCATCACCGGTTCATTCACCATTGATCCCTTCCTATACATCCCGGTTGACCTTCTCCCTCCTCTGCGCAAGAGCGAAAAAGAAGCAGATCGGAAGAACCTGCGCCTCGAGGTGGAGAATGGAGGAATCGACGTCAATATCAACCTCGTCGGCGAGAATCCATCCGTTTGCCGTTCGCCTGTTCCTCGGACAACAATAGGCCTCGGAATAGCGGGTGGATCGCGCAATAGCACATTTCCCATCCTAGCACGCATCGTGAGTTATACTCCGTGTTCTTTGCCTTCGTCCTGACAGGCTCCAGCACACCCCAACAGTCAGACGACCACCTTTCCACCTCGTTGCAAAAGCGACAAACGGCCTTGTTTGCATTCACTTGCCCCGTTCGTTCCACGGAATGGTATCGGTATCAATCGCAGTCGGGAACCTGAACAATCATATCTCTCTTTCTTTGGGTATGCAGGAGCAGGCTACGATCCTCAGCGAGACTCCACAGGCCAGGAGCTACTTTGTTGGTCGGATGGGTGACTGGTCTCATGTCGGCGACAAGGCCGAGCTGATAGTTTACAGCGGGAAGGTCAGCGTACAGTTTGACGATGAGGTGGTCAGAAGGAAGGGTTGGAGTACGCTGTTTGCATAGTATGGCCAGGCTGACTGAGATTAACTGCAAAAAAGGATATAAATCTTGATTTCATATATTGACAGGCGACAATGCTTCGGGAACGTCCCATTCGTTGGGAGGCTCTTCGTCGACATCGTCTGCAAATTCTCCTTGGTCCAACGGGGGTATTTGCGTGCTAAGTGGACATTCCATCTGCGTAAGGGCAGGTTTATGCATTGCTCGAGGTGGAGGAATTGACGAAGTGTCGTCTGGAAGTCCAAAAAGACCTGCTGGGGATACGATGTAGTCCATGGATGCGGGGAGGGAAACAGAGCTGAAGATAACACTCAGGCGACGGATAAGAGTCGTCCTGTCCGAGTCGTCGTCGTCCTTAGGTGGATCAACACGAGTCATCTGAAGCTTTCGGCGCTTGCCCAGATAGTTGTCGTCTACGTGGCGGCGGCGACCGGTACGAGATAATTGGATACGAACGTTGACTTGATTAGCCCAGACAAGTCCGAGACTCGCTTCCTTCTTGTCCTCGCCCGGCACAGTGCTTGCCCTTCCGAACCAGCGCGCCTGTTCGCTGTAAGAGAGATGCGCCTCGTCCGATTCAATATATCCCCTATCAAACGTGTCCACAACCTCGTTAAGCACCACCACTGCTATGTTATACTTGCTAGCAATGGTATGGAGAAGTAAGGATATTTGGGTGATGTCCCGTGACCGCTCTATCAATGTCTGAGTCGTTGTCTTGTCGGTAGTGTGGAAGAGCTCTCCCAACGCGTCAATCACGACTAATTTGACAGGTCTAGTGCTGGAGAGCTGGCCTATAAAAGCTGGGAGAGTCTTGGCGAGAACTTCGATGAGGAATGGGATGTTTGGGGAAGGCATGGTATGAATGTCTTCTAGCCCGCACGACGAACGGGCTAGGTTGGGGTGCCCATTGCGAATTTCGAGTAGACGCGCAGTAGGCAGCTTGGAGGACGTCGTCAAGTAACAGGTCGATCCGGAAAGGCCGCCAGATTCCTGAGGCAGTTGGACGGTAAGAGACAAATGTAGGGCTAGCTGCGTCTTCCCAGCACCGCTGAAGGACGTCAGATCCCAAATGGATGTGGAAGGTCGATACGGACCTTTCGCCTACGACTTCCCATATCATCCCAGTGCGGACTCCGCCACCCAGCGCGCGGTCGAGGTGTTCATCCCCGCTGGTGAAGATGTCGCGTTCAAAGTCGTACGCGTCCAATGTCTTGATTTCAGGCAGGTCGTCTCCACAGACTAATTGTACAATCCGCTCTGCTTCTAAGGGAGTGATCTTGCATCGACGCGAGATGAGCTCTGTAGATGTCAAAACAATATCCTCGAGTTTATGGAAACGACCTGGGACAATACAGGTAAGATTACTTGGTAAAGAACAGTGGTATGGGTACCTTTCTTCAGAGCTACGCGTTGGCTGTCATTGAGGGCTTCGAGATGCATTTGACTTTCGACTCATAAGATGATGGTTAAAACGAAAGGACGGGTAAATGTTGGCATTTAATTGTTTGAGGCCAAATGTCAACGTTTCAACGTTCATAGTTCAATTGTCATATGTAGTTTATTATTACTCCAAGCCTCCACCTGACAGGACTATGTAGAAGTACATTAGAATTTAGTATCGTTGTTCTATCGTGGACGAGTCGTTGCAAGTGACACCTCTGAGTTTGTCCTCCGCAATAAGCCACCAACCACACTGGAGACCGCTTCTGTTATCTGGTGCTGCTGAGGTTGAGAGTGTTTTACGTAGAACAAACGGACGTTGGTGGAATTCCAAACCCCCAGCGGTGACATGGAGCGCAGGTATATCTCACCCCAAATCAAAGATGTGAGCCACACAATTGAGGCATCAGACCACTACATTGTCATTAGTCCACAGTTTCGTCAAGTTGGGTTCGACTGACCATGAATTTCCGCGGCGCTAGTGGGGGAGTAGGTGGAAGGACCTCCTTCAAAGTGACACTACCGAGAAAATCCACTATCGCTGCAGGTGCATTCGCTTTATGGCGCGAAGCATGGTAGACCTGAATCTTCGGTAACAGTTCCGATATCGCCAGTAACACAGGATCCAAAGGTAAACTAGAATATCTTCAGTGTCTTCCACATGTAGCGACTCCTAACTCACCCTTCCTGCCAAGATGCAACCTACACGCAAGATGTTTATTCATAGAGAATGGAAAGATAGTAAGATCAGACGTACCCATTCTTGAGACGGAACGAAGCCATTTCTTCCTATGCCCAGTGCAGCTATCCTCTCAATGGTGAGATCTATTTCGAGAGAAGACGACCGGCGCTCCTTCTGTTTGCCGCGAGCTTTTTCCGAAGGGGGACCTTGGGTTGTTTCGCGCATAGTTTCCGAAGTCGGCGAAGTAAGTGGGAGGGGAATAGGGCCATCCGGAGAGTCCGTAACTCCCGAAGTCGTTTCGTTCGGTCCAGATGCAAGGTCCTGAGAAGATTCCGACACCAATAATCTGGCTTTCTCCGATGTGTCTTCGTTGTCATCTTCCTGAGACGGCCGTTTTGTATCATTGCCCTGTCCTTGTTGATCTTTGATAGCTCGAACGCGTTTAATCTCCCGCAACGCTTTCGTCAGCGTGAAAGTTCCTAAATCTTCGAAGACTTTATGAGCTGACAAGACGCCATAGATCAAGTTTGGGTTGTCGGAAAGATGGTGCTGTATCACGCCGTTGAACACTTCGAGCCTATGGAAAAGTCAGGCAACCCGGTTGAAGGAGCATTGACGGCCTCACATAAAAAAGAGCAGTCGAGGATGACCTTCCTCAGACAGCAGGAACAGAGGATTAGAAAACGAGGTGAACAATTGTATCAGCCTCGCGGAGCTGATGACACTGAGATTCTTGAAATATGGTGCTAGATTTGACAGTGTGATGACGAGGGCGGGATAAAGCGCGTTCAGTGAACCGGAGGTCGTTGCCACGATGGAATAGACCGACTAAGAAATGAGTTATTGAGGTAACAAAAGGAAGATTGGCTTACGACGATTAGAAAATCAGCTGCATTTCCTGGAACGGCCCATTTCGAGGGCAAGTGAAGAGTAATCTGGTTCGACAATTTTGACCCAAATGTAGGTTCTGCAGAGAGGGATTGAAGAATGTAAGACAACGTCCGACAAACACCATGTTGCTCTAGCTCTCGTTAGCCTCTTTGTACACATGTTGAAGTATCATCTCACGAGGTTTGTCCTTGATTTCTAGACTGTAGCAAAGGAGATGGGCAACCAGGTCCATAGCTCTGTCATGTTCCAAGACGAAAGTTCGAAATTTCTATATCTAGCTCAGTGAATTTGAGACGAGTTAACACCCGAGACGACGCCACCTTATTTAACTCGAGCATCTTCCAGAGTAAGATTGTCGTTTCAGTCATATACGGGATGGACTTCTGGGCTCCAGGGAGCAGGTTGTTCATGGTGGCTAACTGACGATCGAATATGCCCAGTATTCCATCAAAAATGAAAGCAAAATCTTGGGTGCGATGCTGAAGAAGGATATTCGTAAGAGGAAGCAGGAGTCATGAAGATTATACGCACAAGCTTCATTAGGAAATACCTGAAGGAGTTCGTCTTGGCAGTAGGTTGTCCGGTGGTCAAAGAGTCTCTCGCAGAGCCACTTTGAAAGTCAAGTATGGAGATCAAGACCTGTAGACTCATCCCAACGAGATTGGAGCGAGGATCTTCGCCTTTGAAAACCAGATGGTTGTATGGTAGCCGTCCAGCCATACTTCCTATCGTGGTGGTCTGCAAGTGTGAATTCATGGCAGTGTTCAAAAGTGAACATAGGATCGTGAGCACGTCACGTCTTGGCACTTTCTGAACCAAATGAAGAGTGTACAAGGAGGGTTTTGAGAACAACGAGGAGGGAGAGATGTATATTTGTCTTGAAAGGAGCACGAGAAGTAGACGAAGCACTTCAGTCTTGTTGCTGTCATATTGTGTACTCGCTCCAGGATCTGTGGTAGCGCCGACTCCTTTCTCCCTTGAAACAATGAGCAAAGTCGTACCATAGAAAGAAGAGTAGTCGTACCAAATCACATAGTTGATTTTATGGTGATCGACTTGGAATTTGGAGGGGAGTGTAAAGCCACAGCAGAACATTAGGTCCACGATGCAGCTGAAAAGCTTTTCACAAAGAGAGGGTGCAGTCTTCTTTGATGTTGGTTTCGAGGCAGGCTTCGATGTCTCTTCATCACTGGCATCCTCATCCTCAATGACGAACTGTGGCACCCCAGAGTCCACTTCATGTTCGTCTTCGACTGGAGGTCGATTCCACAATACCTCCAGTTCGAACACGCTCGATTCACCCTCCGTTTCGAAAACGACTGGTAAGACGCGTTGAAGTACACGTAGACAATTGAGGACCTCCTTGGTCGTGTTCCGTTCGCCCGTGGCCGCCTTCATGAAGGCAATCGCATTATTGGGTGGCGGAGAGGGGAACGTGTGGTCGGATATGAGATTGAAGAGCCTGGCGCAGATCACACGAATGAGAGTTGCAATATTCTCAGGAGCGTCGAGTAGAGCGCGACGAACTGGGGCCAATAAGCAGTGATACAACAAAGTAGTGGGACGGATGACATACTATCGTTTGGAGTGATGAGGGAGTAAACTTCGGATGCGGAATCGAACAGAACTGCGTACTGCAGGTCTCATGCTTAAGTCATGGAATCGACAGACGCAAGTTTGTGACATACTTGATTCCAGTAGTTATCTGTCTCGGATATATTCTATGCGTTGGAGAGTCAGGCCAGCTCAAGGCAGCATAGTTGCGCACGCACCCGTTGTGTCGCCAACTTGACCAGTCCATCTGGCTGACTGCGAAAGCCCAGCTTTTCTGAGTCCGGTAACAAGCCAAAAGGCGCCGTAAGCCTCTGCGGAATCGCCGAGAACATTTCAGCGTCGAAAGTGCTGGCGCCTAGCGAAGGCTAAGATACAAAGGTGGCAACAAGTCAAGAGATATCATTCGTCCCAGGATAGGCATCATAAACTTACGTAAATAAATAACAAAATATAGTAAAGAGCTACTGTAAGACAGTTATGCAAAGTTATGGCCTTGTTCCAAACATTTGACCAATAATCACCCATCTATGGTAAACGCGGGAAATGGACTATCTCCCGCGACCTGTCTCGCGCCAAAGTCAGCATGTCGAGATCCATTCCCGTTGAAATTGTCAAAGCTGCCATTACGATCATTAAAAAGCGGCCGAATGCAAGTGGGATCATGCTCACAAAAGGCGAAAGAGACCAGGTGTTTTGGACATCATTTCTGCTGAGTCGTGGCCAACACCTGGATAATAGTCGACGGTATCACCAGAGTTTGGAGGAAATGAAGACATGTAGTTGTAGAAACGTTCACCGCGGCTAGCCCTGTGTCACAACATTCGTTGAATCAGTCTGAATCAAGAAGATAAACAATCTCACCCTTCAGCAGTAGTGCCACAGTCTTCCGCCTGGGCTCCAAAGTCATTCAAGCCGTGACCGTACGCAACTTCCCGCTCATCGAAACGAGCCTTGACGCCTTCGCGCCCGGCTGTTGCGACGAATCCTGCCTCATACTCAATGTTGTAGTTGGACAAACCATGGCTCCAGTTGTCCACTTCCGCACAAACCGGTGACACCGGCCGTGAGGAGTCGAACCTAAGAATAACGACCATCAGTTGGGATATGCACGAAGTAGGGGAAGCAGATACCACAGGAAAGCACTAGGATTTCCAGCCCAGTATCTCACAGGTGCTACAGCATCATAACATGTAAGTCGTTCAATCAACACGGGTCATGGCTAACAACTGACTTCGTAGACCCAACAGTTTTCCAACAGCAGCATACCGATGCACCATTTGCGCCCCTGTACTGTGACCGCCAACGATGATCTGCTTCATGTTGGGATATTCCGAGACGCTGTCGAAGTACTGCAAAATCTGATCCAAAACGTCGAATGAGGATACACTTTGTTGAGAGGTGGGGTAAATATTGGTCTGTCCTTCATACCAGCCAGTGCCTGTTCAGGACGGTCAATCTCATAGCGTTCAGGATGTTGAATTTCTAGTTACCGTTCCATGCGAGTGAAGACGTCTAGTGATTAGAGGAGTTGAGTATTGGGCATAGCTCGAAAGGCACTCAAGAGTTGGCTAACCTGGCCCTCCGGATAACTGCGTCCGACGTCAGCGTCGTTAGCCCAATGAGGAACAAGGATTGCGACAGCGCCTTGGCTGACAGTAGGATCAAGTTTGGTAGCACCGTTCAAAGCTATGAAGATTATGAGGATCAGGCTGTCTTTGAAACATCTTGACGAACCAGTGTATACGTCAGAAAAGTAATTCCAGGAATCTCTGTTGGCACCGCTATTCATGATAACTGCTCTTTGAACCTGAAGGTTTGAGTATTTGGAAAGTCTATGTAAACACCTTCACACACCTCCGTTTTGTTTTGCCTGGCAGAGAAATGATTGATCAACGTCGTCTTCCCTCCATCCTTGTCGAAGACATTGAAGAACGCTATTTCGGCGCCGGGGCTCTCTGGCAGGTTGTTAGGGATAGCTTGTCCGGCGTATTGTTGAGCGGACACTGACGCCACACATATTGCGATAAAGGAGATGTTCCTCATTGCTCGATGTCGGAAGTCACAGTGCATGGTCATCCACTGGTTCCTTTATAAACCATATGTTGAACGCTGCGCGGTGGAGCTTGTCTGAGATTCTTAAACCCCAATATGTCTTACCGACCGCCGTGATGTCTCAACAGGATGATGCGGCTAGGAGGCGCGGCGCGCGGTCGATGGTAAAGGTGGAAAGAGTCGTCATTAACACGATAATCGAATCTTACGCTAAACAGCAGGGAATGGATCATCTCCGGGGACTTGACGAGCGCCAAAGTCGGCATGTCGAGATCCGTTTCCATTGAAATTGTCAAAACTGCAGGTAGGATCATTCAGAAAGAGTCAAAATTCGAGTGTGCGGTCAAACTCACAACAGGCGATAGAGGCCAGGACTGTCAGACATCATTCTTGCTGAGTTATGGCCAACACCGGGGTAATAGTCCACAGTATCGCCGGAATTCGGCGGGAACCAAGTCATGTAGTTGTAAAAACGTTCGCCACGGTTCGCACTTGATATCGAATTTTTAGCATGTCGAGAGTGAGAAGAAAAGACTCACCCTTCAGCAGCAGGGGCACAGTCTTCTGCATAGTTGCCGAAGTCATTCAAGCCTCGACCGTATGCAACTTCCCGTTGATCATAACGAGCTTTCACACCTGCTCGACCCGTTGATGCAACAAATGCAGCCTCATATTCTATGTCATAGTTGGACAATCCTTGACTCCAGTTGTCTGTAACGGTGCACGTCGTGGACACAGGTCGCGAAGAATTGAACCTGGAAGATCAATTACCATTACTAGTCAAACCGAGGAGAATAAATAGAACGTACCACAAGAATGAGCTGGGGTTTCCAGTCCAATATCTAACAGGTGCTATCCTTCCGCGTCAGTTTTCATACCGACACAGGCTGGATTCAGGACACAAACTTCGTAGGAGTAACGGTTTTCCAACAGCAGCATACCGGTGTACCATTTGCGCCCCCATGCTGTGGCCACCAACGATGATCTGCTTCATGTTGGGGTATTCCAATATGTTGTCAAAATATTGCAAGATTTGATCCAGCGCGTCGAAAGAGGAGACACTTTTCTGAGAGGCGGGGTAAATATTGGTTTGTCCTTCGTACCAACCGGTGCCTATTCATCATCGGTCAGTCCTTCCATGCTATTTGCAGTGTGATAAGGTTTCGTCAGTTACCTCTCCATGCCAATACAGATGTGGTCTATAAGAGGGCATTAATGTCCCGCCCCAGATTACACTTAAAAGAAAGTTCGCATACCGAGACACCACTTGTAACGGGATAGCTACGTCCAGCGTCAGCATCATTGGCCCAGTGTGGTACTAGGATCGCAACGGTGCCTTGGTTGACAGCTGGGTCGATTTTGGTAGCGGCGTTCAAAGCTGAGATTCTGTCAAATACCAGTCTAAATCTAATAGAATATTTCACGAACCATTGTAAACATCGGAAAAATAATTCCACGAATCTCTGTTGGCGCCACTGAGCATAATGACCGCCCTTTGAACCTACAACGAGGCGTTAATATTGGAAGATGATTGTACGCGCAGGGCGCACCTGCGTTTTGTTTTGCCTTGCGCGATTCGGGAAGGAGAAATGATTGATCAACGTCGTCTTCCCTCCGAGTTTATCGTTGACATTAAAGAATGCTATCTCAGCACCAGTGCTCGCTGGCAAAGAGTTGGAAATGGTTTGCCCAGCATATTGTTGGGCAGATACCGCTGCGACGCAGATTGCGATAAACAAGAGGATCTTCATCTTGACCTGATGTTCAACAACAATGGGCACAGTCCAGCTCTTATAGAATATCGGGTATACAGAGGCTGGAACTATTCACGTCTTGTACGGGGTCGCGTGGTCCTTTACTGTGCAGGAAGTGTGGCAACCTGAATTCGTCCGTGTTGAAGCTCAGCAAGACGTGATGAATTAATGAAACGAGGAACACTTACGAGACTTTTTCCAGATGTCGACCGTGAGGCATCAAGGTCGGAGGCCCACAGGGCCCGGCAACTTCTCGGAGACCATGTGGAGGAGTCAGTTCAAGAGACACGAGAACTCAATCTGAGTTAAGAGCTGAACTATTCGTAAAAGGGCGAACAGTCACAGTGTTGTTTCCCCTAGTCAGTTGACAAGAAAAATGCTTCGTATGATCTCGGAGTCATAGAGATGCATGTCCTATCCGAGCCACCGAATGAGCATCCCGATGTCCGTCTTTTTCTCTTATGAACATCGCTGTCATATATCAATGAATTAGAACGTGGATATAAAACTATGCTTACCGCAGGGCAGCACTTTTAGGGAGAGGGAACTAAGATGAAGACACAGTATGCGACATCTGAGCATTGTATAATCTAACAACAGCTTTAGCTAATACCGCAGCTGAATCGGAATGTATAGAGAAACATACGGGTGTTGAACTATTTCCGAGCCCTACAGTACATCAGAACCAGAATCAGAATCAGTAGCATCCATCGATATCCATCCTTCAGTGAGATTTATCATGTCGCGCCTTGTGTTATCAACCGCGGGGAAGTGATTGTTAGATATCCGAGATTCATAGCGCGATGTCCTAGTTCCCGTAGACCATGATCTAGTATGACTAATGTACTGGATCGACAGCTACACGTATCATGTCAAAGGAGGTGAAACGGCGTCAGTCAAAGTTGAAGCAAGGTGCAGCGGGCGGGCAGATTGTAGCGGAACAGCTATCGCTAGTGATAGGTCGGAGCAGTTTACGGATTTGACGGTGTTCAAGATCGACGGCCTGCCCCATTTGAGACGTCAAACATTCAATGATGGCCTACCATCGCCACCTTGACCGCCACGAGGTCTATTTCTACAAACCGATGGCATTGGAATTCGGACGTTCTATCAAAACTGAAGCGTTAGGATAACTTTTGTAGTTATGATAAGGCGTGAACAACTCACTTGGTGCCGAAGCACGTTCCGTTGAATCAAGTTTGCTTAACGTGCGCGACGTTATGAGCCTCGAGGTCCATAGATAGCCCCGACGCCTGAACGTTGATTGATTGAAGTCTGGCTGAGAGCCGAAACTAGATCATGATTCATTCAAAGAGCATTGTCGCATGCTGCCTGGCTCCGTGTATAGACGCAATCCTCAGATGCAGATGATGGTCTAACGCAGCGGTTGAAAGTAACAATGCGCACGTGGAAATGCGGAAATTGATCAAATTACATCATCACAATGTGGCGCCGTTTTATGCGCTCAGAGCAACTGGAGGAAATCACGGGAAGACTAATATCTTCATACTGGTGACTAGAGGCTTTTTGCAGGGATATATATTGAGCATTGGTAAAACATACTGTACAAAGTTAAGTGCAAAATGCCAACACAGCATCCAAGTTCTCAGCTCTTGTGGGGCCGCAAAATTGGAGAAGAGAGGGAGCGTAGTGGATTAAATGTGGCAGTTATGTGTGTGGATCTGGTCAACCACGCTTGAAAGGGGAAAGTAGATTCCTTCGTCCACGTACCGGCTCAGAGAGTAGGTGTGCTGTGAGATTGATTGCAGTGTCAGATATTTACTAGCCTTTTCTTAATGTCAAAAAAGCCCAATATTTATTGGTGCAAAAAGCCTCTACTGTCTTCCTCCGCTAATACTGGTCTTTCCTTCAGTGAATATCGTGAATCGAGCAGTCCTTTGAATCGTTAACACATACACATCCCAGGGTAAATCGTCTAGAGAAGTGCGAAAATTGATACATAAAACTTGAAGCCTAGCTACATAATTCTTTGAATATTGTCAAAACCATTGACCAGAGACTGTTTTACCACCTGAATTCTGGTGGTCCGGAATTTGCCGAACCCTCCTTGCGTTGAGCCATCATGCTCAAATCATGCTTCAATTTGACCAACCGTGAACGACCTTCGTGTTCTTCGTGCGAATGACTTCTACTGTTTTGGGAAGATACCTCTTGCATCCGAGAAGACTCATACACGTTAGTGGACTCTTCCAAGATTCAGCCGTCCGTTGCTGCACGGTTGGAAACTGGATGACAGCGTAATAAATATCAAATCTCCCAACGCAGCGTTTAATCGTGACAGTGTAGCATCGTGAGTGGGATTCGAACGCGAACCTTTCCAACGACTGACCTCATGTGCAGAAGTATCGTTCAGCCTGAGGTTAACCGTCATGGAAACGCTCCTGCTCGGAACATAGGCTAACGTACCCAAGTCTCAAGAGTCTCGTCGCTTGAAGCCCCTTTTGCCTTTGCCCTTATTAGCGTGCTTGTCCAAGCGATCATTCTATTATCCATGCCTTACGGAGGCTTGCAACTATCTGTGAGCAGAGAAACCTGCAATGCCCTTTTACCGATTATCAATCTGCTAGAAACCCTTCGTGCTCGACTTGGAGGACTGCGTGGCTTTCTCTGATGCGCAAAACCATGGTTTTGGAAATGACGGTGTTCCAAGGCCTTGATACGATCTCCAGGTCACGTACTTTGAACTTCAGAAGAAGGCGCAACTTACTATATTATTCAGCTCCTAGGGATAATCATCTAGCAATCAGTAAGCCAAGTCTTTATCAGCGACATAAAATGCGTATTCAGCGACCGGAATGCATATTTATAATGCATTTGCTAACTACTGTATACCATCGAGATGTCTTCTCAAACTACCTCTAAACTCTTCGAGCCCACCCAGATAGGCGATTTCAAGTTACAACATCGTGTTGTGCTAGCTCCCCTTACGAGATTCAAGGCGACCGAGAAGACCCATGTCCCGCACGTGAAGCTTCTCAAGGAGTACTACACTCAGCGTGGATCTGTCCCAGGAACTCTCCTCATTTCCGAGGGCGCTTACGTCGCACAACGAGGCGGTGGTCATACGCATGCTCCAGGCTTGTGGTCGGACGAACAACTAGCTGCCTGGAAAGAGGTTAATCCATTCGTTTATCTATCTTAGTATGCCCGGTATCTGACATGCTTGACAGGTTACAGACGCTGTGCATAAAAATGGCAGTGTTTTCTTTACCCAACTATGGGCCATGGGGCGCGCAGCGGAGGTTGACGTACTTCTCACTGAAGACCCGAACTTCCCATATGCTTCTGCGTCCCCAATCAAACTGCGCGACAGAGCGGAAACTCCGCGGGCTCTCACCGTTGGAGAAATCAAGGAATACGTTCAGCTATACGTTCAGGCCGCCAAGAACGCGGTGGGAAAGGCGGGATTTGACGGTGAACCTCCGTTACTTGATGGAGTCCCAGAAAATCATGCTAAAATTTGCTCTGACAGGCGTCGAGATCCACTGCGCTAATGGTTACCTCCTTGATCAATTCATTCAAGATGTCTCCAACCAGCGTGACGATGAGTACGGTGGTAGCCTCGAGAACCGGGCTCGTTTTCCTCTTGAGGTTATTGACGGTATCGTTGAAGCCATCGGCGCTGGGAGGGTCGGTGTTCGCTTCAGCCCGTGGGCACAATTCTTGGGTAACTGCCTCGTTGCCAAAGGTTCAAGCAACTTAATTGAGTTCTTCTTTTCTTACTAGATATGCGCATGGAGGATCCTAGGCCAACCTTTTCTTACTTCGTCTCTCAGCTCAAGGAGAGACATCCGGATTTGGCGTACATCCATCTGGTCGAGCCTCGCATTGACGGAGCTCAAACGCGAGACACGCCAACTCCAAGTGATTGGTCCAACGGCTTTTTGCGCGACATATGGGCACCCAGGCCGGTGATATCTGCGGGTGCATACGCACGGGAAAGCGCCATCGAGACAGCAGATAAAAAGGGCGACCTTATCGCCTTTGGGAGGTATTACATATCGAATGTGAGGGCTTCGTGTCATTCAAAAAACTAATCTCATCTCATTACAGCCCGATCTGCCTTTGCGTTTGAAGAAGAACATCCCTCTGACTCCGTATGATCGCGCCACATATTACATCAAAGGTGACCATTCTGAAGGATACAGTGACTATCCTATTGAACTGGATGCATCTACTTGGTGAAATTTGTGTCTGTCTTAAGTGTACAATCGTAATGTAGTTTGTGGGGAAATTCTACTCGAGAAGAAGATATCTACGAATACTGGCCACGAACCAGCGATGCCAAAGAATGAATAGGTAGGTATATGAAGCTAATTAAATACCTATAAGGTGGATGTGTGCGCAAATAATTTAGGATGTGTTTGAAAAATTGAGGTCAAAATATCCCTGCTCCTTCGACCGGGGGATGTTAGACTCGGGGCGGGCCATCACGTTCTTCTCTTGTAGTTTGATACTGGGCTGGTGTACATTCTGGTGATTGCGAGCGAGAGGAGTTGAAGGAATGGCCAATACGTCTGCGGTGGTATGGCTTGGGCTGTTTTCCCAGGTTGATGTAGTAGACACTGGTATGGTGTCTTGCAGCCATCGCTCGTCGTCATCCGATGGTGCCTCGGTGGGTGGCACGGTGCGTTTAAAGATGCTATATGGCGAGTGAAGGAGTGGTGATTCGCGTAATGATGGTGGTACACGCAGCGAGGCAGTTGTTGATTTTAGTGAATGTGAGCGCGCCATATCGCTATGTGAAGAATGGGAAGACTGGCTGGCTTCAGATGTGGACGACGGAGCTGAAGAGGACGGAGAATGAGGCATGTTAGAATAAAACGAGTGTGGGTGGGAGAGTGAGGGTTTGGAACAGGATGAATAGAAGAAGAGCCTCGGCGAGGATTATATACCGGCGCCCACAATTTGAATATCGGGGGTTGTCCTGGGTTGTCGAAGAAAATGTTTAGGGGGTGTTACGGATGTCAAGAACGTTCTTGCGCACATTACAAACCATTCTCCAACAAGTACAGTAGTCAAAACTGGGTATCGAAGTGACGGACTGCAGAGTATGACCCCAAAAGTAGGTGGGGGAAGGAATAGCCAGTGGGGGAGCCGAGGTGTAAAAGAATTTTCGTCGGTCTGGCTTGGTGATCCTTGTATCCACTCCACCGTTGGAGCGTTTGAAGATTCTGAAGATGGGCGGAATGAATTTCGGAAGCATTTCAAGATTAGATTGCGAACATACACCAGCAAACTCTAGGCCTTCCATTTAGACACCAATCGTAGCTTGAGCGATCGTGCATTTCTACCTTTCAGTATGCGCTACAACACAAGTCATTACGGGACCTGAGAAATGCACAGAGGCTCATGATAATACATACCCTTATGCTAACCGTCGAGTGTAGCGCGGCCGCTTGATATTGAGGGCCTTAACAATGATGTGAGTATATAATTCTTGGTGAACGGGTTTCCTATTTGACAGTTCAGAGCGAGAAATGCTCTAGCGTCGCCAGAGAGGACGAAAAGGACGGAAGGCAGGCGTGGTCAACGAGAAGAAAACCAACGATGATGATGATGCATATGGCAGGATGATGCTGACATGCATCACGGTTCACACGGTGAGGCTTCCTTCACCTTTTCCAACCATTCACACGAATTTCTGCTCTTGACCGACGAGAACGTGCTCACAGTCGTCTGACGCGTCTTTTTGATATTTCATAGCTGCTGGACACTGAGAGGTACGTGTTAAGCAACTATGTGCGATGTGAAATTATCACTGAACTGACGACGTAGAACACAATTACACCGTTTAATTTCCTTCCTGCCATGAGCAGCAATATGTCGACGACGTCGAGCAGGTCTCCCATGAAATCGACGGGCGGCCCATCCGTTAAAGGCGCGTTGAAATCGCCCGGTGTCAAGCGCGTGTCGACGTCGAGCATTCCCGCCTTGTCGTCGAGTTCCGTGTCGGGCAGACGGACGTCTGCGCCTCCTGGACAACTCTTTCCCAGGTCGTCTGGTCCAGCGTCGACGTCGTTAGTCACATCGCCTGTGCCAAACGGTGGTACGCGTACCATGTCAACAAGTGGCGCAGTGCCGCGCCCTAGAGCCACTCCTTCCATTGTTTCGACGAGACGGTCTCTTGTACGAACCGCATCTCTACACTCTCCTTTTTCATCTACGACGGCGTCGTCGATATCAGCGCTACCAAGAACGCCCAGTAAAACCAAGGCGCCCAACGATGCTTCAACGTCGACTACAACACCGTCCAAAGTTAGGACACCTCCCTCGCATTCTAAACCAGCCCTATCCACCAAAACTTCCTCTCCCTCTATCAAATTTACATCTGCCACGCCGAACGGCTCTCCCGCTCGGGGAATACAAATGCGTAGACCAACTACGCCGAAAGCGACACCACCCAAGGCTAGTCCTCACAGTACCCCAAAGTCCCGCGCGGCTTCTGGTAATTCTCCAATCCAAGAACAACCTCGATTACTCTCCGAATCCCCTGCTATGCTGCGAGCCATGAACTCTGGAAATGACTTCGGAAGTCCCGAAAACCACTTCTTTTCCGCCCCTTCCATGATACCTTCCGTCTGGGGTGGAGATGACGAAATGAGTCTAGAAATGATCACAGAAGACGGCGACGAAAATGGAGAAGGCGACGAGGAGATTGGCGCGTTGTTAAGCCAAGTATCATCCCTTCACTCCAAGAAAATCACGTCGTACAAACGACTTCTGGAGCGCGCTCAACTTTCTTCTGCTGCCCAACTACATGCACTCCAAGCAGAGGTCCAGTTGCTGCGACAGCAGCTGCGTAACTCGAATGGCAACGTCAACCCAAACAGCGCACCTCTATTGAGCACCGATGGATTGTGCCGGAAATGCGGGAAGAAGAAGGGATACTGGAGTGGGTTTAGAGGCTTCGACGATGATGACGAAGAGGATGGCCAGGAGGACGGCGATTTGGCCTCAATTCTGAAGGGAGTAACTGGCAGGTACGACTTCGACGAGCGTGCAGTTAGGAAAATTGTCAGGCGGATGGGCAAGGATAACCGCAAGAGATTGTAAGTCGTTCTTGCTAACAACAGTATGTTTCTAACCAGTTTGATAGAATTGACATTATATTGGGAGCTTGCCATCCCGCCGATATCCGACTTCAGATCCTGCTCCTAGAACGCTATCTCAAGTCGACGTACGACATAGTCGGAAATCTCGTTCCCAACCTTGCTCTGGAAATCATGAAGAACTTCAGCGTGTCGCAAATGCTGTCTTTTGCCACTGTTAGCAAGAAGTGGCATTCAGCGATCCACGATCCCGTTGTCTGGAGATACCACTGTCTTCGTGTCACTGCAACGGACCCCGTCCCTCTCAAATGGCCTGAACAGGACGAGGGGTGGTTCCCCCTGTACAAGTCACTACATCATTTGCACTCAAACCTCGCCAACGCCCTTCCACAATCGCTGCTGTTCCTGAATGGACATACCAACTTTGTTACAGTGTTGATGTTGAGAGGACGGCGACTAGTCAGCGGGAGTTATGACGAGACAATTAGGTTTTGGGAGTTACCAGAGAGAGGTATTGGGGTTGGTATGAATGCTGCTGCAATGAGTGGCGAGTCTGGCAAGATTAGTGGAGCCGGTGAGTGGTATCTTCGTGACTTGGAACATGTGCTAAAATTCTGTGTAGGTCTCGCTGAGTGCAAGAAAGTGTTGAAGGTCGGGAAGGTCGTCAGCTGTTTAGATTGGCTAATTGAAGAAGGTGAGAAACAACGACATTTCATGAACCAGCGCTGATCTTACTCCACCAGAGGTTTTCGTTGTTGGGTTCCACGATGTTGGGTAAATCTGCTTTCTGCCATTCCCGCGGTAGGCTGACTCTAATATAGACGGGTGCATCTCTTCTCGTCGTTGACGTACACTCCTCTGCAACAGCTGGCAGGGCATCTGAACGGTATCAGAGCTGTCGCCCTAAGCTCGAAGAACTTGGTATCCGCCGGTGCAGACAAGGCACTGGTATGTTGGGACTGGCGCGCTGGAACCAAGATTGTCAGATTCGGTCAACAGACGACGATCAACATTGGTGTACAGATCATCGCTGGATCTTCCCCCAGTGAAGGCGAGCGTGTGGTCAGCGTGACGATTGATGGAGTGGTTCGCGTATTCAGTATTCGTAAGTGTCACTTTTCTTACCTGCTAGTGTCTCATTGTCGGGTTAAGTTCGCAGAGAGATGATGTCGCAATTCAAGCTGTCCGATCTGGGAGGGTTGAACCCGACGTTGAACTCCAAATTATACAATGTCGGTGCACCAAATAACATGCTACAGTGAGCTTCCCCTGCCAATGTTGGAACGCTAATTTGACACCTGATATTTAGATGGTTTGCTGCAAAAGGAACACATATGACTGTATGGTTACCGTCTTATTCTCTATCATCTGGCTGACTGTGTACAGTGTGCCACAAAATCGCTCATCATGCACCTAAAGTGGCAAGAGGAATCAGACGATGTCGACGGCAAGGCGGGATCCCTATCTGCCAAAGATTCAGAGCCTCCTACACCACTAGTCTCCTCTCCTACGTCGCTATCTGGCTCCCAGTCACCATCCGTTCCGAGGAACAGGACAATTTCGTCTCTTGCACGGTCCACTTCTGCAGTTCCTCGGTCTGGTTCCTCCATGTCCATGAATTCGTCCTCCTCTAGGCGCCCGTCGCTCATGTCAAGCATGTCAAGCACTGGTAACAAGAGCAGACTCAGCTTGAGCACTACTTCCTCAAGGGGACCCACGACGCCTATCAGCCCATCATCCACCAGAATTGGAACTCCAGTTGGGGGACAAGCCTCATCTGTACCAGGCGATGACTTGTTTGCTATACGCTTTGGAAGAGCAGCTATTTTGACTGCGCCTCCCAAATTGATAGCGATGGTGGAGACACCTGATGTTGCGATGGGCGCCGTGGATCCTAGGAAGAAAAGAGTTGTTACCGCGACGCGGTTCAGCTCGAGGACAGGCGCTGACAGAAGGGTAGGTCAAAGACTCTTGCACCTTTCGCCTTAATTGACTATATTCTATTAGATTTTCATGTCCATACACGAGGATAAAGAAGTGCCCCATGATGTTGACGATATGGATGCGGACCTCGAGCTCATTGTACCCAAAGCCAAAGTGCCAGAGGTGGACATTGATACTGAAGTGACTCCAGTGACTGGTGCTTGGGAGGCATTGGCAAAGGCGGATAGTGTAAGTGGCGAGAAGGTAAAGGGATTACTTGGACAGCTGCCAGCCAAGTTCCAGGGCTTGGCGATGCCTGAGAAGAATCCGATGTCGATGCAGTTGAGTCATGAGGAAGTCGTCGTTGGGTGCGCGGATGGGACGATCTAGTGAGTTGTTCGAATTCGTAGTGTTATTGGTTGGCTGACACAAATTAGTGTGATGAACTTCGTGGGTTACGAATACCAGAAACCGCGTACCAAGAGGCTGGAGCTGGATGGAGCTGATACTGAATCTGACAGTAGTTCAGAATAGGCTTGACTATCTGTACCTTTAAGCTACAATCTTGTCTTTAATGTGTGCATCACTATTCCCGTTGGATACATATAATTATGACATTTGGACCTATGAGGACCTATAATCATTGTTGATCGTTGACCATCATGAGTACGCCTAGACCTGCGACCAACTTGCCTCCAACGCTACTTTCTGCTATTCAGGATATCCAGAGTCGCGGTTTGATTTCTCATGCGACCCATCCATTCGCGTCGTCGGCTGGTCCATCTTCAAATGCGCTGCAGGACATCATTGAAGCGACAAATCAGCTCCTCCAATCCCTCAGCGTCTATGAAACCTCCAACTTTGGCAATGCAAAACTCATCTCACGACTAAGAGAGCACTCCAGCATCTCCCACTCTCTACATCAGGTCAGAACTAGTCCTACATTCTCAAAGTGAGCTAACCGTGACATTGCCAGTCAGATCTCAACATTCGACAGACTGTCGACATCCTGAAAAAGCAGTCCGGCCCAAAATACGGCGAAGACATCCCTCTGGACCGCGTAGCGTTGATTGAATGGTGTATCTCGCGTTTCGAGCACTGGGGCACGTCTGTGGGTATGGAGACATTCAAGGACGAAGGCCGCGAGGGCGTCATCAGCCTTGTCTTGGGCGGAAAAGTCCTCGTTGTGGATATCGATTTCCTTGTGGATCGTATGGACCCAGAAAAACCGACCATCCAGATCTCCAACGTTAAAACTTCATACGCGATACCAGGCGCGGAAAACACGGAAGGGTCGACGTCTTTGGATGCATTTCTCCTCCATAGCATGCAGGCTTTTTGTGCGCAAGTCCAGTTGCCAGAGGACGAGTTGGATCCACTAGAAGCCGCAAGGCTTGGCCTTATTATAAACAGCCATCTCGACTATCTCGTTATTCTGGATCGGTTTGCAGAGAGAAAGAATGATGGTGGCCTCCGGTGGTTTGTCGACGTGGACCAGTTGTGTCATGTTGTCGAGGAATTTGCGAGCTCTGAAGCGCAGGCTATTGCATTGTGGGTTTCCTTCAATAGCACGTTCTCACCATCTAACTCCTACACAGATCTTTGAAGCAAGAAAGGGCACCTTTGGACATCTTTTTGCTGCGTGCACATACCCTACCGCTACCTTACCTCAAGTTTCCTTCCATTTCGTTCTTGGTGTACCTTTCCCCAGCCGCCTATCTCCAGCTCTTACGAGGACGATCTACGACAGAATATTCTCCACCTGCAGCTCACCTACCTCTTCTCGACGTACCGTTTCCGGATATCAGGAAACATCTTTCTCGACGCCCAAAAGGAGCTACTATAGCATGCCTTACTCTCTCCGACCACTCTGACGTGCACTCATTTGCAGCAGTGTCTATGCCCACGGTCACGACCCGACCAGCATTTCCCCTCGTCCCACAAGGCTCAGAGCTGGAACACACATTTCCTCAGACCTTAGATTCAGATTCAGCATCACTCTACGAGAAGCCTTCGTGGCTGCTAGATTTCACGGATGGTGGCCTGCTCCCTGGAGTAGTGGTCAGCCAATCGAGAATGCGTGATATTGAAGTGGTCGTTAATCCACTCAGTAGTCTGGGCATGGATTTAATGAACACGGACATATCGTTCGGCTCAGGGAGTTGGGTCGACCTACTTGTATGTACTTTACCCCTTCGTTACTGTTGTCTGAACTTTCGCATTAGCTCAACCCGTCTAGCGCGGCTTCCCCAGAACGGTATACAGCGGTGCATGTAAGAAGATGTCCTTTCAAAGCAACCGTTATCTAACGTCTTGAAGCGCTCCCCGTCTTCAGCGTATCCCCCACTACAATTACGTTTGACCGCTCCTGAAGAGCCTGGGTTCGTCCTCGAGAAGGTACCAGTCCACAGCATCAAAGAAGTCTGGGGTGTCCTCGAGGTACTACATGTCATGTTACACATCCTTTACCACCCCTTGACTCTCGACAGATCGTGCGTGAACAGTGTTGGGTTAACGAAATCCTTCTGGGTTGTGATTGGACGACGGATGGCCTGAAGTCGGATGCAGACGTCCCAGCCGATGATACGGAAGCAACTGAAGCTGATCTCGAGGCAGTTCTGAATGGCACCAACATTCCTCGAAAGATACCCGTCAACGTCTTCCTCCCATCAAACAACTCGGACACATCATTTGAGAGGAACAGCGAGATTGACGTCCATATGCATCGTCCCAAAATTGTCATGGTGGCACCTGAACGCTCTCCGATATCTGGGTCAGTCAGCATTGTGGTCACGTATGATGAGACCAAAGCCAAAGGAGTCAATGTGCAAGTGACGGGCGCTATGGGTGTGGATCTGCCGCAGGATGTGCTGGAAGAGGTCTGCAGGCGAGGAGGTACCTTGGGTTTGGCTGGTCGTATCTGGGCAAGCGCGCCGGCTCCTTGACCACAGTAAATTCGTTAGTGGCGTAATCATATAAATATCGGTGGGATATGCATTTGTGTTTGTACTGTATAGTAGTACTTGAAATGGTTAATGAGCTTAGCGTCCAATGCTGTTGATCTGCCATTCAGGCTTGAGCGATATCCAAGCGTTCCCATCTTTTCCACCGAGTTCAACAACACCTTCGTGAACAGCCAAATTGACATAAGGACCAAATTTGTCAACGTTTGCCTTTTTGTAGACGAGATGGTCTGTCTTGAATAACTCCAATCCAATCACAGACCGCAAAGGTCGCAGTATGCCCTTCCCTCTGTACTCGTTTAAAACGTCAACGAGGATGCGGAAACGCTGGGGAACTGGACGCTCTGTTCTCTTGATGACTTTGCGGGGAGGAGTCAAAGGAGGAGGCGCTGCTTCCCACTCCTGGTGTGGAGGAGACCACTCAGGATTTGGGTAAGTTTCAGAGACCGGCCAAACACCGGTTGGAGATCCTGATGACCATGATTCGTCACGCGTTGTGAAAGGAGTTGGAGTATCACTTGGTACGACAGAATTGACTCTAATCTCACCAGAGCTCGGATCACTATGGTGCACCGTGGCCGTCGTGCTTGAATTCATAAACGGAATGGGCTGAACCAAATGTAATGGCCTTGGACAAGCGAACTCCTTTGGGACAAATCTATCCCAATCCAGAGTAAATGATGCATGGGCAGTCAAACTTGGGTGTGGCGTAGGACATAAGGGTGATATCACGATGAGCTCGTACCCTCTGAGACGAAGTGTGGATATCGCGTAGGAAAAATCACGATCTCCGGTGATTAGTGCGATTGTTGTGGTGTTTGGGTTCCCTTCTAGCGCGTAGAGAAGTAGGTCGACTGTGGCGCCACATTGAGTGTCTTGAACATTGCATATTCTACAATTGGCACTTACCTAGTATCATTTGATCGGCAACATTCTTACGCCCATTATGAGGTGTGTCAATCAGTGTTACACCTGATAACTGTAGCTCAGAGCGCAGGCGGATTCCTCGCTGGAGCGTCGTGCACTGTTCAGAGACGTCCATATACGCTTTGAGCGATTTTATCGGCCCGTATTCTTGTAGAGACTTGCGTATATTGGCAACAACAGAATACCCTGATAACTCGGCAGGAATCTGGCAATTCTCTACGCGAGTGCCAATGTTAGTCAATTTGACGGCATTGGGATAATATATAGTCGAAATTAACTTTGAAAATGTGGCTTACCATAGTCCCAGAATATGCCTACAGTTTTGGACCTTGTTTCCATGGTGTGTCCAGATTAAACGGGTATGGGTGTTTAATAGCTTGGGGGTGAAAAGACAAGCCTCCTTTCAACCACGCGCTTTCAGCATTCCACAATAGTCGGTACTGCGGGCATTGGATATTGAATGATCAACCTCAAGCTTCGTTTGAGCTTCGAGCTCCACCTGATTGCAGGTTTAGACAGTACATAACCCCCGACCGAACTCGGAAACCGCTTGAGATTAGCAGACTGTCGAACAGATAAAAATACAAGATAAGTATGCTTGCGTAATTTACAATTGCTGGATCTGAAAGAAAAAGTCTACTTTTGTGCGCTGGCATCACTTCTCCACAACTCTACAATCTCATCCAGCGACCTCACAGACCAACCCGCCGCAAGGTTAGTCGTCATTCTCGAGCCCGTGGAGTGCAGGACTTCCGTGATGGCTTTATCAAGCGAAGCAGAGTCCATTGTACCTCCCGGTGGCGTTCCGGGAAAACATTGAGAGAACGCATCGCGCGCAAGCGTCTTTAGGATACCCAGTAATGTCGAAACCGGGACATTATTCCGCAACATATACCACGCAAGCCGACCTGCATCATCCTCTCCCAGAACCACATCCTCTCCAGAGGTATATTTGCCCAAGATCGACAAGAAATCTGTCTTGGTTCGCTCCTCGTCAAGACGCTGATCCAAAGAGAACATCGCTGCGGTGACCGTGCTCTCTCGAACCAAAGGCGTCCGATGGTTGTTCTCCGAGATCCCACTGAACCTTCGCTCGAAGACTTGGCGATAGAAATCCCCAACGAAACGCATATCATACAACCGCATATGGAAGTATGGATCCTGCATCTTCATGGTTCGATACATGAAAAGCGTAAGATGAGACTGCAATGATTGTTGTTTGGATTGCAGGATGGAGTCGTAGAGCGCAGCGTGACAATAGTTGAAGAACACCCGCTCCGTGTTGGTATCCTCCTCCATCGCCCCGAAATGGTCCGCGAAGGCAAGATAAATGGGGTCGTTGGAAAAGGATGTTATGAACTCTGATAAATCACTCGCGGGGTGCGTCTTCGTGTCGACAAGTTGTGGGTAGTCCAGTATGGCGGCCTCTCCAACTGACGATCGAGAGCGTACAAAGAGGCTTCGACTGCCGCGAGGATCTTCTGTGTAGCTGAGGAAGGCTGTCCGTCGCTTAACGAAGAGCGTTTGACTACGGATGAAAGCAATCCGATGTTCCTTGACTTTTTCCACGTCTAGTTGGAACGCCCAATATCGCGGCGTGTCAATGCGGATAGATGTGATGTTGTTAATCTCCGGAGTGAGGGTGGGAGAGATGAGCTGTGTTGTCCGAATTTCCTTCCCTTCTCGAACCGACAACTTCAAGGGCAGATAAACCACATCCTTCGTTTCAACGTCACGGGCAACAAGACAGCGAGGTTCAACCGCAAGAACCCAAAGGTGTTGCAATGCCTGAAGATAGACTTTGTTGTCGCCAGATGTTTGGGCGTACCGAGGGAAGAATGCGATGACCATACTTGCGATGGCGGAATCGGAGGTACCGAGAGTAAAGCGCCCACCCCCAAGGAAGAGCATACCAATAGCTTGATATGTCGCCACATGTATGCCGTACTTGTGAGTCGGATGGTACATCGTCTGGTTGAACATCCCGTACGCATATCGCAAACGTCGGAAAGTTGTTATTTCTCCCGTTCCCGCCATGACCAAGCTGAGGGAAACAGATAGCAGGTTCAGACCGTCACGAACAGTGGAGCGTTTGATACGGAGGTCGTATGTTGGCCCTACATGGAAGTTAAGAGGAGAGTAACATATCACTGAATTCATACCGTTGGTATATATGAGCCTAGTAAACAGATCATAATGTCGAATGATCAGTTTGTACGCTTCCTGACGCGCAGTCCCTGCATACTTCAACCCGACCACAAAGCAAGAACCAGCGATGATGTTATGATATGCCAGGTCTAGCGCATCGTCGACAGGCGTCCCATGCTTCGCTTTCAAGTCGAATGCCGTCCGAATCGTAAGCGGAATCTGGCCTTCCAGCCATTCCGTAGTCGGGGCCACCGAACTCCACATGATCAGGGCCCTGGCAATTACTCTGCCCAAGAGGAAACTAGGTTGAACGCCATTCAAGCCCAGAACGGTATCCGGGAGTTTGAGGATGTCAGCTATGTCCTGTCTGTCCGTCCGGAGGTACATCAGCCCCAACGCGATGGTGGCAGCCGGACTCGTTAAAGTCGTGTCGAACGTCGGTCGTTTGTTCGGGTTTATTTGATTCGGTAACTCCCCGTGGATAAGAACAGTCAAGCGATCCACCACGTCTGTGTCGGCTGGTATCGAGCTCCCTCTCCCAAGCATGATCATTCCAAAGCCCATCGCCGCTGAAATCACGTAGGTTTCGCGGTATTCGCTGTGTAGGTTGGCTTCGAAGAGGTCCTTCCGGCTGATTTCCCTCAGGCAGACATCTGCATAACGTCGATGCTTGGTCCCCATATACAGCAAACCCATCCCAATAAGACCAGCGGACTGGGTCATCAGGCTGATGTTAAGGTCTACTGACGGCGTCGGGAGAAGGGCTGGCGTATGCACGGCCAGCAGCTTGGTGACTTTGCGGTTCCCTGTGCCAACATTAGCCGCCGCCAGGCCCAGAAGCACTCCGATGCTGGTCAGATCATGCTTGGGCGTTAGGTATTGGAAAGTGTTCCATGCCACCATCCGCTTCAGATGCCCGCTCAATCCCAACCCGAACAGGAATCCGGCGTGCGCAGCAGAAAGCTCTCCAGGTTTGTTGAATGAGATCCAGGAGGCCTCTACGCCCTCCGCATACGGCGATATGCGCAAGCCAGCAGCGACACCGTTGTGAAATTCGCCCCACGTTATGGCCTCATTGCTGAGGTGTTTCATGTCGAGGTTGACGAGAATATTGTGAGGGTGTATCCGTATGCTATAACACATTTGTGGTATCGCATAAGACTGCCGGTTGACACGTGAAACAGCGCCGTAAGACAACATGGCACGACCATGAGTTAGCGCGATCGTGCGCTCAGCGACACGTACAGCTTGATGCTGGTACTCCTTGGTGAGCTCTATCTCACTCCTGCAAAAAACCGTGAGACAAAGCCAGAATTAGAAAAAAGCGACATACATTTGTTCAGGTCTATCCGTAGCCATCGGTCGATATGTCCGAATACCAGAAGTGCTGAGCATCCCTAGAACGTCTTCGAATCGTCTGTCGATTCCAAAACGAATGTCAGAGAAATCATCGTGCTCAAGTTCAACACCTGTCACACGTCCTATCTCCCCTGCAGCTTGGACGTTTGCGTCGGAGATTATAGTGCTAATAGCAAGACGACGATTTTTGGCACCCTAATCACAAGTCAGACGCGGTGATTGGAAGGCAGCTAAGCTAACTCACTATGAATTCCTTCATGCCTTTATAGCCATCCCTCGGTATGACGTTGGACTTCTGGGTGGTACTGGCAGCAACATCCTCTCTCCCGATAGCACGGTATAGGCGAGCGGGCCAACTCATTGGCGCAACCAACTGGCAAGTCCTAATTGACTCGCGCACAGGCGCCGCGATGCCCAGCGGCAGCATGTCCAACGTTGACATGATTTGCTCTCCCTCCCCAAAAATCATGGGCACTGCATTCTCTGCCCGCTTCTGGGTGGAAGTTACAGTCGTGTCGGACATCGCCTGGTACACGTCTATGAGGTATTTGAGCTCATTTAATGGATCGGACTGCCCAAAGGCATACGATGGCGTCATGTCGAACTGGCTTCCGAGGGTGGCAAGTGAGAAATTCGGTATGTCCCATTCTGGATTAGCGATACGACCGTAAAGAATAGCACTGGCATCCGGTGGCCAGATTGAAATGCGGTCATCCAAGAAAGGGACATCCGAGACCTGGGAACTGGGCCAAACGATGGATGGACAAGCGGAGGGACATAATCGTCGCCAGTAATCCGCCCATTCTGGTCGCACGAATGCAGCCAAGTGACATATGACGGGAACTAGTTTTCGAATGTCCTTGTAGCGATGGGTGGCCAATCGGTAGTTCTCAGCAAGCATGTGCAATCCATAAAAAATTGGAGTTAAAAGTGGTTGCGGTGTGCGCGTCGTGCGGCGAGGTGTCCAGTCAGACGCCGAGGGTGGTGTAGTTGGCAGTTTGAGTCCACCTAGTTTGAACGAGCTTTCCGAAGAAAATCGGAAATGGGACGGAGAGCTGGTAAGACGATTGAACGATGAAAGAGTAGATGGCTCTGGCGCAGGAGGTTCGACTGCACAGACAGTATATAGAGCTCGAGTAAAGCAGGTGAATTCGACGTCATCAGAGGATCGGAAGCCGTGCTCGGACCATAACGAGAGGAAAGAATGAGTTAAAGCAATGTAAACATCTTCTGTCATGCAAAGAGCAAGGATATGAAGGGTGTCTTGAGTAAGAGGTGTTCTTGGGAACATCGCGAGGGATAACGAGGACCATTCGTTGAGCTGAAAAAAGACGCCGCTCTTCTCACAGCAAACACGATTTGGCCTGGCCTCCGCCACTGTATGCGCCAGCTCAGCACCGGCGGGTACGTCGATGACTGTCATCAATGGCATCGCTAGAGTATTCAGAGTGAGCAGTGACGTCTTGCCGTAAGGAGACACTACGAGAAGGTCGTCGATGGTGCGCCGTGTGGCACGAACAGCAGCGATGGATCGAGCAGGCACCTCTGAATATGTGCGGACTGTGAAGGCGTGGTTCTCAGTTGTAACAACGCGGAACAATAGTGCCTTTTGCATGTGTACGCAGAGTACGGCAAGCGTAATGGAATCCGCGGTCCCATCCCATCTGTGATCGTAGAGTGCAGCTGTCGCCAGCTCGCAATTCTCAGCGCTGGAGAATGATGAATAAGAGCACAACCGGAGGGGAAACTCACTCACTCTTGGCGTGAGATGGGAGCCTCGTATAATTTTTGTGCCCAAAAGGAAGTCTTCATACGGCCATGTTCCACAGGAAGGTAAGACGTGTCGTCGTCCATTTTCATGCGGTCCAGGCTATCGCTGAGCGAGTTGCGTCTTTGCTTGAATGGTTCAGCAGTGTCGCTGAGCGAAGGGAGCTCCTTCGGTATGAGGGACTGAAGAGACTTAGTTCCAGTCAGTGCTGGTGGCATCTCTGGGAACGCTGACAGCGGAAGAAGCTCGTTGAAAGGTTCGCTGGTTTTCATGTCGCGTGAAGATATAGATTGGCGTTTACGAGCGCGTTCCCGGATGCGTTCTCGCGGGAGTGGTTGAGGAGCAGAATTTTGCGGAATATGCTGGTACCGCCAGATCGTCATGCGCGCTTCTTCTACGTGAAAGGTGACAAAGAGGCGATACGACTCGGCCTGGGAAACCCAAATGACCCATTCGTCGTATGGAATAGTGGGGAGAGTAGAGTGGGATCGTTCGTCTTCATCCACCAACCGGGGAGGCAGTCCTGCGATGCCGGACGTCACACCGAGGGCTGATATCTCTCCAAGAGGGGACGAAAGGGTGTATATGGTGGGTAACACGGGGTCCTCCTCGTCGGCATCGACAGTCTCGTACGGGTCCACGGAACGTTGGATGAGGACGCCGATAGGTGACATGGGCCAGGCCTGGCGAACGACAAAGGGTACAGAGAATGTGAATGACGTGCCGTTATTCATGAAAGCCATTCCGATGCGTCTCAGGAAGATGAAGACGGTGAGGACGTTGACCTGCGTTTCATTGTACCCGGACGGTTTCTCCGATTCTCTGAAAGGTCCAAACGATGTTTTTTCCGGTTCGGTAGGGGCAGATGTTGCGGGAAACATGTAGTCATGGCTGCCGAGGTCCGCTGTGGGAGTGACATGCTGCAATTGACCGATACAGGCGTATTCAACCTTTTGCTTCTCGAGAGAAAAATCCCATTGCCTCTTGAGTAAGCCTCCGACGGTCAAGATGACACGAGTGTCATTCCATCTCAGATGACTGTCACCGAGTCTGAATGAGTTGACTTTGGCGTCGTCTGACGTTGGCGCGCCTCTGAGTGCCTCTCGGATCTCTTTGAGTAGGTCGCTGTCGTCGGGCGACGCTGGCGACGCGTCCGTGTTCTTGTTGAGGAAATCGCTAGCATACGGTCCCGAAGAGCGTTGAAGATGGACGCTAACGGGAGGCAGCGCCATTGTGCATGTCACAGTCAAGAGGCAAGAGGCGTGGTCGGCACGTGACATTGATAAAGCGCACTCGGCGACGGAACAGCCTCTCAAACTTTTACGACGACGACGACTGGCAGCGCGGCGCGGCTGCACGACGAATAACGACAACTTTCTTAATGTCCTTTGCTCCAAAGTCGACACCGCTCGTGGCGTCAGGCCATACTCGTCCAGTCACCCATCTTTCATTTTCTGCCCTCCAGGACGACCGTTCATACTTGCTCATCTCTAGCTGCAAAGATGGCAATCCGATGCTCAGAGAGTGGACTGGAGACTGGATTGGCACCTTTCTAGGCCATAAAGGTGCAGTCTGGAGCACAAAACTCTCCCCCGATGCCTCACGAGCTGCCTCGGGAAGCGCCGATTTCACGGCGTACGTCCTCCACGCGTATCGTTTTATAATCGCTTTTCTTATTATTTTCTCCTTGAACAGCAAGGTATGGGACACGTATTCAGGAAATCCTCTCCATTCTTTTCCCCACAACCACATCGTACGGAGTGTCGCCTTGTCGCCCACATCAACCCATCTCCTCACTGGTGGCCAAGAAAAGAAAGTTAGAATGTTTGACCTCGGTAGACCTGATGCAGATCCCGACTATCTTACGGAATCGGGTGTCTTGTCGCACGATGGGACTGTCAAGAGTGTTGTTTGGGTCGGTGACCATACTGGTGTTACCGCGGGAGAAGATGGCCTTGTCAAGTGCGTGTTCGCGTCTCTCTATACGACTATTGCTGTCTTAACATTTCAACAGATGGTGGGATCTACGCACGCGAACCCTCACAAATTCCATGAACTTTTCCAAACCAATCACCTCTATGGAATTATCCACTCAGACTGGACGGCTCGTCGTGACCTCTGGCAATACCGTGGCGTTTGTGCCTGCGCTCCCAAATAGCAATGGGCAGACCCACAGTCTCAATCTATCCTACACTCCGTCGTCGGCGACCATTCATCCAATTCTGCAAGATCGATTTGTTACGGGTAACACAGGGGATGAATGGGTCCGTGTCCATAGTATGGATGGCGAGGAACGTGAGATATTGAAAGGCCACCATGGTTCCGTGCATTGCGTCGAGTTTAGTCCTGACGGTGAAATGTTTGCTAGTGGCAGTGGTACGTGATGTTACATTCTTTTCGCTCCCTTGAACTGACTTCGTTCCATAGAGGACGGTACGACGAGTGATTCCATCCCTGTTTCTAGCGCTGATCGTTGTCTAGGTACCATTCGACTGTGGCAAACGACGCCTGGAAAGAGCTATGGATTATGGCAAGGGCAGGGCTAGAACGAGTATCCGACTGGTTGTATGGGAGCTATACTGTACTGTATGAAATACTCTATTCAAAGATTCTCTATACCATTACGTACACATGTCGTCAAGCCGCAAGCCCGTATCGGAACGTGGGTAGCCGTGGGACTTGCCTAGAACTTGTTCTTACACCTCCATACACCTTCAACATGTCTCTAGGACATCACCACCACCATGCCAGATCAGCGTCGAGGTCGTCGAGGATGTCCTCGTCCTCGTCGTCGCCAAATCACCGTCCACGTTCACCGTCGCCACCGTCGCAGACCTTTCACCCGTCAATCTTACCGCGTTCAGTGCCAACTCCCGCTCTTGTTGAATCAGTCGCCGGAGGTGCACATTACTCTGGCATAAAGGTCGAGCACGATCCGTCCAAACACACTACGCACCCCAGCATGGACCGTCGACGTTCTTCAGGCGAAGTGGATGTGAAAGCCGACCACCATCGTGTTCTTGCCGACCTCCAGGAGCTGTACTGCTGTCGGCCTACACAAGAAATCTTCGAAAGGTCATGGCACAAGGATGCTGTGTTCGAAGTTAGTGGAAAGACTTCCGTGCTCTGCCTCCGCTAACACAGCGTTAATGTAGGATCCTCTGTGCGTCTGCAGAGGCTATCATGAATATGCAGCACAGGTATGTCGAATCTGTTATTCGTCGCCTAATGGTTCGATACTTATGACTCTGGTTCACCTAGTGGTTTGCCATGGTATGTCATTATAAATTGGTGTTAAGCGGAAGGGCGGAACACTGATGAATCAACCTAGCCCAAGTTATTCTCTGAATCCACGACTCTGTCATCTCGAGTGATGAGCTCTACGAGCGCTCCGAATCGGCTGGTGTATACTCAAAAGCAAGAGTACACTTCACGATATTTCGGGCGCAAGAAGGTGTGTACTCACCAAGTGGGCTCGAACGTGTTTCTGATATGCGACAGGTCATCGAGTCGATCATTGTGGTTGATCTGGATGAGGACGAGAAGATTGTCAAGCTGGTAGACCAGTGGGACGGAACACTGCCGACGTGGTTTGGGTCGCACACTCTTCGCCGAATAAATGCCAAGGTAGCGCCGTGGCTTGTGCACGTACCGAAGCATTGAATGTTGTATCTGTGATATCGTGTTGTAACTGTAATTTAAACGAGTGTTGAACGAATGCATAGCCTGTATGGAAAGTGTTACCCCTTGAAGAATGATCGAACTGGTTCCGGCAAACACCATGCGCAGTCAATCCGCTGGATGCGCAGCATACAACCTTGGCCTGTCGCAGTCTTGCAGTTGACGCTGTCATTTTCATCGTTTTCAACGCCGCCATGCTCGAGTTTGACTCAAGCTTTCTCGACGCACAGAAACCCCCGCGAAAGGGCAAAGAACGCGATCTCCTCAATCGTGACCCCAAGGATCCTCAGCCCACTGATCTCGACGAGAAACTCATTGCGTTACGTCGGCGGACCGCTGCGTGCGTCGTTTTTAACTCTCTCTCGTCGTCGTACTGACAGGTCCAACAGAAACAGCAGACCAAGAGATAGGTCAGAACGCCCTCTGCCTACGCCACCTCCGCCAGCTCGTATAGAACGATCTCCGAAACCCGCTCCTTCCCGCCCTTCTGCGTCGCCCAAGAAATCCAACATGTCTCCCCAGCTTATCATCTCGCGTCCACCACAGGAAGCAGATCCAGATGATTTTTCCCGCCGCCTCAAAATATCTACGCCTTCTCCTCGACTTGTCCAACAAACATCGAAACAAGGCCATAAACTCTTCGATCCAGAGCGTGATCCCATTCCGACAATGCGCAGGACCGCGGAGCCAGAGCCCATGGCAGATACCTCATCGTCTCGTGGCGGTCCCAGCAGAGAGGTCGCACGTCAACTGTTCAACCACAGAAAAGACGATCCCGTTCGCTTCTCCGTCCTCTCGAGGCCTCAAGGTCGTCCGACCCCCACTCCAAAGTCATCTGGCGACTACATTTCAGCCTCTTCCGCTTCTTCATACGCTGCGTCCCAGACATCATCCAGCTTTACCTTATCTTCGACGACGGACGGCTCTTCTGCATCATCGGCGCTCTTTGAAGGCCAGAGGAAATCTGAGGACTCTGGAAACACGAGTATATTCGCAGTACAACTCAAAAAGTTGTACCGCACGATCACTACCTTGGAATCGAAAGTCAACCAGGACGATAGTGAGGAGGCCGAGGACACTACTCGCATACGACTCAAGGGGAGAGAGCAGGAAAGCAGTGACGCCGAAGTTGAGAAGTGGAAGAAGCGTATCGAGGACCACAAAAGGTATGATATTAACCACCGCCACACTTTCGTCTACTGATCATTTCCTACAGCCTCGTCGAGAACATCCACAATCTTCTCCAGATATCCCTCGCACCTACTGTTCCCGCTTCACTTCGCAATATCCCAACGAAGTACAATATCATTGTTCGACTATGGACATATGGCTTCTATAAACTCCTTGAGGCCCTTCGTCGCGCATCCCTCACTTCTCCCCTCGCATTGGAGCATCTCCAGAGCTTCATATACTACGCCTATGCTTTCTACACCGCTCTATTCGAAGAAAAACATCTCGACACTTTTAGGAGTGGCTGGCTCGAAGCACTCGGCGATTTGGCGCGCTACAAGATGGCGGTCGCCGCTCTGGTCACCGGAAGCACCCACGGAGGGGGTCCTCTGACGTCCGAAAATATATCCGAAGCTCTCACGAACACGCTTAACCCATCCTCTTCCCTGAGACCACCGACTACCGCAGCAGCAGCCAATTCACTCAGTGACGAGCCCCCAGCTCGCATTGATGACTCACCATCTCCCAGTGTCGGTTTGGCTGCGGCGCGGCTCCTCGAAATCCAGCCCGAAAAGGAACGTTGGCGACACATCGCGCGAGATTGGTACGGGTCGGGTCTGACTGACCAGCCTGGAACTGGTAAACTGCACCACCATCTTGGTCTTCTCAGTCGGGATACGGAAGGGGAGGAGATGCGCGGCGTCTATCATTTCGTGAAGAGGTACGTCCATCCACTCGCATGACGTTTATGCGTTAACATGACATGGGTTTACAGCATGACAACCCTCCATCCATTTATGACTTCTCGCGAATCAGTCCTACCCCTCTGGTCCCAGGCGTCTCAAGCAAGAAGATCGTTACCTGACGCCCGAGTCCCTGACCTCTTCGTGCTCTTGCACGGAATGCTGTTCACCAACATCGACCTCGACGCTTTCCAGCCGACTTTGGCGCGGTTCATTGAGCGGCTGGAGATTGAAGGCGCCGAAGATCGGGAGTGGATCATGATGGGTGTCACGAACATCAGCTCTATTCTAGAATACGGCAAACCGAATGGGGTGCTCAAGAAACTGGGTGCCGTGGGCACCAGAGATCCTGGAACGACTGCTGCGATGAGAGTCATGGCCAAGCGCGAGATGCTCGCCGACGACAACATGGACGTCGACTCACCGACCGCATCACCCACGATGAGCACTGCCATGGCAGACTCGTCAGATCTCCCAATGACCTTCAAACTATCACTCCAGCTTGCGTTCGCGACGCTCTCGTTCGTCTTGCGCCACCCTACGCGGAAAGCCTCTGCTTTTTCTAGGTCGACAATCAACCCATACCTCACAATAATGCTCACATTCCTTTCTACCATCCTCAAGCACCCGGCGTCGAGAGATGTGCTGGAACGGGACATTCCGTGGGAGGACATGGTCCACCTCTTCTCCACTGTACCTCGTGCAGTCATGGCCTCTCAGCACCTCAATACACCTATTTCTGACGACGGAAAACGGTGGAACATGATAACGTCTGGTGCTGCACCACCTCTCCCCGAAGACTGGTGTCTGCGTGGCATGGAATGGGTTGGACGGAAGGTCTACGAACGTGGATTCTGGGCATCTGGCGCCGAGAGGCGGGCGGAGTTAGAGGTCCTAGATGACGTTGAAGTGGAAGCTGTCACTGACGGCCAAATTGAGGACGACGACGACGATGACGGAGAGGCCGGCAACACATTAGGCAAGCGCTGGACTAGAATCGTCCGATGTGCCGTCGATATTGCGGGCGCCGTGGAAGGATTCACATGGGTGGCGGGTACCCGGGACTGGAAGGTAGAGGGTGCGCTCGCTGAGAAGGTCCAGATGTGGAAGGAGGAGGATGCGTTAGAAAGAGAGAGGGAGGAGCAGCGCCGCATGGGGACGCGCTGGGCAGACGACTCCATGGATATCGACGACGATGGCTCAGCCGATGCATCGGAGGAGAGTGAAAGCGATGACGAGAACGATAGTGAACAAGTCAAGGCTTTGAAAGTATGTTCAACCTTCTCAATGGCTTGACTCAAACTGACATATTATTGATTAGGCCCGACGTCGATATTTGCAAAGCCTGCTCCAGACAACCCAACAGACCTCAATACCGACGAGTCGCGCGCGAAAAACCAGGCGAGAGCCGGACAATCGACCTTCGCTTCCCATCCAACCAGGTTACACCGTCCTTGTCGTGGATACCAACATTCTTCTTTCGTCATTGTCGATGTTCGCGTCTGTTGTCGAAAGACTTCGATGGACTGTGGTAGTACCATTACCAGTCGTGATGGAATTGGACGGACTTTCTCGTGATCTTGGTCAGCTAGGGGAGGCCGCACAAAGCGCCATGTCATACCTCGCTTCTCATATCCGGTCCCACTCAACATCGCTGAAGGTTCAGACGTCGAAAGGAAACTACCTGCAAAATCTCAATGTCCGGACGGAAGAGGTTGATTTCTCGTCTGGGAGCGCCGAGCGGAGTATGGACGACCTCATCCTCAAGGCTGCCATATGGCACGATGAGCACTGGGTCGATCGAAGCGCTTTCCTTCAGAGCAGCTCTATCTCCGTCCCGAACCCCGTCAAAGTGGTACTGCTCAGTCTCGATAGGAATTGTGAGTCATCTCTTATTAGCTTGACATTATTCAAGAAAGCTAATCTTAATTTAGTGCGCCTCAAAGCTCGTTCGCGACAACTCCCTGCGGCTGGGGAGAAAGATTTGGCTGCCATCTTGACTGCGCCATGAACGTCCTGATAAGTTTTGGTGCAAATCTTCTTATCATGTCCAGCCCCTCTATCTCGCTGCGGTGAAGCGCGATCTAGCGACTACCGAGGAGCCAATGCAGAGTGAGGTGAACACCGGACAACGTGCGGCGTCGGTCAACTTTCTAGTATTTCATACCCGATAACAATATTACTATACCTCTTCCAGTCCTTATTTATCTTATCCCTTACACTGTGACATCTGTACATGTACAGCCTGATTATGGCATTCATTGGAACGCATTGATGTACTTGACACGATACACTGGCAGCATATTCACTTACTTACTACAGAATACACTGTGATATCGGCGGCCCACGGAGGCCGTACGCGCGCCTGTGGCGTGGGAATTAACACTGCGGTTCGGGCGCGTGAAAAAAAATGCTTCCGAACCTAAGCTCACCGATAGTGTGCATGGTTTTTCAAAAATTTCAGACCGATGCACGGACCGACGGGTATCTCTTGGGACGTGGATTGTCAATGCAAGTACCATTCAATGATTCTGATATCTATCTCGGTGTACGTCACATTTATTGGTCGTGTGCCTTCCTGCCGAGGCTGTTTCCCTCTCCCGCTTTTGATATGGGCACTCCAAGAATTCAGGCAAGCTCTGACTGCGAGGCTGTTGGTCAGAACTTTGTCTTCTTCTTCTGACTGTCATCAATACCTTCTTGCTGCTGGTTCTGCCCTCTTTTCTATTCCACCCTCCATGCTATGTCAATAAGCGCTCTGCCTCTGTTCAACTCTAATGCCAAGACCTGGAAAGCCCCCCATTCGCGGACAAGCATTCGCACCCTCGTAGTACTCTTCACCATCACCCTTGTCCTTGGACTTTTGTTCATTCTCGACTATCCACTGTATCCTTTTACCTTCCAAGTGGACTTGGAGGCGTCACCCATAAACATCCCAAAGTACACTGCTATCCACGAGCCTTCCGAAGGAATCTCCTACGTCGATTTCGTCAACGAGACTTCGGGAGTCCAGGCTACCTATCACTCATTTTCGCCAGAGCCTGCAGAGCTTGCTATCGGGGACCACAACGTTCGACCCATCCGTGTTCACCAAGAGCTCTCTGATACGTGTCTGGAACGTTGGGTGGCCCATGGCAGATGGGATGGCCCGTGCAATAGTATCGACGAGTCTGTTATTGACGTGATTTGGGTTTGGGTAAACGGATCGTGAGTGCAACCATCATCAATCTCCGTGAATCCCACTGAACTGCGCTGTCATCAGGGATCCTTTGGATGCGCTTTCCCGGTCGCAGTATGTTTCATCGACAGGGTATCATTCAAAGAATGCCCGTTTTCGCGAGCATGATGAATTGCGATACTCGTTTCGTGCCGCTGCCGAAGCTACTCAATCGTGGAAACAGAGCGTTTGGCATGTAGTCACTGCCGATGTACCGCATCCGGAAGACGAATCTCGGCGACTTGGTCTGGTACCACAGTGGCTGGACATAAACGCCTCATCGTTGAGCAGAGTCGAAGATTCAGAAGGAAGGACGCCTGTTCACTTGATCCATCGTATGTGGCTTGACTTCCGAGATATCACCTGCTTATATTCTCTTCTTAGATAGTCAACTGTTCCGACTATTGAATTCGACAAATGCGGAGTTAACAGCAGAGGATGCCTTTGCGTGGAAGGATGGCGTGTTGCCTACATTCAACAGGTGCGTCTACGCGAAATCAATGTCTCTTACGCATCTCAAACTATCATTAGTTACTCTATAGAATCTCAACTACCCAATCTGGATCCCCGGACTGTCTCTGAAAATCTGTGCATATGCTTTGCCGCTATACTTACATCGTTCCCACTGACCTACCATACTCAGGGTGTCCCTCAACGATGATCAATTTCTAGCCCTTCCAATGTCTCCGTCGTCGTTCCATACTCCTCTCTATGGGCCAGTTTTTCGGTTTGATAGTGCGCTGAAAGTCGGCGGGGACGCGTCGGGGAAGGCCGACGGTGGCGGCGAATGGCGCTCGCTGGGGTGGACCGCACATTTAATGAGTATGTTACTCATGTTCTTGTCATTTCAGACGCTAATATCAAATACACTAGATGTGCGCTTTGGATCTCGGAAGCGCGCGTACGTGCATCATAATGCTCGTTCGTTATCGTTACCGCTTATGCACGAGGCCTCGCTCGCGTTCCCGGCGGTCTTCTCGGCCACTCCATTGTCCCGCTTCCGTGGCTCTCATAGCATCCCGGGGAAAGGAGAGATAGAAGTGAACACCATGTTCTTGGCTACGCATTGGGTTATCGAGAGGAAACGGGAGGCCCTCCTCTGGTCCTATATTGTTGCGAAGTGGGGAGGTGAGAGTGGGACGCTGAGCTCCGAATCGAAGGATGCGATGTGGCGAGAAATGGGTGGTAAGGTTGGGCGAAATTCGATCCGCTTGAACCATATCAGGAAGACCACAGTGGACGATGTTGACGATAATCTGCGGCTGGCAGACTTACAGTCTCCCAGAGCGTCGGACAGCAACCTTGCTTCTCATACGGAATATGCGTTTGGTGAGTGGTAATTCTTTGTTAATTGACATATGGACTGATCAATTTGGGCGTAGTATCTCAAGATGGTTATCCCGCCTCTTGGAGCGGTATGCCCCTCTCAGCTAAGCTTTATCGATCATCCTGTCTGGGAAAGGAACCGGTGTCTGCTTGGGACCTTTTCTTGGAGGTGCTACAGGACAAGCCCGACTGTGGCGACGCAAGTGAGTCCTGATCTCGAATTTCAGTCATCTTCATATCTGACCTGGATATCAGTTATCGCTGCCGTCATCCAGCAGGAAGGCCCGGGCGGTGGTCTCGCAATGTTCTTGCCTCCAGGAGACATGGAATCCACTGACGAACTACGACTCACCCTCCCCCTTCATCCTCCAGCGGATGCCCCGCCACTTCCTACTACTTCATCGAACCTCAGAGCATTTGCGGTGCGCTTGCTGCACCGTTATAGTTTTGCCATCGGAGATACTCCATCCCGCTTCTTTGGCCTGACCTCGTACAAACAGGGCCTACGGGTTCTAAAAGACACCAGCGCACAAAAGGATATTGCGCTACTTTGTATAAACGACGATATGCCTGAAAACTCGGGAAGTGATCAGTTCCAGAAAACGGATGCGTTATTGAGAGAATGGTTGGAGGATAGATGGAGCACAAGTGGTGATTGGGAGTTGCCACCAAACTAGTAATATTTTATTTACATCTCATCTATATGCTGTAGAATTAGTTCGCTATCTGTATACGTAGTTTACCGGTCCGGTGCCATGTAAGGGCCCACAATCCAGAAATCGCTCAAAAATCTTGCAATCATAATACAGTGTGGCGGTCTGATTATTCGAAACCAGACTTGAGAGCTGAACATTCATAACAAGGAGGATGCATAGTTTACATGTGCACTAATACATGAGTAGATTTATCCAGACGTTCCACTGCGCAGAGCATATTAAAATATCGATACATTCACTGACGACCGTCCTCCTGGTCCTCATTCTCGGGTTCCTCGGGGATCTGCTCTCGGACGGAAGAGGCCTCGACAGCTGCCTTCGCCTTCGCCTCCTTCTTCCGTTTGGCATTTTCCTTGAGCTTTTCCCACTGTTCTCGAAACTTCACTATCATCGCTTTCTGTTGGAAGTATGAGATGACCACAGGCTGCACGAATGGACTGTAGTGCGTACATGTTTCTCGTTCTCTGATCGCAATGCTCGCAAGTCATCCTCAAGTTCTTTTACGCGGCGAGCATACTGTGCTTCTCTGGCAGTTTGATATCCTGGAAGAGGAACCGGCGAGGTGAAGCTTGCATCTATCGTTTGACGTGGTAGATTTATCGTTGAAGTCCCCATTGTCCGTTGGGCCTGGTAGCTGTGAGGAGGGAGATGGTGAGTAGAGGATGAAGTACCCACAATCTCACGAGTGGCTTGATAGACGCTATCACGGAGTTGTGCGTCTTGCTCCTTTCTGAGTTGGAGGACTTTCTCTGCGGCTTCGAGACGGCGACGGAGGCTGTCGTTTTCGGCTGTGAGAGCATTGTTCTCTTTCTTGAGAGTAGCAGGTGAGGGCTCGTGATCAGATGGGATGAGGAAGAATGATTCGGATAGTTCATCGCCTAGTAGGGCGAATGAGAATGTGGATAAGTCTAGTGATAGATACCTACCTTCATCGAATATTCCGTCACTCAAGTCATCTACTGCCTGCTTTTGCTCAGATGTCAAAGGTGAATGCTTGGGTCGGCGATCCTTCGTCAATCCAAAACGTTTAGACAACCTGGAAACCATAGGTTCTTCGAAATCTGTGTCACTGCTAAGACTAGAATCACGCTGTCGGTGCAAGGGTGGAGTGGCGGTACGTGGCGGCGTCGACGACGAGTCGAACGCAAGAGGTGATGTGGCAAAAGCGACCGCCTCCGAATGCTGGTCAAATTTTGCTTGAACGGTGTTCCACCAGTTATTGAAGGCATCACCGGGATCTGACTATGGCTAGGTAAGGAGACGTAGAATAGGAAACGTGTTGTGAACATACACGCTGTCCGCCTAAGAGCATAAAGGACTCATCAACTGTGCCCTCTGGAGAATCTGTCATATGTGGCCGGGGAGGTGGGGAGGATGTGCGCGAGGGATCCGTGTTCGATGTGTGGCGGGTCGTGTGTTTCTTTGGTACGTCGCGTTTCTGTGCAACCGTCGGATCTTTGCCCTCTTCTCGCAATTTGGATATTCTGCGTTCTAGCTCGGCTCCTGCTTTTCTGTGGTCATTGTAGAGCATTAACAAGGTGCGTTTCGCCTGGATAAAGTCTGAATACATAGAGAGGTATCGGTGTGGAAGTATACTTTGGCTTCAGTAGTTCTGTTGGCGGCAGATAAGTAGGCCTCTGCTGCCTTTGCGTGTTCCTCTGACGCTGGGATAAGGAGGCCATTGTTCAGGTGGTCTTCAGCGTTTGATGAATGTATATGAGCCTAGCAGCACAGTGTATGAGTCCAGCAGTTGTTGCAATTGGATGGAAATATTGTACTGCGTTCATTGGCAGATCCATGCCGTTTGGGTCAGAGAAGTATGCGTGACACAAGTGTGACAATTTGACTTCCGCCACTTCGCGCCACCTCTTTAAAGTTCACGTCTGGCACAAATTCTGAAGGTCTCTAACTGGGTATCGGGTCTGCTGAGCTTTCTGTGCCGCAAAAATGTCCTCTCGAATTTATGGCTAACTATGTTTATTTTTACTATGACCCCTCCGGACCTCCTTTAAAAATCAATTGACACAGTCACTTGATAGTGAATCACTCTCTCCTTTACCTCCATATTATGAATCGCTTGTCTTCCTGGTTTGACCGCAAAACCGTCAATGTCAATGACACCGCTTCAACTAGCAGTGTGCGTTTTCCATTTCTTTCTGACCGTTGTTCATCCTCCTCATAAAATTCAGTCCATAACATCTGAGGAGACTCTGCGGGAGAAACCCAGAGGTCTAAAGGGAATGGTACGTCCCTGTCTATGCTCCTACCTCAAAGCTCTTACTTCTCATCGCAGTTTTCGAGACGCCCTTCACAGAAAGGCCGTTCTATACCGCCTAGTATCATCAGCCGCCGCCATAAGAGCACGGCTTCTGCCTCAGTCTCAGAGGCAGAGATCGCGCAAATAAGACAGAGGACCCGTTCATTCGCAACTGCACAACCTTCATGGGTAGGCAGAAGACGCACCGCACCCCCTTCTGCCGAGTCGGAGCTCAGTCAGTTCAATCCATTCTGGGATGCAGAGTCCACAGGTTCTACCACCAGCCTTTCGGAGTCTATGAAGCTGTCCAACCTAAACATGCGCCACGTAGGCGCATTGCAGACACCCACTTTCGATTCCGTACCTGTTTTCATGAATGCCAGCGAGGTGGAGATAGTTGATCCATTTCGGAGGGCTCCCCCTATGGACCGTGGCGTACCTAATTCTTTCTTCATGTCTCTTCCATGATTGCTATTCTCTTTGTACTCCCTGTAATTATGTACTGGTGTCTTGAACTATTTCAGGTGTTGCTAGAGGATATTTTTGCTTTACGGTGTGATAGTCCCGTGCCGGTGAGCCGAGTCTGGATTTGGCATCCAGCGCTTAGTCAAAACGGTTGTCTTGAACGTTCACATCGACGAGTGCGCCCACTTGGCGCCTAACGCTACACGAGCCATTTGACATCGTTGCCGGCAGCGTTCACTGTTGCTACCTTCTTCTTCAACTCCTACCATCATGTCGGTCCCACCCAGCGCATTGTAAGTCGCCCGATTGCTATCCGTTCTCCAGCTCACTGCGGGTTCATCGTCACAGGCGCAATAACAAGATAAGGATAACTGGTTAGCGACTCATACACAACTTCCTGATCGCATTGGCTAAATTTACTTGTCCAGTCGTTGCCGCCGATGGTCTTTCTAAGCGGGACGTCTTCCGCTTGCCCGACCCCTTCGCGGTCATCACAGTGGATGCAGAGCAGACCCATACAACCAGCGTCATGAAGAAGACGCTTAATCCCTACTGGAATGAGAGTTTCGACATGTTCGTCCATACTTTTTAGCGCGCGATTCAACGACGCTCATTTACAATAATCTCAGCACTGTCAAGGACTCCTCCGTTGTCGCCGTGCAGATATTCGACCAGCGCAAGTTCAAACGAAGAGACCAGGGATTTCTTGGTGTCGTTAATGTGAGAGTCAGCGATGTATTGGACCTGGAGCTGGGTGGACATGGTGCGTTGTCAACTACATCGCTCAAGATGATACTAATTGCACTACAGAGATGCTCACTCTGGATCTCAAAAAGTCGAATGACAATCTAGTCGTGCATGGCAAACTCATTATCTACCTGTCCACCAACATCAACCAGCCCATTAGCAATCCTGGGCCATCTCAAGTATCTGGCCTGAATACTGCGCTGGCCGACATGGGCCTCAACAATTCGCCATCTGCAAGCACATCAAACTTGGCCTTGCCAGGCCCAGCTGGTTCCCTTTCTCGTGTCTCGAGTTCCCACGCCACAGGGACAGACGCGGGCCCTGCCACCTCTTTGCCATCACCATCGCCAGACTCGGAGCAGCCTCAGAATTCAGCGACATCGCCGCCCACAGCATCGCGCCCAACGAGCTCAACCGGACCGCCATCTTCTGCGGCTCCTTCCTCTGCTGCTCCGGTCGCCGCCAACGCAGCCCCAGCACAGCAATCAACCAACGCAAACGCAACTGCAAACAGTCAAATGAGGAACTTCAACCCCAATGTCGACCAGTACGGCGCTCTTCCTCCTGGATGGGAGAGACGTATCGACCCTTTGGGCCGTACATACTACGTTGACCATAACACTCGAACTACCACTTGGAATCGCCCATCTGCCAGTGCAACAGTCAACAATAACGTCCAAGACAGTGAAACCAATGCTGCTCGAGACCAGCATTCCCGACGGATCCTCGCAGATGACCTTCTGGAGGCCAACAACAACACCGGCGCAGCTCGCAACAGCGCTGCGGTCGCCTCTCCACCCCCGCCCGCAACACCTTCTACCATATCTGGAAACAATACAACGACAGCGGGCTCTGGCTCGCTACCGAATGGGTGGGAGGAGCGATTCACACTGGAAGGGCGCCCTTACTACGTCGACCACAACACACGCACGACCACCTGGGTAGATCCTCGTCGACAAGCCATTATCCGTGTCATGGGACCAAATGGCCAAGGGTCTGCATTGCAACCTCAGGCTATCTCGCAACTTGGACCCCTTCCATCTGGTTGGGAAATGCGTCTGACCTCTACAGCTCGTGTATACTTCGTGGACCACAACACAAAGACAACCACCTGGGACGATCCACGTTTGCCATCCACCCTCGATGCCAATGTTCCTCAGTACAAGCGCGACTTTAGGAGGAAGCTCATTTACTTCCGCAGCCAGCCAGCCATGCGCGCGCAGCCCGGAAACTGTCAAATCAAAATCAGGCGTAATCACATTTTCGAGGACAGTTATGCGGAGATCATGAGACAGACGCCCAACGATTTGAAGAAGCGCTTGATGATCAAGTTCGATGGAGAGGATGGTCTTGATTACGGTGGTCTGTCAAGGTCAGTATTGACAACTATATCATTCATCCAGAGATTCATGACGATTGTTACAGAGAGTTCTTCTTCCTGCTTTCTCATGAGATGTTCAACCCCTTCTACTGCCTCTTTGAGTATTCCGCTCACGACAACTACACCCTTCAAATCAACCCGGCGTCTGGTGTCAATCCCGAGCATTTGAACTATTTCAAGTTCATCGGTCGGTGCTTGGGTCTGGGTATCTTCCATCGTCGATTCTTGGATGCCTACTTCATCGTCAGCTTTTACAAGATGATTCTCAAGAAGAAGGTTACGCTGTCTGACTTGGAAAGTGTGGATGTCGAGTTGCACCGTGGCATGACGTGGATGCTGTCAGTGAATTTTCTATTGTTATCGAACTTTCGACTGACATCGTTGCAGTGAAAATGACATTACAGATATCATCGATGAGACGTTTACGACAACTGAAGACCGCTTCGGAGAAATGGTGACGATTGAGTTGAAGCCTGGTGGCGAGGACGTTCCCGTAACGCAGGACAACAAGAAGGACTATGTTGAAGCCGTGGTGGAATACCGGATTTCGAAGCGTGTCAAGGAGCAGTTTGAGGCTTTCATGTCCGGATTCAGCGAACTCATTCCACAGGATCTTATCACTGTGTTTGACGAGCGAGAGCTGGAATTGCTCATTGGTGGAATGTCTGAAATCGACGTGTGCGTATCTCGTCTCCGTTTGTTCAAGTCCTGTTGCTGATCGTGTGACACAGGGATGACTGGACCAAGTTCACGGATTATCGGGGCTACGAGATGAACGACGAGGTCATTCAGTGGTTCTGGAAATGCGTACGGAGCTGGCCTCCAGAACGCAAGTCCCGCCTGCTGCAGTTCGCAACGGGCACGTCTAGGATACCAGTCAACGGTTTCAAGGATCTGCAAGGCTCGGATGGACCGCGTCGGTTCACTATTGAGAAATCGGGCGACCCGACACAGCTACCCAAGAGTCACACTTGCTTCAATCGGATCGATCTTCCACCCTACAAGGATTATGCTAGCCTGGAACAAAAGCTCACTTTGGCTGTCGAGTATGTTCATCTTCTTTTGCATGGCCGATCTCCATTGACTTTTATTGCGCAGAGAAACAGTCGGCTTTGGTCAGGAATAAAGGGACATTTACGCTTACTTATCCTATTCTATATCGATATTCACCAAGCTGTCTTTGATTACGCTGCTCTATGGCTTTCGCTAATGATAAGTAGGCCAGATATTATGCTATTCAATACAGTCCGGGTGATATGCTACGATACATAAGTACAAGCGACAAAAAAGGTGCACTACCGCCGCCTCTCGAATGCGAAGGCAATGTAAATATCTATGGAGACGTGGGGTTAGGTCATGAAGAGAAGATAGGAACATAAAAGACTCACTAGCAGCCTCCCATTGATCTTCATCCATGGAACTCTCGCCTTGCTCGTCGACCACCTTCATGCGCACCATCAAAGGTCCGAATTCTGGGTCTTCTTGAAACTCCTCGTAGACATGGTGGAACTCCTTTTTGTAGACAACGTGTAACCCATATTCTTCAGCCAGCCTGAGGACTCTGTCAGCAAAGAGTGTGGAAACACGACAGAACGGCCTCACTGGACGAATGGATCCCACAACACCACATACTCGGGGACGTCATCCACCGCATCGCGCAAAAAGAACGAATACTTGTGGCCGTAGGTCCTCTTCTCCCGGTCCTCAAACTTTATCTTGTAAACGCTGTTCCCGAAGGAGAGCTCCTTCGCGTCTGCCGGGATTTGGTCCAGTCGATCTCTATCGAGCCTGTCAGAATGAATAGGATGAAAGCGAGCCCCGAACACGTACAACAAAAACTCATGACTGGGTATCGTCCCAATAAACGCGCCTCCATTCCGTAGATATTCTGAAACATTCTGCAGCATACAGCGCGCTTTTCGTTCGGTCTCGAAAGCATAATGCATGCAGAACTGCATGGACACGACGTCGAATGGAGGATTTCGGAGGATACGTTCATCGAGCTTCTCATCTAGCGAATGTGCATAACAGTCCATTGCGAGAAACCTGGCGGAAAAGCGGTTCCCTCTAAGAGTCTCCCATCGTTGACGAGCTTGATCTATAGAAACAGCCGCAATGTCTGAAGGAATTCTCAACGCCGATCTGGAGGGAAGGGGTAGGATACATACCTAGCCCAATGTAGTCACTGATCTTGGCTTTTATCCATTTCATGATGTCGCCTCCTTTCCCACAGCCCAATTCGAGCACTCTACCCTTGAGGCGCTTATCCCGTTGTTCCCGGGGCGGAATGGCTATTGATATTGGTTCGCCGACGAGAGCGGGATGGGCGAAGCGGGATATAAGCACGGACTTGACCCAGTTATTGAAGTTTTTGAGTCCGATAATGGGAGAATCTTGACGCTGCACGACGCCGACATCTGGTCTGGAATTGTCTAGAGATTCCGTGAGAAAAAAGAAGTGGAAAATGAGAGAAGAATGACAACGCACAGTGCTCAACGACGACACCCACGTCGCCCGCTATCTTTTTGGCTGGTGGTTGCTCCCGTGTGTCTGCGCTCTGGTCGCGGTCTCGTTTGCGTTTGGTGAGACGTTCGGTTCCCTGGCCGACGTATTGCTTGAACATGGCCATTTCCGCCTGGGTGAGCGGTTTGAGGACTGTCGTGGCTGGTGTGAGCCGTTTCTTGGGATTGTAAGGGAGAGTGGTTGGTGGAAGTGGAGGCGGGGGCATCGCAGGGGAAACAGTCGAACGGGGAGTAGATGAAGGTCGCGGTACAGGAAATGAAGAGGACGAGGATGATGGACGCGACTGGTTAGGCGAATCTGGCACGGGGGACGGCGCAGTGAAATGAGACGAGGCGGTAGTTGGCCTGTAATCGTCGTCAAGTTCTTGTTGGTGGTATTGCAGCTGCTGTTCGTGTCTGCGAAACGGTTGAAAAGCTGAAAGCTGATTATCGTCGTCGTCGTCCGCCGGATGAAGGAGATGAGTTAGGCTTGATCTGCGAGCCGGCCGTCGTGGATTGTCGTCTTCGGCATTGAGCAGGACTGATAAATCCGTTGCTCGTCGTGATATCGACGGTGTAAGTGTGTTGGAGGCAGCGGCGCTGGGTCCGGCTGCAAATGGCGAAGGAAACGGGTAGCCCGCGCTGACTGGCGACTGGCCGTGCGGTGAATTCAAGACAGCATCGCGCACTGGATCAAAGGCAGGCATAACGTCGGCGGCAGCGGCGGCGCGCGACGAGGACTCCGTCGAAAATGCTCAGCTCGATATGATACACAATCAACACACTCTTTCAATAGTCTTATGTAACCTTTCTCGACCAAATCAAGACCACACCGCCACCACTCAAGCTTTCGTTCCATTCTCCTTCCTCCACTTCTCCAGCCAGCTTCCAAGGTCGGCAGTCGACCGCTAAAATATTGTCAACTTTCCGTGTACGACATGTGCTTATACACTCACATCCAGATAGGCAATTCGCGCACTAAGGGTGTCCAGTGTTTGTGCAAGCGCCATGTTAAACTTGGAAACATCTTTGTCCTGCAGCTGGTGTTATCCACCGTATCGATATCAGGAGAAATTAAACTAGCCTCGAAAAACGCTTTCATGTCATCATAGTCTTGCTGCGTCGACAACGAAGAGAAAGAGGTCTGTGCAACCTGTCAGAACTTCCAGTCATAAATGCTGGGTCAATCACTTACCTCGACGAGGTACTTGAGCATCGAGTTTTGTCCGAACCGTTTCTGGATCTAAACGCCGTGTAAGCTACTGTCAAAGTTTGCACAACATAACGAACGGTCTCATAGTTGTCTTTGAACCACTGCGTCGCTTGACGGCGGCTCTTGGAGTTGCTCGTCAGCCCACGCATAAAGTAGATAAAGTCCTGGTCTCGAGAAGAGGTCATCATGTAGTCGAAGGTGTCCTGGATTAGTGTTGCATCCTGCGTGAAGCCGAGGGCGATGCTGGAGCGAACGATTAGAAAGAGACGCGAATGTCAACCGACAACTCACATCGCAGCCAATTTGGAAGACGGCGTCTTCGCCTCCTCGAGAATCTTTTTCATGGCATCATGCTCCTCCTTGCCACCATATTTGACCGCCTATGACTCTCGTAAAATCTTCCTATTTCCAAGTTCGACATACTCACCGTCTGGTACGTGATGCGCTCCAATCCAGCAGGAATCTTCGAATTATCGCCAGTCTTCAGGAAGTGGGCAAAGCGAGACTGTAGCTCCTTGATCACACTAGACCACCCATCAGATATAAGCCAGCAGAGCCGAAACGTGTACGTACCCATCGTCCTTAGCGGAGGCTGCCTGACCAATAACGCACGTCCGCAGGCGCGCTATATCCGTAGATTCAGTCCCAGAGTACTCGTATCCCAAGACATCAACGTGGGGCACGAAAAGCGACTAGAACAATGTCAGATGGCAGTACACCCAGCCACATAATCAACTAACCCTTCGGAAGGCATCGAGGTTCTCCACAATGGCAGGCGACTCCCACCAGATGCTTTTAAGACCAGCAAGGTTGCCGGCAATGACATCCAAAATCAAAACTAAGAAGAATCAATATCCGAAGAACACATGAAAATCAGAGATCCTCACATTCTTTTTCGTCCCGAAGAATGTCGATCAAGTTGAGTGAGCTACTCAAATCGGCAAGGCCAGCTTTGGAAAGGGCGAAGGCGTCGTAGACCAAACCCATCCTGTCGTCAACCGAGAAGCAAGATTTTGGCTTCGCAGCCTCATGTGCAATTTTGGCCAATCGCTCGGGCGTATACAGGACACGATCTGTAGAGAGCACATGAGAACACGACAAATAGAAAGAACTGATTCGTAAACTCACAGACGCCAGCAGTCCCACCGTTGAGTTTGAACGGCACATTAGTGTCCAGGGCAAATGTCTGTGAACGTTTGCTCAAGAGCGCAGACCTGTCAACAGTTGCTTGACCAGCGGAGTCAGCGGACACGATGTTCAACGGTACATTCCTAGACCAAAGGGAGTTAGCGTGTGGATGCCTTTTGTATGGTCAATGTTCGCTCACCAGATAGTCTCATTCTCTTCAGGTTCGCCAATACCTGTCTCCAAAAAGCGATCTTGGCGGACTTCTATCCCCTTGTCGTTCTCCGACACAGTGAGAACGGGGAACCCAATCTTGCGCAATGTCAATTCCAAATACAACGGCAAGAGAACCTGAACCATACCTTCGTGATCCAGTTTTCCATCAAGTTGACGATGTCGAGACCTTGGAAACATAATGTAAACCCTCATTCTTGCGAGGCGATGCGTCCAGCTTACCTGTCGTTGAGCTGATGCCCTTCCATAGGTCTTCAGTGACACCATTGCCGTACAACTTGTTCTTCAGATAGACAGATACACCCTTCAGGAACTTATCCTCTCCGACATAATCTAGAAGCATACGAAGAACTGTGGACACGTTAGCATGATGTGTACATTTGAATTTGTTACGATATCCCGTACCCGAAGCAGCTTTGGCGTAGGACAGAGCATCGAATATCTAGAGGAGTATTTCAGATTTCAAGAAGGATCCCACGTCGGATAATGTCATACTTGGTCGACAGCGTCAGCACTAGGGCACTCCACTTCAATCGGGTGCGATGAGCGCTTTGCATCCAAGGCAAGAGCCCGGTGAAGATGATCACTGATGAAGTCCGACTTGGGCTTGAATTCCGGGAATACTCTGAGTAAATGTTAGACGGGATTTCCGAACAACGCGAATATAGATGTACTTGTCTGTTGAACAAAAGAGATTGGGGTTGGTAGGCATTGATAAATAGAGATAGACTTACCCGCGATGATGACCTCGCCCATCTAAAGTGTCCTTTTAGTTCTCAAGGAATGTTGAGGACGCAAAAAGACTTACCAGTGTAGCAAATCCTTCATTGAGGTACAAGTAGTTCCACCATTCCATAGTTGTGATGTTTCCAAACCTAACATCTAGTCAAATCGAAGCGCGTTTAGTTGAAGGAGACCAGAACAGACCACATGTGCGCCACTTCATGACTCTGGGTGGTGAATACCAGCTTCTTGGCGCCGTTGTCCGTAGTATCGGGATCCACGAGGAAGGCAGTTGTCCGGCCAGTAATCAGACCCCAGTTCTCCATGGCACCTGTAGCATGGGGTCAACTTCCGTTAGCTATGAACCTGTATCTCGTATTCACCAGCATCGAAATCTTCAGCCTGTCGAAGGAGATCAGCCGTCGTTAATCAGAAGGGGGCTAGAACTAGAACATACGACTAATGTGTCCAGTTTGGGGAGCGGGAACTCGACATCAAAGACTTCCTCATACAGCGGGAGGACCTTCTTCTTAACGTCGAGCGCGAACTGGGCTTGATGAATCAACTCCGGAGTAGCTAGAGCACGATCTGAGTGTCTACGACGAGAAATTCATGAACATGTGACATACCATAGATCCTGAGAGCGATTGTCTTGCCTGAGGGCATCTTGACGGAATCTTCCAAGTACGTGAATGGACCATTGGCGAACGCGACGATGTAGGTGGACATGATGGGCGTGGTCTGGAACTTGGTGATCTTCCAGCTACTGTCAAGTCCCTTGACCAGAGGCATCTCTACTTCCAACTGTGGTTCGCTTCCCGGGGTGTACACAGTCTCTGAGATGGCGGGCATGTTGGACAGATTGACAGTATCGGCGCGAGAAATCATGGTAATAGCATACGTAGATTTGAGGAGTGGTTCGTCCCAGCACGGGAACGCACGACGCGCATCGATCGGCTGTAGAGATGTGTTACAATGAACATTGAGTCTAATGGGTATTGGGGTTAGCGCACCTCGAATTGCGTCAACGAGTAGTAGCTCTGCTTGCCGTCCTTCTTGAAGGCCGATCTATAGTATCCAGTCATACTGTCTCCCAAAGGCGCGGTATACGGGCCGAGCTTCAGCTCAGCCGTCGAGTTTGCAGGGAGAGGCGAGTCGAAGGTGAGGAATAGACGGCCAGCTTCGAGTCGTTGAGTGGAGGGCTTCTGTTCTGCTATCGCGCTGACATCGGATACGAGAGATCTATGCGGCGGTCAAAGGGTGGCAAGTAGAGAGAGGGAGTACCACGCACACTTCCTGGAATGCCAAGTCATTGCAATTGAGCACGATGGTCGATGTGTCTTCCTTGACATCCAGCCTGAGTATTCGTTCAACCGGGTGTTCAGAGTCGCGAGACGAGGAACGTACTTGATTTTGGCCAAACCACTGAAGGTAAGGTTTTCAAGGTCGGTGTGAATGGTTAGGTCGTAGTGGGTCGGCTTCACGTTGAGTGGAAGACGGTTGGGGTCAATGTCCAATTTAACTGGGGATGCCATGGTGGAGTGTTGTCTGTCGATGGCAGTCAGCAAGAAGCAGCAATGTGATCACCACGTTACTTACTGCCTCTTCCATATGGCATTGGCAGCTAGCCTTGGACTCGGCCGGAAGACATTGGAAAACGAGCGGAACGCGTAAAGACGGCAGCCACGACTCTGTGCTTGGACACGTTGGATGAATGTCGCTGAACAAGAGACCAGAACCATACACAATAAAAAATGCCCAGTGACGGGTCGGATGAAATTGCCAAAATCACTTTCCCGGCGTTAAGTACAAAAGAGTCCGGCCGGGTGACGTACAACAGACACTCGTTACTCAGGCAGCCAGTCCTCTAGCAAGCAATACACTGGGAGGGCGTGCAAGCACGTCCTCGAAGGACTTGGAGAGCATCCGCCGATCATGCGCCTGCAGAATTTCTCCCAGCCTCTCCGATATTTCACTGTTAACCACCGCCATAGCCCCATAACCATCTACCAACCGACGTCTATAGCTCGCGTATTCGGACTCCAAGTCAATCAGCGCATTGAAATGCCCAACACTACGGTGTTAATGTCAGCTATAGGTGAGGAATATGATAGGTCAAATTGAACCTTTCCAAGCGCATGCTCTCCAACGAGATGGCGGCATCCTGCAGAATGCTCATACGACCCGCGCGCACATCACTCCGCACGTACTTAAACTTGCGAGAAATCCTATTCACGAGGACCTGTAGAGACATTGAATTCTGAGGGCATGTAGAAGCTCCAATTTTCTTACGCCCTGTATTTCGTTCAGAACCTAGAGTACATAAATGTCAGATGTGCCCCAACACTGCGCGCATAGATCAATACTGACCTCTATAATGCTGGCATCCGTGTTGGCTACTTCGTTTTCGTCGCGACGATTCCTGTGATCTCGTTTTGACATGCCATCTTTCGCGTATTCTGAACAGACAGTGAGCATAAAAGAGGTCAACCGTTGAAAAAGACTTACCAGTCTTCTCAGGTGTTGAATGTCTGTGGCTGCCATAGTCTTGTTTAACAGCGTATTGCGATCTAGGTGCAGTGGTACGAGTCGCAGGTTTCATCGGCGGAGCGTGTAGGTCAGAATGTCGTCTATCAGTATAGTACTTAGGTTCAGTCTTCATAGGTTCAGGTCGGGGCATGGAGTCGATTTCCATAATCGACGGCGAGCGCTGAGTACGATATTCGTCACAGTTTTGTGTATCGGCAGCGTTCTCGGAAGGTAGTTTCTTGAGTACTACTGGTCGAGGGATATCTTGCGAGGCACGAGGCGAGAGAACGATTTCTAGAGGTTCGAAGACGTCGACATGAGGAGCATTGTCAGGCATAGTATAGATCTTCTGGGTGAGAGCAGGTTGAGGCAGTTTCTCGAGCTTCGATGCAGGCAACTTGGTCGGAGCAGTAGTTGGCAGTGAATCAGCAGGTCGAATAGGTTTCTTCTTGTGAACAGTGTCTTGGTGCTGGGCTATCACCTCAGGCTTTTGCAGTTTGCGGTTTAGAGTCGACAGTTTCGGTGGTGCGTCTTGCGTCAGGTCGATTGTAGGCTTGACCGCTTGGAGGGGGAGCCGAACTGGCACGGCGTCTAGTTTCTGAGTGTGCTATCATAATTTCAATGAAGTCTTCAAAGTAATCGCTTAAGAGCAGTACCGTTTCTTCCTTGGCTGCCAGCGATCCCGGGGCCATCGTGGCATCTTCTTCAGTATGTTCTGATTCAGGCATATGGGATAGTATAGGCTCGTCTGAAATTTGGGCATTTGGAATGGACGGTTTCCGGTCCCGCACAGGTTTCTGTTTTTCGGCCAAAGATTCTTTCTGTGAAACCATAAGGTGTCGCCAGAGCTTAAGTTCTAGTTTGGAACTATACCTTTGCTCGAGGTGGTCCTTTGGGGATGACCTTAGGTGCGGAAGTGACTTGAGGTTTAGTTGGAGCTTTTTTCGTCACTGGTCGGGGAACTGGGCGTGAGGATTTAGCAGGTTTGGGAGGGAGTTTAAACTACTGAGTAGTTAGGAAACTGAGCAAGAGTTCATGCACAGAAGGGCGCACGTCGTCATCATCAGTATCAAGGACAGCCGGAGCTGGGGCAGATGGCGGCGAGCTTTCAACTGGAGGGACGACTTTTTTCTCTCCATGTCGCAAACGCAGTGGTTCTGGCGATGGCGACGTGTCGGTGTTTGGAGGTGGAGGCTTGTGTCATTAGTTTTCCGCTTTGAGATCAATTCAAAGGCATACCTCAGGTGTATTCTTGACACGAGCCGAACGACGAACCTACTCAGCATTAGCGTCTTCCAAAAGCATCAGGAGGGTAGTGCTAACCGTATCAACCATTTTGTCTTCTTTCACTGCTAGCTTCGCTTTCGGCGCAGCCGACATACGGGCCTTCTTCGCGGGAACCTGAGGTTTAGCCTTTTTGTGCTTGACGGAGACATTAGGCAGGCGACCAGGAAGTTTGGGAGGCTCTGAATCCGATGAAATGTCATCGCAAACATCCTTTGAGGCTGGATTAGATGTTGGAAGAGGCGACGATGACCTTCCTTTCCGGCCGTAACGTTTGTTCGGCCTGGCAGCGGTACCGAAAATAGTAGGTTCGACTTTCTTTCGCTTAGCCTTCTCGACATCTTGGCCGACCTCGTCTTCAGGTGTCCTAGGACGTTTTCTGCCCACGACAGGATGTGATATCGTCACTTCATTCGCTGTGGGAGAATCAGTACAAAGGTGATATTGATATAGTGAAATCCAACTGAACTGGCTTCAGATGCCTTGGAGTTCAATGAAGGGGAAGTAGCAAAATGGACGCGAGGAGGGATACCCGACGAATTCAGAGGTTTTGCAGGAGTTGATAACTGGGGACAGACAACCATTGTTGGTTTGTACTTGTCGGCTATAGGAGTTAAAGGAGACGTTAGCATCAGGTTTGTCGGCGTCGATTTCGTGGGCGTTGGAGGCATCCGACCGCAGGTCGGCGAGAGGCTCAAGACTTTCTAGGGTTTGATTTCATTCGGTAGATGTGTGAGTGACCACATACCAAGCTCAGCCTTCTCCTGTGTAGTAGGTCAGCATTATAAAAAGCCCAAAGGATGCTCACGCTTACGTGGTAGGGTACACCAACAGAGTCAAAGTCAAGCGGAAGGTCAACATTGAGCTTCGACATTTTTCTAGTTGGACGAGTGATGCACTTCGACTAGACTATATGAGATCATTAAGCATTGAGGTGAAAGACGATCTACCATATCTCTAGCAGACACCGAGGAAAGAAATCGTTTGACATCAATGTCCGTCAGCTTGAAAGTCATCTTCGTAGGTTTCTGCTCCGATGGCGGAGTCTTGCCGATAACAGGAAATGCAGTGAGCTGCAACGCGACAACACTTTCTGGTCCGGACGCTGGAAGAACTTGCACGCTCACTACTGTCGCTGCCGCGACGTGGAATGTTTCGAAGGTGCCGTCCTGGTAACAATGAGATCTCTGTGGTCCGAGGGGTCCAGGGATGTGACACACCTCGTCAATATTGGACGTGAAGCCGTTCTTATCAAGGTAGATGCGACTACCAACGTTGGGCGTAAGGTCTCCTACTTTGAGGGAATGGATGGTGAAAGGTTGAGGGCTAGAAATGGTTTATCCACGTGTGTAGTAAGTCCAGGAGATCACTCACAAATCTATGCTGGAAGCAGACAGGGTATCACTCAATTTCAGAGACAACACGTCCCAGTCGGTGGTATTTGGAAACAACAAGATGTCACGTAGGTCGGAGCTGCAGGAGAAGAATTTCGGATCGAAGGTCGATTCCACGAAGGAACGACGTTTGTCTAGTTTCGATCCTTTGGTCTCGGATGGGGGAAGGATACCGGCCATGAGTTCCAGAAGGGCTTCTATAACGAGATATTCTGCCAAGGTATTACTATTAGCTGGTGGGTGCATTGTTTCGAATGAACATACCTCGACAGAGGGAGAGGGTAAGTCCAATCCGTTTCCTAGTATAAAGATTAGATACGACAATGAGGCGGCACCGATTTACTGACCCTCCTAGAAGTGTGGCGTTTCGCAATTTTCTCCGATTGTCGGTATGTCCCATCGCTGTCTCTGTGAGTAAAACGTATGCCTACAGCCACATAAGTTACAGTATAAGAACGTGGAAAAGGATAACTTACGACGCATATCAAGTTGGCACTGAGGCCATGCGTATCTGTCTTCGAACGATGAAAACACTGCTTCGCGAGGATTGGATACAGTAGATTTCCGATGGCAGTCTTCACTGCATCTGCTAGATAGTTTGATTAGCCCATAACACACGCATATATCGACCGTACCCTTGGGGTTTTCCTCCAGGAAGTCCTGAGATGAATTTAGGGCATGCATCGATCACGCATGAATGAAGACGCACCAAGACGCCGGATAGAAGCGCATGCAAGACGCCTTCCCAGGACTTTGTGAGTCCAGTATCAGATTTGTGTGCAGGAAGCTTCTTGGTGAAGATAAAATCGAGGACCGTGGAACAAAAGGTATAAGCAGGCGAGCTGTGATGTTGGTACAGAGGAAGCATTGGTTGGCGAAGCATTTTAACTAGTTTATCGATTGTAGAGCATGTAGGGGATGAAAGTTCCTGATGTATGTGATGAAAAAGGTAGCGTCAAAGTCAACAATTGATCTTACAAGCAGAGTGAGAGCACTGGTCAACTGCGACATGGATTGTCGGATTGAGCTGTTCTTCTGAGAAGACGTTGCAGCAGTAAGAGAGGAAAGAGCCTTCTTGATATCGTTTATGGAGGTCGTCGCGACCATCGTGCTGGTGGTGTGGAGGAAAGAGCCGCTTAGAGCGTGACGGAGCCAAGTCAGGTGATATTGTGACCAGTCGCGACAGATTCGCAAACCTCAGCCTCAGCCTGTCTTCCTTCCGCCATCGCGTTAACCCCAATTCTCATCTCTGCGTTTCCATTTTCACTATGCCACGCCTCCACTTGACTCAAACAAAAGCTACCCTTTCTCGCGTTAATCGCCTTGCCTACATTCAAGGTAAGTCCTTGCACCGGTGGAACATTGTCACTGTCTGACGCTATTTCGATGTCAGGAATGGAAGAAATCAACATTCCGTCTCACGGAAAGAGAAATTCCTCTCTGAGTGCTCGATGCCGCCTTATACATCGATTTGCTATCAAGAACTTTGGCGCGTCCACCTGGAGCGCCGCGCGTCGTTCTATGCAGAACATAGAGATGTGTTTCGCAAACCAAGGTCCCTTCATCCATTCTTCAAATTCAGGATATCCTTTCTGATAAGCTTTAGTAGCCAGCGATGATGTTTCCAATACTCCAACTGAATCCTCTTTCACTCAGGACACTACTGCGTATCCTTCCTCTTACAACCTCCAGAGCATCCCCATCCTTCACCTTCCTCCGCCATCTATGTCAGAACGCCGCCTTGCTACCAACATTCCCGTTTTGCAACGACATCTTTCATTCGGCCTCCCCAACTCATTACCCGTGAAAGGAGAAAACCTTCCATTTACACCTCTTGATCAAATTCTTACAACACCCCAATCTCCTCCTCCTTGCCTCCAGCGTCACACAAAACTCGACATCCGCACTGCTTCGTATTCTCGTGGACTCACGCCAATTGAGCTGCGTTCGTGTCGTTCTCCTCCGCAAGCACACCGAGTGCGTGTTCTTCCTAGGCGACTGTCGTATAGAAAAGCTCCTTCTGGTTTTGGCTCGCCAGCGGCTGGCGCCTCCTCGGGCTTACGACGAACGTGTTTTGATCTCCAATCCCCGGTTCTACTTTGCTCTCCAGCTGGAGACAGTCTCCTGGACCAATACTTTCCTCGCGTCAATCCATTCTAGCTCGTTCCTGTAATCCTCATTGTTTTGTATCAGTATAATACGCGTTCTACCTACTGTCTACATTATCGTAAATAAGTCATCGGCCGTTACGTACAATGATGATCGAAACTGTCGACAACCTTTGTTCAGTAACCGTCATCGTCTCGCTGTTACGACGTTCAAGTTGCATGGTCAATAGACCGTAAAGTTTCCAAGATGACCACGACTATGAAGAGCTCCTTTTCTTCGGTGCTTCCCAAGCTACGGGTAAGTCAAGACTTGACTTTGAACTGGACGCAGCTCAAGTCGTGTTCCTCAGGCTCCAAGAATCAAAAGACGTCACCTTCGACGGGTATACACTTTCTTTCGTGCCCTTTGGATTCTTAACCGACCACATTGGATAGTACTCATGGCTTCCGGACGTCCTCCGCATCAAAGGTAGCGTAAGTGTTCACCTGAACCTCACCAATAAACTACCTATTTACGCACCTCCAGGTTATACCTAGGATAGTAGGCCCAGTCATCACAGTCACCCTCTTCGCTTCCATCATCGCCTATGCCAACACCAAAGGCTACAACCTTGTACTTACCAACTCGGTTGTCCCCCTGCTTTCGGTTGTAGTTGGTCTCATTCTCGTATTCAGGTATGTCCATTCCTCCATCTGCTTTCTGTTACTCACTGCCACATTCTAGAAACTCGTGGGTAGCTTCTTCCTCCCCATGGTCTCAACTTTGACTGGCGTCCTATAGGACATCATATGACCGGTACTGGGAGGGAAGAAAAGCCTTCGCTGGAATGAACTCCAACATCCGTAACCTTTGTCGTCAAATATGGGTAAATGTCGCCACGCAGCCTGCAGATCATGAGGCGACGATAAAGGGTAAAATGCCATCCACTCCCATAACCAGTTCCCAGCTTCGCCGTCGCAAGATCGAAGCAGTTCAGCTCTGTCTTTCTTTCTCGTATGCCGTGAAACACTATCTTCGAGGTGAAGACGGAATCGCGTACGAAGATTACCGCGGCGTTTTGCCTGCATCGTTCAACCGTTTCGACGAAAACGTGTCGGGTCCTAGAACGGACATGACTGGTTCCATTTATTCAACAATTACTAGTCCCAGTGGAAATGCTACCCCCGGAGGAAGTGGTCGTTCGTCGCCGGACCCCATCAACGTCTCAAAAGCCGACGCTACTAAACGCGTTCGACACAAGCGTAGCAAGAAGGACCTTCCAGGACAGCATACACCGCTTCTCGGCCACCGCACAATTGACTTCGAACCACTGACAGACGACTCGATGCCCCTTCCATTGGTGTGAGTTGACATGTCGACAACTTTGTCAAATGCCGCTAAACCTGTATAGCCTGGCACACGAAATAACCCGCAGACTGTTCCGTTTCCGACGCGATGGATTACTCGAAACGGTTGGCCCAGCAGGTAAGCTCTTGTCCATTTAATCTAAATCCAAGGTTACCAATGCTGGGATTAGGTACCAATGCTATGAGCCAACTGTGAGTACTTTTTGGATTGTCACTAGGTCTGGCGACTTACTATCTTGCGCAGGGTACAGAGTATGGTTGACCATATGTCTGCCATGGAACGTGTCGCCAACACACCAATTCCTGTGTCTTGTAAGGGCAAGCATCCTACTCTTTGACATCTTCTCAATTATTTTCAGACTCAATCCATCTGAAGCAATGTGTGACACTGTATCTCTTTGCGTTGCCTCTGACTCTCGTCTCGGATTTGGGCTGGACCATGGTTCCCATCGTGACTGTGGTTGCGTTCACGTTCATGGGAATTGAAGGAATCGCTGACGAGATCGAAATGCCATTCGGTTAGTCCAAACATTTCTCTCCTATGGTCTCCCTGACGAAAGCATATACAGGCAATGATACAGGAGACCTTCCGCTAGGTAATTTTTATTCGTACCCGACCTGAACAGCCACTGACTACCGTTTTACAGATCGCTATTGTCAGGATCTCAAGGAAGAAGTCAAGTATGTCTTGCTTCCGACTTCTGCCTGTACTGTATCATCTCACAGCTTTTCCCTTTAGCTTCCTGATCAATCGCTTGCCAGAGATGACAGAAGGGGTGTATGGTTATGATGACGGAGAAGGGGACGACTAATGATAGCATTAACGGAGTGCGAAATGAGCACGAAATACCCTGGCAAATGCAATGATAATTCACAGTCTATTCGCAAAAATACTACGATCACTGGAACTCTGCCGTACAAAACTCTCCCGGTCCATATGGCTGCGCGAAATGTGAGTGAACGGTCCGTAAATGTGGCGAAATGCATACTTTGGATGTCAGTGATGTCAAGCCTGCAGAGTTTTCTGAAGTTTGGCGACCGCTCTGTGGGCCAGGTTTTGGCTTCGTTCCTTTTGCGAAGGCGTTTAGGATTTGTTTGGTGCTTTCCGGAGTAAGATCCTCCTACAGAGGCGGTCAAAAGGCAGGAACCACTCGGAAAAGTTTAACGCACGTAGAAATCATCGCCAATAACGACCATGGGAGCGTTACTGCAAGCACCCTGGCATTCGACCTCAACCACGGTGAACTTTCCGTCCTTGGTGGTTTCGCCGGGATGTATTCCGCCCAGGTGACTACAGACCGTATTCAAGATTTCCGTGGACCCTCGCAACATGCACGGCGTAGTGGTGCAGACTTGTACAAAGTGTTCGCCGATGGGTTCCCTGGCGCACTGAGTAAGTTTCTGCATGCCGGAAGACGGCCGCGACAGCGCACCTGTTAAACATAGTGTAAAAGGTCGCCACTTCGTACACTCGCATGGGAGGCATTTCCAGGAGCTTCGCCACGTAGTTCATAACACTAATGCTCGTCCATCCCTTGTTCTGCCGTTGGCCCAAGTCGAGGAGAGGAATGACGGCGGCTTTCTTGTACTGTGGGGGGTATCTAGAGATAATTTCTTCCGCCCGTTTGGTGTTCTCCGCGTCAAAGGCGAATGCAATCTTGAAGAAATGAGAGTGTGTCATTTTGAATGGAATGGAAGACATACCTTGGAGTTGTTGTAGGGAGTATCTCTGTGCTGTTTTCGGTTGGGTACGTTGTGCTAGAGAGAGACGGAGCGGACGCACCACAAAAAGGGCATCTGAGCGCCTTGCGCATGTCGTCGATAATCCTCTGGCCAGCGAGCGCGATGTCAATCGAGGAACGACTGCTGAGAACATGGCAGATGAGAGTTGAGTGCAGGAGGGATCGGGAGCCACGTGGGATGGACCAATCACATCGCCTACATTCACGAATCCAACTCGACTCTGTTTCCTCCATAAAACAACCAGAATGCGCACATTTATTCATGCAGAAACGAATGCGGGGTGCTCAGACTGACCAACAAACGTGACCGACGCGTTCGACGCCTCGTCCTTCTTGCTCTTCAACCACCACCATGCCCCGAGGCATCCCAAATGTCAAGCGAGATGACACCGGACTGCGATACACCTCGTTCCATGTTCCTCTGCTGCAAGTTCTAGTATTGATTTTTGATACCCCACTCAACGGTCTACAGGCCAAATCCAAAGCACATAAGCACCAGCTATCTCAAATCCGAGTCCCAGACGCTGTGGTATCGCAATTCACTGCAGAAGCGTAAAGAACCAGTCGAGGATACATTACAGGACCAGCGGTATGTGACATTGTCAGTGCTTGTTCAAGCATACCAACTCGTTCAAGACGGGGTTCACAGGTGCTCGTGATACACCCAGGCTCCAGAAATCTACGTATCGGCCGCGCCTCGGATGTTACTCCAGTAACAATCACAAATGTTATCGCACGAAAGACCAAGCAGCCTTCGCCGCCTACCTATGTCGAGAATATTTCGCGTCCAATGAATCGCAAGGCGAAACATGCTGTATCTCCCGTCGATGAACCCGGACTATCTGCCGAGGACCCAGTACGTGACTCGTTATCAGCTTAACCTACCATATTCACCAATCCATAGTTCGAAGCAAAGGTTGCCGAGATCACATCTTCATTGCGGGAGCGAATGAAGTTCTACAAAATGCGTGCAATACATAACGCGCCTCAAGTCGCAACAACATTCAATAGCTCCTTCCAACCTGAAATTATTCTTGAGCACAACGATCCCTTCCAGGCTGAGTGGATGGACGAGTCTTGTCCTGAAGATATCATTGTCGGTGAAAAGGTACCTGGCACATTGCTTGCCAGCCTCAGTACTTGACCACTTCCTAGGCGTTGCGAATAGCCGACCCCGAACGTGCTGGATATTCTGTACGATGGCCAATATATGGCCCAAATTTCAATACGCGCGACTACCCTTCCTTTCGTTCTATCCTCGGTGATATTGAGACCATCCTGCGGTTTACTTTGAAGAACAAATTGAATATACATCCTCGAGACTACAAGGTATGTACCGTTATGTCTCGCTACATCGGTAGACAAACATTTCACAGAACTTCTCCGTGATTCTTGTGATACCTGACATATGGGATCGAACATACATTCGGGAGTTTGTGCACATCATACTTGTAGGTATGGGGTTCAAGCAATTATGTGTTCAGCAGGTTAGTTTGGTCTCTTTCCTCCATCATATCAAGAATACCTATACCATCTGCCTAGGAATCACTCGCCGCGACTTATGGTGCTGGCGTATCGAATGCATGTGTTGTTGACATCGGAGCGAAAGTTACATCTATTGCGTGTGTTGATGAGGGACTAGTTATAGCAGACAGCAGGTATATCCATTTCTCTCTCTCCATTTCTGGCGCCAATGCAACTCCAGGATGTCCCTCAACATGGGTGGCGATGACATTACCGAGTTTCTCTTCGTTCTACTAGAGCGAATCGCCTTTCCTTACCGTGAGGTGAATCTTGCGCATGCGTATGACTGGAACATTTTGGAGGACCTCAAATTTCGGATGTGTACATTAACAGAGGTCTGCTTACGCCTTCATTCCCTGCCTATAATAGTGACTGTTTGCTATCACAGGGCGATGTGGCCTTGAATTTGCACGATTTCGTCGTTCGTCGACCCGGGAAACCTACGGAAAAGTACGGACTACGGGCTTACAACGAAGTGATATTGGCGCCCATGGTAAGTTCCGTCTGCCTCTGAGTCTTTGCTTCGAACTCATAGTTCTCAAGTGCATATTTGAACCACGAGTTATCGAGTTCGATCGAAAGCGCATAGGCTTCAGTCCCAATGGTCACCCAGATGTCTCAGAAGAGGTTGTAGAATTCCAAGACCTGAATGTGGTACGTTGTCCCATCCATGCCAGGATCATAGTTGAGCGTTTGTTAGACGCAAGCGATGATGATATCGACCCAACATCTGTTTCCATCCCCAACCAGTATCACTCCGGTACAAGGTCAGGACCTTCATCAGAATAGTCACCCTTCTAGCATCTCAATTCCTCTAGAATCTAAGGGAGATGAATCCTCCGCGACTCAGGATCCCGCAGCAATGGCAATTGACGGTGACACGAAAACTCGGGATGAATCGCCAACAAATCCGCCAGAAATGGCGAAGTCAACACCTGCAGAACCTGTTCCGTCAGTAGAAGACAGAACAGCTTACGACGTCGACGTGGTCTTTGAGGCTGGCAAACTTCCTCTGGATGTCGCAATCTTCAATTCCACGCGTGCGGCAGGTGGCGACGAAAAGATACGCAAATACCTTCAAGCTGTACTCATCATAGGTGGCACTGCCCGTATACCTGGCATGAACCATGCGCTGGAAAGCCGACTGCAAGCAATAGCGACTCCCCTGGTCCAAAATATGGAGAAAGTACAGATTATCGCTCCGCCAAAGGAGGTTGATCCTCAGGTTCTTGCTTGGAAGGGCGCTGCTGTGCTTGGGAAGATGGACGGGTGTTCGGAGCTCTGGGTAACACCGTCAGACTGGGTAAGATCTTCCCCCCTTCCCAATATCATGCAAAACTGACATGCCAGCAGGGCATCCTGGGGATGCGAGGCCTAAAAGAACGTTGTTTCTTCCTTTGAGTGGTATGAGATAGAGCGATTGTACCTGTATGTATACACTATGTACTGAGTTATATTACATCGATCATGGATCGCCTCCACTTGGAAGTCAAAGCGTCGACCTTGATAACGACTGCCGCGCAGGTATTTGGTAGGTTGATTTCAGACTTCCCTCCGGTACCTTGAGCTCTTTCTCCTTTGTCGAGCCGCTCAAACAACGCGGATGCCCACTCCCCTACACCCAAGATCAACGAAGGATGCTCCAAACTCAAAGACCTGCCATCGTCCGACTCCATGGCCGCATCCAACACCACCACCACAAGTTCCAACACAGCTGTCAGCACCGACGCTTGTTTCCGCAAAGCACCCGAGCCTCCAACTTCTGTTGATAGGTCTTCATCTTCCTCCAGTCGAGAAACAGGTCTTGTGCCAATCGCCAATGCCAGCTCCAACACATCAGGCGCCACGACAGCAGACCATTCGAGGGCATTACGCGCCAGGTGCACTAACACAGTCATCGCGCTTATAAAGTAGCCTAGGACGGTGGGGTTGAGGATGAGTCCGCTGCCCGCCCCGTAGTACTGTTGACGTCCGTGTAAATGGGCAGTACGTTCCTCTCGCGCTTGCTCGTCCCGCAAGAAGAGCCAAAACCGGTTCATGAGTGGTCCGATGAAGTGTTCAGTGGCTACTGAGGTGAACGTGTGCGTTCGACTACTTGGAGGAGTAGACACTGTGGATTTGGATAACTCGGTCACGAGTGGTGCCTTTTGCATCCGAAGTCTTCGAGTGCGATTTCCTGGGTTGGATGCTTGAGCGCCGTCGTCCAAAAGTCGCGATGCTGGGATTTTATCTTGCTCAGGTAGATATTTTTCATGTAGTGCCGGAGGGAGAAGCTTGCTTGGGAAGGGTGATGTTTGTGGTAGCTGACCACTAAGCTGACGAGCACCCATAACAAGAGCATTCAGCATCATGTATCGCTGCTGGATTGAGTATTGATTCTTGAAGAATTCCTCGGCGACACAGCTAAAGATTTATCAGGTTCAAAGCGAAAGAGCGAACATGAAAGAAATACTTACGGTGCTGCTTTGGTGGGACAGCAGGCCACAAGAGCAATAAGAGCTTCTTGACATCGAACTTCGAATCCATCGAGCTCAAATTTGTCCTGCAGATTGAGATATCCATGGACGAGATTCACAGCGTTCTCATCTACAGAAAAGGACAAGACATGTCAGTAGAAGAATGTGAGTGTTCACCAAGACACTGACCTAATTCTGTTCCGAAGAATTGTTTCCTCCGAATCAAACCTTCACCTTCCCGCAATGCCATCTCCATACGATCCGCATCGTACGCTCCATCTGTCTGCTTGAACGCTGTAGGTTCGCGAAGTAGTTCCCCGAGTTGTGCTAGGTAGACAGGTCGTGGGACGGTCTTTGCAGTCACGTTCAAACTAGGATCCTTCTCCCGCTCTTCCATTTCAGACGGCGTCGGCGAAGGTGATCTCGAAGAAGACGGCGAGGCGTATCCGGTGATTGAATCGTCAGAGTCATATCCTAAATCTTGCACCGTAATGGTAGACGTCGAGTTCGTAACCTCCGTCTCCGTCGTTGAGAGTATTGGCGGACTTGCTTGTTCCTCCGCGTCCAATTCGGTATCTCCATCCTTTGCCACAACAAGGCGTCGAAGCTGTCTGATCCAAGCTTTCCCTGGTTCGTCCCCATCCCATACTCCGAAGTCAAGTTGCTTCCCAGAGAAGGACGCAACGATTTCAGCTGCGAGCATGCCGCACATCCGTACCGTCTTGTCCATATGGCCAATATATGTACTTACACCTGTGATGAAGCGACCATCCGAAGCCAGACCACGAACCACCGGAGATTCTGAGCCAAGGTACGAAATTGCCACAACGAGAAGAGTCGTCAAATCTTTGAAAACGCGTTGTCAGTAAAAAAGGATGAATTGAACAGAAGGTGTCCCACATCGATGGTGGGATAACAATGAATGTTTGATGTGTTCCGCCAAAGACCATTTTGTGACTACTTCATCTAGGAAAATTTCCAGAGCTGTCAGATGTCGTTCAGAATCAAGAACGGAACTTCAAGTGGAGGATAGCCTACCTCGCGTTCCACTATTATAAGCCATCCAGCATACGAATACACGGGCCTGGACGTCTTCGAAGTTGCGACCAAGGATCACAGAAATGACCAGATCCAACTGATCACCGTCGTAGGCGTTAGGCGCACCAAGAACTTCATATAGGAAGAGCGCCTCCTTTTTGATTGTAACTTTTTGCCAATGCTCGTCTGCCAGACCAAAGTCCTTCCTCTCCAGTGACCCAAACAACGACGCCAGAACGGTCTGCGATGTAATCATTGATGGAATCGCAAAGACGATTCCTGACCAATATTCCAGATACTCCCGGTTTTGCTGGAGAACATGGTGCCTCATAGAAGGCAGGACCGTTTGGAAAAATGACGATTCGGAAGGTAGAGCGGGTGGTGTGGCAGGAAATAAGCCCAAGTGAACCCATTTCGTAATGACGAAGGTTAGAGAATTCAGCGCAGCTCGAATAGGGCGTGAGGAAATTGAAGGAAACCAAAAAGAAATTGACTGACTGGTTCTCGCTGGAGTGTTAGGGCACACGGCTGCCACCAGTGCGTCGAAGCGCAGAAACATATGGCGGAAATAGTTTCCTTGCCGGAGGATAGAAGGCAATTCTCCATCGCCAACATGATTGGCAACCTTTGCAGGAATCGCCACACTATTTTGGATATAGTCTTCCCAGGTGATAGTTTTGTGATGCTCTGGAACAATTGCTTGATACATCCTATCAATCGGATAATGTCGAGTTAATCTCTCCAACAACAGGACGGAGTAACTGGACAGTTTTGTGGATAGTAGCGTGGAGATGGCCTGTAAAGCTATGGATCCAGACACGGCAAGGACGCAATGAAAACTATCTGGACAGAAGTACTGGTCAACCACAGTGATGGCGCTCATTTGAGTTAGAATGGGTTCCCAAGTCGGATAGATTTCCTCCAGTAGAATGCGCTGCAGTGGCTGAATATGCCTGCGAACGTTAACAGCACCGTCAGGAAGCGGATGTACATTGTCGGGTCGAAATCGCGGCGGTAAAAGACCGAGGCAGTCCAGAGGAGCTGTTAACAAACCTAGCAAAGTGTGCACATCTGCAACAGGCGTCTGCAGTTGCTTGATGATTTCGCGAACGCGGTCATCGTCATCATGGTTCATTGTCAAGTGCCATCAACTCAATGATTGTTACAGGCATTCAAGACAAGTAGACATACATTGTACAGTTACATTTACAGTTTGCTTACAGTTACACAAGACAAAACGAGAATAAGATAGCTATGTAGATACAAGCCGCCCAAAAAAATGTCCAGATTCAAGCGTCCCCTTCATGCCTTCTTGGAGGCAACTTTCTTGGGAGATGGCTTGCTCTTCGAGGCGGGAGCCTTTGCGGGGGATGCTTTGGCCTTCTTCACTGCCTTCGCCTTAGGAGGAGTCGTATCCTTTGTCTTGGTGGCTTTGGCCTTCGCAGCGGGGGCCTTTGCAATCGCCTAAGATGGTATTAGTATAGGGAATAGTACAAACTGCTTGTTGAATGTACCTTCTTCGCAACTACGGCTTTCTTTGCAGTGGAGGCCTTCTTGACAGTGGCAGGTTTCTTGGCCGCAACAACTTTCTTGGTACTCGCTGTCGTCTTTTTAGACGGTGCCGCTGCCGTCGCCTTCCTCGTAGTCGGTTTCTTGACGGTGGTAGCAGCAGCTTTAGCGGGTGTCTTGGCCTTGGTGGCAGGTGCCTTTGCAGCGGTCTTGGTTGCAGGCTTCTTCGTAGCAGCCGCCTTGGTAGCGACAGCTGGTTTGGCGGTCCTAGATGGTCTGGTGGTAGTAGGTTTGGCTTTGCTTGCTGGTTTCTTGACGGCGGCGGCGGTCGATGTCGGCTTCTTGACGGCGGGTTTAGCGTTCTGGATACGGCATGAGCGATTACACGCATGGTGGGACTGTCTTACGCACCTCTTTTGCTGGGTCCGAATGAGCCTTGGGCGCCAGTTTGACTTTGCCGGAGGGACCTGGGGGGAGTGAGATGGTGCGCATGATGCATGTCAACAGCGTGCGGACCTTTGGGGAGGACGAAGACGCCCTTCTCATGCCCAGACTGGATAGCACGGCTGAGCTGACTGTTTGCAGTAGCATTGAGCTCGAGTTTGTACTTGGATTCAACGAACTAGGGATGGCGAGTTAATGTTCTGTGCAGCGTGCTAGACAGGCGATGAGTCGTCACCTTCTTGATTGTCGGGCGAGAGACGCCAGCACGAGCGTCGTCTGGATGGGCAACGATACATTCCTAACGCCTGTAAGCCAAGATCCTAGGGTAAAGGCGGTCGACGCTGCTGACCTTGATCATGTCGACCCATGTCGGATGGGGCGATGGGTGAGACTTGTTGGCAGCGCTTGTAGCCTTTGCTGTAGTCTTGCTGGCAGGTTTCTTGGTAGAGATACGCATGATAGACGGCGGAGATGACGGGATGGTGATACGCGAGGTCGGAAAGTGATGGGATAAAGGAAGGAAAGGAGGCACAGAGACGGTCTATTTGTTCGGAACCTGCAGTCACGGGATCTCGCTGGATGCGCACGGTCCAACAGACAATGGTCGCGTCGAGCACAGCCAGGAAAGTCTGTGATTGGAGGGTAAAGCTTCAGGTATATCGTGGCGATGTAGTTTGATGGCAGAGACGACCACAGAACTCGACACGACACATATTGGGCGACCGTTCATCGCGTCTGCACATCGTGAGTGCCGGGCAAGTTAGCAGAGCGCCAGCCAGGTCGACACCGTTAGGATAGTCTTAGACGAGCTCTTGTTTCCATACAAAATGGATAGTCGATGTCGCAGAGGACGCCAGCGCTGTGAGACTCGTGCATTTCAAGGTGGAGGACTGGAGGAACGAATTTGCCGCCGGCCGTTTCGCTCGGCTTCGGTCCACCGTACCTCGTCCCACGGTTACCCTGCCAGCAAGTCCACCTCATCGTTCGTTCGACGGCCATCTTCGTAAATACACAGAGCTCGCTAGCTCATTCAAGGACGAGATGGGTCTTGAATTCTCCCACTATCTCGTCACAGACGACTTGACTGTGCTACTGGGTCTCATCTCTGCCACCGTTTTCCTTCTCCACAACTTTTACAAGCCCCAACCGCTCGTTCACCCGATCTTGCTCGGACGCCAGAGCGATGTTGCTAGGGTACGCAATGCAGGCGAGAGTGCGGTCTATAGGAACTACGGTACTGGGCTAATGGGCCGGGTGTGTATATCATTTGGGTGACGTCTGTTGGTATACTGACATTGGTGTTCCAGTTCCCTCTGCGACCAACAAAAGATGTACATATCCTCGCAGACCTAGTAAAGCCAGAACAAGACAGTCCTCGCACTCTGTGGAATACCAAAGTAAGTGATAAAACTATACCTACTTTAGCGTAAGCTTAGCACTCCGCAGATCACCAATTCTGGTCTCCAAGATCGTGTCGCGTCTTTCGGAACCGGTCTCCTTCGTCTCGCCAAACTTGAGGCTCAAGAATCAAATGTCCTCCTTTTGCTCAACGACAGCATCGGTAAGTCCTGTCGTCGTGCCCATAACAATATATTGACCGTGTCACAGAATTCATCATCGCTGACATGGCTTTGGCTGCGCACTCAATCCCCTCCTTTACAATTTCCTCTTCCGACCTACTGTCTGGCATTTTGGACTCTCATCCTCCCACGGCTATTGTTACCCATGCCGAACTTCTTCCACAACTCCTCGAACTCATATACGATGCCGGTGAAGTCGGTCAGCATCACACCATCGTCGTAGTCGGTGAACCAACACCTCAAGCAATGGCTACTGTTGCTAGCACTGTCAAGGTACTCAACTGGGATGACGTAGAACGCGACGGTATGAAGGTTCAGAAGAATCTCAGCCCAATACCGAGTACGTTCATTTCGCTCAACCATGAATCAGATTTTCCTCAAATCAGTCATTAGAACCTGGGGATGTCTTTTCCGTATCCTTTTTCACTGCGAGCAATGGCCAGATTCAAGGGGCCCAGCTAACGCATGAAAACATCACCGCTGGAGTCACGGCTACCCGCGCATTGTTGCCCGCATCTCACCCCCTCTCACCACTGGATACTATCGTCTCTTCGCACTCTTTAAGCACCGCGTACGGGAGAGCAGTTGCGTACACTGCTATCTACGAAGGAACCAGCTTCGCGACGTTGGCAAGCTCCAAGCTCTTCTCATTCAACGAATGTAAGAGCGTCATTTTTTTGCGGGACATACATTGACCATTGTCCAGCTATGCCGGAGCACGACGTCGCCGACATTGCAAGCATCAAATATTATAGAATTCCTTCGCCCACCGTGTTATTTATTCATCCTGGACATCTGCAGCACCTGGTGTCCTCAGTTCTGGATAACGCGAAGAAGAGCTTTGTTCTCTATTCGTTTGCATGGCGCCATAAGTTGGCCGGCATTTCTGAAGGGTTCCTAACCAAAGATAGTTTGTGGGATCGCCTCGTCTTTGACGCTGCACGGGCAAAAGTTATAGGAAATGCAGCAGGAACACTAGCGGCCGTGATTGTGAGCGGAGGTATGTCCTAAACTTTACGAGATATGGGCGGTAACTTACGCTGGCCACAGGCCCAATACCTGCCAGCCTCCTGACTCCTGCGCGGGTGGCATTCTCGACACCGTTCGTGAACGCATTTACCCACCCCCTCGTAGCAGGCCCTATCCTTTCCTCCCACTCGCTCGACCTACAGGACTTCCCTGCACAGGACATTGCATCGGCTCACGTTGGGCCTCCCACTATTAACGTTGAAGCTAGATTGCTCGGCGTCTCCGATGCTGCTATCGAGAAGGGTTCAGATCCTGAAGGTGCTTTAGTTGTCCGTGGGCCTCCTGTTGGGAAGTTGTTAGGAGAGGATTATGTTGATATTCCCAGTGGAGGTAACAGCCCTACTTCGAGCGAAGATGACGAAGGTTGGGTGGGGATCGGTGCTCGGGCAAGAGTACAACCTAACGGTTCTTTCCTCATACTGTAACGAGATAAATATTTTGTTTGCGTATACAATAAAAGGATATCTAGACGGATGTTATTGTCATCCCAATTAGGCCCAAGGACAATCCCGGCCGTGCGAACGCCGAACAATGTGGTACGTGTGGCTGTGCCCAAAACCTCTTTGTTGATCATGTTGCATATCACGTGACCAAACGCGTTGATCGCAATATATAAGACACAGACCTTTCCGTCGTGTTCTCGAGTTCCCCACCTCTGAAATCTCAACCATCGCCTCTACAACTTTATCTCAACTCATTCAACATGTCGTCGGACACCATCGCTGAATCTGAGAAGCCTTCTTCCACCGTCAAGCCGGCATCCAAGCCAGCATCCAAGCCAGCATCCAAGGCGTCAACCAAGAAGCCCGCCGCGAAGGCCAAACCAGCGACCAAGAAGTCTGCGGCTGCAGCTGCAGGACGTCCTACCTGGAAAGAAATTATCACCGTACGTTCCCCACCAATGTCCTGCACGCCTGCCTATCTTCATGTTCTGCAGGAATGTATCACTACGAATAAGGAAGACGCCCGTCAAGGGGTCTCTCGAAGCACTATCAAGAAGGTGGGCTCGGTATTCATTAGTCTACTTGACATAATCCTCACACACCACCCTCAGTTCGCCGAAGAACGTTATGGCATCGAGGTCAACGCCGCCGCCATCTCTCAACTCAGCCGGGCTCTCGTATCTGGATGCGAGACTGAGCTCTTCGTTATGCCCAAGGGCGCTGCTGGCAAGGTTAAGCTAGCACCCAAGACGAAGGCTGTCGCAACTAAGGAGGCAAGTGACCCATGCTTCGACGTGTATAGCTATCTAATTGCAAGTATATAGAACGCTAAACCCGCCACGAAGGCTGCGCCCGCCGCTGCTAAGGCCACCAAGACTATCACGAAGAAACCTGCTGCTACGACCAAGAAAGCGACGAAGGCGACCATTACAAAGAAGCCTGTTGCGGCCAAAGCTACGGCTGCGACGAAGAAAGTCGGTACCTCCAAGGTCGTCGCAAAGACTGTTACGAAGAAGGCCGAACCCAAGAAGACGCTGGCCGGCAAGCCTAAGGCTAGCGCCACAGCGAAGAAGACGACAGTAGCGTCCAAGAGGGATGCTGCGAAGAAGGTTTGGGATTTGCGCTGCGGAGTTGACTTTGGTTGACAGGGTTTTGTTTACAGGCCGTAACTGGATCAAAGATAGCTGCAAAGAAGCCAGCGGCTAAGAAAGTGAGCGCTGCAGCAACGACAAAGACCGCGACTAGAAAGGTAAGCAACGTGCTGATATCAATGTTGAGTGGTGTTATTGATTCAAGCACATGGGAACTAGACTGCAGTTGCAAAGCCGCGATCCAAGTCCAGGGCGAAGGTATGTGGAAAACTGGGGTACATTCAACAGCGACTGACTGAAACGTAGGCATGATTCATGACTCGGGTTTCATTGGCTGTGTTGGTTCGGTTTTATATGTTTATTTGTGTACTATTTAGCGAATCCTATTCATAATTCGCCTGTGATAAGAAGGAAGGACCCCGGACTGGTGGCAGGGGGTGTTGACGACAAGAATGATGAGCTGTTGCCTAATTAGGCTGACAATATGTCATTCATCAGAGCCGCTGACATCCGGCGAGCTGGCCCTTGCAAGGTGGCCCTGTTTGTACATGTCCTGTCCCTGTAGTCAGAAATTCGCAGCTGGTGATTTTGCTTGTTTCCCTTTCCCCACGACCTTGTCTCTCCATCCCAACCGTCCTTCCACTGTTCCTTCTGTTCTGTCGCTGGACGCTTTCATATCGCCTATATTCATGTTCTGAATGACTTCGGAATCCATTCAAACAACTTCACTTCAACAAGCCCACTCCTATGCCACCCGTGTCCGCCAGAGCGTATCCCTTAAGCCTTCAATTCGTATCAAGCACGTCTCAGAGCCACAACGAACCATCAGGCCAGCACCTCCACCACCCGAGGACCATCCGGACTCACTCACCACTCCACAAACCCCCTTTCCCTCGCTAAATGTGGTCCTTCATCCCGACGATGCCAACAGCAAGGTCTTTCACGCCATTGCGCGCGCCCTCCTGTCCGTGGTGCGTCTATAACATCTCCTGAAACTATTCCTTTCATAACTGACGCGCCACCAGAATAATCGCGCCATGACCGTCAAAGACCTCGCCGAAATGTGTTTGAGTCAGGGATTGCAATGCCAAAAGTGCGTCCGAGTCCATTACGCGCCTATCTTCATTCTCACTTCCTTCCCAGCGTCAACGCCGCATCGCAAGCAATAACGACATACACCCGTGATCATATCAAGCGCTGTGACCAAGAGCAGGATCAACCACTGCTTCTACGCCACATTTTATCCGGCAATCCTGCCGACGATCTCCTACTTCCCGCGCTCTATTCAACATCTGGGGGAGGATGCCCCCGCGATCCTCGCCTTGATACCGTCGAGCGCATCACCAACTTCCGCAAAGGCACTGTTATATGGTATCTCAGCCGGGTTACTGGTGCCCCCTGCCCGTTCGCGCGTGCAGGCATTCGGCTTAGCGATCACGTTGAAACGGCAGTTCCCGCCACGTCTAGAACGAACGTAAAGCGGCCAAAGGAAATACGCGAAGACCAATGTGGAGAGAAGCGTAAACGACGATCTACTAGGGAATGTGTCGTTCGTTCCACGAAGCTACCTGATTCTTCTCACTCAGACAACGAGCACTCCGATCTGGAAGGGGAACCTCCTGCCAAAGTCAAACTAGTCGTGAGGCTGAAGCCTTTGGCCACGTTCATGACTACACCTCCCAGTCGTTCGCCGCCACCTTCTGAAATCATCGACCTCTCAGCTGACATGGACGATGATGACGAAAGCGACTCGATGTCGGTAGATGAAGACGACGACAGCCACTCTGCGTCCTCTCTCGAGGACTCAGCACAGTTTGATCCGTTTCCCCAGATGGCCAATGGACGGTCAATATCAATCCCCCCGTATACTCCATCATCCTTCTCAACCCCAAGCTCGTACCCACCTGCAAACGTCCCGGAGTCTTTAACTCGGTTTCGTCGTTCAACATCGGTACCAGATTCGATGGCATCCCCGCCTCCTGACTCAGATGACGAAGACGAGGACTCATCGTTCGATGATGATGACCGCAGTACCTCCTTTCCGATGTCGCCATCACCCTTCGATGTCGACGACGACGACTACGCATCCTCCGACTTTTCTTCAGAGTTCGGTGATAACGATGCTGACACGTCCTTTGAATCACCTGGGCCTCGTTCCCCATTTTCGGCCGCTCCCATATCTTTGCCGTCCATCAAACAGGAACCTCGTGATGTTCAAGGCATCCTTGATGCCTGGGAAGGCTTAGATTCTATGCATTTTGGGCCAACTACAGACGAGGAGGCGAGAGTTGTTGAGGTCATAGGGAAGGCCGCGACGCGTGTACTGAAGGAATCAGGTCATATGACTGACGAGGATTTCTTACATGAGCAAGACGGTAGTGATTGGGACTCGCAGCGCTCTCGCTGGTCTGCTTCACCCCTTGCCGTGAAGCAGGAGGAAGATTCGTCGAATCTGACTTTGGATTTTGGAGCTCCGTCATTCACTTCGTGGCGCACGAGCGACCTCCCAATATCTCCTTTATCTGCGTCACCGCCTGGCCCGGATCCTTTTCAATTCGATGAGTTCTTCTCGTCTCCAACCCATCGACGTGGAAGCGAATCACTTTGGGACAAGGACGAGCCACGGCACTCAGACACGTTGCGTCCTCGAGCAAATACGGTCGCGTCTCTGGGTGGCATGTTCACATCCGAGGAATACGGGTCTGACAGGACGACATTGACCAAGAGCCTTTCCTCCCTTATCGAGTCGCTGTCTGTGACTGCGCCCTCAGCGCCACCAACCCCGTCGAACCCAGAAGAATTCTCTAGGTTTGGTTCGTTACCTCAACCAGTTTGTGTCTCGCCTAGTGATATTCGACTGTGCGCCAATGGATCCTCCACATCTTTCCTTGACCGTGAGCAAGCCGTCGTCGTTAATACGTGTCAACCTTCGAACCCCGCGATTGTTGCTACACAGATTGAAGGTCTTTATTCTTTGCGTTGTTTCCTCTCCGATTTGACTGACTGTTTGTCATAGGAATCTCCGTCTACCGAACCATGCTTGGTGATCAAGTCGTTTTACGTCGGATTGACACGGACTACGTGAACCTGACGCCCATCCTTGCGTACTCGAAAACACCTACGCCAATTCTAAGTACCATTCCCTCCACGAATGTCATCACGGACTGCTGTTCCACCGTCAATGGCGTCTGGGTCCCTCTGGAAGCAGCTCAAGCTTACATCGAGGATCATCCTATACCTTCGACTTCTACTTCTCCGGGTGCATTGCATCTCTTCCTTAGCGACAAGCTCGCGGACCGTTTCCCCCCTGCCCTACGCGATTTCGTCCAAAGTAGTCGACGCACCACTGTCCCAGGTCAATTTGGGAAGAGATTCGGCTCACCACAGGCCAAAGATCTCGCCAGCCAAGCAGCGTTGATGGTCGTACCTCCGATTCCTCCTATACTGGAAGAGGAAGAGCGACCAGCGTCGTCGCCTTACGACGGACCCCTCACCGAGACAGAGAAGGAGATCTTCCAGTCAATATGTGTCAATCTGGAGTGGGAGAAGGATGAACCTACTCCCCGCCTATCCACAGAAGAGGTTGTGCCCGCAGGGGATCCTGATGTCCCTAAAGCGAGCTGCTCAGAGGATTCGCGGCCACTTCGTCGGTCTAGACGCGTCGCAGACGCTAAAGCGGCTAAGACTCGGACGCGAAGATGAGTGTCGGAATTTCTTTCGTTATCTTTCTTTCATTTGTGTCGCAATTGTCGTCGAACCTAGAAGCTGTATCCCATATTCCCTTTCTCCTGCTCGTCATCATCAGTCATCCCACCCTAGTCTTCGCATTGTCGTCGACGAGCCCATTGTTCAAAGTACCGTATGAAACCGCTTTTATTCCACCTACTGTACACTTCGCCATTCTCATACATATGATACAATACGACGGGCTATTAGACTGCTATGCCTATGATGCTTTATGATGCTTGCTTTGAATTTACTGTGTGTCCTGAAATCAAAGGGAAGCGGCAAAATCGGTGGCACGGGAAGACGACGTGGATACGTATTCGGAGCGCATGGGCCCATTTCTCGACGTTTTAAGCTGGGTATATAATTTTTGAACACTACTGGCGTCATAGTGCAGAAAAGAAAACAATGAACGTCTTGAGAGAGCCTTTGTAAGATGTAGTGAAAAGCACGGACCAATGCCAGTTTGAGCGGAGTTGGAACAAACGTGAGCAAAGAAGGACGAACGCTCTGTCTGCTCTCATCACTACTACTACTTAGTACTATTTTCTGGAGGCATCTATTCCAGTAGTCGTGGGCATAACCGTTCAGTCTTTCCTCTGAGCGTCGAATACCGGCTTTCGCACAAGTTTTCAGCGTCCGCCGCCGATTTTACGACCAGGGAACGACTCTTGCCCACCTACCAGTCGCTCTCCACTTAATCGGGCCTTTTCTGACTGGCCAGTACTCGCCCAGCACATTCATAATTCCTAATTTTTGTTCATTCAACACGGTATAATGTCATTATCAGCCTCCGACAGCAACGGCTCCTATTCGAGGATTCCTCCCTCGGGAAAGACGCCACCGCCTGCGCCCTCTGCTGCCTTTGCTAAAAGGTGCGTTACAGTAACATTCTAGGAGTTATTCGCCGCTCATTCTATTTGCTTTAGAGCCAGAGAAGCCGAGGAAAGGATGGGCAGTGGTCGGTACCGACCGCCTGCCTTACGCGCCCTCGCTTCTGGTGGTTCCCCTCCTAATGAGGTTTCTCCCTCCGTTACGACCCCAGTGGATGGAGGCTCGTTGCCTCCTCCTACGACTTATCCCCAAGGCTTCAGGAGAGCAAGGGCTGGCACCCTTCCATCCAACGTTCAACTTGCTGCTCAACGCTTCGCTGCGGCCTCCAATACCCTTACCAGCCTTCCAGGCTCGGCAGAGTCGCTTGCGGATCTTTCGCAACGCCAGATGCCTCCTGCAGCCAGCCTTGCCCCAGCTCGCCCAAACCTCCGGCATTCCGCTTCGGTTACGTCCTCGATCCCAACCAACAGCCGCTTGCGTTCAGAGTCGCTTACTCTCCCGTCCGGAGGTCTCTCCAATGCGTTTGGCTCTTCCATCTTTTCGTCCTCGTGGTTGTCTTCCTCCAATGGTAACGGCAATTTTCCCATCCTTGACGAGCTTCGATCAGAGGCAGACGACTTTGATGTCCATACCCTCGATTATCTCGGATTGGACGATGGGCACCGCCAGCCACCCCCAGCTGCTACCATCACCGAGCTGCGCAACCAGGCTCAGGCTGCCATCGCTAGCAACCTGACGGCGCCCCAGTCGCGTCTTCGCGCCAGTACCGTCTCTAACCCGTACCGCTCCCGTCCGGCCCTGCCTACGTCCCTTCTGGGCACACCTTCTGCCACGGAGGAAGATGAATACCTCGACGCGTACGACGAACATGCTTTCCAACGCCCTCCACTCTCTTCGTACGATTCCTCCAATGCCGATAATGGCGGCTATTCGTCCTACATCGCCAAAGGCTTCAAGTCCAGTGACCATCTCAACATCGCACGGCCCCGTGCTATCTCTGTCGGCACGCTCGAGGATCCCATGCACTCTCTTCAGCGTCGTGCCGCTGCTGTAGACGCCAACTCATACATCAACGAGATTAGCCATCAAAGCTCCGGTCTGTCCGTAGTCTCAAGCAACAACATGGGTCCCGGCGGAATGTTGAAACAAGACAAGAATATGAATTCGCGCATGCTTCCCTCAGTCCACTTTCCTTCTGGAGAGCCGCAAACGTCCAGTCGGGCATCTGCTTACCTCCTACCTCCCGGTGCAACCAACCGTTCCGTCTCTCCGAAGGCAGAGTTGACTTCGCAGGTCCAAACTCCCACTCGATCCCTTTGGATTGGAAATTTGGACAGCGCGGTCACGAGTGAACAACTCATTCATATTTTCGCCCCTTACGGTGCTATTGAGAGCCTGAGGCTGTTGCCTGAAAAGGTATGCGATCTATATATCCTTCCCGCACGGCCCGCTGACCTTTTCCGTAGGAATGCGGTTTCGTCAACTTCGTCGACCAGTCAGACGCAATCCGAGCTAAGGATGATGTTCTCAATCGCCTCGGTGGAAACATTGGAATGCAGAATGGGCAGACAGTTCGTATCGGTTTTGGAAAGGCTGAGAGTGCTCCTGTTGCGCCCGCAAAAGGCTCGCCAGCAAGCCCGAATCCTAACTCTCCTAATGGAACGACGCAAGCTACGAGCACTGGCAACTCGATGGGTGGTATGGATGCACAACTCCAATCGACCCCTACGAGGGCCCTATGGATCGGCTCGATTCCCTCAACCACCACTCCCGCGACTATCCTTAGTGTCTTCAGTCCTTACGGTCCCATTGAGTCTGCGCGCGTCTTGACTCACAAGAACTGTGGCTTCAGTATGTCTTACCTTACTGTGTTCATGTTCTCTTTACTGATACTAGTCGTAGTCAACTTCGAACGTCTTGATGACGCAGTTCGTGCTAGGAAAGCTCTCAATGGGCGTGACGTTCTTGGTAGTGATGTAGGCGCCATCCGCATCGGATTCGCCAAAGTTCCCGTCAAGAACGGACAAGATGGTGCAACAGACGAAAGCACCACGGTTACAGTGCAGGGCGTTGGAGACTTGAGCGTCAGCGGCACTATTCGGGCGTTGCAGCATGTGAAGGGTGCCTCGACAATTCCTTCCGATCAACAAGTCCTGAGTGGCGCAGTAGAGAATTACCGCTCCAATCTGCTGCTCAGTATGATCAGTTCAGGTACTCATGCCGCTGCGTTTGGCCCGGATGATGTCGAGAAGCCAGTTGGCTGGACCTCCAACTTAACTGAACAGCAGATGATCCTGATGGAGTTGAGTGGGGGCAGCAACGACGCGGAGGCTGATATCCAATCACTGTCTGGTAAGTTCGCTTGACGATATCCAGGGTATCGGTCTAACGCGTCCTAGAATTCCGCCCTCCGACGATGTACTACACTACAATTCCTCTTGTATCTGAAAGGACGAACAATCGACGTTGGGATGCGTCGAAGCTTCGCGAGTTGCGCAAACGCCTCGATTCCGGAACGATGACCACGGACGAGGTGGACAATGTTGCAGCCGACTTTCTGGATGGAGAGATCGTTGACTTGGCTTCCGACTGGCTGGGCAACACTGTTTGTTTCTTAATATTATTTTCCGTCAAATGATGCTAATCTTACTCCAGGTGGTGCAAAAGCTGTTCGAGAAATGCTCCGCTAGCCCTCGATTTGCCATGCTTGAGCGTATCTCGCCTAACTTGGCAATGATCGGCATTCACAAGAACGGTACTTGGGCGGCTCAGAAAATGATCGAATGTGTGCAGAGTGCTGAGGAAATTGGTATCATTGCGCAGAACTTGCGACCTTACGCTCCTCCCCTGCTCCTTGACCAGTTCGGGAATTATGTGGTGCAGTAAGTTCATTCATTCCGTCCTCATGGTCCTGTCTCATTTTGGTTTAGGTGCTGTCTCCGCTTCGGGGCTCCTGCCAACGATTTTATCTTTGACGCTATTGTCGATCGTATGTGGGAAGTGGCACAAGGCCGCTTTGGCGCGCGCAGCATGAGAGCATGCCTCGAGTCTCCTCATATCACGTTGAGCCAGCAGCGGCGTATCGCGACTGCTGTCATCCTAAACTCTATTCCATTGGCCACCAATCCCAATGGAGCTCTCCTCCTGACCTGGTTGTTGGACACGTCCGGCTTCCCTTCGCGATACAATCTTCTTGCCCCCCGATTCACGCCGCATCTCTCTCATCTCTGTACCCATAAACTCGCCTCCCTCACAGTCTTGCGCATCGTGAACCAGAAAATCGAGCCCGAGGCGTCGCGGCAGATAGTCGAAGCGCTCTTTTCTTCGCCAGGTGACCACGTCTTGACAGACGTTTTGGGTGACCAGGTCAATGGCGTCGCTGTCGTCCACAAAATACTCACGAGTCCTTTCATCGACCCTACGGAGAAGTACGAATACATGGAGGCTACCAAACGAGTCCTTATCGAGCTTAAGGTCATCGCCACCCAGGCCTACAGGCGTCTAATCGAGGAGGTTGGCCTACCTATTCCCAACTTCCAGCCGGCATACAGCGCCACCGCTCCCCCATCAGGCAAGAACAAAAATACCAACCAGGGCACGTTCGGAATGTCGGGCCTCCCGTCTGGCTATCCTTCTAACGATCAGGGTCTGGCATCCATGATGGCTGCTCTACAGATGGGCGGCCAGAACCCCCAGGCCGGGCCTCCGCAACCGCAACTCCATGTTGAGCCTGGCTACAATCCCAACCAACGGCGCCAACCCAACCCCTCCTCTGCCTTCTCCCCATCGAGTGACCCCTTCAATCCGTTCGCCATGCGCTCTCCCGACATGAACGAGAGCCCGAGGATGCTCCAGCGTAGTGGAAGTGGTGGTCCCCATGGATCGATGGCTTCAAACTACAACGGCCAAGGACCCAACGTAGGACAGTCACCCATGATGGGCATGAACCAACAACAAGGCTACGCCATGCCTCCCTCGCAATCCATCCCTCCTCAAATGTATCAGACGTTCATGTACCAAAGCTACCCGCAAAACCCTCAAAACATGGGCGCATTCCACGCCTGAATGCCAGATACGACCCACCTGATGACGCCTCTCCTTTCCTGATCCATCATGCTGCTATCCAAGACGCTCCTTGTCCAAGTTTTCTCATACGCTGTGTGGTCGGTCTATCTTTGGTTGTTCCGCTTTCATTACACCATACCCATATCTGCAACTGTATATGTCCGATGCTTTCCAAAAAGGACAGGGGACGACTGGCTTATTTTCTTTATATTCATACTTGTACAACAAAGGACGGGCTGTATATCTGCAGCCGGAATTTAGAATGGGTACGCTAGTAGTACTGTAGTGATATCTGATTTTACTCTTATTTGCTTAACGCGTACGGACGAGACGTGAGCTGGCCTGAGTCCTGAACCAGCCTGAGGGCGAGGTTGCGGATATTCTTCAGCCACCTGCGGGAGCTGTCGAAAAAAGCATGAACAGGCACTACGTTACGTTGATTGGACGAAGGTGGCGTAATGTAGCTGATTGCGGAAAGAATATAAGGTATTGCGCCATCGCTAGCTGCGATCGCACCAAGTTTGCTCATCACGCACATTTCGCACACGCAATGAGTTTTATTTATATATTTCGCTTGTCCTTCTGCTTTTGTACTTGTCGTCTCTGAATCTGCTCCTGTTCGTCGACATGTCCAACTTGAAAAGGTTTGGAAAGCAGGTCATTGGCTATCCAGAAGAGGTCGTACCCGTTATCACGACCAAGGAGTACCTTTTGCAGCACACGAAAAATCCTGTACACCATGTCCGTCCCTTCCTGATCTTCTCGGGATGGTAATAGAGCTGACCGGTTCTTAGATTAGAAACTATGTTGTTAGTCTGTTCCCAATCCTTGGATGGATAACTCGCTACAGTAAGCAGCACCCATACTGCGGTGTTTTCGTCTCTCATCTCCTCTTCAGACCTGGGATGGCTCACTGGCGATATCATTGCTGGTCTCACGGTCGGCATGGTTGTGGTACCGCAGGGAATGTCTTACGCTTTGGTATGTGATCTGCGCGCCAATCCCTGCCGTCGCTTATCAAATATACCAGATCGCCACACTCCCCGCTGAATACGGTCTCTACTCGTCCTTCGTCGGTGTGCTCATCTACTGCGTGCGTTTTGCTTTTTACGCTCCTTTCTACAAGTACTCACGTTCTTTCACAGTTCTTTGCCACCTCAAAAGATGTCTCAATCGGACCCGTCGCGGTCATGTCCTTAACCGTAGCTCAGGTCATCAAGCACGTCGAGGAGAGTCATCCAGGTCAATTCGACGGTCCTCAGATCGCCACCACATTAGCGCTCATCTGTGGATTCATCGTCCTCGGCATCGGTCTCCTTCGTCTCGGATGGCTCGTCGAGTTCATTCCTGCCCCCGCCGTCAGTGGCTTCATGACTGGCTCTGCCATCAGCATCGTCTCCGGCCAAGTCCCAGGTCTCTTGGGCATCTCAGGCTTCGAGTAAGTTACATAGTCTATGTCCATCTTCTTGTCCTGACATTCTTGTTCAGTACCCGTGGTGCATCGTACAAGGTCATAATTAACACGCTAAAAGGACTACCCCGAACGAAGCTCGATGCAGCATGGGGATTGACTGGCCTAGTATCCCTCTACGCCATTCGCATTGCATGCGACAAGTTCTCCGCACGCTACCCGCGCAGAGCCCGCATTTTCTTCTTCATCTCTGTCCTCCGCAACGCTTTCGTTATCCTTGTCCTCACCATCGCTGCATGGCTCTATACGCGCCACCGCAAGAACGCAGCTGGAAAATACCCAATCAAGATCTTACAGGATGTTCCCAGTGGATTCCGTCACGTCAAGCAACCGGACATCGACCCAGAGCTGCTCTCCGCTCTGGCTGGCCAGCTTCCCGTCGCTACCATCATCCTGTTACTGGAGCACATCGCCATTTCCAAGTGTAAGTTCATACTTTCAACTCCCCATCGCACAGCCCGCTAAACCTTTCTTCAGCTTTCGGTAGACTGAACGGCTATAAGATCAACCCCAACCAGGAGCTCATCGCTATTGGCGTGACCAACACCATTGGTTCTTGCTTCGGAGCGTACCCTGCCACTGGATCTTTCTCCAGGTCTGCCCTCAAGTCCAAGTCTGGCGTTCGCACACCAGCAGCTGGTATCCTCACCTCAGTCGTTGTCATCGTCGCCCTCTACGGACTTACACCTGCCTTTTACTGGATCCCTTCCGCAGGACTATCTGCTGTGATTATTCATGCTGTCGCCGATCTCGTCGCTTCTCCGGATCAGGTTAGTCAGAGAACGCTCTTCATCAGGACCATGGTTAACAATTCAACAGGTTTACTCGTACTGGAGAGTATCTCCTCTCGAGTTCGTCATCTGGGCCGCTGCCGTTCTTGTCACCGTGTTCTCCAGCATAGAGAACGGCATCTACGTCTCCATTTGCGCATCACTGGCGCTTCTGTTAGTTCGTCTCGCCCACCCCAGAGGTGCCTTCCTCGGCAAAGTTCAAGTCCACCTCGACGACAACAAGGAGACCCGAGAGGTCTTCGTACCTCTGACGAACAACGGTGTTACCAACCAGCATGTCGAGGTCCTTCCACCTCCACCAGGTGTCATCGTGTACAGATTCGAAGAGAGTTTCCTCTACCCGAATTGTTCAATGGTCAACTCAGCGTTGGTGGACTATGTGAAGGAGCACACACGACGTGGACAGGACGCAAGTACCATCAAGCTCAGCGACCGAGCATGGAATGATCCTGGTCCACCTCGAGGTGCAATCGATCCTCAGGCGACCAACCTTGCCCTACCCTTGTTACATGCTATTGTTCTTGATTTCTCAACCATGTATGTCTTGTCTTCTTCATCCTCTTTCTCTCTGACCTATCAACTGATCCAATTCAGTTCTCAAATTGATACAACCGCCACGCAGGCTCTAATAGATGCCCGTAACGAAATAGAAAGATGGACTGATCGTCCCGTCGAAGTAAGTGTCCTTCCAATTCCAACCCATAACGCATGCTGATCACTACAACAGTTCCACTTTGCTACACTTCTTTCCCCGTGGATACGTCGTGCGCTTGTTGCTGGAGGCTTCGGCCTTCGCCACAGTGCGCGCCCCTTACCATCGGTTGAAGTCGCAGCAGTCGTCCCCTACCGAGATGGGATTCGGGATAGAATGGATGAGCTGCGTGCAGACGCATCTGATCTAGAAGCCGGAGATTTGAAGAGGGTGTCTTCAAAATTCTCAAACTCGTCATCCTCCGAGCCTGTGCTATCTACAGACACACCATTTTTCCATTTGGATCTTCACGCCGCAGTGCGAGCCGCAGAAAGCAGCTTAGAGCGCGCGTCCGCCTCAACATCATCTTAAAGCTATTACCTACATCAATTATACTATGAACATCTTGGATAACTTTGTAACAGGCACTACTATGTAACGAGCACGCGCATCCAATGTATAATACAAGTTGTGATTCATTACAATTCTCCGGAGCATACACCCTCAATCCAGTCGGTCTCGCTCTTCACAGTTGTAAGATTCTCGAAGCCCTCCTTCGTTATCAGGACCACGTCTTCTATACGAACACCGCCCACTGACTCGTACCGACCGAGGACATCGTGATTGATTTGCTTCGAGTTGCGAATGGGCGCTAAGAGATGCGGGGAAAAGTAAATGCCGGGTTCAATAGTCTGGAGTAAGGCTAAGTGAGGCGCAAAGTATAAGAGAAAGCTTATGCGTACCACAACCATGCCTGTTTCCAGCGGAAGTCTCAATCGCAGATACTCATAGAAACTTGGATGGCCAACCTTCGAGGTTTCGCTGATCGTAGTATTCACTTTTGGCTTGCTGGCGCTGGGAACATCGTGTACGTCCATGCCCAAACTGTGACCAAGTCCATGAGGGAAAAAGGAGCTGCTAATCCCCGACGCCAAGATAGCCTCAGCAGAATTCCATGAGCCCGAGTTGGGCGAATTCGGCGACTTGAAGATTCCCAACTTCTGGAAGCCATTTATGAGGACTTTGTGGCAGAGAAGGTGGATTGTGTCCCAGTGGGTTCCGGGTTTGGTTATCTCCATTGCGGCCTAAGAAGAAAACCGGGATCAGGCAGTGTTCTAGCTATCAGAGCCGTTGGTACCTTCTGCATCTCCAGAACAAGATTGTATATATCTCTTGCTTCGGGGTTGAATTTGCCTCCATTTCCGACTGGCATCGTCCGCGTGATGTCGGAGGCATAACAGTTCCATTCGCACCCCGCATCGATGAGCAACACCTGAGGATCGAACTCCTTCTGGCTTGACTGGGCGAAGTGGTCGTGGTTGTGATGGTCGGTTGGCTTTACAGGTCCCCATGCAAACTCGCGATCATTACAGCAGTAGTGCAAGGTCGAGGCACGCGAGGCAGCAGCTACTATAGGAAGGTATGCCTGATGAACAGAGCTAGATGGGGAAGGTGAGTATCTTGAACGAGTATTATCATCTATATACTACTCACCCTTCTCGTCGACAGGACGCGACAAAGATGGCTTCAGCTTCGGCCTCTTGCTCGATCAGCCATTCTCCTGGAAGGAGTGGTCTGGTTGAACCGGGTGCTGGAGGTACGATTCCACCCTTTACGGCCTTTCCTAACACCCTCATCACCGTTTCGTGCGCCCGAGAGCTGATTTGGTTCGCCTGGCGGATAAGAGCGATTTCCTCCTCGTCTTTGATCAGCCTGGCGAGATGGAGGGCTGACAAAAGGTAGGCATCGGTGACAGCGCCTCCTTCTGCTGAGAGGACGATCTGAGAGTAATCGTCGGAAAGGTTTGGGAAGAGTGGAGAGTTCCTAGGGAGGGTGTGGAACAGGGCGTCTGGGAAGGCCTTGACTAGTGTGGCGATCTCGTCTTCGAGGGCAGCAATATAATGAACATGGGAGACATTGTGAGAGGTAGAGGCTTCGTCGATGGATGGGGGTGGAATGGACCACATCATGTCCGCGAGTTCGGCCTTTGGTATGAAGAGTTGGACGGAAGGCGTTTTCTCAAGAGAGGTGCCAGTCTGATACGCAACGAGGAGATACGATGCCGGGACAGTACAGCCAGAGAGATAGTAGAAATTGGATTCCTGGCGGAAGGTCATTTCACGATCCGTGTCATTTCTGAACGGTGTGACTTCTCCTGCAAGCAGAAGAATTTGAGGCTAACAGGATAGATGAGTATCCGATGTTTGGTTTGTTGAGACTGTTGCAAACCTTGCCTTGCTCTGCGGCTGGTAAAAGCTTTACGAGTTTCTCACAAGTTCGAACGGCATGAGCGGTAGCTGAGAAGGCGTCAGGATACGTTTCCCCCCATTTAAATTGTGTAAGTGCTTGCCAGGATACATCATCGAAGTCAAGGACGAGGAAGAGCGGAACTTTCGGCCCGGGTTTACTATTGACATTGCGAATTTCTGGGTCAAGGGCCATGCCTGTGCTTTTGATAGCAGCTAGCTGCTATCAAGCGGACTTTGAACTCACGGAGATGTCCGATCATACGGATCGCGCGGCACCGATCCTTCCATCCTTCCGTCCATCTTGATTGCTTGATTGTTGAACACGCCTATTTCGCGTCTTCGACGCGTGCACGCGTCTGACGTCTCTCAGCAACGACCACCGACCATGGACACCAGTCTATCTCCTCCAATGGAGCCAATCTATCCCATGTATGATTCGCCAGTGGCCTCGCCCTATGGCGAGGTCACTGGTCCAACGACCTCGCCGTATGGCGAGGCCGTTGGCGACTACAACGACTATACAACGTTTGTTATTCTACTTTTACTCTCACTCTTTACTGATGCGCTGTACAGACCTGATACAGATGGTGCAGATGGCGGCGATGCCACTGCCAATAACGGAGATATCGATACGGACGACATATACGCGCTTGACCACGATGTGTCAACGGATCCCGGAGACGAATACATTGAGGGTATGCCAGACCTCTGGGATGGAGATGATAGAGGATATGAATCAGGAGATTTATTGGAAGTGCGCATGGACTCTGGCGCGGAATATGGTGCGTTGTATTCCTTTAATTACTTGAACTGCTTTAAAATATAGTAGATGCTGATGCTGATGTCGACAACGACAATGCGGATGCAGACGATAGCGACGGCGGCATCGTTATGCGCCCGCGCCACACCCCATCCCCCGATCATGACCGGGACCACTCTGCAGGCGTAGCTGGTGAGCACTCCGACGCCAAAACCCCTGCTCTCGCTACCGAAAAACCTGCCAAGCGAGGCCGCGGCCGGCCACGGAAGACTTTGGACGAGTCGGTGCCGCTTGAGCCCAAACGACCAAGAGGGCGGCCGCGCAAGAACCCTATTCCTGATCCCGCTGAGAAGCGACCACCAGGCCGGCCAAAGAAGGTCTCAAGTAGTGCTAAAATAACGAAGAAGAGGGTGAGCTCCCACTCTGTATGTATACTACTCTCTACTCACGGCTTCCCTCTTTTTAGCTTTACGAACCTAAGCGAAATCTGTATCCGGTCACAGAATCGAGAAGGGCGGCACCTATCTTTCAGGTAGCACGAGATGAAACCACTGCCGCGCCCCCTGATTTCTCGGGCTGGCAAGATTCGAGGCAGGAGAGTTATATTATCCCGCCGCAGCAGCGCTTTGTCCATACGCATACACACAACGATGACGGGAGCTCGTCCGAGTTATCAGAGGAGGAGTCTGATGATGACTCGTCGGATGAGGACAATACTCCTGCTACGCGCACTCATCCCAATGATGATGAGGAGATACGTCTCAAGCGTGCACCACCTAAATGGGTCATGGACCTTTTCACGGCGAAGCTGCAGTATATCAAGTCCATGACTGATGGTAAAGGTCGTGGTACTCGGATACGTTTCTACGAGAAACTTAAATCATTTTGGCTTCCCCGTATTGACACTTATTTCATCCTCCGACGTACAAACATCTATCCCACGTTGCTCTTCAATCCCCGTTTCTTTTACTGGGACCCTCTTCCTCTTGTAGAGCATATTCCCTGTCCAAAGGTTCATGATGGGCATCCATGTTCAGGCTTTTTAGTGCGGCATGGTTATCCTCAGTATCCTCGTCATGTTGTTGATCTTGATGATGTGTTTTACATTATTGGTTACCGTTACCGCTGCAATCTTTGTGTAAACCCTATGGCTACTTTCCAGTCTTGGGATTCTCGTATACTTGCATGTCTTCCTCGATCCCTTGCTACCGAATTTCCCGCTATTCTTACGCATCGTACTGCTATCTCCAAGTCTGTCTTTGCAATGATGCGGCGATGTTTTTCAAACGGGATGGGATCAAAGCAGTTTGCTGATTCTCTAAAGGTGATGCATCGTGCTCACTATGAGACTCTTGAAGTGCAATATCTTCAGGAGCTTCTTGCACGTGATACAGCTGGTTCAGCTCGTGGCACATACGAGTCCTTTCCTACATTTGATGATCCGAATGGTCTTCGCTCTTTACTACCCTCAGCAAAGACACTTTCTGCGATCTATAATCAGTTTATCGAGGAACATGAAGCACAGTACACGCAGCATACTTCACTTCTAGATAGTGATGTATATGCTATTGATCATAGTCATAAGGTATGTTTATCTTTTCATTTTCATTGTGCTACGAGCTCAATATTCTATATACATAGCTACCAAAATTCCTTCAGAAACCTGGAGGCGAGCCTATTTTTAGTGCTGCTTTGACTGTTACCAACAAGTATGGTGAGATCCGGATGTGCGATCTTGTAGCAACAACGGCACACTCACAGTTTGAGGGAGAGCTTGAAAAGATGCGAAAGATGATTGACCTATTTGGGTTGAGTCAACCAAAATTATTCTTCTCTGACACAATGAAGGATAAACATATGTTGGAGACATCATTTCCAACGCTACGAGATGAGCTTGTTCCATATACAAAGTATGGTGCATTGCCTATGGCTACACTTCCTGAAACAGTCACAGTCTTTGTGAAATCAACTATTGTTGAGATAGATACTGCTATTCTATCACTTATGAATGTTGCATCTCACAAAGAAGATGATCAAATAGTTGTTGGTTTAGATACTGAATGGGATGTGGATGTGGATGCCCGACGAGCTGGTCAATCAGAAAGAGCTCAAACAGCTATTCTTCAGCTTTCACATGGGAATGTTGTATGGATCTTTCAAGTAAGTAAATTGTTCTCTCAGCTTGAATAGTACGGTTAACAATATTATGATTTAGCTTAGCAAACACATAGCAGATGGTCACTTTCCAAGTCAGCTTCTGACTCTTTTACGAAGTCCCCAAGTTGTCAAAGTAGGCCGGAATATTTCTTTGGATCTCCGACATTTGCAGGAGGAGAGCAATTCACCAATACCATTTCCGAGTGGCATTGATCTTGGGCATCTTGCTAAGAGTAGAGGCATTGTTTCTGATGCTAGGATCGGTCTTGCAGATCTTTGTGCTCAAGTACTCAAGAAACAGCTTAACAAAGATGAGCGGCTCCGTCCGGACTGGAGCCGTCTAGAGCTGACTGCTGATCAAATCAGCTATGCAGGACTTGACGCCTGGATTTCTCTACAAATATATGAAGCTCTTATGTCTATGCGTGTTCCAATTCCTCTCTGCTTCACTAATGCAAGCCCACCTGCAATTGGTACAGAGGTGTTTCTCTATCAGAATGATCGCACAACTATTATTGCACGAGGAATTCTGTCACCTTCTTTACGAAGTGAGATATCTATTGATGGTATCAATATCTCTCCTACTCGTACTATTGTACAAGTTACCAAAGTCTTTGTTCCTGCTGCAAAGGTCTCTACACATCGTGACAAAAAGCTAGCTAACTTTGGCCCAACTCCTTTTGATGTGGTCTGTCTAAAGACACGGCTAAAGTCATATGTTCCAAATTATCATCATCTCGAGTTATCCACAGTGAACTCTCACTCTTTGTCACTTTCTCAGAGTTCATACATATCTACAATGGATATCTCACAGGAACGGGAGGCTCTCATTGAGGAGGCAATATCAATGGAACCTGACTCTCTCAATGACAGTATTGGTCCTGATCTTAACTTTGAGCAGCCTCTTGGTGATGGATTTGTAACTGTCAAGGAGCTCTCGTCCTTTAAACAAGATGATAAAGGTGTAGGAGCTTGTCGAGCCATTCTTACGGCTATCACAAACATTACTTGGCCGAAACATCCCCGGAGTCGTGTACTGAAAGATAGTTTTCATTTCTTTCAAATGCTTCAGATTCCAAAACGGCATGGGCTCCGTGTCACATTTGTTCGGATTCTTCGTGATGCTATCTTTCTCCCTGATGCTGAAGATAAGCGTCGCATTTCAGCATATCTCGCCCGAAAAGGTACAACATGGGATACACAAATACAGTCAGATCCTCGGTTTATCAAACGACATTGCAAGTTTATTATTCCCCCAGCGGAAGCTCTCTATGATATTCTTGTACAACTCTTCCGTACCTACGGATCTCTCCAGGATGCACAGACAAATGAGCCACTATTCAGTGCTGGAACCTGGAAAATTGCAAAGAACCTACTTGTTCTAGTGAAAATGGGTTATCTATCTGATCCACCAGACTTTCCATTATATTATTGTCTCCGAACAGCATCAAATGGCCTACCCGTTTACCGATGCTTTCGTGGCACCAACTTCACTGAAGGAGGTGTTCATCGAAAGATGCGTCATCATCTTCCAAACCATGGACGTGTATCTCCCCGTCATATTAATAATCGACTACTTGAATTTACATTCAATCATAACATGCTGGTAATTAACTAGTGTTTCTTTGAGATTCAATACTAACAAGAACATCTATATAGGTCGGAACTTTCAACCGTACTGGCCAGCATTATGTGGGTCATTTTGATTTGTGGTTGATAAATGAACGGCAAGAGCTTCTCAACTCCGAAAAGATACGGAGACTCGTACCAGACTCACTACCTATTGGACGTTGGGTCAACGGAAACATGTTTGAACAAACCATCGAGACATTTGGCATCCTTCCTATCCCGTCTGATGTTCACGCACAGTGTGGTATTCAGCCATTTAACTCTGCTTTAGTTCCCCGCAAATATGCATATCTTGCAGAGAAACAAGGGACACGTCATGCTGTCTTGTCGGTACATACCGCTGCAGAGCGGAAATTGTTCAATAACAAGATATACAGTGATCCAACCTTCAATGATGCAGCACTTGGGAAATGGGATACTGCTGTGGTCACATGGAATGACTCTGTAAATGGTGTTGACATCTTTTACAAGGTAAGCAGATAGTATTTAATTAAATCTCCAACTCACACTATCTTATCTAGCTACCTGAACATCTCAAAGCATACTTCACAACATATAAGACCTTGGGCAATGCACGCAATACCCGACAGGCAACATTTGACAAGCGCAAACCCACGGATCAATTGGTCCTGAACACTGCTCGTCTCATGAATATGCCCGCCGTACCAGAGATTGATAAATCAAACTATCGTACACCAAGTTCTGGCTATCGAGTCATCCCACAGAATTCTTCTATGCCAGTACCGACACCATCCTCATCCAGCCAGTCTCATCCACAACCACGGCCGCAACTGCAAATATCACCAATTCTATCGTCTCGTATCATTGATCTCCCATCCTCGCCATCTAATACGCCCCTCGTATCACCTATAGTGCTACCGCCATCGAGTCCATCATGCCCTTCCACTTCAATCCCTCCATCTCCAATATCCGATCGTATATCTTCGCCGTTGTTGCACATTTCAGACATGGCGGGACCGAGCATACAAGAATCTGGTCAGCACAGTACACATCATGCACAAGATGCGCTACGCACCATAGTACCCATGTCAGAACCCGGGCCTTCATATGCTCCTACTCCCGCGTACACCAATGACAATCAGCGCCGAAAGCGCAAGGCTCTCAGCACACCTATATCCAACCAGTCTAACGATATGGTACAGGGTGGCGAGCCGGTAGTAAAAAAGTCGCGCCAGCTTGCGACACGTCAGCGAGCAGAACGGTCGTGCTGGAAATGTGGCGAGGCGGGATGTCCGGGGAATAATAACAGGCGTAATTGTCCGCGGGCTTGCCAGGATTGTGGGAGTAAGCTTTGTATAGGACGGAATAGCAGACGACCAACGCACCCTTGTCCGATGAAGAACACGGTCGACGATGATGTGGTTGGGCGTTGAACGTTGAACATCGATGTTGAAGAGTGAAGTGCGTGCGTTTGGTAAGCGGCCGAATCGTTTGTGATGCCATATTGAAACTCCGCTAGATAGCAGATAGCAGCTCGATAGCAAATGATTTATCAGTGGGCAAGACATCCTTGTAATATCGTATAAAATTTATCGCATGTACTACATATATATAAGAAGCTATGAAAAAAAAATTGGGACGATTTGAGAAGGTATTGAGGCAGCATAATTGTTGCTGCTACCGCACGGTTGATAGCGGCATCTGCTTACATACACGTCAATGTGCGGAGGTCGTTGCACGTTGACCGTCGCCTCTATCGTCTCCGTTCTGTGAACAAATACGTTCAGGTACGTGACTTGGTGTATTCCGACGTCTTTCTCTTTCTCTTTTCTCTTCCTTCTTTTATTTTTATTTTATTTTAGTTTAGTTTTCGTTTAAGCACAGGCATCGCCCGTGCCCCGAATTTCTTTCAGGTCTAAAGAGTACTACTTGCCCACCTCCTTTGCCTGGTAATATACGTACGACAATCGACAGTACAATCCAGGTACTACCGCAAACTCTTCTCCCATGTTTTATATGCCTTTTTCCATGCCTTCGTTTCGTCGAAACCACGCTGTAGGCCTATTGCTTCTTGTATAATGGGGGCCAAATTATGCGTGGCGCACAGTGTAAAGTCGTTTTTCCCATGTACTCGACGATTATGTAGGACATTTGCCGTGCGGCGCCTCAAAAAGTCACCCAGGGTTTCCTTCAAACGGAGGTCTTCAATACCATCGTTAAGATCGGACTTGTTCGAAGCCAAAGGTGGGCGAAGGGAGCCTATGGGTAGTTCCATAACGTCCTCAGATGAGACATGGGGGGTCCGATGTTATGCAATGCCGTAGAATTGTTCAATCAATGGCCTGCTCATTGAACTGGAAAGTGCGTGGCAAAGGAAAGATAACCCTTCTCTAACTTTATGTGCGTTGATCTGAACGTTACTGTATGTGTTCTGTACAACGAAAACTTGAAGGCAAATTTGCAACATACCTGTTGTAAACGCATTTCTGTTAGCAAATACGTGGTCGTCTGAAGCAAGCATGATCACATATTTGGAATGACATGTTACACCCTTTGTTGAATTGTTCTGTGTTACCTACGCAAAAAGTTCGAAGTTGACGATCTTCAAAGATCGACTAAATTGTTCGAACTGTTGGCGGGCGTGGTTTACACCTTGTGCACCGACCCCTCCGCCATCTTCGGCGACGACAGGGATATTGAACGTTACCACGACGTCTGTGTTCTTCTCTTCAACGCGGTAGATGGCCATAAGGATGTAGACTTCATCCACGGATGTGCGGTTGAATTTCTGGATAAGCTGAGCGCCCGAGAGTACGATCACAGCTGGTGTTCGGTCCCCTCTATCGTTCGGGATGAGTTCGATGTTCTCGACTCTCGTATCCGTAGCAGAGTTATCGTGCGCCAGAGAGTCGAAATGAAATCTAAAGGCAAGGTTATGTTCGGATGGACGTGAGGGGACGTTACACTTCACTTGGCGGCGTTGCGATAGTCTGATTGTTCTACTCTCTGCAGGATCTCGACGATGATGCTTATGCTTGAGTCTGGATAGAGAAACACCTCTTGGGTGTCTGGCACTTGGCGGATGTCGCTACCGTAGACTTGAATAGGATGTTCGAGTATGCATCATGACACTTGCCTGGCATCGATGAGATTGGTGGGTGCTACAGCGGTTATTGCGCCTCCAAAAAGCTCTCTAGTGGTCATGATTTGGGAATCCAAGCTTGAAAGCTGTAAGGCTTTATATTCTGAGGGCGTTCGGCAGAGCGGATTTGATGAAGAGTCAGGAAGAGTCAAGGCGTGACCGTGATGTGACACACGCGTCTTGCTATCGAACTTATCAACAAACAGCGACGCGTCAATTATGGACCCGCATCGTCGTTCGATGATGCCTCCGCCAGACTTTCATGGCGGAAGGTCGAACATTCCAGTACCAGCGACTACGAAACGGCAGCCAGCTCCATCGCTGGGTGGCAGCGGACGTCCATCTCTAGCTGGGCCATTGCGGACGCCATACTCAGGCCAGGGCTCGGGTGGCCATCGTCAATCCATGTATCGTTCCCAGGGCCAGAATCCATTGCTGCAGAGCGCGTCAAAGCCAACCTTTGGTCGGACGCCTCTAAACAAGTACGTTTCATTCATTGTCTGGCGAACAGAACTAATGAACTCGTCATCAGTAGCACGCGCCGCACATCATTATGGCCAGGCGCTGCGGCAGCGTCTAGCAGCACTCAGGTAACCAAGGATACGCGTCCTTTACGCGACAAGGCGTACCAATCGACTATGCGCCAAGATGTCCTGGCCTATCTTCAAAAGGCAGGAGTCGACATCTCCATGTCTACCTTGACCAACATTCAAGCCAAAGACTATCGCTCCATATTCGACTATCTTATCCTGACATTGGACCCCTTGTACAATCTACCCGATCCAAACAAGACGAAGCTAGAGGATTATTTCAAGCAGACCATCACCAATTTCCGATATCCCTACGTCTCTCAAATCGACTCGAAATGGCTGGTCGCTCCAGCAAGTATGCACTCATGGCCTTCTTTGCTGGGTGTTCTACATTGGTTTGTAAAACTCTGTGAAGTGAGTTGGCGCTTCACTCATCCAACGCGTACTAATATTCGGTGTTCACCAGAATATGCACCACTACCATGCAAGCGGAGATCCTACCCTACAAATCACGTCCGACATTCCAGAAGAGTTCGACGATCCCATCGACCATAAGGCTCTCGTCTTTGAGATGTATCAACAGATGTACTCGTTATGGCTTGAACATCAAGATGACAAGATGGAGGAGGTCAAAATCGACCTTGAAAGGAGATATAGTAAGCGTTTTCGCGACGTGCTCGAATAACGTTAATGCCCTTGCCTAGACAAAAAGAATGAAAACATTCAGGACGACCTCGAAGAGAAGCGTGCTGCTATTGACAAAGCAAAGGTTGAATACGAGAAACTTCGACGATCAGCGGTATGGCTTACATCTATTCTGTACTACCTGTGCTCATACGATACGAACAGACCCCCATCTCCACGATACAGAATGAGATAGATTTGCTCAAAGTGGATCATGAAAAGTTCCAGAAGATCTTGAAGCAATACGATATCCGCAAGACGAAGATAATCGACACCATTGCGCATGAAAAAGCGGAATTGGCGCGGAAGGGTAGGCCAAATGTTTCCTTCTTCTTTCACGTTCTAATGATGTCTTCAGAGGATAATCTAGCCCAAGCCGCTTCGGAATTAGACAGACTCAACGACGTCGTCAAGAGCCAGAACCTCACCCCAGAGGAGGTCATTCGAATGACGACTGATCACGAAACATTGGCCAGGAACCTGGAGGATCTCAAGCAAAATATTGCGAGGACTCACAGCGCCGTCATGTCTCTCGAGGTCAACGTAACCAACCGTGCAACCTCCACTGAGGAGGAGCTTGACACGTACACTTCCATGTTATCGGCACTGGGACTTTTCCCTCCACTCCCTCCGCCTCTGGAAGGGGTCAACTTTGTCCTCGAGCTCAATACTGCTACCTCTGACCCATCCCAACTCCTTATTGGTTCTGATATCAAGACGCTGATAAAGCCCAATCTGAACCTTGTTGCGGAGACGAAACGAATGGAGAGAGCGGACGTGGAGAACGAGCGCCTACGGGCGGATCACGAGCTGGACCAGCTCATGACGGAGTGCGAGAATCTTGATCTGGACACCAGCGAGTTGGACAAGAAGGTTGCTGCGCTAAATCAACAAGCTGATGATCTTCGCGACGTAGGATATCCCAACTTTTGTTTGACGACTTTTTCTCATCCTTCTTTGGTAGACCGCTCAACAAGAAGCGCTCGTTGCGAGCAAAGAGATCGAACGCCTAGAACGCGATTTGGCTCACGCCAGAAAGATGGCACAAGCTCATGGAATGGGCGCGAAGCACAGACTTCAGGCATTACAAATCGAGTAAGTCACCTTTTCTTTAAGAATATGGGACAGGCCGCTTACTCTACATTAGGTATCAAGAACAAACTGAGAAAGTTTCCAAGTTGAAGGATCAGACGGTCAGAGCGATTGTGAAGAGTAGTCATGACATTGCCATGTTCAAGGCCGAGGTTTCAAAGCACTTGATGGAGATGAAGGAGTTTGCTGAGACTCAGGTTTCATGACGGCACGTCCGTCTTATAGTAGCTGTTTAAGTTATTTCACTATTTTTGTATACTATCTCACATTCATCTATGGTCAAGTCTATCGAGCGCGTTGTTCAGGTCACGTCACGTGGCGTAACACATAACGTTTCTTCGTGTCCTTTCACCGCCATCTTGACTTCATCGAGCGCTACAGCTGGCTACGCTACGCGCCATGTCGACGAACGTGTATGCCTCAATTATTCAGGATGCTCAGAGGTCTATCAAGGATCCTATTCACGACCTTAGTGCGTTACATGACTTCATTATTCTTGGAGTGATAGCTCACTCTCCATTGGTTCAGTCGAGGTTACCAATAAAATGTCTCTTTTCATTGATACGTATGTCACCCACGACCGGCATTTTGTCTTTCTTGACAAACTCCTAGTCGACAATTCCAGCGCCTCCGCTCTATCAAACAACTGGGCACGTCCTACTATGTCTGGCCTGGAGCCTCGCATAACCGATTTGAACACTGTCTCGGTGCGTTCACGCCTATTATCTCTCCTCTTATACTTACGCTGCTTCAATAGGTGTTGCCCACCTCGCTCAAACACTTGTTACCACGTTAAAGCTGAAGCAGCCCGAATTGGGAATCACCGATCGCGACGTCGAATGTGTCGTCCTCGCTGCTCTATGTCATGACCTCGGACACGGCCCGTGGTCTCACGTATGGGACAACATGTTTATGCCTGCAGTCCTGTGCGTCTCACATTCGTCACTTTTCCTACCCACATCTGACCTTTGTTTAGACCAGACCGACCTTGGAAACACGAGCAAGGCTCAGAACTCATGCTCGACCATCTCATCGCTACGAATAAGATTGAAATGGCTCCTGCGGATGTACTGTTCATCAAAGACTTGATTGCTGGTGAGAAGACACGCTGTGAACAGTGCGTACCATTATGCATGGACTTGAGCTAAACTCACAAGAATCAGATCAGAGAAGAAGTTCCTCTTCGACATTGTTGCCAACAAGCGCAATGGTCTGGATGTCGATCGGTACTCCTTCCATAAACCTACGATACTCAGTGCTGATCGCACCTAGGTGGGATTATTTCGTTCGTGATTCGCACATGATTGGCGAACCAATAAAGATCAACCTACGCAGGTACGAGTGTAATTCATGACTTTGGTGCACGCGCATGAACCTGTTCTAGGTTGCTGAACTCTGCTCGAGTTATTGGGGACGAGATTTGCTTTGATATCAAGGATATTAACAATATCTACGAGATTTACAACACCCGCTTTCGTCTTCACAAGACAATATATAACCACAAAACAGGTCAGTTTCTGAAGCATCTCTCTCTCTCTCTCTGTAAATATGTCCTCATGGTTATACAGCGAAGGCCATCGAATATATGATCATCGACGGGCTCAAGGCAGCCCAAAAGCATACAGACATCGCATCCAAAGTCTTCGATCCCAAGCTGTTTACCTTCCTGACAGACGACATCATGGCTCAGATTGAATACCAGGCAGAAACCGACAACGTAAGCACATCCCCCCAGCTTTATATTCCCGCTGACGATTCCCCAGCGTTTTTCTGAAGCCCGTGCAATCTTCGACAGGATCAAGAATCGAGACCTTTACAAGAGTGTTGACTACAAGGTCGTCGCCTGGGCAGATAAGGAGATATTTGAGCGCTGTGTAACCTCCGAACGGATTGTCGAGGAAGCCAAGGAGGACTACGTGAACAACGCGCACAACAACCATGCCATGGACGTGGACAACAACAGAGATGACGACGAAAGCGATGTTCTTCGTCAAAGCTATCCGCTCATCGATCCTGTTCTTATGACACCAGACGACGTTATTGTATCCCTGTCCCCAATGCATTACGGGATGATGGACGAAAACCCTATCTTGAAGGTCAAGTTCTACTCGAAGTCACGTCCAAATGGTATGATTCATTCATATCTATGTGTTCTTCATCTGACGTGCCCTAGTGGCGCTCACCGCGCAACCTGGAGATTATTCAAGTCTAATGCCCTCTGTCTTTGGAGAGTATATGCTGCGGGTGTATACCAAAGAGCCGAAGTATGATATCTATCTTTTCATCTATGCTCCGGGAAGCTCACTGTTCTTAGATACTTCTATAACGTTCAGGCTGGCTATCGTGCCATTCTCAGGAAGATGAACCCCGAGGTGGTGGAATTGCCTTCAACACCCCGCCAACAAACTAGGAGTTTCGGACGTACTGTATCTGCCGGTTCCTTCGATATCAACCAGTTCACAACGGTCCGACCTGCCTTTTGCCCTCCTGGCACACCATCAAAGAAGAGGACGAGGAAGGGAGATGACGAGGAAATGGTATCACCAAGGAAAAAGAAGACATGATTTCTCTAATCTTACGCACTGGAACATTGGAAGCACTATCATCACAGTCAACATGCTCTTAGATTACTCTATTTAGACCTCTTAGTACATATCATATTACGTCTACGTTGTTTTAGATTCAATCAACGATGTTCATAGTGTAGAAGCATGTATTCGGTCGGTACTTTAGCTGCTTTGACAGCTAGAAGCCTCAACAATGTACACATTACTGAAAGAGATACTCAAGTCATACACCAACATTATCCAGAAAGCATCCAGGTTATCCGACGAATCCAGCTCTAACGTCGTTAACGCATACCCCAAAGCCCTACGACATTCCACCCACTTACGGATCTTTCCAAGATCGAGTTGTCCATCATTTGAGTTTCTCCCTCTCCTCAAGGAGAGTGTAGTCAGCGCTGGGAGCGTACCACTACGCTTGAGTGCAGAAAGCAAGCCCCACGGGGGAAAGCCTTCCAGCACAAGCCTTCCAACACGGGGAAAGACAGATATGAGGTTATCGTCAGTCAGAATGAACGGGGAGGACACTCCTGTGTGCAACAATGTCAAGGACCGAACGGTGCTGTGCAGCGTGCACGGTCGAATTTTCCACCGGACATCGACCAGCGTCAATTCGCAGAAGCGTGGGAGTTGAACCATCGCACGCAAAAATCTATCATTCGTCCGACGGAATTCTTTCTGATCGCCTCATAGAGCAAGGGAATGGAGAGATTGGAAGTGGTGGGAAAAGAGATCGATGATGGCTGAAAAGGGAAAACGAGATTCGCGCAGGCCTATACGTAACGTATGTAGGTTGGGCACTGGACTTGGTACCGATGACGGTAGGAATGGGAATGGCAATACGCCTTCGAGCATATGGGGAGAACTCATCTCTAAGTGTTCGAGGTGAGGACAATACGAAGCGGTAATCCCAAACAGGGCGGCATTCCCAGACGCAGAGACGGCGTAGTTTGGGTGTGGCAGATAGGCGAAGGCCTGATTTACTGGATTGTGAGTTCGCTGAGCCGATGAGCTCGAGGACCCCGTAAAGGTGGGTTCTTGGGTGCAGAATGGGCATATATACGGTCGAAGGTCTCGCTGTCCGTGACGATACGGAGATCCTGCCACTTGCCAGAGACGCCCATGATGTCGACTAAGAGGGGGGAAAAGGCACACATATCGGTGGCGAGAACGGGGGACGGGTGGCATGTCCAGATTTGAAGAGGGACGGTATGCGCGCGAGATATCGCAAGGCGAACTGTGTCAACCTGGGGAAGGCAGAAGTCGAAGATACGGATATCTGCCCAAACTACAGGCATAGCCGTCAAGATATCGCGCCACCGAGGACATACATGTTTTAACGTGCGTGTGAAGGATTGTTTTGGTATCCTTTCGAAGTCGTTGGGATCCCATTCTGTGTCCTCTAGAATGATTTCTCGTAGGATGGAATCGACAATCTCTGTGGGGGAGGAATCCATTTCTTGGAGATTGCCACTGTTGGTTCGAGAGTGTTATAGAAAGAAAAATGGGGGAATATCGGTCCGCACATACACACTTCCTGTCATTGATAGAAAGGCCTTTCAGATCCGGTCTTCCAACACTCTTCCAGCTTTTCCCATCCAAGGCCATCGCCGACTAGGGTCAACCCGCTCGTTGGGGTACAAAGAGATTCCGCGTCTAGCTAGCTCGATGACAATTTTGGCTATATTCCTGGAATCCTAAAGAAGTTTATATCATTGTCGGGAGATGAAGATATTGAGCGAAAGAGCTGACATCTAGGCCGGAATGAGGCTTCCCTTCAAAGCGAGGAAGATCCAATGCATCAAGTTGTTGTATTATGGATAACGACCGTGTCAGTTGATGCTCGTGTAGGTGTTAGTAATTGTAGTTGAAAATGCATGGGCATGGAGTACCTGGGAGCGAACATATGAACCGACAAGTTTTCTCGAATTGACGAGATTGCGACAGAACCAGGTTGGAACGGCGATCTACAAAACGTGTCAGACTTTTACACGAACGATGTCACTGACTCACCTTGGACATGAAGCACTGCTTAACTAGATGATCTCGAAAATCCCAAGGACCATCGGTGCACCAGCAATAACGCTGTATAGCTTTACTACTGTCCTGGTCAATCAGTTTGTGTTTCACCAGAAACTGATGAACGAGAGGGAGGGCTTCCAAGAAAGTAGGTGCAGCGTCCACTTGGCCCTGCTCTCTGTTCATTCCCGTTTACTTAGACACAAATAGATATGCGCACCTGTGTGATCCCCGTCAACGTCGTACAAAAATCGGATAGTTCAGGCCTCCAAGTTGGACGAACAAATGTGTGAAATTCGGCTTCCACGGTGAGCTGACTCGCTGTGCCATCCTGCTCCTTGTTTGCCCAACGTAACAGAATTATGGGGAATTCCTGAGAACGGGATGAGAATGACGGAAAGGGATGAACGTGTTTGGATTCACGATAATTTCGTTTGGGTAGTTAAAATCAGAGTTTTCTTGACAAGTACCTTCGAAGTCTACGACAAGATAGGCATCGAAGGGCTGCCTGACACATTTTTCCTGCTGTTTACTGGGAGGTGTGCCGGACTCATGGCGAGCTGTATGACCTTGAAGATATTTGACACGCTGATTTTGGAGGAATTTTAGGCCAGCCACAAGAAGGATAAGCACAAGTACAAGATACAGGATCATATTGACATTCGAGAGTTGGGGCGTTGGGACAAGTCGTGGACGTTAGGTTCAAGGAATCTGCGGGCCGGGTGCAACCACGTGGAAAATAATTTAAGCACTCTCGATCAAATTACTTTGTTTTTACTACCATCTACACCGCAATGGCCACTGGAGGAGACGATCTAGACGACAACCTTATTCTCAATGACTTTGAATCGGAAACACCAGCTGCTGAAGTAGAAGACACAGGTGGCTACCTCAGCGAAGAGATCGAAGACAGTGCCGCGCAGGAACCCCTCCAAGCTGGACCCAGTACAGCCAACGCAGCAGACAAGAAACGGAAACGGAGAGAAAAGGAGAAAGAGCGCAAGGTAAAGGTATCATCATTGACTGCTCTGAACGGCACGCTGACTCTGATTCTAGAAAAGAAAGCTCGCTGAAGCCCCGCCATTGCCTACCAATATCTATTACATTGCTGCTCAACCGCCTTCTGAAATTAGTGACTACCTTCTTGCGTTACAGAAGAAAACATTTCCCGATCTTTCCGAAATCGAGCTGGAGGACCGACGAATACCTGGTTGGCGACCCATCAATCTTTCTTCCGAACGTCTTTCCTGACAGCCCATTTCTACCAGCCTCTGCTATATCGGACACCACAGCTTGGACCGGTCCTCGGACTCTCGATCATCTAGTCGATTTCATAATGAAGAGTCAGCCTCCATGTTAGACCTGCAAAGAAATAACTGATATCAGTGGACAGGTCTTCCTTCACTACACACGCGACTGGGACAAAAATCAAAGGCAAATGGATCACCAACACTACTGTTCGTCTCTGGTGCTGCCCTTCGTGTCGCAGACGTCACACGTATCTTGAAAGATACAAAGCTACGCGGAGACAAGGGCGGTGAAGTGGCCAAACTCTTCGCCAGGCACTTCAAACTCTCTGAACATGCCACTTATCTAAAACGAACGAAAGTTGGCTCCGCCGTTGGTACGCCCGGTAGGATAGGGAAGCTTCTGTGTGAAACAGGTCTGTTGCCGCTGTATCGTGTAGTATACTGCAACTGACCGATTTCCAGACGCGCTGTCAATATCGGCTTTATCCCATATCATGTTGGATGTATCGTTCCGAGATGCGAAGACTCGTACCCTACTCGATATACCGGAGACAAGGGACGAAATATTCAAGACAGTATTAGGATGTCCGAAGGTCATGACCGCACTTCAAACCGGAAAAGTTCAGTTGGTATTGTTGTAGAACAGACACGCTCTCCAAAAAGAAATTGACGGTGGCGCTCACATTCACCAACTTGGCTTTATACAATTGCTCTGAAATACCTCCTGGTGCCTCTTCTGTGCATACCCATAACGGATCTAGCGTTCACAAACATTTCTACTTTGCTAAGACCGAACTCCAGTCAATGACACGAAAGGCCTCCTCCGTGCCCACCCATCCCTTGATTCCGAGCTGCTCCTTCGTCACAACCTCGACCCCAGGCTTGACAAATCCCTCCAATCCGTACTTATCAAAGTACGCCATATTCAACCCAATCTCCGTGCCATAGTTTGGGCCGAAAGGAAACTGGTTCACATATTCGTCAAATGGCAATTGGATGAATTCCACCTCCCTCCCGACGACCTTGCCCCAGAGTTGCACTATCTCTTCGAATGTGTTTGCGACAAAGCCCGGGACGGCCTTTCCTTTGGTGAGGTCGGGTTGGCGCAATATGGCCTCAACGAGCAAGCCGCAATTAACCTGCGTGTGACCTGCTATTGGTATGACCCCGTGTGGCCTTCCTACTTGCTTCCACACGTATTTTCCTCCCACCAATTTCGGAGAATCGAAATCCACGAGATTGGAAGCGTAGTAACCGATGATCAAGTAAGTGGTGATCTTTGCCAGCGCTGGCTTCGAGGTGATATACTCGTCGATGCGGACCTTACTGAGGAAGTGAGGGACGGATTTGTTGACCGAGGGGATTGTGCTCCAGACATAGTGTTTGAGAGTAGGAGTGGTGGCGGCGGCGTCGGCGAGACGCTTGCCTTGTTCGTACTCTGTGTGATACGATTGCTCGCTGTCTTGAGTCGTGGCGAATGTGGTCCAGAAATCGGTGACGCCGAACGCGGCGTAAGCGCCCTGGATGGTAAGTCAGTCATCATGAATATGTGGAGATACAGATAATGAGCACATCGAAGGCTTTCAGAAGGCTATCGTAGTCGTCCAGATCACCAGCGACGACTTCGACGCCTTGAGCAGCGAGCGCGCGTGCTTTATCGGTGTCGGGATTACGAGTGACAGCTCGTACTGAGTAAGATTCCGAGCTCTTCAATAAGGCGTCAACAACGGATCCGCCTTGTTTGCCAGTGGCACCAAATACGACGACAAGTTTCGGGGACATGTTGATACTGATTACTAGTGGAATCTCGTTATCTTTTATACATTCCGCGGTGGTGATAAATTTATGATCAACACAACACCCATTGACCTTGCTTCTGTCGGTTATAAGGCGATTTAGTAAGACTTTGAGGCCTGTGTCATAGGAAAGGCGTAAATTTCCGAATTATATATGTAGCTCCTCACTAGGCCTCACTGTTTGGAGTGAAAGCGCGATGCTTAGTCGATTTTATGATTCCGTGCTGTTACATAAACAAACTAAACACATCGTTGAACATTTCGACTGGCGTACACTTGATTCGAATTCTAAATGATCTTAAGTCAGTAACACGTAGGTATGTTTCAGGATGTGCTAGTTGGATGAAGCGATACTCACAGGGATCCATATACTTGGAGCATAATGGTTTGAGAATGCTAAAATCATATTTCACAAGTTGCGCCACCAATGCCCAGCAATTCAATTCGCTGTACTTGGCTTTACAAGAAGCGTGATTAAGATTTGTTCGACGTACTTATTGTCTTATTGGTCTCTGTACTTATACTTCTTAACAACCACTAGACGGCAGTGCAATCGTGGGACAACTACAACATTTAACAGAAGCCCGGGTGGATCGGGCCGGATGATCAAAGCAGGAATTGCAGGATCAAAGCGCACTTTGCTTTTAACCACGACCGTCCCTTGTACAATAAGTATTTAATCTCTCTTATGATCATGCCCAGCACTGTACACCACGATGTACGCGCTGTTTATTCCCGATGGTACTCCTACTGACAAACAAAACAAGGACACGACGGTTCTGAAGCAAGCAGCTCGGGAAGGTCACTTACCAGCCATTGAAGAGCTAGCGAAAAGAAGCATACACCGCATCGGAGGAAAATTCAATAACCTTATCCCTTACATTGAAAAGGTCCTGCCAGGTGTTCCCCCAAATCCCGACGGCAACCTCGAATGCGCTGCGCTCACTGTCATCCAATCCATAACTCATGGACTGGAAACCGATATGCTCCCCACCCCACCCCACCTCACAAACAAGATTTACTCTGCTATGTACCCATGGATTGTTCATTTCCTCTGCAAATATCCGCTCGACTCCGACATCCCGATCAGCGACAACTTTGTCCAGACAGACGTGATTCGTCTTGCACGCAATCTCGTCAAACTACCGGATCGCGTAATAGAGGTCTCCAACTACCCGAAACTCATGGGAACCATCGCAAAGTTTGCTCTTGTTGCCACATCTGTCACCTCGGATTCAAGCCTTCTCCGCGATGCATCCTACATTATACGCAAAGTCATGGCGTCTGTCGACAGTCGCAAGACGCCAAATGTACGATGGTCCTCCGAAGTGTACGATGCCCTCCACGACAACACTCCGCCTCTTGTTGCCCAAAACACCGTACAGCGCATGATCGAACTCTCTCAAGCAAGAGAAATATCGCACCTTGATCTCATCTCCCGCCTGGAGATGATGCTCCTTTGTTCTGGCAATGCTCCTGCCCTCCGACTTTCTTTTCTGTCCAAGAAATCGGTAACGTGGACCGCCTACGTCACCTCGCGGCTGGTGCGTCGAGGAATCACCCCATCTGTCGACAGCCGACGGTCTATGGAGCTATGCGCGCTATACCTCAAGAAGAACCTCAAGGGAGGATTCACATGGGTCAGCGACGCCCTCGACAAGCATATTATCGAGTCCATCATCAAAGCCCAGCCATATCTCAGCAGCGAGAGCAGCGTCGCCGCCACACTCGAATCGTTATTCGTCGATATCTTCGGAACCATTACCCTCATGACGGTGTATCAGAGTGTGTTACGGCGCGCAAACCGTTGCGTCATACATGCTTCGAAGATGGAGGAGGTGAAGACTTTAAGGGGGCCGTTGTTGGATGCCTGGAAGCGTCTCAAGGAGACAACTGAGTCGCGGTGGGGGTTCAGACCCATGTATCGGATAGCTCGGGGGAGGACATGTGCAGTCGACGGCGTGAGTTTCTCTTTCTGGGACGTCTTTCTCTGACTCACACACATCTCTCTAGTGTCGTCCAGTTGTAGGCTCTGGCGAACGCGACCATCGGTGCTCTGGGTGCCAGTACGCGTACTATTGCTCCGTCGAGCATGCCAAACGTGGCTGGAGAGAAGGACATCGAAAGCAGTGCTTGGAGCTTCAAAGGCAATTTGCTGTAGGGTACCCACGGACAATGTCTCCAACGGAAGATCAATGGTTCATCGCCCTTGCCCAAGCAGAGCTATACAAGGACAGTGTTCGGCCGAGAGGGCGCGCGATGCGTGCAGCCTACATGAGGTCACACCCACATGTTCCGCGGCCTGAGGTTTTGTTATGGGTGAACTTCATGACGCTAGAGACCACACTCAGTGTAATGAGCGTGGACGAGTTTGTGTCGGTGAGAAATATGGGTTATTTTAATGTGGAGTTGATGAAGAGTATGGTGGCTGGCACGGACAAGTTTCTAGCTGGTGTAACAGTACCGCAGAGGGAGATGGAGGAGTATCATTGCCTTGCTGTATCAACTATTTGAGATTGCCCCCTGTATCCCTAACGGCATTTGTACTACTCGAAATGTAGTTTGTAAGACAACGATCTGGGCTACATGTCCGCGAGTGTGCCGTATTTTTAGATGAACCTCAGCGGCGAACTGTGGCGCAAACGTGTGTTGGTCTAACACAGTGCGTTCTAAATCTATGGTCTCATCGGCATATCCCGTTGCCTAAGACTTCACCGTCACTACTTGCCTTCAGTTGACCGTATGTTTTGGAGACCCAAAGTTCAACGGGTTGTATCACCACGCGGCGTCGGTGAATACCTAGAAGAATGACTCGCGCTGCAGGTCAGGGCGCTGCAAATTTCGATGATTAGCCTTCAATAGATATTGGTCAATCTAGTCAGCGTAGACTAAGGATAAATACAATGTACACACACATTTGGTACATATGTCATGCAAGTTAAATACTGCGTTATCTCAGGCTCGCCACTCTGGCCTCAACGATACGGATGCGCTGTTCCCATTTCCGAAAGTATCAACGATACCTGCCTGCACCGCGAGGTCGAGGTAATCTTTCAGCTTCTTGACTCCGGCCTGCTTGTAGATATTTGGGGATAACGAACTCCCCAAGATCGACCGATCAATCCGAGGCTTGCCTTGTGCTCGAAGTTTATTGAGGAGACTGACAAGGGGATGGAAGCGTGGGGGCACTGCGCGCGGTGTGGTACTCGTACTCGCTACTGGTACTGGTGCTGACGCAGGCCTGGGCGCAGGACTCGGAGATGGTTTCGAAACACGCAAAGGGATTGGAGGTGGAAGTAGTGTCACGGGAGGTGGAGGTGCCGGAGCACTGATTGGGGCTGAGGGCGCAGGCGGATCGTGAGCAGCTACAGATGTCGAAGCACCGGCTGGACCTGGAAGCGCTGGAGCTAGGAGAGCCGAAACACTTTCTGGGGCGGGAGGCGGTGGGGAGGATGTGGTCAGAGGCGTTGGGGGCACGACATTGGGACTAGATGGCGTGGAGCGACTCAGGCTGGAGATCGAGGTCGTCATAGACGACCTCTCGAGAATGATGGCCGCTGAACTTGGAGACGACGGAGCAGAGTTTACTGAAGCTGAAGGAAACGAGAACGAAGCGCTTCGCGGACGAGGGTCGGTCTCAGCCACGTCTTCGAGACTCGTAGAGGACCTGCTTGATAACGAAGAAGGTCTTTGTGGTGTCTCTACACGGCGAATATGGTCATTTGGCGGGGGAAAATGAGAGCCGCCTGGGGGAGGTGCTTGAGCGATTGGTGACTGATGAGGGATAGAAACACTGTCTCTGGCCTGTTCGGAAGACGCATCGCGCAGGAGATCTTTGACCACGACATGCCAGTCGATGGATACCGAAGCATTGGCAATGATATCGGATGGCGATATGACGACGATTTTGCAGCTTCTGAACCGCATCATTGCCACGGCGTAGGAAAAGCTACGGTCGCCTGAAACTATGACAGTCGTAGCGGACTCAGAACGTCCATCGAGAGCATGCAGCAGAAGCTCGACTGACAATGTTATGGTTTTGGTGTTTCCATGTGCAAATGGACATACCGTTCATCATCGCTTGAGCGACACTACGAATTCCATTGCGAGGAGCGTCAGTGAGAGATACTCCAGATAGCTGTAGTTCTGAGCGCAAGTCGGCTGGCTGTTCGGAAACATCCAAGTACGCTTTGAATAGCTGTATTTCGCCGAACTTTTGCGCACAAGTCCGCAAGCTGTTGACTACAGCATAACCGGATGCACCAGGGACCTGACAGGTGTCTTGAATAGTATTTAGAGAGTGCATACAACGGACGGACGGTTGCTGACCATAATCCCAAAAGATACCCACTCGGTTTGAAGATTGCATGGGGTAGGAGGTTGTTTGTTGAGTTGGTGGGAGAGGCGAGTGCTTGAGCGCTTAAGAACAGGGAAACACGCCAAACGCTGACATTACCACGGTGTTGTGGTGCAATAGGACATGTGTGTGATCAATTGAGTTATTGTTGAGAGCAAATACACGTCAACTAGATTCGTTTCTTTAGGCGCGCTAAATGGTAGTTGATGGCAGGCCGGTGTAGCCTTCGTTCGGGAACCTATTCGAGATGAGTTGATATCCTGTTGAGCAGACAGAGAGCACGTACAGTTGACCGCATGCAATGCAACAGAGCCTCGGACGCGGATTTGCATGCCTCGAGGGAATGATAGTCTTTTGTCGCCGACCAACAGCCCAGCATTGCAACGAGCTGCAGGCCACACATGCCCTGCATGTTTCCTGCAAGAGTTTGAGAACGAAACAGGGCTCATTTCACGAGAGCCATACGCTTTCTCGGGCGAACTTTGAGTTCTTTAATGTGAACCATGGTGGTGACAAGGAAAAAGTTGGCACCCGCTCCGGTCCGATATCCGGATTCGATTTGCTTAGTGCTAACTACCACGTCTAGCTCTTTTGTATATCTCTCGAGCAGTCGAGGGGCTGTTTCTTGTCAATAATTCTTCAAGTAACTTGCGAGCAATTTTTGCTATAATGGTTTGAATTTCTTCTCCGATTAGCCAGATGTATCGCGCTGACCTAGTCCCTTCAAGTTTCACGACGCCGTGGGCATTATTCACACGTGGATGAGCCTGTTTACCGCTTCCAGAATTCGGATGGCAAGAGGTATCGATATTACATGTGAGCTTGATTAAATCTTTGAGGATTTACGGGCATTCGATGATATCAGTAATTGCACATATTTGATACCCAATTGAGAGCCCTGGACGCACGCTTACGAGCGAGGACTCACAGACGCACATACTTCGGAGCTCGGACTGGCCCCGAACGAAAAACAAATGGATCTGACGCCACATGCTAATCATATGCTTCTTCTACGCCTTCCAGGACAAATTCTACAACAGACGTCTTCAACTTGCCTTTCCTGGCGAATATATCTGATGGCAATATCCTTGTGCCAGCTGCTGGAGGGCTTCCAGTGTAGCGGGGAATGTGCTCGGACTTATCTGTCACGCTTTATCTCGATCTATGGTACTTGGAGGGTCGTTAGTACAACACAGACACGCAGAAAGAGGCTCCGAACCCGCATTCAATTATGTGACGGTAATGTCTCAGTCTCCGGCGGTAAGTGAATGCTTGGTTCAAGGGTCATACACTTGTCCCCTAGTTATCCAAAATAGGAAGTCCTGGATTACTGTCTCTTGCGACCATGGGCTAGTAGCAGGTGGTACTTTCTACATCAGCTATGCTTGCGTGAGTGATTATCTCTTCAGTCAGGTCTTTAGCAATCCTCCTCACAATATCAACAGTTATTCGAAGAGATTTCACACCCCTGGTCGATCATGATCGTTTGCCCCAAATCCAATCTCAAGATTCAACCTGTCCAGTGTCGAGTCTCCATTGTCCTAACGGTAAAGATCCCCGTGGCCATCTGAGGGATATATATAGGCAGCGTTTTCCGGACATTCGTCTTGGCTCTAAATTCTCCTCTCATCCGACATGTCGTCTCCCTCCGGTTGGATCCCCAAGAACGAGGACGGGGACTACATCAGCGAGCAGGCTACCTTTCCGGTTCCCAACGAGCCTGTAGCTCATACTGGCGCATGGGAGACTTTTGCTAGCACCTTCCACATCGACGACAATGCTGTAGACCCAGAAGAAGACGCTGGGCCTGCGCGCGCGCCAGAGCATATCCCTCGGCCCCCGAACGGTTTTATCCTGTTTCGTCGGCAGTTCTCAAAGGACCATGCCAAACCTGGTCCTAGGACGCGGCGTAACAAAAACTCTCCCAGGGCGCCTGGTATATTGTCCAAACAGGCAGGCGAAATGTGGCGCTCGTTACCAGATACGGAGAAGGCGTACTGGATGCAACGCCAGGAGGAAGCAAAGGAAGAACACGCTCTTCGTAACCCGAATTATATCTTTCGCCCTCAACGACATCGCTCTAAATCTGAGAAACGTTCGCGCCGCTCTCGCTCATCCCGTGGCGCCAAACAAAATCGTAGAGCCGCGGTTTCTGCTCTCGACCTCACCCAATCACGCTCTGGTACTGCAACACCCGTTCCGCCATCTCCCACCGATACAATCTCACCTCGAGCGGAGGAGCAGTATTCTCGTAAAGCAATGCATAGGCGCTCACTTTCAGTGCCTATCATACCGTCTGCGCAGCTCTTTGCGTTCGAGGAGAATATTTCCCAACCAACGGACCGTTCTCTGAAGCGACGCTCACGCTCGTTCACCTCGATGACGGGAAATAGGGAATATTTGTCCCAGTACCCGTTCGCAACGACTTTTTCGTCAGACTTCATGAGCTACCAGGTACGTATTGCTTTATTTTAACCACTGGTGTTCACCACTGAAGCAACTTTCTCTAGGAAACTGGATTTACGGCCGAACAGTATGACAATGGAAGCAACTCATTCGACCGTCCCGAGGGGAGCTTAGGTAGCACCCTCTATCAAGTTTCCCCTCTCGCTGCAATTGCTTCGAACCAGACTGGCTGGGATAGTGGCAGGAACGACTTTCCGGTCCGACCTCGGCCAGTCAACTCTCAAACCTGGCCCCAAACGTCAAACTTCTCTGCCCCAAATCCTGACTCATTCTATTATACCCCATACATGCCACCGCCGATGGTTCAACCTGAGGATGTGCAGTACGCGCCATGGGAGCCCGCGCAGTTCTTCGGTTCGCATGACTCATATGGCCAGCCGGTGTTTCCGGATGAGAACACGGGAGCACCCCACTACGATGTTGTTCTTACTGAGCAGGTCATAGGTCGACCACCTCCCGACGCGTTTTTGCCATTTGGATTATACCAAGACACCCATCCCTCCTCCGGTGCCTAATTTTCTTTGTATATCATTGTGATCACTAGATCGTTCGTGATGATGCTTATCACGATTCCATGCCTCACGGACATTTATTAATTGTCCTCTGCGACTTTCAAATACTGTATATCTTCCTTTGTACTCACTGACAGGACTCGGTGTAAAATATGTAGCTTATAATTTGCCTCGTTGTTTACTCACACATGTATTATGTTTCCCCTTGCTTGCATTGTTCACACAAGATCGACTAGATATGGTTCCGTCCTGTCGTGGATCAGAATTCCCCTAACGATACGCCACGCGAAACGCATGAGCGTGGGAACTTTGTTCGTCTTGTTCTCTTTCCATCATGGGCAGTGCGACATCAAAAGTAGTAAAATCATATCCGAAAACTGTTCGAAGACCAGAATGGGCCGGCTCACGAAAGGGAGACATGCCTTCTACTGCTCCGTCGCAGAAAGCCAGTGAAATAAAAACGAAAGGTGAGTGTGCCGCCCCAATTTACGCGACAGTTCACCGACATAGCCAGAAATTGATCAGGACGCGCACGATCCTCAATTCCTGTCAAATCTGACCAAGATGGGTCAAGTGCGCGTAGACCACGAACATGTCCAGCCAGTCAAACCTGTCAGCGCCTGTTTCTCCCTTTCCGTCCACTTTCCTCTGACACGCATTAATCAGTCTCAAATGCCTAACAAAGTCGTACAATCTCGCGTACGACTTGAGGAATCAGCTCCCACAGGCATATCTGCACAAACTCTTACAATGTTACTGACAGAAGCCAAGTCCGCAAATGCCTCCCAACTGGACAGTCTCGTAAAGAAGCACGGCCTCGACTTGGGAACGTTCAAAAATCTATCCAAACACATCAATACTCCCAGCATCGATCCTGCCTCGGTTACCAACACCAAGGACAAGGATGGACACGAAACGCAGACTGCCACGGTATGCATATCTCTGCTTCTTCAAAACACATTTTCTCAAGTCATTCAGGCGTTGTGGGTATGATCATTTAGCGTCCTTGTTACTCATTCCAATTACACTGTATCAATATTACAATCCACTCAAGTACTTCAACAACTCCCGGGGCTTGTCCCTCAGCTTCACGATCGTCCGTGCTGTGATCCGTGCTCTGTGATTAGAGTGGTTAGATCGAACTTTGACAGCCGCTCGATACTCGCCTATTTCGCCTCAGCCTCTCCAACACTTCTTCCCTCATTTGGCTTGACAGTTCGCTTGCTGTGACCAACAAATTTTCGGGGAGCCCGGCGAGTCGTCCGCACTCTACCCCATAGGATTCTGAACTAATCGTCAGGATATGATCAACTCGCGGAAAACCTTCTTACCAGACGCGAGGCCTTCGGTAAGACGGTACAGGAAAGTGATTTCCCGAGATCCAGTTATCCTTGTGTCTACTGCATAGCTCATATGCAGATTTTGCACGTCCTTCGGAAACCTCTTTTCCAAGTCCAACGCGATTGAGGGATAATGCGTTATGAACAAGGTCTTGCAGTGCCTGGTTTCGCTCAAAAATTGGAGTACAGCATGGGCGATAGCCATCTACGGTCCATTTGTCAGTCATGCACGGACTAGAAGACAAACGAATAAAGACGTACGCCATCAAATGTTGACGTCCCTCTGCCCAGCTCATCTAATATGACCAGACTGTTATCTGTCGCCGTGTGCAAGATCTCGCTGGTTTCCGCCATCTCCACTTGGAATGTTGACCGCCCTCTCAACAGATCGTCCGATGCTAGACAAGAATTTCGTCACTAGTCAAAGAATTAAGAAGAAGGACCGACCTCCCATCCGCGTCAAGACAGCATCCAGTAAGCCTAGCTTCACGGAAGTCGCAGGCACATAACTGCCGATCTGTGCCATGATAGCAATAAGCGCGACCATCCTCACTGAGGAGCTCTTCCTGTCTTCCAGTCAGCCATGCCCATGAACGCCCGAGCTATCGTCGAAGACTCACCCTCCCATATTTGGCCCAGTAATGATCTTGACTTTGGCCTCCGAACCTCCCATGGACACAGAGCTGGGTACAAATGGGTCTGAGCTCAGCGCCTCGACGATGGGATGTCGGCCGTCAACTATCTCCAGGTGGTTCTCGTCGCTAATGATAGGCTTCACATATCCAGGTTGTAGAGCAACATGAGCCAAACTGAGTAGGCAATCCGCAATCGCCAATTTGTTCACGACATTTCTCAGCACCCCATAGTGTTTGTCGTGCACCTCGTGAAGGAACTCCTTGAAGGCCTTTGTCGCTTCCGCCTGTCGAGAGACTTAGCACATATTCTTACTGCAATCTCGGTATCCGACCTGTAGACTTTCTTGACGCTGTGAACGCTCTTCGATCTTCTGTCTGACGGTGGGTGTTTGATATCGTTCAAGCGTCCTAGTCCTTTGACATCGCATGTCAAAATGGGACATGTATTGGCCGTGTTTAGAGACACACCTAGATACCAATAACCAGTTGTCAGGAATGGGTCTGTTGTCCGCTTTCTTGACTTCAATAAGAAACTGTGGAGTTAAGTGAGCTAATGATGGGGAGAGAATCCGCATTGCTCACCTCGTCCCCAGCAACAGTGCTCCATTTGAGGGATGGGTATCGCAATGTTTTACGAACTGAAGTTCATGAGTAGACGGTTGCGAAGGAAAAATGCGCCTTACCTGCGCGCAATTCATCATCCAGCTCAGATTCTAGTTGCAACAAAGACTGGACGTTTACTCCTCAGTCACATACACATCATTAGAGCGATAAGACTCACAAATATATGGTCCTGTAAGATTGGATAACGATCCTCGTCGAGCCATATTTCATGCTTCTCATTTGTAGAAAGTCGCCTGATTGTCGTGATGTTCAGTACTTCATCGACGACTCCTTTCGCGTGCTGCAAGGAGAATCCGACTTCGTTAAGGAGGGCTGACTGGAAGCCTACATCCGCCACAGTTTCAACGGACTCGAATGTATCCCCGACACGCTTGAAAGCGGCCAGAATTGTGCTTAATTCTTTTGTCGTGCACTTAGAACGATAAGTCCCAAGACTAAAATCATGGGGTGGCTCATACCTGGCCGAATTGTATCCTTGAAAGGCCTTTGGCAAGATCAGGTAGACCTTTCAGTACCTGCCGCAGAGCGGCGAGTTTGTCGGAGCCACTCTCCAAAATTTCTTCCACAGCGTCGATGCGTTCTTGAAGTGCTCTACAACATACCATTCAGACAAGTTCACGCAGGGGAATAGTACGTACAGTTTGTTCGTCAATGGTCGTCCAACCCAAGTCTTCAACATCCGAGCCCCAAATTTCGTCTTCGTGCGATCCAATATCGAAATCAAAGATCCCTTGCTCGAAAAATCAGTCTGGTTCTCATATATCTCCAAGTTGCTCAGAGTATTCGCCCCGAGGAGCATATGGGTTTGCGTAGAAAACTTGACGAAGAATCGGGCATCGCAGAAGACCTCGGACAGTCCGAATGAGGCCAAGTGGGACATGGTATGGGCCAACGCAATAACCACTTGCTTGGGTAACCCCGATACTTCTGCCATTAGCTTTGCTATGTAACGGCATCAGCATTCGTAGAGCGTGACATAACCCTGGCTTACCTGTCTGACCAGTCCCTTTAGACGACGACCGTTTCTCGTAGAACGAGGAGATGAAGGAGAAGGCATCCGTAAAAGTCATTACAGAGTCGAAATATTCTATCCGCGTATCTTTGGAGATGCTAAAGTGTCCAAGTTAACATTTGTCCAGGATATTGAGACAGGCAGTACTTCACGTAGTGATTTAGCATCTTTTCTGTCTGTTTGGTCAGGTTCTTCTTGCAGACGAGCAATTCCGCAGGCTTGCTGTATGAGAATCGGGTCTGCATTGAACATGAGATTTACGTGCAACACATCGTGAAGAATACTAGACCTCGAGCTCCAGCCTCATTGCATCATCTAGATAGGTTGTTAAAGTTGTCGGAAAACTCCACGGATAATGCATCATACCTTCGAAGTCGTCCCAAATAATATCCCCAGTGCTAGGAGATACACTAATTATCCCTATAACAACACGACCTTGTTGACTTGTCTTCGGAGTTTCTACGACACACATGAATGGTGGGGCCACATACTTATCAGCATCGTCGGCTGAATCCAAGGCATCCACATATCTGCGAAGTATTTAGCAGGCTGAGGTAAGAGATACGGTCCTGCTCACGTCGCAGCAGTGTATAGTTTGTCCAGTTTACGGTCGAAGACCGAGTTCCTGTTCTCGCCAGCTTTCTTGAGGGCTGCGGTCTCGGTTTGTTCGACAATGCCGACTTTATAAGCGCGTGAGAGAAGGCTAACGAGGTTAAGATGCCAAACATGAGCTTAGAGAGATAGGCATACTTCTTCAGGTGAATGTTACGTCTATGGTCAGGTATGGATGCGACCAAGAAGTTGCGGTCCATGTACGGATACATTCCGAGTTCTTTTTCGGCCACCTGGCAACATTAGAATAGAGTATCCTATTAGGATGATCTTACTTTAGCATCATTTCCGAAGAACTTGTATTTATACCCGACTCGAATCATCAAGACGGTGTCTTTATAGTCTTTCTTAAATTGTAACACCTGGAGATTTGTGAGAATATCAAGAGAGATGGTAGCGAAAACATAGCTGACTTGCTTCTCTAGAGGCGTATATGTCTCGCCACTTGGTCCAACTTCCTCAACTTCCTTTGGCTTTGTAGTGGTACGCGCAGCAGGCTTTGACTTTGCCTTGAACTTGTCTGTCAGCGCCTTGAATACTGGATCCGACTCGTCCCCAGACAGTTCCTCAGCCTCCACTGGCTTAGTCTTTCGTCGAGCTCGCGGAGCTACTTTGCTCTTTGCCTTCAGCTGTTTGGACGGTTCAGCAGAGGCCAGTCTGGGCTTCTTTCTAGGCGGTTCGTCATCGGTGAGATCGATAGGTCCTGACTTTGAGCCTCCTTTCTTGGGGCTTGGAAAGTAGGCAGATATGAGAGGCGTCGCCTTAGACATAAGTACTTGCGCCACAGAGAGACTGACAGGGATGAAAGAAGAATTTGAGATGCTCAAAAGTCACATGCGCGTGACAAAATTCTTCTGTTTCTGACGTCGATGATGTTGTCGCGCTCGACGCGTTTTGCTGGACGTCACTGGAACTTGCGACGACTTCAGTCAACGGCGACGGCGACAGCGCAACCCACAGAATCAGCGCCAACTCCGGCAGATGGACCCGCCGTAACGCAGACAAACCGTGAGTAATACTTCCGTGGAAATACGGACACGTCCAATAACTCCCTCCAGGTGTCGAAGCGACATTAAAGCGATTCTGGAAGACGGTTCATATTGAAGAGCGCGACAAACATCTGGCAGTAACACTGGATAAGCGTGCGCTCAAGACACCTGAAGGGAACACTTTGCTCTTGCCAAAACACAAACGACTGGCTGCAACTCTCGTGGCGACCGAGTGGGAATTCCAGCAGACTGTAATAAAGCACCATGCTCTGCCAGTAGTACGTCTTCGTATTACATTGTTTTCGTGTTACTCACTTGCTTAGACATCAATAGTATGTCGTGCAATAGATGCCTTCGACGATGCGGAAACTCGCAGCCAAGTCTGCACTGCTCTACTCGAATACCTCGACACCGACACGATATGGTACGCAGCTTGTCCTCTTGACTGACCAAAACGCTGAATAACACGCACTCAGCTTCCATCAGGATTACCCCGACCAACTGGTCAGGCTACAGACCGAGCATTGGGAGCCAGTCATAGAATGGGCCAAGAAGACCTTCGACATTGAGATCCACATGTTCACTTCTATCTTGTCAAATGCTCAACCGGAGGAGACGAAGACGAAACTACTCGCCGAATTGTTAAAAATGAACAAGTGGGAACTGGCTGGTAAGTTGCAATTATCCTCTTCGTGGACAGGCTGACCATATGCCCATCAGCTATGGAACGAGCAACGTACACTACAAAATCATTCCTAGTCGCACTGGCCCTTGTCAAGGAGTTCCTTACTGTTGAGGGGGCGTCTTTAGCTGCTCGAGTTGAGGTATCTAGCCAAATAGAACGATGGGGCGAAGTAGAAGATAGTACGTCCATTGCGTCCCGAGTCTATCTATTCACTAATCGCAACCTTTAGCCCACGACGTGGATCATCACGATATTCGACGGTTACTTGGTAGTGCTTCGTCTATTTGTCACGATCTATAGTCAGAACATAGTGGATGCGCTGAATATGAGCTCCATGCTGTGACAATTTGGCCAGAAAGAATATCAAGCGAGATACAAGAGATACTACAGTAGATCATCGTACATACATTTACGAGTTGACCTTCCACAGCGGCCTTTTTTTGAGTTTCCTCGTGATGTGAACAGCACTTCCTCCAAAGTTGTTGCCACCAAACGCAAGAACGACGGTCTCCTCTGCGCCTGGTACCCTCGCAATGCCACGCTTTCGAAGTTCGATGGCGTCTTTTGCGAATTTAAACCGCGCCTGGTCAGAACCTAAGAGACAGTAATTAATGACTGTGGAAGTAGGTGCGAACAAATATAACATACCGATGTTGAAGATGGAGGATTCAACAGCAGATTTGAACATCTCGAATGGCACCTGCGCGAATATTTGCAGCAGGACCTGGCGCCCGCTCGGCGTAGAGGAGGTGTCCTGGGGAGAGTGGACCTCGAGAATTTCGGGGAGCGTTACTACCAAAAAGTGGAAGACATCGTCTCGTAATTTTTGGGCGTACTGTCCGAAGACTGTGTTGGTAGGGACGACGGGGGTTGCGGTGCCATCGGAGGAGGATGCGGGTAGGGAGTCAACGAAGACCAGCCATGAATTGATGGTGTGCAAGGAGATGGAACGTCGACATTCTTCATAGGCGTACTGGCAGAGATCTTCCATGCCGCCGAGCAGACGACCGGCGGCGAGGACTGCCCTACAATTTTCTGGGCGTATCAGAGTCAATGAGATGGATGAGTAGAGATAGCCAAGCGCTGGAGCAGGTTGTCAGTAGTCGCATGGAATCAGGTATACTCAGCCTACCTATGGCAAAGCCCTATAAATGAAGTTGAGTGCGCTGACTGGGTTTGAACAAGTAACGAGGCGTACCTCTTGGGTGACCTCAGGCTCCTGCTCCAATGGCACGTATATCACTCTCTGTCCACCGTTTGTAGGCGACGTCGACATGAGATGCGCCAAAAAAGGTGACCGGGAAAGTATTATGGCATGCAGGCGATAACTATGTTGCTGGACTTGCTGTGTGGCGGAGATTACTCGGATTGTACCAGGCAAACCAAGTAGAACGTACCAGAATAGTGTCCGCGTAGTTCTAGAAGAAGGTTAGCACTATATGAGATGGCAAATGACTGGGATCGTACGCCTGTCTGAAAGCCTGAATGGTACAGATAGTTGACCAGGTCATCATTGTGGGATTGCAGCGGTAGGCTGCATCGAAAAAATTAGAGTGGGTCCGCTGAGACCATGAATGAAAGGACGCACTGAGAGAGCCCATTCTGAGGGTAAGTCGCGTCTGGGTCTGAATGGTGGCTCCCGTTGTCGAAGGAGTCGGCAGACGAGGAGGACTCGGCGTGACCGTTGGAATGGCCATTGGGCATAGGACTCGCGCTCATTGCTGTTTTATTGGTCGTGTATGAGTTGAAACAAAACGTGTGTCAATTTTTTACAAGTCCAAGTCGAAGCGGCAGTAGAGAGCAGACTCGATGCAAAAAGAGGAGGATGGGGGTCAAAGAATAGGACTTGCACGTGCCTCTCGTCTCTCAACCTTCCCTGACTCCCTCGGTGCCTCAAATGCCCCCAATTATACCCGAAAACTCTATCTACACAAGATGCTGGTGTGAAGAAAATATCTACTTTCTCGCCAAAGCTTTCCTTGAGCTCAAAGGCTGGTCTTGCTACGTTGTATTCATCTCAAATGATAACAAGACAGTGAGTACGATCCTTCCAATTCAGCACCAACAACACAGTGACAAACGTAGGTGGCCCTCTGGAATCAAAAGGCAGCACGAAAACACGATTTCCCTGTAGTTTGGGACTACCATGTCGTCCTGGTCCTCCAATCCTCACAGTCTGGTCTCGGGTGGATCTATGATTTCGACACTCATTCTGACAACCCAACACCCATATCTTGTATTGTCTCTGTTGGTGGATCAAATCTTGTCTGTTGACTGAAGCAGATTACTTGGACCAAACTTTCCGAACTGACATTCCTTTAGAATATCAGAGGTTGGTTTCCCAATGACAGCAACCTACACGGCGCTAACTCCTAGGCCAGTCGATTTAGGGTGATACCTGCAGCCACGTACTTGGAAACGTTCTCTTCAGATAGATCTCACATGGTGAGTGTCCGATCGCGTAGCAGAGAGCCGTGAAGTTGACGATGGTAGCTCGATGCTGAAGGGAATTACCACTCCCCGCCACCTCCATATCCCGCTATCCAGCGCAAGGAGTGTCCAGGAAGCAACTTGATGACAACCTTTGTGAACATGGAAGGGAATGGCCCAGGCGAAGTATTCGATCTTCCAGGTTTTCGCAGTCTACTGTCCACCCAATGTTAAAAGCCCATATAAAATCAACTTTGTTCTGCATGATGAGACGAAAGCGAAAGCGAAAATTAATGATACACCATATAAAATATTCAATGTGATTAGATGGATAAATGTCCCAGTTTCTGCGCATAGCCCTATGGATCATGTAACGCGCATCGAACCGAGCATATGGTCCAGGCGCTCCTCTACTGTCCAAGCTGGATCGCTAGACATCGAAGAAGTTGTTGAATGCGCCGGAGGGTTGTTACCGCGGAAGTTGAACGATCCCGCATCCATGCCTTGAGACAAGCCTTCAATCAGACGCCCGATATGAGCTGGCGAGCTGTAGAAAACCTAAAACAAGTCAGTCTTGGCATAACAACAATGTGTCAGGGAATTACCTTTGTTTCTGGCCGAGATGCTTTGACCGACTTCCTGTGGTTGGACGATGCGCTTCCGCTACGTTCTTTGACGTATATTTGCATCTCGTCCTCCTCATATTCCGACGCCATACTAGCTCGACCGGTATAGATCGACTCAGCGTCGTCGTCTCGCAAGCCGTTGACGATTTGCCTATCCAGAATTTCAGTACACCGCCAGCCATCACAAACTTCTTTCACAAACCAGATCGTTTTCCCATTTGCAAGCTCAATCACTTCAAGAGCCGGCCTCGCTTCATGCGCAGGGCTAGGTCTGCCGTCACCGGTGTACATTTCATATCTACGCCGCCGGTTCAGTCAAAGCACCACACGCCAGAAAAACACTCACAAAGAATCGTAGTTGGAATTCGACGGCTCCATCCCAGGTACTTGCAGACGTCCTTCAGACGTCGGTGAAGCAGTCTCCTGATGTGGCAACGGCGGGGGAACATCCCTCGACTGTCTCTTCAATGATCGGGTTGGCGGAGGAGTAGGTGCCCGCTCCTGGACAGACCGACTCGAGTTCGACGTAACGCTCTGGCGTCGCCTGTGTGTCGCATTCTTGGGCATGATAGCATTCAGATCAAAGCCCGACGCTCTGAGATCGGAAGGCATGATGATCGTGCGCCTGACGATAGTTTGACGAGCGAGATCTTCAGCATCTTGATCATGATCATGTTCTCGCTCTCGAGGAGGACGACGGGTGAACTCTGGGGGTGCCTTCCGCATCGAGCGTTGAGGAGTCAATGAGGCTCCATGATGAGCGGAAGACTGTCCACGACGTGAAGGGGCCAAAGAATCAACGTGTCCTTCTGGTTGGTTGAACACGACCGACGAGTTGTTCCGCTTCAGTGTAGTCGCCTGGCTAAGTGTTACCGAATTGTTGCGAGATAACGCTTGGGCCATAGAATTGTTGCGACTCAGGCTCTTCGACTTGTTCCTCGTCAGACCACTTAGCGCGGTAGCCTTGGACGAAGTCGAAGCCGAGCGGACGAGGTTATCTAACTGATCACGATCCAGCCCTATCTCGTGGCCCAAGTCAAAGAACTGTCTAATGGCTGCAAGCTGTGGTGCATCGGAGGGCGAGCTTCCTCGTGGTGTCATTGGGCTCGATCGACCATCCCCGCGTATCGTCTGGCTAGACGATGGCTCCGAGGTCAAAGGTACCGACTTCGCGCGAGGCGTCTTCGAATGACCGAGATCTGGCGTAGATGCGTTGAAGGAGTGAGGGGAATGACGACTGACAACCTGAGGGCTGGGGTCAATCGTCCTTGACTTGCTCCGGAATCTCGCCATGAATCCCTTCAATCCAGGTCCTGCAGATGCCGGGGGACTTTGGACAGTGACTTTGAACCGAGGTTCGACTGCACTGCTGGCAATTATCGTAGGGGGTTCCGGAGTATACGTTATACTCTGACTGCCATCCTGCGAGCGGAAATCGATTGGGAACGGTGTGACTTCCTCCCCAGTAGGAAGCTGCTTGGGTCGCCGTAGGGTGCCTTGTAGCTTTTTGAAGCGGCTCATTTTGGATGAGCCCGATGTGGATGTCGACGTGGGTGCAACAGGCGAACGAAGTGGTATTGCGTCGACGCTCGTAGACGATGAAACGAATGTGGGTGTAGATATCTGGTTAGGGGAGATACGTTTCCGCGATGTATTGCCATTGGAATCAGATAGATTGAGATTAGATTTTGAAGCCGAGCCCTTCAAAGCAAGCATCGCAGCGGTGGTCTTGCGTTCAACCTCCCGCTCGAGTTCGGCCTCTTCTTCAGCAGTCTGGGGCAGTTTGGGTGTCGATGGATTACGCGCTTGCGTATAGGGTATCGGGAGATTAGATGGTGGGGGTATCGAGGGATCCGCTTCAATTTGGAGTGAAGGAGATTGGGCTTCGTCTTCGTATGTAGAGGTAGGAGGCACCAACGCTTCAGGCTCCTCCGAGCCGAAGAGAAGATCAGCGATGGCTCTATTCTTGCGGGTCGTGGGCGAAGGGTCCTCGGGTGAGTCGCTGTCATCTTTTCTAGGTGGCTCAGTGATAACTGTTGGGAACACAGCGTTCGAGGGAGAACTTGGCGTTTGAGGCGGAGGACTAGCGATCTGATGAAATTTATTAGCGCCGGTTTCACACACCAACACGTCGGTCTTACTCTGCCATTAAACGAATAGTTAGATTGAGAAGTTGACGGCCTACGACGTCTCAAAGACTGTGATCGTTGAGGTGTAGTCTCCGAAGAAGACACCTTGGTATTGGCAAACTCTACAAGTTTCTCTTGGATGACCATGAAGTCGGCGCGCTTAAGACCGATTGCCTGCAAAATCGCCTCGGCCTCCTCTTCGACGAAACCAGCCGACGTAATTGAACTCGTCTGATCCGAAACTGATACATCGTACCACGAGGGTTGAGCATCGCTGTCGTTGAATAAAGTCGAGAGATTGTCATTCCTGTCGCCCTCCCAAGAATGATAACTGGATCCAGTCGACTCCAGCGATGATCTAGAGGAGCTGGCGGGAGGAGAGAACACCAAGGGGTTGTTGAAGGAACTGTAGTTATAGTTGTGAATGGATCCATTTTGTCTAGAGGAACGCTGGCTTCGAGGGGAACCACCATTGGAGAACGCAGGTGAGCGCGAGGGACCTTCGGTAGGCGTAGGAGTCCGTATGACCCTCGTATAAGGATTCGCAGCTCCGAGCTCCAGCCCAGACATGGGGGATGCAGGTCGTTTGTCAGACGAGTACTGGGAAGAGGAGATGGAATCCATCACGGCGTGCCCACGATCAATCAAAGGGGAATCTGGCAACGCGGGAGACTTTAATGATCGCATAGGGACATTGACTTGATCAATGGTAGGGTGTGCGTCTGAGGCTGTCTCGTCTGTGAACCAGCTTGCATTACGACTGTGGCCTCTACGTGGCTGAGGCGGAGAAGAAGGTGGTTGCGGCCATGCGGCCGAATTGGAAGGAGTTCCTGGACGCGATCCCATGGACGTAGAATAGGATGATGACAGCGGGGATGCTGCGCGTCTTCTGCCCAGAATAGATGCATTTAAAGACTGATCAAAGTCGATAGCAATGTCCATCCTACTATCGTCTGGTGTGTGGCGTCCATTTGGGCTACGCTGAAGGAACAACGGTGTACTACTGAATGAGGAGGTAGGGGCAGGTGAATGACGTACGGATCCCGCTGCCTCGCGCCGGGCATAGCTCGACATGACGCTGGATGAAAACGTGGGAGAGGCACTCTCGTTGCGGTTAGGGAAGGTAAAGTTTGTTGGTGAAGTCGCCCTGGGTGTGGTTGAATACGAGCGCTGGTCGTCAGAGTCTGTATCACGGGGCGTCATTGGACGAGGCATCCCTGGGATATATCCTGGAAGCGTGCGTGCGGGAACTGGGGATGCTCTACGCTCTTCGAGGTCCTTGCGCAATTGTTTGTCCGATGAGATCGCCATCCCAGGCTAAAAAAATGTCAGTACAATGATGTATGGGCATCAGGGATAGACGCACCGGTTCTGGTGAAAGACGTTGCTCAATGCTGGAACGGACGATGGGTGCAGAACGCGGGAGCACGACCTCGTCTTCGGGCGCATCCTCCTCCTCCATCTCGTGGATAGCGTGTTCTAGCGCAAGTGAGGCGCGTTTGAAGGCAGATTTCGCAAACGTTGGCTGCTCTCCATACGGAGAGGGGACATTCAGAGGAGCTGAACGGACACTATCTTCGTATTGGACATCGCTGGAGGCTGCCGACTGGGCGCGGGAGGAGCCTCTGGCGTTGCGAATATAGGTGTGGTCGCGGAGCTTGCCTGAGCCGAAAAGGTTGTTGCTATATCTCCTCCCCGAGCCAGCGGTGTCTGATACATTTTCCTGTGATTTGGAAGGCGCGGCGCCACGATTTCGCAGACCCAAAGTTTCGAACAACATGTCCTCCTCTTCTTCGGTGACCTGAACCTGGTCTCCTCGTGCTCTCTGTTCTGCGAATTTGAGGCGTAGAGCGTCTACTGATAAGATAGCACCGGAAGATGAGCGAAGGACAGAGAAGCGGCGAGATAAACTATGGCGGTAAGCACCGTGGATGATGGAGAGGAACACGCGTGCTTACTCTGGTAAAATGAGGGATGTGCGGAAGTCACTCTCAGGCGGCAGCTCTGGCAGCACGCCGGGCAGGCTTTGTGGTGGAGGAGGTAGAGGCTCGCTCTGCTGTTGAAGGTATGGAGACCGTTTCGCGTCGGACTTTTTGCTGGACAAAAGTTGAGCAGCGTCCTCAGGGCAAGCGAACAAAATGAAACGAACCGAAATCGATGCATGGCTAGTTACCCCTTCACTCGGACACGTTGGATACAGATGCAGGAATGTAACAGGAAAAGGAAGGTGGTAGCACAACGTGGGCAACACGAGGACGTCTTTGGTCAGCCGGGCGCAGTATGATACAGCGAATCCAGTAAAGTGAGAAGAATTGAAAGCAATAATAGTGGAAAAAGCACTACGAGGCCATGGTGGTAGCAATTCAAGTTGGGAAAATATGTCAAGGCAATTTCCGTATGTCACGCCGGCCCTACATTTGTTCGATAGGATCTACTTATATCGAATTATATACATCTCTCTTCCCCAGAGAAGATCGTGGATCATCCCTGTTCACTTCAGCCCATCTAGAAAGGCAGGTAAGCATCTATTACTTGCAAGCTAGAAAGCAATGGCCACTTACGGAACAAGGACGTATCGCAGTTTATCATAATGCAGCTCCGGCATGTTCTGAACTATACAATCAATCAACTGGTCGTACATAATCTGAAAGTCGATGAGCCAGCGAAGACATTATCAACCGATGATAACTAAATACTTGCCTGGTAGCCCTCCCGGTTCAGGTGCAACCCGTCCGACAAAAACCTGCTCAGCGCCGCCTCATTCTCGCCAGCACTCTGCCAGACTTTCGTCCAGACATCCACGACGGGTAGCTTCAGCTCAGAGCCCAGCTGAACCACAGCTTCGGCGTACAGCTTGGTCGTGTCAAATAGACGATCGAGCTTCAATGGGGGAGTCCTGCTAGCCAGATCCGCCTCTCGTTGGTGGGTATTAACCGGCGGAGGGGAAATGAGAATGATCTTGGTGTCGGGGGAATACCACTGGGAATCGGGGGACTTTACCATGTCTACAAGAAGGCGCAGATTGGAAACAAACTGATCCAGAGGTACATGCTGAGGTGACGGTTTGATGCACGCATCGTTCGCACCAAACCAGATGGTAAGGATACGGACTCGTGGCGCATGATGTTGCTCGTGCTGTTTGGCAAAGTACTAGAGATGGTCAGCGGTTTTCGTAGGCAGATGCAGAGGAAATACCTGTTCAAACACTGGGATGGCCCAGTCAGTGTTATAGCCAGAAAGACCGCGATTGAGTACATCCAGTTTGCGCGCGTAAACATCTAGCAGTAGTAATATTGAAACCAAGCCAGGACACTGATTCAAAGCGACATACGAGTCAACTTTTGTCCAAATCCGCCGTCCTCCCAAGCTCCTTGTGTTATTGAATCACCAAATAACATAATAGCATCTTGGATATAGGCAGCCATGTCGTTCAAGCAATAGGCGCTGCTGATGGTATGAAGATGAGTGTGGGTATGTTACATGTGTAATGTACTTATGGCTTAAATATTCAAATACCTTGATTAACCATTTCCTTCGTTTTCGGGCCATGATCACGACTTTTCCTTGCGCGCTTACCATATCAGGATGATACCATATTATATGTATGAATGCAGTGAATTTCTTTGGCCGATTGCAACGAATGTAGGTATTTATTAATTGCAGCTTATACAGTTGTTTACGCAAGGTCAATCATTAGGTACCCTCCCCCCTCAAAATTGTACTAACATCCACCTCTAGGTCGCAAGTGAAGTGCGGGCCAATCCCTTTACCCCACCAGGTCGGAAAACAGGCATTGGTGAGTACTCTTACCATACAGCATCACAGTCGCTCACTCCGCATCACTTAGGTGTGTCAGCGACATCGTCAATATAGGCTGCGGCCCTCACTGGTATTGTCGTTCTTCTCCTTCCTCTTCGGGACGTTTTTGCGCCACATTTTTTGCGACTGTCTCTCCGTCATAATTCCGTGTACGATTAGCCCCTAGCAAGCGATGAGAAATGTTGACACCGCCCCGCTGTGAATGTTACTTGCGGCCTCGGGGAAGCCGCCTCGGGTCATTTTATTGGTACTACATAGTATCATGCCCTGTGTCCATGGTTAGTCACCCACTTTGTTAACTCGTTGATCCTGGGCGTAAATGTGGATGATTTTGCTCCTGATAAAAAGCATATCATAGGCACTGTTGTATATTTTATCTCTATGAAAGTTGGGAGCAATATGAGCTGGGACTGTTGCCAGCTGCCAGATAGTTGATAGAAAAAGTGACTCCGAGTGAAGAACTCGAGCCAGGGAGCTCGCAAGGGCTTGTAAAGAGTACAGAAAAGTCGGAACATGTATATATAGAGGGATATACCACGGTTCAATGTCTTACATTCATATTTCGGGGTAAGTGCGTGGCAAAATTTGGAGTGGTTCTAGTCTAGTTCCAGCACATATGTATATCATTCCCAACTTTCATAGAGATAAAATATACAACAGTACCTACGATATGCTTTTTATCCGGAGCAAAATCATCCATATTCACACCCAGTATCAATGAGTTAACCACAAGTAGGTGACTAACATGACACAGGGCAAGTACGCTGAAGTTCTCGCCCGTTCGATAACTCGAATCGCGAAAACAAGCTTGTATCTTTGCCATCGACAAATGTAATCTTATCTACTCAGTGTAGGTACTTCTTACACGAATGAGGGTTAGGGTTCGGCGCGTGTTCAGCATGTCCCACCAACGATACAGCTCGCGTGCAACTTATCCTTCATTTCTCTCGGTCAAAGACACGCTGTCCTTGCAACTGAGATGGGCATTATGCGGCCTTCGCGATGGTATGCGTATTGATATTGTTGTATCAGCAGTGGCAAGGTGTGTACATCTCTATCTCCCACAGTAGATCTCCTCATAGCGCTGCAGGGACTCTGAAATACAATCCAATGTACTTAAATCGATGCTCCTCAACTCCTTAGCCCTTGCATCTATCTACACGTTCGACCTCATCCTCCGCCCTCTTGTGCAAGACCAACAGGCCTGGTTCCAGCGTAACATTGGCTGGTTCTACCAGATATTTTGGGTGATGCCTGTCATTGGCATTTCTCTATACCTCAACGTGTGTAACTCATCAACTACTCTACCGTCTACGCCTGTTAATCTCCGACCTCGTTATAGAGCTCTTGGTCTAACCTCATCGCGCGAAGAATATACACGCTTCAACATGGCGCGCGCGCTTTGGCACCTTCCCAACCTACGACGTATAGTGGGATACTCACCACTCTGGCCACATCAGCATACCGCGCCATCATGGTTGTCACGTCCGTGCTGGTCTCGTTCCTCTTGAGCTACATTCCATACATCGGAAGTGTCATCGGCTTCACTTATCTTTGCTGGGTAGACTCGTGAGTCTTCCATACCAACCCATATTACTACATCTAATCTACCCCGAGCTACTATTTCTTCGAGTGCGCACCCAAACTACATGACTATCCCCCTTCGATCCTAACTCTGTAGAGGTTTGTCTGGGTAGCACGCGGATATTCTCTCTCAAAGCGTATACGATATCTTGAAGAAAGATGGATATATTTCCTAGCTTTTGGTGAGTACTTATACCCTCGCTGACCGCCTTACATACTCACAAACAGCAGGCGTCCCGTCTGCATGTATATGTAAGATCGGAAGTGGCCTAGCCAACGCAGCGATATTCGCCCTAGTCTTCCCAGCCGTGCGAACACAAGGTTTATCACGTCCGTGACTTACTGACAATCTCCAGTTCACGATAATGGCTATACATGCCCATCCGGAGCCAGCAGATCCATATAACCCGGCTGACCATTCACAACAACGCTCGGAATCTGTTCTCCATCCTTCTCCCTTCATTCCTATCCGAGTCCACGTCTTTGCACCGGTCTTGCTGTTGAACGATGTGATCGTGAAGATTCTCAGTGTGAGTGGTAGACCCATGCGACCGCGTGGGTCTAGTGACGCTGCAGAATACGCGGAGGAAGGTGCCGTCAGAGCAGCCAATCCCCAAAGGTTTACGCCCAAGATTCGAAAGACCGACTAGTTGATAATTTCTTGTCAGCATAATCCTTATATCAGTTCTCCACGCAAAGGAACAGTTGAAACTTGACATAACGCTGGGGGACCCCTGAGTGACCCCGCCCTTCTTTCCTGCATGGTGATATCGTCCGTAGGTCGTCTCCATGGTACATATAAAAGAACAGTTCATACCGCTATGTAGGAGTGAGAGCCATGAATAATCTCAGGTTATACCGCCACATCGACCTAAACCAGTTCGCCTGAGCGACCCACAAGCTTTCGGTATCCTTCTTGGTGAATTCCTCCGGCAAAAAAGGGCGTCGAAATTCGCCGACAAAAAAGAGAGAACGAACATATTGGGAACGCCCATTGTTTTATCCCGTATGCCCATTATGGCTGGCTGGAAGAAGTAGAGAACGACGTCGACGGGGAGGCAGCATGCAGCAGAGGTGCACTCTGGTGAAAAGTGATAGCGCGGCTTCTGCTAGAAGAAATCTTGTGGGGAGGTTGACGTGCTCATAGTAACATAACATCGAGAAAGACTGAGCCACGATGAGGTAGTATATCAGTTGGATGGTAATGATATCTCCGCTATTCCAGTCATAGACACCCGACGCTTCAAGTCAGTCGAAGAGCGACATTGAATTGACGGTCAAATTGAAACGCCCACAACACATTTGATCATGTGTATTTCATATCTAGGGCGATCCTTAGCTAGGAAAGTACATATCTGGTCTACGACTAAATAGGTACATACTTAAGGTATAAATACTTTGGAAAGCGAACAAACAAGGACTCAAGGAGATGGATAGGAGGATAGTACAAGATAAATGGCGAGAGAGAAATAGATGTGGGATAGATTTACGACCTCTTCGTGGGCTGTGTGAGTAGACTTAGCAAGTTGTGGCTACAGAAAGGTCAAGGGAGCGTACCTTCTTACGAGGAGCGGGTTTCGCAGGCGCTGCAGTCTTGGTCGCAGGCGCCTTCTTTGCAACAGGCTTCTTTGCAGCAGCTTTCGCCGGTGTCGTACCAGTAGCCGCCTAATCAACGCGCTCGTTAGTAGGCAAGGATAATTTGAACGAACGCCGACAAACCTTCTTGGCTGCTCCTCGTCGCGAGGTTGTTGCTGTCTTCTTAGCTGCCGCAGCAGCAGCTCCTGCCTTGACAGCCTTCTTTGGCGCGGCTTTGGGCGCAGCCTTAGCTGGCGCGGCCTTCGGAGCGGCTTTGGCTGGTGACGCCTTTGCCGCTGCGACAGGTCGAGCTCTTTTGGCAGCGGCAGTGGTACGTGTAGTGCCCTTCGTCTTGGTAGCAGCAGCTTTAGATGTGGCAGTAGTTCTGGCCTTGGGAGTAGGTTTCTTGGTGACAGCGGTCGCCTTTGCGGGGGCGGCCTTCGCGGCGGGTTTCTTCTTGGTTGCAACAGTCTTGACTTTGGCGGAATCGGCTTTGGTTACTTTGGCCTTCGGTGCAGGTTTGTTCTATGAGATGAGGAGTTAGATGGATTGACGTCAGAGCGATGTTATTGCACACACCTCCTTCGCCGCCACATCGGCGGCAGGCTTGTTCTTAGGCGGGAGCTTCACCCGTCCGGAGGGTCCTACGGTTCTACTGTTAGGATTTTCGATACTATTGAAGTTGCCAGCGTACCCTTGGGAAGAACGAAGATACCCTTCTCACTTCCGGTCATGAGGGCTTTGGAAAGTTGAGTGTTCTGAGCGGCACCAATTTCCAACTTGTACGTGGTTTCAACGTATCTATGGCATTGGGATAAGAAAAAAGAGAAAGGAAGGAGAAGGGGCGAGCAACTTTTTGATCTGAGGGCGAGAAACACCGATGCGCGCCTCTTCGGTGTGGGCACTGATGCATTCCTTAACACGAAGTGAGACGGTGTGTAGTATTCGATGGTAATATAGAGCTCACCTTGATCATATCCAACCAAGGAGGATGCGAGGCTGGCTTTCTGGCCGTCTTCGGGGTCGCAGCAGCTTTCTTCGCGGTAGACATGTCGAACTCGGTAGTTAAACGGCGAGAAGATGTGGTTTAGATGACGAAAAAGAATAGATGGCTTGTTGGCGAGATGCAAAGGCGAGAAAGGCGGGCTCAAGGCTTGAAGACGAGGGCAACTGGCGAGGGCAGTTGGATAATGGCGGTTCGAAGGAAAGGACCAAGTTGAAACTCCGTCCGTTGATTCAATCATTTCATCGGACGCGGTCTCACGTGCCGCCGTCACGGTCGTGTTTGTCTGTCACGTTTTGTGTGACCATTGGACAGTTGTGTGCCGTCGGCATTCCTTCTTCTCCCCAATATGTCCGTGCTCAATAGAGCTGCTAGGTCAGCGTACAGACAGTTGTATCGCGCGTCGAGGACAACATTTTCCGGTACGTGAATTTTCATGTCCTCTTAAATAACACTCACACCGCCGTAGGCGATGAACCAGTCTTACAAGGCATGTAGATATTGCACTGGAGAACAAGCTCCATCTTACGCTTTCTACAGCTTTCCGTGGCAAAATGCGAGATGATGTATACGCTATAAAACTACAAGACGACCCTTTGGCACTGCAACAGTATACTGACACTGCGCTCGAAGTTGCACAGTTTCTGCGACGCAATGTCCTTCAAGCAGCCAAAGTTGAAAGTGGAGAAGAAGAACTCTGGAGTGCGTCTCCAATCCCTTGCATTTTTCCCTTGATTCAAACTGTCCTGACAGAGCTACGTGTCACGAAGGATACTGAGTTGGGCGACAATGACTCGGTCAAGAGCCCTCCTCTTCCGGAATCCAGTCGTCAAGCGAGGAGGAGGGCCAAGGCTGAAAAGTCAGTCATCTTACCTTCTTCATTTGCATAATGCTGAGATTGTGCTGATTCCAGTCTATCAGATGCTGCTCCGCTTAACCCTAGTATTCCTCGGCCACGATTGAACTTTTCTGTACTTAAAAAAGCACATAAACAACGTGTCGTTCCCGAACTCAACGAAGACGATATTAAAGAAATATTTATACGAGGTATGTATGCATTGTCGCCCTTTCGTCCTACAGTCCATCATCTCGTTCAGGCAGTGGTCCAGTAAGTCATCGAACCACAACATTCTTGGCCACGCGATGAACGTGTCTAGGGCGGTCAATCTATCAACAAAACAGAGAACAATGTACAGCTGATACACAAACCGACGAATCTACGTGTTTCTTGCCAAGACACAAGATCTCTAGAACAAAATAGAAAGCTGGCGAGACGCCTCTTGGTTGAGAAGGTATGCCAACTTGCCCTCTATGCTATCCTTCCAATTTAAGAGGGTACTAGCTCGACAAGATTTACAATCCTGGCCTGTCTAAAGAACAGTTTAAACAAGCCCGGCAGCAGGAACGCGAACGGAGGCGGCGTAAGAAGGCAAAAAAGAGGGCTCAGACAAAGGCTGAGATTCTTGAAGCAGAATAATATTATACGCGTGCAATTATTAGTTACATGGAGATCGTTGCCAGTTTGCCACACTTGCCATTTGAAACTCCGCTCAAGTGTCTATATCATTCACTTTCTCTTGTTTTCCGTCCATCACATTACAATGTCGACGGGACTACATTCCTTAGCAACTATCATCAAGCGGTCAGTTACATTCTAGCGATGCGCGTAGATTACTGAGTTCTTGTAGCCTCGAGGCAGCAACTTCGCGTATCGAGGATCTCGCTGCGGGAAGCGTTTGGCCACCAACTGCTCCTGCCGGGGATGGATCCCAGGCGGCTGTAGCAGCGCCGTCTCAGCCATCGTCGTCCGAACCCTCCTCGAAGGCACCCGAGACTCCCCGCAGCGTTCTTGCATTCGATGAGGCCGTTCTGGAGGGCAAAGTGAAGCCGTTCATCGAGCTCACAAAGTCGTTTGCTGGTGACAACGTTATCGAAATGGTGCGCCTATCCTTTTGACTTGGTATAAAGCACATTTAACCTTCTCAGTAGGCAGGACTGGTCGAGAAGCAATTCAAAGATATGAGGACGCTCATCCAGACCAGTGCCGTATGCCGCAGACCTGAGATGAAGGAGATCGAAACTCTCATGACCCCGTTTCAAACAGATATCGAGGCGATCTCTCGTCTGAAGGAGGCGAACCGCAAAGATAGGAATTGGTATACCCATTTGACGGTCATTGGAGAAGGCGCCCCTGTAGTGGGATGGGTCTTGAACGTAAGTGATGTAGCGAATTCATTTAGAATGCATCTCATGCTCTATGCAGGACAAGCCTGGCCCGTACATTAACGAGATCAAGGACACCGTCATGTACTATGGGAACAGAGTCCTCAAGGAGTTCAAAGACAAGTGCGCTCTCGTGTTGTTGTGTGGATCAAAGCGCTCATCGAGGATTCAGAGATCCTAAACATCCTGAATGGGTCAAGGCTTATATCGCGATCCTGGAAGAGACTCGCAAGTACACTATGGAGTTCCACACCGTTGGGCTTTCTTGGAATTCGAAGGTTGGTGACATCAGCTATACGAACGCGTTCAAAGGCTCAGCGAACCATAGGGCGTGAGCTATGCGGAACATAGAGCTTCAACACCCTCCACTGCTGGTGCCCCGCCACCACCACCTCCACCTCCTCCAGCCCCTGCCCCACCACCGCTTCCACCTGTTGCTGCTGCCGCCCCATCGGCGGGTGGGACTTCAGCTGTGTTTGCCGAACTCAATCGCGGAGAAGAAGTGACGAAAGGATTGCGCAAAGTTGACAAGAGCGAAATGACACATAAGAATCCCGCCCTCCGCGCTGGCAGCACAGTTCCAAGCTCTACAGGTCAGTGGAAGTCTGTTGTTTTGCAGTCCTCGTATCTAATGCATTATACAGGAAGTCCTAGTAAGAAGCCCGTACGGCCCTCTAAGCCTCAGGCCCTAATGGGCAAGAAACCTGCTAAGCTTGCTTTAGAAGGCAAGAACTGGAGTATTGTGAGGACGAAGGCTTTGGGAAATTACCAATGCTGACTACGGTGTTTAGGAATACCAAGAGGACGAAAGGAGCATAGTTCTTGATAACTGCGAACTCCACCAGGCTGTGAACGTCTTTGGCTGTAAAAACTCTGTGATACAAATCAAAGGCAAGGTGAACGCAGTGACGCTTGGTGAGTCCTCAGTTTCTTTGACTAAGTTGTAGAACTGACCGGCCTTGTCAGTTAACTGTACCAAGACGTCGATCGTGGTGGACTCCGTCGTTTCGTCGATATCTGTTACTAAGTCTCCTTCATTTGAGATGCAGATTACCGGCACTGTGCCCATGCTCCAGATTGACTCCACCGACTCTGGCCAGATCTACTTGTCGAAGGCTAGCCTGGGATGCGAGGTGACTACCGCAAAGTGCAGCGCCATCAACATTAGTCTGCCTGTTGGGACAGACGACCAACCAGATTATGAGGAGCAGGCGGTTCCGGAGATGTTGAGGACTATTGTAAAGGATGGAAAGCTTGTTACGACCGTACTTGAACATTCCGGGTAGACTTGACGCAATCATATATCCAAGAGTCTCTCGATTTTACTTCCTGAAGCGCTGAAAACTTATATCAAGCAAGAAATAGTGATGGATGCACAATTTAAGGGTAATAGTCCACTCGTAGTTGTACTTTCCAACGGGCACTACAGTCCTAAAAATGGCGCCTTCAGCACCTCCTCCTGCTGTTTCTTGTACAACTTCCCTACACCTGGTGCCGGTAGTGGGCTCTCCTTTCTGCCAACGTACTTGACCTTCCCACTGCCGGTCAAAGACTCCAGGCGTTCCTTCACGAATCCCCATGCACCCTGATTGCGCGGCTCCTCCTGCACCCAGAAATACTCCGCACCCGAGTAATCATCCAACACGTCCTGTACTTCTTCAAAAGGAAACGGGCTGAGTTCTTCGATCCTCACAAACGCGACTTTGTCATCCAACCCTCGCGCATTACGCTCCTTGATCAAGTCGTAGTATAATTTGCCAGTGAGGAACACAACGCGTTTGGGGTCGTCCACCAAGTCGGCCAGAACAGGGTTGAAGGACGTTCCTGGGCCCATTTCAGAGAGAGACGAGGAAGCAGCCTAGACGGAAGGTCAACTTCTGCGAAGAAATATGGAAAATGAACAGTATACCGAGAGACGCAGCAGTCCTTTCGGTCCAGCTACGATTAACGGTTTCCGGTAGTTTCGCTTCAGCTGACGACGAAGCAAATGGAAATATTGTGAAGGCGTCGTAGGGTATACGACGTGCATATTGATGTTGGGTTTCACGTCAGACATGTCATACCTATCGTTCGACAGCTAGTTATAACGTTAGGCTGATAGTCAATGCCAAAAGAGATATAGAAATTTCACTTGAAGCATACGCTCGATACGAGAGGAAGAGTGCTCAGGACCTGCACCATCCAAACCGTGTGGTAATAGCATCACAAGGCCGCTTTGTCGCAACCATTTCGCTGTGGTCAAGGTCGTTCAACGATGGGTCAACCAGAACGTTCTGAGACGTACTTTCAGAGGAAGCGATGAAGGTATCGATAATTATCTAGAGCGTATATCATGAGCCCACTGTCAGTGAAATTCGACAGATTCGACTTGCCTGCGCTCCGTTGAAGAAATCCCCAAATTGAGCTTCCCAGATGGTGAGCAAGTCAGGTCTCTCCCAACTAGCCCCATATTCAAAGGATAAGACTGCCATTTCACTTAGGGAACCTATTACCGACAAGATAAGAATAACCCTTTGAATATACGAAAGACTCACTATTTGCTAGCTCCAGTTTGCCCTTAGCCTTGAGTTCATCGTTCAGAGGTACGATGGTACTCTCGTTCTTCTGGTCCACTAGCATGGCGTGCCTCTGGCTGAACGTGCCCCGTCCAACATCTTGGCCCGAGATTCTGAGATCGTATCCTTCGTTCAAAAGACTTCCGAAAGCCAAGGCTTCTGCAGACGCCCAATCAATTCCTTTGCCGTTCTGCAAGCTGTTTAGCCTGTTCTTGATGTGACGTTGTAGCTTTGGATGAATAGTGAAGCCTTCTGGGACGCGAACTGATGCTTTCCCAATATTAACCAGGCTGGCGGTGTCGACACCTGTATCGATGGTAGCTGTAGTGGCCTCGGGAGACGCAGGCCAGACAATGCCTTTCCATTGAGCCTGTAACATATTCGCAGACGGGGTGTATTCATCGGCTATGGCAAGTTGGTCATTCAGGTGACTCTTGTAGGAATCGCGAAGCGAAGAGGCCTCTGTAGGGGTGATGACTTGCTCAATAAAGAGCTTCTCCTCGTAGAGCTGTGGGACTGAACGGCGAGCGGCAATTTGTTCGTACATGAGAGGTTGTGTGAGGCCAGGAAGATCGAGTTCGTTGTGTCCCCATCGACGATACACGAGCAGATCGACAATGATGTCTTTCCGGAAGTACTGTCTGTAGCGGAACGCGACATCCATAGCACGAACTACATCCTCTGGATGATCTCCATTGACGTGCAACACTGGAGCATTAATCATCTTGCCTATGTCCGAGCAGTAAAGAGACGACCTGGCGAGTGAAGCAGGAGTGGTGTAGCCGATGTTGTTGTCGACGACGAGATGGACGGTGCCTCCGCTGGTAAAGTGAGGGAGATTGCTGAGACCGAGGCTTTCCATGATAACTCCCTGGCCTGTGAACGACGCGTCGCCGTGGAGTTGAACGCACATGACACGATCTCCGAGCATGCAATCATCTGGGGATGTCTTGAGAAGACTGTACTGCTTAGCGCGCGTTTTTCCAAGGGCAACTCCAGCGACAGCTTCGAGATGCGAGGGGTTGGGAAGTAAGGAAACCTTGACACCGTCTAAATTCGTCGATGATACTGTTCATATTAGCCATGGAGACGTGTAGGTGAACCAAATAATATTCACCCAAATGACTTATCACGTCGCCTTCTGCGCCGAGCTCTTCTGGCACTTCTGAACCACCTTTAATCTTGTGGAAAAGGGCAGTCGGAGAGAACGCGAGAAGATCGGTTAGCAGATTGAGGCGACCGCGATGAGGCATTGCCAGGACAATATTGGACATGGACGCCTTTGCCGCAGACGTGAAGAGGGCGTCGAGGGCGGGCAGCATTGACTCGCCACCCTCTAGGCCATATCGTTTGAGATTCGGGAACTTGAGCTGGAGAAAGTTGTCGAATACTTCGCTTCGAGCAAGTAATCCATGAATACGTTTCTTGTCGATGCTAGGTGCGATAGCTTTGCTTTCTAGGTGATGGGAGAACCAAAGCCGCTCAGATTTGCTGGGCGAGTGCATGTACTACTAGATGTAAGCAAGGCAACGTAATAATATTCATTTACTCACCTCGTATGCAATCCTGTCCACGTAGATGGACCTCAAATGGCGCGTTATTTCGTCCAGCGTCCACCATTCATCCTCCATATTCTCTCCCTGGGACTCGACGTCGGGGTTGGTCCAGATAATGCCATTGACGTTGTACTTTTCGCCGTCGTTAGTTAGCCCATAACGTGCAGGATCCAGAGCCTTGACTTCCATTCGTTGGATAAGATCCAGCGGGTCAATACGTGCCGCTCGATGCCCATGAGTGCGAACAGAGTCGACGTAGCGTAACAGAGCAGCATTCTTTGCACGATTGGCAAGCTGCGCTGGCGTGTCTGCAGTTGCTCAGAATGTGATATATCAACTGTCGTGGGCGAAAGTCGAAACGTACAATCAGGAAATTCGTATGACCTTGGTGCCCTATAGCCGAATGATTGATCGTGATACAAACGACGCAGAGGTGCACCTTTGGTACGCGACGCGACTGTCCTCGAGAGCATTTTGAAAACGTCGTCAGAGTAGTCGAGAAGGCATGCAGGCCCGAGGAGTAAAGTCGTTCAAGTGCCGGTCATAAGACCATGAAACAACGGAACTTGGCCGGGAAATGATTTACGACATATGTACGCTAAGCGACAGCTTTATGGACGCGTAGAGCTACTTCCAATGTCCACAACTCTTCATCTGCTCCGTCGCAAAGCGCTTTATCCGCCTCTGCAAATACCAAGCCACAACGTGATTTTTGTTGCCCATTCAAACCGGGATGCGCCACGACCAGGTCATGCAACTAGAACAGAGATCAGTAAGGATTATTCGTATTGTGAGGACAACTGACCTGGTTCAGCAGTTGGGTGGCAGAGTACCCTTCCCGCATCAGTTCCTTCACCTTCAACCTGATAACCTCAAATCCAGATTTTTGCTGAGCGTTGGGTGATTCAACGTCAATGCCAATAGTGTGAGCAAAATCATTGAGAATGCTATCTGGCACGACACCAGCAATTTCCTGGATATCACCGGGCGTTATTGGTGTGGGAGGTTGGGTTGAGGAAGATAATCGGGAAGCAGATTGGAGGTAGGTAATTGCTCGACGCAGATCTCCGCCAGAGGAAGAAATGAGCGCTTTCACCACCTCAGGACTGACGGGGATGTGTTCAGCGGTGGCGATATGATTAAGACGCCCCGTCGACGAAGTTGGATCCAGGGGAGTGAAGCGGAATTTGGAACATCTCGATGCTAAAGGTTCAATAATTCTGTAAAAGTCTTGAGTCTTATACAGAACTGCATGCTCAAGCAGCTTACCGCGTTACATAGTTGCAGACAAGACAGAATCGGGTGATTTTGGCGTACGTTTCCATGGTTCGTCGTAAAGCACCTTGAGCGTCTTGAGTCATGGAATCAGCTTCGTCCAGGATGATTATCTTGTATGGAGGACATGGATACGTCTTTCCATCTTGTGCCGTTGCTTGTGCCCGAGGTGTTTGACGCGCAAAGTTTTTGATCTTGTCGCGTACGATAGATATGCCTCGTTCATCCGACGCGTTAAGTTCAAGAACACGGTTACGAAAGTTATCAGGTCTATCAAAAGATCAGATTTGACATCGGGAGGCGAGAAGAAGTATCTACCCAAAGAGTTGTCGAGCTAACGCGAGGACCGTAGAGGTCTTGCCTGTTCCTGGTGGACCATAGAAGAGCATATGTGGGAGCTACATGCCATTAGATTAACAATGCTAAGAGTGACCAGCCGTACGTTTGTTGAGGATAGTGTTTTTTGCAAAACAGCGATAGTATGCTCTTGGGCGGAAACATCTTCAATAGTTTGCGGTCGACTGAGTGGCGATGATTAGCTGCTGAACGGCCGAATGACAGTGGCGCACTATTTCTCCACCCATGGCTGGTTTTCTGGGTCCAGGACGTGTTTTTGTGTAGATTTCGCTGAGCGCGCTTGTTGGTTGAAGAAAGACATCAGTTCAATGCGTCACAAACGCGTGAGCTTTCGTGTCGGCCATTGTGACTGTCACGCCAAATCCTCCACCTTATACCATCACCGTCAACAACGACGAGGCCGTCCGTCGCGCGTCGTCTACACACCATCGCTGCCATGGATTTAAATGGAACCGGTATGCATGGCTTTGCTATACATTTTGACGTGCTGACGGTCTGTTTAGCGAGCAAGGCGGTCTCGGCGCGTAGGTCGCTTCCCCAATCGCATTCCAGTAACCGACGTGTTTTCCCCTTCAGCTTCCAGCCCACAGAAGAATGCACTCGTGGAGATCAAAAACAACAAAGTCATATTCAGGCAGAAGGCAATGGCGCTAGATAAATTATCCGAAACTCTGCAAGGTGCGTATACAGCTTCATCGCGCCAAAATTAATCTGAGTACAATGTAGAAATTGTCCAGTTTCGTTCCATGCTTGAATCGCGCGCGTCGAACGGAGAGGGCTCCCTCACCTCTATTCCTGTTAATTTCCGCCCAGTCGTCGTCAAGCTTGCCTTCGAAAGGTCGATCATTTAGACATTGTTGTCGTTATCATCATGCTTATCCGATATTTCAGTGACAAAACATTGGCTACGCTATCCAAACATATTCGACAAGAACTCCTGCCTGTCGCCGAGGACGAAAACGCCGCCTCCATCCTTCCTGCCTCTGTGGTAGAGGCCACTATAAAGGATAGCATGGCAAGAACAAATTATGGACTTGACCCTCCCGACGGCACGTCCAAGATACCAGCTTCCCTTTCTATTTGGCGTTGGGAGCCCAAGGATGAGCACTTCGACTGGCTCCCTCCTAGTGTGCGGCCGAAAGCCATGAGTAGAGTGCAAGAACGAAATTCTGCAAGTAATCCTTCATTATTCGTCATCGCGCAACTCATGATTCATTCAGGCTAAGAAGGCCCTCGCTGACCTTTTAGCCACCTTTTCTACTTCTGAGAAAGACGCGCTGCTTGGATTAAAAGGCACGGTCTCCAAATCGCCTATGAAAAATGCCTCTGTGAATGACTCGCCGATACCTGGGACATCAACCGTAAATTTGTTATTTTTTTTGTTGGTGTGCTGTCAAGTCACACCCTTTCCAGCAGGACGATGTCGACGCGCAAACGCAGAAGCTAACAGCGAAACCCAAGAAAGATAAAGTTGTTGATCCCAAGGTTAGTGAATGGTGTCGTCGCATTGCCTGTACTAATGACAGATGTAGGAGATAGAACGATTAGAGCGGAAAGCTGCCAAAATAGAGAGGGAGAAGAAACAGAAAGCGGCCGAAGACAAGTCGAGGTCTTTGATGGCGAACTTCTTCTCAAAACCCAAGGCAGCCCCAACTCCGGCTCTAGTTACCAGTGATGTCAAGCTTGGCAGCTCTTCGACAGAATCCGACTACCAGCGAACATTCAAACCTTTCGTTCTCAAGAAGGACGCCACTCTTGCGCCGTCCAATATTTTCCGCGAAAGACCAAAGCGGTCGAAGCTGGCATGTGGCACATCCGAGGATGCTATCGTGTTGGATGACGAAGCGCAGGAACATCACCCTGCTACACAATTCGGGCGTCACTGGGGACTCACGGACATACGACAATGGCGGCGAGCTCATCCACATGTCGACCTGAAGCAAGAGTCTGTACGTGATATCGTTACACGACTTTCTGAAGCGGAAGTGACCGGCGACACGAGCCTGGTCCGTCATTTACTATCCAAGCTTGGGAATCGCATAGCTCTCCCCGCCAAAGTCTTCATCTTCCACGACGATGTCCGTCCAGGTTATTTTGGTACTCGGACACGAACATCTACTGCGATCAGGCCGCGACGTCCGTTCGCAAAAGATGTGCTCGAAATGGATTATGGGTATGATAGTGGGGAAGAATGGGAACCAGAGCCTGCTGGTGAAGGCGACGACGTTGTGGAAGACGAGGACGAGGACGTGGATGGTGACGACCAAGACTCTGACGCGGATAGCTGGTTAGTGGATGATGATGATTTAGACGAGGTGACAGCGGTGCTAGAGGACGACATGGGCCCTCTCTTGGATCTACCGCGACCGTCCGCTGCGAAGCGAAAAGCAGATGACGCCCAACCCAATCTTTCCAAGAAAAGAAAGCTTGTCGTCCCATTAGTTCCGTTCGCCAAAGGGCCATATTGGGAGCCAGTTATTGGTCAATGCCAATATGCCCCGTTCAACGGGTATCGTATTCGATTCTTCAACGGTATGATTGTCTATGTACCCTACTACAGTTTTAGGATTGACGCGTTTCTTCGTAGATTCACCAGTGCCTCTAGATCCATTCAAAGACGTTGTGGGTCTCCCGACGCTTTCTACTCCAGCTACGACCCTCGCGAAAGCTAAGGACCCGATCTTCGTGGTACCACCTGTTCCTATCTCTGCAAATTCCGAAGCGGCCCTATCTACCACAAATCTACCTCCACCGCCTGTACCCAAGAAGTCCGCGCCAGCAGCCAAGACGGTGTTTCCTGACGCCCATCTTCCTACACTGATCGGCAAATTATCATCTATTCAGACCGGAAGTTTGACCTTCTTGGTGGAAGCGGTACATCAGGAGTTGAAGCAGCACAAGGTGAAGAAGAACGCGATAGAGGCGAAGATTAAGGAGATTGGTGAGAAGTGCAAAGAGACCAAGCAATGGAGGTTGAAGTCGGAGGTATGTGAGCTTGACCACACTACGACTCGGCTAACACTCGCGTTATAGTTCGCTGGTATGTCGCAGCAGGTGATGCAGGCATAGATTTCAATATTCTACATTTACATGATTTTTACACTGTTACATACTCTCATATTTCAATGCTATGACATCGCAGCGGACCATAGTTTACGGTTCAGATCGACGTTCAGATCAACCTCATTCGGATTAATGTCGATTGTGTGTAGATCGCCAGATACGGCGCCTGGGTCATCAGTCGGGCGGTCGTAAAACTAGGTTGCCTAGCGTTCGTACCTACGATAATCTTGGACACGGAGCCATCTGGACCTTTCCTGCATTGGAAGCCAAGACCTTTAAAGAGCTTGAGGCGAAGGCTATATGGAAGTTTAGTATACGATGGTAGCAGTCATATAATGGCCTTGCGTACGGTGTACCGTCTAGTTCCTGATTGTGCTGTGCGGCGGGATCATAGGCTTCTGACTGTCGTACTCTTTCCTTCAGCGCGGCCAGCTCATCGCTTTTATTGACAGCGAGCGCCTCCATGTCGCTGATACTCTTTGCAAGAGAAATACGGGACGTGTAAAAAGTGTTGAGAGTTGCTGCGTGGTCGTCTGCGGAAGGGACTGTGCGGGGACGCGAAGCTGATACTCTGGCTGATTCGAGAATCTTGGAGAGAGCTGTACGATGTGTCAGATAAAGAAGGGGAAGGTGAGAAGAATGTGCTGCCTTTGAGAGTATTGTGTGCATCTTCTACTTCTTTCTTCCGTGCTTGCTGTGCTTTGTGCATTGCGTCCTTTGCAGCAGCCAGAACAAGGTAGTCATCGTCGGGGTCAAGCATGTTAGCCATCTCCTTGATAGCTGTACTAATTCATTGTTAGTATATTGACGTTTCAACGAATGAGAATGAATACATTGCCTCTGGAATATCAATCGACGACGACATGGTGGTTGGTCGGAGAGGAAACACGAAGCGTCACAGCACGTGATAGAGATGAAAGTGACTGCACAGCCACGATCGTTAATTATACATCTTTCCTTCTTACACTGATCATTGCGAAATGGACACCGACTACAATTCTGGTATCATTCGTGCATCCTCGCCAGCGAGCTCCATTAGCTCTACGCATCCCACAGACCAGACCTCTGAATCTGACGACGAGGCTGTTTGCTCTCAGCTAGAATTTGAGTCTAAATGGGAGGATAAAATGGGCCTTGGAAAGAAGAGGGCAGGGGAAGAGCAAGCAGAGCGCGACCCTCTGCTGGTTCGACCTACCACACCAAACGGCGAGCGTGGTCAGTGCCTATCATTAGTGTTGGAACCCACAGTGCTCTCTGACACTCTAGATTTCTAGCACTGCTCGACACTGTAATAGGCAATCTCCGGGAAGCGGTATCTCAGCTTCGAGAGGAGGATATTTTTGAGCGGAATGCATTGCAGGGTGCTCATGTAGATCAGCAGTCCTCTTCATCGGATGTAGATGCCATCCTTCGTAGCATGATGCCTCCAAAACCCAAGATACTTGCGGGACTTGACGGAGAGTCTGATGATGCTACAAGTGCGAGTCTTTCTACTGTAGGAGGGAGGAAAAGGACTTGAATTTCGTTAGAGTACTGGTGTAATTATTGATGATGCGCAAAGTTTGTTCTTATTTGGCAAGGATGAACAATCCGTTCAGAAGTGCTCCTCAATTCTTAGTTTATTGCGTTCAATTTATTTGGTTCGCTGATGGCGGACAATCAAACGCTCATGGCAGTCTCCGAGCGCCTGTTCCAGGCCTTTTCGGGGCCGTGGCGGCGTCGTTGAGAAGGAAATCCCAAAGTTCATCGTTTCGCCCCGTTCAAGTTCGAGGGCTCGTAGGCAGACTCTCTGAGTAGTTATATCTACTTTGATCAATGATTATCATCGTTCCTTTGCTTCATATACCGGCGCAGAGTTGGAGGATTTTAAACTGGCTTTTAGTGCGATTTTGAGCTCCGCTGATTCGCATCACACGGTCCGAGCTGGACCAAATAAACTGAGCGCAATAAACTAAGAATTGAGGAGCACTAGAATCCGTTTCCTCCTTGACCAACAGCCATCATGGAGGTGAGTACATCCCGCTCGTTGTCGACAATCTGGCCGACTATATGCGCTTATAGGGCATTCTTGATTTCAGTCGGGACTTCGATGTCGCACTGATGGACAAGGTCGTTATGGCCTTTTACACGAGCAGTGGGCCGGAGGTGCGTTCTCACACTGTTCTCGTCTCGGAACACGCATCTGACGGCAATCTGTGCAGCAACAAATGGCCCAGCAGGTCCTCACCCAGTTCCAGGAGAATCCGGATGCATGGAACAGAGTTCCAGCTATCTTGGAGGCATCATCTTTTCCTCAAACCAAAGTGCGCTCTCTTATGTACGCCATATGCACCTTCTCACGATTATCTACGTCTAGTACATTGGCTTGCAAATCCTGGAGAAACTCATTTCGACGAGGTGGAAGTCACTTCCGGAGGAGCAGCGACAAGGTGTGTCTTGCATCAAATCATCGTTTTCGCGTCAATAACCGCCACTAGGAATCAGAAACTTCATCGTCAAAGCCACCGTAAATGTAGCCGCCGATGAAAACATCCAGCGCAAGGAAAAGACCTACATCAACAAACTGAACCTCGCGCTCGTGCAGGTGCGCCCCGAATCTGCAATGTCACTCACGCCTTGGCTCAATTCATCCAGATCCTCAAACAAGAATGGCCTCACAATTGGCCCAATTTCATCAGCGAACTCGTCGAGTCATCCAAGACAAACCTTACTCTTTGCGAAAACAACATGATCATTCTCAAACTGCTATCTGAGGAAATCTTCGATTTCTCAGCGGAACAAATGACCCAGACGAAGATCAAGCACTTGAAGAACCAGATGTGTGGAGAGTTCTCTGGAATCTTCAAGCTTTGTTCAGAGGTGCTGGAGGCGGCGAACAAGACATCACTCATCCGAGCCACATTGGAGACGCTTCTCAGATTCCTCAACTGGATCCCGTTGGGCTACATCTTCGAGACCAAAGTCATCGATTTGCTACTGACACGGGTATGTTTTCCTTTTGTACATCCCGACGCCGCTCAGTTAAAGGGTCTAGTTCTTGGAAACTCCCGAATTCCGAAACGTCACTCTCAAATGTCTAGCTGAGATTGCTGCACTCAACGTTGGACCAGAATACGATCCTAAATTCGTCATCCTATTCGCTATGGTCATGACCTCCGTCAATCGCATGATACCCCCAAACACCAACATCGCTCAGGCCTATGCCAGCGCAGGAGACGCAAGCCAGGAACTCGTTCTAAACCTATCTCTCTTCCTCGCCAATTTCCTCTCAAATCACGTCCGTGCCATTGAAGGAGAGCAAAACCGTGATGTTCTCCTTAATGCACATCTATATATGGTCAAAGTATCGCAGGTCGACGAGCGAGAGATCTTCAAAATCTGCTTGGAGTACTGGATCAAACTGGTGTCCGAACTTTACGACGAGTTACAGAGCTTACCTATAGGTGATTCTGGCTTGTTGATGGGCCTCAACCTTGGTGGTGCCAATGGCGTTCTCGGCGGCGGCGCGTCTCTACGGAAGAACATCTATAGTGACGTCCTATCTAACCTACGATTGGTCGTCGTTGAACGAATGGTGAAGCCAGAGGAGGTGTGTCATCTTTGTCCTGGTCTATAACTGCTGCTGATACTCTATCAAGGTCTTGATTGTCGAAAATGACGAGGGCGAAATTGTACGGGAATTCATGAAGGAAAGTGATACCATTGTGCTCTACAAATCCATGCGAGAGTTGCTGGTCTACTTGACGCATCTGGATGTCACGGACACCGAAACAATATTAACCGAGAAGCTCGCTAAACAAGTCGACGGTTCGGAATGGTCGTGGAACAACCTTAACACACTTTGCTGGGCTATTGGTTCAATATCAGGCGCCATGAGTTCGTCTTTGTTCTTCGTGTTGTCGATGCAGTGCTAACTATTTTTGCAGACGAGGAGACCGAGAAGCGCTTTTTGGTCACTGTTATCAAGGATCTCCTCGGCCTTTGCGAGATTAAACGAGGAAAGGACAACAAGGCCGTCGTTGCTTCGGATATTATGTATATAGTGGGCCAATATCCTCGATTCCTGAAGGCGCACTGGAAATTCTTGAAGACCGTTGTCAACAAGCTCTTCGAATTCATGCACGAGGTTCATGAAGGTTCGTACACGTTTGATTTACAGCTCGCTTTGGTTTACCGAACTTCTTGTAGGTGTCCAGGATATGGCTTGCGATACTTTTATCAAGATTGCCCAAAAATGTCGCCGTCACTTCGTCATGCAACAATCCGGAGAGTCTGAACCATATGTCGACGAGATCCTTCGCATGCTGCACCGGACCACAGCCGACCTCTCAGCGCAACAGGTTCACACATTCTACGAAGCAGTGGGCTACATGATTTCGGCACAGCCCAACAAACCTCAGCAGGAAAAGCTCATCGCAAAATTGATGGAGCTACCCAACAATGCCGTAAGTCCTTTTCCCACCATCGTTGACGACTAGACATTCATCATTTTTAGTGGGACTCGTTGATGGCTCAAGCCGTCCAGAATATGGACGTGTTGTCAAATCTGGAAAACATCAAGATTTTGGCGAATGTGCTGAAAACGAACGTATCCGCGTGTACCTCCATTGGAAGTTTCTACCTACCTCAGATCGGACGCATCTTCTTGGACATGCTCGGATTGTACAAAGCTGTCAGCGGAATCATCAGCGAAACCGTGGGGAAAGAAGGTTGGATTTTTTTCTCTCCTTGGTTATTGTGATCTGACCTGTCATTTCCAGGCCCGATAGCAACGAAAACACCCAAGATTCGTCAGCTCCGAACAGTGAAGAAAGAGATTCTCAAATTGATGGAAACGTACATTCGCAAAGCTGAGGATCTGGAGTCGATCAACAACACTTTCATTCCACCTCTCCTGGATGCCATACTAGGGGACTACACCCGAAACGTCCCCGCTGCTCGCGACGCGGAAGTCTTAAATGTCATGACCACTATCACCAGTCGCCTCGGAGTACGTGCACATTCAGTTGCGCAGAGTAATCCGCTAACCTTGTCAACAGCCTTTGCTAACCCCCCAAGTCGTACCTATCCTCGATGCCGTCTTCGACTGCACGTTGAACATGATCAATCAAGACTTCTCAGAATATCCTGAACACCGGACTGGGTTCTTCAAGCTCTTGCGTGCGCTCAACCAGAACTGCTTCCCTGGTAAGTTGTTCTATGATTGGACGAGTCGACACTTCTAAATATAATGTTTAGCCCTTCTCGGTATACCACCTACCCAATTCAAACAGCTTATGGACAGTATAAATTGGGCTATCAAGCACACATTCCGGGATATTTCAGATCTGGGATTGAGCAGTAAGTCTAACATCTAGTATGTACGTGACTATGCTCATTCGTTCGTCCAACAGTGTGTTTGGAGCTTGTAAACAACTTTGCGAGCTCTACAGATCCCTCTGTGTCCGCATCGTTCTTCCAACTATACTTCCTGAGCATCGTACAAGATACATTCTTCGTGCTACTGGACGCAGATCACAAGAGCGGGTTCAAATTGCAGACTATCTTGCTGGCACGAATGTTCCAACTGGTCGAGCAAAACATCATCACAGCACCGTTATTTGGTCCTGCACAAGCGAACGACCCTAATGCAACCAATGCGCTCGGTTTGCAAGAATTCTCAGCCAATCTTCTTCACGCGTCGTTCCCTCACAACACACAAGAGTGAGTCAATCTTTAGGGTTAAGCCGAGGTAGTAGTTGACATCTCATCAAGGGCACAATTGAAGCAATTCGTGAAGCGGTTGAGCGAGTACCATAACGACATCAACAGGTTCAAGGGTGCTTTGCGGGACTTTTTGATTGAGCTCAAGGAGTGGTCGGGCGACAACGCGGAGCTATTCCTGGAGGAGAAGGAGAGGAGGGTTGAGGAGGAGCGGCAGTTGCACATGCGAATTCCTGGTATGCTGAAACCGTCCCAGCTGGAAGACAGGGACGAGGATATATGATACGAGATGTGGGCGGTCTCGTTGTTCGCATTCCATTTACTTTATCCGTCATGTAGCACCTTTCTAATTTCCCTCTGGTCTATACCGTCTCTCACTTCTCGCTTTCTGTTCATATAACACATGTATAGTAACGCCAACGAGCCCTTAGCTGTAGAGCAAATCGCTGTATTTTACTTGAATCTGTGAAGATGAACGATCAGTGTCATCGATCATTTGAACGTTTACATCCATGTTCAAAAAGTACGCGATTTTTCTGTTGGATACGGCAGCGTGCTGAAGGCTTTGAACAAGATTTCAACCGTCAACAGACATATCTGGGCACACGCCAATCAAGTCGTCGGTGCAACGCGCGATCCGAGCACAAGTACTGCAACAATGGAAGATTGAACCAGAAACACTAGAGGTGCTGTGGCCCAAGAAGGAGGGACTTGTTCTCGTCAAATGGTATGTACCCCCACTTCATTCGTTTCCGCCTACACGCATCGACGCTGCTCAGCAGAGAACATATCTCGATCTACACCGTCCACAACGAGCCGCTGCTCTTCCAACACTTTGACGGGCCTCTATACCCCACCCTTCGGATTCTGCATAAATGCAAGTTCAAATCCTGCCTATCTAACAAGAAAGCGCTACTAACGCAACCCCACAGATCCGTACATCCTACCCAAAGTGCAGGTGGATCGGGGCGCGATACGTTTCCTGCTGGCTGGTGCGCACATGATGTGCCCTGGGCTAACGTCCAAGGGCGGGTATCTCCCGCCAGCGGACGAGGCGTTGGCTGCTGGGACGCCCGTGGCGATCCATGCAGAGGGCAAGGAGCACGCGGTGGGCGTCGGGATCACCAAGCTCGATACGGAATCGATGCGCACGGTGAACAAGGGCGTCGCAGTCGAAACGGCTACTTATCTCGGAGACGATCTGTGGGCGCAACAGACTCTGTGAATGAGCTCGAGTAGTAGATATTAATGAACGAAGTCGAAGAACAGTTTTTTGTGTGTACAGCTTGTTTGTGTAGTAGTACCGTATCCTTAGCACTCACTATCTTGAACGAACTGGTTTGATCAACGCAACCACTGACTTGCTTCCCTCCATCCCATTCTAAAAATGTCCGAGAGTGCCAGTGAGGTTTTCATCTCCGCGAAAAGGCCAAGCAGAAAAAATAGACGCCTTGCGCCGCGTCCCCCGCTCGCTCAGCTTGTCGAGCAGACCCGGTCTGAACTGGAGCAAGAGGGCTGGACAGCCAAATCCCTAGGTCTACGACTCGCTATCTAACATTTTCCCCCTTCTCAAAACCTGCCCTCGTAGTAATCCTCCGTGATGTGCTCTCCGAATCCAACTTCCCGGTCCTGCTCAAAGTCCTCTGCCTGGGTCTCGGTACCCCAAATTCCTCATCCGCGAGCCGCGCACAACTCGCATTCCTTCTCGAGATCTGTGCCCATCTCAATATCGTATGTAAGCACTTTCAGCCTCTTCGCTATGAAATCGAAACTCTATCAGGCGCATTCAGAGGTATCGCTCTGTGATCCAGTCTTCTCGGAAGAGGATACCTCTTTCCTTACGACACAAGGCATGCGAATAGCCTCCTCGAATGATGCACGTTAAGCCCAACAATAACCAATTCCTTCCACGACGCTGACAAGTCACCGGGACCTATTAGAACAGCGTCTACGTTTGCGCAACTCCGACAATCGTGTACATGCCTCATTGCGACATGGAGTTACATGAACACGTCTTGTCCGCAAACTACGCCACCAGCACGCTTCGGAACGTCTTTCTAGTATGCAATCGGCTGGAGGATTACGTCGACCAGTGCGTGGTTCGAGCCCTCTTCTCGAATCTCGGTGTTGGTTGACGATGGAACCCTCAATCAGTTATGCATCTAGGAAGCTCGCATCTAGGGTTCCATTACTTGCACGAATCGGTGACATTTGGCTGGCTCCTATCATACGGTGATTTGTTCTGACTGGTACGGCAGTGCCCTTCTTGCGATGCGAACCGCTGCCGTCGTCGTCCAAATGGCCATCCTCATTTAACAATACATCCGTTCAATGCATTCCTCCAGCCAAGCTCAAGGCATGCTCCTCGGCGCTGACGGACCAGGTTGACAAACCCGAGTTAGAGGCATCATCGGCCGATACCGTGAGAATCCATCGGACTGACGATAGCGCCACACTGACACCACTCTAGAAGACCGGAAATAATGAGATTGCAATGCTGGGGGAAAACATGGACAGAGACAGAGAATGCATGCGAGTACTAGGCCAGGTACCAGGTAAATAGCTGAGGAGACAGTGAATGGCAACATATAAGCAAAGAGATAGTACGACTATATACAATTGGTACGATTAGCACTCATCAAGAAATGTGTGGTTGGGATTTGGAAAGGGGACTGCGTCAAAGTTGAATGATTGCAAGAAGGAAGCGTCCGTGTCACTGTAGACGTGCGGACCCGAATGTCTAGGGAGTGGCACAGTAGCAGGGTCAACAAAGACTAGCGATGCCGACCGACCCAAGGACGGAGTCGACGGTGACTCTGACTCGTCGTCGGATGTGTCCTCTATGGCGTCGGGCACGGGCAAGTCTTCAACGTCCTCGTCCTCGTCAAAGTAAGGTAGTGGATCATGGTACGGGGGAGGACTGATATCAGAATCATAGTGAAAAGGAGAGATAAGCGGGGGATGGAAGGGTGGATATGGTACAGGATAAGGGTAGGCAAAGGGAGACGCAAACGTCGTCAGGTCGTCTGACGAGGACATGGGTGAGGGAAGCGGGCTGAGCAACGAGTCTTCATCGTCCTCGTCCGGCAGCGAAGGCAGCTGGATGCCAGAGTCTGTCAAAAACTCGTCGTCGTCGTCGTCGCCCAGCGTCTCTAGCAACGAGTCGAACCACTGAGCCTCTGAAGCGGCAGAGGCGTCCACGTCTTTTTCGAGATCAGGATAGATGAAGGCGTCGGCAGCACTAGGCTCTGGCGACTGTGGCGGTCTGACTGCGGCGGTGCTGGTGGAAGGGTGTATGGAGTGAATAATTGAGTTTTTGAGGAGTACCCAGCGATGAAGGCTGCAGTTATCCTTGCTGCCACCTACAGAGAGGTGGAGCTTGGACCGCGCGAGGGAGAATAGAGAATCGGACGACATGGAGTGGGTGTGAAGAAACGGTTGAGCGTTGCGAATAATGGAGACACAGTTGAATGGCGCAGCTGTAGACTGTTTAGATACGATATGAAGAGAAGATGGATAGTGAATACGCACGGAAACAGAGACAATGGTATTACCGGTGTATGCGTTCGACAATTTCTGGTTCAAAGAGCAGAGACCCGTTATTGGAGATATGGACGACGGTATTAACCATGCTTGAGTGATAGTTCGCCTGATAAATAGTGGCGACGACGAGGACAATAACAGTGAGAAGTTAGGCCAACATGGTGGTGGTGGTAGTGTAGGGGTTACCACACAAGCCCCTACGCGTTTCTTATAACCGTCCACATCGAGTCATAACCCCGAGCCGTCTCGGCACGAACCAGCTCAGTTCGCGTCATTAGGTAACCGAAACCAACGGGTTCCATCGGATCACTCCATTCTTTCGCCATTTCAGTCGACTCACAACCACCGCCACAGTTCACCGAAAATGGCGTTATTTTGCGACACCTGCCACAGCGTCGCAGGCGTATTTACTGTATGTGGATTGCGCGGATTCCCAATAAAGTATGTATGCGTGCAAAGAAACGATAGAGTAGCATTATTGGGTATCCATTTCATCCGCCACTGTAGCTCCTTCGTCCCGCACTGTGTCCAGCAATCGCTTGATACGATGCAGGTTCTTGGGCGCAATATCGCGCACAGCCGCCAGCAACTGCGCTGCCTTGACCTCGTCTCCAATCAGCCGATAAGCCTTCGCCAGTTGAAATACAACGTTCGCTTCCTCCGGAGCAGTCTTCCGCAGATACTCAAGATCAAAGATCGCATCCTGTGGCGCAGTTCAGCAAAATACCCGCAATCACCATGCATAGTCACTCACGTCGTACTTTTTAAGCGAGAGAAGAATCTTCGCACGTCGATAACGAACCAGTGCATTGTCGGCCGCAATGTCAATCGCTTCATCAAATATCGCAATCGCGCCGCTTCGATCACCTTTGCGTTCCAAAGCCTAGATAAAAACAGTCGTGTTGGCACCGGGTTTTTAGAGCTATCATCCAATGGCTTACCATCCCTACGCATCCCAAAAGCACCGCGTTCTTGGGGTTGATGCTGCTTGCCTTGCGGTAGTGATACTCGGCTAGGCGTAACCTCGACGATCGCATATAGCAAGAACCTAACCCATACCTACCGATACCAAAAGATAAACAAACACGAAGCAGTAGGAGATAAAAGGTTCCGCACCAGGCATTGTAGTGGCGTGGATCAACACGTAACGCGCATTGGAAAAAGTTGATTGCCTTCGCCAAGTCGTCGTCTATAGATTCATGTCCGCTCAGAGTGTACGCATAAGCACACGATGGATCCATCTGAGCTGCCCGTGCAAAGCATGTTAGAGCCTGCGTTCGTTCCTTCTGAAGAGAGAACAAGTTTCCGATCGCTATCCACGCTTCGGGAGACCGCGGATTGATATTGAGCAACTCTTGCGCCAAAAACGACAACTGGACGTGTTTCTGTAGGTACCAGAGTAACGTGGAATACACATCCATGTCCCACAGTCGATAAGGGTCTGAGATACGGAGCGCATGATACGTTTGCTCGGCCTAGGAGAGCATTCCAGTCAGGTCCAGAAATAATAACAACATGGAGAAAGACGTACCCGCTTATAATCCGCCTTTTCGAAATGTGCGCGACCCAGAAGCGAAAGTGACCATGGAGTCTTCCTCTCATCGTCAGGCATAATGTGAATACTTTCAATGCATCCTTTTAAATCATAGAGCGCCAACGCTCTCGTTGCCACAGCGAATCGCCGCATTGTGTTATAGATATGGTTATCTGCCAACTCTCCCTCATAAAGTTCTTGGGCTGAAGCTGTCCATGACCCAGGAGAAAGCGATCTATCCGAACGAGGAGATTGCGCATTTGGCGGGGGTGACGGTGAATACGTAGCCTCTGCTCCGTAGGCGTCTTCTTCCGTATCTGAGTCCAAAGACGACCTGACCTGCGCCTGAGTCTGACTTGCCTGTCGACGTCTATCCCGAGTAGCCTAAAACGGATAGGTTAGATAGTGTGGCTAGCTCCCTATGCATACCCCCTACCTTTGTTCCCGGTTTAGCAGCAGTTCCAGTAGTCAAACGAGTACTTCGGCGAGTTGTAGCACTGGCGGCTGTCAAATTGGTTCCTGTCTTGGTGGAGGGCCCTGGCCGTGGAGGCTGCGTACGACGATTGGAGGACGAAAAAAGGTTAGAAAGCTGGAAACGGTCATGTGGCTTTTTCGCATCGTCTCCGTTTTGCTTGACCGCTTTCGTAGGTTTATTCATCTCGGGCTGTCGGTTGGACCTCATCTTTTTCGCAACCGGGCCGCTCTCCTCTGCAGAAGACAAAGGACGCGAGAAATTGGGTTGAGTGGGCATGACAAAAGATGCTTGCACTCTGGAAGGTCTCGTTTGCGAATCTAAAGGGTATGGACTCTGCGAGGTTCTAAACAGATGTGTTAAATATTAGTTAGCGAACACAATACCACTCACAACGATTCTGGTATTGCCGGAGGACCCATTCGTGACTGTGCACTACTATCCCATGGACGAAATAAGTTTCCTCCGTGCGCGCCATTGACATCCGGGGTGAAGAAAGCAGCACCAGTAGCCACCGGAAATGACGGTTTGTCTTCCGGACGTCGTACGGGAGGAGGCCGGGGAGGGAACAAATTATCTATCTCCGGAACAAGTCCTACAAGCGGTCAGGGAGGTAAAACAATAACAAGTGGCAAGCAACACACCTAAACTGCAGAGACCTTCGAATGCTTCCCACAACAAAGGATTGTGGGACAACGCCTTCTGGAAACTGTCCGCGGCCATGTCGTGGAGATTGCCCTTCAATGCCATTTTACCCATGCGACAATACATGGCACCAGTGTCTGGAAACTGGCGCGCCGGGCGATCCGCGTTTGAGGCTGAGGAGGTTGTGAGTTTGCTGCATCGAAGTAGAGGATGTGCTACGCACCGCTAGCATTGTATGAGGAATGCTGCATCGCATCATTCAGAGCCTCCGCCGCCTGTCGAAAGCGCCCCAATGCCGTGCAACACTTTGCTTTGAGCTCCAGACAGCCACTACATGTTTTGGCTTCGGGCATAGTGACCAGAGCCAGGGCGGGATAAGTCTGTCCAAGGCGAAGGAGAGATAGAGCGTATAAATGGCGCGAAGCGTGTATCTGGTGGATGGAGAAATAGCGTTCCGCGTAAAAGACGGCGGTCCTCGCGAGGTCACAGTCGAGACAGAACCATATTAAGGTCTGATAGCGCTGAGATAGTTGTGTGTCGTAGTCCCTTCCTGTCGTTGTTTCCATCCTTTCAAAAGGGAACGCCGTTGAGATGGTTGAAGGACCACGAAGATGATGGTCCAAGATGAAGGTGTGACTGCACGTGATCAAGTCAAACGCGCGTCTCAACTTCGCGTCCTAGACAATGGGTATGGTGTTCACTGTTGATCATCAATGCCACTAACAGAAAGGCACAACTATCGGCTCGTTGGAAATAACCGCTGAACTAGCTCGTCTCGTCTACGTATCGTTATTTCCAATCTCTCACGGAGTACAGGTTTTAGTCTATCATGTATACAATCATCAGTGACCATGAGGGTCAGGCTCCCCTCTTTGTTCTGTATCTCAAGATGAGCCAAACAAAGAAAAGAAGGCGGAACTCAAGGACGTACCCGGTATGCATTGGATGGCATCGTCAATCCTAAGAAGGGACACTGCCGCCTCATACGCGGACTTTAAACTCTTGACCTTGCTCATCGTAGGCTCCAGCACACCAGCAGCCACATTATCCCGCACTTCCCCATTCATCAGATCGAGCCCATAGCGCAACAACACTTTTTTGGGATCGCCAGCGGGGGCGTTTTGCGCAGCGTTATGATAAGACCGAAGCTTTGCGACCAGGTCTGTCGAGTCCTTCGCCGCATTGACAGCTAGGGTCTTTGGTATGGAGAGAAGCGCGCTAGCAAACTCTGCGATAGCTAGTTGTTCACGAGAACCCTAATATGACGGTGGTCATCAACATATGACACACGAAGAACAAAACACCGCATACCAGTGTTGTGGCAAAGTTCTCCAGATAGATGCTAAGCGCCGATTCTACAGCTCCACCGCCCGGAACCACGGAACCACTCTCGAGCGTCCGCTTGATAATGGACAATGTATCATGCAAGGCACGCTCCATCTCGTCCAGCATGTAATCATTTGCACCTCGCAGAACGATAGATGCAGAGTTGACTACCTTGGTGCCCTTGATAAGTATGAGTTCGTCGTCCGAAATCCTTTCTTGGGAAACTTCGTCTGCATGGCCGAGATAACTGGCTTCGAAAGTCTCTTCGCCTTCCAAGTTTGCAAGACTGGAGATTAGCTGGCCTCCCGTGGCCTTTGCGATGCGGCGTAGATCTTCCTTTCGGCACCGACGGACAGCCATGGCACCAGCTTCGACGAACTCCTTCAAGCAGAGATCATCTATGCCCTTCGTGGTCAGAATGACATTTGCGCCGGCGGCTAAAATCTTGCGAATGCGTTCAAGAGTTATCTCCGCCTCCCTATACATTTTGTCAGTCACTAGGACAGAGCATTCAATAACGAAATAATACCTTTTCCTGATTTCTTCCAGTTGGTTAGGATCCTCCACCAAGATCTGAACGCCGAGCTGCATCCGAGCTTTCTGCAAGTTTATATCTAGGCAGGCAATTTTAGCGTTTGTGATGCGTTTCTTCATTGCTAAATAGAAGATTCAAGTTAGTGTGGTCCAATTGCTTAAGAGAACTACGCACCTTGACTGGCAACGGTGCAGTTCAGCGCGTATCCCTGAACGAAGAGTGACTCTCGTGCGCTACGCCCATGGGCCTTCAAGACGTTGACGGCTTTGACCGGGTATTTGATGTCTCCGCGCATGTTCACTGTTTTCACAGCCAACATCGCGTCAACGGCCATGGGAGCGAATAGATCATCATCACTGGAAGCGATGGTAAGTGTCGGATGAATCGGATTAAGACTGAACACGCACTTTCCGATGATTTTGCTAGACATGCTAGTCTTTGCAGCGTTTATCAGAGCATCTTTGCCTAAAGTCTCCACCTTGATGCTAAGCTGTTCTTGCATGAACTTGACAGCCTCTTTGCAAGCTAGTCGGTATCCAGTGATAATAGTCGTGGGGTGGATTTTAGCTTTTACAAGCTCGTTTGCACGACGCAAAAGCTCTGCAGCAATGATAACGACGGATGTCGTACCATCGCCGACTTCCTTGTCTTGCTTTTGGGACAGATCGACAAATATACGGCCTGCTGGGTTCTCCACAGCTAGCAGGGAAAGGATTGTCGCGCCGTCATTTGAGATGGTGACTTCCTATAATACGGCTTGTTAAGGAAATGCTAGCTTTGTAGAAGAATGGATCGTACTCCGATGTTGTCGACGAGCATCTTGTCTAATCCAAGCGGACCCAACGAGCTTTTTACGATATTGGCGATAGATTGGGCGGCAATGACTGGAATATGCGTTACTGAGCAAAGACTGAGGCTGCGATGCAAGAAAACAGACCATTCTGGTCACGAATATCCTGACCAGACACTCTGTCGCCACCAAGGAAAGCACCAGCTCTGGGATCACGTTGGAACATTTATAGAGAGATGGAGGGACAAAGTCGAGTGAAGGAACGCGACGAATGAACGGGGCCAGGCAAACAAGTGTCAACTCGGGACTTGGTCAAAACGCTTTGAACCGTTCAAGTTCGATCGCTTGTGGCTACAATGTATCCTACTAAACGTTCTGCAGCTAAAAAGACACCAGTAAGTTAGAAGGTTACTGATATTTGGCCGTCTCTTATATAGCGCAGGCCGCTGCTAGCACGCCACGCATGTCGGTAGTCAAACACCTCGGCGCCGCGAAGAACCCATCCCGCCTGAGTCAGGCTACTGCAGCGAGAAAGACAACCTGGACAACGCCTTCGTCAGGAAAATATGTGGCTAGGCAACGAGAGGATACCAATGACTCCAAACGCTTTATCATAAACAGCAACTTTGTCCTCGAACCAAGGCATCTCATGTCTAATTCTACTCATAATCTATATCTAACGCCTCCTAGATTGGCTGCCAGGAAAAGATTAACGACTCCAAAAGTGGAATCCGATAGTGAAGAATCAGATGAATCATCGCCACCGTCCTCTGAGGATGAATCAACTACCGTTACGCCTAATGCTACAGACGTTAAAATGCAAGAGCCTCCTCCTGCCGAATTACTTGCTGCGCTCGATTCCATGTTCCATCTGGTTCCTGTTCCTTTCCTTCGGCGAAATTTAGGTCGTGGTTTCCTTCTCCGATGCGCTGAAAGACGCGTAAGAACACGTCCTCCTCCTGGGCAAGATTCTCATCCAACAATCGACGTCATCTATATATACCACGCACTGGAGACCGGCAAACGCTCGATGCACTCTACGGTGATGCATCGTTGGTACTGCCCACTGTGTGATTGGCATAAACCATTTCCTGTGAGGGATATGCTCCTGCATCATTTATCGAGAGATCACGACGAAGTGGTTGTCGAATGTCACCAGGTTCACATTGTTGATTTGGACGAACCGGTAAGTAGCCCTATTACAATATCTTGTGGACAGAATATATTCAGTGTTCAAATTCCAAAGCTGCTAGAATCTAGATCATCATGGCGCCTTCAAATATCGCTTCCCCGTCGGTTAGTTCATCTATTTTACAGCGACAACAGCCTCGTCTAACTAGTGTCAGGCAAAATGCCGCCGAACTAGCTAGGTACAGCGCTCAAAGGGATGGCTGTCATATCTTCCACACTGACGAGATATAGCCCCCTCCCACAGGCTAAAAGCGCTATTTCCGAACCAGCCCCGAAAAATGTCATTGTCCAAAGGTAGTCAGTGTACTTCTATATCTGTACCGACGCTCATAGCGCCACAGTTCGACTCCCACCCGAGTCGAAAGCATACAGAGCTCATCACCTACTTTGCAAAGTGAAGTAGAAGAGATAACTGAGGTGGAGAACAGACTCCTGTCCAACACACCAGCGTCACGTTCTTCCTACGAACCAAGAAGTGTCTCTAGAAGCCACGACATCGAGATCCAGTATGTCATTCTACACAAGCGCACAGCTAAGACTTATGCTTTACTTGCTAGTACTCAAACCGAAGCGTTCTCATCTCTTCGCCTATACACTCCAAGTCCTGGTTCTGATGAGGAAGAGGAAGGACCCCCGGAGCTACCTGAATCGTGGTCAAGTCGACACGGACGTTCGTGTACACCGCCTCCTGAACACGACAAGTATGGTCCGGCTTGTCGTAAACCTTATCTCCCTTTCAGGTCGTTGGATGGTGGGCCAAACATGTACTACTCCTGTAGACCTGGTGGACCTCGAATATACGATCTCCTCTGCACATTGTCCATGGAAAAATTCGGAGTCCTCGCTAATGATATCCTTGATCAAGAGGAGGTGATCCTTGAGAACGAGTGCATTCAAGATGAGCTCAAGGTGATGCATGCCTTGTGGGCAAGGTGGATGAGATTGAATAGGTTAGTGAATGTCGAGTTAGAACCCCCCAGCTCCTAATTTCTATTCAAGATTCACGTTCATCGCTAACTACTGCGCTGGAACGAAGGCATTCGTTGAAGAATATTGGAAGATCATACATTATGCGGCAGGGTTTGTGGCGTTCCGGAATTTCCTAGTTGTGAGCACTCCTCATCCTCTATCTGTGAACACTGAACATTGTGACACAGATGACTCTGATTTTGGGTCGCTACATCAATGATATTCAACTGGTGGATATTCTGAAACTGTACCAGGAGAAGACCCAGATGAGCAGCTGGTACAAGTAAACCTTTGGGGTTGATCATAGAATTACAATTTTTACATTGTCACGGTAAATAACTCAGCTACGAATCACGATGCATGCCTGTGCACAATTAGCTACTGAGTGAATATAGGATAAAAGCTCACTTCTTCGTCCATTCCTTGGCCGTGGCCAAAAACTTGTTCTTGTCGTTCTTCAGAAGCTGGAGATCGACAGTTAACAAAGCAAGGGAATATAGATATTTCGAGGCTTACTGCAGCGATCTCGGGCTCGTATGGATCATCGGGACTTGGGTTGTTTAACTTCTCCTGTATGATGAATAGGACTGTGATGCGATGGTTAGGGTGGGATCGTTGCGAGCCAAATGTGGCGTACCGGAAGGTAAAGTCACTGAGGGCTTCCACTGTTGGATGCGTTGGTAAGATGCTTGGGATCGCATCAATGATACGTACGTCGTCGCGCAGGATAGGTATGCAAATGCTTCCTTCCTCATTTATACCAGGGTGATATATCTTGGTCTTGAACGTCACCTAGAAGGGATAGAGTAAGCGTTGAGATTCAAGATTGATAGAACGACATACAGTGGGAGCCTTGAAGGGAAAATTTGGAGGGAGGACGAGAGTGAACTTGAAGATGCCACCCTTGTATGGCGAGTCCGACTAAACAGGTGAGCATACGGGCGCTAAGTGGGAGGTCAAAACTCACGGCGGCCTTGATGGCACAGTTCCAATGAAAGATGTTATCTTCTAAAGGAGTAACGGTGACACCCTATATGAACTGGTTTTAACAAGTAGTCGCGAGACTGTAATTGTGGCACGCACATCAAGAGGGTTGGTCGTGATTTCTTTCAATTCCTAGATCGAGAGATAAGACAGAGTGGATTTAGAGAAAACAGAAATAGATACCTTTTGGATTCGCCTACATGAGAGATCAGCATGAGAGGCATTACTGGCATCGATGGACTTTACCTTAGAGCAGTCATGGTAAGCTGTCAAGATGAGTTTTCCGCATTTGGACATTCACCGGCACCGTCATGTTCGCAGGCTCGTCTCCACCGCGCGATGTCCCTTCGCCGTCACCCCAGCCAGTTGCGCTGCCATTGCAGCAGCCTTCGTCGTCGTCAGTGTCGTCGTCGAACAACAAAAAGAGAAAAAGAGGGCCCGCAGCAGCTTCGCCTGCGCCGGACAGTACCCCAGCTCCAGAGTGCGTCGTCGCGTCAAGCTTTGCATCCAACTATTCATTACATTGCCCTACAGACTCATCTCGTCCCGCGCAGATCTCACCACCAGGAAAATACTTTCCATCTCGCGCGGACCGACATTCATCCCCGACCCCGATGAGCCAGAGTACTTCAAGACGGATAACCACGCCCAAAACCGCGTCGGATTTCGATACATACCTGCGGGAATAAATCCACCTGGATATACACAGACATGCCGTACCATCGAGAGCAACCCTACAACGTATAGAGCTAGCTGGGAGGACCGTAGTCCGTTTATACGGGTCACCAAGGACGGCCTGGGTCTGCTGGGTACCAAAGGGTTTCGTAGCGCTCGTTGTAATGCGCCTGTACGCGAAGGAAAGTGGTACATGGAAGTCAAAGTTATCCGGGGCGGCGGCGAGCACGGCCCCAAGGACACTGGAATGGAAGGGAGCCATGTCCGTGTCGGCTGGGGTCGTCGTGAGGCGCCTTTAAACGGACCGGCTGGGCTAGATGGCTACAGCTATGGCTACCGCGACAAGACCGGCGACAAAGTCACCCGTTCTCGTCCCCGACCGTATGGGAAACCACTCAAGTCCGGGGATGTCATTGGCATGTACATTTCGTTGCCTCCGAAGCGACAAGCGGATCCAAAGGACATCAACGACCCAGCGCGCATAAAGCGCGAGCGTATCGCCATAGATCTCAAGGGCCAGGAATTCTTCGAGATACTGGAGTACACTCAAACCAAGGAGATGGACACTCTAATGGACTACGCTAAAAAGTCAAGTAACACAACATCCGTCCCCTCGTCAGCGACGAAAAAATCGGTAACATCCAAGCCAGAACGACCAATTCCTGCCGTACGTCCCAGTGGTCCTACCGCCCGCCCTCTACCAGTCCTTTCTGATTCACGCATCGCGTTCTTCGTGAATGGTGAATGCCAAGGAGTCGCGTTCGAGGATATCTTCGACTACCTACAGCTTCGCGCTCACGAGGGCTCCCGGAAAGGAAAAGGAGGAAGGCGCGCGCGAGAGGGCGTGAAGGAGCACCGAGAGAATCCATTCGACGACGGCTCACTTGGCTACTATCCCTTCATATCTCTATTCAACAGCGCGTGCGTACGAATAAATCCTGGCCCCGAATTCGAGCATGCTCCGCCGCTGGACATCGATGCCGTTCTGCGAGGGGAAAGTCAGATGGATGTGGAGGGCGCACAGCGCAACTGGCGTCCGATGTGTGAGCGATATGTGGAATATATGGCGGAACAATGGGCATTAGATGCGATAGAGGAGGAGGAGAGTAAAGTGGAAGCGTCAAAGGCAGCACAGGCGGAACGGACGGAAGCGAAACAAAAGTCGCAGAGACAGAAGAGGAAAAAGGACGCGGAGACGCGGAAAAATGCAAAGAAAGCGGCCGAGGAAGGATTGCTGCCTAGTACTATCAGCCATCCGAGTCCGTTGCGGCATTCGACAGTCACCTCTCTTGCTTTCGATGAGGAGCATACAGAGGAACATCCAGAACAATCTCCTACTCCAACTGCTAATGGCGGAGCTAGTGAGCAGAATTCTGAGTATGGCGAGGCAGACCTATTAGGCTCCTACAACATTACGAGGCAATCTTCTCCCGCATCTTTGACGAACACGCCATACCACATACCGTCGACTAACTGATACTATAGCAAACAATGTATGAGTTTGGCAATGTAAAGTATGATGTACAAACTAAGAGAGGTATCCAAGATTAATAGTAAATGAATCAAGACCATCGCGGAGCAGGTGAACGGACAGGGTATCTAGACACAAAGTCAGGGAAACAGAAAATGGTCAACGCAAAAGTGGAAACGTACCCAACCGTATCTCCAAGACCCTTCTCCTTTTCCACGCGCAGATCATAGACGAGGTCCCCAGATTGTTCATCCCATTCTATAGAGCACCAGTTTCTGCGGCCAATGACGAACCTCGATTTGCGCGATGAGCCATCAGTGTCTTGCGCGAATAGAGGAAGCTGAAGGTCATAGTGAGTACATTGGATGATGAGAAAGGTCGACGCCCGTACCATGCATTCGTCAGTTTCTGTGTGATGCAAAGTCTTGTGCACTTTCGACGCTAAGGAAGATACCATCGTTATGACCCCGTTAGGTCTGAATACTTTCATTAGCATTGAGTCTCTTCGTAAATGATTTATGGCTACGCACGGTGGAGTGTTGACGATGGCACCTAAAAAAAAGGTGAGCAATCAGTTCTATGAGGACAAGCGGGACGTACTTGTAACAACGTTAATCATGTAACGGAAATCAGCGTGTGGAGGTATTTCAGGTCTGTTTTTCGTCTTCAAGGTTTTGAAGGCGCCAACTGCCCCACAGTGCACATCTCCAGACAGAAACGATACTCTGATATGCCGAGCTAATGCAAACTCTTGAAGCTTCCCTACGAACCAGTTGCGTTCTCTCTGTTCCGAGTTCAGTACGGTTAAGGAGGAGAAAGATAATTGACTTACCTTATGAGAGCGACTAGTCCAATGGTCATTCTAGTAGGCATAAGACGTCGTAGTTTCTCAACAATACGTTGATAACTCACCAAATCGTCGAGAAGCTCGGCTTCAGCATTAAACTTGTTAACGAATCCAGAAAGTCCCAGAGTCCCATTACGACCCATAGCAACCAAAGGATTAAATTTCGACTCCAAAGCGGTTTCCAAAAACACCATACGTGGGTATGCAATTGGGATACCTGGTAGGAAATTCGCTTAGAATGCATGGTAATGGAGAGAAACGTTAGACTACTCACCAATTTGAACGACAAGATGTTCCGTTGTAGGCGGTAAAGCATGCAGTCGTCGGAATACTTTGTCGTATTGAAAATTGCTGCATACTTGATCCTTCTTGCGCTCAGCTCTATTTTTTCTGTCAAAATCACATCAACTTGGGGAAGGAGTACTACGCACCGGCAATCAAGTAACAATATTGATACTTGAGGTCCAAGTGAACCGAGGAATGAGTGAGAGGGATAGGGTATAAAAGGCCCTGGGCTGCCAATAATTATTGACGAGCTGTTATGTCTCCCCCGCTCGTCATTAACACCGTCTAAATCAGCTGGAAGAGAAGTCAATATCATAGATGCGACAACGTCTGGCATGCCGCGTACGATTGATGAAGCATTGGAAGAGCAAGAAGAACCAATATCCGCGAGACCCAATACTGCGAATCAATCAGTGTGCATTATAAATCTTAGCTCAAAAATGCTGACGTCCGGAACACTGGGGAGAGCTGTAAATCATCCGGGTCTGATGAAATATGATTAGTAGCCTGCGATGCAAGAGTGTTGCGGATACGCACAACTCCCGAAACCATCAATCTGAAGAGAGTCAGCGAACAGCTCACGCTAGAGTGATTTAAAGAAAGCGTACCAAATCTAGTAATTCAATGTTGAGATGTCAACTCAACAGATAGAAGAAGTAAATACGATACCGTGATCATCTGCGTGCCTTCAGTACATGAAGCCGGGCGGGAAGATTAAGATACGTACCGGCCATGTTCATCATAGGTCTGCGAAGAAAGGGAAACACATCAGATGTGTCGTTGAACAAATAAGCGTGGCTTACATAGAACTGTTCGCGCGTGCAAATGCACCACTCCTGAAAGATTGACAATAATGATTGAAATAGAACCTGTCGATAGCTTCACTGATTTCTTGAGTGAGCGGGTAGACTTTGCGCTCTTCAGGTTTTGATTTAGCAACCCATTCTTGAAGTTCCGGTTCCCTTGTCAGGCTGGGGACAGTGAGATGGGATGATATCCGAGTTATCGATTGGACCCACCCGTCGCAGTACAGTTGGTCGCCACCACCGATTAGAGCATGGAAGGGTTGTTCAACATGTTGTGTTAGCAGATCAGTCCAGCAGGGATCGTAACCGCTCTGGAACCCTGGCCCACGAAAATCGTCTGGGTTGACACCGGCAGAAAATCCGTTACACTGCAGATTGTATGAGAGATAGATGACCGAAAGGACGTGAGACATACCGAATACGCTGCCCATCGCATGTTCTGCTTGCGACCTGGAACAAAGAAGTGTAGCTTCTGGCCTTTGTTGATGGAATAATATATCGGCGTTTCATATGTGCCCAGTGGTATGTGTATCATGAAGCGCCAGAAAGTGAAGGTCCTAGAGGGGCGTGAGATTTTGATGTGCCGAGACGATAACTCGACAAACCCTCCGTTACCGCCGTAGACCCATATTTCTTGACCTGGAACATCTTGACAACTATAATTTGGTCCCAAGGAAGAGCCATTGGATGTCTCTTTCTGAGGTGCCCCGGCCAATGTGATTGAATGAGGGTCAGCAGGATGCGGGCCAAGATCGAAGGATTTGCTGGGTTGAGCTCCGTGACCGTTGTAATTACCATGAGTTCTGTCGTCGTACGACGGATGTGGTGCATCAGGATCCCACTCGTAGGTTAACACAGGATGAGGTTCGTAAGTCGAACCCGAGTCGGCGGCTATTTGTCTTTCAGTAAACATTTTAGAGCCATCGACGGATCAAACTCACTGACAACCAAGGCAGCACCGTGCCAGACTCCTTGTTCATCGATCGTGTCGTATCTGGGAACGGTGTCATTACGCGCTTTCGTGTCTTGCAATGCACGGACCTTAAAAGGGGGCCAACCATGAACTGCGGTGGGTTTAGCGTGGATTGTTGGTTCGATATTACGAGCTCACTTGGAGGTGCGGATTCATTCGTGCTACGCGAAGTGTTCGGGACCGTTCGACAGCGCTCATTTGAGTGAGTTGCGAGGGCGTCACACTGATTTGGCTAGGAGATCCGTATCCCGGCGCACTGTTCGGAGGTCTGTCTTTCGGGGGAAGAGGCGGAGCGGGCGATGGGGCGCGGCTGGGTACGCGCTGATGAAAGCCACCAATATGGTTCTCGTCCATGGGCGTTAGCTGTTCCACAGGCATAAACCGCCCATCTGCGCCCCGCTGAGGGTGCATATACCTGTCTTCCTCCTGCAAGCAACACCTGTCAACCAACAAATGATAGACATAAGCCGCGACGTACCTTTTGCGCGCGACGATGAGCGTGCCATCCTGCGTTATCCATCGTGAAAAGTAGCGCGTCCTGTTAACAGAGTGTGTGTTGCAAATGATAGCCACACGACCGTGAGTGCTCTGGTTAAAAGCAACTCGGATGAATTGGCTGACGTCACAATCAACTTCCGTTATTTTTTCTAAAATTAATCCAATATTCTGCTCTTCGGATTCCTCTCCACGGCGGCGATTCTCTGAGTCTCTCCAGCGTCAGGTTGATAATTACAACTGTCCAAGAATAATAGACGAACATTTATACACTGCCTTGACGAGTATGATGGGTATCAGGCCTGCGCGGCGTGCAAGAATAGCGAGTCTGACGTTTCACCCAAAGCCCTCCTGAAATACGAGCGCAATTACCGAGCAAACAAAATACCTGCTGCCTAGCTTCCCTCAGATCGGCAATACAGACATTTCCAGTGAATTGTTCTGCTCGAGGAAATGCGTTCAAAGCAAACTTCCAGGCCATCCTAGCTACCTATCCCGCCGACTTGAAATACCGTTACATATATCATTTTCGTTTGAAGCATGGGCCTGAGCAAGTGTGAAACGAAAAGCTTGAGGGAAGGGTATGGACATCACATTCTGTATTCTCCGCAAAGAAGGATACATCGTACACAATACAGCTATTATCGATCTGGATAACATGAATAGTCGGTCACGGAGTTGAAAAGAATGCGACTTACAGAACTCGTGCGTTTCGTCCGACCTCTTCACCGTTTGCTACGGAAAGAAATGCATTTCAGAGGAGAAGTAAGCAGTGAAAAAAAAAACATGACTGACCTTCCAAGCCTCTTCAAAGTCGACGGGTAGAATAACATATCGGTTCTTGCGTACCGCTGTAAAAAAAGCATGAGCGAAAAGTCATTTAAGATAGTATCTACATACCTTGAAGACCAGCAGCTTGTACGATGGATCCAATCTCCGCTGAAGATATGCGGTCCGGTCGAGAGACATCTAACCAACCATCAGAAACGTTGAAGGATATGGAAAAACAAAAAGGCGCACAGTCCTCCAAATCAACATCGGGGCCAAGGTTCATCTTGCTCGTCACAGTCTGGAAGATGAGGCGTTTCTCGCGCCGAGAAGGTAAAGGGAACTCAATCTTCCTGTCAAGACGACCAGGTCGAAGAAGTGCAGGATCCAAGGTATCCGCGCGATTTGTAGCCATAATGACCTTGCTACGCGTAAATATTGATGTGAGAGAATAGAAAAAGTGCCAGACTGACTTTCACATTGCTGCCTTGATCGAAACCGTCCATTTGGTTGAGCAATTCAAGCAAAATACGCTGCACCTCCCGATCGGCACCTGTTTGCGCGTCGAAACGCTTCGTTGCAATAGCGTCGATTTCGTCGATGAATATTATAGCGGGCGAGTTCTCTCGTGCCAGGCGGAAAACATCTCGCACCATACGTGGACCTTCACCAAGGTACTTTTGTACGAATTCACTTCCAACGACTCGGATGAAGCTCGCTGTGGTGTGATGGGCCACGGCTTTCACCAACATGGTCTTTCCGGTACCTAAAAGCAATTAGCATAGTATTGAGGATATCAGGAAGGAACTAACCGGGAGGCCCATAGAGAAGGACACCGCGTGGTGGGTCTATGCCAATCTTCTTGTATAGATCAAAGTGCGTGAGGGGGAGCTCGACTGCCTCGCGAATCTCCTGCTTCTGCGAGTCCATTCCACCGACGTCCTGGTAAGTGACATCTGGCTTGTCTTCTAGACTGAGCATGGAGATGGAAGAGTCTGCTTCGGGAGGGAGGATGTCGACGAGGGCATTGGAATGACGGTGGAGGGCAACGGATGACGAGGGCTTAAGCAGTTCACGGTCAAGGGTGGATAGAATGCGGACTACGTAGTTTGAGCCGGTCGTCGAGCCTACAATGCCGGTGTGTTGATCTATGGGCTCGAGGAATTGTCCGATGACTAGCGGGACAGATTGGATGCGCTTGACTTCCTCCTGCGCGCGGATGAGTTCGCGTTTGAGATTGGCCTGTTCATCCTTGATGTAGCTCTCTTGAATTTCGAGGAGTTCAAGATGCCTTGAGAGCTTCTTGTACTTGGTGTAGAGATCCTCTTCCTGCAGCTCCTGGTACAGCGCTGTCTTTTCTGTTACTACTGATTCAAAGGTGGGTTCCTATACACTGTGAGCATCGTCGCGAACGGCGAGAAGCGCTTGATTAACCTGTTTCTGCAGCTCAATTGGAATTTCATCCATTTCGACGACGAGCACGACGACGGTGAGAGCGAGAAAGATGGGTGACGCGGCGTCGACGCGTTGTGTCCCAAAAAGGCAAACAACTGCCGCGAAGTTTGCCGTGAGAAAAGGAAACTCTGAATTGAGAACCACCATGGCCCACGTCGTTCAACCGCTGGACCAACCGTCAAACTACAAGGATTCACAAGCGCGCTTAGACAGACAAAGACAGAATGATATGCTTGCAAAATCAACAACACTTTATGTAGGCAAGTCTGCGTCGCGCTCAGTGAAACTGCAACCTCACCATCCATCCACCAGGTAACCTGAGTTTTTACACGACCGAAGAACAGATATACGAGCTTTTCGCAAAATGCGCCAACCCAGAGGAAGGAGGCGGTATCAAACGTATAATAATGGGCCTCGATCGCAATACTCGGTTAGTGCCCCCTTCGGTTTACCGCGCTCTATTTTACACATTGTACAGGACACCGTGTGGCTTCTGCTTTGTAGAATACTACACACATACAGAGGCACTGGCCAGCATGCGATATGTTAGTGGAACGAAGCTGGACGAACGCATAATACGGTGCGACCTCGATCTCGGCTACAAGGAAGGTAGACAATTCGGACGCGGGAAGAGTGGTGGACAGGTAAGGGATGAACACCGACAGGACTACGACGCTGGTCGGGGTGGCTGGGGCGCACAGGCGCAGAAATTGGAGATCGAGAGGCGAAGAGAGGTCGAGGAGCGTTACCAGGACGCACAAGACGGCCCGGGTGCTGTGGCCGGTGGTGGTGGCGAATGGACGGAACAAGAGCCCACTGAAGGAAAACTCAAACGCGGCCGCTCTCCTGACGACGAGGAAGATAGCACTCGTGATGTAAGTTTTGTTTTCCACTTTGAGCATATCATGTACTGACAGTGTCGCAGAACCAGAGAGCGCGTCTTGATGATGATCCAGAGGCAGAGCGGATGTAGGCTTTTAAAACGAATGATTCTATGTATGTTCTAGCGTTGGCGGCCATAAACAACGTGCGTGTATATATTGGAAGATGTGTTTGGAAGAATAGTTTGGTGTCTTGTTCGGACGAATCTCTGCGCCTCGGAGGGAGACGCAAAGCGCAGAAGATACCGGCTGAACCTCGTGGAGGTCTGCCATAATACTTGGTTCGTTACTCTGCAGAGGTAGATTAATTAGGCGCCACAATTATACCACTGGAGATGCACTCACGGTTGGACCTTATACGCAGAGTTATTGCCATCCAGTTCGAATCCTTCAGAAAGCTGCTGTAGTAGTTGAGGCGTGGTGGCAAAAGGCAGGCCAGAGACGACAACATGTTTTCCGCTATTGTCTGGAACCACAGATATGTCGGGCGTCTCTGTAGCTTGTGCATGAATCATTCGGCCAGCCATGAAGCTATTATGAAGGACGCGTATGTTATCTTTTAGGAAATTGGGCATGGCCAGCGTCAAGAGTGCTGAACCAGTGGGATTGTAGGCGCTGTCATACAGTATGGCATCTATCAGAAAAGCTGAATACGGTCCTAGGCAAGGAAATGATATAAACGTACATTTAGAAACGCCCTGGGCCTGCGAGTGAGATAGGAATTTTTCTAAGTCCCTCGGTGTAGCTGTTCGTGGTATGTTCTTGAGTGTTATATGTTGAGCGGTGGCTAATCCCGCTGTGACCAGTCAGACTTGACGTTACTATCCCAGTATGAGTGTTAATCTACCTTTTTTCGCGGCCTGAACGACGTTACGCGTAGCCATCTGGTAGAACGAATTGACGCGTGTTGGTGGTAAGAAAGCACAAAGTGATCGACGATATTTTTTGTCTTTCGACCACCACTACCATTTCCGTAAAGTGTGCATCTATTGGCTCTCATCTCTACAATGTCTGGGAGAAATGACCGGGACCGTCCAGATCGTCGCCGGCGCGATAGAAGCAGGGAACGCGACGGGAGGGACAACTTGAAGGAGAGAGACGATCGAGAACGCTACCCTCGAAGACGATCTCGTTCTCCTAGCCCTCGGAGACGCTCACGAAGTCCTCGTCGAGGTGGAGGAGACAAGGACCGTCGGCCAAGAGGTGCGCCGTGCTTATTGTGTACTCTTACATTAATCATTGAAGCTGTGATTGTTCAGACCACCGTGACTATCGACGAGAGAAGGACGACGACCGCCATCGGGATAATAAACGAGATGAACACCGTCCTCGCGACAGTGGACCACCTCGAGATTACGACAGACCGTCACGAACAGACAGACCACAAGACGGCGGTTCCAAGGATACATATTCTCGTTCAGGTTAGCTCGTCTTGTCATTGTCCCGGAACGGTGTTGACCAATAAAGCAGATAAGGATGTTAACATGCGACCGAACCTAGATCCTGACGCGCCTGACGAGGAAGGACAGGCAGAAGATGACCCAGAGGCTGCCATGATGGCTGCTATGGGCATGGGTGGGTTTGGAACCACCAAGGTCAGTCGTTGTATGTAATTTAGACTTCTCTTCATACTGTTCGATAGGGAAAGAAGGTCAACGGGAACCAGGAGGGTGGCGTCGATATCAAGAAAACAAGAACTTGGCGACAATACATGAACAGGTCCGTTTCATCTTGGTACATGCTACTCGGCGCTAATTCCTTTCCACAGGCGAGGCGGCTTCAACAGGTTTGATCCATTCTTCGGAGTCATTTTCGCTGTCACTGAGCTATTTGCAGGCCTTTGGACAAGATCAAGTAATCTGTCTCATTAATTTCGCTCTCTCTTCCTATCGCATCGCCTCACTACCCGCATATTACAGCTGTTAGTGCAATGTCGTAAATACACTTCATTGTTACAACAATGTACAGACATGTATTTCAAGCGAGAACGTGGAAAACATTAGGCAGTAAAAACGAAACGAGCGAACAGCAGTAGCTGCGGTGGCGTCTAGTATTACATCACTTTAGAATCCGTGCACCTTTATGGTGGCTCTATCAATGCCTTCGTCGGTGAGGAAAGTAGATATCTTGACACGCTGGTCGCCCTGCAATTGGATGACTTTGCCCATCTTCTCGTCGTCAACGAGTGTGCCATTGCAGGCAAACTCCTGAGAAAGAGTCAGTGGCTCCGAGGCTGTACACTGAAAATGGATGCGCACCTTCTTGAAGGCTTTCAACAGCTTCTTGGAGTCATATTCTACAGAGCAAGGATAAGCTATCGATAGAGAATTGTGGCGAGGCAAAACTTACGCTTGGGAAGTCCTTGGAGGGTGGTCAACGTTTTCCTGCCATTTCTCTGCTGGATACGAATGTGGATGTAATCCGCTTGGGATCCAACGTTCTCGTCGCCGCCAAGCGGGTCGCCCTCGTCAGCGAAGGGATCTAAAGTGAGCACGATGAGTACATAGCTTGGTCGTTGTCGAGGACAACGACGACGCACCGAAAGTATTGAGATTCTGAACGCTCATGCGATGGGCAAGAAGAGTGTAAGAAAAAAGAGGACTGAGTGGGGTTTGGAAGAGAAGAGGGAGAGGCGTGTGAGTCGATATAATCGCTTATGTCAGCCAGCGCTTTCTCCATTTCCCACCATGACCACAACTGATGAACACAAGAAACGGCGTCCACCAACGTTCCGTCATCTGCCAGAATCAAGAGGTACGTTTTCATTGCTTGATCACGCGCAACTACTCAACGAATCACAGCAATAAAGTTAAAGCAGGACTGGGTGCTAAAACAAAAAATAAAGACCAAGTGGAAGAACGAGAAACGCAAGCTCCAGCAAGCGGGTTCCACGGATCCCGCGATTAGCGAGCTCGGGGAGGCCAAGGAGCAAAATACTAGCATTGTCCCTAAACACAAGCCGCGATCAAAGAGACCAGAGCCAGAAACCAAACCGATGCCTTCGTCCTCTAAAACCACTAGTAACGACACCTTCCGCGAAATGGCACGGGAAGCGTACTCCCCCGCATCATTACATACCTATCGCTCCAACTTCTCAAAGTCTGATCAGCGGCGTGGCGGGGAGATGAGGGCTGGACGCGGTCAACCCAACATGAAGCTTCGGATGAATGTCATGTTGGAGAAGATAAAGCGCGATGTTGCTTGATACAGTAACTTGAAGTCGGGATCGATTCCTGATGTACGCCCCGGTACGAAGGTGGGCACGACGCGGTTGAGGGATAGGTCAAACATTATATGATTTGGAGACGCGCTAGTACACGCTGCAAGATGTAACGGGTCACTCACGGAGAATATCATTCGGTGTCTTCCTTTTTCGGATCCACCGCCATTGGCTCTCCCTCTGCCTTGACGAATCTCTGTTCTAAAGTGTCCACGAGGGGCTTACGGTCGCTAATTGTCGTTACAGACGTCAAAGCTGTTGGATGATCGCTCATGTGTCCTGGGCTCGGGTCATCGAGTTCATCTACCATTCCCAATGCCTTTGGTTCGAGGGACTCTACAGGGGTGACAGGACCAACGGAACCCAGGATGAGTGGTGACGGAGGTGGACTGCGTGATTTGGACCGTCGTGCATCCTCGTGTAAGAAGGGTATGGGCGAAAAGAGCGGTGTGGGCGGGGCAGACGCATTTCCTGGCAGACGCAGCGACTGGAAGTCTGGTATACTGGTACTGCTGGTGGTCACTGCGGGAGGGAAGGAGTCCACGGAGGACGTAACAAGCAGGGATTTCTCCAGCGCTCGAAGATACTTTCCAACTGACTTGTAGTGCAGCATGGGTTCGATACAGAGCTCGGATATTCGTTGTATCGTAAAGGGTTGCCTAGAAAGAGATATGAAGGAGAGACGCGTCGAAACATTGGGAGAGACGTACGAGTCCATCGCGTCAATGTCGGCGTCTAGATAGCCGGTCATCTCGACAGTCTGTTCTTTGGACATGTAGTTCACTGGGATGTCAAGTGTGCTCTGTTGTCTGGGCGGAAAGGGAGGCAGCTTAAGCCCGCCATTGTTCAATGTCAGTGGTGGGGAATGGGCTGGCGGAGGGGGCGGCTTTGACTGGGCCAGGAAGAGTTCGATGTTCTAAAATGCGCGATGAGTGCCGATAGGCGTCGATAGCAGGAGGAGGACGAGCCTGCGCAATTTTGGACTTTATGATGTTTCTTAGCGTGGGCCATTCTGTTCTAATGGGTTTATTAGAGAAAGAGACTAGATGGATGTAGATTGGACTGACTCTACAACGTCCGTGAGGGCTATGCTGCGCAATACGTCGTCGTACTCTGGGAAGATATAAGGGAGACGCGCGCGGGCTAGACGCTGACATACCTGGCTGCCATTCAAAAGGCATTATTGGGAGCAAAGTGGGTATTATTCGTTTGAATTTATCTATACCGTTCTTTGAAGAGGTTGAAGGCTTCCAAGTTATTTGTTGATGCCAAATCCAATTTCGAATCGAGGAACAGGCCTAGCTGGGCAGTTGTCACACTCTGCTCCGACACTGTTCCACATTCCTTCCTCTTCACCGACGTCGTCCACGACAACGACAACGAGTCTTTTGCTCATCGTCACGGCTATCAGTAGCGCTCGCCCTCTGGTTTGTCTCTCCTTTAATATCTCTCGCAACAGCCGGTCTGATACCAGTTGATTCGCAGCATATCCAACGTCGGTGCCACACAGTTTGACAAGCCTCCCACGGGACTTTGAAAAGCGCCAACCAACAGTCGCTACAACAGCTAGTGCGGAGCAACCATCGTCAAACATGCCCGTCGTCGAGCAAACCCAGCCTGCATCCGCCGTTCCACGGTCTTCAGCTGCCTCTAACCATCGCCAGAGACCGGTCTCTATGCCCCCACAGGCATACAACATAACGCCTGCGTCGTCGGCGAATAACTCTGGCAATCAGACCGCCACGGATTCTAATCGACGGGAGCATACCGACGACAGAAAGAAGGAAGGTCGCAGCAATGGCACCTCTGGTCGCAATCCGCGCAGAACACTAGGCGACTACACTCTCACAAAGACCCTCGGTGCCGGCAGCATGGGTAAAGTAAAGCTGGCGAAACACAACCTCACTGACGAAGAGGTGCGTCCAACGCTTCCCTTCCTAACACCAGCTGACTTGTTTGTCTGCCAGCTCGCTGTCAAAATCCTTCCTCGCGTTAACCCTGCCTCGCAGCAGCACAGCAGTAATGCTACTCCGGACGCCATTGCCCGTCAGGCCTCAAAGGACGCATCCAAAGAAGTCCGGACGATACGCGAAGCCGCTCTATCCATGCTTCTCCACCACCCATACATTTGCGGCATGCGAGAGATGATCATTCATCCGAATCATTACTATATGGTTTTCGAGTATGTCAATGGCGGCCAGATGCTTGACTACATCATCAGTCACGGACGCCTACGAGAACGCGTAGCGCGCAAGTTCGCTCGGCAAATAGGAAGCGCGCTGGACTACTGTCACCGGAATAATGTTGTTCACCGAGGTGGGAGATTATCCATCTTGTTCATCTCTTATTGATAATCAACTTTTCCTCTTAGACCTCAAAATCGAAAACATCCTTATATCCCAACACGGAAACATTAAAATCATTGACTTCGGTCTCTCTAATCTCTACGACCCCATCAGCCACCTCTCCACCTTTTGTGGTTCCTTATATTTCGCTGCACCCGAACTACTCAACGCCAAAGTCTATACTGGCCCAGAAGTCGATGTCTGGAGCTTCGGCGTCGTCTTATACGTTCTTGTATGCGGCAAAGTCCCTTTCGATGATCAGAGCATGCCAGCACTGCATGCAAAGATCAAACGAGGGCTTGTCGAATATCCCGTCTGGCTCAGCGCGGAGTGTAGGAGCCTCCTCAGTCGCATGCTAGTGACGAATCCCGCTGCGCGCGCATCTCTTTCAGAGGTCCTAAGCCATCCCTGGATGGTGCGAGGCTTCAGCGGCCCACCAGAAAACCATCTACTTCACCGCGAGCCCCTCCGCTCAGACGAACTCGATCAGCAGGTCATTCAAGGCATGAAGGGCTTCGAGTTCGGCCCCGAGGACGACATCGAGAAGAACTTAATCCAAATTCTCGAATCAGAGTCGTACCTCCGAGCTGTGCAGAACTGGGAGCGCAAGCGCACTATCGGCGGCAATGTGAACGGTCATAGTTCGAGCGCCAGCGGCGGAAGATGGGCTGATACCTCAATGTCGAGTTCAACACTGGCTTTGTCTTACGACGGTCCTGGTAAAGGTGACCCTCAAACGCCGAGCAAGAAGTCGAAGAGGTTCTCTGGATTCGATTACTACCGCCGCAAACTGTTCTCTCCTTCCTCGTCACCACCATCAACTCCGATGGGCCATTCACCACCTGGCTCGCAAAACCACCTGTCACAATCATCTCTTCTGGACATCAATCGGGAGCCTCTCGACCCGACTCGCGGGTTCCATCCTCTCATTTCCATGTATTACCTTGCCCGTGAGAAGCTCGAACGGGAACGCGTCTATGGCCCGGGTCAATTTGCCAGCTCGCAGGTATCCCTCAACGAACCAGCGCCGACGCCGAAACCAGTGCCAGCCTTGGAGCCCGTCAAGAAGAAGGATGGCGCTGTTGATTACAGCATGCCTCTTCCCCGTCTCCCTGCTCCCGAAACGTCTCATTATTCCAAAATGTCATATGACACCAATGCCGCGCCAAGTCCTACAACCCCGACTCATCCGCAACCCCGAGCCCGCGATGCTGGGATACCCACCAAGATCGACGCGAGCCAAACGATCAGCCCCGCTTCTGGTATGCCGCGTGCGCCACCGACCAGCACCCACAGACGGAGCCACAGTCTCAGCCAGAAACCATCCTTGGCCGGTGCAAGGGGGTGGGCAGGATTTGGGCCTGAGGAGACTGTCGATGAAAACGGAGTCAATGAGATCAGGAGCGCGGACCCTCGTATCACGACTTTCGACGCAGCTCAGAGGGAGCGGGATACGCAAGAGACAAAGGAAAAGGAGGCTACTGGTGATAACGAGAAAGTGGGATTGAAAGAACATCACGAACATAACCCGTTGTCTGCAGGTGCCACATTGGTTCGCAGATTCGGCAGCATGCTTGTCGGTGGTCGCGAGAGCCCACACAGGCGCGGTACCATTCTGGGAGGCCTGACTCTGTCACCCAAGCCTTCTAGGGCGTCCGACGAGAAGGAGAATGCCACGAACGGGGAGAAGACTGATGGGGCGAAGCTTGAAGAGCCAGTGATCACAGCTCCCAAGTCGGTCGTGCATAGTCAGAGCCAGCCCATTGGCAACTCGCATCGAAGGGCAGCTACTATCATGGATACGCATATGGGCCGGCGGCACGAGCGAAGGAGCAGCACTGGTGCGGCTTTATTGAACGCCGCCACCAGTGGTGGAACTATTGGCAGACATCGACGTCCATCGACTGGTTTCAGTGGCGCGCCTCGACCGATGATGGAGAAGCTATTTTCCAGGACTGACGAGGAGGACGAAATGTCCGAGAAGCGCGAAGAGAACGAAACACGGACCGCCCCCATCAACGACACTGACGCTGAGGAGCATCGTGAGGGCGATCACATTCATGATAGGGATTTTAAGCCCGTGTTCTTGAAAGGTCTGTTTAGGTACAGTGCTCTTCTCTATTGAAATCACGAAATTGTGCTGACGATAACACAGCGTTGCTACAACCTCGACAAGATCTTCCGCCGTCATCAAGGCAGATATTCGGCGGGTTCTCGATCGAATGCAAATCCAGTATCGAGAGACGCGAACAGGCTTCGAGTGTATACATCTTCCTTCCATTGATATCTCCTCCATCGAACCACCCGTAACACCCACTCGCCACCAACATCATTCATCAACCGGGTCGGGAGAGCCTTCAACACCGCGTCCCTCGATAGTGAAGAAAGCGTCCAAGCTCTCATTTGTTAAGAGATCGAAAGAACGCGATCGTTCAGTGGACAAGGATCGTCGGGATCGACCTTCGGGCCTCTCAAGTGGATCATCGTCGTTCTTCAACGTGCCCACATACCAACAGTCGCCTGTAGTCGAAAACGGTGTGACTGCCTCGCCTTCCGTCGAGATTGATGTTTCACCACCATCGCCGTCCCCAGCCAAGACGAAGGTGTTGCCCCCCATACCCAAGGACTTTGCGCCTGGGGCTACGAGCGCGCGCAGTTTGAGTCCTTTACCGACTGGGGAGGTGGATCGGGACGTGTTCGAAAGCATGGGGAACAACTCGCTGTCGGTGAGGTTTGAAATAAACGTTGTGAAAGTGAGTGGTCTTTGCCCCTCTGTTGAGGTACTTTTGTTGATTAATCGATGATAGGTTCCATGGCTGCCGTTGCATGGTATTCAATTCCGACGTGCGAGCGGGGATGGATGGCAATACCAGATGCTCGCTAGACGGGTATTGACCGAGCTCAAGTTATGATACTTATACGAACAGGATACATATATGTCTCTCCTTGATAATACTGGGGCAGTTTCGCTTACTTATGAACGTGCACTATGGTTTTTTTTTCGATGTTACCGTTGCGTTCGGGCACTTATATTTATTCGTATGATCAAGTTGAGGAAACGATACTATTAATACGAATGCCTCCTAGGTGGTGGACTATGTATAGCAGCAGGGGGTTGAACGTTGGTTGTGCGCAGCAAGGAGTAAGAATAAAGAAGGCAGAAGGTAGGAGGAAGGCTCCACATGCCAAGCGAAATACATAGGGCTGTGTAATTGTGGTTCTAAAATAGTCAGGTCTTGCGGCCACTCAACATGTCATACGCCCGCCTCCTTGACCCTCCATTTCCTCCCGCCATGAAATCGTTTTTCATGAAGGCGTCTTCGCCGACGAACAGAAAGCCTCCAGTAACGCCTACAAGACGAAGGAAATTGTTACTTTCTTATGCTCCCGACTGGTGAGCCACCAAATATCGCGCGCACGAGACCAATAATTGACAGCCAACCAGGATCTTGACCATTGTATTAGCGTATGTCAATCGACGGGCTGCTAGGCGTTTCTCACGTCCAACAGTGCTATTTTCTTCTCTCTCGACAAAGTCGAAGGCTATAGGCGTGTATTCTCCCTGGAAGACACTTCGTGCGTGCTTGATCGTGTCTCTTTCCCCATCTTGCTGACATCGCTTCTAGTCTACGCCATCCGTGAGCTATCCTTTTGACGTGCCGTCTCTTCAGCCTTATGTTTTACAGCTACGCTGTTCATGAACGTATTCCCGTGAGTCTGCTTCTCTCGTCTCCGCGGAGCCTATTGACATGTCCTAGAATGTCGCTCTCTATTTCATCTGTTTTGTTGCTCCCGTTCTCATTCAACCACTCGTCAACTTGGTCACCATTCGCTCCTGGTGGGACCTCCATAACGGTACGCGCGTCTGCATCATGGCTGTTGTCCACGCCAAGAACTCATGACCACGACCAAACTTGCAGGGACTCTTGGATGTATGATCCCTTCGCTGTTTTCATCCCGTATGACGCCTCATTCAATGACTAGTAATCCTCGGCATGGCCCTCACAGGTTCTATAACCCAGTTCACAAAGATCACTGTCGGTCGTCCTCGCCCAGGTATGTCGTATCACCACCACTACCCGGCCCCCCGTCGCGATACGACTTAATTACCCGCATAGATATCATTGACCGTTGTCAGCCTCCTGCTGGTGCCGTGGATCCAGTCTTTGGTTTGTCCAACTGGACGATTTGTACGCAAGAAGAGAACAAAATCTTGCGGGATGGGTTCAGGAGCTTCCCTTCTGGACACTCGAGTTGTATGTCTTCCAATCAATTGAGTTTACGTTGATCAACGAACGCCATCGTAGTATCCTTTGCTGGTCTCGGATTTCTTGCATTTTATCTTGCAGGCAAGTTGCATCTTTTTGACAGTCGAGGACACACTGTAAGTATCCTTCCCTCTGATATTTCCATGATCCTCACATATCATCTGCTCTTAGGGCAAGGCTTGGATAGCAGTATCGCCATTCTTTGCCGCCGCACTAGTTGCAATCTCAAGAAGCATGGATTACCGCCGTACGCAAACATATTCACCACCAGTAACTTCCATCTCACTCAAATAATTCCCTATAGATCACTGGCATGATATCCTAGTTGGCTCAATCCTCGGTACGGTCATGGCCTACTTCTCCTACCGCCAATACTACCCCAGCCTCGCCTCCGAAATGTCTCACTTGCCCTACTCTCCCCGCATCAAGCGCGATAATGAGGATGTCCTCCCGTTGCACAACGCCCCCAGTTCGTCCGATGATAGCCATGGAGTCGCAAATGGCAGTAGCCCGTTCGGGCAGCGACCTGGCGCAGTGCGTCGTTTCACGGATGAGGAAAGAGCGTCGGAACAGTACGAGTTGGATGGGACGGTGCAAAGGCCGGATCCTGGTCCATTGGAGGAGACATGGAACCAGCGAACTGCTAGTCATGAGACTATGCCTCGAGAGGTACCCACTGCCCACCATCACTACTCGCCTGAACCTGTACGGTGATGCGCCCACTTTCCTTTATCGATTATCGGTTGCCTTGTACTGTACGCGCCACGCTCACATAATTTTATATCTGGATTTGTTTCGGTGGTATCATAATACAGCACGTCACGTATTCAATACCATACTGTATGAATGCTGGGATGAGATAAATGCTAATCATATTCATTTGATACATGCAATAATGGTGAATGGTACAGTGAAGTGTAAGTATGTATGTACTTAATAAAGTCTAAGGTAATCCTGGGTAAATCAAACATGTGAAGGTAATATCTGAATCAGATCCTGGGCGATGGACGATGATAGCGGGCACATTCAATACCACTCCTCCACAAAAGTGGTCCCACTGACACTTTCATCATCCCGAGAGGCTACGAAGCTCGACGATTGAAGAAGTCCATGTTCCATCGCCCGACGAATCTTGCTAAACTCTGTCTCCCCATCCGCGTCCTCCTCGTCGCTCTTCTCGTCCTCATCAAAAGCCACCGCAAGGCCAGTAAATGCCGTGCCCGCATCATCTTCATCCACATCCTTCATGAATCGCTCCAAGGCTTCTCTATTCACCCTCTTCGACGGTGCCTTGGGTTCATCAGGTGCCTTCCTCTTTCTTTTAATTTTCGGTTCCACGAAAGGTTTCTCCAAGATTGGATTCTCGTGTTCCCATACCTGCCGTATGATTTGCACTTCAGATTCGCATCGCATGAAGCCTTCGAGCTCCCCTTCGGCAAAGAGTTCCTCGTCATCTAGGTCGGAGCCAAGTTTGGACGCGCTGAGCATTTGAAGACGAGTTGGTTTCTTGGCCTGCTGTATCGCGTCCGTCGGGGCCATGAGGAGATAAGACGTGAGCGGCATCGAATGCGTCGATTCCGACGAAGGGCATTTGAAAGTGCGGGAGGTTAATGAAGGTATTGATGCAGAGAGAGGATTAAGGAGAAACTGACTCGCTTCGGAAAGAGTGTGGCGAAGATTTTGTTGTTTCGGCGGTCGTGATGTTGTATGCCGTGGTGATAACGGCGAAAGTGGTCTAGGTGTGGTAGAAGGTACCGAGCCACTTTGACCGTCGGCTTCTTGTTCGTCATCCAATATGAGTTTGGGCTCTTCAAGGTCTTGAAGCATTGCCTTCCAAGAGTTTGTGCCCCACGTGAGGATGTCAGGAAGGCTACGAGAAATGAGACGTCGTTTAGCGACCTTTGCGCGGCCGTTGGCTTTTTTCTCGTACTGATCCAACCATGGTATCTTGCCCATCATAGCTACTAGTTCATCTTCGATAGCCTTGTAGCGCTTCATGACTGTGCCTTTTCCAACCTGGAATCTCGCTGCCAGGAAGGCGGCCAGTTCTCCCAGCCCTTGAAAGCTTGTTCGAGCTTGTCCTTCAAGGGAAAGTATGAAGATGGCGACGGCTGAAGCCTTTATGGCGGAGTTAGAACCAGGGGACGGGGACCGTGCTAGCAAATCAGAAAGCGCATGGGCGGTGCTGAGAACTGAGTTCATGGATAAGGGCTTGAGGAGGGTGATGAGAGAATTTGGAAGTGTGTGCGCAGGTTGCGAGTCTCCGGACCCGCCGAGTGCAGTTGTGAGGCAGACTTGGAGGGATGGAAGGTAGAAAGAGGGATCCTTGGGAGCGAGCGACATGTTGAGCAAGGATAGGACGACGGCAAGAACGCGGGTCAGCTGGGTTGGTTTCTGATTGAGAAGCGACGCGATGTCGTGGCGGAAGTCCGGTCTCTTTGATTCGCGAAGGGCAATAGCGAGGCATGCACCAGCGACAAGGTTTGCCTTTCGGCCCCATTGCAGGTGACCGACTGTCATGGCCTGTGAGAAGAGTGCAGAAGCGCGCAGAGATAGACCTGGGACAGACAGCGCGGATGCAAGAGACGTAATATACTGATTCATGGCTGCCTAACGAGATGGAATTGAGAAGATCAAATGAAAGCAGAGTAAACTGTCCTTACGGCATTCTGCCTGTCTCTGGCCTCTTTTCCTTGTCCAGAGAGTTGCCAGTTTGGATTTCGAAGAGATTTTAGGGTTGAATTTTGATTTGCCGCCTGGATGTTCCATGAAGTCGAGGTCGAGTCCGCGCGGTACTCGAGGCCGGTAGTGAGGATGGACTGCGACGCGTCGACGAGCGTTCCGCATGTCGTGCAGATTTCGGAGGCCGCGTCGTCGTCCCAGACCGTTGCGCCGCCACACTCGACGCAGGGCGGGGCCATGATGGACAGAGTCCAAAAGTGTGACGGACTGTGACGCAGTGACATGACATCGTCCTGTCTCACTCAAGTTATGAATCTGGATCCACCCGATGCCGTAGCCTTTGCAACCTCAAGGCGGTCACGTACTTAGGCCTAGCCTTTTGTCTATATAAAGCTGCTCGTCCTCGTTGTTTCCTGCTTTCATCTTCCATGTCGCCTTCGCCCCAGGACTATCGTTTCGAATCCAAGCCTTCAGCTGCAGTCAGGAGGCGTCTCTCCTCCACCGCGACCGGTGCTCAGAGGCCCCATGTCGCGGCTGCAAAGTTCTCCAGTTTGACCGTCAGTCTCTTTCCTCCGCGCCGTCTACTCATCTAACAATATCCCACTATCAGCCCATGTGGGTCGGAATCGCGGGCAGCACCATCAACGACAGCACAGAGTTTATGGTCGCCCTATCCGTCCACGATGGCGTCTACACTACCGATTACTCGGCAGTCACCATCCCCTATGTTGTCGGTGAAATCGACACGACCTCCAAGGACATCGAGAAACTCGTCCTCAAGACGCTTCGCGAGTTCTCCGATGAACATCTCTGCAAGTTCTTGGGCGCCGGTGTCACTCTCTCCCTTCTTCGCGAGGTACGAATCTACTACTTCTCATCGTTCACATCGTGACAAGTGTGAAGTGTCCAAACTTGTGCACCCGCCTCTGGCTGGACTTGGACATCGTGCCCATCGTCTTCAACATCAAACCTTACCACTCTGACTCGGCGACGCGTCCTAACATCAAGCACAGAATCTCCACAACGGGTTCATATGTTCCTTCTGGTGCCGATACGCCCACCGCGTACATCGAGTCTGCCCACAAGTCGGCAGCCAGCTTGCTGGTCCCTACTCCCAACAACGTCGCCGGGCGTCTGCCTATTTTGCGCACTCTAGACGAACAGGCCGATTCCGCAGCCCGTAAATCCATCTTGTACTTTGGTCCCAACAACAACCCGCGTCTCAGTATCGGACCTCGTAACCAGGTCACCGTAGATGCCGCTGGTAAAATTCATCTACTCGATGATCTCGATGAATACAAGAAGACTGTTAGCACTGGGTATCTACATTTTTCTTGTCCTATCCGACCTTGGACTCAAGTTACTTTTCTACAGAACATGGAACGCAGTCGTCAAGCTCGCCGACGAACTCCGAGAGAAGCAGATCAAGATCGGTTTCTTCTCTTCTACCCCACAAGGAGGTGCGTATCTTCCCCACATCATATGAACGATCCTCACCGGTCTATCAATTATAGGTGGAGTTGCCCTGGTAAGACATGTCCCACACAATGCCCTACCGGTCTCCTAACTCGTGCATGTAGATGCGACATGCCCTCATCAGATTTTTGTCCGCCCTGGACGTCGACGTCGCATGGTAAGTCAGAAGTTTGAATGCGTGTAACACACGTTTGTACTTACGGATTCTTTCGGACAGGTATGTTCCTAACCCCTCGCCTGCCGTCTTCAGAACTACAAAGAACAACCACAACATCCTTCAAGGCGTCGCATCCCCCGACCTTCGACTCACCAAAGAAGCCAAAGATGCATTTGATGCGTGGATACTGAAGAACGGTTTGCGCTGGACTGCCGAAGGCGGCCCACTAGCTCCAGGTGGTGTTGATGTGGCGTTCATCGGTATGTTCAATTCTCCTTGTTCATATTCAATAGTAACTTAATTGGCGGCCGCCATTTTAGATGATCCTCAAATGCCGGGTCTCATCCCTCTCATCAAAAAACTTCGACCCGAGTTACCAATTGTCTATCGCTCACACATTGAAATCCGAAGCGACTTGGTGCACGTTCCTGGGTCTCCCCAAGAAGAAGTATGGAAGTATCTCTGGAATAACATCCAGCTGGCCGACCTATTCATCAGTACGTGTTCTTTAGGTACTTCTATTTTGATTATTAATTGACCTCTCTCCCTCCGTAGGCCACCCCGTTAACAAGTTTGTCCCCAGTGATGTTCCCATCGAGAAACTAGCTCTGTTGGGTGCTGCCACTGATTGGTTAGTACCGGTGGAGCTCATCATGGTGTAAGATATTGATTCTCTACCGCAGGCTCGATGGCTTGAACAAAGAACTCTCCGCCTGGGATTCCGCGTTCTATATGGGGGAGTTCCACAATCTTTGCGTCAAGGAAAAGATGAACGAACTCGGTTGGCCCCACCGCAACTACATCGTGCAAGTGGCTCGCTTTGATCCAGCGAAGGGTATTCCCAACGTCATCGACTCGTATGTAAGATTCCGTCGTCTTCTCAAAGCAAATGCGCCAGAGATGGACGAGGAGGACCACCCGCAAATGTTGATTTGTGGCCACGGTATGTGCTTAAGCTTCCTGGTTTTACTCCGAAACTGAAGTTCATCTAGGTGCTGTTGATGATCCCGATGCCTCCATCATCTACGACGAAGTCATTCAGCTTATCTACTCCGATGCTTACAAGGAGTTTGCTCACGACTTTGTTGTCATGAGGATCCCGCCTTCTGACCAACGTAAGTCTTTGGGTTTGTACATCGATCTGTACTGACCCATGGTTTAGTCCTCAACGCGTTGATGTCGAATGCGAAGATTGCACTCCAACTATCGACCCGGGAGGGTTTCGAAGTCAAAGTCTCCGAGGCTATCCACACAGGTATCCCTATTGTCGCGTCCAAGACTGGAGGAATTCCTCTCCAGGTGGAGCACGGCAAGTCCGGATATCTCACTACTCCTGGCGACAATGCTGCTGTTGCGAAGCACCTCTTCGACTTGTACACCGACGAGGAGTTGCACAGGACTATGAGCCAGTACGCCAAGACTCATGTGTCTGACGAAGTTGGGACGGTTGGTAATGCGGCTGCGTGGCTGTATCTTGCTGTCATGTATTCTCGTGGTGTCAAGATTCAGCCCAAGGGTGCGTGGTTGAATGACATGCTGCGTGAAGAGACCGGAGAGCCGTATGCTCCGGGTGAGCCCAAGCTACCGCGCGCGCCTCTGGATCTGCAAGGATAGGTCTCAGTATCTTGGGACTTTTCTAGAATGCATAGATTGTGTGTTATTAGAAAAAGGTTAGATTCTGTCATCGTGGTATAGTGTTTGTACAATACAATGTTTGCTGGATATGCATTAGTTTTCGACGATGAAAAGTTGAGATTTGCAAGGATACAACATGGTTTCGAGTATAATGAAGATGACAATGGAGTGACAATGGACTCGAATGGAGGCCACAATTGACATTGTTGTGACGCGTCGCGTGGATACACGTGATCGCAAAGTGAAATGCCCTAAACGTCGGAGATAAATAGATTGGCCCTACTGATACTACCACCACCATCACCACCTTTTATTCCTCCGACCATTTCGTAGAATGGAAGTCGATATGCAACACTCGGCGTCATTCCACCGTATGGCCGTGTATCCCAACCTGGGCACAAAGCGCGCACGCTCATTTGACGAAGACAGTCCGTCGCAGCGCCCCACAGTGCGTGTCGCACTCAGTGCTCTCTCATCCACTCTAACTTTCCATACTATATTATTTAGAAACGTATATCTATTTCGACAGGGAACAATTTCTCAGCTCCGTTATTCCCTTCACAGCCTGGAAGTCGACAGCCGTCAGAAGATTGGGTGCAGCAAACGGATGGTCTGAGTATCGGAACACCTCTAGCTTCAAACTCCCCTTCTCCCTCTACAGAAGATGTGGTATGCCCTCTTATTCCTGTACGATCCATCTTATGCTGACAACCGCTAGGACATGGACGAAGCTCCGGGGCCTACAGCACCTGCGAATTCCTTCCCCTCAAGATACTCTCACGCCGAAAGCTACAGCAGACCAGGCCACCAACAAATGTATGGTTCGACTCTACATGTTCCTCAGCAGCCCCCAACAATTGCTGTCCTACCGCCTACACCCGAAACGACTCGGAGAACTGAAGGGAGCGATCTGGTTGCAGGCCTACGTACACCCAAACGCGAAGCAAGCATGATGAGCATGGACTCGACACCAATTCCCAGCGCCTGTACATCTCCGAAAAAGCAGCGATTCACCATGGGGCCGCGGGTGGATTGTATGAAGTGTCGCCTGGGGGTGAAAGGGCATTATTCTCACTTCTGACTGATACACATTCATACATGGACCGTATACCATAAGCACAAAGTAAACACTATTACCTACGCATTTCAATAGCAGCATTGTCCCGGAAGATCGGTCCGGATGACACAGCTTGAGCAAACATTCATTTTTACGATTTTGATTGAACCGCGATGTCGACGACGCTCCCGCTGTTCTGGAATCTCTCTTCGGCCTCAAAAAAGGAGCGTATAGACTCGTCGGTCAAGCTCGTATCGTCGCTCGAACAATTCCAGGCGCGGTTCTCATATTCATCGGAAAATTCTGAAGGAGAAGATGAAGAGGACTCGATAGATCCTCTCGACAAGTATAATGCACCGGATATCTCCTACTCGATACGCAGGCTCATCCGAGGTCTCGCAAGTCCGAGAGAAAGCAGCAGGCTAGGCTTTTCGGTGGCGTTGACCGAGGTGAGCATCTACATGTTCGCCGTTCAATCGCTAACCGTCCTGGTTTAGCTGCTATCCAGAGTCCAAAATTTTACCTGCTTGCAGATATTCTCCATCCTCATGGCATCCACCAAAATGCAAAAGGCAATGTCTGGACAGGAAGAGAGGGACAACCTTTTCGCTCGGCTTTTTGGCATCACTGCAATTATCCAGTCAGGACTTTTAGTTCGGACAGATCCATTGACCCAATCCCCGTCATCCGCCCCCGACGCATCCACCCTTCTTGCGTTCAAAGAAATCATGGACGAACTACATTCCATAGGAGAGAAGAAGAGCTGGTTACGCGAAAGCGTAGCATGGACGCTGGTCCTCGTATTGGATGCACTACAGTCCTCTACTACACCCTGGAAAGAGGACGGGTTCCAATATTTTTTGGAAACTGTTTACGAGAAGGACCCACTCTGGTCTCCCGAAAAAGTCGCGTTGACTCTCAAAATACAAAGCGCGAAGCCTGACATTGACTGGCGAAAATACACCGCGCCGACGTTCTCCAACCCGGAATTATTGAGCACGTCTAACCTCCATGCGCTGGCTCAAATCTTGAAGGTCTGTTGTGTCTTCTCTTATTATGGCTACTTCTGACACTTATTTAGGACGCTGACGATCAAGAGGGTTCAAAAACTGGCGGAGCGGCTGCCAAGCCAGAACTTCACTTTGTATGGAACGTACTCCTGGAGCACCTCCTCCCCAAAGACCCTCCCAAAAAAGGCACACCGAGTGGCAATTTTGCAGAATTCTTCAGGATTGTCGTCGATGGTGAATTTGTTTCTCATTTTGCACTTCATTCCGTATTCAACGATCTTTAGAATCCTTGTTTTCTTCGACTTCGTCTACGCAGAGGAAATACTGGGGCCTTCAGATATTCCAGCGGGCATTGCCACGCCTTTCTGAAGATGTCTTGCCTATGGTGTTCACGAAGAACTTTATGCGAACGTGGATAAATCACTTGTCCAAGCCGGATCGGTATCTGCATAAGGCTGCAAAGCAAGCGGTAAGAACTTTATGAATTGAAACGATCATGTCATTTATCTTCATCAGGCATCCGACGTGGCGACTCTGGTGAAAGAACGTCCTCAACTTGGTATGGGCCTCATTGTGCAGCTGACAGGCGCAAACGGGAGCCCTCAGTTCGACAAGCTGACTCGCACAAAAACGGTCGAAACCATCTTGGCGTCTATGAGTGCTGACGGAATCATCCAATACGTGGACCATCTCATCGCTCAGTTCAATAATTGCGATGGTGTAGACGTGTATGTTGTCGAATCCAAGTACCGCGACTCCTTCTGACTATTTTTCAGAAACGACGTGGAGGCTGTCACTGCTCGCCGCTCATGGATAATTGACCAACTAGCGGCTCTAATCCGGAATGGCTCTGTGCCGAAGGATGACAAGTGGATTCAAAGTATACTAGAATGGCTAGCGGTAAATGGGCTGTTCATTCTTCGGAAACCCACGAAACAAAAGACGTATAGTGGTGTAAGTCGCAGGCCATATTTCGTTACCTGACAAAAGACCTGACATGCTTCCCAGACACAATCACTTGTCAAGCCTCCCTTGTCCGACGCACTCAGAGCAGCCTGTCGAGCGCGTTTAATATCTTGCCTAGGCGACTTGACCACGCAAACTACAACTGTGAAAATAGGTCAGTTATCGCAATGTTTTTATGACCTCGTTGACTAACTTGAAGAAGACGACAAACCGACTCGCTCCACCGGTGTAACGACAACAGGAGAATTCTGGATACAACGAACCCTCACCATTATCGAGGCGCTGCACCAAGACCCGAAGCATCTATCGCCCTTGACAGAACTTGACACTGAACGTCAGGATCTGCAGACTCAAGTCCTAACTTTGGACACTCAGTTGCAACAACCGCAATCTGACGAAGCTGTCAAAGAGGCTGCACAAGGATGTCGACTTCTCTTGGCTGGGCTACTCGTTGCCGAATTTTGCTCAGATGGCGAATCTTGGGATACTGAGACTTTGGAGGTAAGTTTACAATGTTCCTCCTGGTCACTCTGACTAATTTTATACATTAGTCCTGTATATCATTCGCCAAACAGTTCGCGCCGAAGGGGAAATCTAAGAAGAGCAAAAAGGCAGAGAAACCGACAGAAGATGGACCTGCGCCCATAGACGGTCTTGTCGATATCATCATTGGACTCCTCGAAAAATCGTCTGCTTACCTGAGAACCCTTGGCAATACGGTCTTTGCTTTCCTGTCGGCTTCCGTCACGGAGACTTCCATCGATTTAATTATCGCTGTGAGTTTATTTCTGCAGAGTGACAAGGATGTATGGTTGACAAAATTTTAGCAACTTGAACGTCGCGATCCTACGCAAAATGAAGAAGATAGCGACGAAGACATGGAAGATGCAGAGGTGGGCGAAGAACAAGAAGGGGAAGACGACGAGGATAGTGACAGCGACGATGATGAAGGTGAAGAGGACGATGATGACGATGACGATGAAGAAGTGGATGAAGAGCTGAAGAACAAGATTCTCGAAGCTTTGAAGATGAATGGAGTCGAACCTGTCACTGGAGATTCTGACGAAGAGGACGAAGTGGTCATGGACGACGACCAAATGCTTGCGCTTGACGGTCAACTGGCTGCCGTGTTCAAGTCTCGAATGCAGGAGCGAAAATCAGGCAAAGGTAGCTTCCCAATTATTCGATCATCCTGGCAATCCTGTTTACATCTTTTTAGACGTGGATGCTCAACGTGAAGCGACACATTTCAAGAACAGGGTTCTTGATTTGGTCGATCTCTTTGTCAAAAAGCAGCCTACCAGCCCGCTCGTCATCTCTCTTATCCTTCCCCTCATCACCATCACTACCTCTTCTGGCTCCGACGAGAAACAGCTCATTGACAAGGCGCAAGGTATCCTACGCTCTCGCATTGGCAAATCGAAAGACGTCCCCATGGATGCTCCTCTGGACAAGGTCGAAGAAGTCGCTGAAGCCTTACATACCCGTGTGCGCAAATCCCGTTCCGACGTCTCTGCCACGATTTGCGCATGTTGTCTATATCTCTCAAAGATCATGGTACATCAGCAAGCCGAGGATAAAGTGGTCAAGCTGTATAGTGATACACTGGAAGACTTTTTGACGCGGAAGAACTCGGCGTTGAGTCCAGTATTCTTCCAGGACTTTGTAAACAAGTTCACGGGCCTTGCGTGGAAGCTGCGTCAGCCCTTGTTGGATCTTTCGGCCAAGGCCGTTAATGCGTACAGGCAGATGCAGGCACTACGACTTTTACAATCCTTGTTAAATAACCTGCACTCTCTGGTGAGTTCCGGAACCTTTGTCTAGCTTTCTTCATTCTAACGGATTATTAGGAAATACCAGATGAGGAGGTCATCAGTTTCATGACATCCCTCCGCAAGTCGTTATACACTCTCGTCTCCGAAGCATGCGAGGAAAAGGCGACTTTAAACGTCGCTCAAGTCAAAGATGTGCTCAAGCTGGCGTTATCTGCGATTCGGCAGACATTGCGGCTTCCCTCCGTGGACGTGGATACTGTGTGGACGCCGAAGAAATGGCAAAAGTTGGCCGACAAATTAACTAGCTCGCCGACGTTAAAATCATCACCGGCGCTACCGGCGCTTTGCCAACAGATCGTTAAGGTGGCCAAGGGTAAACCCGAGGGGCAGGCCAAGGCAGGTGTGAAGAGAAAAGGAGATGACATTATACCAGGTGAACCGATAGAAGGAAAGCGTCGGAAAAAACGGTCAAAAACCTAGTCGGATCTATACGTTTAATGTGATATCTAGTTGCTGTAAAGCTTCCTCTCCTGCACCGATCCAAGCTGCAAAAATGTCGGAGTCCGTGAACCAGAATGATTCCTCTGCTTTAGCGCTCTCTCCCGTCTGAGGTCTGTCGCGAAACAGACCATTGTTCGCTATCCACTGTTGGACGTCCTGTTCGTCCTTGAGTTTTGTAAGGATGCCGATGATGGCAAGGAGCGTCTTGTCGAGAGACGCGTCAGGCTTGTCAAGACTGAGAGCGCCTATCTGAGCTGCTAGATCCTCTGCAGGACTCGTCGAGGCGGGTGGTGGGGGCGTGCGGATATATTCCAATAAACATATATGATTATTGGGTTGATAGAATGCTTTCGCAGGGGAATCATCGAGGAGGAGAGTAGACTTTGCGCTATGTGCTTTATGTTTCGACCAGATTTTCCGAAGATCCTTGGTGGTCTGAACTTTCTTCGAATACTGCATAGGCGTCAGCCCCATTTTGTCGCGCGCCCATACGTCTAGCAGCCTCGACTCGTGCTTTCCGAATGCTGTGGAGACCATCTTCTGCACGTTCTGAGGCTGCGCAGAGCTCCAAACCATCGTGTCCATCCATTTCCTAGTTTCTGGGTGGAAGAGGAATGCAGTAAAAGTGGAGAGATATGGTCTTTTATGTAGTTGTTTCCGGTTGGTTTTGGGACGATGAAGGAGCGTTCCGTTCAGGTCGAGGACGAGTAGTTTTCGCGACATCAAAGTTGAAGGAAAGTTGTGATCGACGGAGCACGCGCTTGTCTGACTTGTACCGTCACCGTCTTCCGTCAAATGCTCAGCCGTTCGCGAAATCTACGAACGAGTATTCGAAGGCTGCACTCACAGGCTTCCTTCTCGGGCTTCAATTATGGCTACAGAACAGTCCTAGTTTCATCCTCGGGCATTCTAGTCGGCACAGCTCTCTGGTACTCTCAACGCGACAAGAACACCATACACAGCGATGCAACCATCCCGAAGCCCCAGGTGCCCTTGAAGAGCTCGGATATAACACTCGTGCAAGAGTCCGACACTCTCCAGTCATTAGTTTGGGGTTCTAATAGGTGAGTGCGCTGCCATTATTTTGCGCACTCGGAGCTAACAATGCACGCAGATCAAGCACGTTACTACTGTCGGACACTGACCCAGATGTTCTTCGAACACCAGCAGTCGCTAAATGGCTTGAGGGAGTAGCATTGCGGGACCTAGCAGTCCACGAAGACCATGCCGCGTGTATTGACGCAAGAGGCGACGTCTACCAATGGGGACGCGGCTATTTTGGAGAAGAGACTCACTCTCGTCCTCAAGTAACCCTCCGCGGCAAGGTACGTCCACCTTGGTCTTGTGACGGGGGTAATCCATAACAATTTGTTAGAACATCGTCCAACTTCAGCTCTCCAAGTCGCGTCTATTCGCTCTCTCTGCATCCGGAAGAATTTATTCCATGGAAGTCAGCGCGTCGAAACAGGAGCTGCGACCTGGGATGCCAACACCCTCAAGTTATCCTTGGTGGAGCACGGGATGGTTCTGGGGCGAGGACGAGACCGTCGATTTCGTCGAGATAAAACCGAAGGACGGTTTGAACCGACGGGAATTGTTAGTAAATTATTGTTCACGACTTACGGGCTGCTCACTTTGTTTGTTCAGCTTTAAATCAATCTCTGCTGGAGATAACCATCTGCTGGCATTATCAAATTCTGGACGTGTATTTGCCCATCCTATCAACAAAAACGCCAATGCATACGGTCAACTTGGTCTTCGGAAAGTGCAGGTTCCTCATCCTGGCCCCAATCTTGGCCACCAGGCGGTATCTGTTCAACTCATACCCAAGTCGCTCGCGAGTAAAAGTGGCAATGCCACGGAACCGGAGGGATGGAAAGAAAATGACACAATTCGATTTTGTCCATATGCTTTCGAGATCCCAGCTTTGGCTGGTATATCGTTCGAGCAAATTTCTGCTGGGGCCCGATCTAGCTTCGCACGTACGTCGACTGGCAAGGTTCTGGGGTGGGGTGCAAATGACTATGGGTGAGACGCAGCTCTCTTACTTTCGTGCTTGTCTTACTCAACGATATACAGACAAATCGGCCTGGGGGGAAACGTCGCTCTGGATACGATCACGGTACCTACCGAGGTGATTCTGTGGCGAACAACCTCGCCTCGATTACGGAGCAGATGCGTTGACGTCTCTGCAGGTATGACATTTCGTCAGAGATTAGGCACTGCTAAATAAAGACCTCTAGGAGGAGACCTGACAAGCTTCATGGTTGAATACACAGATGAAGGTGTACCACCTACGATGGACGTACTCATGTGTGGAAATGGACAATGGGGTGCTTTGGGCAACAATGTGTTCAGCAATGCACAGTCCACACCGATACGTACTCGTGGCATTGGCAAACTGACAGAATGTATGTTGTCTTCTTTCTTCCTTGGCATGTTACTGATATCATGTAGACGACGACAAGAAGAAGGCTCTCGTGCCTATCCTCCCCCAAGAGGTCAGTGTATCAGCCAGTGGGCATGTCCTGCTGACCTTGGACACATCGCGTGGCGTCAACTTGGGAAAAGACCTCTACGTGTGGGGAAAAAATCACGATTCAGAACTTGGAAATGGCAAAAAGTCCAGTCTACCTGTCCCAACGACATTGATCGTTGGTGATGAGCGGGTGATGCTGCAGAAGAAGAAAGGCAAAGTACTCGATCTGCAAGGCCATGTCTGGGGGAAACGAGTTGACGTCGAGCAGAAGGCTTTAGCAGGTTACAACAACAGCGTTGTGTACTGGAAGATTCAAAATTAAAACGATCTTTCCCCACATCCCTTTCGTGATAACGATTACGCGATTAGATGGCATCAAATATAATGACCGAACAGGGGCCTCGTTGCAACTCGTTTCTCTTTTGCCTTCCACGATGTCCACAATGTTGTCGACGCCGCTCTCGTCGCCGACGTTCACCGCGACATCGACTGCATCTTCTTTTGACTTTATCTCCACCAGATCTCGCTCGTCTTCCACCGACTCCTCCCAGTCCTTACAGTTTTCTGAAGACTCGGACGACGAGATTGTCTGGAGTGTTGCATCCTCCGACATACTGTCACCCTCAGTGCTCTCCGCCTCCGAGAGCAGCATTCTTTCTGCTTCAGAGGACGATTTTGTGCTCCTCGAGACCCGTGGGAGTAGCTTGTCCACCCCTCATTCCCATGCGGCAGCCAGCCTCGCCTCCGACCTCCAGGGACTGACGTTAAGCAGCCCAGCTACGCCTACCAACGCCACAAAGCCAATTAAGAAGTGCAGGAATAAGCCCCTTGCGCTTACAACCAGACCTCCTTCGGTTGCCACCCTTACGGCGGCACCGTCCTCCCCCAGGCGGAAACGTGCTCGCAAGCCAAAGGACACGGCCTCCACCGGTCTGGGCGCTCGTCCCATCGTCGACGATGTCTCAGAGGGTGTCTCTGAACCCCTCGAAGACGTAGTCAACCCCCCTTCAGTCTACGAAGACGCCGTCCGCTACATTAATTCGTACGTCCACCTTCTTCCCCCCCGCGTCACCGTACCCTCACTAATACCCATCCCAAACAGCTTCTTGACCAACCCCGGCTCTTCAGTTTGTCGGCTAACTCTCCTTCAATCTTTGATCATTGAGCTGGGGCTTGCCTCGTCGTCTCTACCCGCATCGTTATCTGCTGCGAAAGCGTATCTCAAATCGCGTGCGTTCGTTAACATTAGAGATTACCTCGCGGTGCGCGGACAGGGACCCCAGGCCGTGCAGGCTACCATGCATCCCAGCCGTTCAGCCTTGATCAAAGACATCCGTCGGAAGAAGAATCAGGCGTCGCTCAAGTGGGTCAAGCAGAATGGCCTCGGAGTGTTGCTCGTCCAATGCTTCCATTAAAGGGCATGATCCTAAGATCGAAGATGCATATTGTACCATACCAGAGCTACCCACATCCTTCCTTTTTCTTGCTGTACGATCTAACGCACATTTACAACTGCTTCTGCTTTCGACCATTCTTATTTATCCTAGCACCTGCTCAGCGCTCAGCTACAGTAGCTAGCCATTCACTGTAACATTCCGATCTGTACATATAGTAGTCAACAAATTGAGTTTGACATGTGTACCATCCGGATGTATTAATGTAGGCAAAGGGCCGGCCTTGAAAACACAGTAATGTACGTAGGTACTGGCGCAGATAACCCCTAGGACGAAGAAACCTCAACACAACCCGTACACAAATAGAAGGAATAAGAGTAGATTATCAGGAGAACGGGAGCTGGGTATATAATAGCACGAGCAAACAGATATAATGAATGCACTGCGTATACCGTTCACACTACCCTTTACAGCAGCTGGGCGGCTTGCACGACCAATCCAGCCATGTTGACGACAGCGCCGTTCAATTTGAGAATGTTGTAGGGCTTTGTGTCGTCGTAGGTAACAGAACCGGTTGCAATGGCAAGGCCGTTGTCATTGTCGTTAGCGCTCTCGCTGCTGGGGGCAGGCGGGGCGGCGGATGACGACGGAGCGGCGCTCGAAGACCAGACGGATGATGACTCTACGACGCTGGAACTGGGAGGGGCAACGTAGACTGACGAGCTCGACGTCGGCGGAGGCGGAGGCGTGTAGGTGGAGCTTGGGGGAGGAGGAGCAACATATGTTGAAGTTGGCTCAGGGGGAGGCGTGTAAACCGAGCTGGGTTCAGGTGCGGGAGCGGGAGTGTCGCTGCCATCGTTGAAGTTCCAGCTCCCGTAGATAAGACCAAGGTCCTCAGAGGCAAAGTATCTGAAGAGGCCTCGGGACAAATCCAAACCACCGAATGGGCAGCCAGGGCACTGCGATTTGGGTGAATATTCGGTTGACGGGCAGCATTGGCCGCACATACCTCGTCCTTAATCGTTGCCGTTGTCGTCTTTCCGTTGTAAGTCATCGTAATGGTCTTTCCGCATTGTGGGCCGGGATAACCGCCACCGTATTGCTGAAGAAAGGATGTAAGGAAAGGGAACGAAACTCAGGGCGAATTCACCGACTGGAGAGTTGAGGGCGACGATCTGATGCGAAATGAGCAATCTCCAGAGGATATCGGTCTGCGAAAAGTACTCACAAAGTCGTTCTCACCGTTGAAGTCCCCACAGGCGCCTCTGCAAAACAATTGAGACGGGGGAAAGAAGATTCACGTAAAAGAACGCACTGTCCGACATCATAAAACGACCATTTAGAGTTGTCGAAGCGTTTGGAGAGCGTATGGTTTGTATTGCTGAGGGCGCGCTTCGCTACGGAGCCGTGGTGGCGAGCAGCAATGTGAGAATCGTCGTGTGCGACAGCGAAAGCGGCCAGAAGCAGCGACGGGATGAAGCTGAGCGTAAAATGCATGATTTTAGGATGTTAAAGAGCGATATTTAGAGAGCGGCGGGGCGAGCTGGCAAGCCAGAGAAATAACAAGGGCGGGAGGAAGACAAGAGCAAAACAGTCGATCGTTGTTGGGGGTCAAGTTGCTGCTTATGTCAGACGACACCACGCTATTCGCGCCACATTCCATTTGATTGATTACGCCGTGCCTGCCCATAAATTCCTATAGATACAGTAGAATACGATATTGCTCTCTCTCTCTCATGCGCCTTTACTTTGAACTATAATACCTCCGCCTAAACGATTCACTTCTTGCGGCCTGCGCTGCGCTCTGCGCACTGTATGTCGGGATCCCTGCTCCCTCTGACTGCGTTCGCTCTTCCCGCGCTTCCTCTTTGATGGATGAAGGTGGCGACCTGGTGCTTGCCGGCGACGACGGCAATGTAGGTCGTCTCACTAAGGGCATCCTCGCCGCACTCCCAGTATGAATGGTATGTGAACGCTCCGGTATCCTGATGCGCGTAGCTGATGATTGGGATTGGGGACCGTAACGGGAGTTCATAAGTGTGGCGTGATCGGGAGTCTTTGGTGGTGGTGGCGGCGGCGGGGCCACTCCAACCGTCGCAGAACGCTGTAGCATCGTCCGCGTTGGTGCTGGTGTGATTTCTCGCTTCCCCACGTCCGCTGTAAAGTATGCCATCCAATTCTCCCGGTCTAGCTTCGCCGACTGGTATGCCAACGTGCTGTTCCGCTTCTCCCTCTTCCTTTCCTGTGAAGCGCCGTATCGCCTCTCCTTCTCCTGTTGGCCCTTTATCGCAATCTGCTCTCGGAGACCTTGGCTGAGTGGCGGCAGGATTTGCGTGATAGTTATGTTATACGTCGAGGACGACATGCCGACAGAGTGAAAAAAGAATGGACGTGTGGACTGGTGTGGGTGGGTGATGTTTACTTCCCCAGTTCCTTATGTACTTTATATGTCCCGCTGGGTCTGGTCGCGTTCGTGACCGGCCACGCTCCGATCTAGTTTGGATCTCGATTGTCTTTTAATATGGCCTCACTTCACCTCGTGGCCTTTTCAATTTTATCCATTGTTTTTCTGTGGCCACCCGGTGGCCAAGGACCCCCGATAATAGGTGGCAATGCCAGATCCCAATTCGTACAAAAAGTGGCCCATTTGGGCCAAAATGCTAGAGGCCAGTTCGGACAGAAACCGCCCGCCGCAGGCGGACGTCGGAGTCCAATTCGTACATGATCGTCTGGTGGGGAGGCAAAAAATGGGGTGGAAGAGGACAGGTAAATCATTCACCTGTACTGTGTTGACGACGCAGAGCGTTTATACAAGCATGAAAATGCATTTAGAGCAGTCCCTGAGCGCTAGGGAGAGCGCGAGAGATTTTTATAGGCCAGAGCCCGAATTCGGACAAATTTGGGCTGTTTAGGTAGGCCGGAGGCGGGTTCGGACAAAAATACCCGAAAATTGGCATTTTGGTGTTCGTACAAAAACCGGCAAAATTCGATGATTTTGGATCTGGCCTTGCCACCTATTATCGGGGGTCCTGGTGGCCATTGTTGCCACAATTGAATTGAGTTTGTGATCGAGGTTGGTCCATTCGTACAATGCGGGACGCCACATTCAGTTGCGGGTCCGGGCGTGATGCGAAACAAGATCTGATAGATGCACATATATGCTACAGTAAGTATAGTCAATAACGCTACAGTTGAATTGGTTGAATAGGACGAAGATGAATAAAGGCATGCCTCGGGCAGGTCCAGGATCATATGTGGGGGAACTTGAAGGTGATACTAAATACATACAAAAAAGAAAAACATACTAGTGTAGCTCCTGGCGAGTTCTCGTGAAGACAGAAGTGTCAAACTGGGGTCGAGGGTCTGCGCGGCGCTTGGACGTGATCCGAACTGGAGGGCTCTTGCGTTGGTCGAGCAACGCACGCGTGATAGGATAATCCGCTCCGTCAATCGTCGAGAAACGACTCGACGAACGATTGGGAGCAGCCTCTACCGGAGGAAGAGGCCATGGAATATCATAAAGCGTCGATATTGTCGAGATAGCATCTTCCGGGACGGATGGGCGCCTACGATATACCGACGAGTCGACTTCGGCGACGGAGGATGATGTACCAGGCTGGGGCTCTGGCGCTTCGTTATGGAGATTGAGAGATTCAGGCCGCTGTGGCCTGGTATGATAGTATGGAGATGGGACGCGCGAAGGTTCTGGGGGAGGAGGAGAATATGGATGGGGAGGTATGTTATAATGCATCGTTGGACTGATCACACCTAACGTGCGCGCCTGTGGAGAACTAAGATACCTCATGGTATCAGCTGCGAATATGTCGTCTTCCGATGGACGTTCTTTGTGTTGTGTAACGATCGCTAGAGGTTGACGGGCAGCTTTCTTGGTAGATGGCTTTGCGTGCAACATTTCGTCCCATCCAGACACCAATTGAATGGTATGAATGGAATCGCGATCAGACACCGAGCCTCTGTCATGGCTACTGCGTAAAATACGTCAGCGAATGCATGGATTTCGAGCTCTTGGACTTACACCATAGGCAGAAGTATGTCCTGAGATTTGCCTCGTCTGGACTGTTTGAAAACAGAAACCGGGAACCATTTGGTCAAGATCTCCAGTTCGACAACCAGGGATATGACGAATAGGAAGGAGATGACAAAAACGCCGACCCAGGCGGTCTGAACGCCACGGATGTCTGTTGTCACTTGGATTACATCAACTTTAGCATGTGTGTTCGTCCATGATACCCAAGGAGTAGCTGTACTATGAGCTAGAACAGAGACGATAGTAATCACGGGTGAGATGATGGCAATAAAGATCGCAAGTGCGAGACGAGTTCTGAATCCAGTCAAAGAGAAGGACGATCTAGCTTGGAGGCGTTGTGCCAACTCGATTGATGTCCATTTATGACTCCAATAGATCGTCCAACCTATATCTGTGGTAAGTATGCATGTTAACAGTATAGATCGAACGTAACACACTGGAGAATATAAACGCTACGAGAGAGATGACGGAGGGCGGGACGAGCATCAGTGCAGCTCCCATAATAGAAGGATGGATGGAAGCGCCACATCCAAAGTCCTGAACGATATTGAAACGGCGATCCTGTACAATGAGGTCTACATACAGTAATATCAGATTAAAGTGCGTGTCGTCATACAACAGAAGGACGTACGAAGAGATGCATAGAAGATTGGAATTAGGAAACAAAGTGCAATGTCGTAAGCGATGCGCGTCCTTCTCACGTACCTCTCGTCAGGCAACGGACGAGACGATGCAATGCGCTCCAGGTCCATAGATATCCCAAGGGATGTTCCCGGTAAAGCCACATTCGCAGCGAGCAGAATGCGCGTCACTTTGAAAAGCTCTCAGCTTCCAGTGCCACCACATCGGGTAAAGACATTGCTCACCGATGTCACACCAAGCAGGTATATGGATATCAATGTTATCCGCCCACAGAATAGAGTCGATGCCATACACTGCGTTGCAGATCAAGAGCCATATCGCGAGGGCGAACACCGTAGAATTATTGCGAGAAGAGGAGCTGTAGAATAGGAGGATTATAACGATTAACACAACTGAAAGGAACGAAAGGACAGCTAGCTCAGCACGCATAGCGTAAAATAAGGGAGAGTCCAGGTGCGCTTCGCCCCGCTTTTGAGCATTTACAACAAGAGCCGGTAGAACAAGGACGTTTCGGAGTGACAAGGTGAATCACCATTTCAGATACAAAGCTTTCCTGTATAGCTTGGTTGATATCCCCGGACGTGCGTTAGTATGTTCCTCCGTTGGCCTGTTTCTGTGTTAGTACAAGGTAGTGGACATATAAGGTAACCTTAAATGACTTACCGCAAATGGACCGCTATCGATGCTCATAGGATGAGGTGTGCACCACGGAGAGGTGGCCCGGAGGGCTGTTACATATTGGAGTAGTTGGTAGAGAATTGATGCGCAGGGCCAAGAGTGTGCATTGAGAGTAAGTTCATCATAGCAGAAGTGCCATGAGAAAATGCCGGACTTGAAGAGCTTCTTCAGCCTAGACGGTGTCCAATGGAAAGACCTTATGCCCTACAAGTGGTAGAAGGAACAGAGACTTTAGCCTGAGAGTTACAAAGATTCAGGATCGTGACTCCACTCTTAACCACACATTTCCTGTTGTCTCTGATGCTTTCTGAGCTTGAGACGGACGTAAGAGATGTCCAATTCGTTGGAAGTCTTTCCTCGAAGGGTAACAATAAAGCTTAAGAAACTCGCGTCGTGGTGGGAAGAAAGCTGCGGGACCCGGGCCGTTGCGGGATCCCAAAGTGGCAATGAACGCTAATTCAATTGAGAATATGGCGGGATCGCGGTGAGGATAGATCAGGATAAGGCTAAGGCTATATATTGATTTTCTTTCATGACAATTTACACTTGGCCTCGAGATGGCATGGTTCAGCCTTCCAGATGCATAGAATAAATCGAAGTTTACACTATTTCCGACTCAACCGGTATCATGCTAAGGTCCATAACATAAGGTGGATCCTGTACCACTACGACGAGCAGTTCGGCTGGAGGAATCCGTCCTAGGATCCTGCACAGCATGTCGTGCGCATCCTGTGCGCTCGTCTGCTCTCCAAGTGTGCTTAGGAATGACTGTAGCTCTTTTATCGCATCTGGCGCCTAAGCGTTATACATCCAGATCAATGACAAGCCAACTGCATTAGAAAACAATCCCCACCTTGATTCTTCCAAACTCGTGTCCTAGCTGCCACATGTCGAGGTGAAAAGGATTGTAACTCGCCCAATTTATATTGGGAGGCTGAGGGCGTCCGTAATCCACAATCGGACACGAAGTAGAGAGGCATGAATCGAGTGGCGTGTGTTCGGGAAAATATACAGCACACCCTAGATCAACGATGTAGACTGTTGGGCGGCGCGCAGGTACTTGCTTCGTCTTGAGGGAGCACGGATGCCAAGTGAGCATGATATTACCGAGGAACATATCCTACAATGATGCACATATCAGTCGGTACGCCGGATCAAATACTGGAAGCGTAACTGACCCGGTGCGCCACACGCCGTTCGTGCATGTACGCGAGCCCCTCCAACGTTTGTGCAAGTATGTTCATAGCATCACCCAGAGATGTACCACCCTCATTCGGGGCATTGATTTCCCATTCAATGGTTGACATGAGCTGGGGATACACACCAATGACAATGTCCTGGAAGACAATCTCGCGGAGAAGCGGGATAACATGGTTCTCCGGCGAACCACCAGCCAACCTATGGTGTATCTCAAGTGCATGCCTGCCTTTATCCTTGACTACAAGGACTTTGCAGACGACGTCGCGGCCGTCGCGATCGCGCATGGCGGTGAGAGTGGGACGCTAGTGCATCGTTGTAGAGTGGACAATAAGATTATAGCGATCACTCACACCAAGTGCAAGCTGTGGCACCTCTCTCGTCGGAAGGGCCGATCCAAAGCGAATGTAGTCGTCGAAAACGATGGGCACAGGCCGTGGTGGTAACAGAGTCATGTAGTCCTCCCAGAGTGTGCTGAAGAAATCCTGAGAGCGTAGACCAAGCGGCTCCATCGTCCATCTCAGCCCACTCGTCCAGAGTGTCTGGCAACGACGACCGAAGCATGCTTTCAAAGTCTGTCGACAAGGTAAAACACGCGGTTGAGATAGAAAATTATTAGGCGCGGCTTCAACTTACATAAATACGTAGGTGTACCACCTTTCCCACTGGTACACACGGCAAGTTCAAGGGTCTCGGCACCTCACAATATATACGAGCGTGTGCTTGAGTTTTAGTTCATTCCCATGATCTGATTGGCGTTTAACCAGATTGACAAGGATCGTATTGCAATACGCACTTTTTATGAAGTTCAGACTTGGTGGAAGTTGTGCGCAAGTCGCCAGTTGGGCCAGAGTAGGATGTATCGTTGTAGGTCGCCAGCGACGCTCAGAGTAGTGTATATAGTACGTGGTGTCCTGGAAAAGCCCATTTAGTTTATTACATTCACCAATCTACACTAATAATGTACTGTATCTAATCCGTTTTCACCTTTGAAGGTGGGTCCACATACATCGCCTAGTAAAAGACAGTCAATAGTTGAAAACATCAAATAATGCGATGTAGACTGACCGAAATGAACTTGAGCACTTCGTCAATGAGTATAACAGGCGCGCTGATATACACGACTGCCTGCCACTCCACCCAGTTGAGAGGCTTGATGACGAAGAGTGTCGTGAAGAATGGCACATAGAGGATCATGAAGTGCAAGCCGATGCTCAGCGTGATCGCTCCCACGAGGAACGGATTTCTCCAAAGAGGCATCCTTAACAGACTCTCGTTTTCAGATAACGAATTCATCGCGTTGAACATCTCCACAATGACGAGAATCGACAAGCTCATAGTGGTGGCGGATTTGGACATATCGTTCGTGAACATTTCGCAGCCAATCTCTGGGAAGCTCGCCGAACATTGATGGAAGTGTGTCTAGGTCAATGTCAGTACGTTCAGTCAAGACAGGTAGGTATGGCTCACAAGTTGGTAGAAAGAGATTTGAGGGCCGTTTGCGTAGAACATGAACCACCAGGCGTAACCGAAGACTGTGGCACAACCCACGTACATGCCAATGACCATGTAGCGGAAGAATAACCACCTGCCAACAAGAGCTTCACGGCTATTCCTGGGTGGTACACGCATGATGGAGTGATCAGGTGGGTTGAATCCTAGCGCCGTGGCTGGTAAGCTGTCCGTGACGAGGTTCACCCACAGAAGCTGAACGGGAATTAGAGCTTCCGGCATCCCGAGGAGCACCGTCAAGAATATGCTGACGACCTCGCCAATATTGGAAGATACTAAACATAGTTATGAGCGTCGAGAAAGCATGATGAACAATGGAACACGTACTAAGATATCGAATAAATTGCTTGGTGTTGTTATAGATTAGACGACCTTCTTCAACGGCCTTTTCGATGGTGGCGAAGTTTGAATCAGCCAACACCATATCTGCAGCCAACTTGGCGACATCGGTTCCACTACCCATAGCAACACCAATGTCAGCCTTTTTCAAAGCCGGCGCATCGTTAACTCCATCACCAGTCTGTTCAAAAGTTAACAATAGCCAATCCGCAAGAAGAGAGGACGTACCATGGCTACGACCAATCCCAATCCCTGTAGGAGATCAACAAGCTGACTCTTGTGCCCGGGTTCCGTCCGAGAGAATAAACCAGCGCGTTGGACAGCCTGTATTTTCTCCTCTTGCGTAAGTTCCTCGAATTCTCTACCGGTGTAACTCTTTCCGGTAAGATCCTCCGTCTCCTCAAAGATACCTATCTGACGACAGATGGTCTCGGCGGTTTTCTTGTTGTCTCCAGTGATGCAGATAACTCGGATACCAGCAGCCTTGCAGTTTGCGATGGCGCTACGAACTTCGGGCCTGGGGGGATCGAGCATGCCGACAACGGAGACGAAGGTCAAATTCTGTTCGAATCGAGAGTAGTCTTTGGAGCTGTTAGAATGGTAATGAGTGGCGTCGATGTCCGTAACGTCGGTGTAGGCGAGAGCAAGAGTACGGAGGCCTTTTGATGCGTATTCCATGGTGCGATCAATGAGGGCATTGCGAAGAGCATCGGTGAGAGGAATAGTCCGGCCATGGATGAGCGCAGTGGTGCATCTTTCCAGAACCGACTCGGGTGCACCCTTGGCGAAAAGAGATCCCCCGTTACCACGCTTGACGAGTACGGACATCATCTTCCTATCCCGAGAAAACTCGAACGTTAATAAACGGGGTAGGGCGATCTCCAGATGGTCGTTGACAGCATTGGTACGTGCAGCCGGGGGTAAGCTGGATAGGGATTTCATCACAGCGGCGTCCGCACAGCCCAACTTCTCCGTAAGGACCTTCAAGGCGGCTTCGGTGGGTTCACCAACGTTCGAGTACGCGTCCTTCTCCTGTTGGATGATGAGAAACAGGTATCACCAAAGTAGGCATTCTGGCTTACAGGGTTGTAGGCAATCTTTGAATCGTTACAGATAGAACCAATCTCAGCCAACCTCTGGATGGGATCGGAGCTAAGTTCTTCGCGTCCACCTTTCCCATCGACTGGGGTGACAGCGCCAAAGGGAGAAAAGGTGGTGCCTTCAACCGCAAATTCCCTGGGTAATCCATTGTCGCCTACGACGAAGAACTGTGCAAACATTTAGTTTTGATGCGTACATTTGCACTCAAGCACTCACAGACGACACGCTCATTTGGTTGGTGGTCAAAGTACCCGTCTTGTCAGAGCAAATAACGTTCGTGCATCCCAATGTTTCGACACTTGGAAGATTGCGTACAATGGCATTGTTCTTCGCCATTCGCTTCGTTCCGAGAGCTAGGCAAGCCGTGATAACGGCTGCGAGACCCTCAGGAATAGCAGCAACGGCCAGAGCAACAGCTATTTTGAAATAGTACAAGGCGCCAGCGAGGGCACCTTGATGTGCTGGGTCCCAGAAGTGGCGAATGTTTACAACCCAGACTAGAATACAAATAACGGTGATAACTTTGGCAAGGGAGTCACCAAAGTCATCCAGTTTGCGTTTGAGTGGGGTCTTTTCAGATATTTGGGTTGAAATAGAATGGTGGATATCTCCGATAGCGGTCTTCTGACCAGTGTACACGACGATAGCTTTACCGGATCCGTTAACAACAGTAGTCCCCTATAAAATTTCATTAATGCTTAGGCATAATGATTCAAGGAGGGAAACAACGCACTGAGAAAAGCATGTTGGTCATGTCTTGTTTGACGGCTCTAGTATCTGTGACGATATCTACAGACTTGTTGACGCTGGTACTTTCTCCGGTAAGGATGGCCTGGTCAATCCTGAAGCTGCTCGAAGAGACGGAAAGGAGGCGACAGTCGGCAGGTATCTTGTCGCCAACAGCGATGGTAATTATATCACCTGGAACGAGTTCCGAGGCATGGACGCGAGATGTTTGGCCTGAACGAGTAACTTTTGCTTCATCGGGAGAGTATTCCTTGAGAGCCTAGAGGGGGTGTGAGTAATGGATACCGGAGACTGTAGTATGCGACGCACATCGATAGCTCGCTCAGCGTTGGACTCTTGGATGACACCGACGGTAGCGTTTGCGACGAGGATGAGGAAGATGACTAGGGGCTCGACAAAAGCGCTTCCGGGAGAGGAGGAGTCTTCAAAGAGAGCAATGACAAGTGATACGAAAGCAGAAGCAAGCAGGATAAGCACGAGTTGATCTTTGAATTGTTCTAGTATCATTTCCCAGAGAGGAGTGGGCGGATCCTCGGGGAGTACTGTGAAGAGTTGAGCTAACTGAACGGAATGTAATCTATTTGAGAGCGCGCACCATTCTTGCCGTATAGTTCTGCGTGTTTCGATACTTGGGAGGGAGAAAGACCGCGACTGGCGTCTACGCCAAAATGCTGCAAAGTCTCCTCTGGAGACCGAGTCCAAGGTTGTTCCATGTCAATGTGCAGTCAAGCGGGGAGGTGCTTTAGACAATACAACAGAGCATGCAGAGAGCAGAAGAAAGGGTAAGAGAGAAAATATGCTTTTGGGTGATTTCAAAGGCGGCCACGTGCGCTGTTTCGCTGACGTGGCGATGGATATTTTCTGTTTCCGCGATGTACACTGGCTCGTCGATTCGTCGGCCATCGCTGCGTTGCACGTTGATAACGCGTAGAGACAAGGCAAACGCTGGATGTACTATGCCGTCCCCCGTGCCGATGGCGTGCTCGCGTCTCTTGTTCGCACGCGAATTTAATATCCATCTTGAAGCAATCCCAATTTTTGTTAAATATTCAGCGTACATATCGTCGCGTAGATACATGCCTTGCGCCCATCGGATTTGCAGCATCGTAGCTACAAGATGACCGGTGTCATTTGGCAGGTCTTTGGTGAGTCATTGGTTTCAACACAGCCAAACAGATAGATGGCCGTACAGTTGTTGTGACCGTGCGGCTTGTTCTCGGTGTACTACCATGGGCAACAGTTCATCGTCGTCAGGAAGGCATCACAGCGACGACACCGTCGACTTTGGCAATCTCGTTCCTCAGGGCGTCTACACCGGACCTAGAGACTGGAATCAGGCCATTGTATCACAGCTCATATGCGCTCGCAAGCTCGCTCCGTTCTACAGACCTCTCGAGGACTACGAAGAATCTTGGGACGACGAACAGATTCTTGCAGCGAGGAAACAATTGCCAGACACTGAAGGCGCCCCAGACCAGCCAGTGGCGCGCATCGAGGCTGCAACGTCGTCCAAGCTCGGCACCAGTAAACGGCCAACTCTTCAGAAGGAACCCGTAAAGTCAGAGGCGGCTATTTACCGTGGCGCAGTCGAATGTCCTATATGTTTCCTGGTGCGTATCCTCCTCGTCCTTTCACAATTCTCAATCCAATTACGTCACGTACAGTTCTACCCACCGAACATTAATCATTCGCGCTGCTGTGACCAAGCTATCTGCACCGAATGCTTCGTTCAGATAAAGCGCAGCGAGCCTACGACAACACACCTCGTTTCCGATCCGGCTGCCTGTCCCTATTGTGTCCAGGAGCACTTTGGTGTTGTCTACAAACCACCACCGTGGCGCGCTGGTATAGGAAGTGACGGAAGCGTATGGTAGCCTCCTTGTCACTGTCTGCCGATCTGCTCATCTTGACTGCAGAACCCGCCATGGATGGACTCACCCAAGGGATCTCAGCAGACAATCGAGAACCCTTATCCCACTCACAAGCGCCGTCAAAAGAGCTTTGGAGCAGACAGCCCAGACGTTGTCACGATAGGCAAGTCTTCTGCCTTATCGTTTATTCCGTGCTCATGTCCACTAGATCATATTCGCCCCGACTGGGAAGCCAAACTTACTGCCGTTCGAGCGGCTGTGACCCGGCGTGCCAATAGGCGGATTATCATGCGTCAAGTTGGTGATAGGCTCATCCCCGTTGGCGTCACGAGTGGACGTGTCCATGCCTTGTCTCCTGAAGAAGCAGCTCAGGCAGAGCAAGAGAACAATGGCGGCAGTCGTCGGTCAAGAAGACGTCAGCAATCCACAATACCTGGCTTTGAGCAATATGTGGGCATGGGCGGCCAGGATTTGGAAGAGGTAACCATTCTCGTTCACATTTTCACAAGCATGTCTCAATATAATCAACAGCTTATGGTGATGGAGGCCATGCGGCTTTCACTACTGGAGCACGAAGAGCAGCAGCGCAAAGAGGCGGAGGAAAAGAAGAAGAAGAAGCCAAATGGAGGGAGCAATGCAACCTCTGAATCTGGTCCTTCAGCGGAGGTGGCGTCGTCGCAACGTTCAGACTCCCCAAGCGGGCCTGCCTCATCTACAGCGAGATTATCGACCTCTTCGGCTCAATCAAAGCCAGAATCGAAGCGTCGATCTTTTCTATCGCGCAGTCGGTCACCGTCTCCGCCTGCCGTTGACACAAGTAACAGTTGGCGGAGACGTTCCTCAAATTCCCCAGCTCTTAGTACGTTGAACGCTGCGCTCAGTGGTGCTACTTCTACGGCAAGCGCATTTCTAACCCCTCCGACCCCTTCCGAGTCCCTCCCCGCCTCAAATAGTGCTACTGGATCGTCTCCCACGACATCCGAGTCATGTCCCATCGCTATCCACCAAGACTTCTCTCTGCTTTCAGTCGATTCCGCCCCAGGCACATCTTATGATCAGCTCCCTTCTTCCCCAGAATCCGTTCTCGCAACTGAACCATTGCTCTCTGCCAACGGTGAACATACCCCGACGAAGGCTACGACCTCTAGAGATTCTGAAGTGTAAGATCTCTTTCCTTGCAATATATTCGTACGCAGAGACTCATCGAAGCTACAGAGAAACACCTAACGTGGCATGACTACTACATTCTATGGACTATTTAAGCATCACTTAGCATTGCCATTTACTTTCAAGCTGTAGTTTTACCACTAGATCACGCTATGCGCGCACTCATTTTAATGCCTATTTGGCTTTGCCCATCTCTGTTTTCCGTTGATCTATGTGTCCTAATATATGAATTCTTCACCGCTTCGTTGACCGTCGGCGTATTGAAGTGAATCCATCGAGTTACATAATCGCGTCTCTTCAATTGGTTCCTCCACCATGTCTTACCCACCATTTCCCTGGCTGAGATTTGGCACTGTTAGTGTGGGCTGTAAGTGCTTTAATCCCCCGAGTTTTCCTCTGACAAGTTCATATGTCTCTTCGAACTCTTCCCTCTATCCCACACCGGCTGAATATCGCAACCTTTTCTTTCTCTCGGAACGTTCATCTTGTCTCGCATGCAGTAATCGGTCTGGGCTACGCTCTCATGAAAGGTAGATCATATGCTATACACGGGTTAAGATAATGTCGTATTAACCATCCCTAAGCCACCGTTCCCACCGAAGAACAGCTCTACAACGTGGGTGCTACCTTCTATACCAGGGACTTTTACGGAACCACACTTTCGTAGCGCATGGCTCCGGACCTTCAACGAAAAGTGGACGCAACGCGTGCCGCGCGACTCGCAAGAGAAGAGCAAACCAAGAAGCAAGTTGAAGCACAGGTGAGGTCCAGTCGACCCGGACGGACCGGATGAATTTATTCGATTTCCCAGACCAACGCGAATACCGACGATCCAGACGCGCAAAAGCCCATATGGGCAACAGATACATCCAATAATAAGAGACGATGGTGATGCAAGACGGTACAGAACAGCTACGACGATACATACATACAGCGGAACAATGCAAAAACGATACAAAAATGTCTGTGTGCGTGTCAGGATTCTCCGGTGATGAGGATACGACGAGTATGTCGTTTCATGCCGAAACCCAGCATGTCACTGGACCTCCTGCTCTGCATTTCAATGCGTGCCAGCTCCTGTTCCCATTCCCGAACATCAGCAGACCCCCGACTCGTCTCCGAGGACGAGGACACGCTCGTCGCGTTGCTCCCAGTGCTCGCAGAACTCATGCTCCCCGAACTTGGCGTCGACCCAAGACGCGTCGCGTACAACGATTCTCGGTTGGTACGTATAGGCCCTGCGCCACTGAACGAGTCCGACGTCTCGGGCCGGGTATATTTCCCGCGTTTGGGAGGTTCTTGCGAAATTGGTGGTGGTGGTGGAGGATGCGTAGTCTCACCATTGGGCGAGAATGTGAACTTGGCGGTCTTGTCTCTGGGACCAGCACTAGTGTGTGGTCTTCGAGAAGCTTTGCTTTTCCCTTGGGATGCCCGTGGGGATGAGGGTCGCGAGGATGACGGACGAACTGTGCTAGGAGAGACCGTCTCATCCTCGCCTGGTCTTCGGGAGCGTCGGGGGGATTTTGATTTTGAACGAGCGCGCTGCGACTCGTTGTAGTTTGACATGGCTACCTGCCGCTCTTCGTCATTGGTGGAAACGACGTAAATTTCCTGCTCTTCCAAGTCGAGAGACTCTGTTCCTCCTGGGCTGGTAACGATAATCTTGATAGCTGATCAGCATACACATAGAATGCATCGATAGACGGGGATAGCTTGCCTTTACGCGAATAAAGAACTTGACGGAAACTAATTTTGTGTGCACGGTTTCGCCTATAGCCCATCGGCCATTGGATTTAGGTAGCGGCCATGATACAGCGAGCGTCTTTGAGAAGATCCCATGCTGGTCACGATCGAACCCTCCCGAGGATTCTGAAGCCGCGACGGGGTGAATGGAAGTCCGAGCACCGTCTAAATCCGGGGGAACATATGTGGAAGTCGAAGGTCGCTGTGGATTGCTGGTGATGAGAGGGCGATGCTCGGTCGCTAAGGATGCAGTGGACTGGGAGTGTGTGTCGGGTGTAATGGTAGGATTTGATGAAGACAATGAAGAGGCGGAATGATTGGGATTGGCATCTTGATAAGATGATACAGCGTGCGACAGAGATGATGCTGGGGGTATAAAGCTAAATTGATTGGACGTTGCAGGTGCATTATGATGAGATCCGGAAGAGTCTTTGACTTGAATGCGCCGCTCCACGATTGCACTGGCGCTACGAATAGACACGGATGCGTCGTTCGGCAGCAGATAGACGGAGATGGGAACCAAGTCAAGAGGACCGATAAAGGACGAAGGCGAAACTATGGAGTAACGGATCCGAGGAGCTCGGGGTTTGTACGTCTGGCGATCCAATAACGGTATGCCGTTAGATGGCATACGACGGTGAAAATGGGGAGGGAGAGACGGCAGGTCGTAACGAACAAGGGGGAGGTCGGCATGCTTGATTTGACGAGAGCCAACGGCTGAGATGTACATGTGGTTGAGGACTTGTATTGGGGTTAGCAGACGTGTTAGCAGAGAACGAACGAACATACCAGCTTCGACGCGCCACAAGCAGCGATACTCCACATATGATGCAGTACTGTGTCCTTTGGCCGAGACTGGCACGGTAAGACGGAAGGGCAATTCCATATTGCCGACGTCGGCGTAGTCCTGGTTATCTGGTTTCTCCCAGAGAGTTTTGTTGTAGCTTTCGAGGACATTGGATTTGAGTACACCCGTGGGACCCAGCACTAGTTCGTAGCATCGTATTGATACTGAAATGGATCTCGCGGGCAGAGGCTTGCAATCGTGATCCAGCCTGGTGATGACAGCTACGACTCTGCGTTAGACGGAGAGCGCGTCTTTTGAATAAAAATTCGCTGCTCACCACCCTCGACCTTGATAGGTGTTAAACCGAGATATCCAGAGTGGGGAAAGTAGCGGACTCCATTGCCTGTGATGAATAATGAGCTCAGAGTGCTCGTCGCTGTCTAGCACGACGACGGGCGCACCTTTCGAGGATGTCAGGACGAGGCGGACCATAAGATGGGGAACCGACGAGGCGAAGGAAGGACAGAAGGAGATTTGGAGGCAACCATTAGGCTTTAAAACATTACCAGCCATTCAGCCATCATTAGAAGCACGCTGACTCAGCACTCTGTAAACGAGGTAATTCAAATGGGTTATTTAGTTAATTATTTTCGTGGTCGGGTCCAAGTCCGTTTAGGGACAGCGTCGTCAGACTCTCTGCCACTCTCACTCTATCTACAATGACCGCCCCTCTGCACCGTCTCTTTATTCCCTTCCTCATAGGGGGGATGATCATTACTGTTTGTCTGATTAATTGTCGCTTATTGCGCTTGCTAACTCCTCTCAAGGGGTCCAGCAATTCACTCTGGAGTAAATGGCAGGTGCGCAGTGTAACCAACCGCAATCCCAATCCATACCAACTCAGCTTGGCAGGACATGCAATGTGTAGAGAACTGCGACGACCCAGACGTTACTCGACATATTCTATATGAACAGCCAGTGTGGCAGACCCTTCAAATGTTCGGTTCGTATCCCGCTTTCCGTGTATGGCACGTGTACTCATATTCATACATCCAGCCGGAGAGATGTTGTGTGAGTTTGTTGCTTCACTTGCGGCACTTGGGTTAACACGCCTACCCCACGTCAAGGTTTCATTCCTGTGATATTCTCGTGGATACGTTCGCGTCGCAATCAGGCAGTACACCTGCCCGAAGACTCACAACTTATCCCCGACAAGAACGCACCTCTTCCCCTTCCAAAGTCCAAGATTTTCCTACTTTGGATCCCAGCCGCGTGCGATCTTACTGGTACCACTGTACGTCCGATACGCTCTATCCGCTTCGTCAACTAAAGGCGTGTTCTAGATGATGAACATAGGCCTTCTCTACACTCCGGTATCGATTTACCAAATGACGCGCGGCGCTCTCGTTCTTTTCGTAGGATTTCTAAGTGTGGTCTTCCTTCGTAGAAGGCTCTGGCTATATCAGTAACCACGTTTTTCTTGGCACATATTTCCGGGCTAACCATGTTCATAGATGGTTCTCACTAATTGTGGTTATGGCCGGTGTCGGCTTGGTCGGTTTCAGTGGCTCCCTGATTAAAGACGCTGTAAAGGAATCTGTCGGTCAATACCTTGCACATCCTGTGTTCAGCAGCAAGGCGCCAGAACCCATTGATAAACCCGAAGCTACTGCTGTCGTTGTTGGTAGGTTTCCTCTCTTCCTGTGAATTTCAGTTTGATATATTGAACCTTCGGCAGGTGTATTCTTCATCCTGTTCGCTCAGGTCTTGTAAGCCCCAACTTTTCAGATCCGATTGGCGCTAAAAACACTCCTACAGCACCGCAACTCAATTTGTTGTCGAAGAGAAGATCATGGGTTCGTGGCGCCCCCTCATTGGCGAAAATACGATAATCTAATGTCTGTTGAAGGTGTCTATTCTGTGCCGCCTCTTGTAGCTGTTGGCTGGGAAGGCTTCTTCGGAGCCCTTACTATTCTGCTTTTCATGCCCCTCCTCGCTATTCCGTCCGTCACGGCAAAAACACCCTTCTTTGACATTCCACGCGGTTGGAGACAGATGATAGATACACCTTCTGTCCTGTGGTCTGGCGTTGCCATTGCATGCAGCATCGCGCTTTTCAATTATTTCGGTCTTAGTGTTACGCGGCACGTCAGCGCTACCGTACGATCTTTAACCGATACGCTCAGGACGCTTGCCATCTGGATTATCAGCCTAGGTCTCGGCTGGGAGAAGCTTCTGTTTCCCGTTTCCCTTCTCCAAGTCTTGGGATTCAGCTTATTGGTGTACGTAGCGATTATATCATCTCCTTTCACGTGCTAACTCATTTATCTAGTTACGGAACGGTACCCACATTCACGCCCTCTATGTGTATCACTCAACTCACGACTCTCATTAGTTCATGTTCAACGGTCTCGTTCGCGCACCCTTCTGCTTAGCACCGCATGGTGTGTCAGAAGATGTACACGATGCAGAAGAAGCAGAAGGGCTTTTATCCTCTCCGCTCGACCAAACTGCCGCCCTTCCAGCTGATCTTGGGTTAAGTGGATACGACGTCGTTCCCGAGGGGGCCAGGAAACCTTCGACTGATGCCCAATGATTTCCATATCATGGATTAGAGCCCGCTTCTTGCAACTTCGCACATATTATGATCTCCTTATAATATATGGTATTCTGTAGGTCGGAGAATCTGATTGTTACACGTCTCTGAATAACTATATATATATTTCCTCTACTCTCGCCTCATCAATACTCGCGGTATCGCAGTCAGATCCGGATTCATCGCTATTCATCGTCACTGTCAGACTCTCGTCCCTCGGTCTCCTGGACCAACTTCTCGAGTTCTGGCAGATCCCAACCAATCGCATCTTTTGTAACTTGACATGCTTCTATGGCAGCACCAAGCTTTTCGAGTTCGGCGTCTCTAAAAACATAACCGTCAATGGCTGATAGAGGTAACCTGAAAGGACAGAAACATACGTAGCATGGGTTTGGATCCATACACAGAAATCTGTGACCCAGATCTTGCTGTATACGTAGTACACCTCATGATGGTCAAGTATTTCTTTTAGCTCTAGAAGGCATCGGGTGACTGTGCGTCTGCCCAGGCGAAGGATGGTAGCGACGTCTTTCTTGCATCGTTCCGCTAGAGCGAACGAGCGATACAAAGGAAACGCAAGGCTCCTTCTGTAGGATGCAACAAGCACATCTGCGGCTTGAGAAGAAGTTATTTCGGTCAAGGCATCCGCCGTATATGGCGGAGGGTCGAGCGCAGAAAATGCAGGTGTTAATGAGCAAATTGTCCATGCGCTCTCCGGCGTGGGCTCGTGCTGGGTCGTTCGGGTGTCGTACACATAAGAGAATAGCAGGGATATTAAGGTTAAGTACAGCTGGCGTGATTCAGTGTTTGTTGGGATAACTACGAGGAAGCCGTTAGATTTGATTTCCTTTCATGAAATGAACGGAACGCTTGCATTCCACACGAGGCAGGTTGATCATTGCCAGCTTTTCGGCTTCGCTGAACTCGAAAACATCGGTGTTTACTAAGAGGGGGTTTTCCCACTGTATCAGACTATCAATATACTCTGCCTCAGCAAAATCGGCACTGTAAAAGCTAAGCATAGATGTGACTCCTGAGAGAGGTGGTCTCACAGGTAATATTCTTCATCCCACTTCTCGTCTTCATGTTCCAGACGTTTGGCGCGTCTATCTGGAGTTTCCAGAGTTTCGGCGTTGGCTCCGAGTTCGTTGACCTCGTTTTCAGTGTACGAAATGTGCTCAAAGTAACCAGAGTGTCTGTTCAAGAAACCATAACGCGATGAAATTTCTGTTTTCAGGGATGACAGCGGCTCTGGGACTTGTTGGGGTAGCTGCCAATCATTCTCGACACCTGCACGAACTGAGCGACAGCACGCAGATCGAGAGAAACGAGGAAAAACCTTCAAGGACACTATCGCCTTCAAGCTGAAGTCCCTCCACAGCGGATGAGAGGTCGTCCACGACTTCAATAACAGGCTTCGGTTTCGAAGATCGTGGCGCAAGTAGTTTTGCCATCAAGTCCAAGTCTTTGAATTCCTGGCCGGGGTTCAATTTTGAGAGAGTGACTGTTATCATTCCAGAACTAGGGTCATAGGCAGCAGAGGAGGCATCGTCGTCGTCCTCAAGCGGGTACGAGAAGTTCAAGCGCAGAAAGTATGGATTTACATGAATCGAGACTAGAGTGTGGTCAACATTGACTTCAATGTCTAAAGCCTAGAAATTTGTTCGTTGGAAAGGAATGGGCTATTTAGAGAAACCTTACTCGAATTGAAGGGCAGTATACTGAAATAATGACAGCCTTTTCGGTCTGGCTGCAAGAAAATCTCGGAGTGATCATGACGGCAGGCTGCAGGTAACTTTTATAAAGCCCCTGACGCACAGATCTTGACCATCAACCTCTTCATTGACTCGTTTTTGGTAAGCACAATGAACGTTCAGGTGCGTAGTCGTTCATATCTTGACGCGTCGTTTATATTGCTGAACTTACGACACAGAATTTGCCAGCATTCCCCCCGCTAGAGGATGTCGAAAGGCTCATCATCAAGGAAGGAAAAGGGAACTGTGTCCCCGTATTCGTCGAACTGCCAGCCGACTTGATAACACCATGCATGACATATCTCCGGATTGCAAGAGACTCGAAATATAGTTTCTTGCTTGAATCCGTTGGAGGAGATAGCGTTGCACGGTATAGCTTCATCGGCGCCGGTAAGTCATGACAAACCGTCTTGTAGCTATTCATACTAACCTTAGCTTAGATCCATTCAAAATCATCGTAACAGGACCAAATGAACAGGTCAATGGCGATCCCATGGATGCTCTACAGAAGGAGCTCTCTGCATACCAATACGTTAAGATACCCGAAGTTCCGACCTTCACTGGTGGTGCCATTGGTTATGTCTCCTTCGACTGCATACAGCACTTCGAGCCCAAGACCGCTTGCCAACTTAAAGACCCTCTGGAAATCCCTGAAGCCGTATTTATGCTCGTCGATACCCTAGTGGTCTACGATCACAGCTTTCAAAATCTGAAGGTCATCTCCCACGTATTCTGTCCGCCAGAAAAGGCGCGCAATCTACCGTTTATCTATCGGACAGCTGTCACCAAGGCGAAAAGGCTCGCGAAACTACTTGTCACCAACACGACTGTGGAACCTCTTCAACGGCCTATCACGTCTGTGGGTGCTGAAGGTGTTTCTAACGTTGGAAAGGAGGGATACGAAGCATTCGTAACAACGCTGAAGAAACACATTCTGGCGGGCGACATCATTCAAGCTGTGCCGTCACAACGACTGGCGCGACCGACCGATTTACACCCTTTCAACGCGTATCGTCATCTCCGACAAGTCAACCCCAGCCCGTACATGTTCTATCTCGACTGCGGAGATTTCCAATTTGTCGGCGCGAGTCCAGAGACTTTGTGCAAAGTGGAAAGGAGTGTTGTGTACAACCATGCCATCGCTGGGACCACACGAAGAGGAAGAACTACTGAAGGTAAGCCCACGAGACTATCATTTTGCTCGCTCCTAATGTAACACAGAGGACGAGAAACTTGGTGCCCTTCTTCTAGCGTCCGAAAAGGATCGAGCAGAACATATAATGCTCGTGGACTTGGCTAGGAACGACGTGAACCGCGTTTGCGATCCAAAGACCGTCAAGGTAGATCATCTCATGAAGGTGGAAAAATTCAGTCATGTCATTCATTTGACGTCGCAAATATCTGGGGTCCTACGCGAAGGATTAACGAGGTAAAATGCTGTCCATGTCAGTTGTCCTTGCTTACTTTTTCCCAACAGATTCGATGCTTTCCGTTCCATATTTCCCGCCGGAACGGTCTCTGGAGCACCGAAAATCAAAGCAATAGAAATTATATCTTCCTTGGAAAAGGAGCGTAGAGGCGTATACGCTGGCGCTGTGGGCCGATTCGATTTTGCCAACGACGAAATGGACACTTGTATCGCGATTCGCACGATGACTTTCAAAGACGGAGTCGCGTATCTCCAGGCTGGTGGCGGTATTGTCTTCGACAGCGACGAGACAGACGAATACACGGAAACGATAAACAAGCTGAAGGCTAATGTGAATGCATTAACTCAGGCTGAACGTAAGCCCAATTCCGCCTGTCTGCTCGATATTAGCTCATTCATTGCGCAGAGTACTGGTACAACGTCCAGCATTCGAAGTGAGCATATTCGATAAGGAGGTGTATTATAGCTGTGTTTTATGTATCTACAATAGCCTGAAGACGGTTCCATGCATGCAAAGGGTGATAAATTAGTTCGATGAATGTAGATCAAAGCGCTGAATTTCTGGGACAAGGATCTCTACTCCCAGGAGAACTTTGTTTTGTATTGCCCCTTCTTGGGCCGTCTGTTGGAATCCCATGGCGCTACCTTTTCCTCGACCTCCGGTTTCTCATCACTCCCTTCATCTTCATACTCTTGCTCATCTTCAGGCTCGTCCTCATCATGTTCATACTCCCGTTCCTCGTCCTCATCTTCTTCGATTTCCTCCTCTTCCATCAAGCTTTCCTCAGTGACCTCTGACTCAGAACTCTTGGGCGTGTCGTCACTGTCATCGGAATCCGAAATGCGTGCGGCGTCCTCCGCTCCCGAGATCGACGCGGCCTGCTCCTGGCTTTGTCGATGCAATATCGGGCTTCGCGATAGAGAAATGGACTCTGCTATCGCTGCATGCACAAGCTCATCCTCTTCACGTTCGTTGGCAGGATTACGAGACTGCTCTGCGAGAGCAACGCGTTGTGTTGCGCCTTCTTTGGCGGCCATGCTGAGGATGCCGGCGACGAGTTCAGCAGTGCGAGTGCTCTCGTCGTTTGCGGGAATGGCGTACATGACGAGCCGAGGATCAGCGTTCGAATCAATGATACCGACGGTTGGTACATGTTCAAAGGCGCACTCACGAATGGCGCTGAGGTTTGCAAGGGGATTGAGGAAGATGACGAGGTCCGGAATGACCTGTTCAGCTTGGATAGTGGATTCACCGAACAGCTGGAATCTGTTGGTGAGAGTTCCCGGAATCCAACGCTCTCCGACGTGATATCCCTGTACGCCGACGCGCTCTGCAGCCTTCTCGACAATTGGGCGGAGGTCTGGACGGGTTCCAACGAAGACTATTGAGCCTCCGGACAAGGCAACGGCGCGTGTCATTTTGGCTGCTCGTCGGAGCAGAGGCAAGGTGTGGTCCATATCAATGAGGGTGATGCCAGCTCGTGAGCCATACGCGTAAGGCATGAAATTGGATTCCATAATGGCGGTATTGTGTCCAAAGTGAGCACCCGAAGCAAGCAATGCACCGAGTGTAGCATTTCCAGACGGCTCGTGGAGGGATTTACGCATCGTCCAGGACTTCCCAGGCGTCTGTGTCGAGCCATAGTTGCCCATCATGTCCACTAGTGGTCGTCGTTAGTACTGGCAAAGGCATTTCTTGCAAGACATACTGAGTCGTTTCCGGTCTGCCCTGTCCCGTTGGAATTCCAACCAGTCATCCGTCGTTTTCAACGGTCGCGGTCCTTTGGAGAATATACCGCGCACGCTGCCGCCAAGGGCGCGCGGAAGACTTGACCTCGACTTGGAGGCAGCGCGGTGTCGAAGCATAAGAAAATATGGCGGTGGCTGTGTATCGTGACCGAAGTAACTCTGCTTACATCAGCCCTAGATTTTTTTTCATCCCTCCTCCTCCCACCACCTCTTCACCTCTTTCTTCATACTAAAAATGGACGATTTGTTCGACGGCGCCATTGGCATTGATCTCGGAACCACCTACTCGTATGTCGCACGCTTTCCGCATTTTTTCCGTACTAAACTCGTCCCTACAGCTGCGTGGGTGTCTGGCAAAATGACCGGGTTGAAATCATCGCCAACGACCGTGAGCAGCCTCGATAAAACATCACTGCTTATCGTTACTTATGCTAATATAGAGGGTAACCGTACGACCCCGTCCTACGTCGCCTTCTCTGCCGAGGAGCGTCTCATTGGTGATGCTGCCAAGAATCAGGCCGCCATGAACCCCCGCAACACTGTCTTCGATGCGAAGCGTCTCATTGGCCGTCGTTTCGAGTTCGTATATTATTCTTCTACCGTCATCCAACGCTGACGCCTGCTTTAGCGACCCCGACGTGAAAAAGGTAAACACACCATCACGGCACATCGCGACAAAATCCTCTAACACTCTGACATAGGACATCACCCATTGGCCATTCGAAGTTGTAGAGAAGGATGGATCACCTCTGATCAAGGTCAACTATCTCGGAGAGGAAAAAACCTTCAGCCCCCAGGAAATCTCCTCCATGGTCCTCACCAAAATGAAGGAGATCTCCGAGGCCAAGCTTGGCAAGACCGTTAAGAAGGCTGTTGTCACGTATGTCGCGGCATCGTATCGTTCGACATGTCCACTGATTTTTTTCCAGTGTCCCCGCCTACTTCAACGACTCCCAGCGTCTCGCAACCAAGGATGCTGGTGCCATCTCTGGTCTTGACGTGCTCCGTATCATCAACGAGCCGACTGCTGCCGCCATTGCCTATGGTCTTGACCGTCAATCGAAGGAGGAGAAGAACGTTCTCATCTTCGATCTCGGAGGAGGAACTTTCGATGTTTCCTTGTTGAACATCTCTGGTGGTGTCTTTGCCGTCAAGGCCACCGCTGGTGACACTCACTTGGGTGGTGAGGACTTTGATAACACCCTCCTTGACCACTTCAAGAACGAGTTCAAGAAGAAGACCAAGTTCGACATAAACGATGACCCCCGTGCTCTCCGTCGTCTAAGGAGTGCTTGCGAGCGTGCCAAGCGCACTCTCTCCAGTGTTGCCCAGACCACCGTTGAGGTCGACTCCCTCTACCAGGTTGGTGCATTTTATTACGTATAGTGCGCTTTTACTGATCGCCTGGCATAGGGTGAAGACTTCTCCGCCAACATCTCTAGGGCCCGTTTCGAAGAGATCAACGCTACCTTGTTCAAGTCTACTCTGGAGCCCGTCGAGAAGGTCTTGAAGGATGCCAAGATGCCCCGTGAAAAGGTCGATGACATTGTCCTCGTTGGTGGTTCCACTCGTATCCCGAAGATCCAGTCTCTCGTTTCTGAATACTTTGGTGGACGCCAACTGAACAAATCCATCAACCCTGATGAGGCTGTCGCTTACGGTGCCGCCGTCCAAGCTGCCGTCCTCACCGGCCAAACCTCCGAGCAAACCAAGGATCTCCTCCTCCTTGATGTCGCTCCTCTCTCTCTCGGTGTTGCCATGCAAGGCGACGTCTTCGGTGTCGTCGTTCCCCGTAACACTCCTATCCCTACCAACAAGTCACGAACATTCACCACCGTCGAGGACAACCAAACTACTGTCACTTTCCCTGTGTAAGTTCTATTTCATTCCATCCTAAAAATGTAGCTAACTGATGTTTGCTAGCTACGAGGGAGAGCGTACACAATGTCGGGATAACCGTCTCCTTGGAGAGTTCGAGTTAACTGGCATTCCCCCCATGCTCCGCGGCCAGGCCGAGCTTGTCACCACCTTTGAGGTTGATGCCAACGGTCTGCTCAAGGTCTCTGCGCAGGATCGTGCTTCTGGACGTAAAGCATCCATCAGTAAGTCCTACGATGAAATTCTGTCACTTATATTCTGACAAGCAACTCCCTTAGGCATCACCAACTCTGTTGGACGTCTATCATCTGCGGAGATCGACCAGATGATTAAGGACGCTGAGCAGTTCAAGATGGCGGACAAGGAGTTCTCTGCGCGCCATGAGGCGAAATCTGACCTCGAGTCATACATCCACCAGGTTGAGGGTACTATCACCTCACCGGAAATCGGCATGAAGCTCAAGCGGGGAGCTAAGGCCCAGGTCGAGTCGGAGCTTGCTCGTGCTCTTGAGAGGTTGGAGATTGAGTCGTCGACGGCAGATGAGTTAAAGAAGGCGCAACTTGGCATTAAGCGTGCCCTCCAAAAAGCAACCGCCGGTATCCGGTAAAAATCGTGGTCGCTGTACTTGTTCTGTTTTATATCATTGCATCATCTTGAGAATCAAGAATATTTCCCTTGTCTTCATAATTATCGTGTAACGAGCAACATGAAATTTTTGTGCTCTCAACGATCGATCAATCCGGTACAGTTTCGGACAGCGCTCTTCAGCGAACACCCATGGCACCTCCAGTAATTCCTGTAGTAGTGGCAGAAGAGCCTCAAGGATACGAAGCGGCCAACGTTCACGACGTCTACGATCAAATAGCCAGTCACTTCTCCTCGACTAGATACAAGGTAACAGTCCTCTACCACATAACCCAACATATACTCATCCCAAGTCCGTGCATTGAGCCTTGGCCAGTCATCGCGACATTCTTGGCTTCTATACCTACTGGCTGGATTGGCTTAGATTCGGGTACAGGCAATGGAAAATACCTACCTCTTCCTCTAGATCGTCCTAATTGCATCTTGACAATCGGACTTGACCGTGGTATCCGTCTGTTGGAGATTGCTAGAAACGCTGGTGGCGCACACCGCGAAGTAGTCCATGGCGACGCATTAGGACACGGCTGGCGCAATGGGATATTTGTTGGTCACCTCATACTTTTGATGGTTAAGGCTCTGAATCAGTTCTCATAGGATTATGCTATTTCTATCGCGACAATACACCATCTAGCAACCCCAGACCGTCGTAGGCTTGGTGTACAGGTACTTGGGTTACTACCTTCGTGGCACAGAGCTCACTTTTGGTAGCGGTTGTTAGAAGCTGTATCACCCCATCATGGTCGCGTACTTGTATACGTTTGGGCTACAGTGCAGGACGACGCGTCTAAACGTGTATTGCCGACAGAACAAGCTTCTACAGATGCAGGTCAAGATGTTTTAGTGCCATGGGTACTATCCTCGACGCCTTCGACAGGCGAAAAGGAAGGTGCAGACAGAGTGCTGAACCGTTACTACCACATGTTTGCTCAAGGAGAGCTAGCTAATTTGGTACGACAAGCAGCTCAGGAGATGGGACTTGAAGTTGGAAGGCGAGAAGATTTTGAAGCGGGAGCCACGGGGCTGGAGATAGTGAGAGACGACTGGGAGAGATCGAATTATTATGTCGAGTTGCACCGTTGGACAAATGAGACAGTCTGATGAGGAACAATGACATCCGTCGAAACGAAAATGATATTTTGCAACAGAGATACACAAATCCACCAAGTTACTACTCGCTCGCCGCCATAACTGCACCGATGCGTGAGTCGTGTCCTCAGAAAAAAAGAGACGAAAGGCTTACTAGCATTGATTAAGTCACCTCCACTTTCCTTCAGTACCCTTACAGCTTTCGCGCGGGAGCAGCCAACCTAAAAGCACCAGTGAGCAAGAGGAGATATCGCAAGAGAAGAGAGCGTACTTGAGTCATGACAAGATCGATGTCTTTGGCGTCGACACCAGTCTCATCGACGGGGCCATCGTCCTCGGGTGCCTCCAGCTCGGGAATGTCATCGTCATCGTCATCAGCGCCGGCAGTAAGTTGGTCGGCAGTCAGACCGCCGCCACCACCACCACCAAGTTGTTGTGCTGCAGACATCTGCGCCTGCGAGTTCACATCCTCGATCTAATAGGCGATAAGAGGATGGCCAGCATCATTGGAGAGCACCGTACCTTTGCCTCACCGAAAACGATGTAGCAATCGCTGTTTGGCGACTTGTAGACATCGGGGGAGGCAATGACAAACAGGACCTGGAAGATGGGTTTATTTAGTGCATGTTAGATGGATATGCAGACTACGCACATTCTTGGGCCTCCTCAAAGTGACACGCGTGATACCGGGAACGGCTTTAAGGCCTAAACCTAAGAGGGCTTTCCTTGCCTTCCTTTCGGAACGCGATTGGACTTTGTCGAGGGCAGCGGTGGAAGTGGGGTCCTCTTCGTGCGCGTGGTTGTGGCCCTCGTGGTCAGAGTGGTCGGAAGTAACTTCTTCAATATGGGCGGACATCTAGCAGGTGGCGTTCAAAGTACATCCAAACAAAATTGGAGCCATCCAACCTAAGGAATCACACAATAAGTTAGATTATGTAGCATGTAGCGTATAGGCATCGATAGAACGCACCTTTTAATGATATAGGTCAATGGGTGGACGCTGTTGGCAACGGCGAGCTCGACGACGGGATGAAGGGGGCAAAAATGGTTCGGTCCGGGTACCGGACACGTGGCTCGTGCGGGAATTGCAACTTAGACGCGAACTCCCAACTCATGGCGTCGTTGTCGAGCCAGACAGTTATTGTATCGTATTCAGCATCTCCTGGCTTTCTTTCTTCGTCGAGCTGGCCTCAAATTCAACAAGCGCTCTGCGCACAGTTCCCATTGCGCAACATACACTGGAAGTCAGCAACAAGGACATCCTTACGCACGATCCAACAGCTCGATGTTAGCTTGGCTAACCTCGATACCATCCGCGATGAACATGCCTCCCAAATACCGGGAAATCTCCTCGAAAAGCCTTTGCTAAATATCTATCTGGCTTGTTGCGAAGTACATACACTCTTTCAATGCTGAAGTGTTTACGAATGGCGTATAGGATAACGACGTGGATACATACAGAACGAACATCAAGCGTCACGCAAAGGAATGGCACGCTTCGGTCAGCACGCGCAAGAACCAAGAATGGCTCATAATACAAGTGGTCAAACAAGACGCCAAAACGCCAGGAGGAGCATTCTTCCAATTGAAGGGTTCAGTTCTCGATAAACTTCGGTCAGATTTCAACACCGATAAGCGTGAAAGGTGCGCCATTTCTGTTCTATGATTCCCGACGTCCACCAACGTACTCAAGATGTGTACAGTTGACATGGTCAAGTGCACAGGACAGCCCCATTGTATGGGGAGAAATCATGAATAAATGGAAGGATGGTCTACTCTCTGCATTTGAATCTGCTCTCACGCAGAGAGAAGACGAGGTCAAACGGTCTGAAAGCCAACGCCAAATGCCTGGCTGGAACTTTTGCACGTTCTTTATCCTCAAGGTCTGTCGAAACATCAGATTGAAAGTGCTCAGCTCAAGTTCTTTCAGGAGAGCTTAGCGAGCTCTTTCTACAGCATGAACCTGCTTTCCGAAGCCCTGTTACAATACGACGAACTCGAAGCTTCATTCTTCCAAGTTCTGAAGGAGAAGAACCTCTCCTGGTTTGGCACCCTCATCACCCCAACGCCTCGAGACGACTCTGGCGCCCTCCTCTCGATTTCCAGGAAACCGTATCGAGATCTCATTCTGGCCAATACAATATCTGTCTTCGACTTTCGAATATATCTTCTAGCTCGCCAATGCGAGATTCTTGCTCGTATGAACCGCTTACCAGATGTCTCTCGTCGCTGCGTCGCATTTCTAGGCGCTTTTGGCCGCCGTTTACGGGAAGTTCAAGTGAGTCTACCTGACCTTGCCTTTCAAACACGATTAAAATTGTGTCGTAGGACACTTTGCCAAAATTCTTCATCGAATCCTGGACATACACTTCATCTTTGAGTGTTGTTGACCAATGCACGACCTGGGAGGCCGACCTTTCGCCGGATAAATCTCAAATAAATGCTATCTTCGCTGGGAAGGGAGAGCTTCTGGAGCTCGCACGAACCCAGGTCAGTCATACGTGTCCTATCTTTTGAAAATAGCTCATGCCCCATGTTAGCTCGATATACTGGGAATAGAGAGCACGCACTTGCCGCCAACTCCGCCTTTTTGCCACGCTGTACCCTCTTCAGATTTCCCAAATAGCTCATCCTCAAGCGGGGAAATCAGCAATAAGGACCTCCTTCAAGCGCTGAAGGATCCGGAAGCATTTTATGAACTATACATTGTGACAACCAATCGCGCAATCGACCTGTACCGCAAAGCGGGCCGACGCAAGTTTGCTCTCAAGTTGCATGGGAGTCTCGCCTCGCTGGATATGTAAGAGGAAGATAATTTCATGGCCCATGATGATGCTGACTACTCTCTAGACATCGGGGTCGATTCGATGCCGCATTAACGACCTATACCTCCCTTCCTGGACACTATGCTCACAAATGGAGTTCCTTGGAAGGTTTGATGCTATCTCTCGCTCTCGACAATCACGAAGCCCTCCAACGACCTAAAGGTGGCGAATGGATCCACCTTATGTTATCCTTTCTTGCCACGTACATGGATCATGGAACAGAGCTACTCCTTTCAAAGGAAGATGCTTTAGCCTATCTTCGCGAACTGATATCTGCAATGTGGGATGCTGCAACTAAACTAGAGCAAAGTATGACATACGCTACAACCTCCGCATCTTCAGGCTCTAACGCTTTCACATCTTTAGATCTAGTTCACACCGACCATCCTGCAATATCTGTCAAAGTAGCTTCTGATGCTCGTTTGCAGCCTGGTCGGGACGGGCTTTTGCTAGACGTCGTAATTCTTAATCGCTTACCATGCGTAAGATACCAAGTTCCTCGCTGCCGATATGCGCCTCACATCTGCTAGGATATACCAATTCAAGATGTCCGTGTCATACTCGCCGGGGCCGATAACGTTCGCCTCCAGTTCACTGCGTCCTGCGACGTACTCAGATCCGGTCGAAACGAGTTGACACTGTCATGTTTAGTTCGTCGGTTCTTGGTCTTCAACGATAGTGATTTGATTGGTCCTACCAGGCTTCATCTCCGGGGTCTTATTTGCTGGACTCCAGTGAAATATTGATGTCCAAGATTATCTTCAAGTGGCAAAGTCGGAAGGATGGTACAAAGAACAAATCGAAGGGAAAACTTCACTTGGTTCGTGTGCCAAAGGATTATCAGGCCTTGAGTGTCCAGATTCGACAGCCAAAACTGGGTAAATAAAACTTTATCCTCTCCTCGTTTTATCGTTTAACCACGCCGCAGTTGCTTTGGGAAAGCGCTCTTCTGTTTTGGTCGTCATCAAGACGGGAAGGAACGATGTGGATACCATGTCTCTGAACATAACATCTCCCTCCATCACTTTTCATTTGGAAGAAACAGAATTAGACGGCGTTTCTGGTTGGTCCTTCAAGCATCCTCATGCGCATTGAGCTCAAGTAGGTGTCTAGAAGTCGAGCTAACGAAGACAGACACAGAAGTTACGCTGAAATCTGTGCCTAACAATAGTGAGGTTACGCTTCGCGTCACCCATACGGATGTAGTTGGGCCTACGATGGTGCGTCAACTGCATGTAGAAGCTGAATGTGACCTCGACCATTTACCCAGAAAATCACTGTTCACGTCCAATACCTAACCAAAGCAGAATCTACTGTCACTCGAGACATATCCGTGACACAAACCGTGTTGGTAACCCTGCCAATCTCTGTCAATGTGGAAGATTTCTTTCGTGGAACACGGTGAGCACTTGTATCGATGTTCAGACGGTACCAACTGACTGACCTGACGCGGGAAGGCTTTTCTCACGATTTACCGTGTCCACTACAACTCATCAACATGTGCGCGTTGCCTCGACAAGTCTGCAGTGCGAAGAAGGAGACAGCTTGAAGATTGTGTCTTGTAACGCTAAAGGGCGCGGAATCATGGTAGATTTTGTTTTTGCTTTTCGCGCCCGTGATTTACACTGATTACAACCAGTCAGTCACACCTGCTCAACCCGCACATTTTCTATTCTACATCGACTCTACTGGACCAGGTACGTTCATCAAGAACGCTTGACATCCTTACACTGAACTTTACGTGTCGGATACATAGTCCGGCAACCTCTCACACTGCGCGTACGGTATCGAATGCTTCGGGAAGGTATGTCAGGATAGCTAGCCTCGTGGACACCCGTCTAATTACATATTTGCAGAGGTACACTCTCTCATCGAAGAAGCGGTTGATAGCCTCGATAGCTCTTACCAACGTGACGTCCTTGTGGAACTGGTCGTACAGGCGTTAGAAAGTGATGCGACGTGGATCGATCAGTACGGTCTAACGGGCGAAGTCATCCTCCCGGAGCGCTCGTTGGATGGACTCGAGAACAAGGAATCTTTAGAGCGGTTAAAGCAGGTACCCACCCTTACGAACTGACATGTATACAAGTTCTGATATTTCTGACTTCTGTAGATGCTTGCCTCTACAGACAAAGATATATCGGCGTGTGGAATCTGGCGAGAGATGCTCATCCCGGTGGATGTTCCTTCAATGAACGTAAGTGGGATTCACTCTACACAAGAGGAAGTGTTTCATCCAATATCTCCATAGATTGTGGCATCAGTGCATATGAACGTCCCCACGAAGACTCCAGTCTACAAATTCTACGCGGGCCAGCCCATCTCCGCCACGCTGTCTATACACACCTCGTTTCGATGGGATGCGTCTGACAATAAGGACCGCGTTTATCAGATGGAATACGACGTGGAGGAGATTGTACGAGATTGGCTTGTCAGTGGACGGAAGCGCGGTGATTTTATCGCTGTAGTGAGTCAAACACTCCAATGTTTCCTTCTTCGTCCTTTTCCATTCTTACTGACGGTTCCGCAGGACGACGGTACCTTCACTGTACCTCTCACACTGATTGCGCTGCATCACGGTGAACTGGCGATGCCGAAGGTGTTGGTATCAGCGTTGCCTTCTGGTGGACCAATGACGATGGGTTCACTAAGTATCCCGTCAACGGAGACTTACCAGAATCATGGCGCAGAGAAAATTCTGGTACTACCTAGAGGTGGAAGGACGACTTTTGTCACTGAAATGGGATAAACCTGGAATGGTTTTGCTTGCTACAGTTGGGGGTTTTGTACATTTATTGAGGCTACTAGTTAAGCCTCCGTTAGGAACTCGTGTATATAGGCCACCATACGATCAGTTTGTTCCTCAGTAATTGCGTTGTATAGGGAAACACGAACACCGCCAACAGAGCTGCAAAGCCCGTTAACTCGAGTTCCCTGATCTAAGAAGAGACGTACCGATGCCCTTTTATACTCTTGAGACCTTTCGCATCTGCACCCGCAATGAACTTTGCTTCCTGGCCTTCACCCAAGACGTCGAAAACGACGTTCATCCAGCTCCTAGAGCCCGCCTTGACCTTTGCTTGCAGACGTCCTTTGGTCTCTCCCTCTGCGATCGCTGCGTACAGCTTGTCTGCCTTGTTCCTGTTCAAGGACTCGTAGTACTGTACACCACCTAGCTTGCTCGACCTCTCCAGGACAAGCCCCGCCATGTATACGGGGAGGACGGCCGGAGTGTTGTACAGACTGCCGGAGTCCGCAAGAGTCTTGAAGGACATGGAGATCGGGACGGGGACAGCACCGAGCTTGGCGGCTGCGTCGACGTCGACAAGGCAGTCCTGACGGACGATGAGGATGGTCAGGCCAGCTGGTCCGATATTCTTCTGTGCGCCGGCGAAGATGACGGCGTGGTCCGCGAGGTGCGGGATGGGGCGGGACATAAACGAGGACGAGTGGTCCGCTACGAGCGGGAGGAGCGTGTCCTGCGGGAGAAGCTTCCACGGGAACGACGCGGGCGACGATTCGTCGTTGGCGAACTGCACACCATCCACGGTCTCGTTCTCGCAGTAATAGATCAGAGCCGGATTGGGCGAGAATGCGTACGCGTTGTGTGGCGGGATGTTGTCGAAGGACCTGCTGTCCTTGGAGTATGGTCGTGCATCGGCAGCGACGTTCACTATCGCTGAGCCGCTGAGGCGACGGGCCTCCTCTGCAGCTTTTTTGCTCCAGGAGCCGGTAATGACATAGTCCAGGACGCGCTCTTCGTCGGGAACGTCGGGATGGAGCAGGCGGTGGCGCGCAAGGAGGTTAAGGACGATAGCAGAGAACTGGCCAGTTCCGCCGCCTTGCGTAAAGAGAATCGAGTGCGTCGGGGGGACATCAAGTTGATTACGGATGAGCGTCTCAAGATTTTTGATGAAGGCAGTAAACTCCTTCGAACGGTGCGATATTTCAGCGATACCTATGCCAGTTCCACTGAAATCCAAGAGGGCTTTCGCTGCCTCTTGCAGCACAGATTCCGGCAGCGCAGACGGGCCAGCGCCAAAGTTGACAGGACGTTCAGACATGGAGGTTATGAGCAGCTCCGTGACTCGGATCGCAGAGATAATAAGGTCGGAAAAAGCTAATTTGACTCGATTACATGATTCTAGATCGACGATACATATCGTTGTGGTTATATGAAGCTAAGGAAGTACGTGAAGCAGTATATATTAAGTAGCTATTGTCCGCGAAATACGATAAATTATCGTAATAAACGAGAAAGGAGGCAGCAGCAGCGGAAGGTACGTATACGAAAGATCAACTGGGAGATTTGGTGAGAAAGCAGCTGGAAAGCAGGCAGATAACTAATAAATCATGAAGATGGGATGCGTAAGATGTGGTCGTTGTTGGTTGCAGCAGGTAATACAATGACGCGCAGATGGTGGTAGTGTTACAGGATGGGCTGGGGCCGTATGCCCAGCGCGATGCACTCGATGCTGGAAATATTAAGAGTCGTTATATGGTGTCGATGGAGATGGTTCAGATTTGAGGCATGAGGTTGTGAAAGCGAATTTCCGAATAATCATTGCGTGGAAGGCGAGGGGGAGGAGTGGTGCAGCGCTCGAGGAAGTGTGGGGGGAGTGTAATTGGTGGCGCATCGTCGTCGGATAACGAAGAAGCTGAGGAGGACGACGGGCGTCGAAGGGGGCTGGAACGCAGCGACGTCTTGCGTCGCCGCACAGGGCCAATGCTCTCGCCGCCGTCTGGCAGCTGTGAGAGATCCGCGATATCAAAGATGGATGGATCCGACGCGTTGTTCATCTGTGATATCCACGGCAGACTATCAAATGGATGGCCGGCGTCACTGATCGGGGCAATAGCCCGCGTCCGCGGTGTACGACGGTTACGAGGAGGCGAGCGAGCAGGATGTCGCCTGTGAATGAAGTTGGCGGCTGAGTTCTAGTAAAAACGCGCTGTCAGATGTGCGATCCATGCGACGCGTCAAAACGAGGCGTACCGAGTGAGATGCCCGGGATCGCGAGTCGACGATTGTAACGGGTGCCATTAAAAGAGGAGCAGATGACTGTTTTTCGTCAGTATCACTGGGAAAACGCGTACAAGAGAGGATCGACTCACTGTATAGACGTCTTGGTCGTTGTTGAACCAATAAATAGATTCGATGGTAGACATTGCAGCAGAGATTGGCTTGTAGATGATATAGCAGGAGCAGCGATGGATACGATTACGTTGGGGGTACGCAAGGAATAGATATGAATAGACAGCAGTTTATAAGGCGGCAGCGAGAGATTTAAAATGGAATATCGTGGGGAACGGTCATGAAGGACAATGGCAAGAGAACAATGGTCGACGTGCCCTTCGCACGCAGCTCGCCTGAATTGGGCACTTCTCCTTTTGGACGTGACTCATCTTATTACCCACGCACTGACTCGCCACCAACGCACCAGGTACACGCGCGCACAGCACAGATGAAGCAAGTTCTTTCGATTGCAGAAGTTATGAATATGCGTGCGTATACAGATACAGAAAAGATGCGGGAAAACAATGCAAAGACTAGAACCCATCGTACACTTTTTCTCATTTTACTACTCTAATCGATCTCCTCCATCGCGGACGTTGACGCACTTTCAGCAGCAGGTGCCTCCTCGACGGCAGAAGCAGAAGTCTCCTCTTCATCATCAACATCAAGTCCAAGGCTAACACACGCCAAACGTAAGCTTCTACTCGCGAACAATGAGGCAAAAAAACACGTACGAGATCATCCTGTGGATCCGCTTTGCGAACGACGACGGGTCGTCAAGGGTGAAACCAGAGGTCAACAGAGCAGTCTCGAACAGGAGGAACGTCAAGTCCCGTACAGACTTGTCAGCTTTGTCTTCCGCCACTTTGCGCTTCAGCTCCTTGACGATAGGGTTCGTGGGGTTGAGCTCAAGAGTCTTTTTCGACGCCATGTATGATGACATGGAAGAGTCACGGAGTGCTTGCGCCTTCATGATACGCTCCTACAATAAGATATCGAATTAGTACTACTTCCGCTGAACAATGAGAAAAGCCACGTACCATGTTCGACGACCAACCGAATTGTCCGGTAACGAGCACACATGGTGAGTCGGTGATTCGGTTAGAGACGATAACCTTCTCAACCTTGTCACCGAGAGCATCCTTGACGACAGAGCACAGTTCAGTGAACTCGGTGGCAGTAGCTTCACGTGCTGCCTTCTCCTCATCAGTCTCCTCGAGCTCGAGGCCCTCCTTCGAGACACAGACCAACTTCTTGCCGTCGAACTCCTTGAGTTGAGTGATGGCGTACTCGTCAATGGGGTCGACGAGGAGGAGGACTTCGAAGCCCTTCTTCTTGAGAACCTCAAGGAAGGGAGATTCTTTGACGGCAGCAAGGGACTCGCCAGTAAGGTAGTAGATCGACTTCTGAACCTCAGGCATGCGGGTGATGTAGTCTGTAGCGAAGTTGTTAGTTGACATGCGCGAGAATATATAAAGAATGAGAACGTACCCTTGAGGGAGACCATCTCCTCAGACGACTTGGTAGAGTAGAAACGCAAGAACTCAGCGAGCTTGCTGCGGTTTTGGGCGTCTTCGTGGATACCGAGCTTCAAGTTCTTGCCAAAGGCCTCGTAGAACTTGTTGAAGCTCTCCTTGTCCTCAGCGATCTCGGTGAAGAGGTCCATGCACTTCTTGACGATGTTCTTGCGGATGACCTTGAGAATCTTGTTCTGTTGGAGAGTCTCACGAGAGATGTTAAGGGGGAGATCCTCAGAGTCGACGATACCCTTGACGAAGTTGAGGTACTCGGGGATGAGATCCTCGCAATCGTCCATGATGAAGACACGGCGGACGTAGAGCTTGATGTTGTTACGCTTCTTCTTGGACTCGAAGAGATCGAATGGTGCGCTACCGATAAATTAGACATGTTAGTCAAGAAAGAAAATTTACAAGACATACCGCTTGGGCATGAAGAGGATGGCCTTGAACTCGAGCTGACCCTCGACGGAGAAGTGCTTGACAGCGAGATGGTCCTCCCAGTCATTGGTGAGCGACTTGTAGAAGGCAGAGTACTCTTCGGGGGTGATGTCGTTGGGGTTGCGAGTCCAGATGGGCTTGGTCTTGTTGAGCTCCTCGTTGGTGGTCTCAACCTCCTTGATCTTCTTGGTCTTCTTCTCTTTAGGCTTGTCATCCTCATCATCGACCTCTTCAATCTTGGGCTTCTCAGCATCATCATCGGCAACTTCCTCCTCATCTTCGACTTCCTGTAGACATTCTCAGCGATGATTGAAAAAAGATAACGACAAAACACACCTTCTCGACCTCCTTGGTCACAGCGAGCTGGATAGGGTAAGAGATGAACTCGGAGTGCTTCTTGACAATCTCCTTGATCTTCTTCTCCTCAATGTACTCGAGCTGGTCCTCTTTGAGGTAGAGGCGGATCTCAGTACCACGGCCGATGGGAGGGTTGATGGTATCGGGGGTGATGGTGAAGGTGCCACCCGCAGCAGACTCCCAGATATACTGCTCGTCGTCGTTGTGCTTGGAGATGACCTGGACGCGCTCGGCGACGAGGTATGCGGAGTAGAAACCGACACCGAATTGTCCAATCATAGAGATATCGGCGCCGGATGTGAGAGCCTCCATGAAACCCTGAAAGAAAACAGTTAGAATAATTTTTGTGGCGACTATGAAAGAGACATACCTTGGTACCAGACTTGGCGATTGTGCCCAAGTTGTTGACCATGTCGGCTTTGGTGAGGCCAATACCAGTATCACGGATGGAGAGGATCTTGTTCTCCTTGTCGGGGATGATGCGGATAACGAGTTCCTTTTCTGTGTCGAGAACAGAAGGATCGGTGAGGGATGCATATCGGATTTTGTCGAGCGCATCGGAGGCGTTGGAGATCAACTCGCGAAGGAAAATCTCCTTGTTGGAGTAGAAGGTGTCTATCGCAGGCGATAAGCCAATAGGACAACATCTGAACGTGAAAGGACGACGCACTAATAATCAAGTCCAGGAGCTGACTGATCTCAGCCTGGAATCCGAAGCTTTCAGTAGCCATTTCTACTGGACGGTCGTTAGTACGAGGTCGCCGTCGATCGCGATGTGTAGGACATACGTTAGAAGAGTGGTTAGAGATGAAAGAACGCCACAAAGAATGGGAAACAGGTCAAGCGAAGATTTAGACGCGTGCAGTGTTTATGTAGGGCAAAATTTTGATTCTCGAAGAATCCGACTCCTTCCTTTTTCGGCCCCATGGTCGATCGTAGAATCCCATCGAATGTTGTAGAATAAACGGCAAAGGACAGCAATCTGGACAGCAATGTCCATACATAATTTAATAACAACGCTCTGTCAATCAACATCCTCCCGTCGCACCGAGCTCTTCAACGTTTCTACCATCATCGTCAATTCCTCAACGATCTCTGTCTGTTCCTCATTCTTTTGCCGTAGTTCAGTGTTGCTCTTCAGCAATGCAGCTTTATCGGCCAATACGGTGTCGAGCATCACCGACTCGTCACTACTCGCTGGCCTGCGTTGCAGATGCTCCAACTGTGCTTCCAAGGATTTGATTTTCCGACGATGTGCCCTGTAAAATATCAGTCTGTGAAGCGACTTCCAACTAATAAATGATGCTTGCCTATTTTCCTCTTCCATATCACTTTGACACAGACCGTAGCTCTCCAGTCGTATCTCTAACTGCTTCATATAAGCAACCATGTCAGCCATTTCAGCCTTTTGCTGTTCGAATTGTTTCCAATCCGTTTCCCTACGATGAATTCGGCCTTCACGTCTCTGAATCAGCTGCTGAACGCACCATAGTTGCTGAATCTTGAGATGTTGCTGTATCTGGTGCTCGTAATCCCCCAGACGGTCAAGTTTCGGCTGAGTTTCCTTCATCGCGGTCTCCAAGTTGAATACTTTCGCGTTTGCCTCAGACAATAATATCCCTTGACTTTCGAACAAGGCCTGCAGGTGGTTATTAGTATTGATCCAGACCTTTCACACGGATACCGCTTACCTTGGCTTCCTTCGATTCCGACCTTAGGAATGCTGTATCTTTCGTCCACTGCTCCTTGTCCTTCCTCAACTTCGTCAACTTGCTCTGAAGCTCAGTGTTCCATTCCGCGTATTTGTTCTTTGCAGAGGACGCTTGTTCCTTGTGTTCTCGCAGTTCCTTTTCAAGACTTTGCACTTGTGCGCGGTAATTTCGTAGTTTATTGTACTAGAAACAGTGTTAGTAAAGGCGTGAATGGACATAAGAATACGGACTAAGCCTTGACGCTCGACCTCCGCATTATTGGAAAGGCTACGTTCCTGATACAACCGGCCGACATGCTGAACATTCTCTCTCGACAGCCACAGTTCGAAGTTCAATTCGTTACGAAGCAACACCACTTCACGCTGTAGTGATGCAATAGCCCGAGTAACATGGGAGGGTAGCTCATCGTTTGAACTATGACGTGAAGACGACGCAGAGCTCGACGCAATGCTGGCCGCACCCAGAGCACTAGCCGGGCGAGACATCGATGGGTTGTCCTTCAATGAATACCCGAACAACGTTGATGGCCATTGCGACGTTGTGTTTTCGATTTCCACATTGAGGTTGGACTTCAGCGCGACCGAAGTGGCAACCATATCTTGCAATGAGATCTTTGGGACGGAAGGTGGAATAAATATGGAACCCGTTGTTGATGAGCCTTCGTCATCTGGATTAGACGCGATGTCTTGGTCTGGTTTAGATTGTGTATCGGCATGCCTAGCACGGATTGCGAGAGCCATATTTACGCTGTCAAGGAGGGTGGCCTCGCTGGAGATGCGCGCGACGTCGTACTTGGCCCAAAAGTTGCTATGCGATAGTTCCTCTTCTGCGTCTCTCCAAATGATGAGTGGATGGCACTGATGGGCGCGAATGAGATTCTAGAGGGAACTTTCATTGTCAAGCATATCAACGACACAGAAAACTTCTACCTCGGCTTTACTCTTTAGTTCCTTTGGGTTTATGACGTTGTTCCACTCTTGAGTGAACGGGGAGGGATATTCGTATTCAGTGAGATACAAATGCGGAGTACGCAGAAATCTAAGGACATTGCAAGGGAAAAGATAATAAAGGAACGTGAAGAACCGATGAGGGTCGGGCGGGGTGGCGGCCGTGGCATAGAATGTTGCTTCGAGTCTTTCCCACTCGACATCGGTGTTGAGCTCTAGAGGAGGTATTGTCGATAGAGGGTCAAGAAGATCTCGCTCGGTCTCCGCCGTTGGTCGTTCCTTCCAGCAAAGAACGCGCGCGAGAATAAGTAGGAGTTGTGGAAGTATCTCCTTGAGATTCGCGCTTGCATGCACAGCAAAGAGGGGCAACAGTTTGACGAGTAGAGTCATTCCGATGCTACACATTGTGGAAGAGTTGTCGACCAGGAGGGAGAATAAGAGTTGGGACATTAATGAATGTGTGGCAAGAGTCAACGCGGATGGCCGGAAGTCTGATAAGGATGTGAAGCTGTTGAGTAGGCTGAATATCTGGAGACGTGAGGAGGGGATCTTGAAGTGGGAATGGAGTTCTGCCATCAATACCTGTCGGTTGGTTAGACGAGACTGGTGGACAACAGCGCACTCACTCCAGGTTGATGTATACCATGTTTGAGTAAAATTCCTTCCAAATTAAGTTTCCAACGCTCCTTCTTCTCCCTCGATAGCTCATCCAGTTCGGCACGAGTTATCACGTCATCCCCAGAACCCTCGTTGAAGGCATCTAAGAGGTATAGATGGACGAGTTGACGTCTGAATGCTGATACCTTGGCATGAACCTCTTCGTCATCCGTGTCAATTTCCAGAGCAAGCACAACGAGATCCGAGGCTTCATGGAGCGCGACAAGAGGCAATCTTGGTTCTCGCAGCGCGGGGCGAAGAACAAGGTCAAACCAAGAAATGATGATAGAGATGGGTGATAGGATGGTCCTTAGGTGATATAAAACAGCAAGGAATATTTCTGTCTGGCGAGGTGTCAATTCGTGTCCAACCTCCCGATGTATCGTGATTAACTCGTCTTCGAGCTCGACTGGCAGACCATCGTAATTTGCTTGGACAAATTCGTCTACCGCGGAGGTGACAACGGACAGAGACGCCTTGTCGTCAAGCGCAGCGCGTAATTGTCGTAAGAAGGACATGAGTGCAAGAGCCACGTCCCGGCCACTCGGACCGGAGCTACTTAATTTTTTCTCTGCCTCTTACACTCATCATGCCGTCTCCAGATGAAGCTGGACCCTCCTCACCCTCGCCAGGATTCAAAGAGCTGGGATTAATAGAACCTTTACTAAAGGCTTTAGATCAAATGAAATTCACCACTCCAACCGAAATCCAAGTGCAGGCTTTGCCTCCTGCTTTCGCAGGGAAGGATATCATCGGTGTTGCTGAGACTGGCTCTGGGAAAACAGCTGCCTTTGCTTTGCCTATACTCCAAAAACTCTGGGAAGAACCAAAAGGCCTATTCGCTTGCATAATGGCGCCGACTCGAGAACTTGCTTTCCAAATATCTGAACAATTCGAAGCGCTGGGATCAGATATGGGAGCGCGCTGCGTTGTCTTGATAGGCGGCGTCGATCCTATCGCGCAAGCTGTTGCTCTTGCAAAGAAGCCTCATATCATCGTCGCCACTCCTGGTCGTCTTCAGTACCATTTAGAAAGTACGAAAGGCTTTAGCTTGAAAACTCTCAAGTTTCTGGTAAGTCACACAGTTTCGTTGCTACCAGTTCGCTAAACAATGTTAGGTGCTCGATGAAGCAGATAGGCTGCTAGATATGGATTTCGGACCAGTTATCGACAAAATCTTGCGCCTCATACCGAAAGAGCGTACAACATACCTATACTCCGCGACGATGACTACAAAAGTTGAAAAACTACAAAGGGCGAGCTTACAGGAACCTGTAAGAGTACAAGCATCTTCGAAGTCAGTCCCGATCTTTTCGTCATGTTTCGGTCTGTAATATCTGTGTAGGTACCAAACAGCAGCCAATCTTCTCCAATACTACCTTTTAATGCCTCTCAAGGACAAAGACGCGTACCTTGTCTATCTTGCAAACACACTTGCACAAAACTCGATGATAATATTCACAAGAACTGTCCACGACGCTGCACGGTATGTGTATCCTTTGGTCGTTTATGTTTGAAGTTTAAACAGACTCCCACAGGATGTCAATAATACTACGCGTTCTCGGCTTCCCCGCGGTCCCTTTGCACGGGAAGCTCACTCAAAGTCAACGTCTAGGAGCCCTCGGGAAGTTCAAAAGTGGTGGCAGGAGTATTCTCGTAGCAACAGATGTTGCTAGTCGGTAAGCCACATAATCCATTGTCTTCAAACTAGGTTCTCATGCAGCTACAGAGGTCTTGACATTCCATCTGTCGATATTGTGGTGAACTTCGACGTTCCTACTCACTCCAAGGACTACATCCATCGTGTTGGTCGCACAGCTCGAGCAGGCCGCGCGGGAAAAGCAGTAACACTGGTCACTCAATACGACGTCGAGATCTTACAGCGTATCGAGCAAGTCATAGACAAGAAACTGGAGCTTTGGCCAACAGATACGGAGGAGATTGCACTTCTCAAGGAACGAGTTAGTGAGGCGAGCCGATTAGCTGTCACTGAATTGAGGGAAATGGACTCGAAAGGTCGAGATGGCGGTGGTCGCAAACGGAAACATAATAATGACCGTAGAGGCGACGATAAAGACAGGGATGATGATGAGGTGGAAGCTGGTGTACCTCGCCGGCGTCCTAGACACAAGTAAAACGTTGAATGTAGCCTCGACAGTGCTTCTACATTGTGTTACATGTGAAGGACGACGATCTGACATAAAATGTATAGAAGACCTATGTATGTGTTCTTTAAGATACAAGACATATGTATACCTCTATCTACTTTTTTGCAGGCTGGCCCAACTCACTCGCTCTTTCCGTCGCAATTTGAATGCATCTTGCAATGGTAGACCGAACCCTGCCGTCCTCCAAAGCCAACAACCCAGCGATGGTACACCCTCCAGGGGCTAGACAGAGGTGAGTTCGCTTGCAATAATGGCTCTAGAACGACGAACTGGTCACAGAATCCTTGATTTGGGCTGGATGGGCACCACTCTGTAGTACCATTCTGGCAGCGCCTTGTAAGGCTAGAATGAGAGAATGTCAATATGTATGTCCTCTCAAAAGCGGATAGAATGACTTTGAGCCGCCAACTCCAGAGCTTCCGCGCGCGGCAATCCCATCATGACACCACCATCTGCCATAGCTTCAAGGAATATACAAGCGAAGGCAGGTCCAGAGCCCGAGAGTGCAGTGCAGGCGTCAAAATGTTTCTCTTCCAAGAATCGACAGCGGCCGATGGATGAGAAGATCTTGAGGATAATAGCACGTTCGTTTTCACTGCTTTCAGAGATGGGGATCGTAGAGACAACAGTCATCCCTTCACGGATCTGTCGGGATATCAGATGTATTTCTCGTAGAAGGTGGAAATAAGACTTTGCAAGGAGTATTGGGCATGGCACGAATAACTTTCGTGTCTTCGGAGACCCAGCTACTGAGTTGAGAGATTGTGACACCAGCAAGAATACTGATAAGCAGTTTGCCGCGCAAAGCATCCTTCATTCCCTCTTCAGATAAAATGGAGTGCGCGAGCTGGGGTTTACAACTGATTTTGGTGTATCAGTAAAGAAGGATGTTTTGATAGAGCAACTTTACCATAGGAGAACAACATCCGATTGCTGTACAGATACAAGATTTTGTGATGCAACGACATGAATAGTTTGAGCAAGAGAACCCAGAGAGTTGAATGTAGATCGCAGCTTGATGGCGGTCGTCTCGCGGCTCACGCAAGCAATAAATTTCGTAGGAGTAGACGAGTCTGGAGCCTCAGTAGGCGTTAATGTCCCAGGCGTATGAGATTCCCATTTATTGTTGGCCAAAGTATGCGCCATGCGAGAGGGAACGTCGAGGCTGTCTACGACGCCTGCAAGTACGGCGACCCCCATCGTTCCACATCCTATTCAGACATGAGATTATCCAGAAGATTTGGAACAGGGAGTGCCCTCACCTAGTACACAGAGAGTATAGCCCATCGAGACGGTTGATCGAGTCAGAGATTTAGAAATTTAGCCGGCGGCATTTCTCCTTCATGCTTGCCTTCGTCACCGTGGGATCGACGCGGTTCGACGCGCTTGTTCAAGCTGCTTTATCCGAACAGGTTCTTTCAGCACTAAAACAGAAGGGGTACACAGACCTAGTCCTTCAATGCGGAGACTCAGATTTTGATATCGGTCAAGCCCTCTCGAGGGAACAAACACGGCGTATTGCAGTGCATGGTCTTGAAGTCGAAATCTGGCGATTCCAACCATCTCTGCAAGAGACATTCGAACGTTCTGACTTGGTTATAAGCCACGCAGGTAAAAATCATCTGGCTTAAAGGAATGATGCTGGACTTTGCTGCGCCTAGGATCGGGAACAATTCTCGACGTACTTCGATTGGGAAAGGCTCTCATAGTCGTACCAAATCCCACTTTGCTGGACAATCACCAGGAGGAACTGGCACTTGCTTTGTCCGACCTGGGCCATCTTCAGTCCTCATCTGCTGGGTGAGCCTTTAGGTCTTAGTCGCTACAACAGTCAAATGCTGACCTCTTTTCTCTAGAGGACTTGCTCAGGCAATCGTAGATTTTGATCCAAATAACGTCGTGCCATTTCCGTCATTCGATGGTGCAAGATTCAGGAATATTATTGATGAAGAGATGGGATTCGAAGACTAGTGCTGTGGCGTGGGCGCTAGTAAACGCGAAAACAGGACTGCAGATTTGGTGTGGGTCATAGTTCAATAATGGTCTGTTGTGTTACAATATAAGTATGACATACGTGGAGATCTGTGGCGCAAAAAATAACGTTATTCCGTGTCTTTCAACTACAGGAAACTACAAAATTTCTACCTAAGCATAGCCTGCTCGAGTTTGAAGCATGTACCGTCAAATGTCATTCTTAAGTCATAACTAACTAAGACTACTAGAACGCTCAACGTCCAAATTGTAGCCACAAATTAAACAAACAAGATATATCATAAGATATGTACAGATGCATAACAGAAAACATGAAAAGCTACGTCGATGGTTCAATTCGAATCGTTCGGGAAGAACGTCTTTGGACTGTCATCAGTCTCGTATGCACTAAGGAGATCGTCGTATCCTTCATCGTCGCCCTCTTCAGCCGCACTGTCCCGGACCTTCCTTGACGGACGATAGGTTTCAGTAGAGACTTTGCGAGTGCGTGCTTCGCCGGATACCTTTCTGGTGCGAGATTCGCCCGATATCTTTCTGGTGCGAGATTCACCCGATATCTTTCTGGTGCGAGATTCACCAGACACCTTTCGTGTCCTGCCTTCAACAGCGCCCTCGTACGGGCTCTCGGCAGAAACCTTCCGTGTCCGTCGTTGAAGACGCGCTGGTGCAGCATCGGCTCCGTCAAAGCTGGCTGCCTTGGGTGTGTGACCCTCATCGTCAGGCCAAGGAACGCCCAGTGACATCGGTCTCGCCACCTCCTGCAGCTGCAAAGCGGAAGGACGATTCATCTGTCTTCGAGGGCGCACTCTGGGGCTTTTTGAGGGTGTCTCGATCGCCGATGAATCCGATGTATCCTCGTAAGCCCTAGATGGAGGTGTCTTTTTTCTCGACAGTTTGCGCGGTATGGAAGGAGTATCCAATGGCTCGATGATGTCAGATGGACGGTCACCGTAACCCTCAGGATCGGAGATACCAACCAAGGCAGGGGATACTGGGAGTGGGGGAGGGTAATAAAGGGAGGGAGATACAACAGGGCTCCGACCAGGCGTGTTACCGCCGTTGATTACAATGTCACCACGGTTGAAGGCAAGGTGGCTGATTCCATGATCAGGTGAAGTACCCGATGAAGACCACGACTGATGATGTCCTCGAAAGTGTGGCGCCATCGGAGAGACAGATTTACGATTTAGCATGACTCGTCGACTGCGATCAGAATCGTATTCCAGGTTTGTAGAACGAAGAGCATCAGCAGGCGCCAACGAAGACATGGATGATTGCGAGTCTTTTCGTCCTCCGTGACCTTTCTTCATTTTGGTGACTTCGCTCCATTGATCGGCCACAGGTGGTTTCGCCTCAACGACTGAAGTTCGGTGGTCTGTTATAAGAGAGCTAGGGTTCAATAAGAGTGGGCGGGGACCACCACTTTTCTTCGTAGATGTCTTGGTGAGTGAGGCAATGGATTCTTGGATATGATGCGTGCGACTAGTCAAATCGTTGATCACCGCATCAGGACTTGCCGGTACAGATAGCGCTCCTCCACTGGGAAAGATAATGCTATCTCGCGGGGGTCTGAAGTATGCGGGGCGGGTGGGAGGCGAGTAGACACCAGTTCGATCTGGTCCAGGAAGTGAGCCCCGACGATTGTCAGAAGGAGCCGGAGAATGACGATGATGACTGGGAGGAGAAAGGAATTGCTCTGGTAGTGGTGGGGGCGCTTCTTTTGCACTAGTCCGCAGACTCCACGAACCGGACAACGCCTTGGCGCGCCAGTTACTGCTGACCTTCGCTAAATTAGCCGCCGTGTCAGAATCCTTCAATTTTCCTGCATAACCCCATAAACTGGTCGTCAAGGATGGGCCGCTGTCCTCCGTCTTATCGTTGGGTGGGGTTGCCGGTGAAGAATGTGAATCCGGAATGGCAGGAGACATGGGGGACATAGGAGACGGCGGCGGCTCCATCGAGCTTTGATTTGTGATACCCTTCCATAGAGTGTTTGCCAAACGAGAAGTCAAGCCTGGGGTAGGATCAATAGTCACAGAGAGGGCCTCTTCCTTGTTTTCTGGAGGAGCTGCTGTATCTGGCTCGTGGTCGCTTTCTTCCCCATCGGAAACACCTGGCGACCGATCAGGTGAAGAGGCAACCTGATTCGTAAAGCCTTTCCACATCGTTACTTTCAGACGCTCCCCCAAGCTCAGCGTCGCGGTTTTGGCCGCCTTAGCTTCATCCTGGCGTCGATTCCAAAGATCCGAAGCCGATTGAAGGACTGAATCGATGCCGCCAGCCCCGGAAAGTGGATAGTTTTGAAGTAAGGTCATTCCTTCCAAAAACGCATCTCCAAGTTCCCAGGACCTTAGAGGGGAGGGAGGAGGAAGCCATTCTTCTTCGTGTCCCCAGAGACCCGGTGACTTGGGAACGTTCTTACCCAACCTAGCGAATGGTTTAGATATTATCTTTGTTTGCCAGAAAAGACCACTCTTACCGTAATAGGGCAACCCGAGCACGAATCAACATAGCCGCACATATATCGACCAAAAATTCAAGTCTGGGGCTACCATCCCTTTGGCGAGGTGCACGGGCGAATATCGCATCCCATGCCACCAAGGTATCCGACATCGAAAACGTATGCGCAAGAATTGGTGCCAACCAGCGGCTTGATGTATGATCAGTATTCGTTGATAAACATGGTGGGATGTACACTCACTATGAGTAATGAGGAAGCGCCGGATTGAGACCTTTGCGATCCTTGTATAGAATTAACTTCGGGAAGAAGCGATACGAATCGTTCTCACCAAACTTTCTTGTAAATCTGGGTCGGCCCACTCTAATCTCTCCGCTAGCCTCTTCATCCATACAGTGCCCCCTTGTTCATCCTCAAGCTCGGAAAACTCGCTAACAAGACTCTCGAAGATCCAAAACGTGTCGGCCTCGACATGTGCGGCGTCTTCGAGTTCAAATTCTTCCAACATCGCAGTATAGATTGGCAGTACCAGCGTTGGTATGTGAGGCGACGAATTTCCCGGGTTGATGACAGAGTGGATATATAGGATACGACCAAGAGCAGCCATATGCTTATCGTGAGCCTTTTCCGAGAGAGACTTTGAAGTGAGCAAGGGGGGTGGTTGCACTCTTCTCGATAGAGACGTGGTTCGGGATAATGAGGAACTTGGTTCCACGGACTCAAATTCCAGTCGAATTTCAGGAATGTCAGAAGCGCCTTCTCCAGTTGCGCCTTGAGTCTGCAGGGCGTGTAGACGAAGTTGCAAAGCATTGGCGCAAGTTATCTTGTTTTCCTGATTGCAAGAATCGTCCAGCGGGCATAACGGGCTCGGTTCTGGCTCTTCCGCAAGTGCGGAGAAAAGTGCGGGCGGTATACGAGAGAGTTGTCGAGATACTTCGAGTAACGCATTGTCAGAGGAAGAGGATGGAGTAGTTGGTGGCGGGGCAGTTTCGAAGGGACCTAAGAGACGACGGACGAGATCCTAGGAGCTGATTTTAGACATAACTTTCTTGTTCAATATCTGAGACCTCACGTAATAACTGTTGCGCTGAATATTCATCTCCTTGGACCATGATGCTTTAAGGACAGGCAGTATCCCGAAGAGGATTCTAGTGGTCGGTTAGCTTCGGGGTTACGGAGGTGAGGCGATGGTAACCTTACTTCCAGATACGGGGGCGAAGCCAAGATGGATGGTCAGGTATACCTGGGTCAATGTAAGCCGATAGGAGCCAGGTAGAAGTTGTAGACTAACCGCGGGAACAGAGTTGACGGAGACGTGGAACATCAACGAGTGGTGAGCTGCCTGAATCCAATAGTTCAGATAGTTCGTTGATTCTATAATTGGTTAGAGAAAGATAAAGTTAGCTATACAGGACTGATTACATGTCTTGTCTTCGCGGTTCAGGGAGCCAGGAAACGCCATATGCCTTGGCAATGTTAAGTAAGCAGATGTCCAGCGTTGTAGCAGACGGTGGCGGCAGCGAAAGGGATGCTACAGCCTAGACAGACATTGAGAATAGTTCAGATTGCGTATGGGAAGAGCTCACACGAGGAGAGACATATCTATCACGATTATTGAGGGCCGACGCAGCGAAAGCTTCACCAAGTCGTTGTACGAGTAGATCCCGAACCATGTGCAGGTCTGAACCTATTGTTAATTGGGGATTGGCGACCATGAAGGCACAGACGCACCCTTCAAATCGACATGCGATGCTGCGTATATCACGGTGGACGCTGCTTCTACTACGACGGGACTCGGCGAGGCGCTAAAAAGTAAGTGAGATCTTGTACCTTATGTGGAGGTAAAGCAATTACTGACGTTGGATCCAATTCATGAACATGCTCTGTCAGGATTCCAGTGTGCATGCCTAAAATCTCCAATACGTCCCCGAACGCATCATCCTGTAGTAGTTTTTGCGCTTTGGCTCGAGCAAGGCTGACGTTGTGCTGGTGTAAGAGTGTAGAAATATCTCCTCGTGTGATATTCGCCTGTGAGTCGTTTTTCTCCTGTAGTTGTCCGAGTCTTTGGCAGGTCAACCTGAATAAGTTCTGCGGAGACGTGTTCATGGTAAACAAATGATTTTCCTTTGCAAAAAGTCCCGACGCACCTTGGCTGCATTCCGATCCCAGCTCTGTTGTGCCATCTAGTTGTCCGTAATAGTCGTTGTGGTCGTGGTCATAGGAGGGTATCGTTCAAGGCAACGTATGCTAACCTCGCGGTTGCGCAGGAATATTCGTGAACCTCTGCGTCAGGGTACAGTTGCAAGTTGTGAATTGCTTCGATGGAGATGCACGTGGAAATTGCCTGATCGGCCTGATCCGTACGTCGAGTCGGTCTCCGCTGCCCGCAGCGGCGGACAGTAGCGCGCTCTGCCCATGGCACTTGTGTTGAGAAACGGGGCGGATATGACAGTTGAAGTACGAGACGATTCATATTGACACACAGAATGATCAGCTACTCGGACTACATAAACTAACTTAAACATTCCCAATTTCGCTTTGCCATGTGTGGGCCTTCTCGAACCCGTTCCTTCCTTGTTGGTCTATGGAGTCCTCTCAATACAAGCACGAGAACCAGGATGAAAATTCGGCTTACAGTCTAGCAGCGTTTTCTGTATCTCTTCGCGAGTGGTCATGACGAAGGGTCCATACTGAACCACAGTTTGGTCCTATAGAACACGACATATAATTAGTGCGGAAGTCCAGGGCATCTGTGAGTAGCATACCAATGGTTCCCCAGCCACTAAGATGAATTCAGTGTTATCTGACGCTGACTTGAGTGAAACGCCAGTAGACTCTTTTTCGCTAGTCAGCGTGACGGTATGGAAAGCTTCGGTGGCGACACTATCATCTCCCACTACCACAGATCCTTTCCAAACTACGACAAGTTGATCAGCAGTGTATTGCAAAATAGTTGTGAGGCTTACTGTAGATGAAAGCAGTCCAGTTTGATGCTAGCACATCAATTAGTAGGAGGAACAAGACATAGAGTTGTTTGAAACTCACGTATCTCCGGGAAGATTGTAGATCCTGCTTTGTCAAATATGACATGGAAAAACCAGCATCCTCCTAGGGGGCGAACAGGGGATTCGACCCCATATGTCTTGCCACTGATAACTTTGATTCTGACGGGGCCTTCAGGCCCTTCAGGATATGCGACAGGGATTCTGCAGGAATCATGAGACACCACACTGAGAGAATGAACCAGGCGCACCCACTCTTTAGGGTCCAGCTCCTGGTATGAAGGTTCCTGTCAAACTTTCAGAAATGGTCTTTAATAAAAGGCATTTTCATCCGTACCACCATCTTGTACTGGAAGTTTGAAGTGAGAATCTTGTTAATCATTCGAATGCCGTACATACCTGCTTCGGCAAATCTATCCACAGCTGCATGCCTCTAGGATCTGGTGCGCCATTTGCATGTACAGGCATTTCCGCATGAATGATTCCTCGACCAGCACACATCCATTGAACGCCACCGGTCTCTAACGATAACAGGCATTGTCAGCATTTATTCTACAAAATTTCAAAGAACTTACCTATGGTGCCTTTGTGCCCCGCTGAATCTTCGTGGTTGCTAGTCCTTTGTAACGCAATCGTAAGGCCTCGTAGCTTCGGAGCCTGAGAACGAACGGATACTTACCCCTCCAACATGTACGTGACAGTTGCCTGGCCTCGATGAGGGTGATCAGGGAATCCCTATTCACAACGAGTTTAGTGATACTATCTATACATGCAATTGTGTGAAGTTGCACGTACAGCGCCTTTGGAAACATGGAAATGATCGAGCATGAGAAATGGTGTCAAGTTTCGTAGAGCTGGAGATCCAATACTGCGGCGAACAAGAGCCCCAGCGCCCTGTGTCTTATCGTGAATAATGGCGTTGAAAACTCCTAATGGAAACGTACTTCAGCCGTTTCGACTGCTAGGACCTTCTTCGCAACATGTCGAGTGATAGATGATAAAGCCATGTCAGTAGGTTGTTCGATTAGTAGCTTTGGATAAAGAAAGAAAGTCAGGAATGTGACTCCAAGGAGGAATAGGAAGGAGGTTCTGAACATGGACTGGTCCCAACGCAAACTGCTTAAATAGATCCTGTGCGCGTAGTCATCGTGATGACGAAGCGATCGAACCCTGAGAAAATCCGACTTCAAAAGGCGCGTCGAGGGCGCATCTGTATTATACACTGCAGGTGGCTGAATAAACGATACACACGTCGATTGCTAATCATACAGCATATCCGTACCGCACACTCGAAGGAGTCAATCTCTTCTCACTGTAAATCGTTTCCCAGGACATGTGTGGCGAAGCACTGGGCAGCGCGGCAGGTGATGGTAATGGCACCGTCATTCTCTTCTCTTGAGTAGGCATTGCAGGAAAGTAAGACGTCCGTTGTGGCGGCCAGCTCTGATATGACCCATAGGTTTGGGTCGTGAATCTTCTGTCGCTGTAGACGGGTCGTAAAGGTGATTTGGGCGGGGGAGTCATTATTGGAAGGAACGACGAGTCGTCAACGACTGTGACCGATTCTTCGTCCGCCGCAGCTGTTTTGAGCAACCTAGAACGACGATAGAGCATGACAGCGAGTCCAACGCCATAAACAACCACTGCACAGATCATTTAGAATAGACAGAATAATACATATGTGGACTCGGACTCACGCAGGGTGGACACAACCCAGCTCATAACGAGGATGAAAATGTTGAAGAGTTCGCATCGTTTGCTGGGACATGTCGTTTGATAGCTGGCGAACCAAAAGGTGAACAACACGCCTGGACCTGTAATAACTCTCTTGAGCTATCCGGACATCGAAGCTGGGAGATAGGACGCACCAATGTGCATCATAAGCAGTAACAGAAGACGCGCGGCGTCAAGCCATGGTCGGAATGCCAGAATGATTCTGCGAAGATGAAGTCTTAGGGATGGAGGTTAGAAAGTAAGACGAAGCTCTTACAGAATAGGAAGGAGTATATCGGTCAACGCATAGATAACAAGCATTACAGACATCAAGGAGCCTATATAACGTTTAGATGTATAAAGAGATATCATCGACCCAAAAACAACCCACGTTCAGATGTAACAGAGATATCCCATTCCAGATACATTTTTATGCAGAGTATAACGATACATAGCAGACTTATGAAAGAAATGAGGCCTGGAGAACGCGTCTCTAGTGTGTTCAGGGTGGCAATTACAAGACTCACCAAAAGCGATGGACCGAATCTTTAGAAATACAGGAGAATATGGCATTACAGTCGTTACAGCAGCTTTAGAGGGCATAGATGAAGGTGGGCCAGCCATATCTTCGTGGAGGTCAAGAGCAAGGAGCAGTCGAAGCCAAAGTTCGCCGAGTGCATTGTCCTAAGAACAATAAGACTTCTGAATGATCATTGTTTGGTACATTGGTGTACATCGTTAACGCCACTCGTCCCTTCCTGATTATTTGTTCTGATTGTGCTGCATGTCGGATACCACAAATCAAGTCGAAAGAACGATCTGTGAACATGTTAAAACCAGGGGGCAGGCAGCGGCAAATTCCGTGAAATTGGGTGGTGCAGCTAGGTCGTGGGAATTTATCATCGGCAGGCCGGCAACAGCGAAGTAAGAGGCAAGCTTTTTCGTTACTTACGATGTACATGGGACAGAAGAGTCAATAATTCGCCGTCCGGGTAGCTCAATTCTGCTATGGCGCGTTTAAAAGAGGATAAAGCCTTCGAATTAAATGTGGGAGTGAACAAGAGATCAAGTGGATTGCTTATGTTGACTCAAGAATACAATTTCAATGCGTAATTGTATCAATTTTAGTCGAAATTTCTTTGCCATTGCGTTGAGGTACGAAGAGAGAGAATGTTCAGCTTAAGCGCCACGCTCAAATGCCGACCTGCCGATGATAAATTCCCACGACCTAGCTGCACCACCCAATTTCACGGCCTTCTCCGACGCCTGCCCCCTGGTTAAAACTGACGTTCAACGAACACAAGAAAGGATCGGCCGATCGGATTTGTCGGGCCGTTTCTCGCCCGAGTCATTTATCGATGATCATCAACGTTCTTCAACCATACCAACGTCCAACTACTACTCTTCCATCTACAATATTCATCTACCAAAATGACTGAACAACCAACCAAGCAAAAGCTATGGGGAGGACGCTTCACAGGTAAAACGGACCCTTTGTATGTTTACTTCTAAAACCTCGAAACTTTGCTTACGATGAAACTAGAATGCATGAATTCAATCAGTCGCTCAAGTATGATAAACGCATGCATCATGCCGACGTCACTGGGTCTATTGCATACGCTAAAGGCCTTCAACTCGTTGGTATCCTAACGAAGGAAGAGGAAGTCAAGATCATTGAAGGTTTGATCGCAGTTGAAAAGGAATGGGAAAACGGAACGGTTCGTCAAGTCCATAGATGTGGAAGCAGATAATACAACCCGCACTTAGTTCTCCATCCAAGCTGATGACGAGGATATTCACACCGCCAACGAACGCCGCCTTACCGAACTTATTGGACCGTTGGGCGGAAAACTACACACTGGTCGCTCTCGAAATGACCAGGTCGCGACGGACTTGCGCCTCTGGCTACTGGGAGAGGTAAAGACAATCGAAGAGGGCGTCAGAGGCCTAATTCGCGTGTTGGTAGAACGTGCGGACAATGAAAAGGACTACCTGATGCCTGGATACACTCATCTTCAGGTATAGAAGCTTTTCTACTTCATGGCATCTATTAATCATCAGTTCACAGCGTGGTCAACCTATTCGATGGTCCCACCTTCTTCTATCCCATGCGTTTTCTTTCCGTTCTGACCTGGATCGTCTGAAGGAGCTCATACCCCGCGTCGCAGTTCTTCCCCTAGGCAGTGGTGCTCTAGCTGGCAACCCGTTCAACGTCGACCGCGAATTCCTGGCAAAGGAGCTCGGCTTCCAATCTGTTTCAGAGAACAGTCTCTATGGTGTTGGTGACCGCGACTTCATTGTCGAGTTCTTGATGTGGTCCAGCCTGACCATGACCCATCTCAGTCGCATGTCTGAGGATTTCATCTTATACTCAACAGCCGAATTCGGCTTCATTACTTTGAGCGATGCGTACAGGTGAATGACATGTCATTCTCACAGTCCCAGACATTAATGATCCTATAGCACTGGCTCGAGCATGATGCCGCAAAAGAAAAACTCTGACTCCCTCGAGCTTTTACGAGGAAAGTCAGGACGTATCTTCGGCAACGTTTGTTCATTTACAGAATTGTACGTGCTGTATAACTAACGAAATCTCAGATGGCTGGTTTCGTGATGACATTGAAAGGACTGCCATCCACGTACAACAAGGATCTTCAAGAGGACAAGGAGCCGTTGTTCGATACCGTCGACAACGTCTCAGCATCTCTCAAGATCGCTGAAGGTGTGATTGCTACTCTCGAGGTCAGTAGCATACCTGCGGATGCCACACATTTTCACACCACGTTCATAGGTTCACCAAAATAAAATGCGGCAAGCACTCACCATGGACGTCTTGGCCACTGATCTTGCGGACTATCTTGTCCGCAAAGGGGTAAGCAATATATCTTTCAAAGATTATACGTTTCTCACACGAGTGATAGATACCTTTCCGTGAGACACATCATGTATCTGGCCGAGCGGTGGCGCTTGCAGAGGCGCGGCAGTGCCAGATAAATGAACTCTCCCTGGACGACTTCAAGTCATTACATGCAAGCTTTACCGAAGACGTGAAAGATGTCTTCGACTTTGAGGCCAGCGTGGAAAGGCGGCAGTCGATTGGTGGTCCCAGCCGAAAGATGGTCGATCGTCAAATCGCCGTCCTTCGTGCTGCGCTTTTGCAATAGTGATCTCGTAAAGCCTATAACAGTAGAGCACAACCATGTACCCGCTGTTTTGAACAGCAATGCGCAGACGTTGAACTTGTGAATGCAGTGCTGGCATTTGCCGGGAGGAGTTTGTGGTTGTTTAAGTTCCAGCCTGTAGACTGGATCACCATCACGCCGACGGTGTCACCAGCAGACGACTCTCTCTGTGCCATAAAACTATTGCCGCTGGCCTGGAACGCAAGCAAGTAGCTTCGCCTCCAACGACTTCCCTTTCCTCCTTCTCTAGGCTCCTACATCTCCCCTTTGAATTCTAAGACAACAATCTCGCTCGTACCATTCACTTCCAATAAACGACTACAATGGCTAGAGACCGTCTCGCAGCGATGAGGGTGCGTAAATACGAGTTTCCTTCAACAACGACGTATTAAAGCAGTTTTACGCAGGCCCAACAACAGGGGAACACTTACAACAAGTATGTCTCAGCAAAATTTTAACGTGTGTACTCGCTCACGACATTTCTAGTGACTCGTATCCCACCCAACCCTCATACGGAGGAGGAGGTGGTGGCGGGGGAGGCTACCAGCGTCAAAACAACCCTTATGCCCAACAAGACGACAAGGCCTACGAAATGTCCGACGTTAGCACCACACAGTTAACCGCGACTGGTGGCGACAGTATGTCAGCATTCTACACTGAGGTATGTCTCAATGTCCTCCTGCGCATTGTCTCCTCATGGCGAGATTTAGATATCGTCACTTCAAGAAAGTCTACGAACGTTCAATGACAACGTCGCGCGTATCGGAGACTTGCATCAACGATCACTGAACAACATGGATGATGCCGCTGCGCAGAGAAATGCCGCTCACCTAGACGAACTCGTTGAAGACACAAGCGCTCTAAGCGCTACGTTGAAAAGGCGCGTTAAAGCACTAGAAAGACAAGGCGGAGCTGGACGTGACGGGCAGATTCGCAAGCAACAGGCGCGTTTATATTAATCAACGTTGGATATCTTCTCATCCCGCCCACAGACTGCGCTTATCAAGTCCAAATTCGTGGAAGCTATTCAAAGCTATCAAACTGTGGAGCAGCAATACCGGACGAAGTACAAGCAGCGCATGGAGCGCCAGTTCAAGATTGGTGCGTTACAACAGTTCAATATTAATTTGACATGGCCCTCAACATGTACTCAGTAAAACCGGATGCTTCCCCAGAGGAGGTTCGGGCGGTCGTGAACGACGAGAACGGTGGTCAAATATTCAGTCAGGCCGTAAGTCTCTTATCATGTTGACTTGCCGCTCGTTGCTGATCAGCAATTTTAGCTCCTGAGTTCCAACCGATATGGAGAGTCTCGCGCTGCATACCGAGAAGTGCAAGAGCGTCATGAAGACATCAAACGCATTGAGAAGACTCTCGGCGAACTCGCTCAATTGTTCAACGACGTACGTAGGCCGAATAATAGCCGAATGTCGCACTGACATCTGTATAGATGAGTGTCCTTGTAGAGCAACAAGATGAGACCATCGTCGCCATTGAAACCCAAGCTGCGACGGTCGAAAGGGATACTGAAGCTGGGTACGACTATCTCTATGGGATGTCAATTGCCTGTGACTAATGACATTTTAGACTTGGATACACCGAGAAAGCAGTAGTCTCAGCGCGCGCCGCACGAAAAAAGCGATGGATTTGTTTCGTGATCATCCTCATTGTGCTGATCATTGTTGGTGTTGTTGTTGGCGTCTTGGTGAAAAGACAGATCGATAGCAACAGCCCTGCCAAGCCAGCCTAGTAGGCTCTACTTCAAGGAGCGTCTTGGTTGCTTCTCCTGCTCTATACCAGTGCCCGGCATGGACTACTTATCATATTATTAGCTACGCTCGCTCGCTTTTCTCCAACTTGTTCTCCGCACAGCCGTATTTCTGACAGGCTCGTTTACATTAGTTTCCTCTCACTGGTAATGTTATCATCGGATTGTGGACAACTATATACCCTCTACACTTTCCCTTTGTCCCTCTGGTGCAGATGTGTGAGATGTTTTCGTTTTCGGTGTCAGTCGGTATCCCATGTCATTATCACATAGAGGTCTATCTGTCTGACTAGTACCACATACTACGGGGCTGACGACCTGATGTCGACATAGGTGGCGTTGCATACAGTTGCTTTTGGCCCAGCCCGCAACCAGCCCGGCTGACACATCTAGTCCACGTGGCTCGAAATGACCATAGCTTACGCGTACTCATAAGCACAGGTCGCCGCACCTTCATCTTACCCATCAACCATCGTCCACTCCATTTCCTCTACGCCTCGCTCTTCACCTTTTGTACGTCGTTCATTATCTTCTATCATCCCGCTCAACATATTAACGTCGCCACTAGTCCTTGTACACCTCACACGAGCTACTTTCAGACAATGCCCGCCAAGAAACGCTGCCAGTTCCAGATTGGTACCGAGTCCCAGTGCAACTCTGCTGCCTTGCGTCTAGTTGGACAATGCCCGCACTGTCACTCTCAATTCTGCTCTACGGTGGGTCTATATAATACCTCCAAGCAGGGACGTGTGATTTACTGACTCGTCTCTTCCCCGTGTAGCATCGGTTGCCTGAACATCACAGCTGCAATAACTTGGAGGATTGTCGGCAAGAAGCGTTCAAGAAGAATAAGGAGAGGCTCGAGCGGGAACGAACGGTCGCCTCCAAGATGGCCACTGCCTAAGCTGCGCCACTGCCTCGTTGCTACCGGCCTCTTTCCTCACACGACATATCCTGCGGCCACATTATTATTCTATTTTCTAGCGGCATCTGCACGTTCCCCTTCCATGACCTATCTCCCAGCCTTCCATTCCCCATACCACAAGGACTATAACATACACATTAATCGCGATTACATGTCGTTCTACCATTTGTTTTGCTGTCTCATCTGTATAGAAATATTTCAGTAATGTAACTAGGACATTCCTTCTCGTCTCTGAGTGACCAAGCGCGGCGATTGAGCGGGTTGTATAGCACGGTCCGATAGCAATTCCGGCTCTATGTTGCGGTCCTCCGCAATGCTTACATAATGTTGTATTTAGGGTGTATAACTGCAGAATCGGCCTCTTTCTAGACCATCTGAGCTCCTTTCCAACGTTCAGATCTCTTAGATTATCTTGATTCGACGAGCGGTGAGTATCGCAGCTCCTTCAGCCGCTGATAATCCGGCCAATGGCAGTCCTCTCATATCACATGCAGCGACAATTCGGCATCCTCAAGTAAAGTGAGTGCAACGGTCTTCCCAGTTCTTCACCGACTACAATGGCGTCCAGAGTCAAGCAGATTTTAAACCACATTATCCAACCATCCAACATGTCTGCTGGTGTGTACGCATGTGCAATCGAGTCATCGATGATCTAACATGCGGGGTAGAATTGTGGCAAAGCGTTCCTTTGGCTCCCCCGGACAGGTCCGTGTATTACCCCACACAATTTGTATTGATACTAAACGACATCCTATAGCATCTTCAAGCTAACCGCCGCGTACAAGGCCGATCCCTCTGAGAGGAAAATCAATCTTGGTGTCGGTGCGTACCGCGACAACGACAACAAGCCTTGGGTCCTTCCCGTTGTCAGGAAGGTGCGATATAACTCGTATCACATACATCCCACAATCCTGATGCCCTGTAGGCTGAGAAAATCCTGCTATCAACTCCTGACATCGACCACGAATACCTCCCTATCACTGGCCTTCCCGAGTTCACCGCTCCCGCTGCGAAGCTCATCCTTGGCGCCGACTCTCCTGCTATCGCCGAGGGACGCGTTACCAGCGTACAAACTATCTCTGGCACAGGGGCTAACCACTTGGGTGCCCTCTTCGCCTCCAACTTCTATACATGGAATGGGCCGAAGCAGGTCTACCTCAGCGATCCCACTTGGGGTGAGAGTCTCGTGCCCAAAGTTTGTTTGTTTTATACTGACCGTCGCCGTAGTAAATCACTTTGCCATCTTCAAGAACGTTGGCGTCGAACCTTTGACGTATCCGTATTATGATCCCAAGACCATTGGTTTGGACTTTGACGGGCTCATCGGCTCGCTGAACTCTGCTGTCCCGCGTTCCATTTTCCTCCTACATGCATGTGCCCACAATCCCACGGGAGTAGACCCCACGAAGGAGCAATGGAGCAAAATTGCAGATGTCATGCTCGAAAAGGGCCACTACGCCTTCTTTGACTGTGCGTACCAGGGCTTTGCTAGCGGTGACCTTGACGGTGACGCCTGGGCCGTTCGGGAATTCGTCAAGCGGGGTGTTTCGCTGCTCGTTTGCCAGGTAAGTTTGCATGCGGTCCAGTGGAGCCTTCTCTCATTCATGGTTGTGGCGCTTTAGAGCTTCGCTAAGAACGCCGGACTGTATGGAGAGCGAGTTGGTGCTCTCCATGTCGTTTCGCCTAACAAAGAGACTGCCGACCGTGTCAAAAGTCAGCTCTCGGTGTTGCAGCGCAGTGAGATCAGCAACCCGCCGACGTACGGCGCACGCATCGTGAGTGGCGTTTATTTTAATTTCCCGCTGTTCGCTGAACGCCCGTCAGGTTTCAATGATCCTCAACGACCCCACCATGTTTGAGGAATGGAAGCGAGATGTTGTGACGATGTCTGGGCGTATCATCGAAATGCGCAAGCAGCTCTTCGAGCTGCTTACGACGGAGCTCAAGACGCCTGGCAACTGGGATCACATTGTGAACCAGATTGGGATGTTCAGGTAATGGTGGTTGTCATCGCGAATAGACAAATGCTGACAAAAACCCTAGCTTTACCGGAGTGAATTCTGAACAAAGCAAGGCACTGACGGAGAAGGCACATGTGTATTTGACACTGAATGGAAGGATATCGATGGCTGGACTGAACACACAGAATGTGAGGTACTTTGCGGAGAGTCTGGATAAGGCAGTGCGGGGTACACTATGAGAACGTGTCGTGTAGCAGAAAGAAGAATGTAACTGAGTACGAAGCCTACTCTAAATTCGGAGATTGTGGAAGAGCGGACGGCAAGTTGCGTGACGGAACGGGAGTGTGACGGGTGTGGTTCCTGGTATACGACGTCATAGTCATGAGGTCTGTTTTGCGGATTTTGGTCCTTCGCTGCTTGTTTCTCTGTTACCTGGTTTGATATACGGACTCCCGAGGGCGAGCTCGCTGTTCCAGACGACGACAACGACGCCTTCAGCGCGCTACTCGAGACGGGCACCAACGCTCTTTACCAACGACGACATCGAACGGCTCCACTTGGCTCCAGTTGGAACGAGGCCGCGCACTCGAGGGCCTTTGCGCTTACTGCCTATCTAAACTTGAATGTGCCTCCACGCCATTGAGCACGCAGAACTGGTGCCGTTTGATTACTTACTCGTGCATGCTGCGTATCCCGGACTTGGGGATACAAAAGTCATTTGTCTGCTCCGAGTGATACACCAGTGCGTCCCTTTTTCTCTCTCGTCGTCGTCGCTCCGTCGGTTAATAATGGGGTCGGCAGTGTCTATCCTTGACAGTCATTATTCCGATTCATCATCCACCGATTCAACAAACTCTTCTACGACTGGCAAGGCTTCATACACCAGCACAGACACCGCCAAAGCCAACATGGCCCGCCATCCGACCTATATTCCTATTCCGTCCCCGTACTTTGCGTCCATATCTATCACTCCGTCACCTTCCCATCGTCTGGAGGACCCCTTTGCGAGTCCGCTTATTTCTCCCGCCCTTACATTCTATACCGCTCCATCGTCGCCTATTCCATCGCCCATGGCTGAAGAAACCGTCCTCTTTCAACTCACCTCGGTCGAAGTCTCCCAACCCTCGGTTTCCGGCTCCGGTCTGCAAATGTCACTTCCCGCTGCCCAGCCGTATCAGCCGATGTCCCTCATGTCGCCCCGCTATTCCCCCGCCGCCACCAGTCCCCATCCACTAGCCAACAGCATTGAGCCTGATCCACCCCTTCAATCTCCCATGGCAGATACAGACGATACATTTCCGGACGTTCCGGATATCGAAATGGCATTGGATGACGAAGGAATGGAGGGCTTAAATCCCTTGGAGAAAATCTACCTCTATTCCATCAGCAAGGCAACTTATCATCGGATTTTCATCTGCCGCGATCTACCGAACCTGCTCGACCTGCTCACGCCACAGGAAGCCGTCGAATATGTTTTACCCCTCCTTCACATCCTTTCTAAAGACCAAGGTAAGCGGTGTGTTACCCACGACTCGTCAAGGCTGACTTCATTTCCACAGAGGAAAGCGTCAGGGAAGCGCTTACATCAGGTCTCTCTTCGGTAATATGGTGGTTTTTGACGGTTCGCCATGTTCTCTAATTAATTCACTCACGCACTGACTCACCTACAGAACTGCCAAATAACGGAAGAGGATGGTGATTTTTCTGATCCTCCAATGACTCCCCCTGCCATTTCTGTGGACGCATTTACCGTCATTCTGGGTCGCCTTGTTTTAAGTCCGAGCAGTGTTGTCGGGACTGCTGCCAAAGCTGTGGTTGTTGACCTCTTAGCTCGACTGCGTGGAGTTGATCACGCAGAGACCCGGTCTGGTTCAAACTCCTCGACGCCACAACATACGATGACGCAGAACAATGGCGAGACCTTCGGCTCGCAGTCAGACGATCAAACACTCTCCTTCGGGTATTTCGACAGCTCAAGGCGGAGTTTGTTCAAACACGAACTTCTTGCTAGCCTCATTGCCGGATTGGATCGCCTTTCGGACACCGAAGCTGCTATTTACGAGTCCGGTGAGTACGTCAACGAGGATGATGAATCTCAAGAAGTCGATGCGTGGGGTGGGTCCATTCGTACTGAGGATGACTCGGATTCTGCCGGCCACCTAGAATCTTACCCACAACCAACAGAGAACATCAATCCCTATTTCCCAATACTCCCTCCGAAGTCACCCACCCGACAGTCTTCGGTAGAACCTTACGTTGCTGTGTTGAACGAGTCCTCTTCATCTTCCTCCACGAGTTCTCCCGCTTCCACTCCAAGTTCGACAAGTTCGACCTCGTCTTCCATATCAGAGGCAGATGCGACAATCGCTGTCACAAATACGAGGGGCAGAGAAACTCCTCCCTCTCGTATCGCTTTGCCCGCGTCCAACTTCCATAGTCCGTCTAGACCTGGATCTCCCTCATACTTCCCCATTTCCTCCAGAACATCCCCCAAGAGTTCACCACTCAACCAAATCACTCCTGACCCTCATGTATCGCAATACGCTGCATTGACACGGACAGTGTCCTCCGCACAACACGAATACGACGGTCTAATGGGTCTAGAGCCATCAGCTGAAGGATCTACACTCGATGATTCGGAAGAAACGAAAGAAACGGTCGACCTCTCGGCAAGTCAAGAGGAGCAGGAGCAAGTTGCTGTGAAGCGGATGGCTAGTGTCAATCTGATGGCATTGGCGGCTTCAAAAGGTATTGCGCACTCTCCGACCATTAATCGAGGCAGTTACTGATTAATTTTAGGCTGTTTGGAGCCATCATCTGAAATAAGCTTCGTTCACGAAATTGAGCGCTTTTCCGTCGACCCAGTGCCATGGGTTAGGCGCGAGACAAGCTTTGCTATTGGCGCGCTAGCAAAGTCGGTGCCAGATGAAGTTGTTCACATGTCTTTGGTATGTACCTTCGCAGAACAACGTAACCTCTTCCTTCGTCCTGACGGAAAATAACTAGCTGCCTTTACTGGAAAATCTTATATCGGACACTCATCCTCACGTTCGCCATTCCTCCCTGTTTTCTCTGCCTAGTGTATTGGCCCGCCTTCCGCTAAAACAGCGGCAAGCCTTCGCCCTACAATCCGTCAATGCCCTAGCCACAGATGATTCTCCTGAAGTCCGCGCTGGTGTACTCGAATCCTTGGGCGAGATTATCTACACTTTCCACACCGAAGAACCGTCAATTACCAGTGCTGAACCGGTGCTTCCTGACGAAATTTTGGTCATGTTTATGGGTCAACGCGACGACTTGCGGTGGCGGCACGGTCAACAGCCTTTCGACAGAGACAAAGGAGATCATCTGAAGCTCTTCTATGCCGACCCATCACGTCCTTTGATAACAGCCTTCAATTACCCGGCTGTTACGAAAACATTGGGGCCGGACCGCTGGGATTCCTCTCTTCGCGAGACGTATCTCAGGCTGGCAAACAATCCGGCATTTGGGGTTCGTCGGACGCTTGCTGCTTCGGTTGGTGATATGGCGCAGATATTGGGCCCTCAGATAACTGAGCGAGACTTGATGGGCGTGTGGCGCGACTCTGTTGACACTCGGGATGCAGAAATACGGATGAAGACTGTTGACTGCTTAGGGACATTTTTCGACGCTATTGGCTATCATGGAAAGCAGGTCGTCTTAGACAAGCTGCTCGATGCGTGGAAAAGTGGGCAGTGGACTGGATGGAAGGAACGAGAAAGCATTGTCGTGGCTGCCACGGCCATGATAGAGTCCGTGTCGAAGATCGATCAACAAGGAATGACAAAACTCATGTCTTCCATATGTGGTCTGGTCGTACAGGCCTTAGCAGACAATGTTAGTGCCGTCCGCGAAGCTGCGGTACATTGTGTATGTTCCCCTTCTCTAACATTGATATCAGCTAATTGTGTTGTGTTAGCTGCCTACGTTATGGCCTGTCATTCGGTTTCAACCACATAATTTGGAGAAGTTGCGGTTGGATTTACAAGCCTTTGCGCGTTCAGATAATTCCCGGAGGCGGATGACGTGTGTTAAACCATTCTGGCTTCTTAGCTATCATTAACGAATCGATCTTCTATAGATATATCTCATGCCAGCAAACCTTACTTTTGCCTCGAGGGCAGGCAATGCAGCCATTGGTTCCCTTCGATGATGAACTGTCAAAACCTTTGCGAGATCTGGCTACAGACTCTGTCATTGGCGTCAGAATTGGAGTCGCTCGCCTCGTTGCAACATTGTTCGGTAAGCTATCATTGCCTGTTGTTTGACGTGCGTGCGAGCTCATTGCTGAACACTAGCCGACCAAGTATCAAAGCACTACGAGATCAAAGCACCGCTAGTTGACTTGGTGAAAGTTTTCTCGCGAGAGACTTCTCGAGAAGTCATGCTGTACGTACCTGACCTCTCCATCTTGAGGCCGAAACGCGAGAACGCTGATTCCGTCGCCTCACCGGCGTACGATCCTCCAACTTTTTCGGAGTTTGCTGTGTTCTCTCGCCCGCCCCCTCCTTCGGTCCATCCACACCAACAATCATAACATGACACTGGCGACGAGCTCGGTAGCCCTATTCGATGGAATGCTGTGGCGTGCATCAAGATGGCTCTTAGTGTCACTATAGACGTCTTTGATGAGGCAGTTTTTCCATCAGACAACGAAGCTATCCCTCATTCCCGCATTATGAAAGCTGTAGAGTACACATCCTATATATCTAGTAATTATACCTCTACCAATCTATTAAGCTATGCTTCTTGGGGTGCAGGTTTCAAAGTCAGCATGCGTTTTTAATACGTGCATCACCTGGTACCGTTGGTAGGCGCTCAAACCCCAAGTTTACCGTTGAACTTTGAACCGTATGCTGTGATATTCGGATTGAATTGATGACGGTTTCGGGCAAGGGTTTGGTCAAGGTTTGGTCGGCATCAATTGCTGGTCTTCGGCCTACTTATTCCTTCTCAACGAGTGAAGTTGACCTTCTTCTTCCCCCAGAGGTTCATACCGCTAGCGGTGGTTGTTGTCTGCTCGGATATGCTTACGGTTTTCACTTGCACGCGATATGTTATATTTGGTGAGCAACTTGTCGTGGACGCCGTCTTCATCTAATCCCCAAACGCCAGCCCTATCTATTATCTGCAATGCTATAATTGCCAGCGTTGCAGTATGGAATCTTAGCTTTGTTCAGACCTTGGATATAACCTGTACGCTCCCTCCTGTACGCTCGCCAGCGTGGACTCATTCGCTATCCAGATCCGCTCGATACGTATCTCATCTTTTTGGGCACGTTCGGCCTGGCGCTTGTTTTCGTGATGTGCGTTCCCACTTTACCCGATCCATAATGTTAGATCTGACCTAATGTTGCGATAGTGTCGCCGTAGAACTCGTCGTACAGCAGTCCGTAACTGGGCGCGTTTGGTTTGAGTGCATTTGGATAGGGATGTTGTGCATTATGAATATCGGTTCGTCCTCCGTGTCTTCCTGGGTACCAAAGCTCATCGTGCATTACAGTTGGCGCATCATACCTCACGGCGAACGAACCTCCTCTATGCAACACACGCGGTACAGTGCTTCCTGCCGCATGTTGGCTCTGATTCTGACGTATCTTCGCAATCTTGCAGCTCGAATATTACTGGGGCCACACAGCTGCGTGTCTACCCAGGTACTCCTCGGGTTTACGTGGAGTCATACTGCCCTTCGTGCGTCCTATTGTGTCTTATGCGGAACTCCAACTGATTGCTCAACAGTCTTCTGGTACTTTACCCTTCTCACGGCCTTTTGCCTGGTCCGGCAAACGTCGGAACCTGGTATATGGCATTCCTACATTCGTGATATCTCCAATCCTGTTCTATTCCGCCGACTCACTGGGAACGACACTCCTGCTCAGCCGCTACCAAAGTTCCTGCCAGAGAAGAAGTTTAGCGTCCCAATCATTGCTGCACCTAAACCCCGGAGACCACCTCCTCCAAGGGACACAATAACTGGTCTCCAAACCTACTATGATGTCGAACCATACACGCATGATCCGCACAAACACCCCCCTCTTCCCAGCAGCACTATATTTCCCATGACACCAGGATTGTACTCGCAGCAGGTGCAATCTGCTATACCCGCATTTCCGGCTGCAGCACGCACGATGTATCCACCAGAACGCAGGCGGACGCCTTCACCGCCCCCGTTAGGTGATTGGCCGCGTGCAGACATAATATCTCGGCCAACGCCACGGAAAACAACGCGTAAAGTAACAACACTAGAGCGCGTACCAGAGCCTGATTTCATTGACGACGGGTCACCATCGCATCGTTTGGTACGACCTGGTGGTCCTAGGATGCGTAGCGAATCAGCGTCACGACCTCGCCCACCGCCGCTAGATTTGTCAAAGGGCAAGGCAAGGGGGTCATAGCCGGGACAAGGCCAACTGGTTTGATTATGTACGTCGCAATGTTGTATGATTAGGTAGCACTACGCACCACAATTTCTATTTCTTTTGGGAACAAGCACATTGAAGTCAGAAGCGTACAAAGTTTGCTTACATAATATTTGATGTGCGATGTTGCCGACGACCATTGTTCTCGTTGCGTGCAAAGTCTTATTGTCCTCAGGAAGTATAAGTAATAATGCAATCTCACCTTTCCCTTTATTCCCCGTCGCTTCTTTTCGTCGGGAAAGCACACCTTTCTTCCTCATTTCTAACGACCCGTCCACTGTGTGGCAGTAACGATACCTCCCCATTCAAAAGTTCAACTATCCGCTAGCCGGAACGATATAGATTGCAAGATGAGGAGCCCTTTCTTGATTGCTAGAAGCGTCATTCTCGGTGAGCAATTTTCTAATATCTAAGCAAGTTAGTGTTCAAATGTGACTGACGCGAATTTCAGCGCTGTTGACCTACTTCAGCCTTTTAATTCTCGTGTTCGCCTCTTGGAACGTCCATGCCACCTCTGAAACAAAGCAATCCAGTACGTCTATCTTCCCGACCAACTTTCGCTCAATAACCTGATCCCTTCCCTCCCTAGTTCCCAGTTCCGCCATACTTCTCATCTTCAACAGTTGCTTGCTTTTCGTGTTGACTGCTCTGTAAGCTTTCTCCTTATTCCATTAAGTTCTTATCCTCATTATAACGCAGTTCCTTCGCGCAGTTCGCGTTTCCATGCATCAAAATGGCCGTTGTGGCGTTCGAAATTGGATGGATGCTTTTCTTGGCCATGCTCGAGATTGGTATGTAGATCGTTGGTTATTTTCCGCAGTACCCAGTCTTATGACTTCTCCAGGTTCTTCTATCAGTCTTGTTGTTAACGGCCCAGTTTTGACCTGCCAATTATCTCGTTCGTACATTGCCCTGATTCACTGCCTCTTTATGTTGACATCTTTCGTAGGCGATTGGGATATCTGTGCATCATCCTACTTGCTCATCCCAACAGTTTGGTTGAAGAGCTTCCTTTGTATGATTTTTCTCATCGCCAGTGCATCTCTGATATCTAACTTTTCACAGTGCTAGGATATCTCTTCTTGCTTCTCATCACAACCTATACTCATTCCCGCTATCTCCCTTCCATCTGGTGCACCTCAGTTTATGCTGTTCCCTGGTTCAGTCCGGACAACGTATCCACCGCCCCCGGAGAGCCAGGCGTCAAGGCCTTGTTTGACCCGGAAAACGACACCTGGACGCGCTACTTGGCCGACATCGCGGGCTCATCCGAGCGTAAACGTCAGCACTCAGTCGACACGCTCGAAAAAGCTCCGAACACACAGAACCCAGTCGAAAAGGCCCCCTGGGCCCAAGGCGCTGGTATCAGACGGGGTGTCGATGAGCCCTTCATGCGACGGGACGACGATTCCTCGACGAACACATCCCGCACCCGTGTTCCCCTTCCTGAGAGGCCTGCACGCATGGAGCCTACCAAAGCTCTTTCAGTCGGATCGAGATTCATCGAGAGATTTCGGGAATCTCGAATCTTGAGCAGACCGGGACAGTCGCATTTCAGCTGTGATTCTACAACGTCGGCAGCGACATCGTTCCCACAGGACGTGGAAGACCACGACCAGCCTATCCCTCTACCTCGTCTGTCGCAATGGATGCGGGCGGATGCCACCAAGGCATCCTCTACTACTCGCATATGAACTCCTCCCCTTCATTCTGGAATGTTGACTATTCCCACGAACTTTTTTCGGTGACCTTGACGGACAGAACTAGCTTTTTACGCCACTTTATGATTACTTGCAAGTGCAGATGCACTATGGACTTGTTGGATGCCACATGATCGCTCTGCGTAGCAATACTTACCCACAATAATCTCATTTGTATCATAGTCATCTCCAATGCAATGCATAATTGGTTTTTTTTCTGTGACGTTCGCTTTATTTCCGGCTACTAGTCCGACTAGCGCCACACAAAGACCGTCTGGTGACTTAATCGAACTAAATGTTTTCGATACGATGCTAACTCCGAAATATTGACCATGGAAGATTACAATTAAGTGCCGCTGCTATTCAGACGCAGGCGGAGCTCCTGGTTCTCAATCCGCAAACGCTCTACCTGTGAATCGAGCCGCGCGATAGCCTTCCTACTTTCTTCCAATTCGTGGGCTTCATCCTCTGTCACCTCACCAGCACCGACTGTTACACCTATACCAACGGTCAGTTTCCACCATTAATTCGAATTCCAAACATACCTCCAACCAACTTGATCAACCTCCACAGTCGAAGAATAATCAGCAGCCCACCCAGCTCTCGTTCTTTGCCCTTCAACACGACTTCGAGTACGAACGTGGTGATGATGATAACGGCGTCAAAATCGTGTAAAACGGCGTGAGTCGTCTCGCCAAATGGGTTATAGTACTCGAAACCAAAAGCCCATAGCGCAAGAGGTATTTCGGCCAGGAAGAACAGTGTGATATACAGAGAGATGAGAGAGAGGATTTCCAGCCATTGAGGAGCGTCGGGACCAGGTGGTCTGCATCCCGGAGTAAGAAGGGTGTACGCCAAGTCAGTTAGGATGCAACTGGCGTCTATAATGATCTACCAAATGGTTCGTTGTATAACAAGCTTAGTTAAGGATAAACCTACCAATGTAATGACAAATTTGTGGAAGAGAGCATGTTCCAACACATGCCCTAAGGAGGTACGACACGAGCCAACGCTACCCTTGCGCTTGGACGCTTCCTCGTTTTCGTTCTCAAGGAGAGGCTGTTCCTCTAGGTCAGCTGGACTCAAGGGCATGGTGATCGTAGGTATTAAGATTCTTATCAGTAGATATCGTCAGACGTAGGCAATAGGATAGAAAGCCGTTGTGATAAAGATGCTATGAAGTATAGGGATGTACTGTACATTACAACGTAGCACTGTCTAACTTTAAATAGATAGCGTCGTAATAGGTGAATATGAACAGAGGGAACTGTCCCAGTGACGGTAAATCGTCAATCTATCGAATAAGTAGATGCCTCTCAGAAAAATCGTCTCTTCCCCTGCTTCTCGTCAACCGTGACCTTGACGTGAACATGGTCAGGCTTTACGCCCGGTGTCGAGCATGCGCAGATGTTCTGTATCCAATCATCGCCGTCATCTTCGTCACAATCATGGTCCACACAGAAGTCCCCTTCATGTGTAACCAAAGAAGCGTCACATCCGCAAAGCAACCGACTGCCTTTTCCTTGACCCTTGAGGAGATCGGTAAGAGTACAACGAGAAGAGGGCTCTACAAAGAGCATCTTCCGCAACGCTGGACGAGTCTCGCGAGGCAAAAGACGGAAGATGCTTTCCGCTCCACCCCCATGGAATGTGGTGACACTGTCGCTCCGCTGGCGTCGTTTAGGAGGTTCGCGGACGGTTTCCAAGGTGTTGACGGCATCCGCAACTGCCTTGCGATCCACATGAGCCATAGTGGATGCGCGTGCACGTTCTGGTTGAGGACGTGGCGTGGCAAGAACCTCTTCGCTAGGGCTGCCACCTACAGATGAAGGGAAGACCTGTACGACATACGTGCCCACGCGGGGGCCGAGAGGTAGAGATTCCGTCGATGAACCTGGGCGGTCAAAGACGAGGACAGAAGGATCCAATTCTGGTGGGTCCAATTGGATAGGACTGCTCATATGAGGACTAGCCATCATAGGAAGAGTGGCGGTACTCTTCGAGGTTGGCCCATCGTAGTTGTCGAAGGCGTTGAACTCTCTAAGAGCGAGGTCGCGTGAAGGTGGATCAGTTGGCGCGGTTGAACAGTCGGTGTCTGTGATGTTATCGGAGTCGGAGTCAGATGTGGATACAGAGGCGGACGAAGAGAGGACTGCGGGGTTATAGGTAGCAGACCGCTCCGGAGCGATGGGGATAGAGATGGAGGAAACGTCAGGCATCGTTTTACCCCGTTTGGGTGATCGGCGGGGCTGGGGAGGCGGGGCGACGGAGAGGTCCGGGTGCGCGTTGACGAAGGCGCGGAATGAGGGGTCAGTCTTGGGATCTGGGATTTTCCAAGGGAACCGACGCAGCACCATACAGAGGAATATTATCGCCACACTCCATACGTCGGACTTGCGCGGGTCGTAGGAATCAGAAGATAGAACTTCTGGCGCCAAGTAGGGGTCACTGCCGACGATTCCGCTGGCAGGCGTGTGTGACGGCTTGCCAGGGTAGTGGAAGACAGTGGCAGTCCCAAAGTCGATGAGCTTCACCACATTTGACATGGTCATAACACAGTTGTCAAGCTTGATATCGCGGTGAGCCAAGCCAAGCTCGTGGAGATATTCTACGCCATCGCAGATTTGGCGGAATACGCAGTAGATCTCTGGCCGGCACATCTTGCCAGACATTACTACTGAGAAGAGGTCGTACGGTGCGTACTCCATGACCTGCGCGAGCCCAGGTTAGAGGGAGAGCAAGGGTACAGACAAGTGGAATGCACCTCATAGTAGTGGCCGTGGTCAGAAACGATGTCTACCGTCTCGATGATGTTCATGTGCTTGAGCGTTGAGCCCACGCAGAACTCGGCGGTGACCTTTTTCTGGTACTCTTTTTCCGTCTCCCCGTTGCGTTTTGGACGAAATTCTTTGACCGCGAAGATGCTGCCGCCATTCTTGGGGCTTGCCTTGATCAGTCTGACGGTACCGCCAGCGCCTGAGCCCAGGACACGTCCCCACTTTCCGTACTTTTTGGAAAGCTGGGCATGCGTAGCTTCCTGGAGAGATGGAACTGGGGTGTTGATGCCAGAGGCTCGGGTCGTATGGGGTGGGGGAACGATGGTAGAGTCTGGACTTGCTCGCAGAGATATCTGTGAGGCAGAGGGTGACGGTGTGCGTTGTTTCCGAAACGAGAACTGGTGGTCGTCGTTTATATGGTGGTTCAGGAAACGCTTGAGGTCGTGTAGAGCACCGTGCTTTGGGGGAGTGACAGCCGTTGCAGGCGCTGGGCCAGCATTGAACGACGTTTTTCTTGGGAATCGAAAGCGAGATTCGTTCTTGGGCGACGGCGGCGCTTCAACCATCGTGGGCGAGGAAGGGGCAAGAGACGATGAGGGCATAAGGGAGCTATCGGTGTCGGCCCGTCTATAATAATACTTCGCTGAATAATAATCTGCCACAACGAATCATTATTTAGTTATTTATTTTACTCCACCTCCTCTTCACGCTTCCGTTTCATCTCCCGGCTCACCTTGTGTTGTGCCGATTCATGCTTCGCCAGTTCGACGGGCACTTTGCTAACGGGGCTCTTGCTAATCTCCTGCTTTAGCTCATACATAACCTCGTCGTCGTCGTTCGTTAAGAACGTGATAGCAGTGCCAAGCTTCCCTGCGCGTCCAGTTCGACCGATACGATGGACATATGCCTCTATCGTATTGGCCATCTGGTAATTGATCACAAGACTCACGTCTTGGACATCAATTCCACGCCCCGCAAGATCGGTCGCCACAAGCACGTCGCTGTCTCCGGCGCGGAGGCTTTGCAGCGCCGCCTCACGCTGCTCTTGATTCTTCCCGCTGTGCAAGGTTGACGCATTCCACTGTAACAAACGGCTCGGTTAGTCAAGTAAAAATAGTCGTCCGAATGAACCCACATTGGCCCGTTGCAAATCCTTAGCCACCATGTCGGCCGTCTTTTTCTGATTCACAAACACAATGATCGGTGAGGGATATTCGCCGCTGTTCAGGATTTCCAGCATTCGGAGCCTGCATAGTATTATTAGCCCATTCCGAGAGACAACTCGATTAACGCACCTCTTTTTCTCGTCTCCGCTCACAAACTCGACTCTTTGTTCAACCGTATCGACCGCTCGGCCGGCTTCACCAATGGTGATAACAGCTGCTCTCTTCAGGTACTTGCGCGCTAGACGCTCCACCGCCGCGGGCATAGTCGCCGAGAAAAGTGTGGTTACTCTTGTCCGACCTTTTCGTACCACTGCCCCATCCACGTCCATTGCACTCCCCGAGTCTTCGCCATCCATAGTCTCGCTGGGCAGGGCATCCAAGATAAACGTCAGGTCCGCTTCAAATCCGAGATGGACCATCCGATCCGCTTCATCCATCACCACATATCTGCACTGAGATAACACGAGCACATGTCGTTCAATTACATCTTTAAGTCGCCCTGGTGTGGCGATGATGATTTCTGCCCCCTCTCGTAAATTGAATTGCTGTTCTTCCACGGCTCTCTTAAAAATAAAACAATATAAGCTGGGGCACCTTGAGAAATACAAGGAAAAAACGTACCCCACCAACGATCGAGACACATCGATATCCCAGTGGAGATGCGAATTTGCGAGTCTCTGCTTCGATTTGTTGGGCCAACTCTCGCGTCGGAGCGAGAATAAGTGCATAGGGTCCCAGATGTCGATTGTCGTCGTCCAATCTTGGTAGATTCAAGATGAAGGATAACATTGGTATCACGAACGCAGCAGTCTTACCGGATCCTAAGGACGGTCAGCAGGCGTGCAGAAATAGAAGAATAATAGAACGCGCCTGTCTCTGCGATACCAATAATATCACGATTCATTAATCCTATGGGTATCGCTTGTCGTTGAATGGGCGACGGCTCCTTATATCCTATCGCCTCTATGCAATCCAGGAGCTGCCTTGGAATCTCGGACTCTGACCAGCTTCTCAAAGGATGTGGTATGTTGCCTCCGCGGGCTCCGATGCTGAAATCTTCTCTAAAGATACGCCAGTCTCGCTCCTTCATCTCGTGCAAGGGCTTCTCCGTCCAGTGACGTTCGTCGACAACAGTTGATCTCCTCTCCATAGCGTCTCGTCCACCATCGTCAATACCAGCAATGTGGCCCCGTCCATACATGACCTTGGGCGCGTTCTGCTGAAGAGGAAGGAATGTCGCTTCGACAGCCATGGTATCATCTGTGGTGTCCCAGTCAAAGACAAACTTGCGGTCGTTCATTTTGCGAATCTTGCGTTTCTTTTGACCTACGCCAAGATAGCGAGAGCGGACTGCATCTAGTTCGGAGGAAGACATAGATGATGCAGCTTCAGGAGCAGATTGAGCCAAGGAAGTAGAGGATGACGACGGAGGGGGTGGAGGAGGCATGGACGACGAAGATGAACCATTTTTGCTGCGTTCGGCACGAGGACCAGTAGGTGCATTCGAAGGAGGGGGCGCGCGTTGCTGCTGCTGCTGTTGTTGTTGTTGCCTATGGTTGTTGTCTATTGATGAGTTAGGACAAGAAGAAATGTCGGACTTGTATGTGGACGTACGTCTGCTAGACCCTCCTCTTTGTGGTTCTCTCTCCCTCTCCTTGTTTCGTATCGTCGCTTCTAACGACTCTCTGTCGCGACGAGCAGCTTCATCGCGTTCCCGAGCCTCTTTGATTTCAGCTGCCCGTTTGGCAATGGCGACTTTGGCGCGTTCCTCTCTGGACAAGAATTTTGGCTAGAAATTCATGAGAGCTGGATGAATGAGTTTGATTCCTTAATATACCTTTGCCGCAGCATCCTTCTCTGCCTTTTGTTTTTCAAGTAGAGATTCGATGGATATTGGACCGTTGCTCATGTTGGCGGTAAGTTAAGACGCAGCACGTGGTCCCTCGATCATCAGCTCAGAGTCAAAGCATACTCGACTCAACGCTCAGCGCTCTACTCTCACGATGAATAAACTACTGGACGATGAAGGCGAAATGACCATCGGGGTAGGTCCCCCTTACAATCCAAACGATACCGCTGACTGTGTTGCAAGTTCGAGAACGCACTCAAACACATATTCGATAAATATGCAGTAGATGGAGTGATGACACGCGAAAAAATACGGCGATGGTCGCTGGATACCAACGGAGAGGCGGACAAGCTGAGCGAAGAGAGCATCGACGAAATCGTGGAGTTTATGGATGTCGACGATGATAACAATCTAACGTGCGCGCCTCCTCCTATAATAAAAATGCGTTGACCTGGACCTCGACTAGCTTCAAAGGGTTCCTTCAGATCTACCAACTGCAAACGGAAAACGACGCGGCCGAAACGTTCAAGGACCTTGTGCGTATCCGCTCTTCGGCGGAATCTGATCATTCCAGTCTCATAATCGTCCCGTTATAGGAAAAACATGGATTTGATAATCAACTCCTCCTAAAAGCATAAATCACTTATGTACTGATTAGTCAGCCTTAAGCTTGGACTTAAGTACTTAAGTCAATTCAGGCCCAGGAAGCGCCAAGGCCGGCGAAGGAGCGCACCCACATGCGTCTACATGTCAATGACGGAATCATTAGCCTTCATTAGCCAGACCCCTCTGGCTCCCTCGCCCACCTGCTCTCTTGGCAAGTCCACTTAATCGATAACCGCCACACAAACTATTCGCTAGCGACCTTGCTTGGTTGTCTTGGACCTTGGCACTACTTAGCACAGAGCAGTGTCGTTACTAACCTGCTTTTGGCAAGACTCCAATCCTCATGGCAATTTGCTACGCTCAACGCACTGCCGCCACTATAAATTTCCGGGTCTCTCGCTCCTCTGCTCCCAAAAGTATCTGCACTGTCCTGTCGTATACCGCTATAGCCGTTTATCCGCCGTTCCATGTGGATCCAAACGTGATGCCAGGATGGCGAATATCCCGGACATCGTCATTGAGCTGAGAGCCCGAACATACTTAACATAATCCCGAAGCGGGATGGAGGAGGATGAGCGGGTGGAAACTGGAGCGTTGTCATACTACGTTGTCCTTGGGGTGCGTATGCCTAGAGAACTCTTACGAAAATCCGGGGAAATCTGGGGCAATCATCCTTGTAGCCGTCGACCTGGAACCCGGTGTACGAGCTTAAGACAAGCCTCACCTAACGTTAACCGTCCATTACCTTGGTGATTCTCTTGTCCTCTATTATGCCGAGGCTTTGCGGTAAGATGCGACGCCACACTAACAGGAGCGCCACCATCTATGATATGCATATTCCCTGGAGTATCAGCTGGTACTCCCCTCGGCGCTATGTACACAGCCCCTGGCTGCCCGAGAGGACGTGACCTATAGCTCAAGACATTCGAATTTCGGTGGACTCGTACCTGCCTCACGATAGCTCACGACTGCGTGGCGACGAGGAACTAGCCCACATGATCAATATCCTCTGATATTTAACTGCAACCTTCTACTGTGTTCTACCTGCTTCTACTCCAGGGGGCTCATTCCCTTCGAATAAATCTGAATGAAGTATTTTCCAGAAGACAATCGAAAGCAGTAAATGTTTTGCGCCTTTATTGCTTCTTTACCGCGATTAACAGAGTTGCGTAGCTCTTATTCTGCCGCATCGTATCGCTCTAGGCTCGACGCCCTTGCCTCTGTGAAAGCTTAATGCGCCAACGACATTCCCCATCCGCCACAAGCCGCCAAAGCGCTCACTCTAACGACCGGGCATCCCTAAAATAATGTGATATCTCAGGACGTCTCTCCGTCTTGCCTCGACTCGGATTTTTACCGTGCTTCTTCCGGTTTCGATAGGTTTACCTCTTCTCTTCTTCTTCTTCGGTTAAGGAGACGTCTCATTTTTTCTAGGGTATAAATTCCATCACTGCCACATGAATCACCAGGTCACTTCCCTCGTACGTGGGTGTCTTTTCCCTCATTCGTCTTCGACGAACTACTAGTACCAGCGTGTCCCTTAGATATCAGCTTATGCTAAGTGGTGATCGATGATCTTGCGTGTTCGAGGTCACCTCCGAGCTCTCCAGTTCTCACGACGTCAATCAGCGTAAATTCCTGAACGACTACGAGATCCTTGATATTCTCCCGCTCTTGCGTTAATTGTCAATATAGAGGCTTCTTCTCTCTCCATCACTGGCATCCCGGCGTCAACCTGTCGACGTGGAAACTACAATTCGTAACTCATTTTGTCCCCCCGATTACCGTGGGAGCGTATTGTGGCGCAAGGTAAATAATTGTTTTCATCGAGTATGTCATACGTACTGCTTGAATATTCCCTCGACCGAGATGGGAGCATTGGCGGCGTGAGATTTGTACCATCTAGACAGTAACCATGATAATGCTCTGACAGGAACGATTTTGTTGAACACTTGAACCCGGCTTTTATACGGAGGTCTGCGTTCTGTCTCCGATAATTGATTAATATTCTCGAGCGCCTCACCGGTGATTTCAGAGCTCCAGCACCTTCTGGTAATCCCAGATTTTTACATCGAGGCACCCGAATCAGACCTATTATTACATTTCGTACGCCACAAATCAGTACGGCGCGGTAATATATTTCACAGAAGTGTGCGTATGCGTGATAAATAAATTACACTATATGATATGCTATAGCTCATCCAATGGCCTTTTATCCTCCTCATCCTCCTGTTCAACCTCGCCGTCTTCACCCTGTAGCTGAATCCCCGCCTTCTTTAGCACCTCCATTAGACGATCAATTAATGCATCATTCGCGAGTTCTTCTTCCTCACTCAGCTCCTCCGGTACCTCGTTTATGAATTCGAGTACCACGCCGCCATCCTCCGTCATCACCAATTTTCCATTTCCCAGATCGAGCCCGGCAGCGTCCTGTAGCGCAGTCATGGCCTTATCCAGAATATCATCGTACTGAATTTGCGTGTTTGCGCCTGCGCCTGGACGGGAATCCGTGGGAACTTTATCCTTGGGCGCTGGAGGGGGTAATTGCGCGTTGGGTTTGAGCATCTTGCGCGGGTAGTCTTCTGCCTCTTTCCCGTCCGAGGGTGTCCGTTGGGGTACGGAGGCTTCATCGACGACCTCCCGACATTGTATAGACCCTTGCTCGGCCACGTCTCTCGTGCTCTTGAAGCCTGGTTCGCTACAGAGCCTCGGAGTATTTATTACGAGCACGTATGAACACGTTTTGGCCTCTTTGACGAATAAGATATGATCGGACATTGTCATTGAGCAATGGAACTGTTAGAACATTGAGTTATTGAGTGAGAGCAGAAGAGAATGACACACTTGAACTTGGACCTCCCGCGGTTTACCTGACTTGTCGCACATTGTGCCATCGCCCCATGTCTGGACGAGGTATCGAGAGCCACCTGCGCCTCCATTCGCGAGCTGGACGGTTCCATCACGTACAGCGACGTCTGTACCTGTTTGAGGAGCCCTGCCTAGCGTGTACGATTCCCACTAAGATGCCGCGTTAGATGGGATGATACGGTGGGTGGGTCGACGCGCCTTGGGATCTTCCTCCGGTTTATATCCTCCCGGCGCGTTGAGATGGGGGTTCAGTCGTTCTTTGAATTGCCGGATTTCCGAGTTATGGCAATAGGAATACGTGAACCAGCCTTGACGGTGCTGTACTGGATGTCAGTGACGTCAATGGAAGGTGGGGAGGGGACGGACGTAGAGACAGTTTCCGTTCAGAGGTTCGAGCAGAGACCAGCTATGTGCGGGAGATATATCGAGCTCAGGCTCAGGTGTGGTGGACACGGGTGGATCGAGTGCTTTGGGTATTAAGCAGAGGTACGAATCATTGTGACCCATTCTCATGTGTTCCAGGGTGTAGTCAGAGTACGGCTGGGGCTCGCTGTGGTCGTCGTCGTCGTTAGAAGATATGCGTTTGTGTGAGGACGAAGGCTGGTCGAGAAACTCGGAGAGTCCGCCAGTGAGGCCATGCTTGAGCCAATGCTCGGCTGTTTTGTTGGCTAATGGCAGCTGGGAGAGAAAGGATACTTTGTACTTTGGGAACGCATAAGTGTCCTCTGGCAGCGAGTGAAGAAGGCGGGCCGATATGAGCGGGATGACGGCGAGGACGGCGAGGAGACGGGCGGGAGGCATGGTGGTCGTCGTGGCGTGTCGTGTTCGGCGGATTCGAAGCAGACCCCGGTTTACGTGAGTCCCACCACCATCACGTCCTGCTGACCTAAGCGACGAGTTGTATGCAGTACGATGGATTCGATTTGGATGCCGTTTGCTTTCCATTAGGACCATTCATTTGGTCCATTTGATTCATTCGATTTCTTCTATATTCGGCACGAGTCTGCCATTAAAGCCCTTCAACCATCCTGTCCCCCACTTTCCCCTTCGACCATGTCAGAGTCGTCCCCGCGTGAAGTGCAAGAGGACATTCAGGAAACAAAGCAGGTCGATGAGCTCGACGACAATGCCGCTTCAGCCGACGCAGAGTCTGGTTCGTGTCCGTCCGTGGGAGTTTTACACTCTACAGCTTGGCTTATCTCCTCTCTTCGCTCCTCCTAGGTATTCCAACAGCACAGCCTGCCTCTGATCAGCCAGTGAAGCGTGGCAGGGGAAGACCCAGAGGGAGCAAGAACAAGGGCGCCCCCTCGACAGCCACAATTCCAAAGCGCCCACGGGGGCGTCCCCCCAAGGTACGTCCCTGCGCAAACGCCCAAGCGCGCGTCGTTGACCCCAGAGCGTTCCGTCTTGCAGGAGAAAAAAACAGAAGAAGAGGCTGCAGAGTCCTCCACGCCAAAACGCGGCAGAGGTCGTCCTCCAAAGCACCCTCGTCCCGCCCCCGATTCAGCGGGCGAAGGTGCTAACACCAGCGATACTGGCGAGCCACCCGCCAAAAAGAAGCGTGGCAGACCCAAGAAGAATGCGTGATTTTATCCTCCTCGACATTCACGTCCTCCCGCCCAGCCCGTGTTGGATTGTTACGATACTTATCCCACCTCTCATTTGTCAGACTTTCTTCTCTTCTTCCTCATCTTGGGTTGCACGCTAGTCGTCTCTGCTGTCATCTCCTGCTATATTCATATTTATCGAGTCTGTACTTTCTGGTTTTTGTTGTATACAAACGATCATGTACATGTTCAATCGAGGAGATGGAGCTATCGTGAGCCTCATGGGAATTTACATCAACACCTCCACATGACATGCAGGTGATAATTGTATTTATTTAACGGGTCCAGCATCGACGACGGCTCCATACCGTCGGTCCTTGCCCCCCTACTCGTCCATCAGGCCTGCAAGTGTTTGGATGCAGCCATGCGCATGGATCTCAAGGCGACTAAGCCCACCATACCGACTACCACCGTCCCTGTCCACCCAGCGAATGTGAGAATCCGGGACTGACGATCTACCCTTTTCTTGACGGTCGCGTAGCTAATGTCAGGCCGAAACGTCACCATTGTGTACAACGGGAGCCAACCTCTCGGCTCTCCGTACAGAGATGTCGAGAGCAAGCTATTGAAGGATTCGAAAGCCATCGTTTTCTTCCAGCTCACCGAATATAAGAGATTATTTAGAGCCTTCTTAAACAAGAACAATGGCGATGTCACAAGGTGGCGCATCTCGATACTGTACCGAGAGATCGATCAGTGAATATAATTCCACGCTTGTCAGATAGATTCCGCTTACTAGTTTTCCATGGCAAGATCGCAGATGGCAACCAGATCTTCGTGGCGGCTCTGGGAATAACGCGTTAAAGCACGTGCCAACGCCTCGTCGACGTCGGGACGGGGGACAGGCGCCACCGCCTCCACATTCTCTTCCTGCAGCAAAATATCGAGCACGCGCACGTCCTCGAGGCCGCAATTTAGGCCTTGGCCGTAAAAGGGTACCATCGAGTGAGCAGCATCACCCAAGAGGATGGCCCGATCCAAATAATGATACGGTGCCGACTGTCAGAAATGTGATCAGAACGAAAGAAACACGGAGAAATAATCCTAGTCAATACCTTGGTGCAGATAAGGGGACTGCGAGGATTAGTCGTAAAATCCCCCAGGAGTGGCTTCTCACCCATGAGCGTAACAGCATCCGGGAAATGTAATTTAAACCATGGAAGTACCAATTCGGGGTTCTTCAGGCGATCCAGCTCGGAGGTAGGTGCAAAAAGGGTGCAGGTAAATGACTTGTCCTTTAGAGGCTCAGTGTCAATAATCAATAATGCCAGTCGCCAGATGGGGTTTACCGACCTGGTTTGGTAAAGCAATGAGCATGAACGAGTGACGGGGCCATATGTGAAGGTGGTTCGGATCCAGCAAAAAGGCGGGGTTCCCTTCACTGTCTCTGCCTGCCGGAAGTTTCAATTCCACATATTCATCTAGGATATATTCTTGCTGGTAATTCATCCTGTCAATAGGGAAGGGAAATTTCCAGCAGTCAGAACACTGTCAAAAAAACCCGGTTATTGAAAACATAACGAACCTCACGACGCGCATCATCTGTCGACGAACTGCTGAGAAACTGCCGTCCGCCCCGATGCAGAAATCAAAAGTTACAGAGACATCTCTCCCCGCGTTATCATCTCGGAAAGACATCACGCGTTTGTCGAAGTCGACCGCCATCAGTTTATGCGTGAAATAAACCTGTACATTTTCCGAGACAAGCGCTTCTTCCAAAAGGGCCTCGTTCAAGAGTCCCCTGTCAATTGAATTGATGCACTGGAAATTTCCGTCACACGCTATACCAATAAATCGGACACGAATAAACTAACCTGCCCGTCACGATCATACAGTTGGCTGTCCAGTTTGCCGTTAGAATGGTGAATCATCCTTCCCTTCATGGGAACGACGGTTTGGAGGAACCTTTCGGCCGCACTAGGATCTATTGCATTTATTGCGCAGAGTCCGCGGTGGGAGATGGCAAGGTTTATAGAACGCGCGCGGGCCGAAGCTTTTGATGATGGTAGACGGGGGTCTACGAAGCAAAGATTGGCAGGGGGAATGGAGGAGGTACCAGAGAGTAACTGACCTGGTCGTCCTTCGTAAATCGCCACGTTCCAACCACGCTTGGACAAAGCGAGCGCTGCCAGACAGCCGACCGGACCTGCACCGACGATTACAGCATTACGAGGAGAAGACATAGCCTTTTAGCACAGAAGGCGGAGGCAGAAAGGTTATTCTTGTAATCACAGACGTTAAGAGCAATCTTTGAGATGGTTGGGCAGCAACCTTGAACGCGCGATCGAGACCCGCGCCTGGACAGCCGGGTTGGTAATGTCATTGACAATCTAATCTAATCTCCATCTGATCAATGCGGGATGCCCGCCAAAATGAATTCAGCTAAATTTGATGTTGTGCATGCTTTGAGCTTATACACACAACCTGCTTCTGGCAACCATGGCTGAATCCTTGAGCAACGAATTCTTCATACCTACATATGAAGAAGTAGGCGCCGTAAAGCAGGTGAACGGCGGTAAGGATTGTTATGGACCCTACAATTAACTCTGACCTTTTCTGTGATAGAGGCGCCGTGCACGTACCTATGCGGAAATTCTCTTGGAGCCCTTTCACATAGATCGAAGAAGCTAGTCGAAGAAGAGTTGCACGTTTGGTCCAAACGGTAAATTTCGTTCTATACGTCGACCTTCGATTACAATTGACGCTCTTCATTTCCGCAGAGCTGTTGTTGGCCACTTTTCTCATCCGTACGGGAGAGGATGGGTCAATTGTGCAGACCATGTAACGCCTCTGCTGGCAGAGATCGTGGGTATGTCCGTTCGATCTTCTTCCGTGCCGAGACTTAGCAAATTCTCTCAGGTGCGAAGGAGAAGGAAGTAGCGTGTATGAGCACCCTAACGACAAATCTCCACCTTATGATGGATTCGTTCTATAAGCCTAACGCTGAGAGATATAAGATATTATGTGAAGCTCATGCATTTCCCTCGGACCAGGTGAATTTAATTAATCCTTTCTGTCACTAAATCCATGGACTGAATTTACGCAGTACGCGTTCGCTTCCCAAGCACATGTACACGGACTAGATCCTAAGGATGCTGTACTAGAATTGTCTCCGAGGGAAGGAGAGTTCACGTTACGAGCGGAAGATATTTTGAACGTATTGGAAAAGGAAGGACCGTCGATTGCGCTCGTGATTTTTTCTGGTGTGCAATACTACACGGGCCAGTGTTTCCCGATGAAGGAGATTACAGAGAAGGCGAAGGAAATGGTGAGAAAAGTTCACACTTCGGCCCAGGCAACGGTGGAATTTATCCTTTCATTTAGGGATGCATCTGCGGCTGGGATCTCGCTCACGCTGTTGGAAACGTACCGATGTCTCTGCACGATTGGGGGGTCGATTTTGCCGTCTGGTGTACGTACAAATACCTCAATTCTGGTCCTGGGGGGATCGCCGGTCTGTTCATCCATGAGAAATGGAACGGCATCGAGTTGCCCAAGTGAGCGCTATGTCCTTGTTTCACAATATTCTCCTCTGACTTTAACCTTCCCTTAGGTATGCTGGATGGTGGGGAACGCCGTCTTCAAACCGTTTCAAGATGGATTCAAAGTTTACACCTATAGAAGGCGCTCAGGGATTCCAGCAGTCGAACCCTTCGGCGCTGAACTTAGCTGCACTTCTCGGATCTTTGCAGATATTCAAGGAAGTAGGCATGATGGGTCCTATCCGGGAACGATCTTTGCTTCTCACGAACAGACTTGAGACCCTCCTCAGGAAATCCAGGTACTTCGTGGAAACCAACGAAATATCTCTCGTTGGGAGCGAAAAAGGAAAGCCGGCTGGCTTTACTATAATCACACCCCGCGACTCTAACCAGAGAGGAGCCCAGCTATCACTTTTATTCCTGCCCCTCGGGAGTGGGACTATGCAACGGATTTTTGAGAGGCTTAACGAAAACGGAGTGATAGGAGATGAACGGCAGCCAGATGTCATTCGTCTGGCTCCCATTCCATTGTACAATAATTTTGCGGATTGCGAGGCGGCGGCTGTGGGCTTGGACAAGGCTTTTGAAGGAAAATAGAGATGTATTATGTATCAGTTACATTGTAACGCTCCTTATGCCATCCCTAATGAACGCTGCGACCTCCTCTATGAAGTCGTCTGACTCTAGTGTTTCGTTATGCTGTCCATAACTCCCCACGACATTGTATATGAGCTCGTCAGCCCGCGGAACTGCGTCGTAGAGCTGACGCAGGTGGCGGAACATTGTTTCGCTTTGGGTGACATCGACGAGCTCGTCGTCGGACGAGTGAATGATGAGCCATTGCATAGACGTGCTCCTGGCAGGTAAGAAGGCGATATTTACGTGGGCATACGACTCCCTGCCTCCGAAGGCATGTTCGATGAACCAGAGGCGGTACGAAGGGAAACGGTCAAGTAGAGCGTCGATATCGTAGATTCCCTCCGATAAAACGAGGCCTCTTACTGCAAGTTGTACGCGTGCAGATGGCGTGAGGGATGGTGTGACCTTTGATGAATCGAGGAAGATGGATCCCAGCATGTGTGCGCCACAACTATGTCCCATCAGATAGATCCTGCCTGCATCAAACTGGCGAGGCTGGTTGGGGGGTCCAGGCCATGCTATGACGAAGTTCAAAAACTCGACAATGTCTTCGGCATGGCTCGGATGTTGAAATTGGGTCTCGGGAGTGGGAGACTGTGGCGTAAGCCTGTAGTTGGCGACAATAACCGAAAAGCCGGTTGCTGTGGCCAGTTTCCGGGCAAGAACGGTGTGGTCGCTCTTGTCCTCGCTTGACAGGAGCGCTATTCAGGGAAAGTTACGTACTGATAGCTGAGGAAAACTCACGACCGCCAAGCACCACCGTGGATGAAACAGATTAGAGGCTTGAGAGCGACGCTTGGAGCGCGGGGAACGTACAAGTCGAACTGCAACAGGGGATTGTCGGGGGAATGGCTTGTGTAAGGCACATTTAGGAATATCTCGAGGTTGTCCATCTCTAAACCGGTGGCAGAAGAGTAACACAGGTTTACACAGTCGATGATGCAATGCCTGGGCACCGCCACCTGATCGACGCAGTTATGATGTCATTGTTGAAAAGTATTTAAGCCTCCGTCTCAGATGGTTCCTTCTATCCAACTCCCCACCATAACCCAAGTCTTTTTACGTGACTTTTACGCCCTTTAACGCACAATAATGGCTTTTACTGCTTCAGACATCTGCAAGGTTAGTCCCCCGTTACTATGCTCGACGTCTTGCTCACTCCTTGTCGTAGATCCTCTTCGCCATCCTCTTACCGCCTCTCGGAGTCTTCTTCGAGCGTGGCTGCGGCTGTGACCTGTTGATCAACATTTTGTTGACATGTTTGGGTTGGATGTAAGTCTGCTCATCACCGTCTTCCAATTCTCGCTGACGTTCTCTCTCTAGTCCTGGAATCATTCACGGTATGCAGCAGTTTACTTTGGGCTCCATATCTTCTTCTAACTTCTCCCTCAGCGCTCTACATCATTCTGAAATACTAGTTTTGATCCCTCGTATACTTAATCCTGCACGATGATGTACATGTAGCGCCCTCTGTAATTTCGAACTTTTGAATCATTTCGATACCGCACTATTTTTGAATTATTGGAGTGTCTGTGGGAACATCATCTTCACTTTCATCCTCTTCCTCCTCGGCATCTTCTGAATCATCGTCTTCTGAATCCTCGTCCTCTTCGTCCTCATCTGACTGTTCCTGTTTAGCCACGGGTTGGCTCGGCGCAGGGCTGGGCGTGACCACTGGCGCCGGTTCTTCGTCCTCCTCTTCGCTTTCCTCGTCCTCCTCGTCCTCGCTGTCTTGGTCGTCTAATTGCACTAAGAGCGCTTTACCAACGACCCAACACTTCCTCATATTCTCCGCGCGCGCGCCTGCATCCAGCCCGACACCTCTTGTCGTCGGTAGAACGTGCCACGCACGGATATCATCCTCATCCACTATATCGTGTTCGTACAACGCAGCAAGAATCTTTCCGAACAAAGGCATCCTTTCTGATGTTGCACAGTGGGACTAATGATCGTTTAGCACTCCTCAACGAAATAAATGATAGCTCATACCTGCAAAACCGAGAGTGTTTCCACAGCGTCTACACCGCCAATACGGTCAATGAGCCCACCCCATCTCCCAATAACACTCGCGATTTCTTTTACTTGAGCGGCAAGACCGTCGACGATGTTGATCTTCTCGACGATGGCGGCGACGACGGCTTCCCTGACGCGCGAGAGCGGAACATTGCTGGCCATACGGAGCGTCTTCAATTCCACCGAGGCATTGTCAATCGAATGACCCTCCGCAAATGCGCGCTCAAGTGAAGCGTATACCTCCTTCTGAAACTCGTGCTCCGCCTTCTCTTCCGCCGAGGCCAGCTCAAGCGTCGATGAGTTATCGAGTGAAGTGAATTTTCCAGAATCTTCGTCCGCCTCGCTACTTTCTTCAGACGAATCCTCTTCATCTTCAGAATCCGTGCCATCATCGGACATGTCCATATCTGAACATGTATCTCCTAGAAAGGAGTGTGAGAAAGACATTCGTTGGACCATAACGACGGCGAACCTATACGCATGAACCTCTGGTTCCTGTAATTTTCTACGTCTTCTTCGTCTTCATCTGCAGGTGGTGCTTTAGGCCAGATGATAGCATTTGAATCTTGTCCCAGCCTTCCATGTGCTGACGGTTGACCTGCACCAATAGAATCAGTGCTGTTATTTATTTATCACGAGAAGGAAGGAACGTACTTGCTTCAACTTCCTCCAAGTCGGAATCCTCATCATCTTCGTCCTCTCCATCCTCTTCGGCATGTGACCGTCGTTTGGACAGTCTGTCGAATGGCTCTAGGTGGGCTTCAGGCCCCACGACGACATGGTCCCCGATCAGACATCCTTTGGGTAAATGTGAACGGTCTTTCACAGTTGCGCCTTCCCCGATAATGCACTTCTCTATTACACACTCAGGTCCAATAGTAACACCGTCAAACAGGTACGAGTCGACGATAATGCTGCCTGGCCCGATGGTACAGTCGCGCCCAATAACAGAAGATAAAATTTGAACATCTTCTGATACGTGAGTAGATGGTCCTATCAGCGTGTTGTTCCCGATTTTACTTGTCCTGTTGTTGCGGTCAATTATAAGGATGTATATCATACTACAATCAAAATCATACCGGCCAAGAGTGACAGTTGAATCTTTTGCGATATATTTGTTGCCACGAATATGCTCGTAAGCGTTGATACCAGGGTAGTTGTTGTCCGGTACGAGGGGGAACGTCCATCGAGAGAGAATATCTTTGCTGTCGCAAGGTATTAATCAAAACTGTCTTGGGCGCCACATATATACTTACCTGACGGAATCGTAACTTCGGGTATCCTTGACACGAGCCGCGTATCCATCTTGTGCGATATAGCAATATATGTTCTTCATCAATAGATCTGATGTGAGCACGCCGTGAACGAAATCGCGCCGTAAATCCAGGTAATCAAAATTGTCTTGGAAGAGTGAAGGAACCTTAAGGAAGAATCAGAAGAACTATCAACACTTGTCAAGCGGGCGCATACCTCAACAGAGCAGACGTCTATGGAACAGTCGATGAGATCGTTCCGAATGTCAATTTCCGAGTGCGCCGACAAAAGTTCTCGTGGTATACGAGCTTTATCCGTCGCCGGATATCCATTCACAGGCTCATAATGCAGACACTCAGATGTCTCTGCGTCCAAGACAAAGACCGACGAGTCGCCTTTGGATCTAACCGGTCATCGTTAGCTGATTCCCCGAAGTGCAATGCAGGCATAAACGCACCGACTCCGATGCCGTTCGCCACTTTCTTTTACAACCATTGTCATGATCGCGTCCTTGTTGGTTTTCCGACGCTCCTTGTGTACACGTACGACCTCGTCAATGCGGATGTTGCTCACCAAGTCACCCATGACGAGGACAAAATCATTGGTAACTAATCCGCGAGTGTATATGTCGCGCATAGCGTCGCCTGGGGAGAAGCTCTCCTTGGCCAGCATGATAGGTACAATCTTAAGTCCAGATCCAGGTTTGCTCCATCGTGATACGCTATTAAAGAGATGGTGAAGGGGAACACGAATGATACGCGCGCGACGTACGCGATGGCTTCCTTAATCAACTCTGAATGTGAACGGCAGACGACAAATATCTCTTGGACACCAGCTAATGCGAGACTTTCAAAGGTCCAATCTAATAATGGTGCATTGCAGACGTTGAGCAGGCACTGTCAACGAACGGTCAATAAGGTGACTTGTTGGATGAGAAAAAGTTATATACACGAGGCTTATGAGTTGTGAGCGGTCGAAAACGTTTGTTGAAGCTGTCTGCCAGGATGACGGCTTGCAGTACGTCCTCGTCGTCGCCTATAAGATTTTCGGGTGCTAGTTTTGGTGCCATGGTAGTACAAAGTCAAGTGTGATGATCGATGTTGGATGCTGGCGGTTATGACTCATTTTTGGTTGAAGTAGCTCTTTCACTCAGTTCGCTCAATAGGAAGAAGGGTATTCAATCTGGATAGATTGGGAATTAGGAGAGTACGGATAGGCTCATCATGATATAAGGTGTCGTAAAAGAGAAGCGAGAACCCAATCCGAATATGCTAGTAGAGTCGAATGAAACCAAAAGGAGGGCTCATAAACTGTGCAAGTCTATGAGGACCCGATAAGTAGAACGTGAGGATAAAGCAAAGACGAGAGAAATGTATAAAAAGCTCATGACGGTCGTGCAGTATGATATGAAGAGATGATCCGAGGAGAAAGTACAACAAAGATCCCTTATGCGGTGGCAGCAACGACGGGTGTCGCGGCGGGTGCGGCAACAACGGGAGCAGCGGTCTCTTCAGTCTTGGGGGCCTCCTCGACGACGGGCTTGGCTTCTTCAGTCTTGGCCTCAGCAACCTCCTCCGTCTTCGACTCAGCAGCGGCAGCAGGAGCACCGTCCTTGGCGTCCTCAGCGGGGTTCTCGAGAGGAGCGATGGGCGTGGGCTCCTCGAGGACAGGCGGGTGCTCGTCAACCTTGGTGGGAGTAGAAACCTCGGACTTGGGCTTGGACTTGAAGAAGTCTCCGACACGGGCAGACAGACGACGTCCAACCTTCTTCTGTTTCTCCTCCTTCTTCTCTTCTTTCTTCTCCTCCTTCTGAGAATGCATTAGCCGACAGCGCAGAAAGACAATAAAAGGACGTACCACTTCTTCCTTAGCCTCATCTTTCGGCGCATCCTCGGTGGCGGGAGCAGCAGCTTCGGACTCAGCAGCAGGAGCGGCCTCAACGGCGGGAGCGGTCTCACTGGGGCAAATTCAGCATATAGTAGTGAAGGGTGCAGGGACACGTACGTCTCCTTCACAGGCTCCGCAACAGCGGGAGTCTCCTCAGCAGCAACGACGGGCTCAGCGACCTCAGCGACAGGGGCCTCAGTGGCAGCGGTCTCCTCTTTGGCAGCCTCTTCGGTGGCAGGGGCAGCCTACAGAATGATGAGACAAGATCGAAAGACGAGAGGTATTGCGACGGACCTCATCTGCTTCCTTCTTCTTCTCTTTCTTTGGGCTCTTGGGAGTCTTGATCTTCTTCTCGACCTTGGCCTTCTCGTTCTTGAAAGGCGCAAGGAGTTTGGCGAGGAGGCCAGGGCTCTTAGGACGATCTTCCTTCTTAGCGGTCTCGGCCTCGGCAGCCTGGAAGGAACTTGATTAGTCGCGTGACACGGTGTAACGCGTAAAGACCGAACGTACGGGCTTGGCCTCGTCTTTGGAAGCCTCTTCAGCGGCGGGAGTGGCCTCGGTGGCGGCAGCAGCGGGAGTCTCGTCGACAACGGCAGGGGTAGCCTCAGCCTCAGTCGTGGCGGCGGGGGTTTCCTTGGTCTCTTCAACCTTGGGCGCCTCCTGAGACAAATCAATATAAGAGATGGAAGGGCGATATGAAAGAAACGTACCTCTACCTTGACCTCTTCCTTGGTGGGCTCCTGGAACAAACAGTGAGTCAAAAAGCGTGTGTGCAGGGACAAAAACGAACAGGGACAGGAGCTGCTTCCTCAACCTTGGGGGCTTCGGCGACGGGGGCGACCTCAGCAGCAGGAGCAGGGGTCTCAATGGGCTTGACCTCCTCAACGGGGGCGACGGGAGCAGCGGCAGCTTCAGGTGCAGACATTATTGCAGAAAGCTGTCGAAAAGATAAGAAAAAAACGACGACAACGAGGAAAAGAAGAATGCGAACATGAAACGGGTATTAACTGACAACTATGAAAGAGAGGAATATGCGTGCTACGCAGCCTTAGGACGACCCGCTGGAAAAGTAGTGGGATGGAAGAGGTTGAGGGCAAAATTGGAACGGTTGCCATTCTTATACCTTGTTTGCTTTGCCACGATGGTGCACAACACGTGCAAACAGATCTGAACCTGAGAAAAGGGTCCTTTTGAGGGGCCAGAATAGCCTCTTTCTGTTCTTCCGTTCGTCCTCTGGGCATGAGACATGCCAAAAATCTATTCAGCTTGTTATACATAGCACTGCTTCGCCAATAAAGTGGCTAACGGTGGCGTATTTGCGGAGAGTTCGTATCTTTCTATTGAAATTGAATGAAAGAAGCCATCAAATATGTTCTTCAACCCGCAAATCACGTCAGAAAAATCATCTTCTCCTGAGTCAATGCTTGCCCATCGCATTGCGCTCCTTTTCCATCCGTGCGTTCTGAAACGCAGTGTTCAGCATGCAACCGGTCCAGAAATTAACCATCTCCTCATCTACTTTGGAGGAATGAAGAACCCACAAGGACCTGCGAACCCTTGAAATGAACCCTGTCGTCATATGCACCGTTGGAGCGGCGTGTCATTGTTCTCTGCTCGTATAAAAGCGCACTGGTTGACACCCACCGTTCCTCCCTCTTACGAACGACATGATTGCTGCTATTCTAACGCCACTGCTGATTTTCTCTGCGTTTATCCTCCTCCTCCTCATCTCTCTCTCTGTTCCAATCATCAAGACTATCTATCTCTTCTCGCTCTCAACAAATGTATCTAGTGGCTTCTTTGATTCCGGTGTGTCCGGTGCCGCTCGCTTTGGTGTTTGGGGATACTGCGTAGGTGCTATCCAAGTCTCGTGAGTCTCTCTAGCTCCCTCATCAGTCTTCCCGACAAGTCTAACGCGTCCGACAGTGTGGCTGGATTCGATAGGAGCAGCGAGGCCGAATGTACTCAGCCCAAGCTGGGTTACACCTTTGACGAGAACCTAGCCGAGGCACTGTACGTATCACGACGCGTCCTCACATCTTTTAGTAAACACTCAATCATTTCAGGCAAGTCGAGGAATACACTGATCTCATCAGTCGAACAACCGCGGCAGCTTTCGTACTGCATCCCATCGGTATGCATTGTTATCATCACACGACACTCGCACTCACTCTGGCGTCTTCTCAGCATGTGGCTTAGCCTTCGTGACATTACTAGTCTCCTTGTTTATGCTCAGACGAGGTAGCAATGGCACATCCCGCTTGCCGTCCTTCCTGACTCTCGGGCTTGGCCTCCTCACGGCCACTCTAACAACTGTTGCATTCCTCATCGACGTCATTGTGGTGGCAATAATCCGGAACAAAGTCCGCGACAAGACTGATGGTGTCCTCGTTATGAACTGGGGCAACGCGGTATGTTCGTTGTCTGAACAATTAACCATCTCCTTACTCTTCCCCTAGGTTTGGATGGCTCTCGGTGCCACCGTCGCGCTTTGGATCGCGATGTTGGGCGCTTGTGCTGGCATATGTGCCTGTGGAGGTAGACGGTACGTCCCATCCCCTGCTTTCCGATCGCCATCCTAATGCTTGTCAGAAAACGCAATGCCAGCAAATATTAGAGACGAATATCGACAGAATATATCCCATACCCTTGGACTTTATACGACCCCAGAACTGTATCCCTATACCTCATTACTTACTGTGATTGACGACACTGATATACTATACCCAACGAACATTTGATCAATATCTTTCGGAGCTCCTAATGGATAATGTGCTTGACTATTTTTGTCATTGAAAACATAGCAAGCATCTACACAGTAGCCTCCACGGTGACCGGCTTTGAACGGGGAGGAGGTTTCAGTCCTTTCGCCTTCATGCGACGTCGTTTGGCCTCTATCAAAACAAGTTAGGGAACAATCATCGGTTATGTCTGACAGAATCGTACCTTCGAGATATGGTTTGTCCTCGTCCGAGTTAAAGCCAACATCCTCCTCCTTTTTATCTCCATCAACCTTCATATCGTCGTCAACCATAACCACCGGCTCGTCTTTCTCCGCAGTGACAGGTTTCTTGCTCTTCTTTTCCACCTTGAATTTGGCAACGTAGAACCCATCCATGTTGTGCACATGCGGATAGAACCTTCTCGTCAACTTGACACTTGGATGGAAGATCTTTCCGCGATACTTTGTATAACCCTCGCGCCCAAATTCAAGACCAGTGTCGACGAGCTTCACATTAGGGCGCTTCCTCAGAGCGTAGTCCACCACCGCCTCGTTTTCGTCGACGGTCACTGAGCAGGTCGAGTAGACGATGTAGCCGCCTGTCTTCGATTCGGGAGACACTGAGTCGATCGCGCAGAGGATGAGCTGTTTCTGCAAATGCGATAGCAGCGTAAAGTCACGCTCGCTCTGAAATACAATTCAGCAAAAGATTTGCAAAATACGTGGATAATGGTACCTTATTGATTTTCACACTGTTATCTTTGCTGATAACACCTGTTCCACTGCACGGTGCGTCGAGCAACACACGGTCGAATCCACCGATAACCTTCGGGAATTCACGTCCGTCATGCGAGCACACGATGACATTTTTGCATCCCAATCGATGGACATTTGCAGACAGACTTTTCGTCCTCGCCTTGTTCGCGTCATTGGCAAATACAACACCTGTGTTCTGGAGGAGAGCCGCTATGTGCGTCGTCTTTCCACCAGGTGCAGATGCCATATCTAGGACGCGTTCATTCGGCTCAGGAGCCAGCGCAATGACGGGGAGGAATGAAGAGGCAGCTTGAAGCATGTAATGTCCAGCTAGGTATTCGGGTGTCGCGCCTATGTGTCGCTGAGTTATAATTGATGAAGCGCAGATACATTGACATACCGATAGGAACACTACTTTCGAACACCTGCAGGCCAACATTCGTCCATTTTCCTATGGGCTCCAGGTTGACCCCACGATTCACGAGAATTTGCGCAAGATCTCGTCTACGTGTGCGGAGTGTGTTCGTGCGAATGGTGACTGGGCGCGGTACTTCATTGGCCTCAAAAAATTCGAGAGCCTGATTGTTGTTTAAATTCAACTTGAAAACTCGTCTCAGCATAAAAACTCACCTCGTCAACGGGGAATAGTTGGAACAACTTCTCAGCGAGAAATTCGTTGTACCCGTAATAACTAACGATGTCAGCCAATATTTGGTCCAAGTATTCAGAACGGGCGCTGCTCAGATCTTTTAGTATAAATATACATCGAACCATTCAAACACATACCGTCCTGGCTCTGCACGCTTCTTGAACTTGTTGAGAACACGAGCACATTCCCGCATACGCCGTTGGACAACGTGAATATCAGGACCACCAGCGCTCTTCTCCTCCTCCCGCTCCTCCGCTGTTGGCAGATGAAATCTATCTTCATCGCCAGCCTCTTCATCGTCCTGGTCCATATCAAAGTCATCCTCGTCCACGTTTGCGTCCTGCACGTTCTGCTGCAGTTCCTCCACGTCGAGCTCGGCTTCCTCGAGAGCCTGTGCGTCCAAAGCACGGGACCTTGCCTCCATATTTGCAGCGGTGACGGGCCCGTCGTCCTCTTCATCATCGGCATCATCAGACGAGGAGTCGTCGGAACCGGTAGGTATTATTTTTGCAGGTCGTTCACTTTGTTTGGACTTTTTGGACTTCAAGGTGGGTGCGGGAGCCTCATCCTCTTCCTCACTCCAGTCAAACTCTTGCACGGGTCCTCGTAGGGGTTCATCGCTGATAATGACGTTAGAACACTGAATGGTGGGTTTTAAAGTCGATACATACTCATCCAATCCCTCAAATTCGTCGTCCAAGAGCCTAAGACAGATTTAGAAAATTATTATAGGTCGTGGAGAATCACATACTCATCCTGATTCTTGACATTCTCCCATGCATCTTCATCCGATAGCTCTTCAGTGACGGGTTTTGTCTTCGGCGTCGACTTGGATTTGACATTCTTGGGTTTTACCGCCGCATCTTTGAGTTTTTTCTGTGGTCGTGCATCTTTTGCGTCTGTCGCCTTGCGTTTTCTGGGAGACGTTGCGTCGATGGAAGGCAGTGGTTCCGGAGCTGCTTGTTTATGCTTTGCGCGACGACCCATTATGAAGTTTGTGGCGAGTTGGTCAAGGTATAAGATGGAAAAACAAAATTCAAATTTTCGATCAATCCCATTACAACTTAGCATCCGGACCGTGCGTTCCGGCCTCAGCCAATCCTCAGTCCCAATGCCAATCCTGCTACAAATGATGCTCTCGACTGGAAATCGGCAGTCAGGAAGTTGACGAGCCATCCAAATACAACGTATATCGTAGGCGACTTTCGTGCACCAGTCGCGTCTGTCGTGGAGAACAGGTTCTCAAACCTGGTGGCCATACGTCCCCAATCCACTTTAATCACAGAGAAGGAGACAAAATACTATATGGATGTCAGCACACGCTTAACTGGAGTGAAAAATGGTGAACCTGGAGGAGGACAAAGATGCCTCCAAGTAGGAATGCTGCCGCCTTCGCGCCTTTCTTGATGAAGACCCCGGCGCAAATCCCAGCCACTGTACCAAAGGATAATTCGTACAGAGATACAGCCGATCCGGGAGGAGGAGGAGGGAGTTCATCCGGAGGCGGTGGTCGCGTCGGCTCTTTCGTCACAATAGCTATGACCCTATGAGAACATGCAGCTGGGTGTGATATACAGGACGTACGTTCGCAGAAAACGGAGGGTTTCATCATTAGGTATGCACTTATTCCCAGGCCAGCAACGCTTGCAGCGCCTGCACCCTTCGCGAAAAGAGACAGACGTGCGTTGGGTTGAGCGATTGTTTCAGTGGACAATTGGCGATAAATCCGGAAAGTGTTTCTGAAAGTTGCTGGACGAGATAGTCGCGTCAAAGAGCCAGTCGAGGACAACCCGCATCGGAGAGATGACAAAAAGCCTGAGGAAAGCATGGTGGCTGGAGGCAAGAACACGTTTGGATGACATCACGGCTGGAGCTCACATCGGCTGGACACATACGGACCCACAGCCCGCTACCAATCTCTAACTGCAAATACAGCCATCGGATGAATTGCTCTGAAGGTCTTGTTTCTGTCGTCAAGAATGCTTGGATTGTTATAATGAAATCCGGCCTTATACTGGGCTCTGAATTTGCGACTCGAGTAGATTAGCAATCCGACAGCGTCATTATGTGCGTTCCATACGTGCTAGCTGCGTACATCTGATTCGAATCCCAAGGATCCTAATCCTACGACTGCGTCGAAAGCATTTTAGTACATCGTACTTATCGCCCCGCAGTTCCGCAGTACGAGCGCGCTGTTCCTGACTGTGATCTTCCACCATAAATTAAGAAATCACGGCATATCTCGTCCATTGCAAGTCTGCAACGACCATGATCATCACAGACAGCGCTCCCCCGTCTCCTTCAAAACGTAGTACGCCTCTGCCTCACCAGCCAATCTTGTCGGATCCTCCACCAGCTTACGGAGCAACTTCAACACAAACTCCGAGTCAATCACGGTTCATACAGGCTCCTGCTCCTGCTCCTGTAACTCGTACATTTACGGAACCACCAAAGTCTGCTGGTCGACGCTTCTTTCAGGCATTCGCCGTTGCGTTACTCATTTGGTTACTTATTCTCAGCCTCACAAGGAGCATTGAACTCAATCTCATGGGCCAGCGTGTGAGTTCTTCAGTCAGCTCGGCATCTCTTTCTCTCATTGATAACATGCCTCAGCTCTCAACAAGCTACCCTATACCGCCCGGTGTTACTATCCACGATTGCATTCAAGGTGAAGCACAATGGACCGATCGTTCGACACATAGTGGCCTTGCGAACGCTGTCTCTACCTATCGCTATCATGCGCGTACGCAGTACGAACTGCCCTTATCATCTGATGCCCTCTTCCTCGTGGCTCATGGGTCTCTCTCCAATGGAAATGTCAAGATCGTCACCTCCCCAGTACTCACCGACGTCGTACACGTTGAACTTGTGGTACAATATCACAGCGCTGTCGCTCTAGATCATGTCAAAGTTTGTCGCCTCCAAAAACATGGGAATAAGAACGGGGTCGGCATCTTTGTGAGTGCGGCCGTTTGTTTAGATGGTTTAAGCCACTAACATCTTCGCTAGAGCCCATCTTGGTGGGGATATGTCAAACGAGAGGACAAATCCTTCTTCAATGTCATCGTTACTATCCCAGAAACCTCCAATATCAAGGCTTTCGAAACAGACATGTCAAACTATAGCCATGATTTTGGTGACCTTCACGGACGCGTGCACTTTGATAACCTGGCACTAACAGGAAGTAACGGGCAAATCGCAGGAGATGTATGTCAATTATCTGATATCGATTGCGCTCTGTGCTGACTCACTCTATACAGTCTATATCCTTCAAATATGGCAGCCTCCGTTCATCCAACGCCGCCATTGGCATCAGGGTTAGTTGACTTGGAAATCCCTTTGCAGCATGTGGCTAATAGCTCTTAACAGTCTCTCCTTTCGGAAAACGCAACAGTCTACACCAGCAACGGACCTATCACAGGCCATTATACATCTTCGACTGACTTGACACTTCGGACAAGCAATGCGCCAATCCAGGTAGAGGTGACATTTGGCGTGTCTAGTAAATCTGCAACATTCGAAGCGATTACCTCTAACGGGTACGATGCTTCTGCCTCTCATGCTTCTGGAGACTGACTCGTTTACAGTCCTGTTGGGATAGAAGTCACCGCCTTGAGTCCCATATCGAAGATTACTGCGCGCAGCTCTAATGGACCGCTAACCATCGACGTGAAATCCATTCCCGTGGCGTCTACGTTGGACTTTAGCGCGCACACAAGTAATAACATTGCCAGCGCCAAGTTACCGGCCGAATATGAAGGATCGTTCACCCTTCGCACGTCGAACAGCAGCCCCCAGATTAAGAAAGGGTCTGCTGTAGACCCCGAGGGCAGACGAAGGCGGAGAGAAATTGTCGTACTTGGTTCAACCAGGGGAACGGCCAGCGGAAACATATACTGGGATCAAAGAGCCAAAGACCGAGGGAAAGTGGAAGTGATTTCGTCGAACGCGCCACTTACCTTGGAGTTGTAATGATTGGATGTCTTATGTATCTACCCTCATATGTACCAGAAATGTAAACCTAATATGTACCTCTCTGTGCTTGCTCGTCATCGTTATTGTCGTTGCTGTTAAGACTAAACCTTTCTCTGTGATACATCGATGTACTTGATGATATTATCCTAGTGTATACAGTACTAAGTGATAGGGTGTATCAAGTCAAGTTCCCGAGGATCCAAACCAGCAAAGTTCCTGCTCTTAATCTTTCTGCTAGCAATTTCTTGCCTTTTCAGGTAGATATAGACTGACTGCACACAATCTTTCGCCTAATCCAACATTCAAGCAGAGTTCGTCAAAGAGAATGAGTAGTCACGTACCAAATAGAATATCCCTAATCCTAGAGTGTTTCGTATCCTTTAGGCGGCATTAGGCTGCACACTGGCAGGGTTAGACGGCAATTGAAATATTCGTACCACACAGGATCGAGCGTTTCCGACCACAACCATACTGTAAAACGCTTCCAATAGTTGATATCAGTCAACATGTTGGAGCTGAGGTGTATGCCAATCTGGCTGGCGATGACAGGGCGAATACCGAGAACATGCTGAACCGGACGCCAATGCACTGATACCTTCCTAACTATTTCGCCCATTCCGCGAGCGATGAAGGGTATGGCGATTACTTCGAGTATTCCCTGGGCAGCATTGAACTCGATCGCCACGTCCACATCTGCGGGAGGCTCCTCCTGAGCATTCGGTACTTGTGCAGGGGGGACCTCCACGTCCCCAGGAGCAGCATCATCAGCCTGAGGGGCAGGTATGTGTATGTCTGCTTCGAGGTTGACCTCGACCACAAAAGGAGGATCATTGTTTACTTCTGCCTGTACTCGGCGGAACCGGAAACGTCGTAAGGCAGTGAAGATTGTCCAAACATCCATGAGAAGACCAGAGTTTCCTGGTAGTAGTGAGCTGAGCCGCACGGTTCGTAATGCCAAGAAATCGTGGGCCAGACGAAAGACGTATATGCACATGCCGAATTGAATGCGAGTAGGAGGCCATCTAGGTCTAAACGTATCGAAGGGAGTAGCGAATACCCTGGCGAGGGAATCAGAGGTGTCGATTCGGAGGGCGTTTTGAACCAGTTGTTCGCGAATAATTCGCGGTGGCTCTGAAGGGAATACGAGGATCCAACTGAGTAGATGTCGCGTATTGAAGGGAGTCATGGAGAGTAATGATCGTAGAGAAATGAGAGGGATGAATATTCGGTTGGACCACGACCAGTTGGTAACGTCGTCCGTGAGAAGTATGCTAAATAGCCTGTAGCAAAGTCAGCAGAGAGTTTGGAATGGTTTGCTGCATCTTACTCATCGCCAAAAATAGACTTGAGAGTAAAGGTGCCATAAAGTCTTAATAGTGTCACCAGGCCTGGAAATGCATGAGGCTTGGAAGGTGAGGACTCGGTGATGCAGCTTACGGTCGAGGGAATAGATGACAAACGCCGTAGCACCCACAGTAACAAAGACTAGGCCGGATGTTCTGTAAATTGCGTTTCCGAGGCGAAATGTCGCCAATCTTAGTGACGGCGTCTGTTGGATGGTGTATGTATGATTGCACTGGGGGCATTGAGCTAGTGTGGTGGCGGGGAGTGCATCAATCATTTCCATTAGGCAGGACTGGTGAGCTATCAGTGTGCAATTGCAAGGATGCACCCATCCGTCGGGGTCGTCAGATCCTGCGTTTACCGGTCAATGGAACTCGTGGGCTACGTAAAGAAGACATACGACGGTCAAAGTGCTCTGTGTCATGACAGATAAAACAATGTCGCGTCTGTATCGAGGAAGATATTGAGTGTCGTCCTTAAACTTGAAGAGGCGAACCAACTCTCAAGTCGTGGATTGTGGGCGGCATGGTGGTGAGATGGCAAGGCAGTGAGTGTCACGACCACTGATCGTGACAAGACTCACGTTCGCGTCTCTTTTCTCTTTCCATCATCTCGAACGCGTTCGCTCCAACCATGGCTTCAACTGCCGATGTTCAACGATTATTCCTGCAGTCATTCATGTCTCGTGGTACTATGACAGAAAAATTAGCCCGCCTCCTGCGCGAGAGGTGCGTCGCTGCCGTCAGAGGTGCCAACAATTTCCCATCTAGCTGGTACACGCGCTGAATGGTCATTTAGCGGTCGACCCAAATCTAGAAGTAACATATTCCAATTCGGATGCCTCTTGGGACGCGTTTATCATCGCGGTCAACGACTCTCTCAATCACCTCGACCTCACTATCAAATTCATGATGGACGAGGTGACTGGCAAAAGAATGTGTATACTGGTACGTGTATTTTCGCTACTTTGTCAACCCCAACTAATCACAAGCATGCAGGCCAATATGAGGAGTGACGAGATTGCACAATTCGCAACGGAGTACACAATTGGTGAAATCGCGTACTTCAAAGCTGTGGTATGTGGTTGTGGCTGACATTTGAAACTATACACTCAACAGTGATTAGGTAGAGCAGATTATGCTGGCTCCGCGGGAAGCATTCTCCGTCTCCTCGTTCGCTGCATTGCGCGAAGTTAGCCTTGTCAAAGGTATGACTAAAACCCAAGGAGAGATTGTTTTGGCTAGCTTTGTTGCTAGCGGATGGCTCATCAGGAGCAAGTGTGTAGTTCTCATCCTTTCTTTCATGGATACTAATTCCTACGGTTCATAGACGAGGACGATACTCACTATCTCTTCGTACGATCCTAGAGCTCGCACCTTATCTCAAGGACAATTACCCGGACGAGATAAATGAGTGTGCCATATGCGCTGAGGTATGTGTCTCGTTCACATTGGTGACGCCTATTAAAGGCTGTCTAGCTCGTAACGAAAGGCATCGCTTGCCAGAAAGCAAGCTGCAGTGTTAGAATACATCATCATTGCCTAAAGACACTTCTCGCTACCGGGAAAAAGCAATGTCCAAAATGTAGTATCGACTGGAACCCCAAGGGCAAAGACCTCGTCCCTATTGGTGAAGAAGCAGCTAGGGAAGGTGATGAAAGCAGGCGCCGCACGAGGACGGTAGAGCAAAGCGACGAAGAAGTGGAGATCGACGACGACGACATGGATAAATCCCAAACACAGACACAGACACAGTCGAAATTATCCAAGCCAAGTCAACGGCGGAACAAAGGGAAGGGGAAAGGCAAAGGCAAGAAGTCTTCTGACAAGATGGATGTCGACGACGACGAAGAGGAGGCGGAGAAGGACGAAGAGGAAGAGGAAGAAGAGGACGAAGAGGAAGAGGAAGACGTCAAGCCTGCAGCTCGTCGTCGTAGCACCCGACGACAGTAGATGTAGGTCTTTCGCTTTGTTGCCCTAAGTTATATACATTATATCTCGATGTTATTTACTGAAGACCAACATATTAAGATGGAGCAAATTCTAAATTTTGGTCTATATACAAGTCCTACGGCGGAGTCGATCCATCATCTGCACCGGAGGCTTTCGACGGGGTAGGAAGTACTCGTCCATCCTCTTCGGCCATGTTTGCGGGATCGCTAAATCCAAACCTGCCTTTGCCCCAAATCTGTTTGCGCTTGCGATCGCGTCGTCCTTCACCGAACTCCTCGTTCCATTTCCGTAGGGCGGAAAGTGTACCGATCGCCTCAGATGAAGAGGGTGTGATTTCTTTCAGAGCCTTTTCGAAATGACGATGGGAGAGGACGCGGGGAATAGTGGGTAGCGGTTTAGCATCGGCCTCGATGGGTTCAGTTGGCGTCGATGTTTCAGTTTGACTCTCCGAATCCTGGTCACCAACCGCTGGAGTAACTGAAGGTTCTGACTGAATCTCCGCCTTAACTTGTGATGGTGGTAGGTCAGCCAATACCTCCTCCGCCTGCGCCGGTGCCTCATCAGTTGTCTCCTGGGCAGAAGACTCCTTGCTCGCAACAAGCCAAGGGAGTTGAACATGATCCTTGACCGCGTCAACTGCAGCGGAAACAGCCAAGTCTAGGATCGAAGTCAGCAAAGAAGATGTATAAACACAACATCGAATACGAACGTTTCAAGTCTGAGCCAGAGAAGCTTTCCGTCCGTTTTGCTAATGTTTTGATGTCAACGTCGGTATCTAGTTGCTCATTTCTCAGCATGATCTTCAGGATTTCTGTGAACTAGCGTGAGTATTGTATACAATAGCCTGCAGAAGCTACTGCACCTTCACGCTCTTTTTCACCCGGAAGGTCGACAAGCAGACGACGAGGTAATCGGCGGAGAACAGCATCATCGAGGTCGAACGGGCGATTAGTCGCTCCTATGACAATAACAGTGCTCTCTTTGTTGGTTTTCAAACCGTCCATTTCCTGCATGAACTCTGTAATGACGCCTCTATGAGCGATAGAGCTTCCACTCTCCCTCGCAGTTGAGCGCGCGCCTAATAGAGCATCGATCTCGTCCAAGAAGACAACACAGGGTGACAATTTGCGAGCAAGTGTGAAGACGGCTTTCACTAGTTTCTCTCCTTCTCCGACGTACTGAAAGGGAATTAGTGTCATGAAAGGGCAGCGTCAACAGAACTTACCATATCCATAACATCGGAAGGTGAGATGCTCATCATGCGACAACCAGCCTCCTTCGCCAAAGCTCTCACAACCAGGGTTTTACCGGTACCAGGTGGTCCAAACAGAAGACAGCCAGTGATACTGTGCTCCTTAAGAATACCCTGTTGGAAGGCTTCTGGATGTAAGAGTGGCAATGACACTATTGTCCGGACAGAATCAATGGTGTTGGTAGGAAGGTGTACTTGTCCAAAAGAAGTTGGCATCGTCGCTGTGAATACCAGTCAGCAAACCTTTTGCTATTAACTCAACAGAAATGTTTTACCTGGATTAACGATACTCGGAAGCAGCCGTTGCTCGTGAGCGTCGAGGTCAGGATCGTTCTTCAAACGCTCGACAAGCTCATCCACCGACGGCAGAGCTTCGCCAGTCGACTGCTTATCGGCTTCCGATTTCTCGTTCTTGTCTACACTCATAGCGTCCTTCATCCATGACTTGCGAAGATCCTTCGAAGATTTTGCGGCAAGCCAGGCCTGCGAAAGAGCATCCCAGGGGACCGGTGTCGGATCCAAGGACTTCTTGGACGTGTGGAACATATCAGCAACAACGCTTCCCACTGCGCGATCTGCGACTTCTCGCACGTCCATCCATAAATCTACCCGCTTGCCCCATTCCTCCCACATTTGCTCGTGAGCTGCAAGTTTCTTCTCAGCTGGGGGCTCTACAGCTTCGGCGGGATTAGATGCAGCGTCATCCACTTCCTTCTCCTCTGCATGCTCTTCGACGAGCGTAGCTATTGACGTTTGATCAAGAACACCGCCCACAGCGCCTACTGCCATGCGCGTGGTTAGCTCGTTGATTTCCCGCCGTCTATCGACTCGAGATTCATGTTCCTCCGTTAGGGACCGCGAGCTAGGGACCAGTATGGACGTCCGGAAGAAGGGAGATTTGTTCTCAGCTTCATGGCTTCGACTCCCAGTATGCACGCTCCCGGACATAAACGGAAGTGGGATTGCCTTGCCACCAAGCATCACCATTTCCCCACTGCCGCTGCGTTTGGAATCACTTTCCTCTCCGTCCTCCAGAGTAAGGACCGGGAATTCATCCAGTAATGACATATCTCCCTTTTCCCACTTCTTTAGGCGACGTCGAAGGCGCGATTCCCTGGCTTTTGTAGCACTCTCATCCTCATTCCAATCAGTTTTGCTCGGTTTGGAGGCGGAGGTTGAAGGTTCGGCGCCTCGTTGACCCATAAGCAAACTTAACAAGTTTGTCCCTCCAGGAGCGGGGGGAGCGATAAGTTCTGGCGGAGTGATTGAAGGACATATACCGAAGATTATGGTCATAGGATTAGTGATGGGTGAGGAAGGGGAAGCTATTGGACCGCGTCTTCGTTGACGTACCGCGTTCAGCAGAGGGCGATACCACGTCGAGGATGAAGGTGCCAAAGTAGGAAAGTCGCGTATGTAGACAATCCTGGGTGGGGGAGGGCTCTTGACGCCATCGCTGGACGGCATGTTCACCAGCGCATCGAAAAAAATCTTCGCCTTGCTCGGCGCTGCAGTGGGGGCTTTGGCAGTAGTTACGACGGTGCCACGGGAAGACAAGGGGGACATCACTGTCATGATCATGGAATTTGGAAATGGACCGTCGTGTGGACCATCGTCGTCGTCGTCCATCATATTCATAGGAGGAGGTGATGCCACGGATGAAGCACGGAAATGCAACGGATTTGAAGGTAATCGAATCATGTTGGCAGCTGGAAGACGTTGTGAACACCTTTTCAGTACAAAAGACGTAGCGACGCGTACCTTTGCCAAATTCTCCCCATTCACCGGCGGCAAGTTGGACCCCGTCAATGACTAATAGTTCAGCACCTGTTCTGCGCGCCAGCTCCTTCACAGTGGCATCTATAATGTAGTCTCCACCCTCGATGGGGCAGTACAGGGCCAAGGTCGGCTCGACAGCAGGTCCTTGTGCAGTAGCATACGTTGCCCGATTTTGTGTTTGTGGATGGAGCGTAATGAGAAAGTTATTGAGCACTTCGTCGAATATATGAGGCGGAGGCAGAGCAGAAGCGTCTGAAGGATCCGGCTCTGAGTCGTAGGGACCGGTAGACAGCACTTCCAAGTCTTCTGGCCAGTCCACGGACTCGATAGGTGGCGCGCTCGCTGTTTTAGCTCGTCGACCGCGTTCCGGGCGTTCTACGGCTGGTGTCGGTACCGGAGCTGTTTGAATGGATTGAGCCTCCAGAGATGACGGGTGAGCTGTCGTTGAAGCATTTTCCGTCGAGTCTTGTGGGTCTGACGAATTGCTGGAGGCAAAGCGGTATCCCACTCGCAGACAATGGCGTCCATGGTCGATGCTGTTCCGTTGCCAGCCAAGTCGTGCAGTCTTGACTGTGTTGAACAACGCGCTCGTCGTTGCTGGAGAGCGCATTCAGCAAGGATTCCTGATGGAATTGGAAACAAGCAGAGCCGGGGACTTGCGAATGGTGAAAAAAGCGGTCACGTGTTAGATGCACCAAGTACAACAACTATTAGACTGGTGCAGAGGGAGGGGGTAAGAGGCGTAGGTCCATCTATCAAAATATATTGATGATCCGAGTGATGGCCGCCAGTCCGGTCACGTCGTGGCGCAACTTTCATTAAAGAATTTAAATATTTGGGGGCTCGAGCCAATAGCTCTAGACTGACTTGATCTGATACATAGTATTCAGTAAGCTGTTGAACCCACCGCTAGTTAGCCTTTGGAAGAGTTCCAATGGCTTACGATCATCACTGTAAGAAACGGGACGGAAAAGCACTCTTAAGCTCGAGAGAGCTTTTTAATAGTCTAACTTGGAGGTATGCTTCAACGCTAGGATCTTTAGTGGATACAGAGAGCTGAGAATTGACAAGAACGCCAATGCTTGAAATATCCCGTGATCTGCCGGAGCGAGGCCATCACTCGGATCATCAAAATATTTTGATAGAGGGACCTACGCCTCTTACCCCCTCCCTCTGCACCAGGCTCTATATAAGTGAGTTCCAACGAACGTTTTCGAGCAGGGATCTCCAGGCTAAACAACTATTGAACCAATTACTTACTCTAAGCTATCGAGGAATATAAAATGTTCAGAGAAAGGTAAATTAAAGAAGACCGCGCTACAGCTAGTTTTTAGCAACCTTGTCCCGCCTCGCCTTTGCCCGCTCGGCCAGATCCACCCCAACTAGAATTTTCGACGCCTTCCAGAGCTGAACAACGTTGATAACATTCTTAATGAAGAAGATTGGGAACGACGCCACAGCGATGGCAGCCGCCCAGCTCAGTCCTGCGAGGACTGAAGGCATTCCCGGCGCCAACAAAAACTGGATGGGTGCCGACCACCATTTCGCAAGGTACAGCGCCACGAAAAAAAGTTCATTGCCCGCGCAAATGAAGAATAGCGTTCGCTGTATCTACAGTTAGCACATTATTGAAACGAAAGCAGGGTGAGCGCGTACCCGATCGTTATAATAGAGCCAGAGAATGCGGCTAACTTCGCTTGTGACCAATTTGTGAGACGAAGAGCCCGTGATGATCGAACTGTGGTCATGTCAGACGGGCTATGGTACGCGGCTCGTCCGGGCATACCTGTACATATGCATGTAATGACTGCTAAAGTCGAGCGCAATAAGGAACTGGAATGCCACGGCGTAGTCGGGATATGCTGAAGCAAGATAACAGAGGAGACACGCTGTTGTGCAGCTATCGCAATCTGAGCACAAGACAGTAAGCAACATACAAAGAAAGACTCACCGATCTGTCACCATGTCCAACACAGCGCCGAATTTTGATTCTTGACCGAGAGCACGAGCAGCTGGACCATCGACCGCGTCCAATAGGCAGGATACGACATAGGCAATCGTGCAGTATTTGGGATGATAGCTCATATAGTGTAACGATATCGCCGCAAGAAAAACTCTGGTGTACCCTGCCCTAGAGGTAAGAAAAGAGTATTTAGAGAGCTGCACACGCACCTATGACATTGGGCGCAAAGAGGAACACGTTTTCCTTGTAGCCTTGGTTTGTCGCCAGATCCAAAGCGGCATTGGCATCTACCACGCTAAGAGAGTCTTGTTGACGTTTATGTGCGGTCTTGTTGGGCATTTCTGAGCGAGGAAAAGAGGAAGGAGAAGGAAAACAAGCGTATGCAAACGAGCGCTATGAACAGCGAACGTAAGTCGTATTCCAAGGACTCGGCGTCGGATGACACAGGCTGACACCCTCAGATTACGCAAGGAGCTCCTATCGCTTAAGATAAGATTAGATGCTGATCCCTCCCGTTAAAGTAAAAAGTTTCTCTGACTCGTTCGCTCACTGTTCACTTTCACTCTCATCTAAGGAAAATGTGTGGTATATTTGCTGTCCACGGGATCGATAACCCATCTGCCGACCGTGCTCACTTTATCGCATGTTCTAAACGAATTCGCCATCGTGGTCCCGACTGGTCGGGATGCTATGTTGGGACCGAATCTGTACTCGTTCACGAACGTCTTGCTATTGTCGGCGTCGGTCAGTGAATCATTTTACGATATAGACTAAACTACAATACAACAACAGACACCGGCGCCCAACCACTGGTCAGTGAAGACGGCAAGGTGATTTTAGCGGTCAACGGCGAAATCTACAACCATATTGCGCTCCGCGCTAGCATCGGACCTGATGTTAAGTTCAAAACTCACTCTGATTGTGAAGTTATTCTTCCTCTCGTAAGCAACTACTATGGGTCGCGAGATGATGTGGTTGACAGGTTTCATCCAGTACAAACAACATGATAAGAACCTCTGCACCCTTCTCGATGGAATGTTCTCATTTGTGCTCCTTGACCAGTCCGTCACGCCTAGTAGGATCATTGCTGCCAGGGATCCCATAGGTATCACCACGTTATACCAAGGCTGGAACTCTAAACGTCCTGGTGCTGTCTATTTCGCATCGGAACTGAAAGCTCTCGTCGATGACTGTGACAAAATAATTTCGTTCCCTCCGGGTCACGTATACGACAGCCGCGACAACTCTACGACGCGCTACTACAACCCAACATGGTGGTCCGGAGATGAAGAAGGTCCTTCGAGTGTCATCCCCACAACTCCGGCAGATTTGACTCTCATACGCGAGTCTTTGGAAGCTGCAGTCCGCAAGCGCCTCATGTCCGAAGTGCCTTATGGTGTACTTCTCAGTGGCGGCCTGGACAGCAGCCTGATCGCATCTATTGCTGCTCGTGAAACAGAGAAGGTTTCTCAAGCTCAGTGGGAATCACGAAAGCGTAAGCTCCAAGAGCAGACAAGTGGTCCTTCCACCCCGAGCGGCTTGATAGACGAGACAGGTAGATATCTTCTTTTCGTCGCGTCCTCTCCCTCATCTTTCACCAGCAACACTTGCATCTTGGCCGCAGCTCCATTCCTTCTCCATCGGCCTTGAGAACTCCCCGGATCTTCTGGCCGCACGAAAAGCTGCTCATTTTCTCGGGACAGTCCATCATGAATATGTCTTCACCGTTCAAGAAGGTCTCGATGCTATCCCCGAAGTGATCTATCACCTCGAGACATTCGACGTGACCACCGTGCGGGCTAGTACGCCCATGTATCTTCTCAGTCGCAAAATCAAAGCCATGGGGGTTAAGATGGTTCTAAGTGGCGAGGGTAGTGATGAAATTTTGGGAGGTAAATTCAATTTTGTTGTTGATCCCGAAACTGGCCTGGTACTGAAGAATTCTCCAGGATACCTTTACTTCCATGCCGCTCCAGACTCCAAATCCTTCCATCAGGAATGCGTTCGTCGTGTCAAGAACCTCCATACCGCAGATTGTCTTCGTGCCAACAAGTAAGCCCTGCATGTAGAAAGCTCAAACCTGGCCTGAACATGGTGACAGGTCCACCATGGCTTGGGGTCTCGAGGCCCGTGTTCCATTCCTCGACAAGCAGTTCTTGGATGTTGCGATGAACATTGATGCAAAGGAGAAAATGTTCAACAAGGGTACCAGCCAAGAATTTGACGCTGATGGATGCCCCAAGATGGAGAAGGTACTTTTACCTCTCATGGCATGACTCGTGACTCATTTCTGTTTCTCAGTATATTCTGCGCAAAGCGTTCGACTGCGCTCCAGACGGAAAGGTTAGTCAAAAGCGCTCGGTTTCGGGGAGCGTACTAAGGTTTTACTAAGGCTTACTTGCCCAAATCTATCCTCTGGCGCCAGAAGGAGCAATTCTCGGATGGAGTCGGATACTCCTGGATAGACGGGTATGTTCACTTTGGTGGCGCTGCTCCCATCACACCTCAACCGACCATTCACTTAGCATCAAAGACCACGCCTCGTCCGTGGTCTCGGACGAAGCGCTCTCTAAGGCCGCCGAGCGCTGGCCTGAAAACACACCAGACACCAAGGAAGCCTATTACATACGCGATGTATTTGACGGTTAGCTAGCTCGGACTGCGTGGTAGACACCCTCTGACCTTGCCATAGGACTGTATCCCACCAAAGCGGCGGCAGATACAGCTGTTCGGTGAGTGTTATCCTCTCGTATGTTTTCTATCTTTAATCTTTCCCCCAGTTGGATACCTCGTGGAGACTGGGGATGTGCTTCTGATCCCTCGGGAAGGAGCGTCAGCATACATAACGCGGCATATGGTGAAATCGATGACTGAAAGCGCCTTCTGGGAATCTTATTCAGGACCCAACGAATGTCTAGTGACTCAAGAATGTCAATACAGTAGAAGGTTCAAGGAAGCTTGTGAAATCTATTTGCTCCGAGTCTAGCTTTGAAAGGGATAACGTGCAGGATTGGTGGTGCCAATCTAACATGTCATTGGAAAGTAAATGCGTAACTATTGATTGATTCATTATAGTTTACCTCAGCGGTACCGGCGACCACTGTCAGGTGGCGCAATCTAGCGTAGTTAGTCCGCGAGGGAAATTGCTGATCTTTGATAGGGTATACGCGCTCGCTTCAAAGAAGGACGTAAAAGAATGAGGTCTGTCCTACAATACATCAGTCTGTATTTAGGATTTTGACGAAGTCATCATTTGGGATCTAGAAGTATCTGCTTGGATATTTGGCAATCATACGGCACGGAGATGGTTATGACAGTACCCGTAGCTTATACTTGCGGAATATATGTATAGATGCGGCGCACGCTACTGATTGCGTTGAACCGTTGGCACAGAGTGTATTCGATTTACACTGCAGCTTCTTATGATCTCCGTTCCCTCTTGTGATAAGCCTTAGTAGAGAGGTACTCTCCACGTTTAGGGACGTCTATTTTCTGGTTCTTATAGATGAGTCGAAAGCGTCGAGATATTTAGCTGTGGCCGTGATGCGCATTCGGTGTTATGTTCCGACACGTTAAGACCATAATTTCGTGCTCAATACGGGTGCATAGTTGGTAGATATTTTAGGCCGTATATCTAGATCTTATTGGGTCTGTTCAGAACCGAGCCCGTTCTCGTACTCTGTAAGGCCGCGGATTTGCATGGACCTTTGATACTGTGCGCCACACTGTTTTGCCAAGGTCGCGATAACTGTTTCTTGAGCGCCCAGTAAAGATTTTCTCTCCGTTGGTCCCCAGTAGGATTTAAAAATTACTGAAATACCTATCGATACCCGACGATGGGTTATCGCCCGTCAGCTTGAATTCTCGAGATGTTCGGACACTTGGTAACGCGCTGACGAAGAAGACTGGAGCCAGGTTCATGATGATGATGATGATTCTTCAGAAGTCTCAGAGAACAAGAGTTTCCTCTTCTGTATGGCCACGACGCGCCATATGATTGCTCGAGCGTGTAGAACTTGGTCAATGAATTCAGGTCGCAGACCGTAGACTTCGGGGTGCCTGACATGTGGAGAAAGATGAACACCAATGCAATTTACGAGAAGCACTAAAAGAAACGCGGCAGCCAATCCAAGTCCAGAGTAGCCGCCAGAGAGCGATGAATTCTTGAAACTTGAAAGGTTTATGTCCGTTGGTCGACGAGAGGCGGACGTACCGCCGGTTAAGAATCCACGTGGAATCTCGGCAATCAATCGGCATTCAACGTATACATTAACCACTGGCTATGATCAGCCTCAATGTCGCTTCTTCCCATCATACCTTCGTCCTGCTCGCTCGATGCCAATGAAGACTGAGGTCTCTGTAGACGCGGACGCTTTGACGGATGGCTATCCGACATTCGGCGCGTCCAACGGGAGCAATTCTCTCTTCCGTTTCTACAGCACCGGAGATCACACCGATGGTTCAGACGAACACCACCAAACGGATGGTGATTCTCCTCCTTCCCACCAGCGACCAGCGACCAAACAGTTCGTACTAAAGCTGTACATCTGTGATCTTTCTCCGACGCTTTTTCGTCATCTAGCTCTGGCGCGTGTGTTCATTGCAAGGCGCTGAAGGTATTTAACGACCTTGGTCGTTCATTCGGACACGCTTTGATCATATTCAGGTTCGATGTGAACCTCTACCGGGACAGAACACCTGCCAGCGATGTCGAGATGGTGGCCATGAATGCATCCCTCGCGCACGAAAGAAACGGAAGCCGGCACCGTAAGTCCCCTTAGAAACTCATTAAATGCCTCATTTTACAATTGTTCCGTAGTACCCACGAAGATCTGCAGATGCGTGCACTTCAGCAGGACACGCACATACAGAAACTCCTGCTTCAGTACGATCAGCTCATATCCAGCAATAGGATCCGGGCCCGCGTGTCACGAGCGCAGATAGAACAGAACGGTACTTCCATCCACCTCTCTGGCACCGTTCACTAACATGGGATTAGCGACCCGGCGATTACATCCTCAGGACCGTTTCAACATCATGGCCAAAGGGGAGTCTGCAACCGAGCGCGAAGTACTCGCATATTTCTCACCTAGTACGTTCGCTTGAGATTCTTACGGTGTAATGCTCACCCATAGGAAAGCCAGCCACATAAACGCCCCACTTCTCACACCACCTGAGATTGTGAGATATTGCTCACTCACGTCTAGTGACATTCTGGATCTTTTTAACCTGTAAGTCCTTACGTGAACTATCTTTTCATTAGCTTACAATGAGGGCTTGAAGTTTCTTTGAGCGAGTGAACGTGAGCTTGCAACTTCTGCGTCATTCAGTGACTCACGGTTCCCATTTTAGCCGTATTTCTCTATTTTGGATCAAGACTATCACACCCCGCAGTCTCTCATTTGGACGCAGCCATTCCTTTTCACTGTTAGTGAGTATCATTATGCGCCGCTGTTCGTCTCGGATCTTTCGATCGATTTCTAACAAAAGCCTTCCTCAGTATGTAGCATTGCGGCCAGGTACTACAGCGCGAAGCCGGAACTCTATACTTGTGCTCATGAGTTCGCACGCGATGCTGCAGGGCACGCCCTTGTGAACGGCACCAAAAGTGTCGACACATGTCAAGCTTACCTGTTAATGGCTGTTTATTCGCCACCTAGAAAGCGATGGGAAGAAGATCGGCGTTGGATTCTAATGGGTGTTGCAATCCGGTGAGCCATCTTCCGGTTTAGATTATTGTCCCACTCATTCCACCAGAATGGCGCAGGAACTGGAGCTTAACAAGCCGTCGCAGTCTTACACTGACAGGGAGGCTGTGAATAGGACGCGAACGTGGCTTAATTGCTTCTGTGTGGATGGTTCCCACTCCATTCAATTCGGAAAAATTCCCATGCTCAAACTTGACGACCCATTGGCAAAACATTCGAAGGACTGGTACTGCTCTTCTCCCCGGAATATTCCATTCGACGTACACCTCTGTGCCTATGTGCAGGTTCTTGTCATTATGGCACAGTGGCGCAAAGATACCGAAGGAAATCTACGACAGCGTATTCGGGAGGTATGTCATTGTTATCCTTCAGCGTTCGATTTACCTAACGTTGAGCAGGGCTTTGATGTGGTCAATAATGTAATCAAAACGGAAGAGAAGCTCAGTCGCGAAATGTCCTTCTGGGCTGACCGCTATGCTGAACAATATCGGTATGGACGTGAGTTCTTGTGACATTCATCTCAATGGCTTTTAGGCTTATCATAGCACGAGTGATAGCGCCCGAGATATGTGTCTACAGAGGATACACGACACAGCTGTACGTTTGGCTGATCATAGGTATCCTCTACAATACTCATTAGTTTTCAGCATTGTAGCTTATCTCCGGCTCGTTGTGCTTGCTCTTGGGTTTCAATATGCCGCAAGATCGAAGGGGCTGGACAGAAGTTCTGACGTCTTGAATCGCTCCGTCGAATGCGCCAAGTCGGTCATTCGCATCGTAATCGAGCACCTTTATCCCACCGGAAACCTACGCTACGCCATGGAAGCCAACTTCGTCTACGTATCCTTTGCGGCTGCTTATTTGGTCAATGTAGGCCGTCTAATTATTTTATATTCGCTTGCTAATTCAACTTCCATAGTTGTTACGCCCCAAGTTCCTTCCTCTGATCGAGGAAGAACTCCAAGTGGAAATCGTGCGCATCGTTAGCCAATTAATCGAAGTCTTGGGCTCGAAAGCGGTCGCCCTAGACGGGACACACACTCCAGCACTATATTCGCGTTTCCTCAAAAATCTCATGGCACGACACAGCGGACGGTCGCAATCTGCAGAAAGTCGTCCGTCGCCGGAGATACCTGGCGTGAAGGATTCACCTCGTGCTGCATATTCCTGGCCTGATGTTCGATATTCCGAATCTCCTCCATCTCAGGAAGGCCATGAATCATCCCACCGTTCATATCATGACATGGATATGGATTTTAGCTTGACTCATTTCGGTACTCCCATTGCTCTATGTCCATGAGCTCTTACTTACCCCGAGAATAGTCAGAAGTGTGACGGACACTCCCGTTGTGCCAGAGCTCAACTTGAACATGCCTTCTCAGTGGCCGGACCCCGAATGGCAAGACCAGGCATATTTGCCCACTGCTGGATGGAATAATCAATATTCTGTCAGCAACGAACACTGGAGGCAGTAACGCTGTGTATTCTCTTTGTTGCTTTTACCATGCTTTCATTATTATGCTTCAGTTTATACTTACCCGCAGCTATCTTCACGCTTTCCGTATCTTGCTTCCCATGTACTTTTAGCACTATTGACCACGTTAACTTCCTTTTTTTCTACTTACTGTATCAGTTTAGTACCATCATGTAGCACATATACGTATTTTACTCGCAGCGCCGAGCTTGGATAATGATATGTTATCAGTTCTGAGGCTGGTCCACCCTGCGTCCACCTATACGGTCAAACTTGAACTCGGTTCAACAGTAACAAACAGTCTGCTGCTTTCCTTCACATCTGTTATGGCCTCAAGTTCGAAGACAAGGCTAGATGCTATAGAGTTCGTCAATGCGCTATAGGAACCTCTTCACGGTGTCGTTAACCAAGCTTCAGGAGGACATATCGCGAGCTATTCAATACTACATCCTCCCTTTCAAGAATACGAGATGCTGCGTTAGCTGATCGTCTCTTCAACCCCAAACTTGATGGATTGGATCTCCCAGGGCGGAGTATAGCTTGGAAGGTAGTCTCCCCACTCTCTAGAAGTGCAGCTTGTTCTAATGCATGATCCCAGTTGTTTATGATACCTACTGAGCCTCTCAAGACTCCCGTGGAGACAGACCCTTCCCTACTACTTGAGGCTCTGCAATGCAGTCGACAGCAATACTCCAAGCTATTACTGGAGAAGATGCGAGCACCTGACGGAGGATACGAGGAAGGATTCACTTTACCAGGCTCGACAGAAACACCAAAACGCGTCAGGCCTGACATCAATCTCCAACGAAATAACCCTCTGAGCCTCGACACCGAGGTAGATGCAAATCCAATACTCAGATACAAGACTTACGTCGGTTATAGAATCCATGGAGGGAGTGGTTTGCGTCTGTGGAACTACGGAAGACAATCCTACAGGATGTCGAACGCACGTATGGACATTACGGCTTTCTGCACTCACCACACTGATTATCGGGTTCAGATTTCCTGAAGTAGACTTCTTCCGGCTGCCAGAGATACAAGCTCAGCTTACCAGCATCCTATTCATTTACTCCGTCATCAATCCCTCCATCGGCTATCGCCAAGGTATGTGAACTCTATACCCATCCAACATGCCACGCCTAATCAACGCCAGGAATGCATGAGCTACTAGCTCCAGTGTATCACGCCGTATACTACGACGCACTTGCCGAGGGTGAGGTTAAGGATACAGTTCTACAAGAACTGTGCTCCAAATCTTGGATCGCCGCAGATGCCTGGACTTTGTTTGACTCCATCATGACTAGTGCAGGTCGATGGTACGAGTGGCAGGAACCTACCATCAGCGTCCCAGATCGATCCCCTCTAAATGCTCACTTTCACCTGCATGTAACTGAGGGCGAAGGCCGCGTCGAACTCAAACCCTACATCACACCGATAGTTCATACGTGCAACGACATACAGGCCAACTTCCTTCGCAAAACAGACCCCCAGCTTTGGCAGCGTTTGCAGGCGACGGGTATTGAGCCACAAATATATGGAATGTGAGTATTCAAGGTCATACCAGCCAATTCTTTTCATTTTCATCACAGTTTCCTAGCCGTTGGCTTCGTTTATTGTTCACTCGCGAGTTTTCACTTCCCGACGCGATGAAACTATGGGACGCACTTTTCGCCTGTGATATGTCTCTCGATTTAGCTCCATGGATATGTGTTGCGATGCTCATCCGTATACGAAATGAACGTAAGCACACTCTTCTTGATTGAAGGCACCCTGATTAAAGTCAGACCATTAGTTCTACCTGCGGACTATACGGGCCAACTAACTGTCCTTCTGCGCTATCCATCGCCACAGCGATCCCTGGATTATGATATTGGCGTAAAGCATACAAGTCTCCTCGTGCGACAGGCGCTAGCATTGCAAATGTCGCCAACTCCTGCGACAGGCGTATCCTTGATGAATGAAAATTGGAATCTCCTCAACATTCCCATGGATGTACCAGAGGCACCGGCGCCATTGTCACATAGACAAGCAGCGCGCAATCGACCACCATCCGCGTCTACGTCCACCGTTCCCCCTCCATATACTACAGGTCACTCTCGGCAACCGTCATCTCAACAAGTTGGATTCTCAGAGATGTTGGGAGGAATTCTTGAAAGAGGAGAGAGCCTGGGCATCAACAAGTCTTTGATGAATGCCGTCAATGAACTCAAGGTAGTTCGCATTTCAGGATAACTGCGCTTTGCCTAATATTGCCCTCAGCGCAACATTCCAGATATCGCTTCTTCTTTGATGAAGTCCCCCAACTCCGTGACTTCGTTCCCACTAACCAATGAAGTGGAGGGCGAAAGGCCACCTTGGGAACCACGATCTCGCCATGACATGGAACGTGAAATTGCCCAATATCGTTCCGTGAACAAGCGGCTTGGTGATTCTTTGACATGGATCGTAGATGTGCTTCTTCAGGATGAAGACGAGACGTCTAAATTGGACGTCTTACGAAAGAAAAGGAAAGAAGCGGTGGAGTCTCTGGCTTACGTCCGAGACGTTCTAATCAGCGATACGAAGGACGTCGAAGAGGAACGGTTATACGGCGAGGAGGAATTGTCACAACGTCTGTTGAAGGCAAAGATGAAGGAAAGACGCAATGAACCGGACATACTCGCACCAAATATCCCTTCCCCGACTAGCACAGTAGATTCCCGGCAAAGGACTTCTCCTGCTACGGTCGGACCATCTCGTCGGACCCCACGCTCCTTGGATATATCTGGCATATCAACCATCTCACACGCACCGACAACCCTCCCCACCGATAACGCTTCACGCGCACGGCCTACTGCCCCCTGGAACTACACGCGGTCAAACTTTGCTTCACCTTCTATATCTGAAACTGCTCTTCCTCGGCCCCCTCCTCCATCATCTACTACGGTTCGACGTCCTGCACCTACCATGAATTCCAAGCCTGTCGAAAGGTCTTCTGCCCCAGTACTACGGGATCCATTAGGCGCAATACACTAAATTCATTCACACCTTATACGCTTGCGACTCAGAGACCTATCAGCATGATAATGCAAACTTGAACATAAATATGTAGATAGTATTTAGGATATTACAAAGGACTGTCGAATTCAAAGCGTTGGAAAGTGTTCTCTGGGAAATATCTGGCTCTGACAGCTCTTCCACCGAAAAATCGACCATCCATCTCCCTGACGGTTTCCCAAGCACCCACCGGTCCGCTGAATACGATAAATATTCGGACAGCATCGACTGGATTTGGCGTCGGTGGTTGTACAAGGTGTATCAAGACACGCTCAACGACTCCGTTTTTGGAGCACTCGTCTCCTGCAAGGCAAGTTTAGCGATGTCTGCGTCAACAAATATAGTCTCATACCGATCTCATCGCGCAAGTCATCGTCCTCCACATCTTCCGGACCAACCATGTTGGTGAGGACGACAACCCGACTGGGCTCTCCGAAGCGTTCGCGATCCTCGCGCGTTTTAGCATCCTCGTTGTCATTGACAATTCGTCCTCGCACAGAACTTTGGGCTGCAGCGGCTTTGGCACCCTTCCCTTTACCTTTGCCCTGCGAAACTTGTTCAACAGTAAGGGCGTTCACTATGCCAGAGCCATCCACCCCCAATCCTTGACCATCTTTGTGTCCCCATTTTGCCATCATGCGAGCAGCAAAGCCATGAGGATCCGGTCTACCGCATAGAAGTTAGTGAGTAGAATAAGAAAGAAAGAAAATATGTGCAACCTTTTTTCGACTTCCGCTTGCCCAGATGCAGACGATGATGCTGTAGGAGCACTATTCGCCAATGCAGACAAACGAGCAGCAATCGCAGCAGCGGCTTTCGCCCTGGCATCAATAGCACTTGTAGAGCCTGTTGGTGGCGGGCCTGGAGGAGGGGGCGGCACTGTGGGCGGAGCGAATGGATTGTACGCTAACGTTGGCGGTGAAGGCTGCCTGGGAGGAGACGGAACGGCATGCTGGACTGGGGCCCTAGTGCTCATAGCCAAGCGTCGGAGGTAGGCCTCGTCGCCTGTTTGAGTCACAGGAACAATGACTTCAGGCTCTGGAAGTGACACCGGCTGTTGTTGCTGGGACAAGGCAAGACGTCGCAGGTAGGCTTCATCGCCTGTGAGACTCTTGTCCACCTCTACCGGAGCAGGAGGAAGGGAGACGAGAGGCTTGACATCCGTCCTAAACCAGTGATCGTCATGTTTGGCTAGAAAGTACGTTTAGAGAGGGAGTAACATTGGATAGTGACATGCCTGCTTTGTGAGGGCGCTCGTCCTCAGATACGTAGTCATCGCTGTCAGTATAGTCACTTCCTCTGCCACGTTTGCGTTCACGTTCCTCCGCCTCTCTTGCGCGTCGATCTATCTTGTCTTTTTGCTTCCACAGTTTGTATTCATTATAGTCGTTGGGTCGGAGTAGATCGTAAGGTTCCAGAGGGTCCCATACAACGACTGGAGGTGCATGCTTATTCTGTCACACAAAGTTGACTGATCGTAAACTAAACGAGTTTCTGTTGGCAACACACCTTTTTCCCCTTTCCTTTTCCAGGCCCAGTTTTTTTCTTGTTGCGAGTGCGTCGAAAGTCGTTCACATCTTCATCCAAGACCATCGAAGGTGGTTTTATTTTCTTGCCCCATCCGGTGGCTGCTTGCGTTGGCGCCGGCTCTGGTTCACTTGCGACGTCGGCGATAACTGGTGGTGCGTAGACAATCGCATTGGCGGATATGGTCCCTGGTGTAGCTGAAGCAAGAGCAGCACCAACGGGGAGTCGAATAGGCTGTTTGACCTTTGGCTGGTTCCTACGGACAGGCGCGAAAGCGAGCGCGGCTGACCAGCCTTTGCGCGGAGAACAAATGTCGTTTCAATAAAGAACGTTACACACTAAAGGCACAACAGATGGAGAGTACCGGCTGGATGTTTGGCGCTCGTTGTTGCTTCGGGCGCGCTGACGGCTGGCACAACGGTGGTTGGCGCCTGAACCGGTGTGGCGTTGCTCGGGCCAGCCTGAACTGACGCGGGATTTGGCTGAGATTCGTTGCTGACGGAGGTGGGAACGGCGGCTCCCGTCGAGAATTGTATTCCGCCGTAGAGTCGGTTCGACATGATGGTGAAGAGGACAGAAGAAACAAGTTAAGGTTAGGGTCAGCCAATGTCAGCAGTGGTTCAGTCTTGGTTCAGTCAGCAGCCGGCATCCTCGACAATGACCACGAAGAGCTCTACTAGAATTGTATCCACTTTCCATCCAGCGTCGGCCGTCAGATCTTCTTGCCAATGTCGTCTAGGGAAGGCGAAAACTGATCATCTCGTCGTTCTTAATCCGACCAACATCCATGTATACTCTGTCCAAGATCATGGCCTCGAACTTGAATGCTCGACGCGGCTATGGGGTCAAGCGTTATCGGTAAAGGCCGTCCCAGTCAAAGTGCGCTTGTTCCAATACCTCCGATGTTCTTACTGTAACTAGCCACCAGAACTCCGATACTAGCACTATCGCTGTCTTGCTCGATCATCCTGAGCCAGAGTTACTCTTTCTCTCATACTCAGAACCTGATCATCGAGGCCCCGCATCTCTCGATCTACTGAAGAGCGTATCACTGCTCGAACAAGGCCAGCGCATTTCCGAATACTTCAATGACGTCCTCATCGACTCTGAGGGCCGATTCGCGCTTGTAAGCGTGTACGCTGGAAGGCTCAAATTAGTGCAATTGAAAAATGGCATGGCTCAGGATGAGGAGCAAGATATTCCGTATGTTCACGCATATTTCGTTATCCCAAGCTCATCATACAACCTCAGAATACCTGAAATCAATATTTTGGCCCTCCAACTTGTTGAACCGTCAGACTCGGACGAGCCTTATAACTTGATCATCCTTCATCTCACACATACCAAAGCTGTTCAGCTGTCTGCTCGTGAATTGTACTACCAGGACGCAGCTCTCCAAACAGACCGCTATTCAACGATCTTCACGCCGACACTCATCTCTCAGAGCAACCTACCCACCCCCTACGACATTCCATTCAGACTTCTATACACGCCAGACTTTTCTGTCAATGGTTCTCCTGGTGGTATCCTGGTTGTCGGAGGTCTCAAGATACTTCTATTCGCCTTGAATTCCCCTACAGCACAACGGCGTCAAGATCGGAAACGTGGAAACCCTGACACATCCAAGAGGACTCGGAGCGCCCGCCAAATCACCAAAGAAGTGCACGACGAAGTTGAGAAACATCGCAAACCTGATGGATCAGTACAATGGCCTTTTGCCATTGTGACCGCGTAGGTGTTATCAGGACATCCTCCACAACAACTTGCTCACTTGCTCAAATAGAGTTTGCTCTATTTCAGGAAAACCGCTAACGTGGCTTATTGGCGATACTTTCGGAAAATTCACCTTACTTTCCCTCGAGAAATCAAATCCTATCTTAACACTTGTCGTCTTGGGAGAAGTATGTTATCATTGTTATATTGTCATTCGTCCCCTTTTTCTTATTATTCAAAATTGTAGACATCCGCGGCCGAATCTATCACATATATAGCCAACCAGATCGTCTTTGTTGGATCCTCGGGAGGTGATTCTCAATTGGTCGAAATCTCCGGGGAGCTGCAAACTTCAAGCCCAATCAGTATGCCTAACGACGTAAAGACCGTATCTTCGACTGGTCTTGCGACAGGGAAGGAAACTGAAATTGCGGCGGAGAAAGGACGTGTCGTTGTGAGCGACGGCTCTTACTTGAAAGTCAAGCGGACGTTCCAGAGCCTTTCGCCGATATCAGATGCCGTCCTCGTTAATTTGGATGATGCTAGACATGTGCGTGCAATATTGCGGACACCACACTTCACATTGCTGATATCTTCCTAATAAAGAACCAGATTGTTACGTGTTCTGGGCGTGACAACTCAGGCTCTTTGAATATCGTCAGGATGGGTACAGACTTACGGGTTCTGGCGACCATCGCCGACTGCCAAAATATCATGCGAGTGTGGCCATTGCGTCGTCAATTCGATGAGACTGCCCACCATCATATTGTGATGTCTACGCTCGTGAGAACCTTTGTTCTGAGGGTCCACTCGAATTCGAAGATGGTAGCGGAAGAATCTCAACTCGGATTCATCACCAATTGTCCGACACTCTTTGCTGGAAATATTTTGGATAGGATCGGTGCCGACTACAACGAACGTTCACACTTGGCCATCCAGGTCACTGCAAAAAAGGTGTATTTGCTCCAGCATGACATGGGCACCGACGAATACGAACGCATCCACGAATGGACTCCCTCCGCAGATATTATAGCCGCTAGCTCAAGTAATTCACAAGTCCTTATTGCGTTAGAGGACGGTTGGATAAAAACGCTAAGATTGGTTGACAAAGAGCTGAAAGAAGCACAGTGCGCATTTTCTCTTAGCTATCGGCATGTCTGATCATTCACTAGAAGCCAAAAGGTCCAGTTGGGTCGAAACGGAGTGTAAGTCAATCTAGGATGAAAACCTTTTCTGGCTACTGAGCTCTCTCTTGTAGGCATGGTCCTGAGAAGTATCACGCTTGGTGGCCTGACCGAATATCTTGCGTGACCTGCATCCCGCTGGATACAGGGAAACACTTTTCTTCATACGTCGCCGCAGCATTTTGGCACTCCAATCAAGTCAAGGTGTACAATCTTTCGACACAAGGATCCTTCGATTTGCTTTGTGAGACCCCTTGTCTCAAAGCCCCCGTAAAGTCACTTCTCTTCTACAATTTCGGCACATCGGGGAAACGGAATACCGAAGAATACAAGGCTTTCCTCTTAGTGGGGCTAGTTGACGGGACGCTAGCTTCGTTCAAGTGGTCATATCAAGCCCCCCGGGGACGAGCTCCCGAGGCATCTCTAACGGAACTCAAGATTTTCTCGGTAGGCCACGGGCCTGTCAGTTTATCTCCCGTTCCGATAAGCAATGGAACGAAGGCTGTAATGGCTGTCGCAGATAAAGCGGTCGTCATATCGTGTCCAACAAAACGGCTACATATCTCGTCTCTTACTCTCCAGGTAAGTGATGTTAGCTATGCTACACTCGTACTGATATTGTGTCCAGGGCGTCAACTTTTCGTGTCCTTATCACACGGATGATTTTCCCAACTCGTCAATCCTTACAACAAGAGATAGCTTGATTATTGGCGTACTTGACGATCTGACTAGTATCCACATACAATCAGTATGCATTCAAGCTTGATTTAAAGAATGTTATCTAACACATATCCAGTTTCCGACCTCTAACTATATTCCTCTTCGAATAGTGCAGGCGCCTTCGATTGGATTTGGTGTTGTATTCAAGACTGTAACACCAACCAGAGTCGGAAATCCCGAAGAAGCATTTTACTGTTTCCGCCTTTTGGATGAGAATCATTTCAAACGTGGGTTTCCCGTGTTTGAGAAAAAATATTGTTTACCTGATAAGTTTGAGATAGTCCTGAGCCAGTGGGACGCAGATCAAGAGGAGGTCATTGCCTCAACCACCACGATGCAGGTTGACGGTGTACCCGGCCCGTTGTTTGTGGTGGCGACGTACAAGAATTACGAGGTTGAAACCCAGCCATCTGCTGGACGCATACTCGTATTCGCCTACGAAAACTCTCAGCTAAACTTACTCGCGACGATAGCGATTGATGGCTGTCCCATTGCAGTGACCACCATTAACGGCTTACTAGCGGCCGCTGTCAATGCATCTGTGAGAAAATATCATTTTACCTGTGGACTTAGCTCTCAGATCATTTTAGGTGCAACTCTTCCGTTTGAGTGTTGACAGAGATGGCGGCGGAACAACGTACAGTCTAAACAGGGTCTCTCAATGGAGCCATTTCTACAACCTCATTGGAATAACTTCAAGTGGTGACCGTCTGATGGTCGCCGACGCACTTCAATCCTTATCTATCCTTCAACTGGGTAGGAATTCGGGATTGGATATCCTTGCGAAAGATTACTCTCCTCTATGGCCTGTATCTATCGACGCGTGTGGTGAAAACGATATCGTGGGAGTCAATGTAGGTGTCTTCTCCTTTCGGATTGTTCGCTCGCTCAAACTAATTTATAGGATTCTTTGAATCTCTTCTCATACACAGTGGACAATGCAGATTTGCGACCCCGTTTGACTCGGAATGGTTTCTTCAACTTTGGCGAGATGGTGACCAAGTTTGTGAGGGGTAAGCTATATTCTTTGCTCTATCCTTGACCTTATCGTTTACTTCGTCGTACCTTAGGCCATATGACACCGGACGTCTCCGCGCCTTTGAAGCCCACCCATTTATTTTTTACATCTTCTGGTACCATCGGGGTTATCACCTCCATCGAAGACGACGCATTGGCTCAGACCCTTTCCAATATACAACAGAAGATGAGTATGGTGATTTCTGGTGTTGGTGGCACAAGCCACGCAAAGTGAGGCGACAACTCTCCCATCAGTCAAAGCGCACATTTATAATTGATGCTACTAGATATCGTGCACCCAAGACAACGTTGAAACATGGTCCTCAAGAGCCATCTTACGGATTTTTGGACGGGGATTTTCTAGAGCAGCTACTACCGCATTTCGAAGAGTCGACAGATGTGTTGGGAGCTGTATTCGACGGGGAGAGTGTTGCAACCAGGGAAGAATTTCGTAAAGTTATTGAAAACTTGCAGACTGTGCACTTGTAAGTTCATGATATCATAACAGGAATCAATGTATTGTATATGTACATGTACGCGGAACTGTGTGGTTGAAGAGTCAAGCAACAGTGGCAACTGATGCTAAAAGGTTTGCATGAGTAAGCGTTGATCGCGTGTCCATTCACCTCCATCACGATGTTCTACCTAATTCGCATTCTAACACTCTTTTTGTACGGTTGGACAGCTCTGGCAAATGGCTCTCAGGAAGAGATAGTTGAGGACTTCTTCTCCGGCAGCTCAAATCATACAAATAACTGGGCAGTTCTTGTATCTGCATCAAGATATTGGTTCAACTATCGCGTGCGTCTGTTCATCCACTTCCTTTGCGTTATCTGAAACCTCATCACCAATATAGCACATGTCTAATGCGCTTGGAATGTACGCGTCAATGAGTTCTATTGTCCATGTGTCAATAACCCGTCCAGGTATCGCACCGTGAAGCGCTTGGGTATCCCGGACTCTAATATCATTCTAATGCTTGCGGACGATGTTGCATGCAACCCTCGGAACAAGTTCCCGGCCAATGTATATGCCAATGCTGGACGCGCGCTTGACCTGTATGGAGACAACATTGAAGTAGACTACCGAGGTTACGAAGTGACCGTCAAGAATGTCATTCGCCTCTTTACGGGTACGTCTCTGTCATATCTCACCCAAGATACCCCAATCATATCCTCGACAGGCCGAATGGATCCTTCCGTCCCTCGTTCCAAACGTTTACTCACCGACGAACGATCTAACATTTTTGTATATATGACCGGTCACGGAGGAAACGAATTCCTAAAATTCCAAGACAACGAGGAGATTAGTGCCCATGACATTGCCGATGCATTCGAACAGATGTGGCAGAAGAAGCGGTAAATCGCTTATCTATTCTATTCTCGAACGAAACTCATGGCTGTGAAGGTACAACGAGATATTCTTCATGATTGATACCTGTCAGGCCACAAGCATGTACTCTCAACTATACTCCCCGAATATTCTAGCCACTGGCTCATCTCAAGTTGGAGAGAATTCGTATTCGGTACGTTTGTTCCCTTTCCGCTATATGTGGCGCTCAGACGGGATCTAGTATAACAATGACCACGATCTTGGCGTGTCTATAATCGACCGGTATACCCACTATATACTACAGTTCATGGAAGGCATAAATAAGACCTCTGATAAGACACTAGACGATCTCGTTGGTCATTTCCCCGATTTTTTTCTCTACATATACTCAAGAGTTTGTCAGTTCAATTATTACGATGTCAAGGCAATAGGCTCTCATCCGGGTGTCCGCTCGGATCTTTTTAATCGACCTCTCAACGAGACGCGAATCACCGATTTCTTTGGAGGTGTTACCCATGTCGAGATGTCAGATGATCACACACATTCACGTCGACCTGTGACAGAGGACATGCAACCGGAGGCTGAGATATTAGCTCACCCTCAACCAGCCATCCCCTCAGCAATACATACGACCACCGAGAAAGTTGCTGGTTGGTATCATGCCACGAAGTCATTACGCGCATGGGGATCTATAGGGCTGCTGGGTTTTTTGGTACTCCTGGTCGGAGGACGTTCTTGATAGTATTGGATGTGCGGTAGCTCCTTAATTATTGCCGCTGTTTTCATGTTTACTAGTAGACATCCTCCTGGATATCGAGGGCCGTCGCTGGCATTAAACTTCTGGGGTCGGTCTCGCCGGGTGTGCCCTTGAGAGTACGACAGTACTCTCGCAGAGATCGACCGAAAGAAGATCAGTATACGTGATGGCAGAACCATAGAGCGCGTCGGATATCTTAGATCACCAACAGATTCCATTACTCTACATCTTGCATACGTTTGGGCATGTGAGTTGCCATTCATGGCCTCCGGAGTCCGGTGGCATTGTATTCAATTCGGAGATTGAACGCTGAGCGTCGGCAGGGAATGGCATTGAGAGCGTCGAAAAGGCAACTCGTCATTGAAGAACTTTGCAACAGTGGCAATCCTGTACATCCGCCACTGTGTTCTGATTGGACTTGCGAGGGGTGTATTGTAGCGACTGAGTGAAACAAACTGAAACTTGGGAACCTTGCCCTACTTGTAGACATACATCAAGGGTGCAGTCACACTGGGGACTGCGCCACAGTGACGTTGGGTCAACCGCTGCCAGATGTTGATGATTTTCCGTGTTGCGAATAACTCGGTACTAAGAGGTTTGCTTACTCCATATCAACTCAACACTTGCTCGAACACGTCAGACTGTATAGTGAACCGCTCGGCAGCACATGGCGTTAGCATAGTGAACTTGATGGTGGCTGTGTCCTTGATCTTTCTCATTCAACGATGGATTTGCAACCGTCCCTGTCAAATACTTAAGCAACTGGTATATATGTGTCCCTGCGCGACCCACGGTGGCAATGTAGCGTCCCCCATCCCTGGAACTATCTTATCCACCTACAGCCACCATCTCTAGGCATTCCTCCCCCCCGCACTATCCTTGAATGCAGCTGCAACGACTTCCTCTGGAACTTGTGGATATCATCACGGACTCGCTCCAGGACGACATCCAATATCTGAAAAACTGCGCCCTCTCATCCCGTTCCCTTCGGTTCTCAGCACAGCGCCATCTCTTTAATACCATCTACCTAACCTCGTCATCTGGCGACCTACCCGGATCATGCGAGGGTTTGCACGCTATACTACGGTGCTCACCGCACATCATCACCTACATCCGGGAACTGCGCCTATACGTCGGTTCCGAGGGCTCTGACAAACCGTTCTTCTGGCTGTTGGAAGACGATAACGTTGCATTGCCGAGGATCCTGGAGACCTTGGCCAACGTTCGCAGCATACACATCACTAATCTATCTTCCAACGCCCTCATTTGGCGTCAAATACCCCGCCACATTCGCGATGCCATCCTCGCCGCCTTTTCCTCCCCTCGAATGCGTAGCGTCACCCTAAAAAAGGTCGCCTTTTACAGCACCAAGGAGTACATGACCCTCTTCCAAAACAGCTTGTCCCTCAAGGAGCTCTACATGTGGGTCGCATGTTGCCTCGTTGGACCCCGCGCGTCCTTCGTATCCAACCAGGATGGGGGTTACGACGGCGCCCCTGCTATCCTCAAAGCCAGGCCGCAATTCGAGACCATTTGGATTAAGCAATCAGCTGGCACCCTTGGCGAGCACACCGCGTACCCTGACACAACGTATGTTGTCGACGCCTTCATGCATCCCAGGGCATCTCTTGACGCCACCACCAACCTCCGCAAGCTCTGCGTGTCTATTCATCCGGAAGACGACCACGGGCCTCTACAGGTCCTCCTGGATAAGGCCAAGAACTTGCAAGAGCTTGTCCTGGAAGTAGATGTTTTTGGTAAGATTTTTTCAGGTTCGCTATGTGGCGTGAACTGGATCCTAACCTATCCCCGTCAGCTGCCCAGGGTCTTGACTTATCCCGCGTACCCAAGATCTACCTGATCTCCCTCTTTACCCTCAACGGCCTCAACGAGCTGTTCTACACTATCCATGACAAGAACACGTCACGCCTGGAAGAGCTCACGATCGAGTACGATATCTCGGGGCTGGATACATTTTTCGCCGAAATGTCGGGATTCGAGGACATCGACTGGGAAGATTTCGAGAGCAAGATGTTGGTAGGGGTGAGGAAGCTGAACATTATCCTTTGCGGTAAGAACGCGTGTCCTATCCTCAAGGGATACTTTACGGAACGGCTCCGTGTTCGGCTCCCTCGATTAAAGAAAAGAGGAATACTCAAAATTGATTATGTGTGCGGTATGTGTCAGGACTCAAGAGCTTTTGTTCTTGGAACTCATTCTTTATATCTAGAACCGCCTTCCCACACATGGAGCACGCATTTATGAACGATGGTGCCGCAGCTTCCGATTCACTGCTGGTGGTGACGGGAAGGTTACAACTAGCTTGAGGCTACCCTCGCAGGTCGACAGTCGGCTGGGAACGCTCCCAGCGACACCACGCGCATCGCAGGACAATTGTCTATGTAGATATTTATCCAAGTTTATATTTTTAGCGCAAACCTCACGAATCGAAATCCTCCACAAATTTTACATTTTCCGGGAGAAGAGCGAGGATTATAAGAGCGGTGAACGTAAGGAATAAAAAAGACGAGCTACAGAAACGGGAGGCATCAAATTTTACCGTGTGATAGCAATTGTCCGCAAAGGATGTTAAAACAGCGAATCATACACAGTATTCATTAGTACTCTCTGTATCCACCCTGCCTTGCGTTATTCTGAGAGTCATCCAGACTTCGATGGGCTTGCAGGTCCCGCAATACGGAGGGGTCGACTGCACCGCGTCAGCCAAAGTTCATCACAAGGAGAGCGAGGACATACCTGGGAGCACACTCTTGCGACGGACGTGGGGGCTCTGACTTTGTTGGGGCGGGTTCAGCTCCATCGTCCCGACCTCGTAGCTTCCCTGTGAGGGAAACACTTAACGTCAGAGTAAACACGATGCGGAATGAGTTCAACGTACATCCATACCGGGATCGGCCATGGGCACACGCTCGATACCGCGCTCGTCTAGGTCTCCGTGGATATCGTCAATAGAGGCAGCATTCAACTCCATCGACAAATCAAGAATGTCGGTGTCGTCAACTACCGGCGGAGGAGGCGGAGGCGGATGAGGGATTTCTTTGAAGTTTGCAGGCAGTTTGCCTCCAGGCGCATTCTGCAAAGCTTTCGCCCGCATCTTCTGCCATGCATCATAGCGAGCGACAGCGCGCTGTTGCTCCCTATAAGATATAAATGACGAGTCAAAAATCATGTGTTCCTTCAACTGACTTGATTTGTTGATCCTTGTAACGCTGCATAGACTCGTCGAAGAGATCAGGATTTATCTCCATGAACAACTTGAGCGCATTGTAGACCATTCCATGTATCGTTCTATGACAAATAAGTTCGGAGTCTATCCAAGAAGGCATAAACGTACCGGTTCCAATGCGATTTGGAGTTGGTGTACAAGGCAGGGAAGACAATCGGGAGAACAACAGCGAGGTTGTCACTCATGAGGTTTACAACGTATTCGTTGTTCCAGTACAACAAGGCTCGTTCTGCGACCTGGAAGTGTTGGCTGTTTATACAACGAGCCAGCTGTTGGAAAAGGGGGACTTGGATCTTCTGGAATTCTACAGGATCGGTGACGTCGAGAACTTCCTCCACCTCGTTCAAGAACATGACTTCTTTCGGAGAGTTGACTTTGGGCCAAAACTTGAGCAGACCTAGCATAACGTCCTCGGCCAATGCGGGATCTTTCTCCAGGAATTGAACGACACAGTACGCCAGCTGAGGGTGATAAAGGGTCAAACTCTTGACCTTGTGCAGAGGAATAAGGACGCGGGTCAGGAAGATTTTGTGTTCCTCTTTGAGTGGTAGCGCGAATCCGTTGATGATGGAACCCAGAATTTCCAGCAATTCAGCAATGCCGTTGTGTCGTTCCGTTTCATAAACGAAATGGAAAAACACGTTGTTGATAGACCGCCGAATGAAGGCACGAAGGTTGAGGAATTTGCCGTAGATGCGATGAAGCGTTGTCTTCAGAAAATCGCGCTCTCGCGGATCCTCGGAGTCGAACAGCTCGAGCAGATTGAGTACGAAAGGTTGATCGATGTAACGTTTTGCGACGCTGGTGTTGAAATCTTGGCTTTCGATGAACCGTAGGAAGAACTCGTAGACGATCTGTAAGTGAGGCCAGGCAAGCTCAAGGACAGGCTCATCCTCTTCAGGATCGAAAGCATCGCCCGTGGGGTTTACAGGAGGGGGTATGGAACGGAAGAGGTTGGATGCAAACTAGACATACGTGAGAAAACGTAAGGGTGGAGATAGGGCACGGACCATGTTGACCACCTCAGGGTATACGTTCTCTGTTATGACGCCACGTTGGGTTGTGATGTAGTCCAGCATTTCGTGTAGCGTTTGCGCTTTGATCTGCTTGCCGCGCAGCTCCGAGCTAGTATCGTTGAAGTCAAACAGGACACGACATTGGTGAAGCTTTCTAAGAAATAGCTGTGGCCGCTCGCCAGCAGGTGTTTCTGGGGAAATGTTGTCAGATGAAGAGACGCCATAGATGCGAAACAAGCTACCGTTGAAAGCGGGAAGTCTCTCTATCTCAACTTTCTCGGTGACAACGAATCTGCTGCTGCGCTGTTTCCTAGGGGGCTTGCCGACGATAGGAATAGTGTCTTTGGGGCCGGCCCTCAGACGGTTGAGCGTCGTTGCTCTGGGTGGCTCTGTGGCCTGAAATCGGTCGGAATAACCTGAGAGCCGCTCCTGTGCCGGATCTGAGCTGACGACGACAATCGGAGGCGCTGGGAGGTCCCCTGAGGTCCTGCGATCTGGTGTCGTTGGCCTCGCGGACGACGCTGGGGACGAAGAACGAGTTTGAGAATTGAGAGCATTGGCTACAACAGAAGCACCAGGAATCGGCAGAGGTTTGGCGGTATTCGGTGGAGGAGGAGGCGGGGTAGCTGAGTTGTTGGATTTTGATTCCTTCTTCGACGAGCTATCTTGCGAGCTCTTTCTGTTGAGCTTGTGGGAGGAGGGACCGTCAAACACGCGTTGAGGTAGGGTGGCATCGACCTACCAAGGTTTTCTTGAGACCCTTCATCGCTGTCTGACGCGTTTTTCACTGAGCAAGATGTATGCGAGCTCGCTGTGGGCAACGACGTCGAGCAGATTAGTTGCGATATGAGAGAGGTAAGAGTCGTGACTGGTCACATCAAGCTGCGTGTGACTATCCAACTGGAGGTTTCAGGCTTGACAAGAACCACGAATGGCTGGTAAGTCTATGCTCGCTGTGGACAACGACGAACGCTCACATTTATATCATATCTTCAGCAATCTACTCAGTTTATACTTCTCCTACACATCCGCCAATCCCGGATCATCTACCGACGCTCATCGTCACGCCACATGGTGAGCAACAGCCTTCCTTCACTGCTATCGACTCTATTCATATTCTTCCTTGCAGGCCAACCATCGAACATCCTCTATTCCTATCTTCACACCAACTTTGTCAGTGTTTCCTACTGGTATCGCTCAGTTGCTCATCGATTTGCTCTTTAGAACTCTGAGAACTATCTTTTGACCCCCTCACCTCAAGGCGATCTATGCGTTGCGAAGCTCTTCCCGCCTAGGCCAAAGGAAGTTGGTGGCAAGGCCTCTGCCTCAGATCCCGGTCACTCGTCGTCGTCTGGTTCCCGTGTTGTTCGATGCGAAGCTTCCCGTAACCTCAAATGGTCCATCGCGAACACTGGTGTTATTTCTCCCATCTATAAGCTCGCTCTGCCGTCGCCTGACTCCGCCGATCTCCCTCTCTTCCAAATATCCAAACCGAATCCCAATGCCGCCTTTTGGAGCATGTTCTACTTCGCTTATGCTGGCCATAACATCCCGCCCAAGCGTATCGAATTTGGGAAAATTCAGAAGAACCCGCCTGGACCTAACGGTGGGGGTACTAGGATAAGTATTACAGGCAAAAGTGCAGAGGAGAAAGCTGTTTGGCAGACGCTGGGAGAAGGCAATGAGGACTGTGTTGAATGGGTGGTCTTGTGCGCTGCACTAAATTTACTGGAGTGAGTCAACTATCTCCATGTCACTGATTTCCTTCTCACCTATCTCTTCAGTGATGAGATCGTAAAGGCTGCCGAGAAGAACCCTCCTCCTCCCTCTGGTATGCCCAACGGTGGCGGCCGTCAAGCACCCGTTTCACTTCGCGACCCAGGACCAAGTGCCAGTCCCACTCCCCGCGGTCCTCCCAACAACATGCCTCCAGGACAACAACAGCAACAACGTCCGCCGCCTCCGCAGCACGCGAATTCCCTCCCACCAGGTGGTCGTCCTGGTCCCGGTCCCGGTCCCGGCTACCAGGGGCAACAGCCCATTCCTCAGCAACAGCAACAACGAGGTTACCCACCTGGTCAAGGTCCTCCCCCACAAGGAGGCTACGGCGCACCTCCGCCGCAAGGGTATCCAATGGCTCCAGGCCCTCAAGGCAGACCCCCGCCACAAATGCAGATGCAGATGCGCAACGGCATGTCTCCTGGTCCTGGTGGGCGTCCACCTCAGCAAATGATGCCTGGCCAAATGCATCAGGCGCCTCCCCAACAACAAGGCCGCAGATTCTAGGGTTCAATGATCATTGGGACGTTCTCTTGTGCCGCCTTTCGGTTGCGTATACCCTTTTTGCCGTTCTTCCTTTATTCTTTGCACGCGCGCTCTGTCAGGACAGCGTTGAGGTTACATTTCAGAGTTATGCCTAGTGTGGTTGGACTTGTATTTAGTATGTGGCGGTTATTGAAATCAACTACGCCGTGGTTCTGTCCTACGTCGATTTGGCGAGCTTCTCAATAGCATCGAGTGATAACGCTGAGCGTAAAGATGAGCTTATCGTCTTTGGTCACATAGTTGATGGAACATACATTTTGGTCTTTCAAGTGGCAGTCCGAGAGCTGAGGTGGATGGTTTCGACTGTCAGTGATACGTTGCACGCGGTTCAATAATTGGACTGACCTCGTGCCCACACCAGCTGCGTGAGGCATCCCAAGGCTGATGGGCATTAGTATGCATTACGATCAAGGGTGCGAGGACCACGTACATCTGGAAACCCCGAAGATTACGGTGTAGTACTATTGGCAGAGAGGATCAGAGTGCCGTCTTGATTTTAATGGTGCGACGTTACCTTGAACTCAGTTAGACCGTAATGGTGGAGAACACAGCCTGCGTGTTCATCAGTACATGGTGGGTTTCACCCTAAGGTTGAATCATTTACCTGAAGTGGCGTCGACATTGGGGTACGGATTCTTGGTCTAGAGGCAATGACTTCAGTACTGTACCTATCACAAACAAATGGAGCTCGTTACCTTTCCATGTTCTTTGAGCACCCCCGGAGCAACCTCGTACGTCTGTGAATGAATTCAATCACTTCTCAATTAGCGCCACATATCATTGCGGACGTACCTTCTTGACAAGCCGCACGATGGAGCTTTGCTCGAGTTCAGGTTTCGAGTCACAGAATTGTTGAAGAGCGATAAATCGAGGATCTGGGTTCCTGAGAACTCCGTGGCCATAACTTTCGAGAGCTCAGTGGAGATTTCCAGTCCAGACATGAGATGTGCGTACCCAGGGACAACTTGTCCGCTCTTCAAGGTCTTCCAGAGGTATTCTTTGATGCTCTCGTGAGTTGCTTCTTCGCCGATCTCTTTCTGCATGGCCATTTGCCATCTCAAGACTTCTTGGTTGGCGAGACTAGAGGCACGTGAGACATACTACACCATCGACGAAGAAGGAATACGGTACCCATGAAGAGGGCCTGCCAGAGCAAATAATGCGGCAGAGTACGAGAGGTACGGATCCGATAGCGTCGAGCCGACCAGGTCTGGATGGGAAGTGTTTGAGTATATGTTTGCGACCAGTCCGGATAGAAGGACTTACGTGCAGTGTGGGCTGACGCATTGCCACCCTCATGATCTCCATGAAGAGCGATATAAAGACGCAGATACTCTGTTAAACTGTGGTTGTCACCATAGCCAAGCAGTCTCGAATAGTTGCCTACACCAGTCCACATTACCATACACGCGTAGTAAAAGCTCAAGCAATCTTACCAACGAGATCGAGACTGTGATCAAGCTCTGGTATATCGCGACCTGGGTGATACGCATTGCGGTAGATGCGAGCAGCAAGAGCCGGAAGACGGGCTATCAGGTTAAGACAATCTTCCAGAGTGGCCTCCCAGTATTCTGACTTCTTCATGCCCTTCTCGTATGCAGCCTGGAATAAACTGTCGTGGTTCATTGACGCGACACCCATCCCGAGCTGGGTCATTGGATGCAGTGTCTTGGGGAACCTACATGGAGGCATAAGTCATGTTACCAAGGACGGAGAAACACGACGTACGAATCGACTAGAGTTTCAAGAAAGGCAGGGAGCTTGCCGCGCTCCGCTAGATCTTTGGAGAGGGACCGTGTCTGTGCTTCCGTGGGGACTTTTCCAGTCAAGAGAAGCCAAAGCATGCTCTCGGCAATGATTTCCTTTCCCCCAGGCGCAGGGGTTAGCTGCTGCTGGCATTCTGGGATGGATAAACCGTGGAAACGAATTCCCTGAAGGAAATTGAAGTGAGATGATTGGACCGTATCAGTGGCCTTCTCACCTCTTCTGGGTCGAGGACCGACGCGTCCCATAGCATGCCCTTCAATCCCCTCATTCCTCCAATCACATTCTCCACCTAGACAGCATTTGTTAGATGTGAGGGAATGCATTGACAACAAACGGACCTTGACATCGCCGATGCTCGTGTTACTGTATTGTGCTTTCTACGCGACGTTGTAGCCTTTGGGTCGAAAAGGATGGAATGAACGCACGAGTCTCTTGAGATGCTCCTGCTTCTTGGGAATGGCCTCCTTGATAGCGTCCTTCAAAGACTATAACAAGAGAGAGATTCAGCTACATTGAATGAGACTCTGACAAGTATGCACTTACCTGAGTAGATGCATATCTCACATGGGAGTATCGAATGGCACTTCTGAGCGTAGTCGATCGAATCATGGTGGGTGTAAGTACGCAAGTTCTTCCCGCAAGGATTCTGGATTTCTGGGGACGATTCCGGGGCAGCGGGGTACCGTTACGGGGTAAATTGAACCTTCAAAGTTAACCCGATAGCCGGTCAGGTGACCACGATACGTTAAGGGTAACAGCCTTTGAGAGTAACAATAGCAAACAACGCCGAACATTACACGTTGACGGAGCAACGTATCTTAATCATTCGCGTTCAACACATCGGCGGGCAATGGCGTCGGTACTGGTTCCCGTTGCTTATGTGGTCCTAGTCTTTGGCTCTCTCTTCATATTCAGTCATTTCTACCGGAAACGTCTGGCCCGTACGTCTATCCATTATTGCGAGAAATCATAAGCTGAACTATGTACGCGTTGACAGTACAAGCTTTTGAACCCTACTTCCCTCCCCATGTCGAGCGCAACACATACATAACCCTTCTCGGAAAGACAGATCCCCCTACGCCAGATCCGATACTCAAAGCCGCTTTGGTACGAAGAGCAGTCGAGGATGTCCTCCGCGTCATGAAAGTCCGCGAAGACAAGACTGCACTCCAAAATCTACTCCAGAAGGGCTCGGTCGGAGACGATCTCTGGAACAGTCTCTTGGCCGCGGAAAAGGAACTAGAAGGAGAGGTCATGGAGGTCGTCAGAGAAGCAGAATCTTTCCTCACCGGCTGGGGGCAGCTTATCTTCCAAACTGCGAACGAAGTCATTGCCAACGATAAGATGCGCCAGGCATTCGAGCAAATCAACCAGAATCGGGAAGCGTTAGGTGCGTGTTTATTTGATCTACAATAGTTGACGTGTTCATATTATGTTGCAGAAATTAAGTACGGCATGAAGGCGAAACTCACTATAGGCACTGGCCCAGCACCTGCGGGTTCGAAGCCGATTACTGCCAGTGGCCCAAATCCTGTTGCTAAACCGGCCATTGCGCCCTCCTCAACTCCATCAAATGGTACATCCTCTCTTCAACCCCCGCCAACTAGCGTATCTACAGACGGTGGTTTATCCAGCGATGGCGAGAGTTCCACTAGAACACCGTTTAAAAATGTCACACCCTCCATTCACGTATAACATCTTCACTGACCAACTTCCAGGCTAAGAAACCTAACAAGAAACGCAAGTGAGCGTTCGACGTTGGGAGGACTTGTCCAGTATTTATTCGCTCATATCACCTCACGCAATTGTAGGATTCCACCGCAATATAATAGTTCAATGATACATAGCACGAGTTGAGAAATTTTACTGTAATTGAGCAAGCGAAGTGAGTCGTAAAAAGTACAATGGTAACACAAATAGCGAGCCAACTTTCCAAATCATCCCCTAATCACAATGGCTTTCTCTCCAGCACCGATACGAGCCTTCCCGGACTTGTCGACATGGTCAATTCCAAGAACATCTTCTGGCGCGAATTGGTGGTCGTAGATTGTGTCGTCTGCTAAATTGTCAGTCTGGAGATATTCACAAGGAAAACATGGGACCCTACCATCTTCTATGTAAGATGGTTGCTTGAATGTCGAAGCAAGAATCAGAGCAAAGCGAAATTTGGCAAGGTCTCTGTCGGAAGCGCCTAATCGCGCCTGTAGACGCTTCTTCGTCTCGGCGAATTTTTCGCCCTAGAGAATCTTTAGAATGAAAACTTGTGTACGGGGAAGACGAAGACTGACCCGTTTCACCACAAACTTGAACGGTACGCCGTGCGTACGCATCAGGTCTTTCGAGAAGTGGAAAACACCTATCACTTTGTCTGAGTCATCCGCTTCTAATTCTTCTTGCGGTACTTCCTAGAGGGCAATTCAATAAGGTCCTATTCATCGAAGGACTTTCTCTCTTACCTCAGCGTATAGCTCGACAGGATCCGGGATATTCCCTATCATTTCCGAACCAGTGAACTCCTTCTGCGACTTGCCATCCTTCGATATCTCGAATATCCGAATCTTGCCAGTGCCTCCCGGGTTGAGGGTGACTTTCTTCGCTAAGTTCTCAGAGAGATCATGAACTGAGCTGGTCTTGGGAAGTAAGAATGGATGGGTGCCCTCCTCCTTGTTGTGGCTACCAGTCCAGACGACCTTAAGACTCCGCTTCGTCTCGAGCTCAACGATGCTGACGTCCAATCGCTCGTACAATATCACCGCACTTGTTGCATAGTACGGGGACATAATCTCTGCTATGCTTTGATTGAGTGAGCGCTTCAGAACAGACTTCGGTGTCCCATTGTTGGCATGTGTTGTTGTGAACCGTAGCTTGATCGACTCGTGGCGAAGGTATTCTCCGGCTTTCTGTGACATCTATAGAACAGGTTAACGACTTCGATCCCATAGGAAGCGTAAGTACTAACTGTGTCATAATTATGTTTCTTGCTTAACACAAGATTGAACTCTGGATCGTTTTCATCGAGTTTCGGTCGGAAAATGATCATGACACGATTCTGGAGAAAGTCGTAGAAGCCAATAGGATTTGCCTGTAGACCTTGCCCCTCGAAGTCGTGTACCCTATACAGATTTAGTTGACCATGTACATAGAACAAAACGACAGGGTTCCTTACTGGCTTTCAGGGATATCCACTTGGAAGCAGATTATATCGCCATCCTGGATTTCACTCTGGGCAAAAGACAATTTCGGCTTCATGAGCTCAATCATGCCTGGTTTGATTTCCTGTACGACGTTAGACGATGCATGACGAGTAGTGTTGTAGTGATCTACCTCGTATAACTTGATAGGTGTCCCGGGCGCCCAACGCATTCGTTCGTTGATGATGACTGCAAGATCACCGACCTTGTTCGTCTTCAGCATATGAACCTTGCCAGCACCTGTAAGTGATTGTTTGGCCGTGTCGAAGTGCTTCAAGAAGACCATGATAGATTGGGGAGGAATTTCGGGCTGGAACATATAAGTTTCGACGAGTAGCAGGCAACACAAGCCACCCACTCGAGATGATTCGGGAATGACATCAAGATACAACCGCAAGTCCGCTTGTCTTGCCGCCATGTTGTTGCGAATAACCTCCACAGCTGAAAGTTTGTAAACGTCAGTCGTTGGCATGGAACAGATATATATATATACGTACTCAAATTTGGCTCATTTTCAGGAATATGAGTGTCGGGCCGAACAGTCTTATTTTGACGATTGACCAGGACCCATAGACGAATTTGACTTTCAGGGTAATGGAAATGTTGAGCAACGCGATTCTTGAATGTCTTGTAGGTCTCCGTCTTGAGTACGCGGAAGGAAGGTAATTCGGATGGTGGCCAATTCTTGTCCTCGAATGTTGCCAAGTCAAAGCCTTCGTGGCGTGCAAAAGTTTCGTCCGTAATGACCTTGAAAGCCGACATCAATTGAGTGGATGACTAGTCGGTCAAAGGAGCACACCTTAGCTGTAAGGAAGAGGTGCTGTTCCTCGCGTTCCCTCTTCTTGGCTTCCATTTGGAGACGCTCTTCCTCTAAACGGCGCTCTGATAACGGTATCAATACACTAAACCACTCGCAAAAGAAAAGTATCTTACTAAGGTGAGGTGGGGTGTCTTCTTCGGTAAATGGAGGGAGAACTTCGTCGATGGCAGCCTCTCGAATATAGACCAACATGTACGCGTTTGTGAAACGCTTGACGGCGCGTGCTTGGTTACGTTGTTGAAGGGTTGGAGGTGCTCCGTTCATAGCCTCCCCTCCGTAATTCTCCTCCAAGACCTCCCTGTCGGTTACAGGTGTCACCCGGTCATCATCGAACTTGAGCCATCTAGTATCACGGTCGGGCTTGATCAATGCGAAGTAATGGCCACCATGGAGATCACCGGAATGCACAAGGACGCCGTGTAGCTTGTAAACCCAAGGATTCGTACGATCAGCGGTCGGCGCAAGGAATTCGTCAAGGTCGATTTCGAATGGGAACTCGTGTCTGTCGTTTATCTTGACCATAGCGTCGCGATTGACGTCATACTCGAACCGCTTGAGTTGCAAGTGAAGGACAGGAGGGAAGGATTCAAAGATAATGCCCTTCTTGGCATCTTGTAGACCTAAACCTTCAGCTTGGTACTTATTCTCGCCCTCCAAAGTTTCAACCGCGACGTAGTCTTTGAAAGACTCATAGAGATTCTTCATGCCTTTCACGTTGAGCTGGATATCTGCATGACAGGTCACTATGGTTGCCACCAAACTAGATATTTGTCGCCTACCATTGAATTCTTCAGTTCGGGACGACTCAAAGTCAATGTTGACACATTTGATGAAGCTCTTCATCTTGCCGACAAACAGCTTGGTGATGGCTCCCTCCGCCTTCGTACCCTGAACAAACGGTCAGGCCACGGATACCGGTGGTAAAGAGTTATTCTACCTTCATCTTTGATTCGAGCTTATCCTGGAGAACTCGATTGAACTCTTGGACATCATGCTGTAGGAATGAATCGAGGGATTTCCATCCAAACGATTTGGTCAACTCGGTAGTACCTAAACTGTGTTAAGACACGTAGCCACGTTGACGATAATAAGTGGACTTACCAACAGGTTGGTCTGACGTTTGTAAATGATAGAAAACGCGCTGCAGTGCCAGGGCTACACTTTCAGTGGGAAGGTCGTCTTCGGTTGGAATTTGATACACCGCCTTGACATATTTGTCAATATGTTTCACGGTGGCGCGGGAGGCGGTTTACCTTGCGGAAGTATCGCGTGCAATACAACGACTGAAGTAAGGAGTTCATGTAGCACGTCGCGCCCTGATTCTTCAATCCAACGAAGCCTGTCTCCTTCTTTGAGTCATAACTAGACGCTGTTGAGATATCTTCACAGGATACTAGAGCAATCACTCACTTCACAAAATTGTGCCAGAGGACGCCAGTGGGATCTTCCAAGACGCGTACGTATACTGAGATATCAGCAGCATCGTCTTCGATGGTGGGTCTGGATTGGCCGTCTTGTTTTGAGAACAGCTTTTTGAGCTCTGCGAATCGAGTAAAGCCCCAATCACATTCCTCCGCGATGAACCGGTGATGGGCATCTATGGTGCGGTTAATAAGCTGTCTTGAGTATAATGCAGTGGCGACGCACGGCTGACGGTGAATATTGTGGGATCATGAATGTTGGAGATAACAAGGGCAAACTGGGCGCATGCGTGCCAGCCTTCTGGTGCCTTCTTTGGCTCAGCATAGTCGAGATAGACGGAGACGGTGTCGTTCGGAGGTGCGTTGGAATTACCGAAGGGGAATAATAATATACGCCTGAAGATGTGTTCGAGTTAGATGGGATTCTTTGGATATGGCGCAGTATGACGCACCACTTGTGCCCGCCACATTCAAAATCGGGACTGGTCAACTTCTTGTCGAGTTTCTTCCAGCTTCCCAGCTTCCACGTAAAGACTTTAAAGTCTTTCACTTCGTAACCCATGTCGGGAAGATGTTTGGCTGCAAACGACTCGGCTATCGTTTGACGGCTCATCAGTATACAGCGCAGTAAAGTGTAGGGGGAACGCACTCTCTTGAACCGAGATAACCTCTGTAATCTCCATTGGTGGCATTGACGGGCCACCCACGGACTTCTCGTCTAGTACATCCATGTTATCGTTCTACGAAACGAGTGAGTCGACGAGTCTTGATGATATCGCTGGAGCGCGGCTCACCATGCGTCGTTTCGCGGCAAGTTGGCCAGATTATTGGGGGACAGTGGTCCTGGTGAAGGACAAGAAGAAAGAATGGCACAACAGTGAAAAGGAAAAGAGATGAATACTGTCACGAACTGAGTGTCGCCAATGGACCGAGCTCAAGCCTGACAAAGTCTTGCCTTTTGCTGACCAATGCCGCTTCGGCATCTTGGCCGGGTCCGCACCTCAGGCTACCTTAAAGCTCAAACGCTCTTCAAAATATTGCTGGATCTCTGTAGATGTTACTTGGATCTCCCTTTCATTAATGTACGCGCCAATACGGAGCAAAACACCTATGATTCATGAATCAAGGTCAAATCCCCATCACGTGGTGCTGACAAAGCATACGTATAAAGAGCGCGTTTTGAGCCGTCTTTTCTCTCATCCACGATCCTTAAATTGTCTCGACAGGAAGATTAATCGTCTTCAGCAGCCTTTCCGCTGTCTACTGTCGATAGTGAGTCAAAATCGTGTAACAGAAGGTCATTCACTTTCCATTTTCCACGTCAAGTTCGTTCTGGGCTTGTCGTGGTTGGCGCCGGGGTATTAGGTTTTCTAATATCTTCTGGTTGTCTTTGGAGGTGTCTGGCAATGCTTTACGCAGTGTCAGACAATGTCGGCGCCCATTTTCGGGCAGTAGTTTCTTCAAAGTCGTGCTGCGTATCAGCGTACATACATACGTCCTAATGAAATTCATTTTGAATCGCCAACTTCCCTGAACACTTTACTCTCTATGAAGACCGCGTAGAATTAAGCGTAGCGCTCAGGTAATGCTTAGCTCCGGAAGTTGAATCCAAGCTGCATAACCCTGGTGGCCATATTTATCGGACTCTGTGCGCTGAGCAACATCGCCTAAAGTAGGTTTCATCAGTTGGCCTCATGTCGACACCACTACTCTACTCTCTTTCGCCTGTTTGTTCATCATTGTCGTCCTCGGAGCCTTTCTTTCTAGCGGACGGAAGCGGGTCGTTAAATTGCAGGTCTTCCCGTTGAATGAAGAGCTTCTTTCAGACTCGAAAACCAGACAAACCAGCGGACGCACCAGCCCCACCACCGAAACCCAACTCAAAGGCATATAAAATTTGGATACCGCCTACTGCACAGTCTTCGAAGGAGCAAACCAGACCTCTCAAAGTCTCCCGGACGTTAGAGAATGCCGAAGCTAAGGCGAAGGCTTCAGTTGATGCAGGCAAGCAGAGTCGTCGAACGGCTGTTCAACCTGGTTATTCGGTGCCAGCAACGTCCTCTTCGTCCACCAAATTACACAAGAGTCACTCTATCATCCCTACCATTGGCCCCAGTGCTGTGAACAGTGGTCCGCAGAACCCCAAACCCAGTCACATTACCACCGCATCGCGTTCCTATGCTAATGGGGACTCTTCGACCACACCTTATCCAACACCAGGTCCTGCTGGACCTTCAAATGCACCCGAACCCGCCCAACAATCCAGACAACACACTATGTCGATGCCTACACCCGTTCCTGCCAGCCAGTACGCATCTCTACCGTCCTCCAAACCATCCCGTCAGGGCAATGGTCACAGCCGTAGCCGTACTATTCCAAACACAACCCAACCCGACTTCTGGATTCCACCTGTGTCCCAAGACCCATCCTCTTCCGTCCCGCAAAAGGATAGATCTGGCGAAAAGGTTTCCGCGCACTCCCGGAGTCGAACAGATCCCAGCACGACGACGACGAAGCCCCAGACATGGCTGGCGGAACCGTCGACTTCAACTTCCAAGAGGTACAAGGAGAAAGACACTCCCGGTCCTGACGCTCATGAGGCTATCCCTGTCACCAGGAGCCATCGCAGCCACAAGGACACGGAATCCATCAGACGCGTGGAGAGGTCGGAGAAAAGTAGGAGGCCAGAGGAGCGGGATAAAGAGCGGGAACGGGAACGACGCAAGGACGATGGGGACAGGTATCGTGAAAGGAAGCCTCGTTCGGAATCGGAACGGCCCTCCAAACACGATGCAGAACGCGAAAGTCGTCGCAGAGCAGAGCGCTCTGCTCAGGAATCTATGAACCGCCAGGCAGAAAGAGAACGCGAAAAGAAGCGGCGACATACAGAGGACAAGGACAGGGAACGGCGACAGGCGGAAGATCGTGAAAAGGAGCGGCGATACGCTGAAGAACGTCAAAAGTTTCTAATCTCCCTCGAACGCGACAAACCGAGAGCCGTTCCCGTCCCCTCCAAGTCATATGACGAAAACGAGAGTTCTGACAGCGCACGGCCGAAGAAATATGAGACCTCATCTCGATATCGACGGCATCGGACAGATGATGTTGCCTCAAAGGTGTGCTCTATTCGTCTATGTGCGCATCTCACTTACTGATAACCAACGAGGAGCCTTTCCCCTCTTCAATGCCTCCTCCTTCGATTTACGAAGCTCCCATACGGCCAATAGAATCTCCAATTCTCGCAAGCCTTCAAGCGCCTAGCCTTGATTATCAAATTGTAATGGTGGATAGCGACTCCACTAAAAGCAAGAAGGAGAAGCACGTACGACCTTTCATCTCCATAACGTTCAACACTTACCGGTAAATGTAGCGACATCGAGCCCAGGATTCTTCAAGTGTGCGACATGTTGTTGTTGACTCTGCTCCACAGCGATCGAACGGAATTCACGCCACCTTGGTACGTTTCTATGTATTTGTTGGTCTTTCGTCCTGACGCTTCCCTAGCTTGCAGTTGACACATCAGATACACCGAGAAGCGCGTTGCCTCATGCATCATCTTCGAATCCAATTCGAGGCACTTATACATCCACGTCCTCTCAACAGCCTACAATGTCATCACACCCTCTACGAAACGAAGCCAAACATCCACCACCCGTGGTTTCTCAAATGGAGAGGTTCGTTCCAGCTCCGAACTACTCAAGTAGCAGTAGAGAGGTAACGCCACGGAGAGATGATTCTTCATCTCTCGAAGTGCCTTCGCGACACGAAAGAGGCCAAACACCAGCTTCGCTGAGAGAAGCATCTTCTAGGTCATTGCCTCCATCTTCTACTCCAATCGTCGGCTCCTCGCCCCAGAATGGTCTCAATGTGTCACCGGCTCAGCTTAGTCGCGATTCTCCTCTGTCAAAATCATCCCCCGGCAAGCGTTCGCTGCAGGATAAAGTTAGCAATTTGTTTTGTTCTACGAGATCATATTAACACTATAATAGGTTCAAGTTGAGTTTCCTTCTGAGAAAACACCGGAATCCCAGCCAGTAGTCGCTACTTTGCCGGGACCATCTCCTTCTACAAGTAATCAGAAGTCGTCTCCCTCGAGGCGTGAACCTGATGGCGGTTATATTTCTCATGCAAACGGCAAAGGTAATAACGACGGAAGTCTTCGCACTAGGGAGAGCCCAAATAGAATGTCGGCCAGCGTTGATATCAGCCCTCAGGTATGTCTGTTCCAATTACATACCCTTCTTGCAATTAATCTTGTCTTAGTATGAGCTTCAACGTCCAGGATCCACACAGCCTGTCATGAATCATGAGCGGCCAACGATGAACCCGCCTATGAACGCAGACTTCACCAATAGAACCTCCAATATGGCCATCGGTGCCACCTTGCATAGATCATCTACGGCCATGGGTACAAGACCGGCGGAGACCTCTTCGCGTAACGGCTTCCCGCCACCAATCTATAACCAGCAGCATTCCTCCTTTCCGTCGAACAATGCGATTGGTGCCGGCATCTATAGACCTTCTACAGCAGCAGGGTTCTCACAGAGTCAGCCTGCACCGGCGTTTGACTCAAAAATGTTGGATGGGAAACTCTCCAGAATGGCTGGGAACGACTCCCTTCGGGAAAGATTTGCTCAGAAACCATCCTACTCTCGACCTCCCCTCGTATCGTCTCAATCAGGTAGCGGTTCAACCGACACGTTCATTGCGATGCCAGCAGTGGTACGCCCACCTACCCATATTCCACCCATCTCTATCCCCAGTGTGCAGGTCCCTCCCATTATACCCCCTCCTCTCGCACGCCCGATCACACAACCATCCTCCCAACCTGTTCCACGTGAGCGCCACAGGACTGACAGCAACAACTCTCTCCCTCGACAGAGCATTCCATCTAAAGAAGGATACAGTTCCGATACCTCAAACAGTCATTCCAGACAGCCTCTGCATCAGTCGCATGCACCTCCAGATCCTCGGCCATCGTCGACGGCTCCTCAGATCCCCCAACAGCGCAGTGACCATCGAAACGGCGGGGCTCCTGATCCATCCAACATACAGTCCAACGTTGAACGTCCAATACCTCCAAGGGACATGTCTACTCCCAAGCAGGCATACCGTCATCCAGTTCTCATGGATCTTCTGACATCTCCAACGAACAACACAAAATACGTCGCAGGACAATCTCAATTTCAGAGACCGGACGATCTTTACCGCACGTCGAATACCGTTTCCGGGCCCAATGCACCGGTGACACAATCGTATCAACCGAATGCTAACTTAAGCGATGGCGTAGTTGGACGAAGCATTATGAACAACCAGGGAGACTCGAGGGTGACCAACGCCACGGAACAGAAACAACCCAAGGCTGATCCCGTCTGGGAGCGACCCCAACCTCCAAGCGCTGTCGCGCCATCGTCTTATGTGACGCAATATACATTGCCCGCCGACCAACCTAATGCACGATTGGGCACGACGCCCGGGTTCACTGAGCGCAAAGGATCCGAGCCAATGGAACGTCCATCGGCTAAGGAGAGTGCGACCGCCTCACATAACATGGCTCCGGACATGTCACGGACCATCTCCTTTGCAGTTCACATGCCTGTGCAGCCTTTCCCGCCATCTACGAAGTACACTAGTGCCAGCGAAGCAGCAATTTTGCACAGTCAACACCTGGCGACGGAATCTGCACGTCAGAAGCCCGCAAATGAAGGGGCATCGAAAACAAACCAAGCGCAACCTTACGGGTACGCTAGGCAACAGGTTCACGAGGCAGAGCCTACAACGAATGGGCAGAGTGCGCCCGCAACATCTACACCCTTCATTCCACCCTATAGACCGACTACGACTGTTAACGAACCTCATGCTTCTCGTCCCACTCCCGCACCTGAATCCAACACTGTAATATCACCATCACAAGATCGTCCTCCCTTCTATTCCCATAATTCTTCTTCGCAGCAAGCTGGTGTGCCACCGTTGCTCTCTACGTCCCAGGCCTCTCATTCCCTGCTCACAACGCAAGTTTCGAACCCTTCCAGCTCCAAGCCCTCCACCAACCAAGTCAAAAATGACTACACTGAGCCTACATCCATGGCCAGAACATCCTCTCACGATTCCGTCATGAAAACGCCTTCGTCACTCGCACCTTCAGTATTGAAAAAGAGCTCTTCAAGGACATCTCTACATCCCTCTACCTCGTCCCAGAACCATGAATCGCGGAAGAAGGGATTTTTGAACATATTTCGTTCTAAAGTTCAAGGTGGTCGGGAGCAGTCTGAGCCTTCAACATTGGCTCCGCAAACTCTGCAACCAGAAGGCGGGAGAGTGGAGGAGCTGAGACGAAGCGCGAGTCCTTCCCGGGCGTCACTGGCCTCGAAGGTTCAGGTTCCTCCGCCTGCGTCTGGTACCACCAACCCCCCAATTCAACAAGGCAATCATGCCGGGGGAGGTCACGCATCAGCCTTCAGTCCATTCAAATACCTAACCTCGAAGAGACATCGTACAGTCTCTGGCGCATCTCTAGAAGCTGTGAATGGCACTGCTGTAAGTTATACATGTTCTGATATCCGCATAGCCTCATTTTTTGGTAGACAAACACCGTGGTCGGGTCACCCACTGCGTCGATGCTTAGCTCTAATCCTGTTCAACCTCCATCTGTACGCGACCCAAATACAGCAACCAAAGAGTGGCGAGAGAGAGAAGGTGGGCGCAACAGGAATGGGAAGCTTAGGGTTATGCGCCCAGGTGTTGTGTTCGAGTTGAGGGATGAACCGCCAGAGGATAAACCAAGATTGAGATCTAACCGAAAACGCTAACTGTATCATCGACTATTTTTTTATGTATCTACATGGGTTTGCGTGTATTGTATTGCTATGCTATCGTTGTTTAGTATGCTAGTATCTGTGATTGTCGCGTGACTCTTCGCGTTCGTGACACCCTTCATCTGACGACGATGTTCAAAGCAAGCGCTGTTGATTCGCCTGAGAAAAAGCATAAAGACAGCGGCACAGAGACATTCGGAAAAGGCTTAAAATACCCTACGAGGCTTAACTTGTGCGTTGCTCCAGCAGAGCATGAGACCACGTGTATTAAATTGCCCAGCTACGACCAGCCGCCACTTTTCGACGTGACTTTGGAAGAATTCGAACAATGCGCGCTCGACAGGCTGCGAATACTGGCCGAGATAGAATCCTGCGCTGCTCGTGGACGGCCTTGGGACGAAACGAAAACTGTCATCGGCGCCCAGTGCCTCAAGTACTTGCCCCTACATGCTACTTCGGCACTGCGTGTCGACCGCGATGCTGAACGAAGAAAGGATCATCTGGGGCACTATATTCTGCGCCTAGCATTTTGTCGTTCGTGCGTAGCTGTCTATCTTGCAAGTCGCGTCCCGCTTATTTGTCAATTAGTGATGATTTGAGGAAACGGTTTGTCAAGGCAGAATCCACGCTCTTTCGCTTGCGATTTGAAACGGACGATTCAACGGAGAGAAAGGCATTTCTCAATACCCGAGACTTCAAATGGATATCAGTTCGTCCTACCATGCCATCTTTGAGAAGCAAGACTGAACCCCTCCAGGTCTCCAGCGACGAGAAGGCAATGCATCGGAAAGAACTACTTGCCGCGTACCAGGGATTCAAACATGAGAAAGACAAAGTGGAGGCGTTTGAATCGGATACTTTCTACAAGGTGACTTGTGAATCATATTTTCTCCGTTTCAACGTTCTGAATTGAGTTAGGTAAAATGGACACGCGTCCCCGACCTTATCGAGAGGCGGAAGGTCTTTCTCAAAGGCGGGTGGGCGTATGTGCCAGGTCGTGAGCAATCCAGTATCGTCTATAGGGAATTCGAGACGCTCTTAGACAAAGCTTTGGGGGTACGATTTGCGATCCAAGACGTCTTGCCTCCCAACTGACCGACTAGCATAGTTAACCTCGAGATTCCTACCAACACTTGACGAAGATACACGTCTACTCCCCATCTTGAATAACCTCTCCCAAGGCTTCCTTGCCGGCGTCTCCTCTGACTGGGCTAGCTCTGAAGGAGATGATGGGAAGAAAATCAAAGCGGAACAGGTAGATGAATACGCGAAGAAGCATTTCCCTGCTTGTATGCGCAACATGCATGGCCAGCTGACACGAGATCACCATCTCAAACATTTTGGACGTCTCGATTATGGACTCTTTCTCAAAGTGAGTCGCACACCGATCCTCCCAATGCCTTTATGTTAACTGGTGGTCGCAGGGTCTTGGACTTGACTTGGAGGAGGCCGTTGCATTCTGGAGAAAGTGTTTTATGGGAGGCAAGGTGTCTGAAGACAAGTTCAACAAAGAATATCGGTATAACATCCGGCATTCGTATGGTCAAGAGGGGAAACGCGCTAACTACCCTCCCAAAAAGTGAGTTTTTGTGTGATTCGGTTCGAATAAATCAACTGATCTTCTCCAGCTGCACGCAACTGTTGACCGGGAATGCAGAGTATGGTTGTCCATATCGCTTCATGACACCGGAGAATTTGCAAACAAATTTACTGAGCACGTATTCTCATCTTGGGCTCCAATCCTCAGATATGCCTGAAATTCTGCATAACAAGAAGGAGGGCCATTTTAACGTTGCTTGTACGAGGGTTTACGAGATCACGCATGCTGGTGTGAAGAAGGGTGAGGGAATGGGAGGTGGAGAGACGGTAACGCATCCCAACCTTTATGCGGAGCGAAGTATACAGTTAGAGGAGAAGAAGGAGGGGAAAGCGGTAGCGATGGATGTAGATGTATAGGCTGTTCTGTTGTTCTGTTGTTCTGTATTTGCTTGTAGTTTATAGTATGTATGTAGCGATAATCACTCCCGTCGGGCTTTGAGATATGTATCGGCGTATCGTGCTCATGTATTGTCCAAGCATCCTCTATAATCGGGGTTCTATTATTTGGCGATGCAGAAAGAAAGGGTAGCTCCGTAATATAACGCGCTCGGTCTTTACCGATCATTAGTGTGGCGTCAACAAACTCAAGTATTCTTTGTCATCACTCCCAGCATCAAACAGTCTTCTGTCGTTCGGGATTCGTTCCACTTCCAGACGATAATCCGAGGTTCAACCAGATGGAATCCCGTCCTTGGAGCGTCCAGGCATGTCGACCCATGATAGGTGTGATAGGTTGCAGCGAATCCGAGCCTCATCATTAGGCCAAGTGTCGACTTAGCGTGGACCCCGCATCATGCATCATCTCTCTCTGATATTCCCTTACCCTCCCACCTGATACCAGCCAAAATATCAGGTCCGTGAGATATACACATCAACTCCAGGCCAGGGCAAGTGCTAACTGTACACCTTCAGCGATACACACGGTCATACGCAATGACAAGGCTGAGCGCTAAGCCGCTGAGGTAACTAACTGAATGGATCGCAACTTGATGTCTCCCTGAACGGCAGTACTTGACTTCCTACTCCCAATGGCGTCTCCTCAGGCCATCTTTCTCTATTCTCTGGCAGCCTATGTTCTCTTCAAAATCCTTCGCTATGGTCGTCGAGAGGATGGACTCCCGCCAGGTGCGGATACTTATACAAAGATTCAGTCAAACGGGCGCCAACTCCCTCTGCACAGGTCCTCCTACTACGCCAGTGCTCGGAAACCTCTTGCAAATGCCTCGCTCTTCTGTGCACGTTGGGTAAGGATCTTTAGGACACTGGTCACACAATCCCAACGTTAACTCGCCTTCTGTTAAGACTGTCGCATATGTCGCAAAAATGGGGAGACATTATGTCGGTATGGAGCAGTACCCATCAGTTTCTCCGATACGCTGAATTCAAATCGCCGCACAGCTCAAACTGGCATCTGGGAACATGATCATACTATCGAGTGCGACAGCTGTGAAAGAGGTTCTAGACAACACTGGCTGGGCTTCGAGCTCTCGTCCACATATGTATCTGGCAACTCTGGCCACCAATGATTGTCATGCATCTTTGGCTCCAGACAGTAAGCGCCTCACACTTTCATACTCGTCAATTCATGCTCGATAGGTCCGCGTTTGCGAGAAATGAGACATCTCATGAACAAGTTCTTAAGCAAGTCGGCGGCGGCAGAGCAGCTACCGATTCAAGATGCGGAGATCTTCCAGCTTATTTATGAGATGATGACCCAACCCAAAGTATGCTTTCTCGATCCATGGCTGTGGCCTTAAAACTAACATTTGCATGTAGAACTTCTATGCCTCCGCACGCCGCTTCTCCCACTCGATAGCCAAAACGACCATCTTCGGGAAGCGCGCTCCCTTCTTTGATTCCGAGGATGTGACCGAATTCTACGCCGGGTTTGACTCGATTGCACATAACATGTCTCCCGGTATTCACCCACCCATCGACCTCGTGCCTATTTTGAAGTACTTGCCCGATTCTTTGGCGCCATGGAATGCAATAATGCGCGGAATCAGGAAGAAACGCGACGCATTCCATTTCAGTCTATATGACGAGACCTTTGCACGAGCGCAGAATGGTCACAAAGGAGCCGAGTCATTCCTGGAAGGAATCATCAATCTTCCTGATTCTGACAAGCAGCATCTTACTAAGGAGTTCATCTCGTGAGTATCCCCCGGTTCTACGTCTCAGATCTCAACGCTTCTAACGCACACACGTCAGACATAGCTCTCTTGCTCTCCTAGACGGCGGATCAGACACGACTGGCACCTTTGTTTTGACTTTGATTCTTTGTCTGGCATCGTATCCAGACCTTCAAAAGCGGGCCCAAGTAGAAATGGATAACGTCGTCAACGGACGCATGCCCATTCTGGAAGACTTGGATAAACTTCCCTTTGTTGACGCCCTCACCAAGGAAATTCTAAGGTTCCGCCCTATTTTGCCTCTCGCACTTCCTCACCACATAAAAGAGGATATCATCGTACGTCTCATGTCACCGCTTTCTATTTCTTTGACTATCGATTGTAGTATAAAGGCTATGTTGTCCCCAAGGACAGTATGGTTATGTTGAATCTCTGTGAGATGGGAACTTTATTTCTGGTGAATTCTTTTCTGACGTTATTATCGCAGGGGCCATATTCCACGATCCAAAAGTCTTCGACAAACCAGAAGTCTTCAATCCAGACCGCTTCCTTACTTCAAAATATGGTACTTTGCCCGGACTTGATACAGACTTCCGTGATACTTTGATTTTTGGTGCAGGAAGGGTGAGAGTAAACTCAATGCAGTCCTTGTGATACTAACAAACTTGCAGAGAAAATGCCCTGGAATTCATGTGGCCAAACTAACATTGGTTCGTACTATGATTACGCCACTGGTTAATGCCTAACTATAAAATCCCTAGGCTCTTGTGACCATGCGTATCATCTGGGCATTCAATATCTCTGAGGCTATCGACCCTAACACAAAGCAGCGAATCCCTCTTTCATTAGACATGGCCTACTTTCATGATGTGCGTTTATTGCCAACTCTTCAACCTCTCAAGCCTATATTCATGAATATAACAGGACCAGGTTGTGATGCCTCGCCCATTCAAGTGTGTTATAGAGCCCAGGAGCAAGGAGAGAGCAGACATCATCAAGAAGGCTTTCGTCGACTCTACAGATCTGTTTACGGCATATGAAGGTGACTTGACTGCATCGGAACAAGAGAGGTTGAAGGAACTGCGCGAAAAGCTGTAATTTGGATAAGTTATTTAGTATACTTGCTCTTGTTGTAAACTTCGTCGATGCTATATTATTCATTGTTGTTGTTCAACGTTCAGCGCTCAATATTCAAGCCATTCTAGCTGGCAACTAAATTCGCAATTTGCAGGCGCGCAGCTGAACGGAAGACCACGTGGTTGCACAGGCTTGACGAGTGACGACGTGCTCCTCTCTCTCAGTCTTTCTCGTTTCTCCCATCATGAGCCAACGAAAAGTAACGAAAACCTCAAATGTTCATGACTTGGACGAACAAAAGGCAGAGGCTCTGCACCAATACCAAGACTCGGAAGGACATTTCTCGCTCGTCAGGTAAACCCGTCTTTATTATTCGACTATCCTTATTAACCTCCTGTGTTCCAGAAATTTTCGACTTGCAGATCTAGTCACCATTATGAACGGCGTCTGTGGATCGTTCTCCATTTTTTCCTCCGCGCGCTACCTGGTCTCAAACGACCCGGATTACCTCTGGATGGCATTGTGGTGTCCTCTCGCCGGTCTCATGTTCGACTTCCTGGATGGGAAGGTCGCACGGTGGAGGAAATCTAGCAGTATGCTCGGACAGGAGTTAGACAGCCTCGCTGACTTGGTGAGGACCCTATCATTCGTTTCATTTCCCCAATATTCAACCCAATATTAGATATCCTTCGGTGTAGCCCCCGCTCTCCTCGCCTTTGTAGTCGGGCTCAGAACCTATCTGGATACCGTCATTCTCACCTCATTTATATGTTGTGGTCTTGCAAGACTAGCACGTTTCAACGCTACCGTGGCGCTGATACCTAAGGACACGGCCGGCAAATCCAAGTACTTCGAAGGCCTCCCTATACCTTCCTCCTTGGCACTAGTCGCTACTTTCGCATACTTTGTCAAGCAAGGTTGGATAGAAGGACAACAAGGCATCCCCTTCGGTACCATCACTCTCTGGGGAGACGATGGTGGGCGTGGTGAATTGCATGTCATCAGTCTAGTATTTGGAGCATGGGCTGCAGCTATGGTCAGCAAAACGCTACATGTTCCGAAGCCTTAGGTTATCATAAACGTATCTTACTTGTCGATTTACAGTATGGGGACTACTCTGCTTATTCTCGTTAACAATTTCAACATTGAAACGATGGTTGTGCTTGTTTATATACATGGTACTCAATGCAGCAATATACGCGCTCTCGTCTCAATAAAGTATGCAATAAACATTAAGTGCTGAACGACGCGCAGTATTGATATAGAGAATCCGGAGCAGAAGGTAATACAGCCATATATAAACTCTAAAATAAAGACAAGTAACAGATCGTAAGAGTAAGAAGATAGCGTGCAGGACGACAAGAGCTGAATGTTCTGATGGGTATGAGTGAGTGTGTGAGTGAGTGATTATCGACCACGACGATTGAATGAAAAAAGGAATGAGCGTGAACTGTATCATAGCAGCAGAAGAGGAGGAAAGCATGGGTAAATGAGTGGCAGTACGATGAGGTATAATAAGTAAGGATATATATTATGAGAGAGAAAACCATGAGAGGCGCGGGGATCTAGGACTTAGGCATTATTTAGCGAGGGGTCCTTGGCGAGCATCTGGCGATAGAGACCCACCCCGGAATCCTCGCTGGGCGCTGGACTGGCCAGCTTGACCGCGCCCACTCCATTCGTAGAAAGGCCTGCAGGTTTGAGAGTGACAGCGCCACTGGTTTGACTGAGGTTGCGGGCCCGCGCATTCTTCGCCGGTAGAGCAGGACTCCGTGTACTGGTGTTCCATTCCGGCTTCGTACTCGTGGACCTGACAGAGTACTCTCCTTGGCGCGAGTTGGTTCCCGTCCTGCGGCTCGCCGGACGCGGTGTGCTTCCTGAACCCTCGGACACTAATCTGCTGCCGAACTTTGCGTTGGCTGAAGACTCACGGGCATATGCGGGTCCACCACCTCGGCGCGGGTGGGCTACGGCAAGGCGACCTTTGCCGCCAAGTACTGGTTTCTGAACAGTGACTTTGTCCGCACCCCAATAAGAGAAGGACATCTTGGATTTGCGATCTGAGTCGTCGGATTCGGCGCCATCTTCGTCATCTTCTTTATCTTCCGGCATAGGCACGATGCGAGGTTGTTGCGAAAGTTGCGAGCGTGTGCGTGCCACACTAAGACAAAGCCAAGACCAATTAGCAGACAGATATAATAATATTTGATGTGGACTTACTCTTCCATAGACACAACACCTTCTCGGGGAAGAGCAACATCGCCAATTGCCCACGTCTCAATCTACAAAGGATGAGGAAACAAACATCTGATGCAGTCAGAGAAAACATACCTTGATAAATTTATACAGGTTACGGGGCTTTGTGTGAGAGTTTCGTCGACCAGTGGTCGCATACTTGGCCTTGCCTTGTAAATCGGGCAAACTATTCGTCCTCGAATTGGTCGCAGCTATCATCGGCAGCGAAGTCGTTCCCGTCTTCTGGCACTGTAAGACCACATCGTTGAACGCAACCAACCATAACTCCTTCTTCTGCCCGCCCAGAACATCACTGATCTTGCGCAAGCTACTCCTTCCCTTGACCACCTTGGGGTTTCCTGATGGTGTGGGGCTTTTCAAGGGCGACAGTGACACCGGGATTTGACGCTCGTCAACAAGGAGTCTCGAAGGTTTTGGAAGAGCTAGCTGTTTGACTTTGTCGAGTCCTTCGATACGAGCAAAGACGTCGCGAGTTCGATCCCTCTCCTCCTTCTGTATTTTCTCGTCCTCTATGCTCCTAACAATTGTCTCCACCTCGGCGACCATCTGGAGGGTGCTCTCATATTCAAAGGTGCTCGGGTCTGTGTGAAAGAGGAGATTTTGAAAGAGTAGCGGATACTTGAGGAGCCGTTGGAAAGGTTTTGAAAGGGTGATGGCTAAACCTGTCTCGCCCTTGTCCGACGCAATCTCCTCGAGTTTTTGAACGTATCGGCAGACCTTGTTCCATTCCGCCATGTCCTGGTTCTTGGGCTTCTTTGTCGAGATGTTCGAAAGGGCGTTGTCGGCTTGTGCCAAGGCGCGTTCGAGATGTAGAACGTAAGTAGCGTAGCCATGGAAGATATCCGCCTGAAAGGTACTGATCAGGACAGACATCTTCTAAAGGCTGGAAAGGCTTACATGGAAAACGAAGACGTCTGCAAGACTCCGCACCAACGGGTATTGATCATCGTAGCGTTTCTTGAGGGCCTCTGATAGTCTCTTGTGCCCATCGAGAACGCCGCTATCGATGACTTGCAGACATATCCGCAGATCATCTGGCAGTTGGTGCGGTGCAACCACGTCTCCAAATGGATTGCTGGCGGGAGCAGCGTCGCTCTTCTTGAATTTACGAAGCATCGCTGGCGATTGTTGCTTTTTGGAAGATGGGCTTTGGCTGGCCTGCTCAGCTATTGACTGCCGGCCAAGAGACTGAGTGGATGACGTGAGTTGTTGAGTTCTTGGGGGTGGCGCAGGAAGTGAATGATGTGAACGGGAGCCAGAAGGGAAGGGTACAGATTTTGCCGTGCGTGTGACAGTAGATCTGTATGGCGAGCGGGGATGATTATGTTTGGCCGCCTGTTGTTGTCTGCTGGTGGGTGAGGCGTAGCCTTTGCCAACACGGTCGTCAGCCTCCTCGTCATCTTCGTCACTATCAATAGTGTCTGCGTCCATGAGAGGAGTTGGTGGGGTGGGGGACATGAAACGCGCCGCGATGGGGGGTAAATTGTCAGAGCTCTCGCCCAGCGGTGACTCTGCGCGCTCGTAGTCGTAGTCGAGATTGGGTGTGGAAGAGGAGAGAGGTGAAGAAGAGGTAGAAGGAGACGCGAATGGATGTAGTAAAGGGTCGATAAAAGTGTCCTTCATTTTCACGAGCTCCTGCACATATCGCTCCTCGCTCTGAATGATTTCGAAAAGGACCTCCTGGCGTGTACGTTCCCGCGAGCCTATGTTAGATACGAGGTCGTCTTCCGCCACCTCTGACCACGAAGTTGCTGCGAGAATCCTGCTGCCGCTCGTGTTTTCCGACATTTGGCTGTAGGGAGAGCCTGAACGGAGAGACGGCGTAGACATGTCTGGTTTTGGCAGTGACGGTGACGCTGTACGCGTGCCGGACGACGTAGATCCACGTGGTTCCTTGCCGTGAGCAGCATGGAAACGAGAGACAGAGTTTTTTGGCGGTGAGAGGACGTTTGGCGCGGAGGCGGGTTGGGGTGTGGGGGATTGGGGAAGGGGGCGGGCTAAAGATGGACCTGGGGTAGGGGGCGGGGATATAAAGGCAACCTTTTTCTGAACTTCGGACGTGGCGGAGACGGATGTTGTTTGTTGGTGATGGGAAGAGGGTACTGGCGAGGAAGGCGTCGGTGTCGTTGATGACGAAGAGATCTGGTCATCGGTGGGAGGGGCAGCTCGAGTCACTAGATTGTCGCTGAGCTCGGGAACAAGCTCTGGTAACGGCTTGAACGACGTGTACGACGTCGGCGTCGAAGTGGCTCGACTCGACTCCTCGCGACTAGGTGGCCATTGCCTTAACGGCGGAAACTTTTCCTTAGATATCACATTGTCCTTCTCCTTGTCCTTGCCGCCACCTAGGTGCAGCCGCGAGAAAAACGCTTTCATTGCTGTAATACAGCGAGCGTGAGGACGGAAGATGCAGACAGGACAGACGAGCGTGACAATGTCACCTACCAACAGTATGTCACTCCTTCCTGCACATGCGACCAAGCACCTTTCCGTCCTACAGTACAACTCGTTCACCCTTGTCCAAACAGACGATGGGAAATCCAATGGCACTGCCTTGTGGCTCGGCGCTCAAGTCCTAAGCGCATATCTCTCAACTTTATCGGTTTCTCCCGGCCGGGCAATTGAACTGGGAAGCGGGATTGGGCTATCTGCGTACTTTATTAAAATTTAATTGTTCCGTCTGTACTGCCTTCTGATTATCGTGTAGCCTTACCCTCGCTGCGCAGAACTGGTCTGTCGTTGCTACCGATCTTCCTATTGTCATCGCTGCCGTCCTGGGGCGCAACATCGCGGCGAATGATGCCTCTAACCGGATCTCCGTTCGTCCCCTTGACTGGACATGTCCCTCCTTGACGGATGACGATGCATACGATCTTATTATCACCGCTGATACCATCTACTCGTCTACGCTCATCCTTCCCCTGCTGAACACGCTGCACACCCTGGCCACGCGTTCCCCACGCGCCAATATATTCGTTTGTCTAGAAAGACGCGATCCATCCTTGGTTGATGCTTTCTTCGAACATGCCCAGCAGCTAGGCTTCCAAAGCGATCAAATTCCGTACCGAAAAATCTCTAAAGCCCTCAAGAAGGCCGGTATTGACTGGTCAAGAGACGACTGGGAGGGAATCGAGATTTGGAAACTCAAACTATCACCATCTTAGGAAGGGGTTAGTCTATATGTGTAAACGACACGAGTCGCCACACATGCTGCGCATGAGGCAGAACAATTGATTTTGCCGTGCGGACGGAGGGTGTGACTGGGAACCTAGAACTAGTTGTGTACGTTCACTTGGGGTTGCCTAAATCGTCGCGCTCGTGATCACAATGTTTCAATGATATTGATTATTGACGCCACAACCATTAGCACCCTCAACTTTCCCACGCCTTTACCTACGTTCAGGATATCCCATGTACGTTGTGGCCCCAGCGATACCTTCAATGAGGATTTGCAGTTCCATAAAGGACGTCCTGGATTTTTTGAAAGATTTGAAGTCTTCCTAAATCTCTTCGGAGGGTTTTTACTCACATGCATATGAACGAAGTATATTCAGGCCCGACCACTATAAATAGTACGGTGGTCGTATGCGTCGTTGAACTTGGATATGATTATTAAGTACTAATACCCCGATTATGTGGTTCTCAGAGTTTTACGCCTCCTACTATCGTCTTCTCCGTCATCATCGTTCGCGTCTTGCATATTTTGCCATATTTCATCTTCTTCAGTATCTTTCGAGGCAGCCAAAGCATCAGTTGCAGAAGCCTCCTGATCCCACACGATTACAGTTGGAGATCCAACAGCGTAAGCCTTCCCGAGGACTTTCCCTCGCTTCTCCAAGTTCAATCCCAGCTCTGCTGGAGGCGGAGCAGCACTGTGGAACCGGATATATCGGTCTAGAGAGACGGACGCCACCATTTCGGGTGACGGCGCTATAGATAGTACTGCACCTGATATACCTAAGAAAGGTCAAATTGGTCCTTGACATGTGGCACAGAATTAGAATACCTTCGTAACGATATAGAACACGTCCGTTGCGACAGTCAACGGCACCCATTGTGTTACCGCTATCCGAAACGAACACTTCACTTATTGTTCTGTCAGTCAAAAGCAAACGATCTGATCAAATCTACTCACTGTTCAGAGAATCCAGCCTCCACTGTTTCTACGCCTTTCCCATTTCGTAGAATGTTTTTCCAATCTGCGACGGGTTTGCGTGCTGCACGCGTATCGTACCGTCTAAGATGCCCTAATTGCGTGCCAGCGAATATACTCGAAGCCGAATGAGACGAATGTGTCAAACAAGTAACTCGTACGGGTTGGCGTAAGCTAAGGCCATCATTTGGTACCTAGCGAAGATGAAGGGAGGCTCGGTAAGAGGAGGCAATGACACTTACATTTTTGGCACGCCAGACTTCAGCTGGGAAGAGTTCATCGCGTCTTCGTTTTTTCGAGTCCGAAGCGCTCGGGGGCTGGCTTTGGAATGCTCTTTTGGTGTCCCATACAGACACGTCAACCTCGTCGCCGCCGTATGCAAAGGATTCCTCTCCCTTGGCTAAGCGCCATGCACATAGACGGTTTGGTAAAAGTGATGTCGACGGCTCGTTCTCATCATGCGATGAGAGCATAAGTGCACCGTTATTTGAACAAGTGTAAGTCCCACTAGCATACTGTGTGAGAGTGCATAGCATGGATTTGAGGAATTGTGTACTTCTCAGTCAACGCCATACCGACGAAGGTTTTTCCAGGTTTGAAACGGGAGTCTGACCAGGTCTTCGTTTTGTGTAATGTGTTGTCCTCCAAAGTGTACGTAGAAGAAGATCCATCAGCGTAGCCGGCAGCAACCTTGCTTGGTAGAGTTGAGAAAAGGTGAATATATGGGTGAGTCGTATACACACCATGGTAGACCCATTTATTTGAGCAGCAGCTAATTTTTGTATGGCGACGGGTGGTTCAGATTTGACGCCACCCTGGAGTGTTTCGACGAGACAAATCTTATCGGCATTGTAAGAAGCAGCTTTGAGATTGCCTAGACTGTCGCCTGTAATGAAGCGAACCATCTTGGACGTTTTGAATCAGGCAAAGCAATGGAAATTTTGTGATCGAGCCCGGATAACCGGCCCGAACGGTTTCGGTCTCACTCCCATCATGGAGGCCTTACAGAAGGAACTAACAAAGCTCGAACAGCTAACAGAGTACGATGGCACTGGAAAATCTGCACCATTATCTGAATCTATTAACGGCCTCGTCGATTATTTTCAATCTATCAAGGCAGCAGGCGGGGCCGTTGATAGATCCCAAGTATTCCGCACCATCGAGTTAAAGAAGAAGGCTATAGATGATCGGCAGAAAGAGATATACACTTCGATGGCTCGCTTAGGAAAGGCATTAGACAAGGTGAGAGTCCACTCTTAGACAACCCAATCATACTGACAAGCCACAGAAATTCCCCGTTGCACTACCGTCCTATCCCGGTGTCTTCTCCTCCGAAGAGAGTCAGCTCGCTCTAGATAAGGCTGTTGTTCTCCATCTTCTACGCACTGGTCAATTTGGTGCTGCCGACACCCTCCTGCATGTACGTGACCCAGCAAGCTTTAACTTGGGACGAGCAGCTTAGATGCGCAGGAAACGAATGTCACCATACCAGAAGACCTGCGGTTACAATTTCAGGACTTACATCGCATTCTTGAGGCATTAGAGAGACAAGACATTGTACCCGCTTTATCGTGCGTTCGTTCATTGCAGTTTCGGGAGTAAACAACTTACATATTGGTTTCTTTAGATGGGCGCGGGAGCACCACAACCTTCTTCAGGCTCGATCATCTCCTCTTGAATTCCACCTCCACCGCTCTCAATATATACGGCTGCTTTTATACTCGGACCCACCTGACGTGCAGCAGGCTATTGCGTATGCACACATGTCCCTTACACCTTTCTTCCGAGACCATGAAGCGGACTTCAAACGCCTGATGGCATGCATCGTATACCTACCATTATCTCGACTCAAAACATCTCCTTACGCGGACTTGACGTTGGAGAATTTGCACTCTGACCTGGGACCTTTGTTTGCTAAAGAGTTCTGTGCGACGCTCGGTATAAGCAAGCAGATCCCGTTAGCCGTTGTCACTGGCATAGGAGGAAGCGGTGCTCTCGCAAAGATCGAAAAAGGACGTCGCATAATCCGGGACAGCAAGAGTGAATGGAGTCAAAGTGACGAGCTACCAGTGAGTCGAACTTAAATGACAATAATCAACGCAGGAATTCACATCTTTGGTACAGATCGAGATCAGCGTTCCTTCAGAGAATCGTTACCATTCCATATTTACTTGCCCAGTATCAAAGGAACATTCAACTCACGACAATCCGCCTATGATGCTCACCTGTGGCCACGTTATTGCGCAGGATAGCTTACACAAGATCAGCAAGCCCGTGGGTACGACAGGGTGAGACTCGATTTCACAGGATATGACCAATAACTCAATCTATTTTTTCTTAGGCGAGTGAAATGCCCGTATTGCCCCAACGAATCTTCATTAGGCAGCGCCATACAAGTGTATTTCTAAGCTCTATACCACGGATACGATTGTAACAATTAGGGAATGTACGTTTTAGTCGCAACAACTTGAACAATGGATTATTAGGACAGACAATGGTTGCCTCGAGGCCATTTGAAGTGGCCAAATGCAGCCAAATAATACACACGCCATCACGTTTTGTGTTGTCAACAACCATCGCGTCTCGCTCATGATGCACATTATTGCGTGAGCCATGTCTGCTTTTCGCCCAACACGTTCCTCTCCGCCGGCTAAGAGGCCTATTGATTTGTCGCAGTCAATATCGGCAGCCTCTCTAGCAACGTCGCAATCGTCGGCTCCAGTGCCAGAGCTCACGAATCTCACCGCCCAGGATGTCGAGCTCATAGATGTAATCATAGCCAGGGCAGGAGACGCAGCGACAACCTTCCTCACTGTATTCAAGGCCTACAACGACATACTCCAGGAGCGTGGGCTGGATCCTCACGAGGTAGTCTATTACGGAAAACTTCTCAAACTTGGCACGCTGAAGGGGAGGAACTGGGCGGATAAATGGGCCATGGTCAAGAACCAGTATGGGTACAATGCAGCAGGAGCAGGCCCCCCTCCACCACCTGTTCGACAGACTCAAACCCAGCCTGCTCGACCTACTCAACCCTCGCGCCAGCCAGCCCGTGCACTCAGACAGGTCAAGCCAATAATACGCGACGACGACACATTTACGCTTCACTCTCACGAAAACGAATCTGTCACGGATGCAGGATACTCAGAAGAGCCCACTCCCAGAGCAGAGGTGGTTCACCCCGCTTTGGCTCGAGCGCGCGCTCGCCAACGACCTCCCCCTCCAGCCCCATCTGACGTGACTTCCAACTCGCTCGGCCTTGATTTTGGTGACTCTGCGTCCCAGGCACCCGTGCGCCGTCGATATCGCGGACGAGTCGTATCGGAGAGCTCTGAAGAGACTGCAGACAACTTTGCTCCCCCATCCACTACCCCTCCATCCTACCGCGCCGCTGCGAGAGATATTCTCTTGGGCAGACAACCGCTAGAAAGCAAGCCTCGGCAGAATGTCCTACCGTCCGTCTTGACACAAGTACACAAAACCGCTGTTCCCACTCAGAAAGTCAGCACTATCAACGACGAGGATGCCTGGAAGAACATTCGTATGGCACAGAACGAGAAGGACGCAGATGAATATTACAGGCTTCGCCTGTTGGAACGCTGCTTGGATGTTTGGAAGCAGGGCCTCGACTGGATCATCGTGAGTCTTGCATTACCATCCCTTCCTTCTCAGCTTATTCCTATTTAGACTACGCACGAACAAATACAGGAAGCACGAGAAAACTTACTTGCGCGCCTCTACCTGCAGCGCTGGCGTCAGCGTTTAGCAAACCGTCGGCATCAGTTGCAGATGGTTGCATTAGCGGCAGACCAGCGTTGTCTCAAGTCGGTATTCATGGTCTGGCGGAGAAGGCTGATTGCAAAGCAGAATGCGAACTGGCGTGACGCGATGCGGGGCAAGATGAAAATTGTTCGCCACAAGCGCGAGGGCCGACTCAGGAAGGACGCCTGGGCAAAATGGCGGCAGTCCTACAAGTCGCATCTGTCAGATCAACACTATAACGAGAGGCTTGTTCTTCGGATATACAAACGCTGGAAGGAGAGGCTGATAGATGTTGACCATCTGGAGGATATGGCAGATCAATACCTTGAAGGTGATCTTGCCAGAGTCGCTGAGGGGTGCTGGAATCAGTGGAGGCGCATGGCCCAACTTCGTCTTGCAGAACGAGCGGTCGCAGAAAGGGTAAACACCAGACTAAAGTCCCAGTTGCTGAACAAATGGCAAAGGCAAATGTAAGTTTTTGGACCTTGTGCTATTATATCATTCCGCTAACATTTTGCAAGGCATGATCTCTATGCGGGTGATGAATACTTCAACCTTTTCCTCCTGAAGGACACTCTAAGAAAATGGAAGAATGCGTTGACTGGAGTTCGCGTACGTCCCTTTCTATCTCGTCCTGACATTCACTAACAGGTCACAGCAACTTGTAAAACGCGCAGACCGACACATCGCTAGGCAGGACGATGTTCTCATGCGAGCGATCATTCGTGTCTGGAAGGCGCGTGAGCGTGGTCGTTTGTTAGCCAGAGTCAAGGCAATGCGACTCATGAAAAGTGCTTGGTCAGTTTGGCTAGCCCGAATCGATGAGGAACGTCGCAGAGAAGGTACGCATGTTAACTTCACCGTCTTCCCATGCTAACTTACATACAGCCCTGGCGAAAAGATTCGCTTCCAAGTCATCTCATGTCTTGGTGTTTTCTTTCCAAACGTGGCGTTCAACTCTTTCTTCCCATAAGAAAGCTCACGAGCGTGCTATCCAACATCACGCGAGCCATGTTCAACATAATGCGTGGTTCGCGTGGCGTATTCAACTTCAGGAAACGGCCAAAATGAACAAAAAGGCACGACTGACGGAAGTCTATTTCTTGTTGCGACGTACATGGCACAAAATGGGAATGGTTCATGAGCAGAGAGTGCTGGAGAAAAAACTGGCAGGCTTTAGTGCTAGGAAGATGGGGAAAGTCTTCCAAGGTGCGTCGATTAATTGTCTCTCTACGCGTTTGTTGATCGTATGACAGCATGGAAACAACGAGCACAGCGGCGAAGAGATCTTCGTCTTTCTGAAGAGCACATCTCCGACCTGGTGAAACAGGTATGTAACACCGTCACTTTTCCGGACTGTTCCTCAACCTCTTTATCAGAGAGTCCTGCGATCCACTTTGACGCACTGGACAAATCGCGTCATAGATATCAAGCTGCGGGAGATTGAAGTCAAGCAACGTTACGAAGTGGGGCTCTTGATGTATGTGTTTCTGTTTCTCGCCCCCAAGTTTTTTTCTCATCCAATACAGCACTTCGTTTACCAAGTGGAAACACATTTGCATTCGACACGTTGAAGATCTCAGTCTCATGGAGAGCTATAGAGAAGTCAGGCGTGAAGGTAAGTTCCAATTATATGCCTCATTGCAGCTCTCACACATAGTACAGACTACGTGCGTCGCGTGTTCCATCAATGGCTAGCCGCTGCTCGAGCCTCACGCCATCGGAATCTCTTGCTCAAACGCCTTGAGGACGAGAAGCAACTCACCCTCACAGTGGATGCATGGGAAAAATGGAGAGAGAAATTCAAAGAGGAACAACTACGACCTTTGGTGCGTTTGATCTTTCGTGTATCTTTCGTATCTAATCTTGCATCATCAGGAATACCAATTCATCTTTCAAGTCCACAACGACACCCTGCGCAGTGCTATGGCTCGTTGGAAGGCTCGTACCAAGGTATGTAGCATAGGATCAACTCGAGTCTCTTTATTGACGATGTGTAGTCGGTTCCTGCTATTCGATTTCATGGCAAGCAAGTTAGAGCGAAGTATTGGGCAATATGGCGCGCTCAAATGCCCCGTATTCAACTGGCCAAGAAGGCCAAAGAAGTCGACCGGAAGAACACCTTGTGTACGTATCTACGTCTATTCTACTTGCTTATGCTCATGAACGTCTTAGCTCACTTTCTCGACGAATGGGTGCAAGCCTACAGAACGAAGCTCACTCGCAAGGCTGTTGAGTGAGTGCCAATTTCTTCCCATGGAATGTGTCACTGATCTTTATTTAGTCGCGCACGGTTATTGCGCCTTCCAACCGCTACCAGTACACCTCGTCTACTACCTACGACGTCTCGACCGGACACCGGGATCTCTGGCTATCGTAACATCTTTCCACCTCGTCGGCCTTTGGTTAGAGAGCCAAAACCTGAAGAACGAGAGCCCAGCCCTCCTCGACCTTTTGCCACTCGGAGAACCATATTCCCTGCTATTACTAGGCCACGCTCAGGAACGAGTCCCACTCGATCAACCACTAGGGTGTCTCCTTCAACAAGAGAACCAAGTCCTGCGCGCTCTACAAAATCGGCCTTTGCTACACGTGGATTCCCTCCTCCTCCGCCCAGTACGGCTGGTGGGAGCGAAGAACCCAGCAGGCTCTGGAAAGAACTGCGACAGGTTCGAAGTAGGTCTAAACCATCCTCGGAACGGTCGCGAGGGAGGTATTCACCATAACGACACGATATTTATTATAGCTATTTATTCTATGTACACCTCGCCCTCGCACATGCACTATGTATCGACTAGGTTTTGTCCACAGTTATTGATTTATGCATGCATTTCTATTCTGAAGAACGTACGATTAAGTGTTGCGGTAGTATTGCCAGCCGACCCAGTTGGCGATGACAAAGTACGCGCCGGTAGGAACGAGGAAGACGGCAAAGTACTTGTAATGTGTGTCTTGGGCTAGAGCGTCGAGAATCTGGGAAATGAATCAAATAGTGTAAAGTCAACGGAAGGTCTACTTACTGGGACTCCTGTGAGAGGCAAAAATGCACTCAGTATGATTGCATAGCTGGCAACACAAAAGAACGCTACGGAGAGGACGACAACGAGCTGGCCAAGCATGGTAGCATGGACGTATTTGACAAAGTCAGAGCGTGACATAACGCGTGATGGACAACACTTCTTCTCGCCAGGACCCCCGAAAATATGGTTCGAGGTCTGATGGGCAAAAGGCAAAATTTGGGCCAAAATTTGCTCGAGGTCCGATGAAAAGGGCAAAATTTGAGGGTATTTTGACGAGGAGGTCCGGTGTGGGAGAGGGCAAAAAAGTGACCTTCCAACCAGAGGTCCGATGGAAAAGGCAAAATCTACCCTTGTTAATGACTATGTGGCTCAGTGGTAACACAACCAACCCATGTTCTTCCCGAGGCTTAGTTCGACTCCCTTAGGTCATGAAAATCAGTCCAACACTCGGCTTGCGGCGCGGGAAAAAAATTCCTACAGCAAAGTTGTGTGGCGCAATTTTGAAGGTACCGTGCGGTGAGGGCAAAATATTGGCCAAAAATCCGAGCTCCGATGAAAAAGGCAAAATTTGGCAAAAATCCGGTCCCTCCGGGAGGGCAAAATATGGGACCTCCGGACATCAGAGCTCGAACCGCATTTTCGGGGGTCCTTTCTCGCCTTGCCCACCGGAATCAACCCTCCCATCATCTGCCTTGAATCATCGTTGACCTCTCACTATTCACGATGGACGCCCGATATGAACGCTCAGAAGAGGCTCTGGATAGGTCGTTATCTCTGCTATTCCAAAGACGATATACGCGTCTAACATGCTATCCAGCCGCGAGTTCAATCAGGAGGAAGTCAGCGAGAATAAACCAGCAAGCTTGAATTTGGACGCCACCGAGGGAGAGCAAGAGCATCGCGACATTCCAGCGAAGCTACCTGATATCCTGCCGTCGCCGTCGCTTGACTTTGACCTATCGAGCTTCATATCGTCGGACTCAACTCCATTGAAGTGCGTGTAGTCCATGGATACTACGCGAAGTGCGATATTGACTGATCTTTTACAGCATGGACAAGGTCAACAAGCGCGCCTCGAACGTGCAGAAACTGGCTGAGGAGAACGAGAAGCTGAAGGCCGAATTGAAGGCCATGACGGACCGATTAGAGGCGGCGGAAAGGCGGCGCGAGAGACTACAGAAGAAAGACCAGAAAGAGCAACACATCATGGAACCATCGTCTACTTAGCATCTACATCTTATTATTTTGTATTCGAGCGAATCAGCTTGCGAGTTGAACTTGGAGTCTCAGGGTGAATATCATCATCTCACGTGACCGGTCGTGGAGACTAAAGTTGGAGGACCCCAATTCTTACCCTCCCTACCACCACCACAATGCCGTCTTCCCCAATGCAAAGTTCCCCGCTGTCTGGCCGCCGCCCCTCAGATCGCAGGATGTCTGAGCGCAGAGGCTCGGGCTTGGACTCGCGTCGTGGGTCTATCGATCCGCTCAGGCTCATTCCTATGGACAAGTCGGTCTTTTCCCCGTTGTGAGCGCCGGGATACTCATACTATTAATTTAGGGCGTTCCATGTTGGTGGATCTGACGATTTCAACGTTCTCTTCGTTGGCGCTGGCAACATCATGTTCGGTACGTTGCTCCGTGGCTTATTTTGTCACGATCGCCTCTGATCTATCGTACGCAATCCAGGATCCGACGAAGGCCCATGGAACCATTCCTTCCGCTTCGAACAGTATGTGCTTGGTGTACAGACGCCTCCACTTCCTCTCATGCATTCTACAGTAAACTTGGTCCCCGTCTAAAGGTAGTTGCTCTGATCGACCCCGCAATCGAGCGCGCAACCGCGGTCCTCCAAAAGAAATGCGAGTCTTTCGTCAAGTCGGCCTACGAGAACACTCGTGTCTTCAAGACTCTCGAAGACTTTGTCAAGCATATGTCTCCCAAGGACCGCCCTCGCGCGGTCATTGTTGGCAGTCCCCCGATGTTCCGTGGTACCCTCCAGCCCGGACGTGACATTGAGATGCAAATTATCAAACACTTCCCGGGCATTGCCATGTTCATCGAGAAACCCATCGCTACTGGGCCAGAGGGCGAGCTGCAGGACGCATTCTCTATCGCCAAAACGATCCAGGACACTCAAACGATATGCTCTGTCGGGTACGTGTCCGTCTGTTTACGTTCATATCAGTGATTGACTTGATATCATCAGCTACATGCTCCGTTATCTGAAGGCCACACAGATGATGAAACAGATCATTGAAGAAAACAATCTTACAGTCATGGCCACCATCGCTCGTTATGCATGCGCGTACGAAGCTATCGCCAAGCCTGATTGGTGGGACAAGTCGAAGAGCAACGGTCCCATCATCGAACAGGGAACGCATTTCTGCGACTTGTCTCGCTACTTCGGAGGTGAAGTTGACATTGAAACGGTCTCAGCTCATTCCCTGGAATGGGACGAGAATGCTGGTCAGCTGTCTGCTTTGAAGATTGACGAAAGCAAAATTGCGCCTGAAAATAGGATACCCCGTGTTACTACGGCCACCTGGTGAGTGATTTGGGGCTTCAGATGACCATTAATTTAATTTGGGCCACAGGAAATATGACAGCGGAGCCGTTGGCAGCTTTACTCACGTTGTCGCCCTTCAGGGAACCAACTACAGCTGTGAATTGGAGGTCTACGCCGATGGCTACAGTTTGAAGTAATTTATCTCATTATGATCACACAAACATCGCTCATTCCATTTCCAGGCTTGTCAACCCATACGTTCAACCGGTCCTCTATGTTCGCAGGCCAGGCGACGATAGCGAGCAAGCCATTCGCTTCCCCGACGATGACCCATTCTTCTCTGAAGTCTCCAACTTGATCGACATTATCGAAGACATCGAAGAGGATCCTGAAGCCGCTCAGATTCTGAGCACCTATGGGGGTTGGTAAAGACATCATTAGGCCGATATCGATGCTAACTATATTCTACAGATGCTGTCAAGTCTTACGAACTCACATGGGCCATTCGCAAAGCCAGCGAAAAGTCTCGAGACGAGAAAAGGGCACGTTCAGCTGCTGCTGCCGCTGCTTCCAAGTAAATATCACGACGAAAGCACAATACTGTATTAGTACTATTATAGAGCATAGACGTCCAGTCCTTGGTTGTACCATTACAGAAATGAACGTCTTGTTGTACACTGTTCTATGTTGGACTGTCTTCCTCAGGCTCAGACTTTTGCCTTTTGCTCTTACTCTCTTCTCTAGCAGCTTGTCGATCCTCCAATTTACGTTTCCTTTCGAGTCTGCTCTGCTCCCTCGCGCTCATAGTATCAAATTCTTCTTGAAGATGGGTCTTCAATGTGGGCATGTTCTTCTGTTCTTCGCCACAATGAAAACACGCCAGAGGACCTTTCAAGAGAGCCTCGTATTGCTTGTGATCCAAATTCGCCATCTAGCTCCAGTATTGAGAATAGCAGTCTCTCGATATTCTGACGCGTACGTACCGTTGAGAAGTACGAGTCTTCCGCGTCAAACCACGAGATGACTTCGTCTATGTCCAGGAAGAAGCCAAGCTTTGGATGGAACGAGTTGTAATGTTTCTTATTCTTCAATTTCTCTGAGCACAAGTCGGCAGACAACACGTGCAGGTGGAGGTGTCTACAAGGTTGTCATGAGTAGTAGTAGTACAATAGTGATCAGAGGCTGTACGTACTCCATAGACGGCGCGCCGTGAAAGCCAGTCCAGACGTCCCATTTGAAGCCATGCAGCCTGATCATCTCGGTTTCGATGTCTTTCTGCACGGACAATGCGTCTTCTTTCATAGCGAGAATGATATCTTTAGCGCGCGCTTTGTCCTTTCGTAGCAGTGTGCGTAGACTCGAGAGGTCAGCAAGGGGGACATCAGCGTCAGAGGGCTGAGGAAAACGTGGGAGAACGAGGAAGTGGAATGTAGACTTTGGAAAGCCGTCGTAGATAGTCATGGTACGCGACGTGTGGCCGAAGAGCACAGAAGGAGGCAGATCCGCAGGATTTTTGGTGGCATATCTTCTCAAGATGGTGAGGTTCGACATGGTGGCTCTGATCAAAGTTACCATTCAACTTGCTCTCGGCACCGGCCTGCATATTCATGAAAGGCTCTGCCATTATATGTAACATTAATTCGTAGGATACTAATACTACTAGAGCGTACTGTTGTCAATCATCATACTGTGCGTAGTAAGAGAAGGGAGATATCGATACAACGATTATAAGAAAGAAGCAAAACCCGTTAATGGTAGTGATACAGCATGGCCACGGCGCGTCAAAGGTCGTCAAAGGTCATCACGATAGGATGAGGCGCCTTCACAGAAGAGCGCCAGCTATGGCCGCTAGAGTGGCTAGAATAACGCCTGCGCCGTTGAGGTGACTGACTACAGCACCATCGGCAGCACCCGCACCACCTGACGATCCAGTGCCGTTGAGCTGAACGGCTTTCTCCTGGAACGCGTCAAAGGTATTGCCGCTGGAAGGAGCATTGACAGAGAACACCATGCCCTGGCCACAGTGGTTTCCCTGGCGGCAGTACGCCCAGATGGGCTTCGTGTCGTTGACTTGGATGGTGTATGTGGGGAACGTCGTGGCATCGGCGGCGACAGCCATGCTGAAGATAATATGGTTAGTCTCAGCATACCCATAGGTTAAGTAGAGATGACTTACAATCCAGAATCGAACCCAACCTCTCCGGTGGTGCTGGTGAGCTCGACCTTCCTACACGGCGCGGCGAAAGTTGACTGGGTGACGGTGTGGTTCTTTTGACGGAACTCGAAGGTGACAGTGTCGCCAGCGTTAGCTTGGATGTTCGATGGTTCGTAGGTGAGCAAACCACCGGTACCTCCGACGACTACTTTGTGGTCAGTCGATGATTCAGAGCCGGATGAGGTGCTAGTTGGCGCGGTGGTCTGGTAGGTCGTTGTCTGTACATCGCCAGATACGGTGACAGTCGCAGTGACGGTGACGACGCTACCAGCCGCGGTCGAGGACGAGCCTGCCGAAGTAGATTGCACATTGCCCGTAGCAGCGTTCTTGAACTCCTCAAACTTGTCGGCGGGGTTGATAGCGAACACCATTCCCTGCTGGCAATGATTGCCTTGACGGCAGTACACCCATGTCGGTTCGGTGTCGGTGATCAGTAAGTTGCCAATTGGGAAGTCAGCTTCTGTGACATCGTCGGCGACTGGTACACTGAACATCGTATAAGGACTAGGCATCGAACAGTTTTGAAAGGAAAGCTTACAAGCCAGTATCAAATCCGCCTTCCATAGGAGTGCATGGACTGGTCAGCGTCGATTGAGTAGCAGTGTGGTTCTTCTGCTGGAATTGGAAGACGACGATATCATCGACATTGGCCGTCTACGGAGAGATGGTGAATGGGAGTAGGCTGGTACGCGAAAGAGAGACGTACGACAAATTCTGGGTCGAATTTGAGGACACCAGGCCCTCCGACCTTTACTAGGATTTCGGCTGCAAGGGCAGATGAAGTGCAGAGGCCCAGCACGGCGGCAGAGAGCAAGTTGGAAAGACGAGGCATTATTGCGATGGTAGGCAAAGGTCGTTGAAAATTTGTATCAAGGGAAGAGGTGGCTGGCCACGTAGAAGGGAAAGAAGAGAAGAATGTAAGTGACTTGAACGGGGCGGCATAGCCTGTTTTATAGCGGTTTCGGAGAACAATGAACGTTGTTGAATGGAGGTTTCGCGATCAGGGCAAATTTGCACACCTTCCTAATGCGGATATTGTCTTTTTGTTCTTGCTGATTGTCTTCAACCCATGACCCCTATTATTGGCCACCGACAACACCGTGCACACAGCAATACAATACATATGTTGGTAAAGTAGTTTGTACAAGTGTTCCAGCGTGAATTACACGTACAAAATATGAGCCTGTGCGACATCTATGCCATTACGGCTTTCTCTCGGCATCCAACAACTGCCTCAGGTTATCAGAAAGAAGAGGAATCGCAATCCTAGGTCTACTCTCAGCATCGCCTCCGCGCTGCCTCAACCCAGCCTGATTTGTGGAGAAGGCCTCCTCGGCTTGCCGTCGATCAACATCAGCTACTAGCTGTGCAAAAGATAGGAACAAGACCTCCGCCTGTGCGAGAGTCGTGTCCAATTCAATTGTCATGCTCAGCTCATTGCAATACTAAACATTCGTGAGTTATTGAAAACAAAGGAGGACAGATAACGACAGACCTTTAATATTTCGTCGAACTGGAGGAATGGAAAAAATGAGTAAAACGTCGTAGACCTTGGAATTGGTAAACGCACTTCGACCAAGTACCTCAGTATCATGTCTCGATGTGATTCCAAAACAGCGAGGGCGACGAAAAGAACGAAGTCTTTGCTGTAATAATCCGTCCAGAGAACCTCCCATAGGCGAAGCACGTCTTCAAAGGGAAATTCTCTCTTGAATGTGATGAGAACCCATCTAACGACTGCGGTGAGTCTCTTTGTCACACCTTTGAAGATTAACGAAGACATACCGGAAACAAAAGAACAAGTTGAGGCCATCAGCCTTTTCTGTTTGGATCTCAGTGTATACTCAAAGGGAGTAAAACAAGATTGTACATACCAAGATGTCGATACAATTCTGGGTCCATCATGCCGATGAGCTGCTGGAGTGTGAGTAGCTGTTTCTTCATGCCACTCTGGTCACGAGAGAAATTTTGTTTCTGTCAGAAAGCGTTGAGACCAAGACAAATTTGAGGTGAAGAATAGTACCATCCGATGCATCAATTCTACGAAACACCAGAAAGTCATCTCCTCGTCGGCTTCCATCACCACGTATATCGGTGCACACAGATCCGACATGCCCTGGACATAGCCTGACCAGAAATGTTTGGCAAAAATACAGCACAATGAGTAAGAATCATACCTAGTTCCTTCTCGAAAAAATTGTAGGAAAGAAGAATAACAGATAGTCGATCAATATGTTCATTGCTCGGTGACTGTGCGCCAATGTCGCTCATGTTGGGTGATATGGTGGAATATCGCTTTGCTCGCTCTTTCTCATTGTCGATATTGTCGCCGTCGACAGGACTCGTGGAGCGCGGAGTAGAGAAAAGCGGCTGATTTCGATCTGTACGTCGACAATCCACATCTATCCTGTGACGCTCCTAGTATTCCAGTCAGAAACCGCTAACAATTGGTGAATAAGACCCACCTCGAGGACATCTTGGCGATCAAAGACCTCTGGGACACCACACCACTCATTCTTGACAGCTTGGTATTGTCGTCTTGTAAGATTAGGTCAAGCTGAGGAAGAGAGAAAAAACTGTAAAACACACTTTTTGCTTTCCCAGTTCTCCTTCCGCTCTTCCATCGTGACATCCCATTCGAAGACACCCAGAAGATATGGCCATATAGTTTTCCGCAGAGTTCCACGAGAGGAAATACCTCTTCGAAATATCTCCCGCCTCATATGCTCGACGCGCACGGTCGGGCGACCATCACTTGCAAACCACCGGGACCACTGCAGTTCGTTGACAGGATCAGTTGGATTTCTCGAAGATTTGGGTGTGGGCAGGTTAGCTGTGGAGTGGAGGAGCTCGAAGATGCCTAGAGAAGACGACTCTTCGGCAACGGAGGAAGATGACGAAGGTAATGCTTGAGCTTCACGTCTCCGGGCACGTTCTCCTTCTTCGGCGACTATGCGAGCCCAACGTGCAAGGTAGACGCGAGCACTCTCGAACTCGCCTACCCCACCCTTCTCTACCCAACTTCCCCAGTTAGATTCGCCGTTGGCGTTTACGAGACTCCTGACGGGATCGGGTAGATGAGGAACGATAGGTTTTGCAAGAGGGTGTGACAATATATTCTGGGCTGCATGACGAGTTGCCCGAGTAATGTTGGAGAATGAGTGAAGCAGAGCCGTACGAGCTTGAGAAGGCGTCTGTGAGCTATTATTTGAAGAAGCGAGAGAGCGGTGAAGAACAGAAGAACGGTTTGAGTATGGATTTGGAGTAGGCGGACCGGACGTCGAGATGGGACGCGGGCGGCGATGAGCAGGCACAGGCGAGTGGGAACCAGCATAAGATGACTGCGCCAGGATATCATCAACGGCGTCATCATCGAATAGCTGCACCGTGTGCGTCTCTATGTCTGCTCGAGATGGGTCGATGAGGAAGAGTGACGGTTGGAGGTTCGACCGTAAGATATGTGCATAAGAACGTAGACGCGCCAACAGGTGCTCTCCTCCCCAGTCAGTAGCTGGACTGTGTGAATGGGATGCAAGTGAAGGGGCCGGAGGAGGCGGATACGAAGATATACTGTTACGTTTAGATCTGACATTGATGGGATTTGGAGAGGGCACCGTAAACGAGCGGGATTCCTCGTCATGGAAGTACAGCGATGGCAGAGTATCGCCGTTAATGAGGTTGATACCAACGGATCCACCTAGTACAGAAGTTAGTCTCATGGCAGCATAGCTGAATTGGGACATACTCCAGGATGAGAATGATGGTGGATATAGTACCAATGAATAGATGGACGTCAGGGGAACCGAGAATGCATATGATTCAGGTCGTTGGGTGGGCAAATCGATGAGCACAACGTCTGTAAGTATGTCAGCGAGGTCAGGACAAATGCAAGTAACGACAGACCATCATCTTCGTCCTCCAAGGGCGCCCTTTCTTCGATTTTGACGAACTTGTCCCATTCCCCGGTCCCTTTCTCGTTCAGTAATGTTTCTGGTATCCATGCAAGCAGGTATGTTGGGTTCGTTGCTTCCTGTATGAGCATGAGCTTCGGATCCACCAGGGTTGGAGGGCACGTACTCGTTTAACGATAGCCACAAACCCAGGTATGTTGTCTCTTGCATAAGCTGTAGGGTGCACATATACCTTGGATCTCGTGTATACCAGTCTGTATCGATCCTCCTCAAGTGCACGAGTTGCACGCGAGGACGAAGCTCGTGAAGAGCCGGTGCGTTTGATTTCGACCATTGATTCGGACTGGATGACGATGAGTGTGAATGCACATGTTGCATCGGCAGCTGTACATACTGAAAGCGTTGAGAATGTGCTCTCGAAAGACGACGAAGTCTCTATTGAAGATGACAGATCTCCAGTCATATAGAACAGGAGGATGGTCGCTATTATAGTGCCTTTATTATCCCCGCAGGCGCAGTCCAGGTGGTGGCCGCAGTAAGACAAGAATGGCTGCGTCACATCACGTGTCCATTCAAGTAATTGATGGCACGCCTCGACGCTCACGCCAGTAGGGATTGGATGATACTTATCATATCTGTATAAATTATCCAGGTAGCCTCTCTGATTTTCGTTGTAGTGAGTCTCAATGCCAACGACGCGGTGGTATGGGTGGGGTGACGAGATATTATTTGTTGAAATGATTGATGTCACAAATTTCTGAACAGACAGAGCGCTAGGACAGGTTGCGGACATATCACACATTGTTACACGAAAGCGAGATGTATGGCGTATGGAATCTCAGAATACAGCAATCGTGAATAACATCATTTTTGGTATGACCAGACGTTCCTGAGGACTGCAATCCGGTAAGTATTTCGGCTCCTAGGTAGCAAACAAAACACTCACGGCCTGCCTTGGTCGCTAGTCTGTTGATAGAGTCATCGCTCTCTCCCTGAGACCTGACTTGTCCGCAAAGTGCGAAGGTGGTCGAGGTGTTTAGCGCACGGCCATTGGCGTCAACATCTGCGAATTGGATCTGGACTGAAGCGAAGTCCTTGGAGGTGATCAGGCGGTCTAGTCAAACTTGAGTCCAAATCCAAAGTGGGTGGCGAAAAATCATACTGGTCGCCGCGCACTTGCGGGGAACGTATAGATCGACGAGAACACCCTGGATTAGAGTTGAATAGAGCTCAATTAGAGCATGGTGCTGTACGCACTTGATCGTTTTCCATTATTTCAGCAGGGAATATTGAGCCTTGGTGATTGGGACAGAGATTTGTTGAGCGTGGGAAACGACTGTACAGTTTCTTTTTGTTTGGTGTTGTATGGCAACACCTGGATGCTCTGTGGCTGTCCGTTCGAATCTTGCACCAGGCAAACGTTAATTAGACTACTAGTACGCTATACTAACCCTTCCAGTGCAGGATCGAAATCCTTTGGAAACACTTGTCGAACGTTTACGTTGATTCTGGTCGATTGTATGAACTCTGCATAGGGTGTCCAATCCATCGAACCATCTTCAGCCAAGTGCGGGGGGAGAGTACCCTCTAGGATTCGGGGAACACCTAACGAAGTCAGCAGGTGAGGTTAATCCGTTACAGTGGCCATACCGTGATATGCCCTCCTACACGCCGGACCTGACATTATAACTAAATCTCCAGAGCGCAGTAGTATCGGTATGGGTGTCGTGTCGCGTGTAAGTCCGCCAATAAGAAAAACGGCAGCGCACCCTAGGCTACTGAACATGAGAAAAGATTCAGATACTGTGGCAGGCAGGCTTACGAGATAGAGACTAGAGGTGCCGTGGCGCATACCTCGGAGCGATCAACATGAGCCATGAGAGTGTCCTACGTAAGATGAGCGTGCTGAAAGATAGGCCATAGACACGACGGACCTTCGTTTGATAGAAATTTACAATGCCAGCGTCAGGTTCTAGGAGGTGAAAGTCAAAATCTATAAGCGAGTAAACCCATTGGGTTAACTAACCGTAACTGCTCTCCCAATGTTTCCACGACAAGGCTTCATCGCCCCAGTCGAGGTCAGTCTTCTCGTAGACACGATCCCAGTCGACGACTTTGACGGCATCCTTGCAGACGTCGATGAGGACATCGGCCACAGGTGCCTTTCCGCGAGTAAAATCATACTGCTTGGTGCCCCAGTGGTAGAACCATCCAATGTTGGCCCAGCGTAGCTTTCGGCAAAGCGTACTAGCAAGAGCCGGTTGTGCTGCACTCGACGGTGCTATATCAGGCTTTGGTGTGTTTATTAGAGTGGGAAGATCAGCGGGGGAGGCTGGCGCATTGTTTATGAGCTGGCGAGGCCCTACCGGTTCGCGAGGTACCGTGAGATTCGATGCGCGCGGCTGAACCATGGTATCCTGCTCCGGGTCGGTACATGAACGAAGATTTATGTTCCAGATGCCTTCATCTGGGAGTAGATAATGAGTATCGAGATTTGTGGGGTTCGGGCGCTTCGCCTGATCCTTGAGAGCCCACGATATCAGATCTCGTTGCTTCTGGTGAGATAAGAACGAAGGCAAAATAACCAAGCCTTGGGTTCAGGGTAAGATATGCAGATCGAAGTGAGGAGGTATTCGTACCGGGTACGGCTGGGATAGCATAGGCCCCACTCGAGTCGGACGCGCTTTTGAGAGGTAATTTAGTAGCCTCTATAGAGTCCCTACTCCCCGTCCAGAAACCAGCCTCGAGTTCGTTGGATCTGGTGTTGTCGAGCATCGCAAGGTCCAGTACATTGGAGAGGTTTGGAGGTGGGAAGCGAGCCTTATACAGTTTCTCTGCGGCTCTAAACGGTGTCCAGTCTACCTCAAGGTCGTTGTTTCTATTCTTTGTGGTCTTTTCGTGGAGACGCTGCGCCTTTTTGTAGGCAGCGCTGGTGGAGTCATGGAGAGCAGATACAGACATTGAATATTGATCGCCGGCAGGCATATCTACGAAAAAGTGTGATCGTCGCCACAAACCGCCGCGTAGTTTTATCAAAACATCCCTCAGAAGGATTGCAGGAATTGTGTACTCGTAGCTACAGTCATGGCTATGTGGCATAAGAAGGACCTGTTGCGTTACGGTCCGGCACGATGAAGTAAAGTACACAACGCCAAATAGATGATGACGACAGGACGCGGCGTCCCGCGTATGAAAATCGGCATCCACTGTTCTTGAATTCCGACGACGTTGACCAGTCGTTTACTTGATGTCTCTATGGCTGCCCCGAACGCCACATTCGCTCCTTGCTCGCTCGTACAATACGACCCTCCGCACTCGCTCATGCATCCATACGTTGCCTGCGTTTCCCCGCTCGCAGCTACTTGTTCCCATCCCATCGCGCCGCTTCCAAAGCTCCAAAGCCTCCGATGAACGCCCCAAAATACCCTCCGACGTCGCGAAAGCACCAGAAACGAAGCCGGCGCTGAAGGAAGTTCCGAAAGGCCCACTCGGAGCCAGAGTATGGAAGAAAGTTAAGCACGAAGCCGCCCATTATTGGCACGGGACAAAACTTCTGGTCTCTGAAGTCCGTATCTCTGCCAGACTTCAGTGGAAGATTCTTCATGGAGAGTCACTTACGCGTCGCGAACGGAGACAGGTGTGGTTCTCGTCTGCTCTATTTCTCGTGCATTCCTGAAGACATACTAGCTGAAACGTACGACACAAGATTTGTTGCGCTTGGTACCCTTCTCCGTCTTCCTTGTGGTACCATTCATGGAGCTGCTTTTGCCCGTCGCTCTCAAATTATTCCCGGACATGTTGCCATCCACCTTCGAAGACAAGTTTGCTGCTGTATGTTGCCTTGCATAACCTATTGTCGTCCCAGACTAACGTCCATCCAGCAAGAAAAGGAGCGCAAGCTACTACGAATGCGCCTGGAGATGGCCAAATTTTTGCAAGAGACTCTACGGGAATCTGGACTAAAGGCAAATCTACACATCGTTGGAAGCGACGAATTCAAGGAATTCTTCCGCAAGGTGCGTTCGGACTTCCTGCTCTCCCCCATCCCGCTCACTGTCCTCAAGGTTCGGTCAACTGGCGAGTCCCCTTCTGCTGGCGATATCATCAAAGTTGCAAAGCTTTTCGATGACGATCTTACCCTCGACAATCTCTCGCGACCTCAACTCGTCTCGATGTGCCGTTACATGGGAATCAACGCGTTCGGAACGGACAATTTCCTTCGTGGCGCAATCCGCTCTCGTTTACTCCATCTGCGACGTGATGACAATCTCATTGACAGTGAAGGCGTTGACGAACTATCGACCTCGGAACTTCAAGCTGCTTGCCAATCTCGCGGTATCAGGACTGGCGGTGTTTCTCCCTCCCGGCTGCGCGAAGAATTAACTACCTGGATTAATCTGCACTTGCATAACCGCGTTTCTGGTGTTTTGCTCATTCTTGGTCGCGCATTCCACTTCGATAGGAAGGTGGGCGAGGACGAGGATGGCAAGACGAATGTTATCAAGAGTTTGGAGAGTGTCTTGAGCGGTCTTCCTGATAATTTGGTGAGAGGTCTCCTCTGCCACTCCAAGTATGCGGCTAATTTGATTTCAGTTGAACGAAGCTGAGCTTGAGGTCGACTCCGACAAGGCCAGCTATAAGCAGAAATTGGAAGTCTTGCAACAACAGGAGGAACTCATTGAAGACGAAGAAGAACAAGAGCAGAAAGAGGAAGACGCGCGACGCGCTAAGCGTGCGGCGGACGAATTGGAAGCACAGACTGCTCGTGCCCTCCTCCCTGAAGCTGAGGTATGCATCGCTCCCTGATCTAAGAATGGATCCTCGACTAAGCATGTCTTTAGCTCATGCCTGATGTGGAAGAGGAAAATGCCCGTATGACATCTGAACAACTGAACGAATTAGCGGAGGCACTGTCTGTTCTTTCTACCAAGTCCAGCGTGCTGAAGGAAAGAGACGAACTGAGAACACTCATGGAGGAGAATCTCCAAGCCGAAGAGGTACATTTTGAACCGCATTCAATCATCTTCCTGCTTATCCTGCTGTAGGATCCTAAATCACCTTCGGGCGCTCTTACGAAACGCATCCGCACTATGCTCACGAAGATCGACAAACAATTGCAAGACTACGATGCTCGTGTTGGTAGCTCATTGCAAATCATCTCTGCTGATGCACAAGGGCGCATCTCGGTTCAAGATTTAGAGAAGGCGTTGAATGTCATCAAGCACAAGCCGGACGAGGACGTTGGCCTTGCGGTCATCCAAAAATTAGATGTCGATCAAGACGGGTTCGTCGAGCTTGAACACGTAGTGGGTCTCGTTAAGGAAGAAGGTCTCGGTAAGTGTGCTCGTCAGGCGTAAGTGTACCATCGCTAACTATTTGTCTAGGCATAGTCTTAGATGGGGAGGCTCAGAGCATCCTCGGTCAAGGAAAGGAGATCAAAAACTCCAAACCTAGGAAAGAGGACATCGTACAGGAGGATTGACTTTGAACTTACACCGGCGCACACTCATACACATAGATTGTACAGATGTTGAACCATAAACCATTTAATACAAGTGCAAGCGTAATCAACTCAGAATCGGGAGGCAAACATGTTGAGATATAATACATCCAATCGTAGGAGATCCTGTGAAGACGTGTATGTCGTGGAAGGCTAGGTTGTTGTGCCTTTGGCACGCGTTTTGGCATCGTCCGAATCGTTCTCCTCAATCACTGTGTCAACGTCGTACGTCTCGGCCCAGAACCTGCCCGCTTGTAAAGCGAGTACACCAGTGAGTGCAACGCTACAAATGAGATGGCTGGAAGCGAGATCCATGGTCGCACTACGAAGGGTAGTCGGGAATGGGTCTAGCGAAGCGTGTGTAGGTATCGAAGTGAACCGTTCATAAATGACTGGATTCCGCAGGGGTCAATTTTAATTGCGAAGAAGTTTTTTGGGGCGCGTACCTGGCACGACGGAGTAGAGATACATGGAAACTGTGGTACCGAAAAGGACTGGATAAAAGTCAGAATATTTGCCTCAACGAACGAGAAAATGTGCATACAGATGCTGCCTCCGTCAAACATAAGATTCCCAGCCTCCCCATCACGTAGGCTGAGAAGTATGGTGATAGCGCCAACCAAGACAACAAAAGTCAGGACGTAGAACATTTCCACGGGACTTTTGGATATGATGGAGTAGTACGCTGCGGCGGTCCACAGGTGTTCATCGGTGACGGGGGATTTCCATAGGGTTAGAGAGTCCGCAATCCAATGAGTGAACAGTGAACCTGTGAATGTATTAGAAGGGAGTAGCTAGCGCTATAGGCCCTGGGAAGCTCACCGAGAAGGAAACTAGTGGCACAAACGGCAAGACTTGACCTGAAACCCATCGTGGTGTGTAGCCAAAGCGTCTGTCCAATGTCGAGGGCAAAGTCGACGGAAGACAAGTTGGGGATTCTAACTCCGATCACTCATGTGAAATGAAAATAATCATAATATTTATTCCTTTTAATTAACCGTCATGCAGGTCGCTCGCAGACGCTGTCTTAACGCGTTCCGTTCGCTCTCGACGACGACAAACGCCAAACCTTGGTTCATAGACAGTAACAGCCCCGATGAAATCGAGCCCAGGCCATCCCCACTCTCTCCGACTCCGCCTCTTCCCTCGGACACTCCAGAAACATTAAGAAAACTGCACTCGGAACTGGCTCTCATTCCTCATTTAGATCATTCACAATTGGTTGTATCGCGTTCTCTGATGTTCACACCTGGTCCCCCACTTCCCTTCCGAGAACCCCAAGGGCGAAGGAAGCGTGGCGGCACATACGCCGGCGAATCCATGTTCGACATGCCTGGGGGTATCTGGAATTGGATCGTGTTGGCACAGGTCGGTCTCAATATCTTTTTATTAATCACAAACTAATACATTCCGTAGGTGAAAGAGGGTGCCGAGGGTAGAGGAGCTATTGAATCTGTACTGCGCATAGTGCGAAAAACAGTAAGTGTCTTGCGTTAGCAAAGCGGAACAACTCATTGACGCGCTTTTTATAAGCTACTGGAGGTGACTCCTCCGCTCCCCATGCCTCCCAATTCGAAACGACGAATGCTGAACGACTGGGCCATGGTAGATGCAGGCAGCTTTGCCGTTCATATATTGAGCAAGGCCGTACGCGAAAGATACTTTGTACGAGATCCTACCAAGGATTACTACGAGTCATGATCCGTCCTGTCTCTATAATCCCTGTTCACATGAGCAAACTAGACTGGTCGTTACTGAGCACTGTCTAGAGCACTTGTATTCAATTGGCGCGTCATGACAGACGTGTACTTTGGCGTCATTTCTCACTCACTTTCGTTTATAAAGGTCGCGCGTTCAATACTCTTGTTAATAACGATCTCAATACAGAACACAACTCAATCCACATGTCCTCGAACGATCAAAACCTTGGTGTCGCTGTCGGTGCAAACGTATACGACAGTGTTGCTAAACCTACTGCCTCTTCTAATCCTTTGAACCCCATGAACACGAACTTCGTATGCGCTAACCTTCTGCTGGTTGTTGCCATCCTCAACATTTCCAGGTCACTGAAGAGCGTGGTCACAAAGTCCACGATGACCGCCAGGCCGCTCGCAAATTCAAGGAGAGTGCTGGAGTAGTGGAAGGTCGACCTGGTATTATTGAAGACACCCACATTGCCCCTTTGGATGATACGAATCAAAGTTCAGGTCAGCTTTCTCTGCAACGTTCTCATATCTGACGTCTTGTAGCTGATGACTGGGCACAACCACGTTCGACAAGCGGAGCTGGGACTCCTCAGAGAGTCTAATCTTCAGTCAATGGGACAGCGAAGGTAGCTTTGAGCGCTGTCAATGAAGTTTTCGGAAAGTAAGGTTCTAGCCTTTCAGACGAGTATATGTAACACAAGTTGATTTTCAATGTCTGTAATAATATATGTATGACATGGTAACTACTAAACAGCATTGTTGAAAGCAAGGAGACAGCAAACGGATAGCAAATAGAAACACTACTCATTTAGGGTAAGTCTGTGCGATATTGTCCTGGCATGGGTATCGGCATTGTCATGGGTCCAAAGCCATGGCCAGCGCCTCTGCCTGCGAGGCCCGGACTCGAGCTGACGTCGGACATTGCGGCAGGTGGAAACATTTGCATGTATACCGGAGTAAGGTATGGCATTGGCGCAGGTTGTGGGGTGTACTGCCCAGCAGTCACTGGAGGTGGAGTCATTACATAGAACCCGGAAGGCGTTACAGTTGGAACAGGCGAAGTAGTCCTCTTCGACGGTGGAGGTGTCGGTGCAGGAACATATCCGTGGGGATACAGCGGTGGAGATCTGGAATTTGTCGAACTTCTGTGTCGCTGATGTCGGCTCTTATCGTGTGTGTGCGTGCGACGGCGTTTTCCCGTGTGCCGTTTCGAAGATGGAGAGTGTCCGTATACATTTTCAGGCGCTGGGAAGATAACATAGCTTCTCCGGTGAGACTGGTGATGCTGTGTCCTCCTGATAGGGCGTGAACTTCGGCTAACGAAAGAGATGACCGAGAGTGGCGAGCCAGCAGACTCCCCGCCGGAGCTGAGGAGGTCAAGGGGGTCGTCTCGCGGAGTGGTCAGACTCTGGTGGTGATGCCGGTCTCCAACCTTGGTGGACGTTGCACGTTCCACGACGGTCGTATTCTTTTTGTTCGTGTACCACGATCGGACTGGTTTGGGAATAGGCACCTGTACCCTCACTCTGCCTTCCTTTCCTGTCTGCTTTGCCCATCTCCAAGTCCATGCTCCTCTCTTCATGCCTGGAAAGTAGTCCACAGCGATCCTTTCCGTTGATATCCACGGCATTTGGTAGAGAGTAGAGAAGAAATGATGAATAGGATTCAGTTCAGAGTCAAAGGACGGTTCGCTCCCATCCCCACCACTGCTAGTTCCGCCCTGTTTCGTCAATGACATACGACGGTAGTCATCGGCAAGAGGCGGGTGCGCTTGGATAGAAGGTTGATGGGGAGGGCTGGGTTGGGGAGTAGTTATAGATACACGAGAGCGACGAGAAGGGCGCGGGGACACCAGAGACGGAGGGCCTTGCCTTTGAGAAGGTTGCGGAGAGAGAGCGGAAGGTCCTGACGCTGGGCGAGAGGGGTTGGCTGCGAGAAAGGATTCTGCTCTGAAAGTGTTGTCTATGGGAACCTCGGTGGGCGGGGGCGCATAACTCTCCATTACGCGTTGACCGCGACCATTCTGTTCTGCGCGCCTGCGTCGCACATCACCAGACACGAGTACATCTGGAACAGAAGCCCGGTCTACGCCGACGTGAACTGGCTGCGCGGCAGGCATCCTAGGGCCCTCGAGATCTAGGGGAGTAGGGGGAGTGGAGATATACCGAGGGATGGCGGTATTTGCGCTGCCGCTTCCTTCCTCTGTGATGGCGTTTCTCCAGACAGGTTGCTCTCGTCCTCGTCGTCTGAATACTCGTTTGACGTTAGTCACAAATCCTCCAACAAACCGGTTCTTAGGTTTCGGGGAAGTATTGACGACGTGCAAACCAAGAGCGTTCTGAACTTCGGGGGCATCGCCGGGTTGACCACCCATGTAGTCGTCGTCTAGATTTATGGGACGAAGAAGGGGTACAGGGGAGGGTAACCTCAAGTTTTCAGCAGGAGGCGGAGGCGGATTGTAATGTGTGGATTGTACCCATGACCTAGTACTGGCAGCGGCACTGGCATGGCTCTGGAACGATTGAGAGCCGCGAGACCTGCGAGACTGGTTGACATCCAGAGGACGTATCTCGGACATGAGTGGTGAGAGGGCAAGTGCAGTTCTCCGCAGAGTCGATCGGGTTGTACTGAGGCTACCTGCAGGCTTAAATCCGCACCTCGTGTTGAGAGCGATGTGCTGCAGGGAATTACAGTTCATTTGTAGATTTGATAAGGATATTTTAACGCGGCAATAGTCACAGAGCGGACGCGTTTGGGATGCCTAGTATGCGCCACACTTGACATCGCGAGATTTCGACTATATCGAGAGACAAAGACAGATAACAGGATTCGAGCATTCTAGCGACGATGAGACAGTTCTACCAGTTTCCAGGAAGCGCGCAGAACAAAGACAACTGTCCGTCGAATCATCTCGAGGGCACGGTTGCAACCGAATGACGTCATCATCTGTCGAATGGACACATTTGGGCATAGAAGGTTCTGTACGCTTCTGCATCGTTCTGGCTGGTCAGGAAATATAAATCAAACCCGGATCGCCACCTTTCTTTCCAACTTCTTTCTATCTTTCATCCCATCCACTAGGTCTGCCATCCCTTGGATTCACATACCTTGCAAATCTTGACCTCGTATAGATAATAAGGATGTCGTCTTCAAAAGCTGTCGGTATCGATTTGGGTACCACTTACTCGTGAGTTAATTTTTTTCGTGCTTCCTTCAACCTCGTACTCAATATACCGTTCAGCTGTGTCGGTGTATGGCAAAATGATCGTGTTGAGATCATCGCCAACGACCAGGGTAACCGAACGACCCCTTCATATGTGTCTTTCTCAGACACCGAGCGTCTCATCGGAGATGCAGCAAAGAACCAAGTCGCCATGAACCCCGTCAACACGTATGTTCATCCTTTTCTCTATTGCGATTTCAAATCTGATCACCGTTGATTAGTGTGTTCGACGCGAAACGTCTCATCGGCCGCAAATTCGACGATGCTGAAGTGCAGTCAGATATGAAGCACTTCCCTTTCAAGGTCTTCAACAAGGCCGGAAAGCCATACATCCAGGTCCAGTACCGTGGCGAGGAGAAGGAATTCGTACGTTGCTTTCTTTCTTTCATGGTTCATTCTTTGTCTAACGTTTATCAACAGTCTCCTGAAGAGATCTCCTCCATGATCCTCCTCAAAATGAAGGAGACCGCCGAGTCTTACCTTGGCACCACCATCAACAACGCTGTCGTCACCGTACCTGCTTACTTCAACGACTCCCAACGTCAGGCTACCAAGGATGCCGGTACCATCTCTGGCATGAACGTTCTCCGTATCATCAACGAGCCTACCGCCGCTGCCATTGCCTACGGTCTCGACAAGAAGGTCATCGGTGAACGCAACGTTCTCATCTTCGATCTCGGTGGAGGAACCTTCGATGTGTCTCTCTTGACCATCGAGGAGGGTATCTTCGAGGTCAAGGCCACCGCTGGTGACACTCACTTGGGTGGTGAGGATTTCGATAACCGTCTTGTCAATCACTTCGCACAGGAGTTCAAGCGCAAGAACAAGAAGGGTACGTCACTTACTGCTCATTGACTTCGCGATTCTGACTGTCCTTTCAGATCTATCCTCCAACAACCGTGCTCTCCGTCGTCTCCGCACTGCTTGCGAGCGCGCCAAGCGTACTCTATCCTCTGCCGCACAGACCTCCATCGAAATCGACTCCCTGTTCGAGGGTATTGACTTCTACACCTCCCTCACTCGTGCTCGTTTCGAGGAACTTTGCCAGGATCTCTTCCGCAGCACCCTGGACCCCGTCGAGAAGGTCCTCCGCGACTCTAAGATCGACAAGGCCAATGTTCATGAGATCGTCTTGGTTGGTGGCTCTACTCGTATCCCCCGTATCGTCAAGCTCGTGTCCGATTTCTTCAACGGCAAGGAGCCCAACAAGAGCATCAACCCCGATGAGGCTGTTGCCTACGGTGCTGCCGTCCAGGCTGCCATCTTGTCCGGTGACACTTCAGAGAAGACCCAGGATCTCCTCCTCCTCGATGTTGCTCCTCTATCTCTAGGGTAAGTGACATCGTTCTATCACGCGACTCTTTCACTAATTATTCTTCTAGTATCGAGACCGCTGGTGGTGTCATGACCGCCCTCATCAAGCGTAACACGACCGTTCCCACCAAGAAGTCTGAGACCTTCTCCACCTATGCCGACAACCAGCCCGGTGTGCTCATTCAGGTATTCGAGGGTGAACGTGCCCGCACGAAGGACAACAACCTACTCGGAAAGTTCGAGCTGTCCGGCATTCCCCCTGCTCCTCGTGGTGTTCCCCAGATCGAAGTCACCTTCGACATCGACGCTAACGGTATCCTCAACGTTTCCGCTTCCGACAAGACCACCGGCAAGTCCAACCGTATCACCATCACCAACGACAAGGGTCGCTTGTCGAAGGAGGATATTGAGCGTATGGTTGACGAGGCTGAGAAGTACAAGGGTAAGTCACTATCACCTCTTCATCGATGCAAGGGTCCTGACTATCGTTTTAGCTGAGGATGAGGCTGCCGCGGCACGCATTTCTTCCAAGAACGCCCTCGAGTCATACGCGTACAACCTCCGTAACTCCATGACCGACGAGAAGCTTGCCGACAAGTTCGAAGCTGCTGACAAGTCCAAGCTCGAGACCGCCGTCAACGACACCATCCACTGGCTCGATGCCTCCCAGGAGGCATCGAAGGAGGAGTACGAGGAGAAGCAGAAGGAGCTCGAGGCGATCGCCAACCCCATCATGCAGAAGTTGTACGGATCTACAGGCGCACCCGAAGGTGGCTTCCCCAGCGGTGGTGCTCCTGGCGGCTTCCCAGGCGCGGGCGGTGCTGCTGCACACGAGGATGGTCCCAGCGTCGAGGAGGTTGACTAAACCAGTCGTCGCCTGGCTCCTTCGTTGTTTTCTCTTACGGACTGATCTCATGGCATTAATGACAAGTTGTACGTTACCACCAATCGCATGCTAGATAAATACGCCGCTGTATTTTACAAAAATTCATTTCCTTTCATCTCTCAAGTTTGTTTGAATTCAAGTTGCGCATTCTTACTTTCAGCGCTCAGCGCTCAATAACTTCGTTCTCCGAGTCCTTATCGATATCTTCGGCTTCACATGTACGCGGTCCGCCTTATCCCGACGATGCCTTTTAAAATGTGACTCCGGCAGTTTCTGAACGATTCCCGATGACTCCGATTCAGCTCCCCGTCTTACCAACACCTCTTGCCAATGACAGCCATCGATATCACAGAATACCAAAGTTCTCCTCCCCCGCCCTTTGGCCACTCTCTGTTGCCGTACTTTCCCTTTGATCCCAACTATGTCAATCTTAACCATGGTAAGCAAACTGTTCCGGTCAAGAGCATCTCTCATACGGCTCACAGGTTCATATGGCTCCCTCCCGCTGCCAGTGCGCGACTTCTGCAACGACCTTGGTGATAAGATCGAGTCTTCTCCAGACCTTTGGATGCGCTTCAAGTACCAACCTTTACTGATCAAGGCGCGCGAGGACGTCGCGAACTTGATTGGAGTCAAAGACGCGGATGAAGTTGTACTGTTACCCAACGCGTCGCAAGGACTCAATCTCGTGCTCCGCAGCTTCATCTGGGAGAAGGAAGACATCATCGTCATCTGTAACACTACATATAACTCGATATCGCGTACAGCGTACTTCCTCTCTGATCTTCCACCGCATCCTTCGGTGTCCGAATTCTCCATTGTTTTCCCTACCACGCATGCAGCTATTCTGGAATCGTGGCGCGGTCATCTGGCATCCCTCAGGAAGGATGCAGGCCCTAATGCCAAGATCGTCGCAGTCATCGACGGAATCATCAGTCTTCCAGGATGTCTCCTACCATGGGAAGAAATGACGAAAACCTGTCGCTCAGAGAATATATGGAGTGTCATCGATGCTGCCCATAATATCGGCCAGCAAGTCGACATCAACTTGGACGAATGCAAGCCCGACTTTTGGGTGTCCGTACGTGGACGTTCGTCGTCGTATTTTGACTCATATCCTCACTTGCATTGCCCAGAATTGCCACAAATGGCTCTTCGCGAAACGTGGCGCCGCGGTTCTCTACGTCCCAAAAAGAAACCAACATATCGTTCGGGCCTCGTTTCCCACCTCGTTTGCGTACATCTCGCCCAAGGATCGCAAAGAAGGGGACTATAACTTCGTAGAACAATTTGAGTGTAGGTTTTTCATCGATAACTACTCTTCGCTTCCATTCGTTGACACCAGCATAGGGAATGGTACAATTGATTTTGTGCCTCTCCTATCTATCGAAGCAGCCTTTGCCTTCCGATCTTGGCTGGGAGGGGAACATGTCATAAATGCGTATACCCACAAACTCGCAGTCGAAGGTGGAAAGAGACTGGCGCAAATCCTGGGAACGAAGGTTCTGGATGAAGATGGCGAGTTCACGGAGAGCATGGCTAACGTGCAGCTGCCTATCCCGCTCGACTACAGTTATCCGAAGATCGATGAGCTTCTCAAAAGGAAACTTCTCCTTGAGAGGAAAATGTTCGCAGCACCACTTTATCACAACAGGTTGTGGTGGGTCAGATGTAGTGCTCAAGTATGGCTTGAGGTCAGTAGAGTACTTGATATGCACGATACGTTCTATCTAACGTCTCCACTAGGTTTCTGATTTTGAAACGCTCGGGAGGGCCTTGCTCGAGGTGTGTCCAGAAATAATAGAGGAAGTCGCTACGGAGAAAGCTTGAAATACGTAGTTCACAGTCAACTTGTGGTCTTCATTGCGCCCGTCGAATAACAACTTCAACTTCAAAGAAGTTGAACTGTTGAATCAGCATCACGTGTGATTAGACTGCCCTTTTAGGTCAACTCCGTCCAGCCTTGAAAATTACATCGATCACTCGCCCATGTCTAACGAAAGGAAATCGCCTGTTATTGTTATTACTGGCACTCCTGGGACAGGAAAATCGACGCACGCACAGATTCTTGCTAATGAGTCCCCAATCCCGTTACAACATATCAATGTCAGCGAATTTGTGAAGGAACGCGGACTATACGAGGAATACGATGAAGAATGGCAAAGTTATACAGTCGATGAAGACAAGGTATGTTTTGGGTTATGTGTACTGGCATTCTGTTTAAACTCGCTAGTAAATAGCTCTTAGACGAACTCGAACCACTCACCGCGGAGGGTGGGCTAATTCTGGATTGGCACACCTGCGAAGCTTTCCCGGAGCGCTGGGCAGATTTGGTCGTTGTGCTCAGATGCCATCACACCAAACTTTGGGAACGCCTCGAAAAACGGTAAGCAATTATAGTCCGATCTGCCTTGATGATTTTGAACTGCCCCTTCAGAGCTTATCCACTCAAGAAAATTCAAGAGAATAACGAGGCAGAAATTATGCAGGTTGTCCTCGACGAAGCGCGATCTTCGTACTCGTCAGAAATAGTCGTTGAACTGAACAGTGATACTATGGAAGATTTGGAGGCCAATGTAGCTAGGATCGTGGATTGGATAGTTGCATGGAGGAAGGACAGAGGCATTGTTTAGTAGTGCACAGTTTTGAGAACCATTGGTCGATTCAGTTGCTCGAAAGCGAACATATATAATATCGTAATACATCGGGATAGCACGTCTACTCCATCTATCACAGGGCATCCCATAACTTCTGCCACCTTGTACGAGGGCCTAACGCCGCCTGCCCAGCTAGGTACCTCTTTTCCTCTTCATCAATGGTATCCAGTCCGGTAGTCAGATCAATATGCTGGGGATCGATGATCCTGGTCTTGAACTTGATCTTGTACACCGCCCACAGCACGAAGAAGGTTGGTATCGCGATATATGAAGTAATGAAGGTGTCTGTCGTGAAGGGCATAAAAGTGTCGAAGCCTTTGAAGAAAGTGATGACGCCAGTGACGATGAGTGCGAAGTAACTTCCGTAGGGTTGGAACGGCGCTTTGTACGGTAAGCTGTCGCGAGATATCCCCTGAACTTTCAAGGCTTTCATGAATTGACTAGATGGGTGTAAGCATCAGACGTTGCATGCATTGGGGCAGGGACGTACAGATGGGACCAGACGATGCACATCCAGGTAATGGCACCGAACGTCGAGACCAAGTTAACGAACCATGTGAAGACTATGATGTTATAAATTAGTTGACAGCTCATCATACTTGAATAATGATACCTTTAGAGCTGGAGGACGACACGTTGAGGTAGACGAGCCCGCAGAATGCAGTGCACAAAATTAGCGCAGGGTAAGGAACACCCATACGGTTAACGCGCAAGAAAATTTTCGGTGCTTTGCCCTCCGCTGCGAGCGCGTAGAGAGTGCGTGAGCCGATGTACAGATCTGAGTTTGCGGCACTCAATACGAATACCATGATTGCACCATTGATGACGTGGTTGAGAGTCCTGATACCGACAAGCGTCGTAGCTGAACGAATTGATGAGTTGACTGAGGAACTATATACATGAGACATTGCTTACCGACGACGAAAGGAGATGCAGCAGCTGAAAAAGGAGTGTTGAGCATGAATACCAATTATCAGGAGATTTCTTACCTCCAGCTTTCGACTTTGTGGCGACGAAAAGTGAGTCGTCTGTGCTGGGAACAATAAGACCGATCACAAATACTCCTCCGACGTAGAAAATAAGGATACGCCAGAATGTTCGACGGATGGCCTTGGGAATGTTCTTCCTAGGGTTTTCGGCCTATGTCCAGTGATGAGCGAAATGAACAGCAAAACATCAAGCGATACGGACCTCTCCGACAGTGACCTAGGACAGAATGAGCTTCTAGAGCAATAAGATGTCACATCAGGGATGACTTACACCGATAAGCTCCGTGCCCATGAAGGCGAAAAGAGCATTTGTTAAAACGCTCCAGAATCCCAGGAAAATGGACAGATGTTCGTTATGGACCTGGTCGAGTAGGTAATGCCCCATGGGGCCATTCGGTGCACGCCAGTAACGGAATCCAATCCGGTCCTTCATAGGATTGCCACCTAAAGCCCGTAAGAGAAAGTCTTGGACCTGAGTTGCCCAGAACACGCACCAAGGTCAATGATGATGCCCATGAGTATCAATCCAACCAGTGCAATAACTTATCTAGGGTCAGTACGATAAGGAATGTCGCTATTACACGACTCACCTTTGATACTCGATAACCAAAACTCCAGCTCACCGAACACCCGCACGCCAAGCAGATTGACAATGAAGACTAGAGATAACACTTAGTTGGAGCGAGAATATGTAGTGACGTCTGCTTACTGGCAGCAATGAAAATGGCTGAATTTTTCTTCAGCACGCGATAGCACAATAAATGATGTCACTCACACATCCAGATCGCAATGTGAACGCTCTGTGTCCAGTATTGAACGACTACTCCCGCAGCATTGATATTATTGGGTGTGACTATTAGCTAAAAGTGGCTCCGTATCAACCGAAAAGTCGCTGAATGAAGAAGACGTACATATTTCAAGAGGTAGTTGTAGCCGAGCGCAAACCCGACCGCCGGATCAACAAAGCGTGTGGCGTATCCAGAGAAACCTTTTTTGTGTGGGAGATAGGATGCCATCTCTCCCAACGAAACCATGACCATGTAGCACACAAACCCAATAAAAGAATATCCCAAAAGGATACCCAATGGACCACCTCGCCTGAGCGCTGTCCCGGATCTAATGGGTCGGTTAAGAGATATAAAAAAAACGAAAATTTCTGCTTACCCGATGATGAGACCGGTTCCTACAGCGCCACCAAGCTAGTGCCAAAAATGAGGATGAGATAAAATCAAAGCGTTGGAACTGCGCACCGCAATCATAGAAATCTGTCGCGCTTTAAGACCACGATGAAGAGTCTCCTCTGCGGGAGGCTCGCGTAAGTCCTCGTCGTAGAATCCATTATTGACATCATTGACCGATGCAACAGAAGGTGCCGAGCTGGTCTTCTTCTCGAGGTCGGGATCCATTCTTGCAGGAAGGCAAGATCAGTGAAGCGGATGGTCCATGTTTATATAGGCGCGGGTTGTTTCAAGATTAGGCACAAGAAGCATGATGAAGTTCCAGGAAGCCCCATGCGTGCGGACCAGGATAAGAGGGGATAAGGATGAAAATGAAGGCAACTGCCAAGCCAAAGGGGAGTTCATCATGCGGCTGCATGGGTTGATGCCCATGGAGTTCTACCATCCCGTGAGGTTTTCCTCCAGTTATCAAACAGTTTTGAACGAATTCAATGGGGGCCAAGAGCCGCCAAGAGCATCACGGGATACACATCAGCACCAGAACTTACCGAGTAGCAGCACCAGGCTGCATGAAGGCGAGTAGCACCAGCCAAATACCAGAACTCAGATTCATATAGAGGTGGCATCAACGCCGAGGTGGATATACGTTACGATGAGTTATAGCTTGTGCTTAATCTCCTTCCTGGCTATTTTTGAAAAGCGTTCGAGGGGTACCCCACTAGCGAACCGTTCCGCTTGAGCTATGCAACATCCAGTATTCTCACGCTCAAATCATCGACGTCACTCACCATAGGTCTCCCGAAGGTTTACAGCATCCGGATTATTTCTCTCGTTGATCGCACTTCGCAATAGGCTCTTAGAAGTTAGCAGCGCAGTCGGATCTAAACCATCCATATCTTCTAAAACGCGCAGCCTAACAGCTTGATGGAAATCTTCCTCCGTCGATGATGGGAAGATCTCACTATCATAGACCAACAACAATGAGCGACAAAGATTGGAGGCTTGATACATGATTGACCTACTTGACGAAGCCACACCGATAAAGTTCTTCCGCGGACTGCTTCTTGCCCCATAATAGAACTTCGTTTGCTTTCGCGACACCCACTGCTTCTATGTGAAATTCTGATGAGACAAGAAGTATACGGTGCTCACAGCGGTTTATGAATGTTGCGCTAGAACCACCCTCGGCTATGAGACCTGCAGATTTTGACCTTAGTATCATCCAAACAATCGATAGCGTGGCGTCGTACCCAAAAACGAGAACGGCACAGAGAGCCAGGTGGTAGGAAGACAATAGATGATATCAAAATATCCCAGAAACGCTGTTAAAAGGATATCATCATTCCCAAGCTAGAATAAACATTTACAATAACATACCTGCTGCAATGCCTATTGATGATCGAACAAAGGTTGGATGATTTATTCGGTTTTCGAGGCCGCTACTTACCCATGACAGGGCCATTCAGAGCAGCGATGAGTATTTTCGAGTGCGAGTAAAGCTGCACGCGCGTTGTCAATGAGTCCGCCTTGTTATTATGTGTGTTACGCCGCACGTACCGCATGTCCGCAATCGGTAGATGATTGAGAAACAATCCGAGAGAATGCCTCACGAATCGTTGGTTTATCTGAATCAAATCTGGATAGCCCTTTAATGTCGGTTCCGCTGTAGTAACGGGTAAGCTAGACGTGCTTCATGGTGATTGGATTTACACACGCGCAGAACCATTTCCCAGTCGCTGTGGGTAATCAGCAGAAGGTTTCACGCATCACCGTCAATGTATACCTTGCCATATGGTTACGATAACATCGCGCCTTTGGTCAATGTCCCTCAACGCATTAGCAAATGCATCATAATCTGGTAAAGTCAACTTGCGTACGTGCGCGAGGCTCGATCCGTCTTACCAGCTGGAGTTATCGCGTTTAGACTGTTCGGTCTATTGAGGATTATAGTCGCAATGCCTTGCGAGATGTCGACAATCACTGTGCTCATCGTCAAAAGCAAGGACGATATATTTCGGCTTCAAATCTACTGAACGCCGGCTTCTGAGACTACCGAGGCCCGGTGAAATCCGTCCCCCAAAGGAGTTTATCCATTGAAGTTACTTACACGTGTACAGCCAACATACATACAGTCCTCAAGTTGAACCCCAAGTCTTTAAAACCTCCTTCCCTGCGGCAAGTAGAAGTCCATAGTTACCTTCTACGACGCCGTCTTGTAAATCCTCTACAAGTTGTTCAAGAACTGGTTGAATTCTGCGCTTCAGTTTCTTCATGTCCTCTCCTGATTTTTGTTTCGCCAACTGCAAGAGCAAGGAACACGCGTTGATACGCACTTCGACTTGGAAGTTCGCTGGATTGTCGACATTTCGGAGCACGCCGACTATCATGTCCGTTGCCGTCTCGGGAATGGGCAATTGGCTGCGGCTCGACGAGGGTGTCGCAACGGTAGGCGAGCTCAGAGAGGATGAGGGTGCCGAAGATTCCAGAGCACTCGAAGAAGCTGCACCCGTCACAGGCACTTGAAGCGCTTTCAAGACCAATGGGGCTACAGATAAATGTTTGAGCGCCCACGGCGAGAGCTGCAATACAGAATACACTTACCGCCCGCTCGTTGAGTGCTCATAAGACTTAGGGCAACAATACCCTCGTTGACCAGAAGAGGATATTTTCCACTTCGTGCAACAAGTAGAGCCAAAGCAGTCGCACAATCCTGTGTTAGCAACAAACGGATTGCCTGCTTCTGCTTTTGCTTTTGCTGCGAAAGACCTTCGTCGTCAGGGGTAGACGGGGTCGCAGGAATGGCGCTGGACCATAAGGTCTTTATGGCATTCACTAACACCCGTGTCCCTTCGCTCTTGATTGATATTGACTCTGTTCGTTGAACAAGAGACATAATCTGTGAAAGGACGGTTACTGAAGTATCGGATTGAGGAAGCACCAGAGTAAGTGTATTTTCGACTACCAAGAAATGTCAATAGCCATCCAGCATGGCGATCGAAGGTCACGTACCGTTTGCGCCACACATATGCTTTACAACACCAATCGCACTAAGCTGGACAACTTCGGCCATGTTATCCGCTTTCTCGTCCCAGACGCCGCTCTGGGAGATATGGCGTATGACGTCTGCTTTCAAGAGCAAGTCATGGATAGTCGCTGAGGGCGAAGATTGAGACATATGCTTCAGAAGCCCTATAACACCATGCTTGAGCTTGATGTCCACTGACGGACCAAGCACATATGGGGACATTAACACAGGTGCTATTGTGTGGGGAGGAGAAAGTAGCAGCTTGGCATGCTTTTCTGAAATTGAGTTAGCATTTGAGACGATATGGGCGCTATAATTGTTTACCTCTCCTAGCAAGATTTCCCAGCGATAAGCTAGCGCAAATTACTAGATCATCTCGAGGTAGAGATTCCGGCCCGTTCGTATCCCCTGCGGCTACAAAATCCTTTATCCACTTCACCATCCTGAAGACAAACTCGCCGCCAGGTTTTTCGGCAACGGATTCATCCCATAGCACCTCTTCGTTTATCTCCTCGCCTGCCACTTCAACTACCGATTTGACCAAAGCGGCTTTGCAGATACCAAAGGATTTTTCCATTTGCTGGAGCTCTCCGTCGGCCAGAGTTGAACATAGGCGCCAAGATGACGGGTAATTCCCGCTTTCGATAAAATCGAGAATAGACTGGAGACATGGGACGCCGTCGTGTTCATCTGGGTTCTGGAAACCTCGAGCAAGGGAGTAACGAATGTCTTCTACATCGAGAGACAAGGATTCAATCAAGGAGGACGTCTCATCCAAAGCGTCAAAATCGGCTCTGATGAGGTTATGGTACAAATCGGACTCGGGCGCTATGGCATCAATGGGGTTGGAGTTTGCTTGGAATGGTGTGAAAGCAGCCAAAGTTGGGGTCAGGACAGAGAGAACTGTAGGGCTCATCTTCTGAAGTGCTGTAAAGATATGTCAAAACCAATAGAAACATGATGTGCTGACGTACGTACATTCATCACTAACATCTCGAAGCTCGGTGGTGGTTCTCCAGGCCCAGTTTGAAAGGCCACTTCTCAAAGTCCAAGATTCATGGATAGATTCCGGACTCTCTTCATCTTTGAGGGTGTAGTACTGCCAAGAACCCGGAGGATATATGGAAGTTGACAATTTGAGGATGGTCAACACTGCCTCGACGGAAAGGAGGCGAAATTTAACAGCATCTAGTCCAAGCAACTCAATGCTGTGGAAATTTTTGAGCGAGAGATACATACCGAACCCAACACATGCATTGAGTAAAACTCCGATTGCTGTACGAATGACTTTCAGATGGGCAATTGAAAGAGGGAGTGGTTGGCGCTGAACGGGGGAAGGGACTAGCTCTGCATATCCTTCAAGTACAGAGACAATCGCTTGAGGGAATCCCGCTTCGAGGAGAGCACCACGGTTTCCATCTGACCAGAAGGCGTTCAGCATTCCGTGATCGTAAGAGCTGTAAAAGTCGCACCATGATCCATACACATATTAGCGCCCACTCTCAGTAGTTCGAGTGTAGGATTTGTGTATCCATCGTCGGGAATAGTGTTACCATGAAGAGATAGTCCAAAGAGTGTAGTTAACGTCAACGGGAGACTGGTCTTTCCTAAGGCGGTGTGTATATCGACTATCGATAATTCAGTAACATGAGTAACGACCAGTCGGCGAACTAACAGTGCTCATCCTTCGTTCTCAGCATATTGGCAATATCGTGAGCCACAATGCCAATCTGGTGCCATGATACTCGTGAATCTGATGCACGGACTTGGAGGAGGAGGTTCGATAGCTCGTTTTCGAGCTCCACAGCCATTGATTGTCGGGACATGATTGAAGAGACGTTTCGCGACACGAGTCTATCGATTGACTCGTTGAAGGACTTGTAGCAAGTTGATTGGTTGATTCGAACTACGATTATCGTGGTGGCGGTGCAAACTTGCGCAAATCTCGGTATCAAACGGGCCGGTATGAACATACACTACCATAATCTAACGCCAGTACTTTGGGGTGGCTCCATGAGCAATAACAATCCTGTTTGCCTCGTCTAACGCTTCAACAACAGCATCAGGAAGAGGGCCTTTTGCACTGTCCTCGCAATTGTCCTTGAGCTGCGAAAGACTACTGGCACCAATGATTATTCCATCATTCGTGACGAGTTTCGAATGATGCTGACACCAACGAAGCGCAACCTCCGTGGTCCTAAGATTGTGTTTATCCTAAGACATAGTGAGTCCATCATGCTGGTACATGTATTCGGAGGTTCGCGCGCACGTACCGCAACAGATTTCACGAGCTCGAGCGCTTTGATGTACCCTTCATTCAGATATCTCGCTCTGTACATCTTTCCCATGTTGGACTTAGCATCGAAACGGCCGTTCGATGTATCATCCTGGACACTGAGCAGCTTTCCTGCTAAGAGTCCGCCTCTACAATATCCATCAGGAACGATTTGTAGAATGTCAATCGATCGGCCGAAGCTCACGCAAGAGGGTTATAGGACACGATGCGAATTCCAAACTTCCTGCAGCAAGGGAGGAGTTCACTCTCCATGTCTCTCGTGATTGCGTTGTACCTGCAACGAGTCAGATTGCAGTCAAAAAGGTACTTTCAGACTTTTGTACATGCTAAATAGCAGTCAGTTAGATAAAAGATATGGAGGGAAAGGTCTGCGTACACTTGGTAGATTCCGGGAAGGATCCAGTTGTTCGCCTTACATATCCCAACCACCTCTGCGACCTAGTGATAGGTTAAAATACGAAGCAGTGATCTTCCTACGCAGGAAAGGACAGACCTCCCATGATGCGAAATTACTCAGGCCAAAAATCTCGCTATGTTGAGGATGACTAAGTATCAAGTGGACTAGACTATAAGGGAAGCACATACAAGAGCCCTTCCTGATGCAATCTGTTCATTTCTCTGCAAGTATCCTCAAATGGAACAGTGCGATCTGGCGCGTGAAGGTATAGAACCCTGACTTTGGTACGCTTCAGAGTTTCCAGCGAAGTCAAGAATGTCTTCCTCAGATTTTCCGGAGAATGACCAGCCGGGGCAGTAGGAAACACTCTGAGCGCATGGGTCAGATAATAAGGCCGTCAGAGCTGGACGCGTACTTCGTATCTATGGTTGCATTCCTGAGATCCAACTGGGCAAGGACCTAAGGGGAGCGATGTATAGTTAGACTCTCAAGGGAAAAGATTGTTCTTTACAGATTCGGTCGTTCCAGTACCGTAGACCCGGGCGGTGTCGAGCTCAGAATGGCCATACTCGAAGAACGAATCAAGAATCTCTTGACAGTCTTTGAGATCTGAATTCCGGACGTAGTCGACGCCTGGAGAGCCCATTGTCATAGTACCCTGGCAAGATAGTGAATTGAGTTAGATAGATAGGCATATCAGTTATTGCGACGCTTACGAATAGCAAAGGAATACGCGTTGACATGATGATAGACAGACGAGAGAGCGCTCAGCAGACTGCCCTCGAGATCTGACCTGACCGGCGTATTGAGCCGGAATGATAAGATAAGATCTCAAGTCTAAACACGATCTGAACTCCAGCGCTCTGGCCATCATGGCTGGCTCCAAACGTGGAAAAGTCAGAAAAGCGCTTTCACCGAGAAGTCATCCGTCTACCGCTGCCCCTCCTTCTCAAGACGACGACGAGCTCATGGATGAGCTTTTAGCGCAACTGGATTCTCGCGATGAGACTGTGCAAGCCGAATCAGCAGCAGTTATCCAGGAAATTCACAAAACTGAGGAGCTTGATGCGAAGCCTATAAAAAGAGCCAAAGACAAGTTCAAAGAACGACAAGTGAGCCCCATATACAACTATATTGACACATGCTGACACGACGTAGGCGAGAAAGGCCGCAGCAATAACGAGTACCTACTCTCCAGATGACCCAATAGCCACCGAACGCCTCGCAAGAGAGGCCACGGAGGAACATGCATCTATCTCAAAGACGTGCAACTTGCTCGGCGTGGAAATACACGAAGTTTGTCCCAATAAAATCATGTAGTTCTCTCCTGATTTGTCTATTTAGATCGATCCAGACGGACATTGTCTGTTCTCTGCTATAGCAGATCAGCTCGCAGTTCACCGTATTATAGCACCTGCAGACGCAACCTACGCCGCCATCCGAAGTGTCGCGTCCACATATATGTACCAGCATCCCGACGACTTCATACCATTCCTTCCATCCATTGGAGGGGAAGATTCGGCAGGCGCAAACGAATCTGGGATGATGAGCCAGCAGGATTTTGAACAATACTGCATGTCGGTTCGAGATACTGGAATCTGGGGTGGCGAACCAGAAATCCAAGCGCTTTGCAAAGCCTTCAACGTCCCAATACACGTGATTCAAGGTAGTCTCCCGCCTGTGGTCTTCTACAATCCGCCTGGGATTGACAAAGATGACATCCATGCAACCAATGCCCTCAGAATAAGCTATCATCGACGCATGTATGGTTTAGGCGAGGTGCGTCTTTTGGCTCTAGCCCCGACTATGGTGTTGATGTTTGGTGTAGCACTATAATTCCTTGCATCCCAAAGCGGGGATCATAGACAGTATACGAAATGTGATTCAGTCGTGATAAGTGAAGTTTCTGTACGAAGCCAATCATCCAATGCACGTCAGAATAAAAGGTCATCCACCTCTCCCCGACCACCAGGTTGATTTCCCGCACCCATCGGCCGCGGTTGGTCTGATAGATAGGTCGAGAATGCCCCGTCAAGATTCGAGTATGGATCATTGGGGTTCGACGTTCCCTTGGGTTCGTCGTCGTCGTCGTCGTCAATGATACCATCTTGACTATTGTCGTCCGCCTGTGAAATGAGACCAGTGTCGTCTTCCGAGGCGTTCTTGCTTGGTAGGGCTGGAGCAGGAAGATGATCCTTCTCCTCTGTATGTGATTCTCGAGGTCCAGGACCTGCGACGGAGATAGCGACGGAACCAGGAAGACTGCGCTGAAGAGGAACAAGCACCGCCCTGGAGTGTTGATTCAGAGCAGGACTGTCCTTCAATGCTTTGCCTGCTGCATTCCTTATGAATGTCTGTAGGGGAGTTTAGTAATCACTGGATTAGGGGAGCGAGGCAATTACTTCGGGGTTTTTGTGATAGATGCTTCCCAGTGTACCAGTGTGCAGCAAAAGTTGATCCAGCGCGCCACGATCCATTCGGTCAGAGTCAGTTGTAATTGCAGGCTTCTCCGAAAGCACGATTTCACCGGCAGCGGCTGGGTTCACGGCAAGCATTCGCCAGTACATGAACCCACGATCTCTTAGGTCGGGGTTATCGATGTCTTCTGTCACCAACTTCAAGACTTTGTGAACGAGTTCCTTCACTTTGTCCTCGCTACTTTTGTACGCGAATAGTTTGACAACAGCAGTCAAGAGGGCCATTTGAACCTAAATAAATCTGTTAGTAGGACTGGAATGACATGATGCCTGTATTTACCTCGACACTTTCGTCGGTGAAAGCATAACATAGATCGTCCAGCAGCTCGTCAGCATTATCAATGATATTTGCAAATTGTCCTATTGTCCAAACCATCGCAGACTTCGCCTCCGGCTCGTCCAAGAGGTCAAGATTCTCGCAAAGAGTGGGTATGATGCCCTCATACTTTCCGGGATAGCGTCGGAAGATATCCTTGATGACTATGACCGCTTCCTGGACGACGTACGTGACTTTAGTGTCGATGAGTTCCAGTAATGCCTTGATGCAATTGTCCGCAGCCGCTTCGACCTTGATAGCAAGCCGACCTATTGATCTCACGGCCTTCCTGACAAAGTCGATATCAACCTCCGACGCGTATCTATCTATGTGATCAGAAGATGTACGCGAGCGGCCAAAATTAGTACGCACTCTTGGAGTTCGTTGAGTACTTCGTTAGCGTTCTCTGCTCGTGCGAGACGGTACATGATCTCCAGCTTCGCCAACTTGACATATATTGGGTCGTTGTACTTGCAAAAGAAGACCCGGACATCGTTCTTTAGTACGCTTGGTCTTCGTTGAATAATGAGTAGGATGTTACGCAATGCCACGTATTGGACCTCAGGACCAGATGATAATAGTGTCACTGGGTGGGGATGAGTCAGGCTCTTTCCAAGAGAATGAAATGTACTTGCCTAGAGGAGGACCCATCTTTTTACAGATATGATCGATCAACTGCCGGTTTTCCATGTAGTTCATAAAATAGAGCAGCGCCTTGATAGTGGTGAGGACAACGGCAGAGTTGGCGTGTTGAAGTTGAATTATGATGCGTTCTCCTAGTAGTTCGGCGTCCGCATGACGTTCTGGTACATATCGTAGTAGCGAGTCAAGGATGTAGATCTGACCCCATCTATCGGACATAGAATTAGCAAGGGTGACCGTCGTCGAGAGGACCTCAACACGTACTCCGAACTTTCACCCAATGCCGCTAATAATTTATTGGCCGTGGCCAAATTCAATTTAAAGATGACACCATCTTGCCTGTCTCCAATTTCCGACAAGGCGGCGACAGCATTGGCGACAACAGTAGCATTGGTATCGAGCATGAGATCGCGTAGCATTTCGACGAAGCCTCCCTTCTCCGCTCTTCGAGGGTCCGCCGCGTAGAGCTTCGCGACGCAGATGGCAGCTGTTTTGCGGACATATGGATCTTTGTCTTTTAGACAGTGCCTGAGGTTGTCGGAGAGTGCGTCCGTTACGACGGGTATGGGGATGTACGACATGGTCCGGATGGCGAGTGCGCGTATGAGCGGATTCCTGTCATTGCAATCCTAAGAGAAATTATTCGTAGACGGTTGAAAATTTCAAGTAGAACCTACTTGTAGGAAATTGGGGATAACGAGGTGTATCTGGTCTGGTTTGGATCGACCGTAACTAACGAGAAAAAGATAAACCACTGTTGAAACGTCGGCGATGAAGGAAGCAGTATCCAAACTATGGAATACTTACTCTTCTTGATCTCTAGTAACGGGGTTCCCAGACATTGAACGACATCTGGAAATAGTGGTGACACTGACTGTCGGTGAGCTATTGCCTATTCACAGGAGAGGGCAGGACGCACTGTCATTGCCCATAGTAATGTTGGCTACAATCTTCTTGAGCACTGTCTTGCGTTTCTGATATTTCTTGTTGTCCTTGCTCTCTGCAGCATGAAGTTCGGCTCTGAATTCCTATAGTAGACAGGTCGGTTGGGTTTCCGAAGGCAATTGTCGGGTTTTACCTCAATCTTTCCTCTCTGAAAGAATTTCGCATCCTGACCAGGTTGCGCCATGACACTAAAGAGTGGTATAAGAAAGTAGTACGGAAGTTGGTGGGAGAGCTGTGATTACCTGCGTCATGACACATTGATCAGACACGTCTTCAGCCTTGACCAACTACCATAAACTGCCTGACTCATGGCTCGGCACTACAACCACCCTTCTTCCACCGAACTGCTGCCTAGAGAACATTTGAATAAATCTGACCACCGAGAGATCGATAGTATTCTAAAATCACACAAAAAGACTAGGAGACACCTAAATTCTACCGTCCAGCCTCTTCAAGATGAACGCGATATTATGGAGCGCCTATACTATAAAGGAAAGAACCAGCACTCTGCCTCTCTGTTCTGGAAACGTTTCACAGAGGCTAGGCGATACACCCAGCGGCTCGACACCCTCGATATGATGGACTTGCTGGACACTTTTTATATGTCATTTTTCAAGGCTATTCCCAATCTGTGAGGCTTCCTTTCTTTTACTGGCTTACCGCCAACTCACAGGAACAGCGAGAAACCCAAAGGTTCTTGGTCGTTTTGCCCACATGAACCACATGTAGCGCTCGTCTTGCGTCGCTGTGAAAATATCTCTGAGCTTCTTGAAAAGGTTAGGCTTTTCTCACCCTTCTTCGCATGAACTGACGATACATACAGACTTGTCAACGTTTGGAGACATGTTATAAGTGAGTATAGCTATAAAAATCACGCTGCCCGATGTTAATTGTTGAGACTTGAAGGCATCTCACCCTCTCGTTGCAATCGGGAGCTTTCGCTCAGTTCTTGGTTCTGTGTATCGCGGTTGTTTCCCGGTTACAGATCTATTCCCAGCAAATACTCTTAGATATACAACTTATGACAGCTTCTATGAAGCAGTTGTTAGGTATATTGAAGGTGAAGCTCATCCTCGCTTCTTTCTACGTTCTCATCGTTCCGCAGAGGCCCCCCGGAAACATCAAACCATTATCAGACAATGCTCTTCCCAGCCCAACATCTCGAGCTCATTCTCCGCAACTTATCTCACCCCCAACTCCAGCGACCGAAGGTACGGTACAATGCCCGAAATCTTCCCTCAATTGTCGGCGACTGATATCATCGAAGCTGTCAGTGTCGTTGTCAAACCCAAAGCCAAGCGCAAGAAGGCGCTGAACGAGATCGATGCCATCTTCGGAATTTAGTCACCAATACTGCACTTATCACAACTAAAGTATGTTCACGGTACAATTTGGTGTCAAGCAACTGTTTTATTCAAAATTGGCGACGACCAAAGATGCAGAAGTGTCAACTATGAACGTGGCAGCTAGTGCATGCTCAAGAGGAGATAAAGAAAATAAGATCACATCAACGGTAGAGAGGAAGAACTAGTAATACGAACAGTCCGATAATGCACAGAGTAACAGGGAATCAACGGTATATGGTTAATCTACGAGGTCCATGGTAAGCCATGAGGATGAGCATTGCTACCCTCCAAAAGTGTCCAGATCAAATTACAGAAGCATGAAGGTGGCGAAGACGGCCACGACACCGACCAGCATCTTCGACGAAGCAAGGCTGCCGGCACCATTGTATGCACCGGGCGCATTCTGGGACTCCGAATCAGAAGAGGGAGTTGCGTCAGAGGCGGAGGTGGATGAAGCAGCGGGAGCAGAGACTGAATCATCGGTGGCGGAACCATCAGCTGCGGCAGCGTTAAGAGCAGTGGTAACATCGTCGGGGATCATCAAAGGAGTGCTGGACATTGAGCTTAGGTCAATGGCACCACCCTCTTGAAGAACGTCGGGGTTGGCGGCGAGGAGGTTACGAGTGTAAAGAACGTTCTCCATGAACGACGGCTGAGCCCACTCAGGCATGGAGGAAACGTCGAGGTTGCTGCCCCAGCTGTAGGCGCTGGTTCCTTCGGTCTTGCTGTTGGTGTACGCAGCGTACGCCTTGACATCGGCGTTCTATAGGGCGAAACAAACTGGTCAGATGGAGAATATAAGGTCAGACAGACGACATACGCTTTCTGCGACCGACTTCATCATTCCACCCACAGATTTGGCAGCGTCAGCGGCATTAGGTGGGTTACTTTGAAGATATGAGAACACATAAAAAAGCAAGACGTAGAGAACACATACATGATACCGTACATGCCATTGCCACAGTGACCAGGGGTAGCGCAATAGTAGAACGTAGGGTTGGTGTCGTTGACTACTTGGGTGACTGGAATAGACGTTAGATTACGACGGCGAGTCTGATTTACGCGGACTTACAGACGAAGTCCTTGTTCTGGGTTCCAGAGGCGAAGAGAGCGTCTGCGGTCTTGTTGCAAGGCGTAAGAGAAGAAGACTTGGTGACCGTGTGGTTGTTGGCACCCCACATGAACATGATAGTGTCGCCGACGGATGCATTGGTCACGAAAGGCACAAAGCGAAGAACACCTTGAGTGGGTGCGACAATGACGGTATGGGTGGCTCCAGTGCCAACGCTACCTTCAGAGGGAGCAGTGGCGGTCGGAGCATAAGTTCCAGTGGAAAGGCCTCCGTAAGTCGCAAGGCATTCTGTTGGACCGTGAGAAAGATCATATTAAGCCGTAAGATGGAACGTACGCTGGACACAATCATCATATCCGGCACCCCAGTTGTCGCTGCCAGAACCGTAAGACGGAGTGGCATAAGATTCAGCAGCCGCTGTGGTAGTCGTCCATGCTGCAGCTTCCGAAGTAGTATACGCTTCAGCCGCAGTCGTGTGTTCAACGGGAGCTGGCGTATGCTCGGCAGGGGGTGCGTATTCAGATGAAGATGCCTCGGCTTTGGGAGCCTCGTAGGCAGGTGCAGAATCATACGATGACTCGTACTTGGGAGCCTCATAAGAGGACGCTTCGTAAGATGACGACTCATAAGATGCAGCCGCTGGGGCTTCACTGCTTAGGCTGAGAGTGAGGTAAGTAAAAACCATGACAGTGGATCGGGAAAACGCACTGGTGGTCAGGCATCGGCAAAGCAGACACGAAACCAGAGAAAAGGGCAGCAGCACCGATCAAAGGCGTAATGAAAACCATTGTAGAAAAACGAAGGAATAGACCGTTGAGGTGTGATTGTCGTAGGACTGAAAGTAAGCCTCCCTGGAGGTGAAAAGATGTCTCTATCGAAGAGGGGTGATCTGGAGAAGATGAGAATGGAACAGATACCATAGGCTTAGTACGCACCTCAAGGCTGAAACGAAAGTAAGAAGCCGAGTCAACTCGACTTGAAAAGAGATGAAAGAGAATAGAGGGAGGAAGGGAAGGAACGAAAGATAGGGAAAAGACTGATCATCTCTGAGTTTTTATTGCCTGTCTTATTTCGGAGATGATCCCATGGCAACCTAGGGCAACAGCCTTGATCTTCAGTTCACTTGGTCACAATTGGTGACATATTCTGATTGGTCCGCCTCGGCACCTCCTATAACTCACCTCATTGGCTGAAAACCACGCTACACGGTGTGCTCGGGTTACTAGTACGACCGGATTTCGTAAGATCTTCCAGTGGATTTTCCAAACAGATTCCAAGAGATTGGAACGATAGCCGTCGAGCTCGGTGTACTTATCGTTGAAGAGAAGAGATTCGAAACCTAGTACACAACATCTTACAGATTTGCGAGGTTTAGAGGCATGCCCACAAGATAGGAGTATCGTAAACTTAGCCTACTGCCGTTCGTTGCCACCGTTCGCTAAAAGATCCAATCCCTCGGTTCCAAGCTCCAATCATCTGTAAGAGTCGATTGACAAGGCTGTTGGCATCAAAGCGAACCCGAAACTCACCTTTCAGTCAACGGTCATTTGTAGCGACGACTCCTTGGTCCCGGACCTGATGGCAAGCCAACCCGACCGCCACCCATCCCGCGTCCATCTGCGTCCTCGTTTCCTCTTACTCCAACAGTGTCAGACTTAACAGACTGATGAACATCAGTCGACTGAGGTTGGAGCACGGCTCGCTTGGCGTCACGGATAGCCTTCAGACGATCTGTAGCCTTGGAAGGATGTGTATCACCATCCATGTAACGTGTAGATTGGTCTGATCGTCGGCTAGTGATGATCGCAGTGGATGCGGCTGACTCGTAGATCTCCTGTAGACCTTTGCCTCGAGCGGCAGGACGCTCGACGGGAGTGACTGTAGTGGACTCAGACAAATGGTGGCGAGGCATCCGCTCGTGCTCTTCAAAGAGCCAAGCCGGAAGATCTGAGCGGTCGCGGGCCTTCTCAAGATGATAGGTTTTCATGGCTCGCGTAAGACGTGATTCCTGACCAGGGGGTGTTTCTTTACGCCAGTATTAGTCGTAGGATACAGAGTCAATGACGCTAGACTCACCTTCACCAGACATAGTTGCAACGTTTGAGGCCCACGCCTTAGAAACGTTGACGGTTAACCCACTTGCGGCGACTGCGACGCGGTTCCACAAAGTCGATCCTATGCCGTTGCTAGTTGTTCCTTCGGCTTTCGAGTCATTGTCTGTGAGGGAACGTGAAAAGAAGGACTATAGACGTACGTTCACTATAATTCCCTTGCCCTTCAGTATCAGCCCGTCTTCTTAAAGATTGTGCTTTTTGGGGGCCATCCCGCATCTTGTCATCATCTTCAAAGCTAGTGATAGAAGACGCGTAACCTGTTCCCGACCTGATGTGGTCGAAGATAGAACGAGATGATATGGAGGATTCTGAGTCGTTGGAGGAGCGAGAAGAGGTAATTGAAGGAGTCTGGGCACGGCGTGGCGTGGCGAGAACACTTCGTTCTTTGGGTTGAAAAGTAACAGATTTCTGTGAATGAATTTGGCGAGGAGGAGGAGGAGCGCGATCGTGGCGATCAGGTTCATTTCTAGGGCGAGAATGAGGGCGCGTCGGGCGCGGCCCGCTAGGTAAACCAACAACAACCCGAGACATAATAGAAATAGCTCGAGTAATAAAATAGACGCAGAACCAGCTGCAAGCCCCAGGGTATCCAAAGTAGAAAGCAGAGATGACAGGTTAGGTTGACAACAGGTCCACCGGACAAATTCGAAGGCAACGGTTGCACAGCCACATGCTGACAATCGCGCTCGTGACCAATCGTGACATTTTAACATGCAAAAAAATGTATTCCGATATTCACGCCTTTTGACTCTGTTACTCAGTAAACATGTTAGCAGCCAGGAGATTGACCCCAGCCAGCAAATTGGCGCGTCTTGCAAGTACAGCTGCAGCAGATAAGTACAAGGTCGTAGTAGTCGGAGCAGGCAAGTCGTCCATCAAAACCCACGGCACATCTTCTCATTCGATACCCAGGAAGTGGTGGTCTCTCTGTCGCTCAACAGATATATAATCGATTCAAATCAAATGGTCAATCCTTAAATAACGGAGACATCGCGATCGTTGATTCTTCCGAGTACCACTACTACCAGGTGAGTCGCAGGACATTCCCGGGTGCAATCTTTTAACATTAAAGCAGCCCGGATGGTTCGTTGTACTGCGGCCCTAGTCATACACTGCGATTCTGACTTTACATAGGACTCTCGTTGGAGCGGGTCTCAGCGACAAAACAGATTTCCGGCGACCTTTAGACTCCCTCATTCCAAACCATATCACCCATGTCAGCGACAAAGTCAAGACTTTTGACCCCGCCTCGTCCTCTGTGACAACCAACTCTGGCCGCACCCTGTCATACGATACGCTGGTAGTTGCTGCAGGTATTCAGACTAACTGGGACGGCATACCCGGTCTTTCGAAAGCATTGGTCGATTCTTCCTCAGGAGTTGCGTCTATCTACTCGTATGACACATGTGACAAAGTTTGGGCTGACATCGAGAGTCTGCGCTCAGGCAACGCTATATTCACGCAGCCTGCTGGAGTAATCAAATGTGCCGGAGGTGTGTGTTCAACTTGTGACGCCCGCTTGAGCTCAACTTCATCTAGCACCTCAGAAGATCATGTGGATGGCCAGGGATCGCTTCAGGAAGACGGGGCGCCTCGATAACATCAAAGTTGACTTTTACACTGGCATGCCAACGATGTTCAGCGTCAAGAAATACTCTGACGCATTGGATGCTCTTCGAGTTGAGCGCAACGTCGGCGGTCATTTCCAGCATAATCTGTCCTCCGTCGATCCCAATAACCATATCGCCACGTTCAAAAAGGCTGACGGATCCGAGGTGAAGGTTGACTATACCACTCTTCATGTCACCCCACCGATGGGTCCCTTGGATTTTATCAAAAACTCGCCCATTGCGGATGCGGCAGGATGGGTATCAGTCAACCAGTCCACCTTGCAGCATACCAAATTCGCAAACATCTTTGGCATCGGAGATTGCTCTTCTTTACCAACGTCAAAAACTGCAGCGGCTATTACTGCTCAAGCACCTGTGTTGACAGAGAACTTGGTCTCTTTCATGAGCACTGGCAAGGTCTCCAAGGCCGAGTACGATGGCTATACGAGCTGTCCGGTATGTCTAGTGAGATTTGTCCTCTTCAGCTACTGACTACCGATACAGCTCCTAACTGGTTACGGTGAGCTGATGCTTGCCGAGTTCAAGTATGGCCTGGAGCCTAAGGAAAGCTTCTCATATTTCGATCAATCTAAGAGCAATAGGTATGCATCATTGGTCGAACAAATTAACTGTCCACTCATAAGTTTTCTAGGTTTTTCTATCATTTGAAGAAGGTGACTATTTATCTCCTTACAACTGATAGGCAGCTAACACGTTTCATAGGACGTCTTCCCTGCTGCGTACTGGAACTTTATGATCAAGGGAAAATGGTTCGGAGCCAACACTTTCTTCCGACCTTCGTACTGAGTAAAGCTCCAATGCAATACTCCAAACATATTAGACATTGCTATACCTATCAATATCTACGCCACACTTATGTGTGACGGTGACAGTAACGCGTGAAAACAACTGAAAACAAAGCTTGAGGTGTGACTACCACGTCAACGAGTAGCTCAAGACACCTTTCACCCTCAAGAATGTCGCGATTGACTGCCACGGAGGTCATCGCGCAGGGGAGATATCTAGAGCCAGACTTTGAGCCTTCCTCTTTGACAGTGTCTCAACTTCTTGGCGTCTTAGGCTACCATAACATCAAATATCCTACACCCTACTCCAAACCAAAGCTAGTCCAGGTGTTCAAAGATGAAATCAAGGCAAATACTGGAAGGCTCAGCAGACAACGTCTGAAGGCCGAATCGAGTATCGCAAGCGATGATGGAATAACGGACGGTATCACAGGCAGACCCATCGGCGGCGCCAGTAAGGTGTGTAACGCCGAAGCACCACCATTGTAGACTTCTTTTAACTTTTTCAAAGGCGTCTGAACCAGCCCCAGCCCCGGCACGAAGAGCGTCACGGCGTTTATCGCGGGCACCTCCAGAACAAGATGAGACCGAACCACCACGCCCCGATCCAGTATGCCTTAACTACAACCATACTTCTTGAACTTATCTTGTCTATCAGCCTAAACGCCGCCGTTCATCCGCACAACCCAGCTTAGGTGGCTCTTCGAAGCCTACGAGTGGCTTGCAGCCGACAGTGCAGCCGACCGTAGCTGAGGAGAGTGAACCGGACGAGGACGAGCTCCCAGCTCGCAAAGTTAGTCGCAGTAAGAAAAAGGTGAGTTCTTTCTGAATCTTGTAGTCCCCTACTCATTTTCACCAAATCAGATTGGTGGACCTTCTAGTCGACGCAAGTCACTTGCTGTATGTATTTAATGTGTGTTGAATACGCGTACTTACATTCTGTTGTAGGAAGACAGCGGCTGGGAAGACAATAATATCTTTCAGTCCGGAGCGGAGTCCTCTTCTCCCGTTCGACCGTCTCCAAGGCCTAAACCGCGCCGTCCTTCTGCTCGCAAGTCTCGCAAGTCTGCCTCTGCCCCTCCTCAATCCTCCCCGCTTTCATCCCCCATCAAGGCTTCTCGCGCAGACGGGCTACCTCAGTCACGATTCAAACCACAGCTCCCCCTCGTACCATCCTTACGCAGCAGGATTTTTGAAGAGCAAAAGGCGGCAGATGTCATGGAGGAGGAAATTGCTGAAACACAACCTTACAATGACGACGAAGCCGAAGCTGAAGAAGAGGGTGAAGACATCGAGTCCCAAGACACCAAGCAGGCCAACTCGGAGCTGGCGTTCCCAGATTCCCGTGACACCGTTGTTGCAATGCGCCAAGAGCCATTTATACCTCCTGCCATCCAAATCTTGCTCTGGCTCGTGGGTTTGATTGGCGCCATTCTTGCTACCAACTACAAGATAGAGTCGTCTTCGATAGGATATTGCGACGCCAACAGTGAGACGAACTCAGCTTTGGAAGATGTAAGGGCTAAACGCGAGGCTATACAGCTCTGTAATCAGGAAAACAGGACGACTCTGTATGTAGGTGGCGGAAGTCCTTGTCCCTTACTACCTTTCATTCCCGCCGACTTACATTCGGATTCATGCACTCCTTGCCCCGATCATGCCATGTGCCGACAGGACACCGTTATATGCGATTCGGGATATATACTTCGCCCTCATCCTCTTTTCTTCTTCATTCCCGCAGTAGCGTCTCCGACCAAAGTGACATTGTCTGCGTCGTCTCCGCCAAACGAATTGGCATGGAAAGTCATTTCAGAACTGATGAACGGCCTCCCAGGGATGGGCAGTGTGGCGTTTCCACCTCGTTGCGTCGAAGATCCGAAGCGCAAGCGTCACATTGGAGCATTAGGCAAAGCGGTGGAACACATTCTCGCTCATCGACGAGGTGAATTGCTCTGCTCTGGTGTATCCGAGGAAATGGAAGAGAGTGAAGAGGGAGAAGCGAAGAAGTGGGGTATGGAACTCGATGGTTTAAGATCCAAGATGAGAGACATGACAGCTGTAAGTCGTTTGTGTCTTGTTCATGGTTTCCAGTGCTCATGCAGTCATCAGCCTCATCTTATTCCGACGTTCGATGACATGTTCAATGAAGCCATCCAGCAGCTCGCTGAATGGGGTGGTATCATGATAAGCGAGGACTCAGAGTGAGACATAACCACTCCCATTTCTTCTTCTCTTTTTGACGCTTTGTTAGGGGGGTCCGTTATATCGCACACAAGACACCAGCTCTCTCGCTAGCATGCACCGTTATCGTCGAATCGCGGGGGATATGGCGTGCATGGCGGGTCACCGTCCTCGGTAATTCCTGTCGCAAGTTCGACTCTGCATCAGCTGATTCGTATCTCTAGGTATAGTCACCGCGGGAGCCTCCATCTTTGCCCTACGTTCCCGAAACGCGAGGAACAAGGAATCGATGAAACGTGTCGCCGAGATTGTACCAACGGCGCTCAAAGCCATTCGGGATGCGGAAATGGCCCACCACACGGATCCTATCACCTCGCCCTATTCATATGTGTCATCCCTACAACTTCGGGATCTCTTGCTACCACATGAGCCTTTAAGCGAGAGAGACGCTCTGTGGCAAAAGGTTTCGCGAGTTGTGGAACAGAACACGAACATCCGAGCTAATTTTGAAGAAGCCAATGGAGGTGACGAAATGAGGGTGTGGCGTTGGATTGGTGGAGGAGCTGGGGTGCAAAGACAATTGTCCCCAGAACAAGAGAAGACGGAGGGTATAGACGGAGGAGCGAGTGACTGATCGAGACCGATCCTTACCTTGATGACTATTTCCCAAATTCTATATTCTGTCTCGTCTTGTTTTCTATTCCTATATTGTACAGTGTACCTATCCTTCTACGTAGTTCATGACGTTGGTCAATTCATATCTGTCTAGTTCAGGTACTTATAGATATGAATGAAGATTAAAACATTTAGGCGTTCATACGTAGAACATTGTAGACCGTCAAGTATGTTTTGTTGTCATAGACATGCGGGGTCCATAGCCGGAAAGAACCAATAGAAGCAGCGGTACTGACAAGGAGGAAATGCAGCGAGTCGCGACTGATTGGAACATACAAATATCAGAAAAGGGGAAAGTGAAAGAAGATGTCAGATAAGGCAACTCTCTTGTCGAGGCCGTGATAATCAAAGCGAATATGTTCATGGGGATATACACATGTTCAGAGGTCTATCTGCAGATCTGAAGATTACGACCAGGACGTTCCCATCGGCAGACCAGCGTGTATCTTTTCGATCAGCGCGCGCTTCATGAACTGTTCTTCGGCAAGGATGCGTGTCGTCTAATTTGGACAGGTTCATCAGCGATCGATACCAGACGAACAACAGTACTGCTTACCCTCAAGAAGCGTTCCAAATCAATCCTGCCGCTGTTCAATGCACGGTGCAGGTGATAAATGGTATCCTCTATCGCATTATCCTCAGCAACCAAGTTAATGAGCCTTCGCTCGAAAGTTAGAGAAGATACTGTGTGCAGTCATAAAACGCACTGGTTGTGTACAATAGTAGTTGAGCATATCAACTCGTCCACTTCGGGATCTCCTTTGCGCCGTATCTCGGCCATGTTTCGTTCTGCCTGATCAACCGTATGTCGTAGACGGCTGCCGACATTGCGACAAACGTCGCGGACAGCCTCCAATCGGGCCGTTTCATCCCGTATGGCGGGTTCGCCCAGCAGCAAGTCTGATTGCTGAGTACGAAGCCTTTCCGCGTCCAGAGCGAGGGCATGAGCCAAAGAAGCCATCTCTAGTGTCAGCTTCTCGTGGATCTGGCTGTGGAGGCGTAACAGTTCAGGGTTCGGTGGTCGAGGAGGAGCAGATTGTGTGTGCATGACTGGTTGAGGATCTGCGACTGAGTCCTCGTCGAGAAGATTTGGTTGTGGGGGTGGCTGATGGATCCATGGCTGCGGCAAAGTAGATGAAGTGTGCTGCGTATAGCTTGGACCAGCACTCCAAGGGGGTGGAGACGATGCTACAGGAACTGGCGGTGGCGGTGGCGGTGGGTGAACGAGAGAAGATCTAGGATCGTAGGTGTTTTGACCCGGTAACGGGGAATACTGAGCGTGTATTTGAAGGCTAGAGCTCCTGGGTGATTCGGTTGGAGAACGAGGTGGCGGAGACGCAACCTTTGTAAGGAAATGGTTAAGTGTGTAATGACGAGCAATAGGCTTTTCACTTACGAGGGAGGACGATAAAGATGATGGAGGCCTAACAGAATAATGACCAGGCTTCGGTGGTAGCACGGGAAGATTGGAGGACGTGGGCTGAGGCGATGGTGATGATGATACTGTCAAGGGTGGTGGAGGCGGTGGACGTGTCGCGTATTGTGAGCTCTGACTGGGCACAGGAGGCGGTAGACGGGAAGGCTCTTTAGGTTTTGCGTATACAGGAGGCTCAAGAGAGAACTGGGCCTGCATGGACTCTACAAGCCCGGAAATACTACAACCCTAGAAGAATTGAGCGTCGCATCAAGCAATAAACAAGATTCAAAAGCATACCTCAGTCTTCCGCCTCCAGTGCTGCGAGTAGTCAAGGTCAATTCTACCGCTGAGATCGACGTATTTCCCAGCCTTGACGAGCATGTCACTTGTTGGTACAACGTACGCTAACGGTGGCGTCCCTGGATAATCTCTGGGAATCCATATAGCGACTGGGATATTGTACGACGCTCCTCTGAAGCTGATCGGCACGACGTTGTGTAAACAAAGCAAACGCTGAGTTCGACCGTCATCGTAGGCTAGACAAGACTATCAGTGAGAGCGACATATCTCGTTGTAATGCCGTACTGTACGCATCGGATTTTACTCGCAATGTCGGGAATCGAGTCAGCGTCGCGTCGACGTCTGAATAGACGCGATCTACGTTGTTGTATGGCTGTACGTTCTGTCGAAGCCATTTCTGTGTCAAGGTTTGAGCCATGTTCTCTTTGAGGATGACAGATTCGGCATTCATCCGGCCATCAAAAAGACCAAACTCCGCTTTCTACTCCGACTTGGCCCCTTTCCAGCCTTCTTCCGCTTTGGCTTCTGTGGCGGTGAGGACTCAACGCCTAACTCATCCATATGGTCGGTGTCAGGTATGTATCCCCACTTAGCAGGATGTGCATAAAACAATGGATTCCAATGTACTGGCTCAGGGCATCCTCCTTGAGGTTGCCAATATTGGTGGGGCTCAAATTATGGGGTCGTTCATTCCTTTTTCGACGTCCATCGGACGAACCAGAATCTGCCTCCGCCTGAGTCTACAAAGATCAACCATCCTTCTCGTTGAATGTCTCGTTCTTCCGCGGAAGTATTCTATACTTTCGCTGCACCCTTCCATGGCGCTGCTCCTGGCGACGATACTTATTATCGTACATCAGATGGTGGACCGCATATTACAGGCATATTACATTGGTGTATTTCTCATCTTTGAGAATGGTTGGCTTGCTGCCACCGAAATGGGAAGGCTGAAGGCCACAGGGTTCTGGTGATGTTGTCTTCTTTTTCGATTTCAGTCCCCAAAGATTCTTCTTGACTATAGTCATGCTAGACCATACTAGTACTTACCTATCGACATCGAGTCTAGGTCGCCACTTGACTCGCCAAGGCTGTGTCGGATTTCTATTGTCGGACCAGGCTTCGACGCAGGTTTACTGAGCGGAATATCAACCCCGATCCACATCTGTCAGGTACAGTAGGTTCCACTGTCTCCAGAACAGCGGTTTCCACCTTCCAAATCCGTTCGTTATCGGATCTTAACCCAATCGCGTCACCACTTTGGCCGCGACGGACCTCGACGGATACTCCAATTGTAACCCGTGTACAGCGACCGAAAATGAACCCTCCTCCTTATATATATACGAGCGCGAACACCCGGACTCACTCTTTTCCTACCCACACTCCCCGTCTCACCAGGTTCCTCATCCTCCGTCTTTGACATGGCCCTCCCTTTCGATGGAAAACCTCTTCAAGCCTGTAGAGACGACCGTCTGGCCAAATCTCTGACTCCTCAACGGAAGCATCGCAAACTTTTGAAGGACGGCACTGGTGGTGAAGTTTGGCCAGAGCATATCGAAGCGCTCTTTGTCCGAGGTATGTTCATTCTTGAATGATGACTTGAGAACTTGAATGACGTTTTATCAGGCTTACGCCAATACTGGGAGTCACCATACGCAGTGTTCTCTCGCGGTCGCAGTCGGTGGAGGAATCAATATCTTGTTGACTACCTCAAGAGTCAAGGTATAATTCGATCCAAAAAGCAGGTCGCTAGTCATCTGCAAGTCCTTCGTAATATGTGGAAAGGCGAGCCAGGTATGCGCTTTTCTCCATCTTCCTTCCTACCTTTCTGAGACAAATCTTCGAGCAGAATACCATCTTGTTGCCGGTGCAGATGAATTCTGTGCCCCACCAGAGCCTTCTAATGCTAACGGCGGCTCTCTCTCGCAAGCGAAACCAGTGCAACCTGCAAGCCGGGGCAATCGATCAAGCAATACTCACGTCGTGCCCACTGTCAAGCCTGAACTGAGTGACGGCCTTTCTCTTGACTTTGATGATTCCGACCATTCCTCATGCAACTCTTCGCCACTTTTTTCCGACCGGCTATCGGATTTCTCATCATCACCCTCTTCGGTGAATACACTCTTGTACTCGTTCGAATCGTTCTCCCCTGCGTCCCCGGATTTGGCCTCTTTACCGGCCTCATCACCGGCGCCACAGCCCTACAGTGAAACGAGCCATATGGCAGGGCGTCCCGCTAGTCATCATGACATCGGTGGTGCAGCGGCATCCCCATCATTACCGTGTACCAGCAAGGTCGGGCAAACATCCGTACCGTCACATAAGGGTCGCGCGCCTGTTGGCCTCGCACAAGCGGCGCCTAGTGGCATATCTCGTCGACGAGATCACATCCATGTCACTAAATTCGAATTGGCCGCGGAGTTCATGTCGGTATTCCCTGTTGATCTCACGGCTTTCACGTCGTCGACTTCTTCCCCGGCTCATCTCAACATGACATTGGGTCTACCTGCTATCGACGACTCGAGAAGCCCTCCGACGGTACATGGCTTCTCAGCCAGAGTATGCCTATCGCGTGTATGGTCAAGCTCCGCACGATGTATCACACAGGTTGTCGCAGGCGGCAGCGTTCTCTCGCAGGATATCCAGGCTCTCGACATCTCGCATATTGAGCTTGGTACCGCTCATGTTATTTTGCCGGATACCGCCTTGACTCGTTGTAGATGGTTTGATGCCAGTGAGTCTTGCTAGCAAATTATCTTTCGCCTCTGATAATCTTTTCGTAGGCGTGGAGACCATGGTCACACAGGATATTGTTGTTGACGGCAAGACTCTACTACATGTGACGTACAACTTGGATCGGAATCCTGCATTTGGGTTGCCCCGCGTCCAGTTCAGACCAGCCTTCAATGGCGAGCAACTTCACCAAAACACCTCTTATATCACACAGAGGTCCCCCGGGTCGGCTAACACGACCTCATTCTCTTCACCGCCCTCCCATTATTACCAGACCTCGTTGTCCTCTGCATTAACGCCATACCCAAGTTATCATTGTTGATGACCCTCACGACCTTTCGCTATCGTACGCTGTCTCCGAACGGACCTCTACTACTACCAAGGACATTGCATAATATTCTCACTGTAAACGACCCATATCCATAGTTAGGAGGAATGGTCTGCACTGTATCGCTACCTTATTGCTAACATGCTCGATGTACTATTACCTACACGTATATAAATGTATACGACGGACCACCTTCACCTTCACCTTGTTTCCTGGGCTCGTTTTATGATTGCGCCCGCAGCCTCGCGCACTCGTCCGTCATAGTGGTCCTCCCGCAAGGAGTACAGTTCCCAAAAGGAAGTGCCAAAGGGATTGCAAAGCTGTGGGTCGTCGATATCTGGGCGATAAACACCATCCAGGCTGCGTTCTTCTGTAAAAAATAGCCTCTCGAGCTTATCATCTTTGAGGATTAACCCGTCGACGAAGTCCAGCGAGCGAAGGGCCAGTGCTGGGGGCCAATGCAAGGAAGCTCCCAGAAACCTCTTCGCGAATGCTGCAGAACGCCAGGAAGGTGCGGCTACACCAAAGGAGCGAGGCGAGAAGACAATTTCCAACGCACGGAACAATTTGTCCGCTAAAGAAGTGGTGCCGCCACCCTGCTCTGCAATGGGACGGTCGATATCCGGAGCGAGGCATAGAGGCTGAATGATGTTGTAGAGATACGAAACGAAGTCACTCAGGTCGATATTTAGTGCTTCACCTACGAAAGCATTTGAGATGAGCCCATGCACTGGATACGTTGAATTTTTACTAACCTTGTCCAGAAAGAAGGTCGAACGCGGTGATGATACACATTAGGCGGTGATGGGTAGTGGATATCAAGCCGTCCTCGTCCACATCGTCTGCTTCGATAAGGTTCTTGAGCACTTGCATCAAATCTTTGAAGAAGTCGATGTTCACAAGGTGGGCGAACTTCGAGATACCCTCAAGTGCGTTGGGTAGAAGAGGGGTAGGATACGGTGATTTGAGGATACTAAAGTAGAGAACAAAGAGAAGTTTGAGGGTTTCCGTTTGCTAAGCAATTGTATTGTCAGTGTCAAATGACAAGATATGCCCACTCTCTACTCACTGTAGAAGCACGTTGCTCACGATCCACTTCTGCCTCTGCTTCCCTAAACTCCTTGTCTAGCTCCTTCTTCTCCTTCAAGACCTTCGCGTTCTTCTTGCTGACGTGTGGCGCATCGCCGATTTTTCGCCTGCTAGCACCAGTAGCTCGCTTCCCATTTTTCTTCGGCGCGGGTTTGTCCGTTTTCGAGTCCGATGCACGAACAGAAAGCTCTGTCTTTAAGCGGAGGTATGGGAGACAAGTCAAGACGTTTGGATGGATATTGAAGCGTTTCTCCTTGATCATCCGGTTGAGAAGGCGAACTATTTCGAGCGATGATTGACCCGTTGAATCAGAGCGGAGCACTTCAATTAGAGCGTTTAGGCATAGATCAGAGGACTGAACACGCTAGTGAGAAATTTGTTACAGGAAGCATAAATCTACGCACATTATCCCAAGATTTTCTGCTCAATCTCCCCACAACACATGCCATTATGTTGACAATAAAATTAAAGTGTGTAGCCTGTTGTACCAGAGTACACAAACATTGCAGAGCAGTCTCCGTCAGCTCACCGCGCGCTGTGAGTCATGAGCACAATTGACGGTGTTATACAGAAACAGACTTACCTTTTAGTTCGGCTTCAAGGATACGAAGGTAGCTCTGATACACGCCGACAAGACCTTGTTCCCATTCACGAGTTCTAGCTACTTGCTGGCTGACTTTCTCTGACTTCTCCTGGTCCGTCAGAGGACGTATGCGATATCCGGGAAGGATATCGAGGAACACTGCAAGTTGTGATAGCAGGGCTAATTTGCGTATTATGGGATCGTTCTTGACCGGCTCAGGACGAGTTGGGCTTGTCACCGTCTCTGAAGCAAAAGAGTGGAGACGTCTGAGTAGACCAAGCTGCACAAAATGATAGGTTAGTCACATTATAGATAACTAGGCGTGCACGTACACTCATCTCAGGCTCCGCGACAATGTCCTGACATATGCTCGCTATCTGCTCCTTGGACTCTTGAACCCTGGCCTTACGAGAAGGTTTGGATATCACATCCACGACTGCTGCTCGACCGAAACGCGCTCCCGTGGAAACATCTTCGATTCTTTTACTAGGTACCGGCACTGGAGCCTCTTCTGCCTCTTCGTTCTCTTCTTCCTCTATCTTAGCATTGAGGTTGCGACCCATGTCTTTTATTGTTCCATCATTGAGTTTGATGGGTAGACGTTGTATCCCAGATGGTTTTTCATTGAATTCGCGAGAGATACGCGGCATGGATTCGTAGGGCATTTCAACGTCGGAATCATCGGAGTCACTGGAAGCGTCGTCGATGGTTGGGAATACATCGTCCTCCATGTCCGAATTCCAAGGTTCATCGTCGCCTTCTGAATCAGAGTGAATGGACGGGAGATCTGTCGTGTCGGCCTTTGGACGAACAGGTTTGTGTAATTGATGTAGACGTGAAGTTTCTTTTTTGCTCCTGCAGCTGACGTCAAGACAAGAACTGGCAGGTTCAAATTGTTAAGACGTACCGAGAAATACCTGCACGGTCGAGATCATTCAAAAATGTTGCTGCTGTCCCATAGTCCTGCAGCAGTTCCATATCTTGCTCAGAAATATTTGACTCATTATCGTCTTCTGCATCCGGTATAGGAATGACTGGGCGATTCGATGCCTTTTCCTTGCGTTCAGCTTTAGGTTTTGAAGGCTTTGGCTTCGAAGAGGAAGTCTTTCTGCGTTTTGCAGAATGCTGCATGAAGCTTCAGCCATCTCCGAGAATACTAAAGATTAAACATACCTGAATGGGAGCCCCAGAGCGTTTAGCAGCCTTCATCGTGACCGCAGAAACTGAAATATTTTGCTAACCCTAATGTAGGTGTATCCTTACGCACGTGATTCATTCGACCCTTGAATGAGCGGCATCACGCTTGCCAACCACTCTTACTTTAGCCCATTGCCTATCTCGCTCTCTTACCATCATGGATGGCCCTCCACCGCCAGAGGAGGATTTTTCTGTGCTTCCTATCTCTGAAAGGCTTACTCACAAGAACTGGAAGGCCCGTGTTAGCGCATACGAGGCGCTGGTCAAAACTTTCCAAACGACCGCGTCCGACAATGATCCTGCCTTCAAGCCATATCTAAACAACTCAGATCTCCTCAAGAAGATTGCTACCGACGCCAACGCCGTTGCACAAGAGAAAGGGCTGGAATGCCTTCTTGCTCTCGTCAAATTTGCCGGCGAGAATGCTGCTAAGACGCGAGAAGTCGTGATACCGGCCCTCGTCGATAAATCTTTTGGATCTTCCCGTGCCGGAACAAAGGCAAATGCAGTAGAACTCTCCTTACAGTACACGGAGGTCGAAAACACGGGTACTGGAGTAGTGGTACGTCTGCAGACCCACCATCTCATCCATCGTTGATATCCCCCATAGAACGATTTAATATCCGGACTGAGTGCTAAACAACCAAAGACCGTGTCGGGCTGCGTGCTGGCCTTAAAGGAGATCATACGGTGTGTCCTGTCGCCTTGTTGCGCTGCGCGACTTAATCTATGTTTCCAGCATATTCGGAATCCAAACCACACCACCACCTCCCATCTTGAAGGCCTTACCCAAGATATTCTCTCATACCGACAAAACTGTTCGCGCAGAGGGAACTTCGCTTGCTCAGGCATTGTACCAATACATTGGTGCTGGAATCGATCCGTGGCTCGCTGAGTTGAAGCCAGTCCAAGTAAAAGAGTTGAAGGAATCCTTTGACGCTCTAGAGAAGGATGGCAAAGGCAAAGGCAGCCTAAAACCAGAGCGGATGACACGCGCACACGCCAGAGAGGCGGAAGCAGCAGTAGAAGCGGGTGACGACGGCGGAGAGGAAGAAGCGGAAGAGGGTGAGTCCTGAACCTCTCCTGTGATTCGACGCAGTGATATAACAGCGTTTTAGAAGAGGTCGTGATGGACCCCCGCCAATTTGCAGAGCCTGTTGACGTCGTTTCTAAACTCCCATCTACTCTACAATCCGCTTTATCCTCTTCGAAGTGGAAGGAACGTAAAGAGGTTCTCGATGAGGTCGCGACTATCCTATCAGCCGCGCCTCGGATTCGAGAAGCTTCTGAGTTGGGAGACCTTGCGAAGTCGCTCGCGACGCGTATCCAATCGGACGCCAATATTAATTGCGTTATGACTGCCGCTGTATGCATGGAACACCTTGCAAAAGGCCTGATGGCATCCTTCGCAAAATATCACGAAGCTGTCGTTCCACCCATGCTAGAGAGACTCAAGGAGAGAAAGGCGAATGTGACGGACACGATAGGTTCAGCACTCGACGCCATCTTCGCTACGGTAACTATCCACTAGTCTCTACAGAGTCGAAAAGTATCTGACATCCAATAGACCACTTTGGCAGATATCGTCCCTGATCTTGGGTCCGCGTTGTCTTCGAAAAACCCGCAAGTGAAGGAAGGCACATTGAAATTCTTAGGTCGAGCTATTGCCACAGCTACTGTTCCGATCCAATCTGCTCAGATCAAGCCACTTTCTGAGACCCTCATCGTTCTTCTGGAGGACAGTTTCGAAGGCGCACGAAACGAGGCTGCTGTGTGTTTAGGAACTTTGATGAAGATGGTTGGAGAGCGCCCGCTCAACGCTGTTATAGAGAGTGTTGCGGATGTTCGCAAGGCAAAGATCAAAGAGGCGTACGAAAAGGCCACAGTCAAATGCAAAGCTGGAGCGGGACCTTCGAAGCCTCCTCCAAAAGCAGCCCCTCCTCCCTCTGGTCCTCAGAAGAAGAAAGCTACGCCCAAGTCTTCGGCCCCGCCACCAGAAGAAGCACCTCCCCCAGTAAAGAAACCTGCGGCGAAACCCCTTGCCAAAGCAGTTCGTGTTTAAATTTTATCACATAATTTGATCTGACTTTCTTAATCAGCCTCGCCCTCAAGGTGGCGCAACAACCAATGGATCTAGTAGTACTACACCGGCTGGACCACCTGCTGCAAAGAAGGTTGTCGCCATTCCTGCCAAACCCTCGAAACCACCTCCTCCTAGCGCGCCCGGATCTTTGGACACTTTCAAGTACAAACATAACCCAGAAGACGCAGAAGCTCTTGCGGCCGATCTTATCCCAACCTCCATGCTTGTTGACCTTGCTGACGCGAATTGGAAGACGCGAATTGCTGCGTTAGATGAAATGGCTACTTGGGTAGATGGGGTCATCGATGACTTAGATGCAGAGGTTCTGATACGCTCTCTGGCTAAGAAGGGTTGGTCAGAGAAAAACTTCCAGGTATGGTCACATATTGACCACGTCAAGCATGCCGCGTCTCATCTTCGATTTAGGTCTCCGCCAAGATATTCGGCATTTGCGCCACACTCGCTGAAAGATGTCCGTCGTTCGGTAGGCCTTGTGTAGCACTCTGTGTGGGTCACATGTCGGAGAAGCTAGGGGACTTGAAGCTGAAGAAGCCCGCGGGAGATGCTCTCATTGCGTTTGCAGAGAGAACGTCCTTGCAGTTTGTTCTGAATCAAGGTGAACCAAAATTCAATCTGTGTCGTTACATGACTGATAGTTCATCAGCATATGAGCCTCTCTCAAAGCAGAAGGCACCAAAAGTCTTAGCTGATGCTACTGCTTGGATGAACTCTGCATTGACTGAATTTGGGATCGCTGGCTTGTCTCTGCGAAGCCTAATCGATTTTCTGAAAACGGTGTTGGCCAATTCAAATGCGGCCGTTAGGACCAGTGCTACTAAGACCTTGGTCACTGTAAAGCTTTTTGCCGGCCCTAGTGAGTACTCACTATGTTTACCATAGACGATGGCACGATGCTAACATCAGCATCTGAAAGGTATCAAGGACCTGGTTCAAGACTTGAATCCTCAACTTCTCACCACTATCACGACCGAGTTTGACAAATCAGAAGGCATCGAGGCGCCAGAACCAACGCGGTTTTCCGCTGACGTAGTTGTCGTAGCTGCGACTACGAGTGGTGGTGGTGCAGCGAGTGGTGGCGGAGACGCTCTTGACGACCTGTTCCCTCGCGTGGAACTTGATGGACTCCTGAAAGGCACTACGATTCTGACAGACGCCAAAAGTGACGCGTGGAAGACCAAGAAAGAAGCCCTGGAGACCCTTCAGGCTACGTTGGACCAAGGTCCTAACAAGCGCCTCAAGCCAACAATGGGTATGATTGTCTTATGCCCAATGCTCACCTTCTGAACATGCTCCTATAGGAGAAATCTCTCAGGTTCTAAAGGCCAGAGTGACAGACACCAACAAAGCCGTACAAACGCTTGCGCTTGATGTTGTGGCTCGAATTGCGACTGGCATGGGCAAACCGTTCGAGAAGTATAATCGGTTCTTTGTTCAACCTATATCAACCGTTCTGTCCGACCAGAAGGCGCCAATCCGAAATGCTGCTCTTGTGACGCTGACCGCCATTGCTACTGCGTGCGAGGGTATCGAATCAATGGTTGCAGGAATACACGCTGGATTGGAAACTGCCAATCCTGTTCAGAAGGGTGCACTTCTCAACTGGTTGAACGAGTGGTTCAAGATGAACCCCCCGCTCGCCTCCTTAGATCTTAGCACTTGGGCGAGTCCTATTGTGACTTCATTAGATGACCGAAGCGCCGATGTTCGGAAGAGCGCAGTCGCTCTTATACCTGTACTCATCATCTGCGCTGGCTACGACTACGTCCTACAGCAGGCAAATTCACTGAAGCCCGCTTCTCGCGGCAGCGCCGTGCAACACATCCAAACAGCGCGCCAGAATGCAGCCCCCCCTTCCAAGCCAGCCGCGAAAGTTTCCAAAGCACCGGCGGTAGCCGCTGCAGCGGCTCCCTCACCTTCGCCCCCACCTGAATCACCACCACCTACAGCTTCTGCCGTTCCATCCAAGCTAGGGTCCAAACTTGGTGGCGTTCGACGCAAACTCCCGCAAGGTCCTAACAGACCTGAGTCACGTTCAGACGCCCTTCCAGAGCCGACAGCATCCCGCTCGGCCAAACCTGGTGTGGCCGTGAAAAAACCTGCTCCTCAACCTAAAGTAGTCGCCTCTGATGGCGCTTCTTCTGGCCTACCTCTATTCGGAACCAACCTCGAGGGTCGCAAGGCGAGGTGCGGAAAAGATGTACAGAAATGGGTCAACGAGAGTGGCCCTACCAGGAAAGACTTAGCGGAGAGTCTCCAGAGTCAAATGGAACCCCACGCATCCAAAGAGCTTGTCTCACGGCTATTCAGTCACGACCACAACGCTGTCGGCGATCATATCGCAGGGATCACGACGTTATGCGAATTTTACAATTCTGCTCTGTCCTCGGAAGGCAGTGTCGAGACTATCTGCTTGGCAATGTTCGATCTTCCGCTGAAATATGCGTCAATCAAGGTGCACGAACCTCAGCCGAATCTCATCTCCAAATGCCTTGAGCTAGTGGAAACCGTTCTAGCATTTCTCCGCTCTATCAACCACCAGCTGTCAGATAACGAAGCGCTCTGTTTCATTCCTACTATGATCTACAAGGTTAGTGTCTGATGCGTTGTATGCTTTCGTGGTTGCTTACGCAGGTTCCTACAGCTGGGCGATGCACGAGAACAAGTTCGTATTCGAGTGCAACAAATTCTGCAGACCCTGCCCAAGGTTTATGCGTACAGTCGTGTTTTCCAACTATTACTCGACTACGGTCTCAAGTCAAAAGTGGCGAAGACTCGGCAAGGTACACTTGACGAAATGGCGGGAATCCTCAAGAAGTCGGGTATGACTGCTTGCGAACCCAACAAGGCATTTCCAGTGCTTGCGGCTATGATCAGCGACAAAGACTCAACAGTCCGTAAAGCGGCATTGAATGTCATAAGGTATGGGCAGATGTCATTGTGTCATCAAATGTAACTAACGTTGACTAGTGAAGGTTATATGCTGATAGGAGAGAAGGTGTGGTCCCTTGTGGGCCCATTGCCACCCAAAGACAAAACTCAGCTCGAGGAAAGGTTACGAAGAGTGGCGGGTCCCAGCAGCCACGACAGTGCTGAATCGATTCCTCCACCACAGCTTGCTCGCTTGACAGGCCTGCCACGCCCTGGCTCTCCAGCTACTGGATCGCGTATCGGAGGGCTACCGCGACCTGCATCTCCAGCTGCTGCAGCATCTCGTATGCCTCGTCCTGGGTCCCCTGCCACGGGTTCCAGGATAGGCGGACTTCCTCGCCCAGCAAGTCCCTCTTCTAAACGTGCCCGCCCTCCTTCGCCGTCCCGCCAAAGACCTTTGTCGCCACCTACAACAACGACGTACAGAGCTGCTTCACCCTCTCGGCTGACACGTCCAACGCAACCCATAATGCCCTCTTCTCCCACTGGCATTGGTCGTCCTAGAACCATGCTCCCTTCTCGTCTAGGAAGGCCGCGATCTCACTTTACACAACCTATCGCAAACGAGGAGCCGCCTGATCATTATGAGATGGACGACCCGCCTGCTCGGAATCAAACTCATGAAAGAGTTCCAAGTGTGTCGGAAGAGCCGGCCGACATCACTGTTACGATTTCGACCATCCTCAGTAGTGATGCCTCTCGAAGTGTTGATGCCTTAAAGAAGGTGCAGAGGATATTAGCTGCGGGGGCAGATGGGGGTGCGCAGTATCGTGAGCTTGCAGAGCACGCTGAAGGGCTGGTAGAAACAATAACCCTACAGATGGCCCATGTTTTCGAACGTCCAGAAGAGCTCCTCCAAGACGACAACTTCCGGCTCGCCAAGCATCTCATCCAGACGTTGAACAACTTTTGCGACCACGCACTTCTTGCGGAGTCGTTAACAGTCGACATTGTAACCTCCCTTCTGGAAGAACTCACACTGCGACTATTAGAAACGGACGACAGTGCCGTCAAGAAAGTAAAGGATTTATCACGTTTCATCAACATGATAATCCTGCGTCTCTTTGCTACTGGTCGGAGAATGTCCATTTTCAAGTGAGTCCTTCTTCTGATAGCATGGAGCATATCTTAATAAGTTTACACAGGTCGCTCTTCGTGTTGTTACTGCAAGTTGTAAAACCTTTTCCAAGTAACGGAACAGCGCCCGACTCCAGGGAGGCGAAGGTAGCGGAGCTAGTGCTGAAATGCATATGGAAACTCGCTCGTGGTATACCACAGGACCTCGAGGAGCAGAAACTTGATCCCGTGGAATTGTTCCCCGCCATCGAACATTTCTTACAATCAGTGCCTCCTAATGAATGGCGCGCGCGAGCCACCAACAAGGTTCCTTGTGGTGACATGCCCCTTCGAACAATCAAGGTCATCATACAGCATGTAGTCGGTGAGTGGCGATGTTTAATATCAGTGGCTGAAGACTGAAGGCGATTTGGTAGCACACCACGGCGACGACGTTTATGATCTTCTTTCGGCCTCATTTGACGATCCTTCTGCGACCATTGTCTATCCATATGTTTATCGCATCCTCAACGCTGCACCCAAAGCAGACCCCGCTCCTCGAACACCCGATGTAGAGGTGGAAGGGGATGGTGCTCGCCCTCTCTCCGCTGTGTCGAGCCGCCCCATGTCGCCCCATGAAACAGCCTCAGAGGCCACCTCGCCACGGAATTCTTCTGCTCCCAGCCACAGGACAAGTCCCAGTGTCTCCTCTTTGAATGGCGGCGGAGCACCCACAACCTCAGAAGAACCTGATCCTGATGCTCAACTTCTCCTGATCATTGGACACATATCTAGCGAAACGACCGGTGCACTCCACAAAGAGGGGATAACGGAGCTCCATCACTTCCTGAAGGCACACCCTAGTAAAAAGCCCAGAGTTGAGAAGATGCTCGAGTCCACTGGAGCGGCCTTCCGCAAGTACATAAACAGAGCCCTTGCAACTCGTGCGGCCGAAGATAAAGAGCGGGACTTCGCGGTTTCTGAAGCATTCGACAGTGAGTTGTCTCCATATCTCAAAAAGATTCTGGACTGATGTGTTGCAGAGCTCGACAATCGTCGAGAGAGAGATGCGCAAGAGGTGCCATCGGCACGGCAAAGCTTGGAGGCTTCTCCGCGCTCACCTACCTCTCCAGCCAGGTCACAGGCGTCCGACCGACCTGACAGCCAGGATCGGCTTTCTCGATTACACGATCTGTTTCAGTACCGGTCGAGTACAGACTCTGCTCGTATAACACCTTCTGGCACAAGGAGTTCCCTTTCGGAATCATAGTTTACACTATTCATTCTCATGATGCTCTCGACCTGCACTGTATACATATTGCACTTTTGTGACTTGACATAGAAATTCAATTTCAGTAACCTTTGTGAAATGCCGGGCAATTGCCGGTGCGAAACACAGGCTTTCTGTCTTAAGCTTCAACCACCATGGCCAAGTCCAAGCAGTTGCATCTCTCGTACGATGCTGCCATGCTCTTCTGGCGTATTGTGACGCAGATCTTCTTTCGTGAAGTGAGGCCTCGCGGAGCTTTCAATATACCACGCGATGGTGCAGCCATATTCGTTGGGGCGCCGCACAACAACCAGGTATGAACTTTGGCTAGACATGGATTGGACAATACAACTAATCACTATACAGTTTTTGGATCCTTTACTACTCAGCCTCGAGGTCTACAAGGAGAGCAATCGTCATGTCCAGTTTCTAACTGCCGCGAAGAGCATGAATCGGAAGTTTGTTGGATTCTTCAGCCGTCTAATGGAAAGCAGTACGTCTACATGAACACTCTAATTACCACTATACTCACAACTGTTATAGTTCCTGTCTCTCGAGCAGCCGACTCAGCCAAGGCCGGCACCGGTACATTACGACTATCTCCTCACGACACATTACTGGTTCTCGGGGACGGAACACGATTTCTATCCGAGTTGAAGCCAAAAATGCAAATCCTCCTTCCAAAATCCATCGGCTCTCTAGTCGCTGAAGTCGTCGAAGTCATATCTGACACTGAAGTAAAAGTCAAACGCGAGTTTGGTGGAGAAAAGGGGACTGCCAAGTTTCGCGACAAAGTCGCAGAGGCCGAGACCGAAGGATTGACTGGCCTGGACTTCAAAGTCTTGCCTCACGTCGACCAACAAGAAATGTATAGATACGTCTATCAATGTCTTTCAAACGATGGTAGCATCGGCATTTTCCCCGAAGGTAAATTATATACGAATCTCTTCACACTACGACGACTAACATGCATTCGCAGGAGGTAGTCATGACCGTACAGATCTATTACCACTGAAGGCAGGGGTGTCTGTCATGGCCCTCGGAGCATTGGCCAACAATCCCGACTTGCAAGTGAAGATTGTGCCCGTTGGTCTCTCTTACTTCCATGCCCACCGCTTCCGATCACGTGCAGTAGTTGAATTCGGTTCTGCCCTAGATGTCCCCAGAGAACTTGTAGAGATGTTCAAGGAAGGAGGGGACAAGAAACGGGAAGCCGTTCAAAAATTTCTGGATTTGGTATATGATGCATTGAAGACCGTCACTGTGCGCGCGCCCGATTACGATACTCTCATGGTCCGTGACATAGGATCCTTTCTTCGATTTTTCTCTGGTTGACATCCTAATAGTTGATACAAGCTGCGCGACGGCTTTATAAAACTCCTGGGCAACATCTCACTCTCGGCCAAGTTGTTGAGCTGAACAGGCGATTATTAGAAGGATACATTCATTTCAAGGATGAACCCCGGGTGGTCAAGCTACGCAAAGATGTGCTCAAGTACAATCGGCTTCTTCGGGATCTTGGCCTACGAGACCATCAAGTAAGTTTGAAAGCCTGAACGTCCTTTGTTTATATAACCAATATATGTAGGTTCCCATCGCCCAGAAGGCAAGTTGGAAAACTCTTGGCCTACTAAGTTATCGTATCCTTCTCTTAGCAGCTTGGTCGATCCTTGCGCTACCAGGTGGTATCTTGAACTCGCCAATATTCATACTGGCATCCATACTTTCAAGAAAAAAAGCCAAAGGTCATTACTGGTATTACATTCCTTTTGATACGTAACTCACATTGCCCTCAGAGGCATTGGCTGAATCCACCGTCAAAATTGCTGGTCGAGACGTACTTGCTACATGGAAAGTACTGATCTCATTGGGCGTAGCCCCTGTGCTATATGGATTCTACGCTTTCCTCGCAACCGTTTTTGCTATTCGTGCCAACTTCAGCTTCCAGTGGAAGATACTTACGCCCTTCATTGTTGTCTTTTCTTTACCTTTTATGAATTTCGCCGCACTCAAGTTTGGAGAAGCTGGATTCGACGTTCTTAAGTCGGTCATCTCAATTATCCAGAGAGGAGTTCGCTAATTTCTATCCAGGTCATTGAACCCCCTTATCGTGTCTCTTGTGCCTGGTCAACAGCGCTCACTCAACAAGCTAAAAGACATGCGTACTCAACTATCAAATGAAGTGGTTGACGTTATCAATGACTTCGGACCCAAACTTTACAGTGGCTTCAATGAAGTATGTTGTCTCACAGCCTTACCTATGATATCCTTCTGAACTTCCAAACAGTGGCGTATGTTAGCTTCAGCATCTGCACCGCCTTCCAGCGGGACACCTGGTATTTGGAGACGGAAGAGCAGCACTGGTGCTGTAGATGCACAGGGTCTTGGCCTTACACACCCTATGACGTGGATTGACGAACGCCTTTTTGGATGGAGTCGGAGTGCTCGCCGCGGAACGAGTGTATGGGGTGGTCATGATGAAACAAGTCGTGTTGGCACACCTGATTACTCGGACGACGAAGACGCAGGTGACTACGACAACGTCATCGGATATCTGCCCACTGCTGGCGATGTTAGCGCCTTGGGAAACAAATCACGCAGTCGGGCGAATTCGTACGCCAATCTTCAGAAATTGCGTCAAGCCGCTCCTCTACACGCTGCTACCTCGCTTCCGGTAACAGCATCTCCCGAAAGCCCCCCAATCGATGGAATACATTTCCGCAATGGTCCCAGGAATCGAAGACCTAGCCTCACCAATAACGTGCCAGTCGATGTCTTAGCTGAGATGGATCAAACCCAGACATTTGTGTCAGCCACCGATAATCTGAACGAAGAGCTTCGTCGCAGGAAGGCAGAGGCCGGAGATGAAGCATGAGCTGGACCCACTCGTTACCTTTGATGATGTACCTGCTTCCCTTGCATTGCTTAGCATTCACACAAGTTACTAGCAATCCGTATGTTGTATTTTGCATGGACTCATGTTTGCAGATTTCTACGTAAATGTAAACACGTTGCATTACAACTCGAGCTTCTTGCCTGCAGTAAGAATGTCTACACCAGTCTCGGTGATACTTCCGTGACCATGAGCATACAATGATGAGGAATGTGAAGCCGACTTACAGCAGAGTCTCTTCGAATTGCGCACTTCGTTTGCCATCGATAGTCGTGGCGGTCCAATTATCCGGCCAGTGAATGTCTCCCCAGTTTGGGCCCAAGTTGATCATCTACGTATCTTAACTGAGTAAAAAATGTCACGTCGATGTAGAAGCTTACAGGTTCTATGGTAAAAGTCTAGAGCATATGGTTAGAGCAATTATTATAGATGCAGTAATGAGAACGTACCATTCCAGCTTTCATGGTACCTATAGCTTTGTTCTTTGCGAAGTGGGGGATATTCGGCGAGCAATGGAAGAGGGTATTAGTCCCATGACCCGTATAGGTACGAATGGTAGAGCATCCATTAGCGCGCGCTATCGGCTCGCTGGAGAGAACAGTCAGCAGTAAAATGGATAGTGTGGCATGCATACACACATGACCTTCCCAATGTCCCGGAAGAGGGCACCAGGCTTGCAGATTTTGATAGCCTCATCTAAGCATTCTCGGGTTGTACGAATGAGTTTTTTTGAGTCTTCGTCGATGTTGCCAACGGGGTAGGTTGCGTTTAGATCGCTGTGGAAGCCTCATCAATGTAGTATTAGATATCAACGAAGTAATCAAGGCGGAAGAAAACTCACCGTCGTAGTATACGCTGACATCTTCCAAAGTAAAGCGGTAAATGCAACGTTAGACCTCTCACGAAGATACGGACATACCAATATTGATGATGTCTCCTTCTCGCAGCTTTCTTTTGTCTGGTATTCCATGGCAGACGACTTCATTGACAGAGCTTGTATGGAAAGTTAAGATCCGCCTTTCCGAAGGGAGAAGAAGGGTACTTACGTGCAGACAGATTTTGGGTAGGCCCGATAGTTTAATGGGGAAGGATATGCATTACGTTCAATGGTGGCGTTGTGAACGATTTCATCGATTTCGTCTGTAGTTATCCCGGGCTTTACATGAGACGCAGCTATGTCAAGGATTTCCCGTCCCAGCTACCGATAAGGTTAGATGGTTCCGGAATTTAGAACAACGGAAACGCACTCTACAGACGGTCCGCATTTTTTCTTGCTCAAGGGGATTTAATATTCGTGGGGCCGCTCCCGCAGCCCTAATCTCGGACTTAGGTGTGCCTGCAGCTATAATGTTGGGCTCACATCATCATCTTGAAGTCGCGAAAAAAGCCTTTAGCCCTACCATCGTCAGCATAATCGGGCTTGGGTATGTGATCCGGAATCTCTCGTTTTGCGGAAAGAGGATAGACCGGCCGCATCGATCCAGTATACGAAAATGTTGGGAAAGGATTGTACGTTCCATCTGGGGGTAGCTATTACGACTGAATGGATGATATACTGGATAGACAAGTATTCACCTTGACGTTCGCCGGTCACGAGTGCATGGACAAGTTTGTGAGTTTTCTACCGGGTTCAATGAATTTGTTGCTTTGATTCGGCCGTTTTCCGCGCTCACCCCTAAGATGGTTAAGAAGGTGAACAGAAGTTAGGATATGCGGGCCTACATCCAGACTTGAAGCATTCTTGCCCGCAGAAGAAAGATCCTCTAATACCAAGCCTAATGCAAGTCAACTGCCGCGTCGACAAATGAACAAATAGATCTAACTTGTTGCATGTAGGGCATTCTAGTCGAGAAGGCGGCTTGCCGTTGGGGCATGTATCACTTTGACAGTGGATAGTACTAGTAGACGACATGGTGGACCAGGTCAAGACAGCAAATCTTTCTCTGAGCCGGAACCTGGCCGGAAAGCCGAGAGCGCTCAGACATAACTCAAGTCGCACATTTTGGTAGATTCGCCTCGATGGTGAACAGCTAAGTACCGTACAAAGTAGCAGAAGGCTATAATGTATCTAAATATAGAAGAAACAATGTAAAGATAATACACGAAGAGAAAGGACATAAGCATTAGAAGAGAGTGCGAGAGTTTAAGTTAGATGTAACAAAATATAACGATCTAGGTAATTGGGATGGATGCAAGATGAGAGCAATATATGACAGCGATGCGATTAGGAGAGACGAATACTGAGAGACGGAAAGGAAATAATGGGATGACAGTCACCGGCACGGAAGGACCTGCAGAGTGTAGGACGACTGAGTGTCCCCACTTGCTCGCTGCAGATCCTTGAAGCGAGCGGTGCCAAAAATATGCCGAAGCGCATCCTCGTTCTGTAGGACCCACTGAGGGGGAGGAAGGCCTCGCGTTGTCCGGTAAATGCCTTTGCCGGGTATGTGCTCCTCGAAAACGACGGTGAGCAGCCCAGTCAGAAGGCATTGAAGGAGATAGAGAATATCGGCAATGGGTGGACAAATTTTGCGGATGGATTCGAATGTGTCGCTATGGAAAACCATTTGCCATTGAACGCGTCTGTCGGGAGAAAAGAATGAGCTCGCATGAACTGGGAGCTGCAGTCTGAGAGGGGGACCAGCCGGTAGTCCCGACGACGAGCTCCAAATGGATGTACTTTCGAGCGTAAAGAGCATGCGCGAGTCACGAGGAGGAGTGACATCCTTCCACTTGAACTCGTTGACAAGTCGCTGCTTGAGTTGGGTGAACCAAAAATGCGCGCGCGCATAGGTCGCTCCGAGCGCGTCTGCCGTCGTTAGCGACATGCGGGTCCTCTTCGCCCAGTCGTCCATGTTTTTGACGTCTGGCGAGAAGACGACCTCGGCATTTTTGGGGGACGGTGGCATCTTGCTAGAGACGGCTTCTGGTTGGTGCTTGTCGCGTTCTAGAGAAGCTCAGTGAGCATCGTGTCGGCAAGAAGAAACATGCGACGCACAGTGTAAATGAAGGGACAATGGCAAAATGAGGCGACAAGCGAGCGATAAGACGACGACTGCGACGTGTCAGCTGGAAGATAGCGAATGGTGGCGGCGACCACAGCGGAAACGACGTCGGAATGAGCGGTGTAGGAATGGTTGTTGAGGGGAGGAATGGACGACAAAAGCAAGGCAGGCTATTTGTAGGGCGCAGCTAAGGGCGGGTCCCTAGCGGCGAAGAAAAAACAATATTTATATTGGTCGTCCATTTTCTCTCGTCATGGTCCAATAACACGTTTTACAACGCCGGCGTTTTCCTAATATTTACACCCGTTTTCATCCCGTTTTGGTAATTCTATTCTTCTTTTTCATAGAATCCGACCTCAATTTGCTGTCTTTTTGCTCCCGCGGTTGGTTGTACTGTTGTTGTAGAACTTCCGACCATCGCGACTTGCAAAAACCCTGCAAATATTCACTCTTGTTCTACAGAAGTCAATGTCTTTGTGCCACTCTCCCTATTGAAAATTCGATCTAAAACAGTACAATGAGCATCTACAATTGCTTTGACCATTCCAATCACCGAACCTACCCTGTCTGTCGCCGTTCCCTAGCAACAAGCGATCGCAATATCCTGAAACTTTTTGGGCGGCCTTGGGCACCGAGACAGGGCCAGCCGCATGCTAGCATGTTGGGTGGAGAGCCTAAGGGCTATAAACCGGCGGAAGCCGCCCAACACTCCAAACGCTTATCATGCCGGAATGCTTTGTTAGAGTTGTATATGGTAGACGGGAACTCAGGCTCAAAGGCTCGAAGCGTTCTCCGCCTATATCTTCATTTAGACCAGCAGCTTCGAATTAAATAACGGATTTCAATTTGCCCAATACTCAGATCATGTGATGGTGTAGCATCGTGCACCGCATAACGTCATCTTTATTTCGTGACTCAACCACTTGCTTCGAAAATGACCTCTCCAGCTGTTCCCTTTGGAATTTGTTCTGCGTATCAACGTATACTACAGGATGAGCAAGTACGTGCTCTATCTCCCACGGGCACCTTACATCGCTCAGAGATTCGAAATCAAAGATATCGACACCTCTCGCTGCTATACTGGCTCTCGTAGAACTGATGGAGAACTCGACGGGTATGCTCTTGAATCGAGGCTCTCCCATTCTCTGACAGTGAGATATCTACCAGCCGGTACGATGTTCGAACTTGTTAAAGAGCTCAAGGACGGCGCGGAAGCATTGAAAAAACAATCTTTGAACTCAATTAGTCTAAGCGCCGGGACTGAACTCTTCATCGAATTCGTGACATTGTTCCCCCACGACGCATCTGTTAGAGCATGTCCTACTTCTTTTATATCTCTCTAATCAACAGTGCAGAGCTTTCTGGAACTCAAACGCGAGCTGATACGTCAAGGGCATGCCTATGTCACCGAGGCACTCAGTTATCGACAAAAGATAGCAGAGTTAGCATTCGACTTCATTAAGGATGGCTCGGTGGTAAAAAGCCTGCAACTCGGAACGCTTCGCTGCTGATCTATCATTCAATAGATCCTCACCCATTCATATTCCAGAGTGGTGATGGAGACCCTGCTATGGGCGCACAAGCGCAAAAGAATATCAGGTCCGTAAAGGACACCTCGATTTTATCATATGCTCAACTGTTCAATAGTTTTTGTCACAGAGGCAAGGCCTCGTGGTCTCGGGTTGGTTCAACCATCCTGCATTTTCACACCGATTAATAGTGTCTTCTCCGTAGCATCAAGACCGCTGAAATGCTCACGGCGGCCGGCATACCAAGTACAGTCATCTTGGACTCTGCTGTCGCGTACAGCATGGACATGGTCGACTTTGTTCTCGTTGGATCCGAGGCTGTAGTTGAGAGTGGCGGTCTCATAAATGCAGTCGGCAGTAACCAAATGGCCATCATTGCAAAGGCGGCTAACAAGCCCTTCTACGCTCTTGCAGAAAGGTATGCCATGTGCCAATAATATCCAGTAAACGCCTAACCTTGCTTCTTCTTCACAGCTATAAGTTCCATCGACTGTTCCCACTATCGCAATATGACCTGCCGACTCATAATTCGAAACTCCTTTCGTTCTCGAGCCCACAAGGTCGAGCCCACCGAAACTCTACAGCATCCAAGCTCGTGCCAACGCTTACCGGATCATCATTGGGGACATCAACCACAGGAATGAAAGACTCGGATTCCCCCGCTTTAATCAAGATAAGTCAAGAACAAATAGCCCGGAATAATCCAGATGTCGATTATACCAGGTGAGTGCCACAAAATGTACGAGTTCCCGTCCTCTCTAATGATCCGCGTTGTCACAGACCTGATCTCATCTCCCTCGTTTTCTCGGACGCGGGCAGCCTCACGCCAGAGGGAGTCAGCCAGTACCTCGTCGGCATGTTTGCAGGGTGAACGGCCTATTCCAATTCTCTTGTTGGCCCTAAAAGGCTCCGTTGTTCTGGATTGGCGAAGGAGAGTGCAATAATCTGCACAATACAAGGTCTATGCATCGCGAATGATTTAATTGCTTCCCCGTAAGATCACAAGCACCGATCGAACCAGCCCAACTGTACTTTCTACTAGAATTGATGACACTTTTGCTTTCCCAGATCTTCTCTTCATGCGTCCACTTGGGGTAAAAAATTATCGGATGGATAATGGCGCCAATCCCCCTCTATTTACCGTTCAGGCCTGGGCCATAGAAGACATCTACGAACAACAGAATGCGTGGACAGTCTCGTCGTTCGGCTATTAATTAACGCTTATGGACAACCCACAGATGCAATCGCAGGCCTCCACGCTCATCTACCACCGATCTTACAACGTACGGCACTTTAAGCCTGTAAGTGCGGTTCCATGTACACTCGCATGTGTTGTTTGTCTTCTTCATTTGCGGCCCGACCTTCAACTCCAAATAGTAATTTCTCCAATCGACGATTTCAATCTGCGTAACTGCGCTGGTGTGCTATATAAATTGGCATCCTGGGGGGTTTCACAGCCTGGATTGGTCCTTTCAGCACCCCGCTACCTACTCTTGTGTTACCACTGCGTCTCCTCGATATCATCGCTCACTATGTGTCGTTGGCGTCAGTACGTGACATCGTTCGACACCGATTCGCTTCTCTGACATTTCTATTAAGAGTTCAGAACTGTTTTAGACGGTGTGGCCACATCGAACGTCTGGTACGTTAATTATGGGTCTTCGTGTAATGATGTGTACTAATGATGTCCTCTTCAGGAGGACGAGATGGTCTGTCTCGCGCCATTCTAATTGTCAAAACTGACACTCGATAGATTTATTGCGACGATCGTTGGTGCAAGTTTAGCGCCGCCCATCCTTCCAATTGTGGCCCGAAATGTCGCGATACTTGTTGGCAAAGGTAAGGACGCGTTTGGCTTCTAGTTGGTATCCACTAACGCACTTCCGCCCAGGCGTCAATTCCCAGAGCAATATGGTACGCTTTTGAAGCCGTTGCTGTGGTATGTAACTGAGGAATCACAGATCGATACATCGACAACTATTGCTCGGCCTGCCGTTCCGCTAATCAATCGCAAGGGAACACTGGTCGCTGACTTTCTTCTTATGGTGTGCATCATGATACCCCACCACGAGGCCTCGGTGGCAAGGCCAGATTCCGGGGCCAACGCATCTTGATGGGTGACGAGATTCATCTAAACTATGACTCGGTGACGTACGGCGCACCCTTAGTCGTACCGAGACGTCTGCTTATCACCGGCGAGGTTATGCATTTGTCAAGTTACTTATCCTTTCCCTCTCTCAAATCCCTTCCTCTCTATCAAACGACGAAATACGAATAATTATATGTAGTACTACTCTTCGAAACAGCCTCAGGTTCCGCCCCACAGCCATTTATGCATTTTGTATCTCATTGTTATGCCAAGGTCGTGCGTAAGTTTATATCCAGTAAGTACTAGGTTATTTTTAAAAAATAAATATATGAAAATCTTCATCAGGGGCCGTGACGTCCTGGTTCTGCTCAGTGGTCACGAAAATGCGCAAAGGCACTGTGTCAACGCGAGAAGAATCTGCTGCTTTTGATTCAACGTCTGAAGGCACTGACCAATGGATTTTTCCTGTATCTGCACTACGAGCGACGCCATCTATGTGGCCTTTGGAACGTCAACTCTACGATCGTGCTCGGGGCGTGGAATTTCTCTTTCGCCTCGGTTCTTCCCTGCAGCTGTAAGGGTTCTCTTTATCACTGTCAGCTGCCTAGTCTTAATTCCGTAGCCCCGTACCCGCCATGTTCACGGCAGCCACTTGGTTTCATCGGTTCTACATGCGTTTCGCCTTTGAAGATTTCCATCGTCAAGTAAGCTCTATCCTGCTAGCGCCCGGTGAATCAATCTTGAGATAGCGTGATTTAGGATGTTGCTGCAGCCTGTATATTCTTGGCTACAAAAACCGAAGAATGTGGCCGCAAACTTCGCGACGTTGCGCGCGTTTGTCAGTCCAAGATCGAGGGAAAGGATGTCGCAGATATCCCGGAAGATAGCAAGGTCGGGAGCTTTTCACCGGTGTATGCTCTTATACGATTTGCCGCAGGAAGTGGAAACATGCCAATTGGTTATCCTCCAGACCGAGGAAGTCCTCCTGGAAGCGCTCTGCTTTGACTTCAGGGTAGAAAATCCACATAGCGCTTTAGTGGACCTTTTCTTCAAATACGAAGAGGACTTCGGGGTGCAGGAAACTGCCTGGACCATAGCTCACGACTCGTGAGAGATACATGAAGGCTTCTTTGTTGAGACACTAATGCCGTCTAGGTATCGCACACCGCTATGCGTGTTATTTTCCACTCGCATTATTGCGGCATCCTGCTTTATCTTAGCTCAGCGGCTCTCGGATGGGCCCAATTCGCTTTCATTAGATGCGCGAACATCCTACACCGCTCCCTCGGCTTCTCTACCGACTCCGCCCACTCACAAGCCATCGTCGCCTGAACGTTCGAGATTTGCTTTACAGCACTTTGGCCTGACGGAGAGTGAACTCCTTGAATTATCAGGTACCTTCATCTCATTTCCACTCTTTGCGGGTCTGATCGTGAGGATTAGAATGCCTGAGAATCCTTTTGGAGTTCTACAGCGTGCAAGACATGTCCACATATCCTTATTTGATAAATCTGTCACAAGTAAACTTCCTTTTTCTCTTCCAGCACAAAGATTTATTCTTTTCTAGATACCTCCTCCCACCACGACTTCCCCAAGAGATCCGCTGTACCGGCCATTCAGCGAGGTAGCCACCATGTCCACTACTGCTGCCCCAGTTGTGCCTTCGGCTTCTGTCCATACGCCTGTTATCCATCCAGGACTAACACCCAACTCAACGCACGGCTCGTTCTCTCCCCTCTCTGCAGAGAAACCCAGTGATGGAGGGGATATAGAGGCTGGCCAAATTGAAGCGTGAATGTATATCTACAACACTCGAATTTTTCGTCTTCGCTTCAATAAGTAAAAAAATTATTCCTCAGTACATACCAATCTATGCTGGTGCGACACGAACATGGTTGGATCATGTATAGTTGGTCGCATAACTGACTATCATACTTACTGGTCGCCTTTCTTTGTTGTCACAAAAGGCTTCATAACGCGACCCTGTGGTGCCTGCATAAGTCGTACGCCACGATGTCCCTGAGCCCCGAAGGTATCATTGATCTGCGCAGGAACGCAGACGGAAGCAAATTTTCAAACGGAAGCAAATTAACCTTTTTTCTGGGTATGTTTGCGCTTAGTTCTATTTAGTTCTAAGCTGTTCAATCGTCCACCATCTGATATATTCCGTATCCCTTGGCTGCTTGTTGATTGGAGCAGAGGTGGGGTATACGCCGCCATCAGAAACTTTTGAAGAGACAGAGGCGGTATAATAGCCGGCAGAAGACGCAACGTCTGAAAGTAGGTCAGATTTTTTGCAACCAGTTGACAAAGCCCAAACCGACCATCGCTTTGGCCAGTCCAATTGGATTCCGAGGCATCTGGAATATGTTTCAACTCCTCCTCGTACGCAGGTGGTCTGACCAACGGCTTTAGAAGAATCGTAGAACCCTATACATAGACTGAGGGCACATAATCCACCACAATGAGTGTGTCATACCTTTGGAAGTATAAGATTAGTGTTTAGACGCATGGCGCTTGCGATCCAATAAACGAGGCATTCGGTCACGGATGGTCCATGCGAGTTATACTCGAATACGTTGCTGATGCAGCCGGTGTCCCAGTCTAGAAAGAGGCATCAATAAGAGCAGATCATTCGTAGCACACAGCAAGCTTACGACGAGAAAATACCCCGAAGATCCATTGCTCGTAAGAAGTTAAAACAAAGTAATGAATATCGTTCCGGACACATATGTCCCATAACTCAAACCAGAAGGGTCAGGCATAGTTTCAACAGGATAAAGAAGAAAGGTACCTTGCCCCATAAACGATCCTTACTCGACATGTCGTTCGATTCCAAGTTGATAAACTTAGCGGAGGTCAGCGAATCAAGTCTCTCAATGATCAGATATCTCACTGTAGCTTTGGAAAATTGCTCCATGTCGGCGCGTGAGAGTATCCAAGGAGGCTGGAACGCCACAATGACTGACTTCGTCGCGATCTGTTCCATACTTTCTTGGCTGAGAGGGGTCGATGCTCCACTTTGGCCGTATGTCCACATAAAATACTGGAATATATCTTGATCGGGATCCTTCTCGTGAACTCGTTTGAAGCGCCAACGCAGAGTATCGGCCTCGACTAAGTGTAGAAGGCGCTGAACGGTAACAATTGGTAGGTCCTCTAGACAGATGGCAGAATAAAACACATCAAGCAGTGTCCAGGGTATGTAGTGGAAAGCATCATACCAAGCCAGTCACCGAGTCTGTCATCAGTCAGTATATTATGAAGGTATTTCCGAACTTAATCTTACTTATGCAGATCCTCGACAGGTTTGCGCCACGCGCCTCTCCCGCTAAACTGCATGGGACCCGATGGCAGAGTCAAGTTCTCTCCTAGCTCTTCGTCTTCATCTTCCGCGTTCAAGGGAACCTTTGGAAATTTTCGTGCGATCCCTAAGGCCGACTTTCAGCAGCGACATTATTCTCGAAGAACCGGCTACACTCACATGCGTGCACAAAATCCATATCTTTGAACGTACTCGTGGCCTGCTCTAAGCGTCGTGGGCGTTCCGCAGTGATTTGTAAGTGATTGGTATGACTCTTGTGACCAAGTGGTGGCGCAAGAGGCGCGCCGGGTCCTAATTTGAGCTCGGGTAATTGGCAAGAGTTGATGTACGACTGGATGTTGTAAGTGCCGCGCATGACTGGAAAATGTTGGAAAAAACGAGTGGAATCATTCCCTACGCAATGATATATAGCGTTCTGAGACCTCTTGAGCCGTATACAGGACAAGGTCTTTGGAAGACAAGGGACTCGCAAATGGGATCAAGGACATTGGTAATGAACAAGAGTTACCAAAACCGGCGATATCGTCGAATCATCAATGACACATGCATACGCACTTGGCTTGCAAAGAGCAAGTCGAATTCACAGGTAGATAGATTGGTTACTCTCGAGAAATGTTACGTATCTGCAGCGCGAGATATGAAGAAAAAAAGATGCATAATGATAGAGGGAGAGAACGTTCGCACAGAAAATGTAGGGTATCATAATTTGTATGGATCCAAAAAGGGATGAAAGCAGCGTCGACGAGGAGGCTATCCTTGTTGTCCCTGTCCGAGGCGGCCAAATATGTTCCTACAATCCGAGCATTTGGTAGGACTGACTCTGATGGGATTTCGTACAGGCAAAGACATCAAACGTATGCAATTGGGCGACCGGCACCCTGTTAATCCTTCAGCTATCATGTGGGAGACATTGTATTTGATACTGCTCGTACCAATTGGATGTGCATGTCGACTGCTAAAAAGGCAATGGGGACGAAGACAGTCCTGTTGCCGCGTAGCCATGGCGTAAAAATGCCCACACTCCGTATGATATCGTCCATCGATAATCTAAAGGCACTGCTCAACAATAATAATAGGAAATGCGGACGGTTACGAACATTGTGGCACATGGTTTGTGGGAGGGTAGAAAAGTGGCACGAATCCCTGCTATTTGATCCTGTGGGACGTTCAATACGAGTTATAAAGGCGATGCGTGGCAGCCTCGTTCATAAGGTGTAGCCCAAACACTGTATTGTCACTCCGAAGCTAACCGCACGTGCAGGAAGTTGAGCTTCGTGTCTATAGATAAAAAGGTCCGGCGAGAGTCTGACGTAGGATTTGGACATTCCCTGCAGCGCCGCCAAGGTCAAACATGTTGTTTGAATTGAAAAACCCGGTGCGAGGAAGTGCGAGGATCTGAAATGAGGCAAACATGAGGTGTGGGGTACGTTAAATAGTCACGAGAGACGTATAGAAGATCGATAAGTTACCGCTGTCCCAGATTCTACAGCCATGAGAAGGGGGTTGAAGGATGCTTACCAGTAAAGTCAAATGAGCTAGGCTGCTTGGATGTGGCGTTTCGACCTCGTGTATGTTTGGCGCTAAGAGAGAGAGGTTATGCGAGCCGATACCAGCGTTGCAGGACTCGGTACGATCGGTTTGAAAGTTCGATGAATACGAGTGACCAACAATATTAAATATATCTATGATTCTGAGCATACGTTATGCTCCACGACTCCGGATTTTGGAGACCAGTTGTACGCTCCTGCGAACCTGAAAAGCGAGGTATTAGTTGAAGCCCATGATGTCTTTTCGCAGAATGGAAACGTACCTCGTGTGCAAAAACTCTGCGCCAAGTTTCACTTGCGAGTCTGCGACGCTTGACACCTTTCTTTTCGTGCCGTTTCGTCTGTTCGAATTCTCTCCTAATCGAGTTGGTCTGCATAATTTTGTTCAATTTACTGAAGGCCGCCAGAACACCTTGTGTCGGACTAATGCGTACGGCGCGTCCTAGAAGAATTCAGAACTGGAACTTTGAAGCGAGGTGGAGGAACGAACCGCTGTATGCATCGGGAACCGGATTCTCCCTGAGAGATCCGTACGCTATACGCGAATATTCTCTCCACTTCGCAATGTTCGCCTCCTCCGGGGTCATGTCTTTCGTTAGAAGCTCTTCCGGTTCGATTTTTGGCGAATTAGGTATCATGTTGTGGAAATTAGGGCTGGGGTTGTATAGTGGCGTGCGAGACGCAGCGCATGGCGACGAGGAGAAAAGTCTGGGACAGACTATTGGCTGTTGGAGACACGGACGAATGAGCTGTCGAAAGAGGTGCGAGGACATGATGGCTCGTCGAAAAGTCGCAAGAGCAATTGATGGCCGGCCGAGCGCCTTCTGTCTCTTACCCTTACTTTGCCCGATGTCCTCAGACGTTTTACTTGAAGAATTCGAGGTCAACTATACACTTATCTCTTGCAAAGCAGAGTCTAGTCTTATTTCTCACATTCATGCAACAGGTTCTCGAGTCGATTTATCCCACAGAACTTACCAGTCAGTGGCATGCTAATTCTCGATACTACCACCTCTAAGTCTCACACAAGAGCTCTCCGACAAGGATATCCAGATCGATGCCGAGCCCGATGATTTAGCCGACGGTGAAAACCCTCGTACGCCACCTCTGGTCTGCATGGACCTGATTCATTAATTCAGCCTAGTCCGGGTCTCCTTGCGCGTCTCGTATCCGGATAGCTACCCCGATAGCTTGCCTGTACTGTCTTTGGATCCTGTTGACGGAGAGCTGGATGAAGATGAAATATCTCAATTACTCTCAGAGCTCAAAAATGTGGTGCGTCTTCGGTCAATAATGCAGATTTTCTAAGAGGTCTCAACACTACCAGGGAGAGGAGAATCTTGGAATGGCGATGACTTTCACACTTGTATCGCATCTGCGTGAACAATTGTCTTCCCTAGTACGCGAAAGAGAGGTTCAGCGCCAGAAAGAAGAGGACGAGAAGGAACGACTCGCTTTAGAGGTTCAGCACCATTCTCCATGCATCGTTCTACATCGCTGAGCTCTGATATACAGGAAGAAGAGGCTAAAACACGCGGAACTCCTGTTACTGTCGAATCCTTCACTGCTTGGAAAGTAAGGTTCGACGCAGAGCAGGCGAAGAAACGACAGAGAGAAGAAGATGAACGTGCAAAAGCCCTCACCCCAAAAGAACGCGAAGAATGGAAAAGGATCGGCACGCGTCTGTCAGGTACTTGGAACCATCATACATGCCCTTTTTGTAGCTCACTGCTTTTTGTCCATAGGGAGACAACTCTTTGAAAAGAATCGCAATCTTGAGGACGAGACATTATTGGAGGAAGGAACAGTGTCTGTCGATATCAGTCAATACGACAGAACGCACCAGGACGATGATCAGGATGAAGACGACCATGTCACCTTCAGTGATAGCGATTAAACGTATAGCCACTCACGGTATCATCAATGTACTACTAAAGTTTATAGGAACCGCTGTATTCTTGCCAATACTTATTTGCTAGTGAAATATTCTTCAAGTGCCGTCTTCCGTGACCGAATGGATCGGGGGCAATTGTCGCCTCACGCTATGCTCTCCCATTAATTTCGTTCACAGGCCTAGTCATCTATAGGCTGGATCTCGAACCAAGCGATGTAAATTGTAAGCCTCCTGGAGTGAAAACTATCACAACCGAAGCATTACCATCGTGCCACCTGTACTAAGAACTCCATGAATGATAGGGTCAACAAAAGGCGTTCGACAAACGGGCACTTGCCAAAAGTCGCATTGAAGATGTACTCCGCCGAAGAAATAAGACCGAACGTCTCATGGTATAATTATTGTGGGGCACCTCAAGGCCTCAAGGCAAGGACTGATAAAATTATGGGAAAACAAAGGCTCAACTAGAGTTTGATACTTCCAACTAGCGCAAGTAAGCAGCCAATTTCCCAATCTCAGGCTCCGGGGCATTCAACGAGTTTGTGGAACGGTTGAGTTTCATTTTATTAAAATCAAGGGTACGTACATGGTAGAAAACGCACAATCATTCAGTGTGACCGATGTCGATGAGGCTCCAGAGCTGAGGTCGACCAAAATGAACAAACAGCCGGGGAAGATACATAGTGCGCAATGCGCATGTCAGTATACAGTCCGAGTTCAGGTGCCATCGCTCTTCCGCTGTCATGATGGCATTCTTCTAGGATGTTGTCCCGGAAGAGAAACCCAGACCCAGTAATAGGGAGTTTGGGTAGAGTTTGACAATGCATCTTAGTACTTACTGCGTAAGGTATATGTCGTCGGCCAGAAGGAGATGCATGTAACAGGTCACTACATGCACGATAATTGGACCGTCTTATCACAACGGACCGCATGTAAATGCGTAGCAGAACAGGAAGTCGACGGATTCCTGATACCTGCACAAGACAAACTGATCATGAGTCGTGGCGTACATATTGTTTTGCCGCATAATACTTACTTTTCAATCTCCCTGCCACCGCACCCACCGCTAAACATTATATGCCTAAATAGATATATTTGTTTCATGGGTCATGAATAGCTGTGGCTACGCTAGCCGGAACCTTTTCTTTCCCATGTCGAGATACTGTGTATGATCTGTATTCCGCGTAGGTAACTACGGGGAATTGTATTTAGAGCCCCTACAATTCATGAGTTGCTCACGCCACGGCGTTATCGTACCGACGCCGACGAGCACGACGTCGGTACAATGTTCGAATTATCCCCATAAGGGTGATGGTACAGAAAATTGATCCGCCCTTTTCCCTTTGACGCGTGGCAACAGACATCCTGGCAAACTCACCGTAGACCAAGCGCGGAGCCTCTTCCGAGGAAAAGCGGTGAACAACAAGCTGGCATGCACCAATCAAGCTTTCTTCGGCGCTGGAAGCCATCTCGCTATCGACCTCATAGAGCAGCTGTTCAGCAAACTACTCACCTTGGAGGTCTTCGCACAAGTTTCGATCCTCACTGGGAAATGGCATAATTCGTATCTAGTTCCAGATCTTTTGGCTGGTTGATTGGCCCTTATTGACGCCTTGTCTAGCTCGGCCGTGGTGTAAACGCCTTTTTGAACTCGGGCAAATTCGTATTGAAATATAGGCCAAAGGCTGTGGCGGACAAGGCAGCACCGAAGAAGAGAAAGGTCAAAGCTAAGTAGATGATATCTCCTCGATATGGCCCTAAGGCCTAGGTATTCCAATGTTCAACTGCATGCTCTTTCCATTGACTTTTCCGCTCGGATTATCAACAAGCGCATCAAAGTCTCAACAAAGTGAAAGTCTCGACAAAAAGACACAAAATAAGCTGAGATGACTAAGCTGGCGATCTGCTCCTTTCGACTCGACCACCATCATCAATTCATGGATTTAACGTCTCGTTCAGTTTCGTCCGATGCTGCAAGCCAAAACAAAATAGCCCTCCGTATCTACGCGCTTTCTGTCTTTCTCTCCCGTCTTCAGTTCAGCGCATCACGGGATGAAGACGCACTGAGCATGGACTCAATGCAAGACACCACCAATGGCTCGTCTTTCGGCAAGGTGCTGAACAGGATTGCAATCTTGTTAACCCGCGGAACGGATGAGGAAAAGGCTCGTACAATCGCCGTCACTGCGGGTCCTCTCACGAATACTGGAGTACATGCTCGCATAGTTCGGGCGAGTATGTATATCTTCAACTCTATGTGTAGCTTCATATCTGACACGCTTCTAGCGCTCCATCTCCAAGCAATACTCCACACGTATCGCCATCCACTTCGCAAACTGGGCCATCTGATCTGTCTTCAGAGAACCACGATGTTTCCTTGAACACCCAGTATGCATGTATTCATTTTTGTGATGTTTCTTTAACGGCGTAATTAGCTCGTCGTCGTCGTCGAAAACCACAACTTTATCGTCATCTGATTTGCACGACATTACCTCTTTTACACCGTCAAACTCCGTCGCGATGACGCTGCTGGATGAAGACCCAACTCGCAACTCCAAACCGTTAGAAAAAGAGCGAGACGAAGATATACATCTGCAAGGACGAGTCGACCGATCGCCGTCCAAATACGCCAGCACAGAAGACGATTCTGTTGTGTAAGTCCATTTCGCAGGCTCTTAATAGCCGAATATCGTTTATAATACTTGTTCTAGCTTTCATCCTGCATCCTTTTACCAGTTTCACGCATTTGCTCGTTTATTCTTCCTGATTTTGCGATCAGCCGGGCAAAATGGCCGCCCCGTCGCAGCCATGCTTTTCGCCATCTCGCAATGTGCTGCCGAGATATTTGAACGCTGTGATATCGTCAGAAAAAAGTATATTCGGCCAGAGCTAAGAGAATGGCTCCCACACAACGACGAGACGGTACAACCTACGGCAATAGATGTCGAAGACGAGAAGGCGCTGACCCTTTTCTCCGGATCGGGTCTTGAAGGACGAAAATCTACGACAGCAGATAATCTCACCACGTTCGCTTTCAACAAAGGGAACGTCCACCTATGGCTTCGTGCTCTTATCGATTTGGTGGAGACATTCCAGGAGTCACTGCTGAAGATGCACAAATCACATTCACCAGACACAGTCCACGAGGTGGCCGCCTTCAGCGGCCTCATCCATCTTTTCTTGACCTTGATTCCTGTTAGACTCTGGACAATACCGAGTCTGGATACCGTTCTACGCGGTCTTCGAGAACGTCGCCGTGCCGCCGCCTCGACGACTCTAATAGCTTCGAAAGGGATAGAAGAACCACTGGCCGAGGAGGATGTGATGAATGAAGAAGACGACGTCTGGGTAGACGTGGAGCGAGTTGTGTCGGGCGGCAACAAGAAAAAGAGGGCAGAAGAACTCAAATCTTCTCTCCCCGATTGTCTCGCATTCTTACGTGCCGTCGACGGTCTTACTGTTTGGACCACTTCTGCTCGCGCCCTGGCCACCTCGCGCTTCGCAAAAACCGAACTTCCGCTCCGGTATGATATTTTGGATCTTCCTCGCCGCGAACTCGACAAGCAGGATGTGCTTATGCAAGATGCGTTGAACCATTGGGTCAAGCGCTTCCCTCAGTTGGCGCCTATGACGGAAACGCTACGGAACGTGTTAAAGGATACCGATTCCCTGAGGGGGACATGTCACTGCGAGGCCGGTATAATGGCCGACAATGCAGCCCCAAGTATGGAATCCCATGACAGAAATGTGGGATATGTTTTCATCCTTGTGTTGGTTTTGCTGATATGATATGAATACAGACTCGCACATCGCAAGCTTCTTCCAGCGACGACGTGGTATATCTGGATTTATATCTCATCAGTTACCTTGCTCATATTGTTACAGACCCCGCACGTTCGGATCGAACTAGGTGTCAACAAAAAGGCGTGTCCTTTTTGTTGGATGCTGGCCAAGGCTTTGTACGCGAAACAACACATCGCATTTTCTCTACCGGGCGCCCATGATTACTACTTTCCGTGGATACCTCCTGCGTCGTTATCCAAAGAGGTTTTGCTTGATGTGGAGTCGCGGGGTGAGGAGAGGTTACACGATATGTTGTATAGGGCACGGGGGGTCATCCACGGCAACATGACCTCCCCGACTTCCTCTGACGATGACTTCTCGGACCAAGAGAGAGAAGCGGACGAATTATATGCTGGGACTCTGAAAAGAGAACCCGATGGTCGTTTTATTCACTCCAGGCTAAAAGTAACACGAAAAGTTCAGCAATAGTCAAGTTTCTCTGTTTGTTATGTTAACTGTTATGATATTCCTCTGTACCCTTTCGAAATTCTGTATTCTGCAAGCTTTCGGTCTATTTATTCTTATGCACGCCTACAGAGTGAGAGTTTTTGTTAACAGCGACCCATGCAGCCAGGCATGTTCCAAAAGCTCTGTTGCTGTTGCCCGCGTCGCTGGATCTACACGCAGAGCCCGGCGTATGAAGTTGCTCGCTTGCAGAAGCTCTTGACCGGAAAGACGAGCGCAGGCGAGGCGCTCAGTCAACGAACCCTGAGAGCCAGGCAAACGCGGCGCATAAAGAAGATTACTTACCTATGTCAAGAAATCAGTATGTTTTACCCCTCTGTCAAGAACCACTAACCACTTGGGTCGAAATGCTCTGCACGTCGAGTGCACGCTTCGAGGAACTGAGGCGGGAAAGGTCCTAATAGCTGTTTGATACGAGCGAGGTGTACGTCGGCGGTGCGATCGATGTTGAAGATGGTGTCCCCCGTGATGAGTTCTAGCGCCCAAAGATGACTGGAGTTAGTGATGTGGTATGACAAAAGGCTTTGAATTCCACACCAAGCAGCCAATAGACCAAACATCGACAGGGAACCCTCAAGGATGGCCCAAGATATTTTCTGGAGCACGTAGAATTCGAATACTCGGCATCGCAATTGATTCGGGAGTGATCTTAGTAACCGGAATGGCTACCAGTAAGAGTGAATGTCAGTTAACAAGTCGAAAAAGCACAAATCAGAGCCATAGTCGGACACGACGACTGACAATGTTTCCGGAGAGGTGAGATTGAACGGTGGTAGCGGTTCTAACTTGGCTGTGATGATAGGATCGGGCCATAACGAGGGATTCTCCCGTAGCGCGGTGCATAGGTTTCCGAGGGATTCTCCCGTAGCCAGCCCGAGATCGCATTTTGCTGACCCTCAAGTGAAAGCAGCAGGTTGCCGGCCTTGATGTCTATACACAAATGAACGTATGCGAAAGGAATATGATTTCACATGCCTGTGTGAACGAACCCCAGAGAATGTAAACAGTCCACAGCCTGAAGCAAGACTTGTCTAATCACGTTCTTGACAGCCGTATGAGAAAGAGTAGCCTTTGGTTTCCTGCCGAACATCTCGGAAACTATGACGGCTAGGGAGATGGCATGGGGCTCCGTGGCAAAGGTTGCTGTGCACACTGGGCGTAACGAAAACATACGTTGCTTCCATACAGTACCGTCGCCCAGGATGTTCTGTCTTTGTGTGGCGTAGAGCGCGAAGAACAGCCAACTCGTAAGTAAGTTCCTTGCCGATACTATAGCTAGCGCTCGCTGTAAGAATCTTGATCGAGGCGTAAGAACTATGGTTTTTTCTTTACATTAGCTGGAGAACGAAAGCTATGATGAACGCACTTTGACTCCAGCCGCTGAGCCAGCCATACACTCGATTCTTCGCCCCATCCGAGCTTACGTACAATTTTGTACTTCCCGAATTGGCCCTTCAAAATTGCGCCGAAAGCTAGTGGGATGTAGCCAGGAGCGTGTAATACACTGACCGTGAACGGCTCCTCGTCGCATTCGAATAAACCACCGTCAGGCTGATCATCCATACGAGCGACGGTAACAGATTCGTTGAAAGGTATGATATTGGGCCCAGCGGTGTCTTGGATTTGCGTATTGACATGAGATGTTGATGTTGATGTTGATGTTGGTTGGGGTACACGACAGAAGGCATTCAAGCAAATACCCTCTCTCGCCCGTGCGTTGACCGCCCGACATCGGTTTTCGCACGACCACGAGTCCTACGCCAGTTTCAACAGTGAATTCACATTCACTGGGTCATGAGTGTAGGAATTTCATGGGTTATGGACCAAGTGGTACCCGCCCACAAGGTCAATCAAAAGACGGGTATATTTATCCAAAACTGACATCAAGAGAAACATCTAGACTACTCAGTGAATCATCGGCACTTTCATCCTCCTCAATATCAGCCTGCAGAAGAGTGAGAGCACCTGACGGTATAAATACTTCCTTGGTCCCGTAAATCAGAAATATTTTATGAATATACCTCGCAAACGTCGCGGCCCCACTGTCCCAGTCAATCAATTCATCCAGTAGATCATCGACATTCAGAGACTGCCAGGACACGTCCCTCAGTACCGGTGGACAGTCACGTCGCATCGAGATCTCCGACATGAAACCAATACGCAGCGTCAGCAGCTCCTCGCTACCTCTGCACTCTAGGATTGCGTGAGCCTCCGATTCGACGTGCTTGCGGCAAAATCTGCAAAGTCTCCACTCTCGGGCGACCGGTTTCCGATGAATGCCATCACCCCTGCGAAGCACTTCGATTGCCAAAGGGTGCGACGATGAGAGGAGACGGTAGTAGGATTGCCTGTAGTCCACATTTGCCAAAGTGAGATACGGCTGCAATGACAGCCATGCAGCGCTCGGTGATATCCACTGCGATCTCGCACCCGAAGGTCAGATGAGGATCAATCTGTGCCATGTATAGGCGTTTTCCAAGAGGGACGCATAGTACACCGATGTGTTTCTCGATAGCAAAAGTAACATTGGTGACTTTGCGGGCTGATTTAGCCTTCTCCGTGTAGTGTGTTTGCAGAATGTCGCGACAGGTCGATTGAAACCAAACTCCGACAAACTTGTAAGAGGGCACCAGCTCGAGCGCCTGCCCATCAATATGAAGAGTGGAGAGCTTGCGGGGAACGTCGCCAAAGATCATCCATTTGGTCTTAGATACACTGACCATCATGAAGTTTGTACGGCACCAGCGGAAGAACGCATCCAACTTCTCCTGCAGGCCCTCGATGGATGTCGACCATATAGCTACGTCGTCAGCTTGCTCCACATGACTGACAGAAATATTTCTGAACAGGACGTCTGCGTGGTGGGGCATGATCAATCCGTCAAGGTCCGCAGAGAATATGTTCCACAACAGGGGTGACAGCGAGTCCCCCGTGAGCAGGCCTATGAGTGACTTGAAAGCCTCAGAGGTTTCACCGCCTTGGGAAACTACATATCGCATGCGCTGGTATAGCATCCGTAGCCAGTCGAATAGTGGACCTCCCGCGCCGTGCCTATACATTTTGACCCATAAAGTCGGGACATCGGTCGAAGGAAAAGCATTTGTCAGATCAACGAAGGCCACATACAGGGTCTTCCTCATTGCGCGCGTCTTCTCGATGGCGATTCGTAGCATGAAGGAGTTATTATGGGTACGCATCCCCTCTTTGAACCCATTCTGAGAGGCAGGTATGAGTGAGATAGAGGACGCCCATCGTCTGAGGCGGAAATCAATCAATAGAGTCAGGACCTGATGGGCGATGAGAACAGATAATAATTCAAGCATGAGAGCTACCTTCAAGAGGCAGCTTTCGAGACCAATCAGTCTATAGCTACCCGCAAGTGCGGGAGGTTTTCCTTTCTTCAGAATGCCAATCAAAGTAGTCGTGAGCCACTGTTCAGGAGCACCAAGCTCAACGAAGCATTGGTTGAACAGATTAGCCAGTAGGTCATTGGGAATGTCGAAGATCTTCTGGTATGAAACATTGTCTATTCCTCTCGCCGACCGCGGTGAGCGATGAAGTAGCCGCTTCTTCACACCTCCGATGTCACTTTCCGTCCATTTCGCAGCGAAGAAGAGATCCGCGGTCGTATCAGTTGTGTGGCTAGGGATAGCACTTGCCATGGACGTGTAATACAGCCTCAGGCCAGAGTCATAATACGCGGGAGGGGATATAGGGGGGTTGAGACGATTGTGGAAGGAAGCAGTAAGGTCGGTGAATGCAACCTCAGATGGACGTTGTTTATCCGACGTGAACGATTTGACGACAGTCCACCACTCTCGAGACGAAGAAGCAGACAGGAGTTTCGTAAGGTTGTCCATCATCATGAGACGGACAGTATGACGCGTCTTCTTCGCAGCCACTCCAGTCAAAGGAACGGAAGGTACCATGGAAGGGGACACGTCCTTTGGACTGCGAGCTCCGTGCGCCACCACAACTTTCACATCATCATACGGTGGGGATAGCGCGTAGGGTACATCCATCCCGAGACTCGTCCAGGTCCACTCCACAAACTCTTTATGCCTGGTGAAGACATCTCTCCACTGCTGACGAGCAGCCTCCTTGAGTCGCTTAAATGCAGACACCTGGGCAGGTGTTACAGGCGCGCGAAGCTCCACCGACGCCGCTCTGTTGTTTACAGTTTGAACAAATAGTCGTGCACTCTCGCCGTAGGTAGCGGAGAAGTCCAGATGAATCTGCCGGGCGAGGTCTAAACAGACCAGATCAAGAATGGCACGCGACGGTCCATAGATTAGCACCCGACGATAGGTAGGACGCTGGGACAGAAGCCACGCAATGCTATAAAGACATGCGGCAGTTTCATTCGTGGCATAGATGTGAGGGATAACCCCAACAAGCTTAGGGCCATGCTCTCTAGAGCCCCAAGTCGCAGCGGCAGTCCCACGAACACCCCGAGAACTGTCAGTCTTGACATACACAGCTAGAGTGACATCGAGCGGCGAGGAATCACGAGCGAAGACACCTCCATATGCACGACGCAGAGTCGCAGCAGGTGTCTCAGCACTTGCCAGAGTCATCAACGCAAGTGTATCGAGTGAAGGATGTTTTTTGAACCACTCAGGACGATTCCCGGCAAGTTCAGCCTCGACGAAGTGAACCGGGGGAGGTGGCAAGACGGGTGACGACAGGGGGATCGTTGGCGGGACGTGGAGGTACGTGATGGAGAGGATGGAGTGGTCAGAGGCGTCATGCCTAGAGATCGACATGGCACCGTCCTTAAGAGAGTCCAAGGCAGAGACGGGCCACATGATATAGTCCACAACAGATTGACCCGCAGCCTGGTGGCAAGTGAATGCACCCGGTGAAGAAACTTCCACTCTACTGCCGTTCAAGACTGCCAGGCCTGCGTCGTTTGCGAGGGTCTGAAGCCACATGCGGCGGGAGTTGAGGCCAACGTCAGCTGAAGTGCGGTTCCACTCTAGCGGAATATTGCATCTTCCTACTCGCGCATTGAGGTCCCCCATCAAGCCAATTCGCTTTCCCGGCGACATGACCTGGAGGTAGATAATGACTTCAGCGAGAGCATGCTCCGGGTCCTTCTTTGTCCAAGCGCTCCAGTTCGACTGTACTGGACAGATATACGCGCCAACCCAAAACATATCGCCTGTGTCGAGAACAAGAACATCAGGATGATCAAAGACCTCTACGACCTTCGCAGAAAGGTTTGCCTTATAGAGGAAAGCAATCCCGCCGTTTCCCACACGGCCCGATGACTTGCGAGTCCGGCAGCGCGACGCCATAAGGAAACCCGGTGGAAGGACTACAGTGCTTTCTTCTCCTGGCTGTAGCCAAGTCTCGGACACAAAAAGGATGTCAAATTTAGCCATACGCTGCCGTATAGACGCATTTGACATTTTTAAGCCCAAATTGCCATTGATATTCCAGCAGCCGACCTGAACAGTGCGTGGATTGTCGACTTGCTGTATCGGTCTGCCACGAGGAGCACAAGGACGGGGTGGGACAGTAGGCGGACAAGAGGGCAACGAAAAGGATGACATTACAGGAGGGGTAGCAATAATAGAAAGTCCGCTAGAATACATAGTGTTACCCAGATTGTTAACTAGAAGCAACAAGGTGCATGATTTACCCGACAATCCAAGCCTTCTTCCCATAGAACATACGATGCTCGACTGTCATGACGCCTTGAACAAACGCCTCCGCAAGAGCACGGGTCCTGAATCGAAGAGAGAGAATTCCAGGAGCGTTTGGGACAAAGAACGAGGGGGGGAGTGTGTCGTTCGGCCATTGGACATGCTGGACCGCGTGCACTGCCTCACGGGCAGCAGCAGTGGGGTCGGACAAGGTAACCTCGCCATAGTGAACCTCTACTGGCGCTGAGGAAGGGCGGGGCTGGTAGGTCTCGAAGTTGCGTTTCGTACCACGCGGCTCAGGTCTGTATTGACTGTTGCCAGGCGTTGGACCAGTCAAGGGAAGGGCCGAAGAGGGAAAAGGACCAGCATGGGCAACATAAGGAGTGGCAGCAGGAGGTGGAATATTTGATGAGGCGATGGTGGGCGCTGGAATGGGGAGAGGTGCAAGAGGAGGGTGTCGAAGAGAATGAACATCGCTGTCCAGACGGGTAATCAATGATCTCAACGCGACAATCTCGGTATTGAGGCCAACACCATTGACCATGTCAGTGGCTGCCTTGACAGCGGCCAAATCCGCGGTGAGCGTCTCGAAGCGTTTGGTGTGATCAAGCGTGGTGTCGTAGACGCTACGGAAGACCTTGTTGGAGTCAAGTGCTTCGTCGATGTTGGGGGTGGGGTGGGCAGAAGAAGGTAGAATCATGAGGGCCGCGACGTTGGCCTCAAGGGAACGAATTTGCTCGGAGGCACCTTCAATGGAAGAGAGACGGCCATCGAGCTCGGTGACACGGTTGTTCGTGAGCTCCCCAGCGATACGAATCTCGTTCAAAGTGAGCACGACCTCGTTATTACGATCACGATGGCAAGACTCATGCGTCGCAATAGCTTGTACAAGTCTAATTATCGTCAACAGATATCTAGTTGGAAAGAGCAGCACGAACCTCGTTTCAGTAAGGTCCTGGCGCTTCTTGCGCTCGTCGGCCTTTTCCCCAGCCGCCGGTGGGGCAGCACCAAGAGATTTGTATGCATCACTCAAAGGAGTACCACTAACGATGTTGGCAGGGATTCCAGGTCCGCCTTCAACAAGTCCAGGAGCTACAGATGCAGCGGCTATGGAGAGAACTTTGCTGCCTTGACGTTTGAATGAGCGTGAGGCAGTCGGGGAGGTAGGAATGGTAGCAGTACCGGCATTAGCCTCCTCCGCTCTAGTGTGTTGAGACAGAGGGCCCGCGTTCGTAGAGGCGACGTTCGTCGCAGAATCAGTGATTGGGGGAGGAAGAGGTTGGAGTTGCATGTTGAGTCTGTTCTCATGCCTCCATCCGACGTTGGTTTTTATAGGTCAGGTCCTGGTACGTGTCAGACAATCATTGAAGGGCAAGACATTTGGTTTCAAAGTGCACCTTCATTCTATAGCCAAACGGAATAGAAATGGAAGCGATATGCTGTTTGGTCGAACGAGCAGACGTGGCAAGAGGTAAAACAAGAGTCACGCAGTTTGTCATCAAACAAAGAATTCCCACGCCATTATCCGACGCCACGAGAATATTGATGAAGATACATTCTAATGGGGTGAATGACAGTTGTAGCGAACAGGATATCAAGACGTTGAGATACGGTAATAACATAAGTCCCAATTCATTCCAGAAATTTCGTCCAGGTGCTCCACAAATCTCACCGACACCTCCCATGACCTAAATGAACACCGTAGCACGCTATTGACCGTGTCGTCCCACCTGACATGAGCTACATGCTCAATCCCAACATCGTCACCGTCGTGGGCTAGATTGATGAACGCAGTCTCCGCGTCAACGGAATGTAGTCGGTCGGAGAAAATGACAACAATGGTCGTTAATGTGGGTGGCTCGGCGACGGTAGTTAGAGGGGGGATGGTTGTGGCAGAGATAGAATGTTCGGATGCGAGAGAGTCAGCTACATTAGGTGGCAGCATGAAGGCGATGTCGTCACTTTCGTATGCATCGTATCGCGCCCTCATTACTTCCCGAAGAGAGTCCGTCATCGGCCACAGGGGGGTTGGTGCAACATTTCCTTCTTCGCCATCCGTTGAGACGTCCTGAAGATCTGGCATGTCGCTATACCCAGACTCACTCCCTTCCGATTGAGCGAGCGCGAGATCACGATCGCGTTGAGCCAAAACAATAGACCAGAGTGGTTGACCCATGTAATCCAATCATAGCGGAGCAACTTCTTTGATTTATAAAAAGCCCTGTTTCACAAGGATATTGACGCAAATGGGAGAACAAGAAAGGCTTACATTTCCAAAGACCAAGCATATCTAATTCATTACAGACAACAATTTTGTGGCGCAACCGGAGAGCAAATAGGGAACCGAGATAGGTTATAAGGCGGAACATATCATACCAGGGAGCACGGAATCAATGAGTTATCTAGCGAACAAGGGCATAGGGCATATTGAAGAGCCGGGGGTCAATGAGAGGTATAGAGAAACCCGACACAGAACATAGCCCGACAGAGAATGAGTTATAGCCACGTCAGATAGGTCTCCCGTCATAAGCCACAAGTCAAGGAGAACGAACACCATAGGAGACGCAGAAATTACATATCGATATCATCCAACGGCGAGAGACGTAGAGAGGATAGCGTGACAATGAATAAGTCAACGCCTCCTCAGATGCGGCTCTCGTCGCTTTCCGTCGCATCCATGAACCGAACCAACGGCGAGAGACGTAGAGAGGATAGCTCGACAATGCATAAGTCAATGCCTCCTCAGATGCGTCTCTCGTCGCTTTCCGTCGTACCAAACGAATTCATCCAACGGCGGGAGACGTAGAGAGGATAGCTTGACAATGAATAAGTCAATGCCTCCTCAGATGCGTCTCTCGTCGCTTTCCGTCGTACCAAACGAATTCATCCAACGGCGAGAGACGTAGAGAGGATAGCTTGACAATGAATAAGTCAATGCCTCCTCAGATGCGTCTCTCGTCGCTTTCCGTCGTACCAAACGAATTCATCCAACGGCGAGAGACGTAGAGAGGATAGCTTGACAATGAATAAGTCAATGCCTCCTCAGATGCGTCTCTCGTCGCTGAGTGCACGCAATGAGATGATCCCAAGAACGTCGTCACATTGACCAACTGTGCATATTGCACGACCTACGTGCCATCGATAATGGGACGAGGCGAGACCTTGAATATCGATGAAATCATTGTCGACCGTTTCTGAAAAATTTGTCCATTCTCTAGTCCAAGTTTGACAGGATTGAGACAGGACGTTTGCGACAAGCGAAGTTCTGCCATCTTACTAGCGCTGACATCAAGTCAAGTTAGCCCATCTTCGCTTCTTCCCTATCAATCGCTCTTTGACCTCTTTCGTTCACCATCCTTGCTATCGTCTCATCGAATTGTTGCTCCAGTCTCTCTCCCTCCGGCCACCACAGATATGTCGACCACAGACAACAAAGGCTATTACAAGAGATATCAATGCCGTGTCAGCCTTCCAATTCGCTCAAGCTCTTCGAAGATTAACTAGGGTCATATCTACAGTACTTCGACGACGACGGGAATCCACTTAGTCCAAGCTGTAGAGGGGGTGACAAATGCCGGTGAGACGCGTTATCTAACTCCCTCTCTATCCAAGCAGGATGCCTACCAATCACTTGTTGAACAGCTTTGTACACCCTTCGGATCCAAATTGGCCGGGACGCAAATTCATTCCGTTTGCAGGCCAGAAAAAGGCATCATTTGATCCTTCCAATGCGAGAAGAGGCGGGTCGTCGCCAAAATCCCGCCACGGCCCTTCTCTGCCGGCGCAGAGCGATCTTTTCAGCCGCCAATTCAAGCAGGAAGATACAGACGAGAGCTTAGATCTGCTTCGCCATCGGAAGGACCGTGACGCCGAAGAGGACCGCTCTCGGGATGACCATCTCTCACGGAGGCATCGACCCACTGAAACTCCCCGTCGTATCTCTCCTCCTCCTCGTAGAACAGAGTATATGGACAGACGTCCGACCGAGAGGACGGAGGCCGGGAGCTCTCGTATGAGCCTAACAGTAAGCATCTCTAGTTTATTGTGGCTCCAACTGATTTGGTCATCACAGAATGGGCTGTCTAAAGCGTTTCCCGAAAACGGAATCCCAATTCCCCCCGCAGGTCCTGCATCCACGAGAAAGACGACACCGGCAGTCGCTGCATCAGATTCATTGGCATTACTTCCGGCTCCCTCGACGCAAGATGGTGCTTGCCGTGATATGGTAGAGCTATTTCGCGGCCTCGCAAAGTGAGTAAGAGATCCTTTCACGGAACTGCTAGTGACCATGACCTTACAGAATTGCAAGCGACGTCTTTGAAATGACCTCTGAATACGACAAGCAAGAAAAAAAACTTAAAACTTACACGGAGATATCAGCAACATTGTCGAAAGTCTCTAATTCTGCCGCCGCCTCTGTTGCACCTAATCTCGCAGAGATTCTCCTTAACCACGCACAGACGCAATCGCGTCTGGATCAGGGCCTTAACGCTATTGGCCAAGTTTGGGGCGAAGTCTTCGGTCGGGTGGGAAAGGAAATTACCGCTGCAATCGATGGATCTCTTGAAAGCGCCAAAGCAGCGCTACAAATCGAGGCGGAGCGAGCTGTACAATCATCTCTTCTCCGAAACCGCGCTTCGGATGAGCATGAACGTTCAAGTTCTACACAAATCAAAAGGCAACGTGAACGTGAACGCGAACATTACGAGGATCGCTATGATAAGCGTCGTAAACCTAATGACTGGGTCGGGGATGTACGCGACATGGCTGCGCCAACACCTTCGACGACGGATGTAGCCTTGGAGAAGCTGCAACACATGTTGAACGAGCAACTTACGTCTATACAACTACTCACGAAGGAAAACAAGGAGGTACGTTGCGCTGTATTTCTACTCATAGCGTGCTGACATTGCCCAGCTCAAAACCATGTTACACACCAAGACTCCACCTACGGGTCCAAGTTCGATGAGAGAACCGCCTGTTTTCCAGAGCAACGAGGCCAACGATGCGCGAATTAATAGGGCCTCACGCGACGATGCCATGGAAGACCGGTTTGGATCGGGATCGAGCCCCATAAAGTACACATCCTCTAGAGATTATTCGTACTCTAGGAACGATCTAGCAATTCGGGAACACGACGATCTACGCAAAGGAAAAAGTAACGGCAATTGGCATCGTCGCAGCGCATCCCCAGGATTTCAACGAGACTTGAACGGGAGACGGAGATAATTGTTATACAGGATATGATACGAGCGTAGGCATAAAGCATACTTGGTGGCGCATTCATTTTTCGCATAGAATCAGCAACTCTGGAATCGGTCTTAATGTGTTGTATTGGTATGACCAACTGTATAGCTTGAAGGCAGAATTTATATGTATTATCAAATCGGCTTCTTCAATAAGACGCTTCGTAAACTTACCACTGACCAGCGACTGGATGAAAGAATTTAAGAAAATCTAAATTGAGCTAATGGTGTCACGTGCGATGAATGCAGCGTGTTTGGTTTGGCCCGGTCATACCAGTGCCACCACTAGAAAACATCAACGGTGGCTTGTTGGCCTTTGATGCACGCTCATCCAAATTTCTTCTGCAATGGTCAACTCACCCAGGCTTACTCCACAACGTACGCGAGTCGAAAACGGGCAGGATAGCTCGTTGCCGCTGTCAACCCAACATGTCCGGCGGTCACCCAGATTCTCTGGCTCTGTGACATCTGAACCCCAGCCTGAAGAGGTTGCTACGCTGGGAGAAACCGAGAAAGATGACGAAGCGAAGATACAATCGCGTCCAGAGACGCCGGAAAACGATATAGCTAACGATGGTATGTCACCACTACTACCCTGTTAGTTACCACTTCATGCTACACAGAACCATCTTCTGTCCTTGCCTCGCGAATAATGCGATCGCATACCAATCCATCGCCTCCTCCAGATCTGCCGGACACGAGACAAGAGGAACCTCTGATGACTTTGGTGGACGACAATGTGTTGGACACGCCTTCGCGAACAGGACAAGAGATGTTACCTGACACGCCCACTCCATGCGCGACATTGGCGCTGCCAAATAACGCTCCCTTGTTCCTTTCCATTGGTGAAGGAAGTGTCACAGGTCCTTTAGTTTTGTCGGACGCGAAGGACGATAAGCTGGGCGTATTTCCTGCAGATAATCTTTCTTCGCATCCCGCTAGGCGCCACGCATCTCCCGCTCCGCCGTCCTCAATGGGCGTCGCGGTGTCTACCCTACCGACTCTAGACGCCTCATGCGAGCCCAATCCAACAGAGCCACTCACGCTTCCGCGCGAACTGCAGACCGCCGAGGGGTCTGCCGGTAGCACCACAGACGAGGAAATAGACGTAGCTGATGCGCTGATTCCGACGGACCCTACCGCATCGACCAGCGAACTTCCTCCAGTTCAAGTGGTTGGCCCTCAAACCCCCGTTCGAACATCCAGTCGACCGCGAAAGAGCGTCGCTGTATCTTCCCCGCCGTCTCCGAGCAAACGGAAGGGAAAGCGCAAGTCGTTAGCAGGCGTAGAAACGGCCCAAGAATCAACTCCCAAACCTCACCACCTCGGTGGCCGTAGGGAGGTGTCACCGTTGAGAACGAAGATGAAGGAGATGGCGCGTTCGTCACGACGACCGGTCGATTCTCTTTCACCGGGCACTGTTGGCCTTCTTGGACAGATTGCATCGAACACTCCATCTCCTCTTCCAGACGTCGTACAATCCGATACTTCCTATTTCCGGTTTCCAACAACTTTTCCTGCACTTACCGACCTGCAGCCACCGCGCTCGCCTTCTCGTTCACCTAGCCCAAATCGAACTAGCTCAATGTCTAGTCACACACTTCGTCTTCACGATATTCCAAACCAGAGCCCAGCGCGTAGAGTGCCTATAGCCGAGGTTCGTGATCGAGGACATAAATCCCCAACGAAACAAGCAAACGGTCAGGTGATGACTCTCCATGTTCAGCCCACAGACAGCCCAGCTCGTCGAGTGGCTCCAAACGTCCCCAATACACCTCGTAGTGCCGCACGCCCTCCCACGCTGATGTTCGGCAAGCCATTGTCGTCACCTATTCGTAGCAGGTCTGTTGAACCTCCGGTAGTCGTTCGCACGAAACCAGTGGTTAGAAGTGGATCAGCAGAACCTGTGGCTAGACAGCTTCCATTCCCCCTCAAACCCGCTAGCTCTCGAATACCACCATCTATACCTGAAGAAAAGGAAATCAATGACGAGACCGTGTCATTACCACCGTCGACTATACCACAGTCTTCGAAATCCGTTCTTCGACAACATACCCCCAGCAAGATACCCAGACTAAAACCCTATGCCAGGCCAAGAGTACCGACTACCTCTAATCCCAATCAGTCTAAAGCTCCTAATCGGAAACTGGATTTCACTTCTACGTCCACTTGGGTATGCGCAAAATAAATTTACCACAGATAATAATTCACGTAACCTTCTAGACATCAACTCCATCCAACCCTGCTGCTGCTGCAGAAGTAGCACTACAAGCGAAGCTTGCCGCACCTAGCACCCCACAGGCATCGGGCCTAAAACGCAAACACGATGATATCGAGCTTCCACCTACTACTAGCTCCACCCTTCGAACGATCAATGCATCGTCCCCAACGAAGTCTTCGCTGTCTGTGGATATACCTCGTATTCAACGAACTGGCATTCCTAATACACATGCAGCCATAGTCGAACCTGCTCATAATCACGCCGCTTCTTCTCACGACTTCGAAGTCGATACAGGAGAAGTAGAACCTTCTTCCACCACCCGCCGTACAGCGAGACCTCGACGACTGCCACAGGGATCTCACTCGCTTACAAAGCCTTCGACGCAGCCTGCGACGCTATCCGAGCCACGACAACGGAAACCTCCCGCTGTGCGAACCGGGCCCAATTTGTTCCGTGGCCTCACCCCATTAGCTATCAATTCCATGACGCGAACGAACACTGCGAAGAATGAACAGTACCAAACTGCGCAACTCGAGACAGAGGTGGTTCGGAGGGAAGGTTCAAGGCCAGAAAGTCCTGTCATGAAAGTGAAGACGCGGTCGCAGAAGGAACAAGACGACAAGAGCAAGAACAGGCGCTTGAGAGCTGAGAGGCGGGCACAGCGCTTAGATACCGGTTCCGGCGATGGGGAGCCTTTGCTTTCGAACGGTGCTGAAGAGGAGAGTGCAGACATAGATGCTCCAGGAAGCCCCGTTCGACATAGACGTGGGCCAGGCGACGAAGAGGACTACGTTACTCCCGACCGTCCACCGCCGCAGAAGCGGGTACGCCTCGATGAAGATGACGGTGGGGTGCGCGTTGTCAAAATGGTGAAATGGGATAAGGGACTCTCGAAAACGATCTTCGTGGATGAGATCGAGATTGGCAACTGGAAGAGACCGAAGGAGATTCCGTCAATCAAGAGCTGTCTTGCGCCGTCTGCTAAGGTGAGTTTTTTTTTCAGATGAGGCTTCACAAATCTGAACGCCGAAAATTAGAGCTTGCGTTTGGACCCTTTGGGGAATTTGGCTGGTCCTTCTCCCCTACCTGACTTGGCGAAGGAGAACGTGACGGTTAAAAAGATAGTCTATGACAGTGATGTCGGAGTCTTACAACCAGTGGAACCAGCGAAGAACACGCGCTCCAGGTCCAAGAAATCCTCTTGAACAGTCATGCTTTTATCTTATCATTATCACACCTACTTTAAGTTTGTTTACATACGGCTTGTTTCTCTTTCTTACTTCCTAGTTCTTGTTCTACAAACAATGCAAGCTACATTTTATTCTCCTAAAGCTCTATCCTCGGTAGCTTATAGTGGCGCTAGCCTGGTTCACAGGGAATACTAGGACTTCAGCAATGTTAACATGTGGGGGACGGGAAGCCGCCCAGACAATTTCCTCAGCGACATCCGGGGCAGTCACTAGATGAATGGTTATGTAGATGTGATATGTAGTATATGTGCACACTCACAAGGTTCTAAGCCTTGGTAAACTTTCTTTGCAGCATCTGGGTCGCCTCGGAATCGGACCAGGGAGAACTCAGTTTCGACCATCCCTTCATAGAACGTAAGAGTACTTCACAATGGTGATGAAGAAACGTACCAGGCTGGATTTCAGTGACTCTGATGGGAGTGTTCACAAGTTCTCTGCGCATCGAAGAAGTGAAAGCGCGGACAGCGTGTTTCGTGGCAGTATAAATGCTACCGCCGGCGTATGGTTCAACGCCAGCGATGGACCCAAGGTTGATGATATGTCCTGATTTCTTATATTTGAAGTCTACGTTAATTCGAGTCAGAAAACGCGCTTTATGAAGACGAGGAAGGGAGCCACCTTTCAACAACAACTGGGTCACAGCAATAAGACCAAAGACATTGGTGGCGAACATGCCTTCGATATTCTCGGGGTCGATATCACCGACATGGTCCACACCTTGTACATAGCCGGCGTTGTTTACTGTTGAAAGCATTAGTTGGCTTATGGATGACTAGAATTAACATAACAACTAACCGAGGATGTCAACGTCGCGAAGATCGGCGGGAACCTTGTCCCAGAGTGTGGCGATTTGGTTCCTATCAGACACATCCAACTGGACGGTGGCAAATTTGCCACCTTGAGTGACGCCCGACTCTTTGTGGGCCACAATGCATGCATCAGAAACCTTCTTGAGAGCTTCTAACCGACGAGCGACGAGAATGACATTGGAGCCGCCCTGTCTGGAGTCAGTCCGGATATCGAGTCGGTAGAAGAAGAGTTTGCGCACCCTTGCGAATAGAATAGCAGTGGCCTAACGAATCAACGATATCAATGCATTGTTCAACACAAGCTGCATAGACAACTTACAGCACCGATACCAGAGCTAGCGCCAGTCACGAGGACTGTTTTCCCGAGGAGGCGCGACGCATTGAAGACAGACATGATGCAGAAAGGGAGAAAATACAATTACGAAAATCAATTGTAGATAGTGATAGACCAAGCACGGAAGACTGACGAGGCCCACGACTATCTGATGCAATCGGTTTGTATTGCCGACGGCACAACTTGCTCACAACCCTCATGTCTTGGGAAAATCTTTTGAGATGGCTGGAAGAAAAGGGTATGGACACCTCGGACAAGGCCCTTCTGGTAGAGAGAAGGCGGACTCCAGGTCTGCCAAACGAACGTTCATTAAGTATCTGCTGCTAATTAAGAATACAGGCGCTGGTTACGGTCTCTTCGCTATAAAAGCATGTTCACCGTCTCAAGTACTATTCACGATACCAGCGATTGCTCTAATGAATTATAAGACACTTCAACCGATCTACGACCGCGCTTCTTTAACTGCAGTCCAGCTTATTTCGATGCATTTGGCTCTCCATCGAGATAAACCGGACCCAACTTTTGGACCATACTTAACGGTGCTCCCTCGCGACTTCGCATTCCATCCTCTCTTTTGGATAGTTGAATCAAATGCGTCGAATACCAAGCTGGTCTCGCTCTTGCCGGCCTCCGTCTTGAAAGCGCTGTATGTGTTACATCGTCGATTTATTGGAGACCTGGCCGCTGTAGTAAGATACATGGTGAGCACATTCCCCAGAGCCACGTAAACCACGCCTTTACAATAACTTCTTGAGGAAGCATCTCTCCAAATGATCGAGCTCGTCTCAACATTTCAATCCAATTATCTTTGGGCGTGGTTGATCGGTCAGTGTTTGAACACACTTGCTCTCCATCTAGTGCTGAAATCGGCTCAGTAAACACTCGCAGCATCTATTTACGCATGAAGCCAAATCAGTCCCATCCAGACAACCTGACGCTCTGTCCGATACTCGACATGGCCAATCATTCATCACATCTTCCGCATATGACACCGCGCCCACCCAGCACACCGCCACGAGCAATGTCATTTCTAGCGCCTAAGGATGCATCTCTAGCTGTCGGTGATGAAATATTCCTAAACTATGGTGCCCATTCAAACTGCGTACTCTTTGTGGAATATGGATTTGTACAAAGTGTGACTGAGCTTGCAATCAAGCAAGGTCTGATCAACGCTGAGTCCGATGTATCCCAAATACTGGAGGATCTCTTTGTCTCTCAAAGTACGCTCAAAATGGAGCTAGAAAACGTTGGCTACTGGGGGTGAGAGATCTTCTTAGTTGGTCTTTGCCTGAAATGAACGATTGGATAGGGATTGGACGCTTCATGCTACCAAAGACACTGCATACCCATCATTCCGGGTCATCGCTGCTCTGCGATTATACCACTTGATGCGCAATTCAGCGGCAGGGGATAGACTTTACCTTTGGAAAGATACTATATCCGGCCTCCGCGACCATGTGTCAGCCGAAAACGAGGAAGCGACGAGGACTACGCTATGTCAAATATGCGCTCAACTAGAAGAAACTGGTCAGCGCGGAATACAGACGGTTCAGGAATGGCAACGAGCAGGTGTAGATGATGGTACTCGAGCTGTGTGTAAGACGATCATGGACCTGTGGTTCGAAGATGTTCTTGTCGCCCGTTCTGTGCATAGCAGTATTTTAAATGGGGATTGTTTTTGAGAACTAGTGTACCTTCGAACCAAAATGCGGTGCATGCTTCGTGTCTTATGAAGCGGTGCCGTGTCTCGGCTCGGCCACAACGCCGGGTTTCCTGATCTGAGGTGCTGTCTGTCAACTGTTTCTCTTACTCTTTTCGTTTTCTCGACGATGGCCATCGAGCCTCTACTTGCGTCGCGTGCTCAAAAGGCCTTCATTGGCACAGGTGGGACTTCTTTCTACTCAAATTTTCTTCACTAACAGTATTCTATGATCAGTTACTATTCGTAGGTCACCATTGGGCTGTCATTCTCCTAGGATCTAACACTGCAACAGAGGGGGTCATTGTTCTAGTAATGATTGCTATAACATTCAGATTGGTGCGTTGTATATCACTGTCTCAAATTCGTATCTGAAGCCAGATCAGGTCGAAAATAAAGTAGATTTCACCAACGGTTACAAGGTGTGTACGACGTCAACCCTCCGACTCCTCATCCTGAAAGAAGTACACAGACTCTACCTTGTTATCTTGCACTATTCGCGCTCGCAGAGTTTGTTTTCTCGAAATCATCCTTTGCGCGTCTTAATTCGTTATAGAATCTTCGAACTCCTTATGGCCTTCGATGCCTTGCGTCTAAGGAATGTTATCCAGCTCATCGGCATCCTTTGTTCGTGCATTAACGTCTTCCTTCCAGCCACATCCTGACGTTCCGTAGTGTTCCATTTAGCGCTCATTGTGTTCTCCGCCCTGCAAGTACATCAAACAAGAAGCGCCCTCCTCACAAAAAGTGACTCCGAATGTGCCGCCTCATTTGACGAAATCGTGCGCATTCATCGGTCTTCGTCCCTACCATTGGATCTTTATAAGTCTACAGAATTGTGAGGGCCCCGGATCGCTGTGGAACAGAATTCAACCATTTCTCATTGTAACGCCTTGTGTTATTGCTGCTGCATGGTTTGCCATCCTTTTCTTCATCAAGCAGCTATATGCCGAGTTTGGGTAACTCATTCCCGGTACAGCCGCTAGATGTTGACTAATAACACTTCTTTTGTTAGGTGGGCCATCTTCCACATCGTCGGAGCCAACCCAAAAATGAAGAGTACGTGTCAACAGCTGCGCGTGGTGTCACCACTCACCTCGCAATAGCAATGTATCAGTGGTACCAGATTATGATATGCCTCCTGAAATTCGATTTCTTCTTCTTCACCGGAGTAACGATGCAGGTCTGGCTTATCAATTCAATTCAGCGAGGAATCAACGCTCATATCCATATTTTCCAACAGTTACTCATCATCGTTCTGTCCACCAACTCGGCCGAGTTCGGTATCACAATTGCTGCTATTCCTGTAGTGCTCACGCTTCTCGCGCTCTGTGGCGTAGCAGTGAAGCGCGAAATCAAATGGTAAGATTACTCGTTCATCTTTGGGGTCTACCTGCTTACTGTCAATTTAGGATTATGTCCATATCTTTGGTGATGATGTTGGCTGCTGAGAGTTACTGTATGTGGTTCATGAATACTGTCTTTGATTAAGCTCGTACTGATTTTTCTTGTTTGCAGTCAGTGAGTTGAAAGAGCCAGCACTGTGGAAGCGCTTCTAACCTCGTGCATAGTATACAAGCTAGTCCGATTCTACCAACCGGAATCAAGGGAGCAGTATGCCACAACGCGAGCGACGTTGACGATATTCAGTCAGTTAATTCAACCTGTCTCCATGCCACATTGCCTTATCTCGAACTCTAGCTATTGTCGCATTCATTCTTCTGTTCGCAACATTCGCTGTCGGTCTTCGATGCTTCGCAGATTTCGATAGAGGGTTGCAAGAGTCCAAAGTCAACGGTCAGTATACCCCAGTCGCCACGAAAATGGAGATCATGAATGGTGATTAACCCTTCTATCCAGACCTTCCCACCAGGCCGAAGTACTCACAGAACGATTCAGGGAGCATGAATCAACGTCAGACCTCATATATGGGTGGCTCTGCCATGGCACAGAGAATATCCATTGAATGAAAGATTCAAACATGTTGTTCATATGCACTACCCACCATCGGACATTACCGCCTGTCTTTTGTTCCATAATGTGGTACCTCTCATTACTACCTTACGCCGCGTTACGAACTTGTACCATTTCTCACTATCTATCTATTTATCACCTACAGGGCTACAAGGCAGTTCAATAGTTTCCAGTATATGTTCGTATAGCTAGTTGATGTGTTGTTTATTGGTTAGAACAAACACATGTTATTTGATTGAGGCGCTGCCTTTGTGCTCGATTTGGAAAGTTGATTTGTCCCCACCATGGAGGAACAAGAGGTGCAAAACTTGGAACAAGGGCCCATGGCGTTTATTACCCCGTCGTCAATGGGCTGTGCTTTTCACCATCCTTTCTTCCTACGATCATGGCTGCAGTGTACGACCGCATCTTCATCCATCATCCTCTGTCCAAGTTGTTCAACGCTGAATCGCCGTACTCAGTGCAGAGACTTCCTATCCAGCTCCTCATAGATCTTGTGATTACACATTTGTCTGTTGGCGATATCATTGCTTTGAGGAAGGTGAGCCCTTACCAGCTTTGTTTTGACGAAGAATCTCACTGCTCAGGTCAACGCCGCCTTCTTTCTCCTCACCCACGAGCCCATGATATGGCGCCGCGTTCTCAAAACATTCAATTGTCCACCCCCCTGTCTAACGGACTATGCTCCCTACACATTGCAACCGTCCGACTTCAAAATCGAACGCATGGTCCGCAACTTTCTATCCGTTCAGCGCAATTGGGAGAGCCCAAATCCTTCGTTATGTGGCTACCATGCGTTCCCGACGTCCTGCAAAGTTCTGGAGATGAAGATCCTGCCAGGGGGCGAGTACGCGGTGGCGGCAGTGTCAGACGAACACGGATATCGTGTTATGGTCACCGGCTTGGATGGAAAACTCTTCGGGCTCGCAAGTCTGTCGACGATCGCTCGTCCTTATAATCTTCAGGCTCAAGTCATGGCACACGACGGTCGCAACGGTGTTATGGTCTGGTTCCTAGTCGCAAGTGATTTTGAGATGCCCAAAGGGTATGCATTTTTTCAATCTCCAGACTCGTTTATTAACCATTTTCGTTAGAATTCAGAAGGGCTACACCTGTCATATTGCACACATTTGTCTCAATACACTTGAGACGCGATACCACAAAAATCCTCCATCATCTGAACCCTTCGAACTCTTGATCCCCTACACTTTCGAAGACCCAGTCCATGACGCAACGGTCTTTGTCTTGGGTTCGGCGCTCTATATCTCGGTGGTCCTACTGCCTGGTGAGGTCGTCATTATAAATGTTGGAACAAGTGAGGCACGGTCCCTCATTTGTGAACCAGACCCATCGTATGATGTCTTCGTGAGTACCACCTTCACTAGTATATAAACTCGGCTTGAACATTTCTACTTCAGGATCAACAGATACGAAGTGCACGTATGCTCACCACGCAAGGTGATGTACTCGTTGCACGAACGATCGTTAACGGACCCAACGACATACACCTCTTAGAGCTGTATTCGATACCCACGTCGTTGGGCCGTTTCCGTTCCGTCGCCAAGGCCCGGGTCATCATCGAGCACAAGCAGGTCGAGAGCTTCAAATTTTCGGAAACGACTGTTGTGGACCCCTTTGACTCCGAACCTCTTCCAATATCGCTCTATCTCGAAACAGAGAATCCGCGCTCAATCGTACACTACACCATATCACCTGTCCAGCACCATGCATATGGCGCTCCTCGGCCATGGTGGTGTTACGACCTCACTAACGTAATTCAGCAATCATCCTCGAGCAGCACGCAGGATATCGTGCACGTACTTCCCGGAATACATCGAGCAATTGTCTGTACCTCCATCGATGAGGCTGACTCCGATGAATTCTTCTCGCCTCCTTTCGAGCTCACTTCATTCCGACGTTACTTCAATCCTGAGATCCGTCTTCCCGACTTGCTCTCGTGGCCCCGAGAGTTTCTACTCAGGACGCAACAGCTTTGTGGCTTGAGGCCCAAGCATCTCTATCGCACCATCGATATCTCACCGTACATACTGCGAGCAGTAAACAACAACCGCATTTCGACGATCGCATGGGACGAGTCTTCCGGGCGTACATGCATCGCGACGAGACACGACCGAAGATTTCACGTCTTGGAATTCGGGGATATTGCTAGCCCTGATGACCATCTTCAACGTTTTGAGTCCTTCAAAAAAATACTACGCATCGGAGAATATGCAAGGATGGCTTCCGAGTCCCCATACTCGGAGATGGAGATGCTAGACGTGATAGATTTGGAGGATATCCCTGACGATGTGTACATCTAATTCCTTTCGTCGAGTTGTGTATGTGTTCTAATTGAAGTTATCTTAGGCCTCAAGGAGACAGTGCATATCGTTCGTTCATGTTGTTATTGATGTATCTTGTGCTTGGACTGTCGTCCATGATCTGTGCGTACGATCATTTTTTTCTTGCAGTACCCCACTAAGGCTTTCAATAGCTCTATATTCTTCTCTATGTATACGTCAGGCCATACTTCGGGTTTGACTCTTGATCAGCTTTCGTGGAGCTCTTTTTCGTTCTTTCGATTTTCATTTGCCTAATCTACATCTTGTCGAACACCATTCTGTTTCGAGACATAATGCTAATCGTAATTTGAGTCTGCTATCAATCTAACGCACAGCCGTAAACATCCTGAGCCACTTGTCGCCATTTCTCGCGATTGAGGGCGTAGCTCTCGGCATAAGCAACCTCAAGATGGTGCAGCCTTTTACCGACAATGATCAAGCTATGTAAGGGTTGGCCATAGATATCGACAGGCTGAGAGGCAAGTTCCGTCAGAGTGCCTGCAACAATCCTCTCGTTATCTTGACCGCCACCGACTCGAGAAAGCGCGACCGCCAACGTATTATCAGGGGATAGGATGCCCGTCTGGCGCACACCTTCGATCTCAATCAGCTGGTTTACAGCCTGAGGGATGGTCATGTATCTGGGAGGTTCGTAAATTTTGCGCCCGCTGTCGAAAGTCAGACTGGTGTCAGGAAGAAGGGCAAGCCAAACCCACCGGGCCAAGTTTTCCTCACTCTGCTCTTTTACTTTAATGTCAAGAAGTACGAGAGTATGAAGGCCTAAATCTGCGTTCTCCTTGATACGATCGTAGAAGCTGTCGGGCTTCCATGTATCCGTGAAAAACACCAGTGAGACAGTTTGCCCGAAGTTGTAGAGTTGTAGACCGCATGCCCCAGCGGCGTTCATGATGGAGGCATTGTGTATAACGCGAGTGGGTATTCCAAGGGCGCGAGCGCGTAGAATGATATCCGTATGCGTAGTTGCACTTAAAGGGTGTCAATGACTTAGGTGGGTAGAAATGTTGGGCCCGCGCACCCAAAGGGATCCCCTACGACCAGCAGAGACACATCCTCCTTATCAGCATTTTCCAGGATGGCGTCGCTATTGGTTTCGACCATGTCTCGATCTGCTAGGATGAGAGGCTTCTCATAGAAAGCTTCCTTCCTTGCATATTCCAGGTCAGGTTTGTGCATAGCTTGTTCGTGAAAGTGACTTACCAATCGGTCTTTGCTAACCATCAGTATACTTGTGTACGCTTCTAGGTACACTCGTGAAGAATTTTTAATTGCCTGTATTGTGTATCAGTAAACGGCCAAACAACTAAGCAGGGGTCTTTTACTTGTAATCCACGAACAGTGATATCATTCTCATCACAGAGACCGAGACCAATGATATAGAACATGGTGGTAAAGGTAAGATGATGATGATCGCCCTCTGTGGCGTGCCGGTGGCTATTTTATTGCCGGTCTATATAGTTGATACTTACAATTTACAGCGATGTACACGTACCCTATCCCCTAACGCAATATTGCCTATCTCATGAGGTGTGGTCAGAATGCATTGCTTATCCGCCGTATTGGCGATCTAGAGGAACTTAAAATGAGAGGGAGGCAGGAGAGGACATATACTTACTAGTTGCTTGATTGATTTCGTCCTATTCTCCCCGTCCATAAAGACGTCGAATCCGTCTAAACACATCAACGAGCAGCCAGCCACATCCCAGAGCGCCAATAGCAAGGACAATGTTATAATACTCTTTTCCCCACAGCCTAGTGACTGTGACCCGCCATGCTGCCACTTCGGTTGGTGTTGAGTCTTCTGTACTCTGATTTCGAGGGTTTGCTTGTCTACAGAGAATGCTATCTGCCCGAAGTAACCTCTCCGATAGAGGTTGTATTGAAAGAGGTGCTTTGTATGCCGTGAGATGTGGCTATGAAGATCGTACCAGTTTCTGATGTGTGCTGTTACTGATTTCATTTGCGTCTGAAAGAGGTTTAGTAGAGGTGTAGAGAACAAAGAATAATGACTGACTGCTCTCAGCTGGCGCAGCTGCTTATACTCATTTTTCAGCATTTCCAGTGCACTCTTCGTTTTATTCAACTCAACCACGGTCTCCTCCACCGTAGCACCGTGTTGTCTTTCTCGTTCCTGAAGTGCTGCTCTCGTTATTTCCAGGATGCTATGAATGTCTTCTTGACTGCGTTTGGTCTCCACCTGAGGTGACAGTTCCAATGCCTTCACCACTAACGCATATCCCTCCTCCTCCAGCAGGCGACCTTTCCGCTGCATGTCGTCCAGTTTGACTGTATCCTCGAAGAGCTTTCCATTCATATACTTCAGAGCGTGCTGCGCCTCTGTCAGCCTATGTACAGCGTCGTCTATAGCTGCTCGGAACTCTCGGCGTTGCTTGTCGTTCTCGTCGATCTGTTTCAGTAGGTCGTTTAGTTGTCTTTGCAGCTCAGCAATTTCAGCACAAATCTCTGTCTTCAACGCAGTGTTTTTGACAATTTGTCCCTCGATAGCCGTCTTTTCATCTTCAGATTCCTTTTTGAGTGCCTCCAAACTTGCGATGGTCGCGGTCGCTGCTTCTTGGGTTTGATGTCGACAGGCCTTAGATTGATTGATAAATTCTTCCATTTCTCTCGCTTTGTTCTATGTGAGGCGTCAATGGTCGCTACATATACGTAGACCAAGGAAGGAATGTACCTTCTCCTCGTCTAATTCTTTCTTTTCTTCTAGGAAAACTGCTTCCAGCTCGATCAGCCGTTGTATTTGTGCCTCTTTTTCTTGCAGTTCATTCTCGTAGTGTCTTCATCAAAAAGTAAGTCCCGTTAAGGGGAGGTGGCGTAACGGTCAAACACACCGTCGTTGAGCATCGTCGTCACGTCCCGTAAGGAGAGTACTTGTACTATCATTTCGACGTTGCTTGAGTGGGGAGTGGGATTCAACACCGTCACTGGAAGATGATCAGTAGCCGACATCGAAGAACAACGGTAACATACACTGATCGTCTTATCAAGAATCCATCTGCAGTCCACACCTGTCCTTGCCGGCCGTACTGCTTCAAGATATCTTCCCCTTCCGAGTGAGTTGTAGAGAGGAACGTTCTCTCAATCCCCGACTGGCTTATGAGGATTCGCAGAACATATGGGTCAGAGATCTGGTTCATGGTCAGATACGACAGAGAAACGAATAGACTGACCCACCTCTAATGCCTGAAGTACAGTTAACATGTTCTCTGAAGGCTCTCCGTGGGCGTAGTCGAAGATGTCGGCCTGCTCAGAAACGATGATAGACAGGTGCTCACTAAAGTCAACACATCAGACTACCGTATCAGACTATTCGCTGGCGTTGCCTTACTTTCCGGACTGCCGAAGCATTCTTCTCAGAGTCGGCGCATCTCGGTGATCAGTCACAGCGTACGCGGTGAGCATACCACCGAGTTGAGAACGGAGGATATCGCCCCATTTTTCGGGCTCCCTGCATCTGATGTATGCTCCCAAAGGCCCGATGGGTGTAGCACCTGCCCAGCTGGTAAGACTGATGTGCCCTAGAAGTTGTTGGATATCCTTTCCGTAGGCCGCGTAGCGATTCCGTTCCAGCTCTCTGATCTGCTCGATCATGTTCCGAGCGTGTGATGCGCCCTCTTGAGCAACCTCAAGCTCTGCTTTCCTGGCTTCCCTTTTTGCTTCCATCCGCCTGTTTTCCTTGTCTATTTGTTTGATCCTGTCGAGTATTCCGGGGAGGGACTCGTTGCCTCGACGGTCCTCCATCGATTGGCGATTGTGGTCATTACATTTTCCTTGGGAGGCCAGCGTCCGAGCAACCTCAACTCGAATCAGCTTCTGTAGCATTGAAAGATTGGAATTTGTTTCTTGATAAGAAATGATCATCTGTGCTAACTCGCTCTGGAATTTCGATGAGATCCAAAGGTACAAACGCTGAGTGAATGTCATCCTTACCTTGACGTCGCCAAAATTTCCTTTTGCGCGACATAATTTCTTGTGCAATTCTCTTCTCTCTTCGATGAGATGCTGTATGCATGCTAGCTCATCATATGTCTTCTCGGCGCGCCTGACATCGTCTGATGCAGAATTGAAGGTTTTCTGAGGTAGAAGTAAGGGTAGTAAGTGGGAAGGAGAGACATTAAGTTTCGCCTCTCACCTGCACCTCATCCAAGGCACCCCGAGCTCTTGCAACTTGCTGCTCTTGGGACGCTGTCTCCTCAAATACGTCGGAAAGCTCTCTTTCCTTTTCATTTACAGCTGCCCACGCAAGCTCCTTCTCCAACTCTACAACGCGGTCTTGTTGGCTGCGGGCCTGAATGGCTTCATCGTATCGTCCTGATGCGAGCTTATACACACGCTCAAGACCTGACAACGCTTTTGACTTTCGTTCCATCGTCTCAACTGTGAGATTGAGACTCTCGTTGCAAACTTCGTAATCCTTATTGAGCTTCTCCAAAGAGGTTCCCTCGAGAAACATCTATCAGATGAATTGAAGCGAGATCCTGTAATCGAGTCTTGCGTTCTTACTTACCTTGTACACCTGTTTTAGAGACGAGTAACTCAAAAAGTCTCTAGCTGAATCTGGAGAGACTCAGCGTTAAATATAGGGTGGGATGGGGAAAATGACACACCTTGGGTCAGGATGTTCAACGGATTATCCACCTGGATATTCATGTGTTCACAAATGGCGGTGACCTCCTCCCTCTTGGTATTGATCGTCTTTCCGATGTCGTTGACAATTCTCCATGTTGTACAGCCTTGCTTGGTGAATCTACGCGTGATAGAAATGCTTCCTCCATACTCAGCAGGCTTGAATGCACCTTCTCCTTGGTTCTTAATCCGGATAGTAATCTCCGCGACGCTGGCGATCAGTTAATTTATGATTGGAGCTTGTAGAAAAAGAAAGCACGATTTTCCGTCTTGAATGAAAGACCTGAGGCCCTTTTCACGGCCTTTCGAAGCGGTTTTGCCACCTAAGGCTATAATGATGGCGAGCAAAACAGCACTTTTGCCACCTTGAACGGGTAAGAGCTGCGAAGGGCCATCTAGAAAGACTGGACTGACTTCCATTATGACCTATACAAGCGTCAGCTCAGTTGATGGTACAAATAACACGCCGGAAGTCTCACCAATGATGAAGTTCATTTGTGGTCCGAAGTCAAAAGTGAGGTACTTATGGCACATGAACTGCTTCAATTCGATGGATTCGATTATGCCACACTTTGATATGACCTGTACAAATGGATGAACTTGTGTTGCTGAGAAGAGGGGGAAGAAACTGTACATCAACTGGCGCGTTCCGTTTCATGGTGACGGATTCAGTGGAAGTATCGAGAAGAAGTGCTTCAACAGAGGCCTCATCTGCCACGTCGCTATCTCTCGTATGTACATCTCCTGCCTCAGATGCACATGCACCAGTAGTTGACTTTTCCTCAACACGTGGGCGTTTTAAGATGGGTGTGTCGTGCGAGGAGCTCTTGTCGTCGTTAGGGTGTTCTGTTCGACGTTTGGGCATGTGGAACAGAGTATGTTGGAAGCCTTTGTGAGAGTGATTGAATAAGAGAGCGAAGAATGGCGCATTGCCAATGTATTACAATCGGTGGTCACCAACATTGACGAAAAGGGAAGATAAGAGAGGGCCATCAATGATCAGAACATTATCTTATCTCGCCGCTTCCCCGCATCATTTACCGCTCGGAACTTGAGTGAGCTTGTCACCTATGTTCCGAACGACGACGACGCTCAGAGCAAGATGCTTTCACCTGTGCCGGACCTACAAATACTCTACCGTCGCTGTCGCGGACAGATTACCACACACGCAATCTCCCATCACATCTAATCTCAAGTTCTTCAATTCCGTAACGCCTGACGGCGAGCAGATTCCAACCTTCCGTGTCATAGATGGCACTGGTCGAGTTTTGGAAGGCGCGGACTCTATTGATGCATGTAACCTCATCTTCGAAAACTTTCACTCTATGTTGACTTCGCTATAGATTGATGAGGCGAAAGCGCGACGAATGTGAATAACATCAGCGAGTCTTCCCATCTATGCTGAAGTAAGCCCTTGACAGATACGAGCAAATGCAGCTCCTGCCCAGTCTTGACAATATCCTTTACAACGTGCAAAGGCAGGGGAAAATATCTTTCTATGTGAGTGCCATTTCAATCTATGAATTGCAGACATTGAATAACGAACGGATAGATGACAACGGTACGTGTTCCAGAGAGAGGACGCGTCTAAATACTAATAGGATTCTTAGTACGGAGAGGAAGCGACTATAATAGGAGCAGCAGCTGGCCTTGAGCTTGACGACGAGTACGTATTCTTAGTTTCTCGACATAAGAGAAATCTCAAATGATTACTACAGGGTTTTAGGTGAATCTGGCCTGGAAACTTTACTTCTACTTCTCTGACACAAGTTGCAGGCCAGTATCGTGAGATGGGTGTTCTGCTGTGGCGCAATTTCGGCCTGGACAATGTGATGGCACAATGTTTCGGTACGAAGGATGACACGTCGGGAAAAGGAAAGCAGATGCCCATGGTAAGTAAATTGCCAAGGGCGACGCGTCTCATTCTCTGATCATGGTGTTTACTAGCACTTTGGATCTACGAAGCATCACTTTCATACAATCTCCTCACCGCTAGCCACCCAGATCCCACAGGCAGCAGGAGTGGCGTATGCACTAAAGCGGACTCCTAGTCGCCGCTCATCAGTAGCAGCATGTTTCTTTGGAGAGGGCGCCGCGTCCGAAGGAGGTTCTGTTACAAGCATCCATGTTATAGTCCAGGCCTCTGATAAATCCTCTTAGATTTCCACGCAGGCCTTCTCCTTGCGTCGACGATTCCATGCCCTACTGTCTTCATTGCCCGCAACAATGGTTTTGCAATAAGCACACCCAGCAGCGAGCAGTATTACGGCGACGGCATTGCGAGTCGAGGACCAGGATACGGCATCGATACAATACGTGTGGACGGAAATGACGTTCTCGCTGTGATGACTTGCGTGAAAGAGGGAAGGCGCCGAGCCCTAGAACAAGGCCGAGCAGTCCTCATCGAAGCAATGACATACCGGTTAGTCTGATTCATGAGAAGTCGAGCAATACTTAATTCACTGACCAGAGTTGGGCACCATTCGACATCTGATGACTCCTTCGCGTATCGTGCTCGCTCGGAAGTGGAAGACCGCAAGCGAATCGATAATCCTCTTGCGCGATTCCGGTTGTTCATGGAGTCGAAGGGGTGGTGGGATAGTACTGCTGAAGAGGAACTCAAGGCCCGTCTGAAAGCCGACGTTATGAAGGCGTTCAAGAAGGCAGAGGTCATGCAATACGGCGAGGTTGGCGAGATGTTTAACGATGTTTATGGAGGCGAAGTTCCTTGGAATATCGTGAGTCTGCTATTTAGCTTCCTGGCATTATGACTGATCCAAAAGTGTAGAAGGAGCAACGGGAGGAATTGGCGCATCTCATAGAAAAGTACGGGGAAAGCTGGACGCCATGGAAGACACAGCTAAACAAGCATTTAAACAAGGGCGAAGATCTGAAGGTGGCTTTGAAATGACAATGGTTTCTGTTAGATTTCGAGCAAGCAATTATAACAGCACACCATTAATATACATTCGTCAACGCTCGGAAGGCGGCAGTTTTAATGCTTCCTGGCGAGCTTTATTGCGACTCCCCATCATCAATGAAACATAGTCTGCGTCGCCGAGGACGCGTTCTCCAGGTTTTCGGACTTCAGAACGAGCAGTGACTGATTTAGCTTTTAGTCCTGCTTTTTTCTTTGAATCTTGAACCTGCTGCTGTTGCGACGAGGCAGCGGATGCGCTTGGATTGCAGTTCGAAGTCTTGCTTTTCTTGTGCTATCGCAGACTATGTATAAGAGGTAAACCAACAATAATACTGGATGCTTACAACTCGCTTCGTGAATTTTGCGCTTCGGCCCATAGTCGACAATAGGAGGAAGATAACTGGACAGATGTCAGCTCAATCAGGCTCAAACGCATTGTGGACGTACATTATGCAGAATTCATTGACAATGCAGCGCAGTGGTGGTTTGCGAAAGGCTACGATTGAACCATAGTTTAGGGTCGTGGATCACGTGAAAGGCTTTGGAAATAATTACAGCCAAATTGTTTTCTTGTTTTGTCAAACGCGTCTTCTTCTCATCCTCCACCACTTCCTTTATCTGCAACTCGATGGTCAAACGTCGCGTAACTCCAGATAGCGACGACGAGGGCTCGGACGCCGGAACGCCTGCCCCAAAACGTGCGCGTACGGCAGAATCCGACCAGTCAGGCGCGCGTCCGACGCGTGCCAATGGCAAGTCCGCGACGAAAGCCAAGGATGAATCGGACGACTCTGATGTGGATATGGGAGGAGAAGAGGGAGGAGAGGACGATGATGAACAGTTCGAGCAACAGTACACTGATCAAGTTATGGCCGCTATGGCCTCGAAACGCCACTTGGCTGGTGTGCGTGTTTTTCCTCTTCCACTTCCTATCTTCGCGACTTAGAACGCTTGTAGGGAATTGCTGAACATGGGATAATCGAATCCATCGAGATGCATCAATTCATGTGTCACAAATACCTTACCTTTAGTTTTGGACCGCAAATCAACTTTATCATCGGTACGTGTTTTGCACGCGTTTTACGCATGATATTGACGGGACACGGCAGGTCACAACGGAAGTGAGTGAAGTGCTTCAATTTCGCTTGACCAGACCAACGTTCCTGCAGGTGGTAAGAGCGCTGTATTGTCTGCGATCACCGTAGCGCTAGGTGGCAAAGCTACTGCAACGGGTCGTGCTAATGGCTTGAAGTCATTTATTCGGGAGGGCCAAGCGTACGTTCTGTGCCACCCTTACTTGCTCTACTTGCTGACGTGTTGCAGTGTCTCGGAGGTGACCATCCAAATCAAGAATCAAGGCGAGGAAGCGTACAAACCGAAAGAGTACGGCAAAAGCATTGTCATTACGCGAAGATTTACCAAGGATGGGTCGACTACCTGGAAGATCAAGAGCAGAGAAGGAAAGACTATCAGCTCGAAGAAGGAAGAACTTGCCGCCATTTGCGACCACATGAATATCCAAGTCGACAACCCAATGAACGTCTTGACTCAAGGTGGAATTTAGAGCCCATATCAAGATCAGTTTCTCATCAAATTTTACAGATGCTGCGAGACAGTTCTTGAGTGCGTCATCTCCAGCGGAGATGTACAAAGTAAGTACATTGAATCGTCGACCGTCGAACCTGTATCCTAATGCGCATTCAGTTCTTCCTGAAAGGTACCCAACTTTCGCAGCTGGCAGAAGAGTATCAAACCTGCATCGAAAACGTTGACCACACCGCCAAGATTCTCAACCAGAAGAAGGATGTCATTCCAGACCTTCGAAACGCCTACAATGAGGCTGTTTCCCGATACAGGGAAGCAGAAAAGGCTCGCGACCAGAAAGCCAAGGTCGACGAATTGAAGAAGGAGCTAGCATGGGCTTTCGTCAATACGAAGGAGCGAGAGCTGGCGCAGGCATGCGATGAAGTCGCCAGGCAGGAGCGGCGTCTCCCCAAAGTGCAAGAAAATCTCGATTCAGCCCAGGTTCGTTTTCAGAGGAGACTTTGATAGAGAGAGCATATGTTGACTTTACCACCAGGCCCTTTTTGCTTCCACATCTGACGAGGTAGTGCGGGTTAATGCAGTCTACGAGAACATGCCCGATGTCGAGCACCTCACTGCGGAAAGGAAAGAATTAAATGAGAAGATGCGTCGGGTTAAAGGACAGTTGAACGAATTGCTGGTATGTGGTCATGCTCACAAGCTCTTTTCATATCTCAACTGTGTATCAGAACGAAAGGCGACAAATGAACACCACATATCAAGCGGCCAAGGATACGATCACCATGATCCAGCAGCAGATTGACGAAGAGGCTCACAAGATGGCCTCAGACACGCAGGCAAAGCGCGACAGTCATACGAGACGGCTCGAAGCAGTCATGGAGCATCAGCGTCAAGCTAAGGAAGCCCTCCCTGGCATCATCGAGAAAATCCGAGAGATGGAGGAGGACGCCAAGATAATTCACTCTAAAGGCGAAACACTACAGGCGGAGCTGAAGACTGCTCAAGACGGCGTGATGCACGCACAGAACATGATCAGCCAGGCGAACGAGTTGGAGCGTAATCGATATGCTGCGTATGGTCGCGGGATTCAGCAACTCTTGGAACGAATCAAACACAGCAAGTGGCATGGGGATATACCTACTGGGCCGTTAGGTATACATGTCAAGTGCCGAGAACCGGAAAAGTGGGGCGACCTGCTTCGGTCTCAGCTGGGTGGGTTGTTGACTGCGTTCGCGGTGACGGATTCTCGAGACGCGCCTACTCTGCGGAATATGCTCAAGCAAACTGGAAAGTACGTGTTAATAGGAGCTGAGATGCGTCTCTTGATGTTGACGAATATCTTTTTAGCGAGCATTTGTTGGTCATCATCTCTCAGAAAGATATGTTCGACTATAGCAGTGGCGAGCCGCCTGAAGACATGCTGACAGTGCTTCGCGCTTTGGAGGTAAGTTGAACAGTTGTCTGTTGTTAACAACCTATCTGAATGTTGTTGTATAGATCTCGGATCCCTACGTCCTTCGAGTCCTGATCAATCAGCAGAATATCGAGAGGATCTTCCTTGCTCGCACGCGTCGAGACGGCGAGGATACGCTGAGGCACTACGGTCGTGCAGGTCAGGCTTGGACGGGTGACGGATTCTTGATGCGTCGATTCCCGTACGTGACTATCGTACTTCATCGCTGTACATGTACTGATGATTCTTCAGGGAGGGTGGTGAATCGAATTCCCCACTAAACCAACGCCGGAATGATAGCACAAGCACGCTTCTCACGGGGCGTGATGCCAATGCTCAGCGCCAGTACGATCCTTTGTCTATTCCATATCGCGAACACTAACTGATGCTCTCTCAAGGTACTACCAGAACGAGCTGCAGGACAAGGAGCGTCAGGTCAAGATGCTCAACCACGAGATTCGTGAGCTGAAAGCTCGATACATGAAGAACAAGACGGAGGTGGATAAGCAAAAGGTAACACGACATACTACCGTTCTTTGACTACACATTCTGATCATGATCGCAGGCTCTCGAACGGAAGGCGCATGAGGATATCAGCCGGGACAAGGCGACTCAGCAACAGCTCGAGCTGGTCGCGGCTGAAGACATGCCCGCGAACATCGCAGGCCTCGAAGCGTCCAAGCGGGAGTCAGAGGAAGAGAAGGAGAACATCGAGACGCAGTTCGCAGACCACACGACCCGCCAGACGGAGCTCCAGGCAGAGCTGGAGGCACTGAAGGTGAAAGCGGCGGATGTGCGTACCCAAATCGAGGAGCACGAGAGCCGCCGGCGGGAGCTGCAGGATACCATGGAGAAGGCCGCGGAGAGGCGCACCAAAGCGCAGCACGAGCTGCGGTACATGGAGAAGAAGCTTGAGGAGGAGACGAATTCGCTTACGCGCCTCAAGGATAAGAGTGATGTGCTGCAGAAGGAGTTTGAGACGTGGACGGCGAGCGCGGAGGAGTATTGTCCGAAGGTTGTTACGAGGCGGAGTAAGGAGGAGATCCAGAAGGTGTTGGATTCGACGCAGAGTGCGTTGAAGGAGAGGGAGAAGAGGCAGGGGGCTACTGTTGAGGAGTTGATGGTTCAGCTGAATAAGGCGAAGCTGGCGCTGGATACGGTGGGGAGCGAGTATAAGCATATGGTGCTTCTCAACAAGGTATGTCCCCCCTCGAGTAATATTGTAAGGACGTTTTCTGACCTTTTTTATTTCAGCAACTGAAGAAATCGCTGATGACGCGCCTGCAGCGCTGGCAAGAATTCCGGCGTCACATCGCCCTGCGGTGCAAGTTCGCGTTCCAGTTCAACCTCTCCCATCGAGGGTATTACGGCAAGGTCATATTCGACCATGCCAAGGAGACGTTATCGCTCAAGGTGCAAACCGAGGACGTGGCGATGACGCAGGCCGGCGCGCGGGACAAGGATCCCCGCTCGCTTAGCGGTGGCGAGAAGAGTTTCGCGACGATAAGTCTGCTGTTGGCGCTCTGGGAAGCTATCGGGTGTCCGCTGAGGTGTTTGGACGAGTTTGATGTGTTTATGGATGCGGTGAATCGGAGGATTAGTATGAAGATGATGGTGCGTTCTTTTCTCTTTCTCTGTTTTTGGAGGGGAGAGACTGATGTGGGGATTGGGGTTATAGATCGATACGGCGAATGCGTCTGATAAGAAGCAGTATGTGCTTATTACGCCGCAGGATATGAATAATATCCAGGTGGGGAATTCGGTGAGGGTGCATCGGATGACGGATCCGGAGAGGGGGCAGGGGACTTTGGCGTTTAATGGTTGAGGTTGATGTCAAGGGGAGGGGAGGGTAGAGTATGATTCCGGCGCTGCTATTGATATTACTCCAACTTGATTTTTTTTACTCTATTTGATTAGCCATGTAATGCATACAGTATATGTTTGTTGAACGAACTTTCCAGGTGGGGGAAGGCTAAGGTTACTGGTGTGATGGAAACTAAAAAGACAATCGCATGTTGACTCTGCAAACCTCTCTGCCTGGGAGTCGAACCCAGCTTTCGCGCGACCGAATTTGAAATGCCCTTGCGGGGATGACAGGCGCGTGTACTAACCGATATACTAGCAAAGACCATGTTAGGGAGAGGCGGGTGGAGCAACAAGAAGTGTGTGCAAGAAATTCCGGCCGAGGTGCAACTTAAGTGGCGCGGCTTTCGATGAAAGGAGGTTACTCGGCGCGTGCGTTAGCCGATTCACTGAGGTGGGCGGGGGCGCGTGTATACTTACAAGCAAATGCATTGAAAGAGATTGAAGATCGTGACACGACATGACAGATGCGTGGTATGTATGCAATCAAGCAAGGCATTGTACGCATGCGATATCCAAAAACGTTTTTCTGATGGAGGGCTACCTCTCTACCTGGGAGTCCGAGTCGAACCCGCGTGAACATTCTTTATTTCTCCAGATGACAGGCGCGTGTACTAACCGATATACTAGCAGAGACCATATTAGGGAAAGGCGGGTGGCGCACTGAATGAACAGGTGCGTGTACTATCACATCCCGAGTCGGCGTATTGAGAGCAATGTGGAAGTGTCGAAAAAGTCACGTTGTGTGTTCGTCCCATCTCTCTGCCTGGGAGTCGAACCCAGCTTTCGCGCGCAGTAGACAGTCCATTGGCATGACAGGCGCGTGTACTAACCGATATACTAGCAAAGACCGTGTCCGTGACAGGCGGGTGGCGGCTATGATGAAGAGGCGGCGGCGCGAAGCCAGACGCTGAAGCTCGCTACACAGCATAGTAGAGACTTCTACTGCAAGGTGTCACATCCCATGTATGTATACAAGGAAGTAGATCTAAAGATGCGGGATGCAATTGTTCAATGTGGAAGCGCCATCTATGAGATATGCAAAAAGGGTTTCTTATGTCTGTCTATCTCTCTGCCTGGGAGTCGAACTCAGCTTTCGCGTGTAACCGCATGAATCGTTATCTTATGACAGGCGCGGATATACTCATATTAGGGCAAGGCGGGTGGCGCATATGTGCAGAACCGGACTCGAGCAACCGGTGCGTGTACTATTTATTGCATTCCGAGTTGGTGTATATACACAATTGCAAAAGCAAAGTGGAAGCGCTAGCGTACATGAGATATCGAAAAAGTTGGTTGTGCGTTCGTCCTACCTCTCTGCCTGGGAGTCGAACCCAGCTTTCGCGCGAAAACATACAAAATGGGGTATGACAGGCGCGTGTACTAACCGATATACTAGCAAAGACACTCCTCCCGAGGCAGAGTGGGCAAAGTAAATCTCTCTGCTAGCAGCGGCGCCGATCTTCTCGACAAAAATATTGCAATCTATTTCGTTGCACTACTCTCTGCCTGGGAGTCGAACCCAGCTTTCGCGCGAAAACATACAGAACTTCATATGACAGGCGCGTGTACTAACCGATATACTAGCAAAGACGTGTCTAGTCTACGTAAAGATCCACCCCAACCCGAACACGTCGACGATATTCTGTAGCCGTGTACGCGCGTCGTTGATCCACCAGGTAAAAGCCAGACCCGCAAAGGCGACACCATATAGTGCGCCGACAATGACCTGCGGAACGGTATGATGGCCCAACCAAAGCCTGGAGGCGGCTACGAAGACGGCATAGGCGGTGACGACGGGGATGGCGAGCGGTGCAGCGATGGGAGTGTATGTGACAGCGAGTGCGTTGTACGCCGCGAAAAAGGCGATGGTGGCTGAATGGGTGCTGGGCATGCCATAGGAAACCTTTATGCCGCCGGGCGGGCGTGGCTGGCGGATGAGGCGCTTGAGGATGTGTTTGACTGACAACGTGCAGGCGCCGGCGGCACCGCAAAAGAAGAGGACGGCGAGGGAGCGGGTGTAGACGAGGAGGGCACCCGCGAGGAAGATGGTGATGACATTTGTATGGTCAAGAAGGAAGAAGATCATGAATGTGACAACGCGTGACCGTTATGGAGTTCTTTGACGACGACGATGTGGATTTGTACGACGTGCTGGGCGTCCCTCCCACGTGCGGCGCGGCGGACATCAAAAAGGCGTACAAGCAGCTGGCGCTGAAGTGGCACCCGGATAAGAATAGCGGCGATGCGGCGGCGTCGCGCAAGTTTCAGCAGATTGGATACGCGTATGCTGTGCTGGCGGATGCGGAGAGGAGGAAGAGATACGACGCGACGGGGAGCACGGAGGAGGGGCTGGAGCCGGGAGAGGGAGGGTGGGACGCGTACTTTGCGGCCATGTTCGACAGGGTCACCAATGCGCGGTTGGACGAGATGAAGAGTGGCTACCAGGGCTCGCAGGAGGAGCTCGATGATCTCAAACGCGCGTACGTCGACTCTCACGGGGATATCGCCGGCATCCTCTCGCGTATCCCGCACTGCACTGTCATCGACGACGAGCAGCGCTTTGTCGATATTATCAATGGCTGGGTTGAGAGTGGCGAGGTGGACAAACTCAAGGGATGGGAGCGTAGTGTGGCTGACGACAAGGCGCGGCGGAAGAGGCGCAGAAAGGCGGAGAAGGAGGCCAAGGAGGCGGACAAGGCTGCAAAGGAGCTGGGCAGCCGCGAACAGGACTCGCTCCAGGCGCTTATTCTGAAGAAGAAGGCCAACGCTGATTCATTCCTCGACGGGCTCGCCGCAAAGTACGCCTCTAAACCAAAGAAAGGCAAACGAAAGCGCGACGACGATCCGTTGGACGACGCCGAGTTTGAGCGTATCCAGAGCTCACTAAAGCGTTCAAAGTAATTATCTTGTATATTCTGTATTTCTGTACTCCCAATCACAGTCACGCGTGACGTCTCTTTCTCTTCCCGTCATGTCGTTGCGCTTCGTCCGCACATACGCCACACGCTGGCCCCGTCCAAAGCCAGGCACCTCAGAGCGCCCGCCATACCGCGCACCAGACCCCCTCGCGCACCCCTCAGTCACCCAGGTCCCGCTCCCCGACCTCGACCTCACTTTCATCCACCGTCCCCCGCCAACCGCACCCACCCCCCACTCACTCACCACAAACCCCTCCTCACCCCTCCTCCGTCCTCACACTGTGACTGCGACCGGTGCGCTCCCCCCGCTCGCCCACCCCCGCACCTCACCAGACAAAAAGACAAAAACGCTAGACCAACCCACCATCGAAAAACTCCGCGCCCTCCGTCTCGCAGACCCCGCACGCTGGACCAGAGGCCGCCTCGCTAGCATGTTTGGCGTCTCGCAGAACTTTGTCGGGTCCGTCGCACCACTCAAGACCAGCGTCCGCAAGCAGAGACTTGCCGTCAGGGAAGAGGAACACGCTAGGGAGAGGCGCTCATGGAGCAATAGACATAGTCTCGTCGTAGATATGAGGGCTAGGAGGAGGGTACATTGGTAGAAATTTCACTTGCATCCATCCTTTTACCTCGGCGTGACAAATTACCTGCGCACAATTCATTTCACTTGCTATTCCATCTCCAAGTTCATGCACATCACTGTCCAATTCCTATCCCGTCAAAGTCTCAATTCAAAAAATCTCGCCCGCGTCATCGCCCTAGCTCTCTGCCTGGGAGTCGAACCCAGCTTTCGCGCGTCACGATAGGATGCACATTTACCCATGACAGGCGCGTGTACTAACCGATATACTAGCAAAGACACACTCCTCCTCTCCTAGTTCCACTTAACATTAACCCTCCACGCACAAAGTTCCAGCATAATGTAATACAATCAGACATGAATACAAGAATCGTATGGTATGGAATAAATTACTGTGCATGTTAGTTAATATGTGTGTGTATGATCCTCCTCCTCCTCCTCCAAGTCTATATCGTCTCGTTGACGACCCCCACAACGACCGTCACGCTACAAAGAAAAAAAAGAGTTCAGCCTCCATCCCCACACGTAGCCAAAACCCACTCACTCATCTACTTTCTACACACACCAAAGGAACCAATAATCAGCACCCCCACCCCACACAAAAGCAAAAAACCACTCACACCTCCCCGAAAGAACAACCCCTGCCTCGCCGCCTCTCCTAAAAAGCCCACCAACCAATCAGAACACCCTTCCCAAAAACAAACAAAAGAAGAAAAGAACGCACTCTCAAACGGACTAACTTTATGTTTATTAAACATACAATGCCTCGCGTACGCGACGAGGCGATCAGCGATGCTTAGCGCCTGGGCGGATTCCGGGAGACCCGACCGGCGCACGAGGGAGACGATGTGGAGCATTTCGGTGGGGAAGACGTTGTCGATTAGGCCGTCCGTCTATTCCGGGTCATGTTAGAAAGGGGAAGGGAGGAAGGGGAGGGGGGAGGGGGGACGCACACAGACAATAACGATATCCCCATCCCGGAGCTTGAGTTCATGCGTCGCTGCGAGGGACGGGGGGTCTATACACGCGCGGCTGAATTTCTTGCGGGTGTCTTTTGCGGGGAGCTTGGTTAGCTGTCTGTGGAAGTAGGGTTAAGAATGGAATGGAATGGCGGGGTGACTTAGTGGAGAGAACTAACAAGGGACAATTGAAGTAATGTGTCTGGGACGCCTGTTTGTAGAATACGGAGGAGGAGCGGATGATGAGGTATCCGCTGTCGCCTAGACTGTCCAGGGAATGAGTGGGTGACACAGACGGAAGGGGGGGATGCAAACGTACTTTGCCGAACGCAACACCCCAGACGACGCGTTCAAACTAAGAACACACGCCGTACTCGAGCCTATCGCCGTCAGAGTCCACACCCCATCGTTCGAAACAGCACCCACCAGCCTGAACATGCCTCTCCCTCAACACCCCCCCATACGCCAAATCCAAACACTCATACGGCGTAAGCTCCCACCCCTCCACCTCCTCCCTTTCCGCATAATCGAGCGTCGGGTCGATCTCCGGCTCGCCCGCCCACGCGCTCCGCGCGTATCGATGCGCGTGGTACATCAAAGCCTGCGAGAACAAAGACGGGTCCACACCGCTTTCGACCCACCCCCCCACTCCATCTGCGACTCCAAAGCTCACGCCCTGTAAAACATCAAACCCACTGTCAGTCAGCCATCCATTCATTCGCAACCCAGTGGGAAAATGCTTACGGAGCCATTAAGCATCTAATCTATATTCGTCAGACTCGGAATGAATGAAGAAGAAGTGTATAACAACGCGCCTCTTGAACGAAGAAAAAGTCCTCCCCGGCGTCGGGGTACCATATCTCCGTTGACGTCCCGGGTTTGCGGGTTAGCATCTTGTCGCGCCAGGAGCCGATGGGGCTGTCTGGGGGGAAGGGCGTCGTTTGGGTTTTGGGTTTGGGCTTGCCGGCCCAGCTGGCGGCGAGGTGGAATTTGTAGGGGCGGGGGGTGGAGGTGGAGGAGGTGGAGACATGCCGGAGGGATATTGTGCCAGGACGTCGTAGTGAGGATGAGAGCCTCATGCGTTTTTGGGAAAGAGCAAGCTCATTGACTGAGGTCAAAAGAGGTGGGACGTGTTGGCATCAATTATCATCGGTATCTGCCGGTAGCTAGATTTCAAGCTCAAGTTTCGCGCTTCAGAAATTGGAGGGACGTATGACAAGTATGTACTGTAGACAATCTTTGAATTTGTCTGTCAAGGACTTGTCAAAAAAGAAAAAATCAAATGTTCAATCTGTAAGCAGCTGACGTCTCTCTCTGCCTGGGAGTCGAACCCAGCTTTCGCGCGTCGAAGAAGCGTTCGATTTTCTACATGACAGGCGCGTGTACTAACCGATATACTAGCAAAGACACAATGCGTGTTTCTCAATCCACGTCATGATCAGGTTCCGACTTCACACTGTAGCGTCGCATTCAACAACATATCTTCCACATGTCCATAGCATAGTCCGTGTAACAAGAACAATCTACTCCTTATCCGGTACGAAGAAATCCTTCCCCGTCGTCGACTTGTACCCCCTCCTAATCGCGTCCGAGATCTGCTCATCCTTCGCTTGCTCCAGAGCTGATTCGTTGTCCTGCTTTCCCCCGCCGAGGAAGTGCTCTTGGACGTAGTCGACGCCTGATCGGATTGAGTTAGGAATGTAGGACGAGGAAGAGTGTGTAACGAACCCTTGTCGAGCATGTCTGTAATGGAGATGGGGTGAGTACGAGAGGGAGAGGGGAGAGGGGGGACGACTGACCTTCCTTCTTCTCGCCACTGTGGCCTCCGCCCATGGCACTGTTGATCTTGCCCATGAACCCTCCGCTCTCCTGCTGCTCGTTCCCCGTGTTGTTGTTGTTATTGTTGTTATTGTTGTTGGTATTGGTCTGCTGGCTATTCCCAGACGCCTTGTTCATCTGATCTTTCAAGAAATCCATGCTATGTGTATGTTGTGGGTGAGACGAGAGATGGATGGCTACACCATTCCATCCATCCATCAGCTTAAATACCACGTTACCTCCACTGACGTCAATCCAGGGCCGGTCGCTCCGAGGGCCAAGTGTGCAACAGCCTTTTTGGTTCTTGGACGTTTGCCGATGTCATCTTGCTTTCGTCTGACTCTCCTTCGTCACGCGCGACCCAAGGTTATTAGATTCAGACACTCTCTGCCTCTGCCTGTGCGGGCTTTCTCAACAGAGCCGGGACCACTCCCTTCATTCGCCAGCACCGTCGGCCGCAAACCTGGGCTCATCCCCCTCCTCCTCAACAAAAAAGATGGATCCCCGCGCTCAAAGCGAAAAGGCGTTCTCATAGGTCCGTCTCCCCCTCCCTCCCCCCTTCCCCTTCCCTAACCGCAACCCAACAGCACTAACAACCTCCCTCCTCCTGGGAACCCTCACCGCCCTAACAGAATACATCCAAGTCCAAGAAGGCCACGCCATAATCGCATGGAACCTCGTCCAGTGCTACCGCACAGACATCCACTACCCCTCCATCGACTTCTCATCGGACTACCGCGCCTCCACGGAGTACTTTCGCGATCTCGTAGCTGTGCTGCTCGTTAATGTGCATGATATGGAGCATGATACCGTCATTCGATTCTTTGAGGCTGTCGCCGAGTGGGATGACGCCCCCTCCCCCACAGAAGAACTCGCAGTGAAAGAAGGCATTGACAAAAAGACCCAAGTGCATAGGATATTCCGGAAGACAGCCGGGGACGTACATCGGTTGTTGGAGAGGTGCGATGAGATGGGCGTGGGGCTCGTAGAGACGGGGTTGGAGGCGGTGAAGCTTTTGAATGAGGCGTTGTTGGAGTTTGCGAGGACCGTGGGGGTTGATGAGGATGGGAAGGTTGTTATTGATGTTAGGCAGGATAAGGTGGATAGGTTTAAGGAGTGGGATACGGTGGATTGAGGTTTGGTGGTGGCGGTGACGGTGGCGGGGTAGGTTTATCTGGATATCATACTAGCTCGAATAATTTGCTTGCGAGAACAAATGCGTGGGGTGGGTGGGTCTCATGCTGGTGTTATTGTAAACACACGACGGTCTAGCAGGAATTACGGTTTGTCAGAGATTTCTATAGACTAGCTTGGGAACGAGAAAATCATAACTTGATTGCCAATAGTGTGTCTTTGCTAGTATATCGGTTAGTACACGCGCCTGTCATCATATGACTGCTAAGTGGACGCGCGAAAGCTGGGTTCGACTCCCAGGCAGAGAGTAGATTGAGACCACCGGAGATCTTTTCATGGGATTTGTGTAAACGAGCAAGTTTTTATATCATTTCTGGTTTTTGATACCCTCGGATGTGTTCACTGTTCAGATTCAGTGATGTTTACAGAACATGCCATGTGGGTGTGTACGATGCGTGCAGACAAACAAAAAAAAAGATACAGCATGGAACCTGATATACGAAAAGGAATTATGCATGACGGCGGGGTAAAATATCAAAAAAAAAAGAAAAGAAAAATCCATCTAACCGATACAATCAAGGTCAAGGTCATGAATCTTGCCCCTCGTCCCCACCGGACTGCGGTGAAGATCGTTTCGCAGCCCTCGATGGCGACAAGGGCGAGCTTGCCATCCTCTTCGGCGACGACTCCATCTCCATCTCCACCTCTAGTGGGGACACGTAATTGGAACTTTGCGCCGTCTCGTCCTTGAGAAACGTGAGCTTCACCTCCCGGCACAGCTCGAGCAATGCTGAGCCTAGCCGTTCAAAATCGCTGACCTGAACGAATGTCAGAAGGAGGGGGTATGGGAGGTAGGAGAAGGAGGAGGAAACGTACATCATTGAAAATCTGCGCGCTACAACGTACCCACCAAGCTCCACCATGATAGAAAGTCACAGCAAAGACGTTATACTCCCTCAACAAGCTAATCTCCAAAAACTCATTGACCTCAGTTCTCTTCTCTGGCACGACATTCCGCGGCAAAGGCAACTCGACGTTCGTCTGGACATCCCGTGAGGTCACCCTCCAAACTTGAAATGGGGAGAATCGACACGTACCATATTAAGAGTAAGTTGTGCATCTGGCGTTTCGTCCATCACCCGCGTTCCGAATAGTTTGGCCAGCTTCCTCCCTCCATCAATCGCCAGACCCCGACAGTACTCGTTGATCGCCACCTCTCCTCCGAGCCATTCGCGAAACTCTACACATGCGGGAATACATAAGTAGGACACGAAGTCTATAGCTCCCGGCCCTGTTGGAGACACCCGTCAGTTACACAGAGGAGTGGGCAGTGGCGCACGTACATTCATGCTGCAAGACAAAGTTGGACCCCGTCGGCGTTGGAAGCTTGTCTTTTGGCGAGATATAGTGTGTGGATGTTATCAAGGAGCTCCGTATCAGATGTTGATTCCTGTACAAGCACGGTGAGTGCAAAGAAACAAGCGGTCGTGCGAAGAACAACTAACCGAAAAGGCACGTATAGCACTGCGGAACCTCTCCGCGCGAAAAGCCACTTGTGACATGTCTACACAAAGTCATTCAGATGATTTAGGACACGATCCTAAAAACGTACAGTGATCCAAAAGTCAGGCTTGATTTCTGACAGATTAAGGTTGACCTCTTGTCCGAGTGAATGAGCGGCGTCCACGAGCGATAGCACCCCCTCATCGCGACAGATGGCAACCATCTCCTTCCAAGGCATGTACGCGGCCGGATTCGCAACCACCGAATCGATAACAGCGAGTATTTTAGGTTTCTTTTTCGGATCGACGGTGGCCATGTTGGCTTTTAGACCTTTGATGAAGGCGCGGAAGGATTTGAGGATGGCGGCGTGGGTGTTGGGGAATGTGAGCTGGAACGTGGTGAGCGTTGGGTATGGGCGCGTGTCGGAGATGTAGTGGAGAGTTCTGCTTGTTGAGTGCCAACTTGTTGTTGCTTGCAATGTGGGAAGTCAATGGAAGGGCTGGAAGAGGGACGGGTTTGGGTGGCTTACTTTGGATGATTATATCGTCGGAGGACCATTCGAGATTGCGAACGACGGTGTTGACGGCGGCGGTGGCATTAGAGACAAAGACACACTCGTCAACGTCTGCTCCAACGAGCTTGGCGATTGCTTTGCGTGCGTCAACAAGGAGGGGCTTGAAGCTAAAGCGGTGATAGCGGTCGGGGTTTGCTTCGACCTTGTTGGTAAGCTCGCTGCAGAATCTAGTGACGGGGTTGGGAACGCAGCCATAGGATCCTACAGAGAGTTAGCCGAAGGGTGAATTTTTGGATGAAGGAGGGGACTGGCCATTGTTCAAATTGACATATCCTGCCTCGAGAGAAAAGTACTTGAGGATGGGATGTCCAAAGGGTGGAGGACGCGATGTGCTGTCATAAAAGCCCTCCTGTGCGATCCTGTAGTCCATAGACCATGCTTTGTGCCAGTGATAGTCTGTCATCAGGAACGGAAGGGGAAGCAAGCGATGGGTCTGGGCGGGTACTTAAGGCAGTCCCTAGCAAGGTCGGGCAAAGGCAAATTTAAGAGGGACCAGGAGGAGGAGGACTGCTGTGATCGAGATTGATCGAGGGGCGGTTTGAACACCGTCACGAGCCTGATGTGTCTATCTCCTCGGATTGGAGATTTCCTCGGTCCAAATGTTGTCTCCTCATGTCTTGCCGTCATCTTTGCATCAGTCAAAAGCTGTATGGAGAAAGCCACGTACAGGGTACGCTGCAACCCGTAAATCTCTTGCCCAAATGTCCGCCCTATCGTCTCTCCCACCTATAACCGAAAGATGCGATTCAACAAGTGTATCTGATATCTCATCATGTCATCTCAGTAATAAGTATGTCCGACTGATGGAGTGCCAGCGAGGACTTGCCTTGTAGATGACATTGTCCACCCACGACCTGTGGGGCCGGAAATACTCTTGGCTACCACCTTTGCTTCGCTTCTTCTCCCACCCCCTAGTCTTTGCGCACATTAAACGATCAGTATGTCATATAGGCGCACGCTCCGTGCACGTACATACGCTGCTCTTAGCACCTCGTAAAACAACTTCATTCTCGCAATTTGGAGATACGGAATACATACATAGGTTTGGGCGCCTTCTGGAGTTTTCTTCGATTCTCCCGCGAAGCTTCGTTCAAGAAGAACGGAGGAGGTATTGAATGAAGAGATGTCCTAGGCTCTCTCCGTTATTACTTGGCTTCTGGGAAATAGCTAGAGAAAGCTCACATAGTAGCGGCAAGATCCTCGTCATCAGGATCGCCTGGTCGTGTTATCCCTCTGAATGCCTGTACCTGTGGTCGCGCGCCCACTCCATATAATTCGGCTTTCAATGATAAGTACTTAACCTTCAAGGATCATCGACAACAATGGAATCCAAAGAACGTACCGTGCCTAAACGTTCAAAGTAAGTACTATCTCGTGCAATGCGGATCAATAGAAATCACCGTATACTGGTTCTTCGAGGAAGATTTCATCGTTCTCTGTGGCAAAGGGATATCACCGCTGCCGGCGTACAGAATGGAAAACGCCTTTGACCGATCTATAAGGTATATGCAGAAGAGTCACTTGTCGAAACACAGATTCGGAACGAGGTGGGAGGTGCTCTAATTTGGTCACCGGAGAATGGATTTGAGAACGGAAGCTCCCGTGCTGATCCTAAATGTCCTGGTACGTCGGGATGCGCATCGAAGGTGCGGTTCGATAGGTAGGTAGAGATTTACCGTTATTCTTAGCGAGTTACAAGCGACGCCTAGATTAGATGACTTCCGAGTCGCACAGACTGTACACGAAGGTAAATGGCAATCAGTCAATCAGGGGACTTGGTAGAGAACAAGGTAGTCTGGTGAATAGAAACTTTGAGTAGTTAGAGCCCCGGTTGAACACCTGGAAAGCGTTCCCGGCGGCTATGAAGAGCGAGAAGCAAGGACGTAAAAGGATGGCGGAAAACAGCGGGGTTGACTTTAGATAGCTGAAGAGGATTGGCAAGGAGCAAGAGATGTCAATAGTCATTTCCTGAGAGTAAATGAACAGAGACGCTGCTCTGAAGAGGCTGATATGTGAGTCGCAGCACCCATAAGTCATTTCATTCGTTCCACCGGATGGTCAACGGAATTCCCTGGTTCATCGGCAAAGTCCAAGTCCAATACTTTCAGCATTCCCGGCTTGAACTTGCTCGATAAGCAGTAGAAAATGAGGATCCTGTGGTGGGAGAATAAAACCGAATAAAACAAATAACAACAACGCGATCGACGTTACCACGTGTGCGTGGACATCGCCTCTGTGGCGTAATGAAACCGAATAAAACAAATAACAGCAATGCGATCGACATTACCACGTGTGCGTGTGGCGGTTGTGGCGGAGTACTAGTGAGTCTTCTTAGACACACATTACCTCGCGCTTAATAGATCTCACTTCCTTGAGCCTTATCTATCTACGCACTCGACACACCTCTATCTTCCTTTCGGGGAGCTCGGGTGATTCAGAGGTGTATCTTCCCCACCGCTGGTGTGGCCACCACTATCTCACCCTTGGTCATATGAAGCTTCTGGACGACATGTGTCCACACGTTCTTGACTCAGCTCGGCGCTCAAGCTTTTTAACGCTCAAGACGTACTCAATTTTTTAAACCGCTGATCTGAGGGTATGCTATATTACCGGGGCTCGGTGGAAGAAAAGCCTTGACGAATCTTTTTGTTGATAACATCACTGTATCAGTCAACTCACATTTGAAACAACACGATAGAAAAATTGATTCTCATCGCAAAGCTCTCTGCCTGGGAGTCGAACCCAGCTTTCGCGCGGCCAGATGACAGGCGCGTGTACTAACCGATATACTAGCAAAGACATGGCAAAGTTGTCTAACTCGGATTCAACACGAGTCTGTGTTGGTATTGTTTCCTGGTCCGGATGAACAATGTTATCAGGATATTCATTGTACTTTTTAGTTGCCGACAGTCAGCAACAGCATCATACACTAGAGCGAATGAGTATGATACCTCTCACCACCACCTACAATCCAAACCATCTTCTACGAGCAGGCGACAGCGAAGGATTGTCGACGAGCTGCTGGGCGCGATCACGGCTCGCAATGATGTTTTGCCAGTGCGCCTGACGAATGACATCGGCGACCATCTTGCCCTCTTGATCAACCTTCCCGGCCCACTTCAGCGCCTCTTGGTAACAATTAAGTACATGTCGAGGATCCGACGGTTTGACCTGCTCCCCAAGGATACCCATCAAGTTCCATGCTTCAGACGTCGTTCGCCGGGCGTCGCGAAAGACAGCTTGGGCGGAGGTACGAAGGTACGAAGAGTCGGTGTACGGTTTGGACAATGCAAGACCGAGCTCCTGCGTTTCCGACAGGATCCGTAGGACGCGTGTAGAAGATTCTGCAGCGGACTGCAGCCAGCCAATGCATTCTTCCGGTTTGCGACCTTGCGCGAAGAGAACTTCGGCGTGTTGGAGGGAGAGAACGGAAGCTCTCTGGACGATCGTAGAGGTGTGTAGGGCTTCGGGGTGTGAGACATCTTGAGACGATTCGGCGTGAGGAAGGGAGCGGAGGAGAGAAAGTGTGTCTTTCTGAATTCGCGAAGCTTCCGCTAATTGGTGGTCGGATGCGTAAAATGATGACAGGGAGACCAACGCGGAGGTTAAGGTTCGTTGTAGGGAAGGGGATGAGGGGAATGTCCTAGTAGTCGGGAGGCGTAGAGTCGAATCGTCCAGTGGATTGAGCCCTTGTGCTTTATGTATCGCTCTTGACCACCATAGAACAGCATCCTCCTTGTGTCCCAGACGATTAGATACTTCACCGAGTCTCCAAGCAACAAATGGATCCCCGTCCCGTATCCACGCCCGTTCGTACTGTGTCTTGCATTGAGGCAAGGCCTGCGGGCCCAATTTCTCCAAGTAGGACGCATGCCGTTTGAGGAGGAGAGAAAATGTCTCGGGATGAAGTTTCCCTGCTGCTTCGCTAGACTCTGCGAGGGCTATAGCCTCTTCCAGGAGACCGGCTGCATGGAAATATCCGGTGTTGACTGCAGCGTGGGGGTTCACGACACCAGTATGGGGTGATGATGGATCAACAACCATGTGTGGTAGGAGATGCGCGATAGACGCTGCACGGACTTGATGTCTCGCCCTCCAGGGCATACCAGAATCTGTTCCGCCTTTGTGCGCGTCGCCATTCCAGCGCACCTGCTCGTTTTCCCATTCCCATCGTTCGGCCTCAGCGTTCACTGGCGGAGGCGATAGTCGCACCCATTCGATGTAGCGGTCGTAACCCTCAAATGCCGACAACGTCGTAACAGCTATGCCAGCGAAGGTGAAAAAGCCGATTTTGAAGAATCTCCCAACGCTGCCAAATGCACTTCGGAGGGGACGTTTTAGCACGTCCTGGGCGTTTTTGTTCACAGCCTGGGATCGAGGAGGCTGGCGTAGATTATCAGAGTGAGCAAAACGCGAGAACGTTGACACTGCTGGTCCGCCGCATGTTGTGGTCGGCCGTAAAACTCGGATTGGGACTGACCTCAGCAGCATTCGTGGTGGTCAAAGACAGACCCGTGCGAACATCATTGATCCGTACTCGAGATCACTGGCTCGCGTCAAGTCAAGCCAACGCATGTAGTACGTTATTAAAGTACATGAAATGTCTACTACATGAGGTTATCTCGTGCTAGTGGTGATCAAGGACGCTGCTTCGGCGGAGCAAGGAACAATCCGACACTCAAAGTTTTGGGGGTGTCTATTGGATTTCAATCAAGTTTTCTTGTACCATAGCAGAAGGGACTTACGAAATGGTCTCCGAAGTATAGCCTTCCCCTTTAGAAAAATCTGGCTTGACTATGTTCTCATCCACCGGGAAGATATCAAACACGGCGAGGACCATGGCGATGACAATGAATAATGAACTATCTGCCAGATGTTGGCCCGGACAAGCTCTGTGCATAGATCTAGTTAATTGAGGACGAAGTCGGAGAATCAGGAATAACGCGCCTTCGTCCGTAACCAAAGGCGTATTTACGAGGATCAGGGTTTAGTCCTCTTGAAAGAGCTTCTTTGTCGAAATAACGCTCTGGAACGAATTCAAAAGGTGAAGGGTATATAGCTGCGTCGTGAAGCACCGCCCTACGTAGTATATCGACGTTAGCATAGAGTGGTAGATCGTAACACCAAACCCGACATCTCACCAACTGTTGGCCAGAATGATAGCTCCTCTCGGAATGAGGTAGCCATTGTAGATATCGTCTTTCATACACCTATGCGGAAGAGCCGTCGGCCCAACTGGATTGAGTCGGTATACTTCCTTGATCAACGCCTCGACGTAAGGCATGCGAGGCCTGTCGAAGAAAGTCGGAAGTCTGTTGCTCCCGACCACCTTTCTGACTTCCTCTTGGGCCTTCCGCTGGGCCGTTGGGAAGAGTCGCATGGCAAAAAAGAACGAGCTGATAGCAGAGACTGTCTGAAGCAAGAATAAGGCTAGAAGATACAACGACGAGCGGTGCTTACTGTGTCTGCGCCACCTTGGATACATCAGCGTCGTGAAAATGAATGGGGTAATTGAGCGCATACCTCCATAAAAGCTGCCTGTGGTCCATCTGTAGACATAGTCCTGTTCTTTGGTCGGAGATCGATTGGCCTCAAGGAGGCTTAACACAAATGAAGGTTTAGCTATTCCTTGATCCTGTAAACGACGGTAAGCCACAGTGAGAACCACTAATACCGGACTCCTTACGATTTGCGCCCTGACCATATCATACGGTTTGTTTAGGAACGCCTCCTTATTCTGGCGGTACGTCTTTTCCTGTTTCATCCAATCGAAGTTCAACCATCGCGGCAAGTATTTTACTGAAAAACAAGGCAATCATCAGAGCACACTCAAGAAGCCAGAGATAAAACTGACGTATAGGCAATAAATCTACTGAGAAGGCGCCTGGGACAGCGAGAGCAGAGAAGTCGGAGAGGGCTTGTTCTACTATGAGTAGCACAGGATCTTCACCCTCAGTCAAGTGGTACCCATGAGTGATCTGAAGAACGACAGCAGCGACACATCTACAGTGGGGTGGGTGCAATTAGGTGTCAGTAATAGGACAGCGATGAAGATTCGTACCGTCGAATAGAGCGAAGAAACTGGTCCGGTTCATGCAGTAAATCAAGCAGGAGCTGGCGCGAAGCCTCTTCTTCCAACTGGAAGAAGTCTTCGACTTTCTTTGGTGTCAGATATTTGGACATGAGTTTTCTGCATTCACGGAGATGGCGTCCGTAAGGGCTCAAAGGCACACTGTTTCCGTATCCTACACTGCAAGTAGTCAGAAGCTGATTGAAATGTCAAGGTAATGGTAACTGACAGCTCGCCGCCCATGACTAGTCGGGGCCTGTCTGAATAAATGGAGCCCCGTTGCTCCAGAAGGTCAGACAAGGCTTTAGGCGAGCTGAGAATGATCACGGAATGGCCTGCAGCGTTGACATGCATGACGCTACCTGTAGATTGACGCTCAGGCTGGGCGAAAATGATGTGAGGAACGATGCATACCGTACTGTTTACTCCATTCCGCGTACTTGATCCATGGGTGGGACTTCATCATGTCGAGGATGTTACCCAGGATAGGCAAGCCAGGGGGTCCGGGAGGCAACGACGCTCGATTTCGTCGCTGACTGATAAAGTAAATGGTTAGGACGACTACAAAGAATACTGCCACAATGAATGAAAGATGACGCTGTATAGCCATAGTATCTCCAGAGTAAGCGAAGATAGCCATGACAACTTGAGGTATCGCCTTTATATAAGAAAACTTGCGACCGAGCAGGCATCAATTTCATGAGAAGCATGTAGGCGAAGTATTTTCAGTGGATGGCACGAGACAAATTATGGTCGGAGAGGGTTAGTGTCGGCGAGGATTGTCCATGAAGGTTTTTCAACAAGTGTGGATATCGGACATTTGAGACGCGGCGTATAGCATGTCAGGCTTCATATGAGTGGAACCGATGACCATTGGGACAGACATGACAGTTCTAGTATGCAACCCCGACACGCATGGTAGTTGGACGGGCATTAAAATCGCCTGTATCCCCGCCAGGACGTGCTATCCCTAACCCAGAGACATCGATAACAGTGTGCGCACTGTCATCGGGCTTCAAATTGCACCACTAGAACGAGGGTAAGAATTTGAGTACAACAAGAGAATGCATTACAACGCACTTCTAGTAGTCCGCTTCTTGTACATTATACGATGTCCGCATTCTCTACATCGAATAGGCTCTCGTGGTTTGATTTGATTTTTGGCGCCACAGTCTAACAGGAAAAGATGAGGCACGGGAGTTAAGAAGCTGTTGGGAACAGCATACCAGCACAAAGATATTCCATCTCCTTTTGCTGCATGTCAAAACCTCCACCATAGAAGTTTTGGCCACCCGCGTTGCTATTGCCGGTTGGTTGGTTCATGATGGCAAGTGGAAAGATGTGATCGCTTATGCAAGCAAGGCCGTTTGACTAATTGACTTGGCCAAAAAATCTTTTGTTATACAGTACTACAAACAATTACCTATGTATACTCTAGAGATCGTCCGCATCATAGTCCATTATCATTTGGTCCATTCCGCCGTCTTCAAACTCGTCATCGTCCTGGTCCATCGCCGCCGCCTCTAACGCCGCCCGCTGCTTCGCTTGCGCCTTCTCAACGTCTTCCAGAGTCCACAGTGAGATACCCGTCTGATTTTCATTAGGGTTCTGTGAAATCGATCTCATGAACAGTTTGGATAATGTCAGAGCCATGTCAGTCGAGAGATTGGCAGCAGTGTCCGTGATGTACTGATTTATCCATCGCGGCAATTTGGCCCGTTTGTCGGCACGACTGAATCGCTGTGAATGACTGTAAGGACCTTTTAAACGACTTGAATACTTAAATGTACCTTGTCAGCAAATATCATGAGACCCCAGTCAGTCTTTCCACGCAATACACGTCCTACACACTGGGCGGCATTACGCATGGCATCGAAACCCAAGAACTCCGACTCTCGTATTCGGTATGCGTCGCGAAGGTATTCCAGACGGGCTCGCAAGATCCTACTTTCTGTATATTGATACGGAACCCTGTCAAGGTAAGATTTAGTAAAATTGGATTCGAAATTACCAGCCCGTCATACCCAAACATGATGACAGCACGACCATAGTTGTGATCAAAATCAATTCCCTCCGACACCTTTCCTCTGGCGACAGACAGAAGTACAGCACCTCGGCCGTTATCACAAGCCTAGGCTAACTGTGAGTACACGGGAGAGACGAAGAAGGGCTGGTAGTTACCCGTCGGTAATTTTCCAGCGCTATGCTTGTCTCATTGGCGTCCGGCGTCTCCACGAAAATGAGCTTGTGTTTCCATACCTCATTCAGGATACCCTGGAAATTCAATAAGACAACCTCAACGAGTGAATATATATGACACTGACCATATCATTCCACGCAGCCACGATGGACTCCATGTAAAGATAACTGGGGAAGAAAGCGACGATTCCGTCCGGGACGATCTTGCTATACTCGACAAGAATACTCCCGAAGTTTCTTACTACAGCTGGGTCATTCCTGACTTCGAATCGAGAGCTAACAGCCACTTGGTCACTCCCCCTCGTTATGACCAATGGAAGGAATGCATTGCGGGTGAGCGTCATAGGGTAGGTCTCTTGGACGACGGGGGAGAATTGTAACATCTTGGGATACATGTCCAGAGGCGATATAGTTCCAGAGGTGATAACAACACTGCTGAAGTGTTCAAACACGGGCTTGATTGCCAAGGAGGGATCCAAGCACCTGTGGTACAGTCAACGAACGAACCAAAGTGACGCTGGATCGACGTACGTGAAATGAAATATGGGATTCGGTACTGTTGCATTGTCCGTTTCAAACGGCTCCAGAATGAGCAGGAAGCCTAACAATTTGTCAATTAAAAATCACCAAGGTCCACAACCTGACTTGACCTTTCTCATACGTAGATACAAGTGTGGCAAATGACGCGACTTTCTGCAGCGCGGAATATTCGTCCAAACGGCTCAATTCCAAGGTCCGTATGAGTGATTGCAATCTCTCGGCACAGAATCTGGAAGGTGTTTAACCGTGAACTGAAAAAAAAAAAACAGCAATTTTCACCAACCTTAAAGGTCTTCGTTCGATATATGTGATGTCCTTGAGATGTTGGAGGAAGGATAGAGGCGTTTCAGCAACTACATGAAGGACTCGCATTCTCGTCTGCATAGGGTCAGTCTTATCCAACATGATATATGACGTTATACCTTCAGATACTCTACAAAGCGTTTCAAGAAGGCGATGAAATGTTCAGCTTTTCGAATGTTTCCAGGTATGGCCTCGTGTAATAGGTCCTCAGGCAGCACTGCTCATACTTCAGACAGGTTCGAGGTGATGGCGCAAGATTCTGTCTTACCTGGACTAGTCATGAATCCATCGTTGTCCTCCGCCGACGAAGAATCGTCTTGTAGACCTTCTACGAGCTTCGCATACTCGTCCTGTAATTTTGCTGCATCCGTAGTTTTGATCCTGGAACAGGTAAGTATAAAGTTCTGGACGTGAGAACCACTCACTCTTCGATCTTTTCCCCGAGTTTCGATATACTTCTTGTGGCGGAATCGAGCATAGGGCGGGTTAGGTCTATACTCAGTGACTCGATACAGACGTTGTCTAGTACAGGTTAGCGTGTCACATCTAGCTGGGCTGAGAGCATCGCACCTATATTGTGAGCTTCGTCGAAGACTACAATAGCATCTTTCGACATTTCTTTCGAGACCTGCTCTGCGACCTTTGGATCGAGAAGATAATGGAACGAATAAATGATAATATCGACAAATGGCAACTGAGTTTGAAGTGAGTGAAGCAATAAAGCTGACCTTGTACAGAATTGCATACCATTCGTCGAACTGTGAAGTATGGACAAGTCGTATTTTCACGGCCATACTGAAGAACATCGTCAAGGGTGTGTATTCCGGGAGGTATAAGGTTTCCGGGTTCAAGTTTGCCAAGGTTCTGTGGTATGGTTTGAACGCGAGAATTGTAAACCTTCATAAAAGTCGCACCTCATGCCATTCACACAAATCCACAGAACCTGGTTCCTCTCGCCCTTTCTTACACGCCGCAGAGTTGGTCAAGTCTCGACACCGGGCATCGACAATTTTGCCTTTCTTCTCTTTTGACACCTAGATGAAAGTAAGTGAAAACGCGACACAGAGTAAACGGGAACGCGCCTCGGGATGTATGCAGAGATTCTTGCGACTCGTAAGGCCAATCCCAGTAAACGATTTCTCTTTTTGTTTCTCTTCCTCCGTCTCGCTACATGATATTCGATACGCCATGAGCCTTTTGAGTTCAGCGAGCGCCTTTTCGATTTCAGGGACTGTTCGAGAGCAGTAGACCAGCTTTCGTCGGGTCGGGTAGAACTGTAGGATGAAGTAAGAAAGGGAGCGAGCCCTCATGTATCTTGAAAGCACCTGCTGATATGAGACAATCAAAGAAAGTAGAGACACGGTCTTTCCAGTTCCCGAGGGCATCTCCAACACACAGTGACCCTACAGTTCATCGTGAATAGGCTTGAAAGCGGGCATATCAAGAGATGTACAGCCGCGTCGAGAGTTCGCTTGAGGTCGCACATGTATGCATATTGCTCTGAGAAAAGTTGCAATAGCCTGTCTTTGACCAGTGAAAGGACTCACCTGGGTATATTCGGTCATAAGGGAAGATTATCTTGGTCTCAGTAAGCAGGCGTAGCGGTCGATAGACACAATGCTCTTAACTGGTAAATCGTCAATGTAGAATTTCATAGAGACGCGTCGTGACTGTGACTTGGCCAAATATTCTATTACTGTCACCGAGGCGCCGTACCGGCGGTACCGAACGGTGGCGTACTAAATAGCAATCCAAAATTATCCTGTTACGATGAAGTGGTACAGATGAAAAGGAAATTGTATATGCAGGTAGGTATTATGTATGTACACTAAGCATCAGTCAAACAGGTGAGGTATCAGTGAAATGGGACTAGATCATTAAATGCTCTTGCAAAGGGAACAGTCGAAAGTGATGAGGTCCCGGAACAGCGCAGCTATCCAATATGTCAGAATTACATTGGGAAACATATGAAATATGCGCACGTAGAACAATCAAAGCGGCCAAGAAACTGATGATCACTAGGTAGATGACAGTATACTTGATAACCTGTGGTGGGACGTGAGTGAGAAGGTTCACAACGAGTGGAATAACTTACAATCCATCTACGTTGCCTTTTCTGTTTAGTAGAGAACAAAGGCGGGCGGATTTGTTTCGATGGTCGCAACCAGACTATAGAGAGGTCAGCGTTGAACGCAAAAAAAAAACAGCGACGCTGTACTCACAGAGCATGGTCGAATGAATCGAGTTCATGAATGGAATGAGAAGTGGCGGCGTGAGGATCATGAGTAATAAATGACCAAGTAAGAAGTCCGAGCTCCAGAGAGACATCTCAACAATCTTGACGATGAACTCTCTAGCAGGCTGTGACATGGCCGACGTTCCTAGACCTCGGCCGTACCATTTACCAGTCCACCATGCTCTGTTTGTCTCGTCGTGCTTGAACTCTCGAGTCAGGAATACAGCGATGAAGATCTTCTGTATCGCTCGCTGAACAGCGATGATAGAGATGATACCCAATACAGCATGAGACGCATCCCACAACTCGAGGAACCACTGCGAACAGTTTTAAGAATGGGCAACAAGAGAAGAAATGAAGGGCCTTACGAAGAACTCGAAGAACGCGAGTAACCCGATGAGGGCAAACATGTGAGCAAGAGCAGCCATTACAGATCCGAATTTTTGCCACGATTCCATCATTGGTCCCAGGAAGAGGGAAATGAAGAAGAGGGCAATTAGGACGGCGGCATTCCAGACAACAGGACCGACTGCTATGATGGCCATTCGGATTAAAGGACTGGGATTTTGGTTGCCGTTCTCGTCAGGGAACGACTTGACGAACATGTACGCATTGAGGAAGACGATGGCGGTACCGATTGGCCATACAATTTCGGAGAAAATGACCGTTTTCCAAGTGGCTCGGGGAGCGTCGCCGGATAGCTTGTCAGATGGGTGGCCGAGCTTCTTCTTCTTGTAACCCGTAATCATCGTTCTCGACAACCGACAGTAGCCGTACCAACTGCTCGCTTTATGGCGAGAGTTACCTCGAGACATCCATCGGAGAAATTCTCGATAGTCAATGACGAAGTCGGGAATGGAGAACTGATGAGGGTTGAAGATGAACGGTGCTATGCAGAGCGAGAGGACAGACGCCCAGAAGTATATCAAGTGAGGAATCCAGATCGACATGGTGGCGTAGAGTAGTATCAGTAGGTTCCGCATACCCATGTAGATACTGGGACCGGCAAATCGCGAGTAGAGAATGCTGAAGTTAATACGAGTGGTCGCGAAACCTCGTCCCGTGGCAATGTAACGAGCACCACCGAAAGTGAGATTGCTCAAGATGGCCTGCGAATAGATCTGCGTGGAAAAGACCTCGAAAATCGGGGACAAAGAAAGGAAATGTTTGCCCAGACGCAAAAGTGCCTTGCCGGTTCCTCTTTCGACCAATTCTGGAGTATGCATTAGAAAAGGGTCATTACACGATAGCTGGACGTACCTTGCAAGAAGAGAGGCAAAAATGCAATGAAGAAGACCAAGAAGATGGAGACAATGCATCGTCTGATCCATTCGAAGACGGGTACCAGGTTATAACACCCCGGCTGACCACCGATAACGTTTCCTTGTGAGTCGACCTTGCAGATCAATAGCTGTTTGTTGAGCGTTCCAAGATACAAGACTAGGGAGCAGTTAGAAGACAAAGCTAAAATCTCGACGCGAATGGACGACGCACGTGTTATCATGAAGATTTGGATAGAGTAGATGACCAGTATGTTGTTAATATGGAATCCAGGATGGCCGTAGTAGAATGTCAAGAACCGATCGATAGGGAGTTGGGTGCCAAGGTAGTAATATTCGCGACTGAGCATTTGTTCGCCCATACCGGTACCAATCTTCGTTTGAAAGTTCAATATAGTGCCGAATCCAAGATCACGTCCTTTGCCACACTGGTAGTACTCCGAATGCTTGATGCGACCGCCGCGACCGAAGGCGTTCATGCCTGCAAAAATATCCTCGTTGAGATGTAGTCCCTTTTGCGCCTTGGAGACACCTCCACGAGTGTTCATGAAGGTGGCGTTCAGGAAATCAGGATGTCCGTAATGGAGTTTACCGCCGATCCACGCTAGAGCTCGCGCTGTCATAGTACCGAAAGTTTGTTCCTTCCCAGCGGCGATGTCACCAAGAACACCGATGTTCTCAGAGAAAATATACTCGCGGGTGCCGACAATAGCGACGGGTGCCTTCGAAAACTCTTTATGTCCCCACTGCGCGTATGGACTTTGATTGGATACGCGATATTCTTCGAACTCGCCAAGAATGTTACGGATCTTCAGGCATTCTTCCAGATAGTTGTCCTGGTTGGCATCGATGAGCTGGAGGTATTCGCCACGATAGAAGATGATAGCGTGGTTTTGGTTGTCGGATTTACCATCTCCAAGAATGGGATTGCCAGGCAGTTCAACACGGAATTTTGGCCGACGACGTCCTGTTTCTTCGTCGAATTCGGAATGGCCGTCGATGAGGGTGGAAAAGAGTCGCGGGTCACCACCTTTTGGGGCAGGCTCCTCGTCAAGGAAAGCAATTTGGAGGTCTGGGTATGCGCGGAGAAGGAACTCAGCATTCTCTTGCTCCTCCTTGTTGAATTTAGCGTATCGCTGCATAGAGATAGTGAATTTGAATTTGCGACGGGCCATCCTCTCCAATTCCCGCTCGAGCCGCTCCGTGTTTCCACCAAAGCTGTGGACGATGTCCGGATTCTCCACACGATACAGAAGTTTGATTGCCTTCGAGTAGTTCATCATGCCCGAAACCGTGCGATACAGTGTTTGAGCACGAAGCGAAGCCCAGATACGTGTGCGCAAGGTGTACTCTGGAGAAGACGTCTTGAATCCAATGCAATAGAAAGGCAAGTCATCCGTTTTCCCCTTCCCCTTCTCGTTGTGGAGGCTCGCGCCGTCGCCATCCATCTCCTCCGCCAATATTTTGGTGTCTTTGACGAAGTTGTCCCATTCCACTGGATGCAATTGCTTCGTGTACTCCAAGATGGTGACACGGGTGTTCTTGTCTTCTTCGCGAATGATCTCCCTCAGACTGAGGAGAATCTTTTCGGAGTAGTGAGGTACGAGGACAGTGAACGTAGGCATGGCATCTACAGGAACAGGTTCCGGAAGGGAAGTCGTTAACGACGAGGAGAAGAATGAGATACGACGTTCGGCTTCGCCACCTGGAGGGAAGAAGTTGCCGCTGTCCTGATTGGTGAAAAATGGAGGGGCACGAAGCGTCCGTCGTCCGTCTGGACCGTCAACCTGATGGTATAGGAGTCGTTGAACATGATCGATGGAGAGTAAATGCTCTCGATACATAGAGATGATGACCGCGTTCCAGATTTGAGAGACGAGAACCTACGGTTGGTTGGCTGTCAGTACGGAATTGATGTGCAAAGTATGACGGCGCTGACCTTCGGTTTATACTTCACTTCCATTTCGCCAGTAGCCAAAAGCTTCGCATAGATCCGCTTGGGAAGGCGCGTAAAGATATCCTTCCACGGAGTCCAGATACTCAACCCCAGATTGAAGCTCTTGCCGATGCTGAAAATGACAAGCCAGATGATGTACCAAAGGTAGGTGTCGAGGAAGAAGAGCACCAAGTCCATCACATACATGATCGTGAGGGTGAATGGAACCTGATTCTGACACAAAGCATTCCCGAAGAACACATCGTTGCATCCTTGTACTTTGGTTCTCGCCATGACGGAAACTGGGGAAGAGAAGGAAGATGTTAAGAAGAAATACGACTCCGCGAACTTGCAACCGAAGATGAGCAGCCACATGATGATGGAGGCGATGCGAGGTGTGCGCGCAAGGTCGGGATACGACGCAGTAAATGTCTGTGATGCCATGTATTTCCTGGATTTCCCTGCAACTCTGTCTCCGAACATACGGCCTGACGGGACCAGGCCGAAAACGAGGGTGACCACAACGCTGATGAAGAACTGCACGATGCCAAGAATGAGGGGAATTTGGGTTTTGTTGGGTAGACCATCGACAGAAGCGATATAGAATGTGGGACCAGCCGTCAAAGCCAAAATGACCAGTAAGAAGATAAGTCTTGTCGTGAGATGTGAAGCGTTATTCCAAGTCGTCGGGATGTACGAAAATTCGGCGCAAGTGGCGACGATCATGATCATCGTTGAAACAGCACCTCCCAACGCGGTTGCAGACCAAGTCATTTCTGGGGAAGGATCTGACTTGTTTGCAGGCGCGTAGACTTTGGGAGAGTTGAACGCAGTGTAGAAGTAGAAGACTGCGACATGGAGAATCCAAATCCGGTTGAAGTTGACCAGGAGATGGAATATTGAGCGCTTCTCAAAGTAGGTCTTAAAGAAGACTCGATTCCATTCGATCCGACTGAACTTCATGAATCGTTGGGCGGGGGGCACATCGACGAGGCGAGTCTGTAGGCAATTAGTGCTGCTGTTATTCAGAAACGATTATAGAACATACGTTGTCGCTGAGAACGATTTTGGCCAATCCTTCGGGGTACCAGAACAGTTGATTGATGTCATCGTACCCGATGATTTCGTCGTGATCCTTTTCTCTCCTGACAAATTTACCATCCACCACCTCGTAACCTTGGTCCCGCATGAATCGATACAACGGCTTGACAACTGTGCTGAGGTAGAGACCCTCGGGAACGGGGTCGACACGGTTTTGGCACTCCGGGCTGCGATAGTAGTCGTCCGCGCACTTGAAAATGAAGCAGAGACACTCGGGGACAAATCGGACGTTGGCTGCTTCGCCCCAGCACAGCAGGAACAAAGCAATCTGACGCAGGCGATCGTAATGGGACATATTGTTCATGGCATTACGCCAGCGGTTGAGAGCAGAGTCCAAAGATTTGCTCCCTCCTTTCGCACCCTTAACCGATTTGAGGCGTTGGAGGCCAGGGTTCTGGGATTGTCCAACGGCGTCATCGAGATTGAGCTGGGCAGCAAAGTACCATTTGCGATAGTTGGCATGTTGACCCCCGATGTAGTCGGCGTGAAGGGTAAGCAGGGCTTGGTTGGGGCTCATGCGAGAGGCGCGAGAGTCAAGCAAGTGCATGGTGAAATCGAACTATGATACATGAGACAGGTTGAATGAAGAAGAATGGAAGGCGTACCATGTTCCTCATGGAATCCCGTTGGAAGCCAAATTTTTGGGTGAGGTCTAAGAAGATGTCCTCTATTTCTTCCTTGGACATGGGGATGCCCTTGTCGGCAGACCAGGCAGGGTATGGTTCATTGGAGCCAACACCAGGGTCGGCAAATGGGGAGATGCTGGGTATACTTGCATGCGAGTCGACTGAGGGGACGTAGCGACGAGAGTAGACGTCCGGCTCTGAACCTCCTACGGAACAGTCAGTTGAATTGACATGATGGAACAATCAAAGCGGTGCATGATGGATGCGCAGCAAACACAGCAAGCACCGAGACGAAGGAAAAGGATGAACACTCACCATTCTGGTCGTAGAAGCCTGGGCTACCTGCTAACCGGGTAGTGCTAGAGTTGTAGGAGCCGTAGTTGTCTCCCAGCTCTGAATCGGTATCATAGTCACGCCTGGGTTGGGGAAACTGCGGCGCTGAGTTCTGCTGTTGCAAAGGTGGGCCAGGAGGTCGTTGTGCGGCGTTTACAAAAGGGTTGCGGGGATCTTGAGGTAGACCAGGTCCTCTGGAAGTCATGGCGACTCGACGTCTTTTAAACCAGCCTGCTTAGGAAAGGACGACGAAGAAGTTAAAATGAATGGCAGAGCAGTGCTATGAAAAGCTGGCTGCTGAGAAGGGGAGGATGCGGCGGTTAAAGAACGAGATGCAAAACGGAGAGTAATCAATGCTCGCCTAGTAACGAGCGGAGTATGCGTGGGAATATGTGCGGCCATGAGTAAGCCCACGTGGAGATCACCTCATCATTCTGTGTCCATACTTTCATGTCGCGCCCGATCGTTTTGGCGCGTCGTCGCGTCGAGCATTCAGAAGACGCGACAATCATAAAGTCCGTCCAGGCTACGCCGAACACTATAGGTCCCTATAAGACCTTTGTGTATCCTGACTCACTCCCTTATGTCCCCCCAGCCTCCTACTTCTTTATACGCGTTCTGGCCGCAACCCCAGAAGAAGTCTACCGACTGGGCTCGTTCTCTCTCACATATACACTCTGCGAATCTTCTTCGTCATTTGATATAATCAAGGCCCTTATTCCGAGCTACGGCGATGTTGATTTTGACCTCCGTCATGTCGATCCTCGACTTTGGGCGACGTTGGCTCAGCTCTACAAGACTACTTTACCCTCAATCTTCTCTCATTACTATACCCCCCTCTCCGACATGTACACGCCTCTTCTCCAGGCTATCCCTTCCACCCCTCACTTCTCTTTAGTCACCATCCTAGAACTCCCTGGTTGCATTGAACTAGACGACGACAACATCGTTGAGCTCAAATGTTTACACAGCCTGACAGCTTTTGAAGCCAGTGGCACTAAACTGACGGACTACGGACTTCAGAAATTGGCAAAAAGTCTTGCTCATGATGATTCGGGGGAGGACGCAGTCTGCACGCGTAGAGGACCTTGGCCATTGCGCATACTTCGCCTCCGAGACTGCAAGGGTATCACAAAAGCGATGTTATCAATTGTGGCGAAGTTTCCATTGTTATCCGTGTTAGGTGAGTGTGTTTGGTTACACGTATACGTCTCCGACTTATACATGAAAGATTTGCGAGGGACGAAGTGCTCTTCATCCGCTACCACCCTCAGAGGTACCGGATGGTCTCTATCCGCCAATGACGACCTTTATCATCCTACACCCCTTCGAGCCTCCCTTGCTTTCTTATCTGCGAAGGAGGTTGACGGCTCCTTCTTCTCCTCTAGAAACCCTTATCATTTGTGTATCGACACACTCCATCATCCAAACTCTCGAACATCACATATAAGAGATGAACCATTTCGTCGTCGGAGGGTAGGGCCGTTGGTCACATCCCATGACCATCCATCCAACGCCTTTACACTATTTCCCATTTCGCATACTGCCAACGGAACTCCCTCCGAAACCGTAGTTGGTCATCAACCAGTAACTGGTTCGTACGCCGTGTCAACGTGATGACCTTACTCAACGTCCATATCACAGAACTACCAACCCTGCCTACAAGCGCTCCTCAAACACCGGTAGGCTCTTTTTTTTCTTCCTATGCCTAATAGTCATTTTGCATATCAGCTATCGACTTCTGAACTCAGCATTGACATCGCAATGCTACAAGAACTCGAGGAAATAGATCATCGTCGCGCCATGGATATACTATACTCAAAACCGATACCCGCGCCTCGCCCCCACCTCTCTCACGTTGAGCGGACGTATCAGACACAAGAGTTCTCTTTTCGGCGATCCTACAATCCACAGTCGATGTTCTACAAGAACCCGCCGCCGTGGAGTAACCTTGAGTTTGCAGCACCGAAAACGAAATCCCAGTCACCGACTAGGCCTACCTTAGAGAAGGCGGCGGTAGACATGGGAAGCAAGAAAGCACGTGGAATGGCTGAATGGCAGTCCTCATTCATGCAGCACGCTACCCACGTCCGGTCTCGCGTATCCTCAACACCCTCGAAGAGCTTACAGGAAGCTTTGAATGGAGGGAACCCGTTTCGACGGAAGGAGCCTCCCGCAACAGCACCACAGAGTACTGTGGCTAGCAATTATCCCAAACATTCCCTTCCTGGAATCTCTGCTACCCCAGTTTCACTCCTTTGCCCAGAAAGAGGCATCAACGACAAACGGGTGTTGCCTATCTCCAGCCTCAAGGTTCCTGATCTCCCCGCGGAAGAGAAGAAGAAGCTAGCAGTCGCAGCGGCAAAGGAAAAGAGACGACAATCTATACCAAGTTCAAAGTCTAGTTCTTCTAACAAGAGCCGAGAATCGCGCTCTTCTATACCGCTGCGTGGCGATAACTCGCAGGGAGACGGGGGCGGTTCTGTAAAAAGGGCAAAAACTTTCGATATGAAGGGATGGTTGACATCGAAGCCGCGTTAGAATTGGTAGATTGAAGACGATCCAACTAGAAGTACAATTTCCTGGCCCTACATTGGTTACAGATACCTCACCGAGTCGATACCCAAGCTTCTCCTCGCATGGATAATCGACACTAGCTCCTTCATACTTTCCTCCAGGATGACCACATTATCTAGCAAATGTGAAAGTGTTACCGTTCTCCGTCCGTCTCCCTCCAACTTGACTGCATTGTCATTCTTGTCAATGAATGGATCATCGTCCTCTCCATCCAACTCTTTTTCGCGGAACCCAGACCCAAAGACATCCTCTTCTTCCATTCCCCACTTCGATGTGCCTGCATCAAGACTGGTTCCTCTCGATCCACCAAAAATTGCCGGAGCTGGAGGTACGAGAGATTCAACATTGATAGCGCCTGTCTTTTTGTAATGCGAGCCGAACGGACTGGAGAAGACCTTGTTCGATCCATCTGACGTTCCTCGAGGAGGCGTGGAAGGTTCAGACGATAAGAGTGATTTTCCTGCTTTGTTCTTTTTCGGCGTCAAGAACGACACGATGCTCGCAGCAGTGGTCGAGCTTTGCTTTTTTGCTGGAGGTCGTTCTACCGGTGTGGTTGGTCGTGTTTCCGTCACAGGCATAGAGAAAGCTCCGTCGCCTCCGACATCCATCGTAATCTTCATGGCATCTGTCAAGTTCTCCGAGAAGAGGAGGCCCTGTCTCCGTTCTCCCAGGTATACATCGAAGTCATCTACGAGTTGCCTATAACGCTCAAGTTGGCCTACCAGCCCCTGGAATATTGTGTGTACGATTGGCTTTGTGGTCTCGTCCGCTATGCTCGTGGCCGGGAGGTAAATCGACTCTTTCTCCAATGAGTCGGAGATAGGGAAGTCGATTGAACGGTCGTCTCCATCGCTGTTGTCGTACACATAAGACGATTCTGAGAAAAAGAAAATCAAGATGCCTTCTTCTATGCATATCGTGAACACCGACCTTGAGTGCCGCCAGCTGCCCGATCTTCGTCTGAAATACCAAACGTTAACCATCCCGCCAGTGACCTTTCTGGATGCATAGCAAGCGTAGCGAGCACTCCTGTCAGAGCAACGTTTGTACGGGGATCGTTACTGAAGAATCGTCGAAAAGCGTCGAGTAGCATCTTGAGAATCGGATCGTGCACATTCAGCCGATGCTTGAAAGGCTCTTCCTCGACTTCGGTATGCTGATATGTAGATTGCCCTTGGATAGCAAGTAACGCGTCCTTCAGGTAATGCTCGTATCCGGTGCTGAAAGGATCGCCGTTGTGAGACGGATCGACGCGCGAAACAAGTGTAAGATAAAGCCCCATCTCCCGCTCATGCGTCGAGTACGTCGTCTGTGGTTGGTCGAACAAAGATTCGTCCACCATGGCTTTCTCTAGATCCCCGCTCGCTCCAGGATAAACAAACACGTCGTCGTCATCTTCTTCTTCTTCATCTGGCTTCATTATATCCTGCGTTCCTTTATTATTGACGAGAGCTGGCCACGGCCAACTGGTCGCCTTCTCATCTCGCGTCACAAGGAGCATTCTCTCCACACACATCCGAGGATGCGTTTCCAAAAGACTTTGGAAGAGCTGTAACGCTTGTGCGACCGCATCTTGCTTCGTACTCCGTAGATTGGTCAATAGCATGTCCTTCAACGTGAAACGCCCCATAGAGGTGAAGTATTCGCTAGGACGGTTGGTGGTCTCGGGGGCTTCCATTTCCAAGAGAGTCATCGCACTGCTCTTTCGCCTTCGAAGTTTCCTCTCCTTGTCAGTTGGTGGAGGTCCAGAGAGGTCTTTGGTACCCTTGCGTTGAGGGTGCCTCTCTCCCGATGAGTCTCCAAGCTGCTGTTGCTCGTTGTCCTCGCTCATCAGGAATTCCACGAGGACGTCTCCCAGCTTCGCCTGACCAAGAGTACGAATCATGACCTCGATGTAGGCCATGACAGCCACCGCACTGCCATCCGCGTCCGAGCATTCTAGGATTGTGGGATAGAAGACGTTCTCCAAAAAAATCGTTCGGACACCGTCGAGGATGGATTGAACGATCGCGTTCCCTACTAAAGAGTTGGCATCCACCTGGGAGTCCGACGATCGGTTCCGTTTCACGACATCCTCCAGAAACTCCATCATCTTTAGGAAATGATCCACTCTAGCTTTGACATCTGGGCTCGTCGCAGCTTCCATACCTATCGCCAGAGCCTGTTGTCGTTCTACCTCAAGCCGTTGTCGTTCGTCCTCCTCGTCGGTAGCCCCAGTTCCGCCTATACCAATATTCACCATCCCGCCGGCGCCTTCTCCAGGAGGCGGTGAAGTCGGTGAAGGGAAGTACAGTTTCGTCGGTAACAGTGAATAAACAGCGCCCAGACCCGCTCCAAGAACTTGGGAAAAGTCTCCATCAAGGATGTATTCTGCTAACGCTAACGCGGCGTCAGTTATCGGGTCCGCGCCACCTCCACTTGACGTGGAATCGGATTCCAAGGTCGAAGAAAATGAAGGTGCTGTATCGAGAAGAGTATGTTGTATCGGTTCACTAGGCGACATCGCAACGTCCATAAGGAATAGTAGCCCTGCCCTTGCGAAATCGCCGATCTGACCTTCGCGATGAACAAACCGAAGGAGATAGTTGAATAGTAGAAATTCGTATTCAGGCTTTTTCTTCTCGTTCGTGGTAGTCGTTGAAGAGGCATTGGTGAGAGTGGCGTGCGATGGAACAGGGGATGAGGTGCCGTCCTTGATAGACGTGCTGCCGTGTCTGGCGAGGTATTCTGCTTCTTCCTCTTCTTCTTCCTCGTTGGTACCCTCTTCTTCCTCTTCGACAGAGAAAAGAGGTTCGGACCGATACCAGTGCTTGTCGTGAAAGAAGATCATCAGCAGTTCGCGATAAGTCCGGATGCGAGAGCATAGAATACAAAGGAGGTTGACCACTGACAAGAAGATGATTTGAGTTCGATATGCTCTGGTGTGTTAGAAACAGCAACTCACAGTCTTCCTCGTATTCGCTGGGTTCCCTCCGTCCTCGTCCTTCCCCAGCAGCAGCGCCAACGACCCGCCTCCTTCCATCCAGTTTCATTTGCTCTTGTAGATCGTCGCCGACGCAGTTCCTCAGAAGTCTCAATACCGCGCGATGAACAGCAGAATGTACAAGGAACTGTTCATCGAGGAGAACCACCATGTTTTGAACGGCGCGCAACACTTCGGCTTGGATCCCCGCAGGAAGGTCGGTTTCACTCAGTCGTACGAGCGTCCCGAGGACATCTGTGTATTGGAGATGATATCCCTGGATGTTGAGGATGGACACTATGAGAAGTGAATGTTAACCCACGCACCGTTCTTCAGGAGGTACTCTAAACACGCCCCGGTCGTCCTACTTGCAATCAATAACAGTCTCCAGGAGAGCTTTTTCATGAACGCCACTGACCCTTCCTCGTTTCGAGTAGATTCCAGTACTAGCGCGTCAACCATAGATTGCAGCTTGGCTGGGACAACCGTACTGTTGATACCGCGCCTGAGTTGAGATTCATCGGGATTCGTTAGCGTTTCCTGAACGATACAGTATGGTTAGTTCTTCTGTCATTATATGCGCACAAGTTCATGTCCATATGCGCAATACGAACAACTGACTTTGACAACGGTCCATGATTTGTGGAACTCTTGGGCAAGGTCTGGCGCTGGTTTATGTATCGCTATGCCGCCTGACGAAGGCCGCAAGAACTTGGAGAAGTAATCCATCCAACACTGGGTTGGTGGTCAAGCGCTCAAGGGCGGTGGTCGTTAGTGGTCGTTAATAGTAGCAGTGTCACGGCGTCACAAAGCATTGCTACCAACGGGCCTCTCTCGATTCAACTGGAATACACACAACATAATATTGTAACTACCCAACAGGTACCTTCGGCAGAAACATATAGGTTACTTTATAGTACATACCGATACGGAGGGCCACACCTACATTATGACAGGACCATCAACTACTTCCCAACCAGAATCTTGCAAGGCAAGGTTAGTCTGTAAAGCGCTTGAGATTCAAATATATGACGAAAGTGATACAAACTCACCAATACAAGGGATGCATGTCGAGAAACCGAGTGCGCATCTGTATGGCCGTAACCATTCGTATTCATCACATCGATCTAAACAAGGTCAGATCCCCCGAGGGTGACAGACAACTATGGACCTACGGAACATGTCGAGTCCGCCTTGAGAGCTTCGGCTTTCATGCTCTTGCCCAACTTCCTTGATAGGGTTGCCGACAAAAGGACAGAACGATGAGGTTTTGCGTCCACAGCAAGGGATGTCACGTTAGATGAGCACACAAGCGTGGATACAGTTGAGGTGGGGGAAACTAAGATTTGCCTGATGACTGATGGAATACGCTGCGTAGAAGGGCGACCGAACGTCTTAGTCGGAAGTGATCCCAAGTTTTGTTTTGTTAAGATGGAGAGCAGTAATGACGGGGAGCTTAAACGCGACAAAGAATTTTCAGGGGAGAGAATAGTTTCATCTCTTGGCTACGGGACATTTGATTTCAGTTCAATTATCGAACAAGTGTCGGTTGAGTAACACACCTGACTACAAGGAAGAGTCACCAGTCTGGTTCGTCGCTGACGCCTGCGTTCCAAGCGTTTGTGGACTCGTTGGCGAAAACAAACCGACGAATTGAGATGAGAAGTCTGGCGATCAAGAGTGGCGGAATCGTTGTTTTTAACTGGAACCTTCTCCTCCCGTCCCTGCAGTTTTCTCTGCAGTATCTCAACTTCGTCTTCCTTCTGCCTGAGACGCTCGAGTACCTCATCCCTCAATTCTCTTTCGGTTTGCAAAGCCTGCGAAGAGGAATCCAGACAATGTGACATCTCCCTCTGCAATGCTGTTACACGTTCTGACAACATTGCCCGAGCTTCCTCGGAGGCATTCAGATCCATCTTGACTATGTGCAACTCGTCCCTCGCTGCGTTCAGGTCGTTGCGCAATGCGTACAGAGGTTGATGAGAGCCAAGGATGCTCGATGAAGCATCCTGGGATATGCACGGAGAAGGTTCCGGGTGTACAGAGTCTGTCATCCTTTGAAAGGCTAGATCCCGTCCAACCAATAGTCGGTTGTGTTCGTATAGCGTGAAGTTGACGCGTTCGAGCTTCGCGACTTCGTCTTGAGCCATCTCCCTGTGTGTCCTCTCCTCTTCCAGAAGACTTGCCAAGGATTCGGATTGCTCTTGATGTTCCCTGATAGAACGAGATAACACACCGTTATACGTCCGAACCTTCTTGAGTGAATCAAGGACTTCCACTCTGAGATTCCTTTCATGATGCAATTGTTCGGCTTCGTGTAGCAAGTCATGGCCTGACGGAGAAGGACTACGTTGCGAAGAGCGCCGGGAAGATGCATGGGATACCTGGCCTTCACGCTCGATTGAAAGCGCATCTTTCGTCTCTGCCAACTCAATCGACAACCTTTTATTGGTGGACTCCAGGATGGCGATCTTCTCTTCAACATTGAGCATCGGCGGACGTGAGAATCCGGGACTTATGTCCCCGGCGTAGGTACTGCGCCGAACATGTCCATGGAACGGCGACCGGGGAGGAGTACGAGTAGGCGATAAAGGGGAACGCGGAGAGGACGGTGGAAGATACAGAGCACCGGGGAGCAGCGCAGAGGAATTTCGCCGAGAAAACGCGAGCGATAGACGGGGATTTGCCTGTCGTACAGGATTGGGGAATGTAGATGTTGTCGAGGTCGACGGTGCGGGGGTTTCTAAAGGCTGCGTAAGAAGTCAGTGTTTGAGCCTTCAACTTGAAATAGAGACTCGCAGTGGGAAGGGTAATGAGCGTGTTCGTATCGACGAGATTGGAGACCAGAGTCAATCGTTTCATGTGGCCATCCATATTACATGTACAAATGTAGGAATCTAGAAACGGACTCATTGGTGAGAATGTGGACAACGGTGGAGGTGGTAGATAGCCACACAATAGCACCAGACATCGCAGCCAAGCACACTCACCTTGTACAAATGTTGGCACTCAGAATCACAACGACAACATACGGTAAATGATAGACCTGGAAAACTCAAAATGGACTTCCGATCATCAGTGGCGCACAGCATTCAGGCACCGAAGTGCTCAGTCACTGCCAGGTCACTGCTCCGCAATAAAGAAATTGATAATCATTGAATTTTTGAAAGGTAGTGTGTTACAACAGCATATCATTTACTTCGGCTCATCGCGTTGCTGGCAAGTCCTGAGTGAATACGAGGCGCGTAAGCTTCAGTTGAATGGACGTACCTCCATCTCGTACTCACCGATCGCCTCAATGTCTTTATCAGTATGTGTTTCCGTGTGAGTTACAATGTTGATGACATGATGTGGCGTCTATACAATGTTGCTTATCAATCATACCATTAGTATTATTCAAAATACAGGCTTACCGTAGCGGAGGCGTGGCCATGGCTATGACTGTGAGCAGGAATCCTTTGCACCCTGACAGACGACGAAGACAGATGATCGCCGTCAACTGCAGCAATGTATGACTTGTCCGAGGCACTTTTTAGAGTTTTTCGGGCGTTCAATCTGTAGGAGAAACAGTGAGCGAGGTAATAGAAAAACTAAGTCCTTGGTTGAGACATACGTCGCCAGCAGTGAGTTTGAGTAGACTTCGGATATTTCTTTAGCAATGACCATCAGAGGTGCTTGAAGAAGAGTCCTTACATCGACTAAGGTTGAAGAAGAAGGCAATGTAGAGGAAGGTATCGGGGAACTTCAAGATCTTCTTAGAGGATCAGATCACCTGGCTAAGGCTGATATTGAGATGAGGCATCGTACCATGATCAACGACATGAATGCGCATATACTATAATACATGATTAGCAACATGTTGTAACACTGATCATAAAGACCTCTTACCTTGTGAGAAGCCCGGTGTTTAAGGAGAAAAGTATGAGGCTGTTCATCATTGCGTCCGACCTACAAAGACCTCGTTCAGATAGGTCCAACGACGAGTGACACACCAATACCTTCGCATTCCCGACTTGGAACTATGTAGGAGCCAGATAAGAGACAGCGTGATACAAATATCTCCAACTGCGCCGACTGCATTCATTGCTTGAGACAGCTCCTGAAAGTACATTAAAAGTTGTATTCCAAGGTAAAAGATCAATCGACACACCTTGACGATGTACGAGTTCGCGTAAACCTTGACGGACCACCTGCATGGAGTTTAGCCTTGACAGAGGAAAAATGTTCTGGACGTGGGACCAACGCTCTACTGAAGTATACTGGAATTGATCAAAATGTGAGCTGTCGGTTTACAAAAACATAGTTTTGACCATACCTAGGGAGACAGCTAGCTGCCCAACAACCAGAAAGACCTGTACAATCTCCCTGAGTATCGAGGATGTTGAAAATGGGCAGCACTCACTAGTGGTACGGTGAGGTACAGATTCTTGCGGCTCACTAGGTATAGTCAGAAAATTATCATCTGGGAGCCGACAGCAATTATATGTACTCACGTATCCACACACGGTAGGTAAAAAATCTATAGTTTGTAAGCTCCTTGTGAATGATTTTAGTCGGCGTCAGTAGGGGATCACTTACGTTTGAGCAGTGAATGCCACGAAAGCCTAGCCATTGGGCATCAACATGACGTCGATCGTCTATTATGTTATGGAACGTACCGAAGGAATAACCTCTGCCTGTGACGGGATATTCAGTGATGTGCGGATTGTACGAGCAATGAGATGACTGACCACGATGCTCCTAAGATGACGCAGCGGAAAAGGATCGTCAATTTCGCATCTATGGCACGAAGAAGAGACTCTACCATTCTACAACGCCGAGTTGCATCGGGTTTGCAAAATCGACCACAAGGTAGATGTAGATTGTGTGGCAGATGAATATTTCATGCAGCGTATCAAGAACGCTGAGGAGGTATCAGTCGACCGACAGCGACCAGTCGAGAACAAAGGCCGTACAATGTCGCCAGCACCTAAATATAAGGATTAGACCTGACAGCGTACTGTATTGAACAGGCTCTCACCATGAGTTTGAAGCCAGGAGTATCGTGCCTCCGGTAGGTCTGACATCAATAAAGCATCTGTTTTCACCTCAAAGAAATATCTGGCGCACGCTATAATACTCGAATGTTTGCATGCAAGTGATCCCCCATAGTCTGAAGGGCGACGGTTAAAACAATGGACCGTAGTAGCCTAGCTTGACTGTTACGCACGCAGTTGAAACGCTAGAAACCCCAAATCAACATCCTATACAGTAGGGAGCACTCATAAAGAAGATGCTTACATCGTTCCCACCAGTAATGCGCCCATCTACAGAAGTGGGAGGTTTGTCTGAGAGACCGCAAACGCCTGAGTTATGTTTACCGTATTGTGCAGAGCGGGCATGGCAGCCAACGCGGTGATAGTATCAGACATATTCGACGAGGGAGTGCGAGGGAAAGGAAGTGGATAATGTCTCGATTACAGGAAGAGGAATTTAGGTAAGTTCTTCGGAAACATGTTAACAGTTCTACATCCGGGCGTTGGAATGGCTTGAGAGTCGCTTCCGGGAAAAGAACGCTAACCCTGGATGGATAGATTGAGATAACTTTTGTTTGTGGAGAGCGTGTGAAAGGGAGCGGACGCCGTACGAGATCGAACTGAGTGCCCTCATGTACGTCGAAGTTCCTGTGTCGGCATTAGCAAGGGCAGGCGTCGTAGGACTCCGGACATATGACATATTGGCGTTCCCATCATATAGTAAAGAGACGTCAGCGCCCAGCAAGCATTTTGAAATGGTAGAAGGAGGTGGAAGGACAAGTCGGTAAGTATGCGTGGCGAACCTGGCCGCCGACTCGACCGTCCCGCACGTGACTCCGCCTCGAATTCAATTGTCATTGATCACTGAAGTCTCTCAATTAACACCTTCATTCAGCGCTCAACTACTGCCACTTTAGGCTGTATAGGCACATAGATTCGGCATCGAGTCATCCATTTAGATAAACGGCAAGATGGGAGAGTTGTCAAGAAGACGTGTAGTTATGCTATGTTCTGAATCTATGCTTCTGTCCGCCATTTAATCTTGGGACTTAACGCCCAACAGCACTAGCCTAGGCCGTAGCTCTCTCTCTTTCGCGCCATTTGCACAACTTTACTGGCTGCCGCGTCTGTCAACTAAACGCTCCGACCCTCGTGTGACTCGCAAGAACGCTCATACTAGTTGGCCTGCCAGAGAGAGGACACACTCCGGCTTCTTTCGGCCTACTATAGTCTGCGCGTGTTTATCGATATCACTTCTTACCATGGGTCTGATATGTTCTATAAAAGCTGGTTGCGCCCTACCCAAGTTCCCCATCCACCCGGTGTTGTCGTTCGTTTTCTTCCCTCTCTTCCACAGTTCCAAATGTCATTTCAACCTGACCTTCCCCTCATTATTGCTTCCCTTTTGACTATCTTCTTGACGGTGTCTTTCGTCAAGAAACAACGTAGGAGTATACCCTTACCTCCTGGTCCTCCCGGCTGGCCGATTCTGGGAAATGCGCTGGACATGATGGGTTCCCACCCATGGATTAAGTATACAGAATGGAGCAAGCATTATGGTAAGTATTCTAAAACCTTGCTTTCGGATTTTTGACAAACTTCGCATACTGCGTAGGCGACGTGGTCCACATCAGTGCTGCTGGCCAACATGTCATTATTTTGAACTCTCCCAAGGCTTTATCCGACCTCTTGGAGCAGCGAGGTTCCATCTACTCCGATAGACCCCGACTCATTATGGGTGGCGAATTGTCAGTGCTGGTGACTTTGATGTGCAGAATGGGCAACTAACGATCCTTTTAGAGCTGGTTACGTAGACAGTGTCCCACTCAGCCCGTATGGCAATCGGCTTCGAGAATGTCGAAAATTGATGTTCGAATACTTGACTGCTAGGAAAGTCGAAGCTTTTTACAAACTAGAGGAGGAGAAGACACGCGAATTCCTAGTCGACCTTCTTCGTACGCCTGAAGATTTCTTGCATCATATTCGCAGGTATGATGATCCGCTATCGAGAATGCATCAGTTACTCAACCAGTCGTGGAAATCAGAAACATTGCCGCTATCGTCTTCCAAATCACTCACGGTCATAACCTGGAGGAAGGCGAGGATTCTCTCCTGCGTCTCGCAGAGCAGGCAGATGCCGATTTCTCAGCAACTGCCAGTCCGGGCGCATTCATGGTCGACGCGTTCCCCATCCGTAAGCTTTAATCTTCCGTCGCACACGTTTTGCTCATCCTTTTTGCAGTCGCCTACCTCCCCCACTGGCTGAATTTCGATTGGATGAAAAAGGCGAAGAAGTATCGCCGAAACATGGAAGCCTTCGTACACCAACCGTACGACGCTGTTAAGGAGCAAATGGCAAGTCTCACCGAACGTCACGTTTCCCGAACTCTCATGGAAAATCTTTTTTAGACTCGAGGCGTGGCCAAAAGTTCATTTGTCTTGAGCCTTCTTGAGCGGAACTGCAATCCAACCAAAGCACAGGAATACATCTACAAATGGACTACTGCCGGCTTCTATGGAGGTGCGTACATAACTTAATCAGATGTCAACATGTCCTCAGATCTCCGCAGGTGGTGCTGACACTGTGAGTGCACTCGTTGGACGAGTCCGTTCCATGCTCATTGATGCAATCGGAATGGCCAGACTGTCTCCGCAATTGGTTCTTTCTTCCTTGCCATGTCTTTGAATCCGGAAGTGCAGCGCAAAGCACAGGCAGAAGTGAGACGTGTTGTTGGTCAAGAAAGGCTTCCAGATTTCTCTGATAGACCTCACCTGCCATATGTCGAAGCGCTTATGAATGAGGTCTATCGGCTCAACCCAGTGGGACCGACGGCGCTTCCACATCTGTCTACAAAGGACGATGTGTACAATGGTTACTTCATCCCGCAAGGATCCATCATTATACCAAATAGTTGGTGAGTGGAATACGTCAATGCCCTCACGCCATCTTCTGTGATTGATAATGTAACTCCGTAGGGCGGTTCTTCACGATCCGGAGGTATACCCTTCGCCATTCAAGTTCAATCCTGAACGGTACTTCCAAGGCGATACGACTTCCAAGAGGTTGAATCCTGACCCCCGTAGATACGCCTTCGGATATGGACGCAGGTTCGTTCCTCTTTCAAATCGTTCTACTAAGCAATTCCGTGCTAATGAACCATGTTTAGAGTATGCCCAGGTCAGCATTTGGCAGATAACTCACTCTTCATCGTCATCGCTATGGTTCTTGCCGTGTTCGATGTCCTGCCAGCAGACAAGGAAACTCCTGAACCTGACTTCTCAAAGAGCGAAGGATACACTTCGTCTACTATCTGGTCAGCTTACACCATATATGATTCACGACCATAATCTGACCACATATTTCAGTCATCCCGAGCCATTCAGCTGTCGGATTATTCCTTCATCCTCAGAGGCAGTCACCCTCATCAATGCCAATAATCCCAAAGAAGACGATGCTTGAGCACAACGTCCTTTCGAAATCATTTTTATACTTATATATCTGTAATCCGACTCCCATTTCACATTCTGAAGCCTTTGCATTATTCCACTCGCGCCAGAGGTATATGCTTGCCGATGAATTCCAGCTGTGCAGAAATAGCAAGGTCAAAAACCTTTCCATCAGGGTAAACATCCCAATGACCACCTATCACGACGGTGAGAAATGTTCAGCTGAATGTATTGAACATAAGGACCTTCTGTCTTGAGTAATTCGGCGTTACTAGATGCATTGCTGGCCACAAGTGCAGCCCCTTCGAATAAACAGATATCATCCGCTTCTGGAGCGATCAGAAGCACTGGGCAGTTGATCTCTGCTGCCTTGGACACAGGCCTGTAGCCTCTCATACGAAGAACGGAAGCACCGGTCATCTAAAAGAGATGCGGTCAATACATGCAGAGCGAGGTACTGGTCGACCGACTTTATTCAACCAGGCACTATACGGGAGTAAGTCATGCAGCATAGAGCAATCATAAATATACGCACGCTGGTTCTGTGCATAGCGCCTTCAGCCCAAAGAAGGCGCCAGGTTCATCGAGAACGCCGCGCTGTGAAGAGGCGGGGTCTGTAGCGGCCTGAATATAATACGGCGCCATTCCCACAGCCTGTTTGACCGTGTCTATGAATGCGGCTAGTGCGAAGTGAAGCTTGGTAGTAAGCCGCGGTCGAGTGGTATATCCCGTGTATGGGCACTGCGCAATGGCAGCAGCTGCATTCACCGCCCTCTAACAGTGCATTAATGGAAACGACTAAGATCAATAGTGTTGGCTTACTTCGCTCGCCAGCACGATGACATGGCCACCTTCGAACATGAGTTCAGATTTCAATATGCAACAAGCCATGAATTACCTGAATAACTTGTACCCCACAGGACGATTCTTTCGGGATCAAAAATATCTTGGTTACGAGCGTATTGCACGACCGTTCGGTAGTCCTCGTGTTGTTCTTGCACGTTCAGTGAACAACGAGGCGTTCCATCTGGAAGACACTTTCAAGAATACTAACTTCGCATTTACAGACACTTGAACTCACCAGAGTCACCCCATCGCCTATAGTCAAAGACAAGACAGGCATAGCCGTTCTTCGAGAAGGCATCCGCGTAGATATTCAAGCTCATCTTCTTCGTAGCAGTGAGGCCGTGCGCCCTGTATCATAGGTTAGAATCATCCGTGCGGAGACCTATGTTGCCTCTAAACAGTACTTGCATAACAACGACAGCCCAAGTCTTTTTGCTGTCAAGTGTTTGACAGTCTGAGTCGGGTGTTGGTAGGTATTGCCATACGTCCAAGTTCCATCCAGGTGTAGCCGAAGGTATTTTGAGAGAGATCCGCGACATTCAGGTAAGGTGACTTGAGGTCAGTCGATCAACAAAGGTGCAAGTAACCAAGGAGTCGGAGGGAAAAGAGCTTACAAGTCAAGCTGTCAGGTCAGATGTTCGAACTTGAAACGCCTAACTAAGTGCGCCGTAGATACCATACGTAGTTGAGCTACACAACAAGCTCCCGGCGCCACAAGATTCCACAAGTACGGCAATACACACAACGTGTAATTCTTGTCTTGTCGTATTCCTAAGTACTACACTACCTACTTTGTAAGTAAATGTTCGTTATCCAGTCGTTTAGTGGTCGTAGGTAAGTGTACATAAGAGACATCAGGGGAAAGCACGTAGCAAAAGAGATAAAGGTAGGAGTAAATAAAGCAACAAAAAATAAAGAAACAGAAACCTCAGATCAAACTAATTCCATCCACCAAACCATCCTGCGGGTCTACGTGTTGGCCGCGAACGAGCAACTCTGACTGGTGAAGCGTCTTCTTCGTCGTCCTCCTCGGTAATGATCTCAATCGCAGTAGTCCTAGGACTCGATGCGGTAGACCAAGGATCTGAACCTTCCGGAGCAGCGGGTGCAGCGAGACGAGTGTTGGCAGGAGGGGGGACGGTAATGAACTGAGTTTGAACAACGGTCTTGGTTTCTGTTTCATATTGGACTTCGGAGACGACGAGAGGAGGGAGTTCTTGATACTAAAGAAACAAAAGAATAAGTCAGTATAAAGTTCAGAAGCCGATGATAAAAGGGTGGGGGTGTAAATGGGGATGATGGCCAGGCAGCCGATGGTTTGCACGGAACAAAACACACGGCCCGTGGAAGCAAAAAGACAAGCAAGAAGCCCCCACGTGCAAACAAACGCGACTGACACTGATCGACCAGTTCGATCGTGAATTGAAGACGCGTCGTGCAGCCTAACCATCTCCGGAAGAAAGGACGAGGGGGAGGAGGTAGAAAAAAAACACCGTTAGTCCCCCAAGCCCGGACGAAGGAGGTATAGGAGGAGGGCACAATAGGATTCATACGGACAATACATGGAGCATCAAAAAGTCGGTCCTCCTTCGTCTCAAAGCTCGGAGCGGCGCGGGAGAGGTGGTTGCGGTACCTTGGCTTTACGCTTTCCAGCGGGTTGCTCGTAATAGTACTCCTCTTCGACGGCTGGACTGTCGTTGCCAAGAGCACTACAAAGACAGGTTGAGTGAGATACTCGAGATAGGCAGTGAGACGTACATCAATTGCTCCATGATCCAGGCCTCACGACGCGAAGCATCGTGCTCACGTCGGTTGAGGTTTTCTTCACGCTTGCCGATATCACGTTCCCGCTCAACAACCTTGAGCTCGCGATCAAGAATCTCATCGATACGGGGGCTTGTCCATCCTGGAGGTGTAAGAGAGTCTTCCTTGACAACCTCTTTGATGACGGTTTGAGCAGGAGCAAAGATGGTCTCGACGCTGGTTGATGAGGGGCAGACGGGGCAAAGGATGGGGGATGGGGAGGGAAGGATGCCGCCGGGGGCACCAGCGAGAAGCTCAGCTTCTCTACGGGCGACCTCAGCCTCTCGGAGGGTGACGGCGGCTTCGCGAGATACCAGCTGCTGGGCTCTCTTGGGATTGAGGGCACTGAGAATACCGCCACCACTGGAACTTGATTCGGTGGAAGAGGCAGACTGACTACTGGGTAGGGAGAGCATGACGGCCAAAACGGCTAGGATGAGGGATAGGACTAGTAAGAGGGTCGTTGAAGAGATCGTTCGGTGGTGGTGATGCGAAGACCGTTCGCGGTGGTGGCGTTCGCCATGGTGAGAAGACGAGGGTTGGGCCATCCTGACGCTGAAGAATGAGAAATAAGCACAGAAGGGAGATAAATTGGACGTTGACAGACCTTACTGATGAGCTGGGCGACAAGGACGTGGTCTGAGTACGCAAAATGGATTGAGACGTGTTGGAGGACGGGGAAGGTGACGCTTCGAGGTGAAGGGAGAGGATAAAAAGGATTATTTAATTATTTGCCTTTTTCATTGTTCAACATGCACGTGGCCAACACGTGTAAACAACACAAAGCACAGCCACCAGTCTTGGCTTTGCATTCCTTACACACAAGTGTTGTGTATCGTCTCCGCCATGGATTTTCGTCGACGCTTGGCTCAGGCGCACGCGCAGACTTCTCCGGCGCAGACACTACCAGTAACGCCGCGCAATAAACCGCGTCAATCCATCGCCCTTCACCATTCGCCTGCGGCCACACCGTCCATATCTTCGTCAGTGCCATTTGACTGGGATGCCGTCCGTACTCGACGCCAACCGCCATTTGGGACGCCAAGAAGGAATAATGGCTCCGATACATCTGCAACGCCGCGTCGAAAGGCTGTCATACGCCAAAAATCACTATACGAGAAGTGAGCCTCATTGCAGCCCAATTCTTTCGAAAATACTGACGGCACATAGGCTCATGAACGTTCCCTCGCGCGTTATGTTTGAACTTTCCATATTTCCAAACAACGTTCCTCTTCCTGAACCAAAAACCGCCGCCGCCATTATTGGTGGCGCATGCCACTTCTTCCACGTATGTGTGCGCGTTCATCAAGTTCGCACTGTGCCGGACTCAGACTTGGGATGGGAAAACATGCATCAGGAAGCCAATGGGCTTTCGTGGTTCGACTGGGTGTGTTGCATCGTCTCCTACTTGACATAGCTAAATGTTTCATAGACGGTCCCTCTGACGTTCATTCTTTTGCTCGTATCATTTGGCAATGCCGTCTACCTTTTCACGCGTTTAAAAATTTATCGATTGCATCAGAGGCCCGAACCCGTTGGCTCACCCAACGCAAAGTTTGTCTCTTCGGAGCTGGATTTTGCTTCTTTGCAGCCTCCCACACTATTCGAACGCTTTAGCTCTACCGCTTGGGATGCATTCAAGGCATTTTGGCGTTTCCTTCTTGGATGGAAATCTCCGGAGAGGGGTGCTTCGACGCGCACTTCCACAGTGCAACAAATCGAAATGTGGAACCCGGGAGAACAACCAACGAGACTGTTTTGCATCTACTCGCCAGCACATTGCTTTTTGTGGATGGCTACCGGGTCCTCTAATTGGATCATTATGGTCCTCATCATGGGCATGATTGGTCTTCAAGTAGGTGGTCTTCATATACCAGGCTCTCGTGCTCAAAAATTTCTAGCTCAACACCTTCGTCCTCTCGTACAACGCCCTCATCAAAGACAAAGAAATCATTGCAGCCGAAGTTATGCACGAATACAACGAGGGAGTAAGTGGTTCGTCACCTCCTTCAAACTCTACTGAATATACTTACTTAGTTCGTCTATCCTCGCATCAATCCTATCCGAAAGGATGTTGCTGTAATGACGCATCAGAGCGAAATGGTAGACCTTTGGGAAGATTAGGTTCTCGTGAGGATTTCGACAGATTTTGGACATCGCACTGCACATCCCGTTCCTCGCATTTTCATCCACGCTGTATACTACGATACATCTCACGCATCCATGTTTATCTACGCACTCACCCGTTAATTTTAGCACGATTGGTTGATGAGCAGCGAGAGTCAGTCACACGATCATGCCAACCACATTGTTCAGCGGCCTTCAACTGATGTGCTCCTCTATCTTGACCATCCTGATCTCCTTCAATATCCAAGGCACTCGATATTCCTCTCTCCGGTGCATCAGTCATACGATGAATACATTCCAGTTTTTCCTGAGGTTCTTCGCTTCCTCCTGTGGCAAAAGATGGACATCTTGGTTGGTCTGGCATGTCATGCACATTCTGGTTTCGCCGCATCTGAGACTGTCGCATCTGATGACTCTTCCCCTACGAAAGAAGATAATACAGCTCATCCGGCGGATCTTCTTGGCTCATGTCTTGCTATAAGTGGGTCGTCTCCCGACATGAGAGACTAACAAGTCCTCTATGATGCTCACCGAGATTACTGTCTTTTGCATTGTGCTCTACACGTTGGTTGCCTCCTCTGCGGCGACAGGTGTATACCGTCCAGATGACGTGGAAGAGGGCCCTCAAAGACCTGTGATTGCACCGTCGTTCCCTCAAGCTGCCAACTGTTTCCCCAGCCTTGGTTTCCCGATGCCCAATGCAACTCCTCGAACGTTGGATGGATGGTGGTGCGATCAAAGGGACGAGTATGCGTTTCTCGGTTTCAGTTACGAGGTAACAGAATGCGAGTCCTTTGCTCGTCGTTGTGACTACCCTCTCAAACGAATTTACAGGCCAAAGTCTTAGCAAGCTTCGGAGAGAATTCAAAGATATCCGCAATACTTTCGATGGTCGCTATGTTCGATTGTATGGTGCATGTGACAGAACTGGATTCTAGTAGGCATTCCAATTCTTTCTCGGTGATGTCTTCTCACCAGACCGTAGTGATGATATTGTCACAGCTGCATGGGAAGCGGGTCTTGGTGTTCACGCTCTTATTTGGGTGCGCCGCTTTGACGATGTCAAGCCTGCTGCATGTTTATTTCAGTGTAGTTTGGGTTCGACGGAGACGACAAGTGGATCGGGCGCAGAGACTCTTTACTCTCGACACTCCATTCGAACCCTAAGGCCAAGTTCGTTACGCGTGCTTTGCAATTTGGCTCTGAGCCGCTTTTCGACTGGGTCCTAGAGCCCGACGAGATCGCGGCACAAGTACTGGCAGCAAAGGCCAACCTTTCTAGCCTAAGAATACCAGTTACAATTTCCGAAATGGCGTTCGTATTTACTTACCTTTGACGGGCACTGACTTATCATCATCATAGGTATGGATATCAGGTGCATATAGCCTCACCTGCGCAATCCTCCTCTACTCACACTACAGTATCAAGGCACATGGTGGTGCGCGTTCCATCCTAGATGCAATCGACATCATAGATGCCCACATATTACCGTTCTTCTCCTGGCAAGCATCCACTGGTAGGAACTACCCAGCATTCGTTCTATGATATCTACCTGCTGAATTACTGTCAGCTAATAACTCATGGAGGGACGTATCAAACGACCTGAACTGGTTCGTGAAAAAGCTGTCCTCCGTTGACAGAATCTGAATGGATTCAATAGGTTCCTTGAAAACGGCCAGGGGAAAAAGATCTATTTCAGTCAGGTAAATTTGTAAGATAATTCATTGCTTCCTTTGCTCAAATGTGACCTTATAGAATGGCTGGCCCTCAGAGACGTCTGAGGGCGTTCAACCAAACAGTCCAGACGCCGTTTCAGATATAGTTAACGAAGCTGTTCGTAATGATCTCCTCATGGCGCTAGACGTTTGTGACTAACTGGCAGCAAAGGATTACTTCAATCTCCTCGATAAGCAGTGCTTGTTTTTCAAAACGGTGACTGGTGGCGGGGTTGGGTGGTTCGCTCATATATACTCAGACTCCCAGGAACCAGGCTACGGTATCTACAATTCCCGAGGCAGCCTGAAGTTTCTCTTTCGCCCTCGTACATTCTGTTGATTCGGATTATGTATCCTGATTCCTGCCTAGTAATGCAATGATGAAAGAATGTCCTTAACCTTATATACCTATTCGATTGATATATTCGCTGGGCGCCGCCTATGGTGTAATTTCTTCAGAATCAACTATTGAGTCGGTGCAAAACATTTCTAAGGCTATGTTCTAATAAGCCTTAATCAAAAATGCCCACGCCCAGGATTGAACTGGAGACCCTTGCATGTGCTGGAAAGGAGAAGTGTAACCTCATAAGTACAATGCTCTACCACTGAGCTACGCGGGCAGTGGTTCGTATCGATCACAGTGCCTCCCTAGATTGCAAAGCCACACAAACAAATATCCGTGGAACTGCCGCTTCCGAATTTCCGTAACTTTTGTTTACTTACTCCCAACTTGAATCTCTTACTAACTTGAAACGTGCTCCTTCGACTTCGCTTCCGCGATGACTATCGCTGAGTCCTGGTTTACCTCTGGAAGATACTTGATCTGCGTATAAAACGTGTGCGCCGACATACCATGGCACACCTCAGAACACCTTGCACTATCTGCTTTGAAGATGTCTAATCTCGCTGCGCTTTTCACCCCCATCGTCGTAGGCGACTTGACACTTCCACATCGAGTTTTCATGTCCTCTATGACGCGCAATCGCTCTTCCCCCACAAACGTCCCAAACTATCTCAACGCCGAGTACTACCGCCAACGAGCCAAGGGTGGCGCTTCGCTCATTATCTCTGAGGGCATTTTGGTCAGCCAACAAGGAACAACGTGGCCTAATGCTCCCGGTATATGGTCCCAGGAGCACATACAAGGCTGGAAGCAGGTCACCGACGCCGTACATGAAGAGGGTAGTAAGATTTTCGCTCAATTATGGCACGGTATGCTTGCGAGTCATCTAGTCTGAAGTACGCCATTTGACATATATCCAGTTGGCCGTCTCAGTCATCCTGATGCACCGGAGCAGATTGCTGCAGGAACGGTATGGTCATGCTACCATACGGTACGCTATACCGTTAGCTCAGCCTCGTTATAGCCTGTATATGCCCCATCTGCTATCAGCGCACGCGGCGGGAAGTTCCATTTCATCGCAGGCCAACCTGGCTATGTTACGGTACGGCGAAATGGACGAAAGTTGGTCTAGTTCGTTCAGCTAATCTTTCTGCAAGCCTACTCCCATCGACGACCCGTGGAGACTAGTCGCCTCGTTTAAACAGGCAGCATTAAACGCCAAGGAGGCGGGCTTCGATGGCATAGAGAGTGAGCAGATTTCGATAGTCATTTGGCGATATCATCTAATTGTTGTGCGTACCAGTCCATGGCGCCAACGGTTATCTTGTCCATCAATTTTTGGACTATACTACTAACACCAGGACCGACCAGTGGGGCGGCAGTGTGGAGAATCGTTCTCGCTTCGGATTAGAAGTAATCAAGGCTGCCATTAGTGTCTGGGGTGCCGGGTGTGTGGGACTCAAGGTTAGCCCTTCTGGTGGATACAATGACATCGGGTGCGTCGTTCACGCTTGCAAATGTCATAGGCTAACACAGTTCTTAGGATGCCCCTCCAAGATACTCAAGAGACATTTAACCACTTCCTGTCTGAGGCCGATAACCTTGGGACTGCCTACGTTACACTAGCCAGACATGGTTTCTACACAGATCCTGTCATTGATGGCAAGTCGATCCTTCGTTCATTGCAGTTTATATCTCATTTTATGGCTAGGCAAGAAGCGTGCTACCCCACACGACGTGATCACCACTTACAAACCTATTTTGAAAAAGGCACTGGTCTTCGGAAACCATGACTTTACTGGAGAAGAAGCAGCCCAGTATATAAAGGAGGGAAAGATGGATGGCGTATTTTTTGGTTCAAAGTGGATCGCGCATCCGGACTTAGCGCTGCGGTTTGAACATGGAAAGCCTCTAGGCAATAACATTGACTATGTACATTTGTATGGAGACGGAGGGGACCTTGAAGCGCAGCGCAAAGGATACACTGACTATCCTACACTGACGTCCTATGACTAGAATCAATACTGTATATATGTACATTGGCTGTGTACATACGACTTCCGTATTAATTCGGACCGAGGTTCCCGATCCGAACTTAAGTGCTAACTCTCACTCAAAAGACGCGTCAACTATGCAAAGACAACATGTCCTCCGCATGTTTTGTCGGAACCACAGTCTTGGTCGTCGTTGGCACAACCAAAACGCTTTTAAACCTGGAATACTTGAAATCCTAGGGGAACGATACGCGACGGACGAAATCACCAATGTTACACCTGCCATTCTCTCCAAAATACCTCGTCGCTTGCATGCACAACCATCTCATCCTTTAAACACATTACGAACGATGATAGAGTCCCACTATCCTGACTTTACTCCCCTCTCTTCATTATCGCCTCTAGTCACGCCGCACAAAAACTTTGACGAGCTTTCGTTTCCTCTGGACCACCCTGGACGAGCTGTGTCGGACAGCTACTACATAAACAAGGACATGATGCTCCGTACCCATACGTCGGCACACGAAGTCGAGGTATTCAGAAAAGGCGAAACTAAATGGTTGCTGACCGCGGACGTATACCGGCGCGATGAGATCGACGGGTCACACTATCCTGTGTTCCACCAGATGGAGGGTGCGAGGATATTCTCCACTGACGCAGCAGGAATACGCGAACTCGAGGAGGACAACAAGAGACTTTCTCTTCATTTGACGCGCTCAGATATAATCATAGAGGATGTTGCCCACCTCTCTCCCACCAACCCTGCGCAGCCTGGGCACGATCCCAAACACGCCGAGCTGGTTGCAAGAAATTTGAAGCTCTCGCTGAATAGCCTCATGCTACATCTCTTCCAAGGCACGAAGGAGGAACCTCTACGCGTCCGATGGATTGAGACGTACTTCCCGTTCACGAGCCCAAGTTTCGAGGTTGAAGTCTTCTTCCGAGGCGAATGGTTGGAGATTCTTGGCTGCGGTGTGGTAAGACAGGCTACGCTTGACACTGCGGGTGTGCATATCCTTGATTCACTCGACCACAAACTGACTACAATATTTCGCAGAGGTTCGAGATAAAATAGGATGGGCATTTGGCCTTGGCCTCGAGCGCATTGCTATGATCCTCTACTCAATACCTGACATTCGGCTGTTCTGGTCGCAAGACGAGCGTTTCCTATCCCAATTCACTCCAGGAAACATCACCACGTTCCAGGCATATTCCAAATACCCAGCATGCGTCAAGGATATTAGTTTCTGGCTTGCGGATGATGTTCCCATCCACGAGAATGACTTTTGTGATCTCGTTCGTGACGTTGCTGGAGACTTGGTGGAGGATGTTAAAAAGGCTAGTCAAAAGATAGTCGTTCCGCAATGGACTCACTTATCCTCGTTAGATTGATCATTTCGTACATCCCAAGACCAACCGAACAAGTTTGTGTTATCGCATAAACTATAGGTCGATGGATAGGTTAGTCTCAGTCGCGTGGAACCTGCTTGCCAATCTCATTGTGTCTAGGTCGTTGTCAAATGCGGAAATTAATGCCATTAACGGGGATGTCGCATCTCGTCTTCGAACAGAGTTCAGAGTAGAGATTCGTAATTAGCAGATACTAAGCTATAATCTAGCGGTCTTGCTGCATCGCTGCCGTTGCAATACAATACTAGCCATATGCAGTCCCCATGTAACCTAAGACCACCCTAACCACCTATGACTCCACCGCCTGTGCCACACCAACCTGCGCCGCACGTAGAATACGGTCCTTGATGGTGTATCCAGTTTTTTGGCAGTCAACCACTGTTCCAGGCTCTTTACCAGGTATTGGTGCTTGATAGAGCGCTTCATGACGGTTAGGGTCAAACACGTCGCCAGTGGGATCGAATGGTTTGACATGATACTTGAAGAGCGTTTGGAGGAGCTGACGTTGAGTCAGCTCGACCCCAGTGTAGAGTTCCCGAAGGTAAGCTTCAGGAGGTTTTGAGTCGGTAGACGGGGGTGACGACGAGTCGTTTTCTGGAGGCTGGACTAGAGCGGAGGGAACAGACTTGAGTGCCAACGAGAGAACGTCGACTGTCTCCAATAGGTCTGACGCGAAGCGCGTAATAGCAAAGTCCTTGGTCTGTTCTTTTTCTCGTGCAGCATTGCGCTGGAGGTTAAGAAAGTCCGCCTGGAGGTAGCGTAGTCGACTCTGTAGAATGAAGATTAGTGAGACAAACAAATGCATTTTATTAGTAACGTACCATTAAGTCTGTAACCTCCTGCTCTTTCGCTACCAGCTTTACAGCTTCGGGTGAAAGCTTTTCAGTTTCTTTGCTTTCTTCGCCATTCGCGCCTGCCTTGGCTTCGCCTTCCTCCGCCTTGCCCTCCTCCGCTTTGACGTCCGAGTAATGCCGTCGTGGCTGCCATTGACGAGGATGTGTCAGAGCAGAAGAGCGAGCAAGGGACCTGGACGACAGTGAAGCCGTACAGGAACGGAAAAGCTGAATGGCACCCGAGCTCATCGTCGTGGTCGTTAATGTCGAGGTTGACGAATATTTTTTTTGAAGTTGGTGGTGGGTGGGAAAAGATATTCACGCGACTTGTGCCGAAGCCCGACGAAGTTTGGCTGAATATTCTTTTTTTTTTCTTACAATCGGACATCAATTTTCACTGCGAAGGTGCTTCATTGCTCCTCTTTTAACGCTCATTCAGTCGCGTTCACTCCTTCATGCTCGTCCGTCCATGATATCTCGCATTTCATTCGCCAGGCGCATTATCGCCAGCCAAACCGGCGCAAACAACACGGGTCTCCGTCAAGGGTCTTTAAATCATCCTATCTCTCTTTCTTTTCCTCGAACCATGAGCTCGTCTGCTACACGTATAGATGGAACGGCCATTGCAAAGTACGTCTACTTTTGCTTCTTACTACTATATTTTGACCTAAATTCCTCCCAGATCGACTCGCGAGGCAGTTGCTACAAAGATCAGATCTATCCAGTCTACATTTCCTCGTTTTCAACCCCAACTAGCCATCATCCAGGCTGGCGAACGCCCGGACTCGATAACCTATGTCCGAATGAAGGCCAAGGCCGCTGAAGAGGTTGGCATTAAATTTAAGCACATCACGTTACCCGCGGAGGCTACAGTGGACGAGGTCGTCGAGCGCGTCAAAGTGCTGAATGGCGACGAGAGTGTCAGTGGGATACTTGTTCAGCTTCCTCTCGGACCTCATGTGGATGCCGAGGGCGAAAGACTCGTCACGGAAGCCGTCAGCCCCGAGAAGGATGTAGACGGGTACGCCGCACACTGATGAACCCGTTTACTCCTGATCATTGCTCAGATTTCACGCGTACAACATTGGACATCTGTCTTCACGAGCATCCGACCCACTCTTCGCACCTTGCACCCCCTCCGCCGTCATCCGTCTATTGGAATCAACTGGGATATCCATCTCTGGAACCAATGCTGTCGTCTTAGGACGTAGTGACATAGTCGGCAGTCCAGTCGCATCCATGCTCAGAAATAGGGATGCCACGGTCACCCAATGCCATAGCCGAACGAAGAATATCGAATCCATCGTACGATCCTGGAAATCTAGCTCTATCTTCGAGGCTGATCTCCTTATAGGTCAAGAACGCAGACATCCTGGTTTCCGCTATCGGAAAGGCAGAGTTTGTAAAAGGATCTTGGATCAAGCCCGGTGCCGTCGTTATTGACGTGGGTATCAACTATGTGGCAGGTAATTCAGCGTTAACCGCTTGATTGGACACCGTACTCATTTTCCTTCAATAGATACAACTAAGAAATCTGGACAACGTCTCGTAGGAGATGTAGACTTTGCAGCAGCCTCCGATGTTGCATCATACATCACCCCCGTCCCAGGAGGGGTAGGCCCGATGACTGTCGCCCTCCTCATGGAGAATACGCTGACTTCGGCTGAACGACTTTGGAAACGATCACGAGAGCGCAAAGTGAAGCCCCTAAAACTCAATATCCTCGAAAAAGTACCCTCCGATATCGAGATTGCCATGGCTCAGACACCCAAACCGGTCGCTCAACTCGCGCAAGAAATCGGTATCCTCCCAGATGAATTGGAAAGCTACGGCAAGTACAAAGCAAAGGTTGAACTCAGCATTCTTGACCGTCTCAGTCACCGCACGGATGGCAAATACATTGTCATTGCTGGGTATGTCATGAACGAGATGAAGGGAGGAAGATCTTAATCATCATATTTCTAGCATAACGCCGACGCCTTTGGGTGAGGGTAAATCGACTACTACCATCGGCCTTGCGCAAGCCCTGGGAGCTGAACTTGGTCGCCCTGCCTTTGCATGCGTTCGTCAACCCAGTCAAGGCCCAACATTCGGGATCAAAGGTGGCGCAGCTGGCGGAGGGTATAGTCAAGTTATTCCAATGGACGAGGTAAGTTTACAGGACAATGTGATGGCTCAAATCTGACCGTTCTAGTTCAACCTTCATCTTACTGGTGATATCCATGCTGTTACCGCTGCCAATAATTTACTTGGTAACGTCTTCAGATTTTGGCCAACCTCATATTATTGATTCATCTCACAGCCGCTGCTCTCGATGCTCGCATCTTCCACGAAGGCACACAATCTGACAAGGCACTCTACAGTCGTCTGGTTCCCACCAAAAAGGGAAAGCGTGAATTTGCTCCTTTAATGTTCAAACGCTTGAAGAAACTCGGGATCGACAAAACTAACCCGAACGATCTTACACCAGAAGAAATTAACAAGTTCGCTCGCCTTGATATAGACCTCGACACTATCACTTGGAATCGTGTTCTGGACACAAACGATAGGTTCCTGCGTAAGATTACCATTGGGCAGAATGCGACTGAGCAAGGCCATGACCGTGTCACTGGCTTCGACATTGCTGTTGCTAGCGAATGTATGGCAGTTTTAGCACTGACCACTGGGCTGGAGGACATGAAAGAACGTCTCGGCGCCATGGTGGTTGCCACAAGCAAGCGCGGAGATGCTGTAACTGCTGATGATATTGGTGTTTCTGGCGCTCTTGCCGTACTCTTGAAGGATGCCATCAAGCCCAATCTAATGCAGACTCTCCAGGTCTGTCGTGTTTCGATTGCTTTTCGACATACCATTTACTTTATCATCAGGGTACACCTGTATTCGTCCACGCTGGACCTTTCGCTAACATCGCCCACGGAAACTCTTCCATTCTCGCTGACCGTGTAGCGTTGAAGCTCGCTGGAACGGAAGCTGGAGATTCTTCTGACCGTGTTGGCTATGTTCTCACTGAAGGTGGATTCGGTGCCGACATGGGTATGGAAAAGTTCTGCAACATCAAGTGTCGCGTCAGCGGTCTCAAGCCTGATGCTACTGTTATCGTCGCCACTACTCGCGCGCTGAAAATGCATGGCGGTGGTCCAGACGTAACTCCTGGCAAGCCTCTCCATGAGACTTACACTAACGAGGACCTGGTGACTCTGAAAGAAGGCTGCAAGAACTTGGTCAAACATATCGAAAACTCAAAGAAATTCGGCATCAAAGTTATCGTGGCCATCAATCAGTTCGCGTATGTCTACGCAGTTTTCCGAATGTCATTTTCTCATATCTTGTTATAGCTCTGATACTCCCGCGGAGCTTGAACTGGTCCGCAATGAAGCATTGTCCGGTGGAGCTGATGCTGCTGTTGTCAGTAACCATTGGGCGGAAGGTGGCGCTGGAGCACGGGCGTTGGCTGAAGCAGTCATCGCGACATGCGAGGGACCTTCAGGATTTAAATTCCTTTACGACCTCAGTCTTCCTATCGAGGAGAAGATATCCATCATCTGCAAAGAGATCTACGGCGCGGATGGTATTCAGTTAAGCGAATTGGCCCAAAAACAAGTGGAGACGTATACTCGCCAAGGATATAGTGCTCTTCCCAGTGAGTCCCCCGCATTCGATTTGAAGTTCAAGATTGCTGATGCATTGAAGTTTGCATGGCTAAGACACAGTACTCCTTCTCGCATGACCCTAAACTGAAGAACGTTCCTTCTGGTACGCGTTTTGCGATACAACATACATATAAAAGGCTAATATTTTAATAGGCTTTACGGTACCTATCCGGGCTGTCAAGCTTTCTGCGGGCGCCGGTTTCTTGTACCCTCTCCTGGGAGACATGCAGACGATGCCTGGTCTTGGAACGCGCCCAGGTTTCTGGGAGGTTGGATTAGATCCAGAGAGTGGACGAGTCGTCGGCCTTTTCTAGATGTGCACATACTAAACGTTGGATGCTGATGTTGACGTGCTACTCATCAGGTGTGATGCTGGAGGGCCACCTGAGAGACAGAGGGCTATATCTTATATATCGATACGATTTAGATCGATCTAATGGAGCGACAGAGTAGAAAAAGGAAATGAAATTTTTGTTTTGTAATCCAAGTAAAGTGCACACATAAATACTTCGAGGAGAGACTAAGAGGTTACAGGGATTGTCCGGGAAGACGAACTTCACTGGAATCGTCACCTTCTGACAACCCCACGACTTGCAGGGATTCCTTCGCCATCTTGTTAGCCATGCTGCCAGACTCTTCGTCGAGCGTTATAACATTCAGAGCGGCGTTCACTTTGCGTGCATAGGTATTCCCAACCGTGTCAACATAGCTGAACACGTTGCTGCTGGACCCGTTCCCGATATTTCCGCCTGTACGTCGTTGGAAGAATCCATCTGGGACCATAGTCATTATGTGTTATGGAAGTGACGAATGATTAGGATACTTGCCTACTCTCTGATCGTTATGGATGGTCGTTCCCAAGACTAGGGGATTTGGTTGCACGGTACGGTCGTACGTATGATTTAGCGAGGCAGTCCCTAATAGAAATGGAAATGTGGTAAACGAGATTTCAATGGGCGGGTGTACTGACAGCTGGTCGCTTCCATGTTTTCATATTGGATATCAATATCCAAAGGGTACGAAAACGTGTCGGCTACGACAGGCTCTCCGTTATGCGTCGAAACGATAATACCCTCACTTGTCTGTCTTGCGAGCTTCGAAATGCAGATCAGAAAGGCTTTACTCGGGGAAGAATCGATGGTGCACTACCTGAGTCAGGGCGTTGTTCAAATATGTTTGAACATTCGAGTACGAAAGTTGCTGGCTCCATACGACATTTGTCACATCCCCACTGCCACTAATGACCGTAGACTCGATGTGGATTTGTCTGGTAGACTTGACAGTGATTTCTACATCATCACCTCCGTTCAACGTTTCCCCAGACGAAGTCGAGATGGCAAAGGGCTCCACATCATACGCAGTAATTCCACCGGTTGTTGGCTCTGGAGAAGTGTCCGTGATGATTTGAAGAAGCCCGGAGATGTACCAGTTCTGGTTGATGACATGGTCCGACTCGGCTGACGAGACATCGATAACGAATTCGTGTGGCAACCTGCGCGAACGGTTGAAGTTAAGGATAATAGATAGCGAGAAATATACCCATCGGTCAGGAGTGGCGCAAAGGGTGTGACATCGATGAAGTAGGTGGGTAGGTCCAACGCGCCATATGCTGATATTGGCCTGTGCACGCTTAAATACGACGACTGAGCAGAGAATGGTCAAAATCACCTCCAGAACGAAGGAATAATTCCACCGGTAAAGAGCACGGCATACGGAAACGCGACGCCGGCGAGTTGGCCGTCTATGAGAAGGCGCACTTCTCTGAAAGGCCCTTGTGGGTAGGCTGTATTTTCGGGAAGGGCGGGGATAAATTCATTGGGAACATTATAATACTGAGAGAGTGTGTGAATCGCTGAAGTATTTGGTTTCGCTAAATGGACACATACCCAAAACTCTTCCTGTGAGTTGCCTGACGCAAAAAGTTCTGCATAGATCTTGATGGCATTGACAGGAAGGGTGACATTAATCTATACAAGATGAGTTCCTCTGGCACCTCTCCTTGGAATTGAAGGGCTGACGGAGAAGCCAGGAGGGACTGATGCGTCGTTTCCCGTGTCATTTCTCATTGTAGAAAGCGGAATGATATGATCCGCTCTGGGAGCAGGCGGATAGAGATCGGTGGCTTCGTAGTATGTCGCGGATAGGACAGCTATACACCGGTCATTAGTTATCATTGAGAACATACTCAAGACCGGACGAACTGGAGTAAACACCATCCAATCCCTCCTGTATAATGTTGTCGAGCTGCAGAATGAAGGTCCCATGAGTCTCGAAGAGGGGAATGTATTGAGTAACATCTTTGATATACGTCCAGATTATACCGTCCCCGCGAGTGGGTTCAGGTGTAGACGTGCGCCAAACTTCGAAATAGCATAGGTGAGATCAATTTGGCGGAATCGAGACCATGTTGTCACTCACTCTCGACGTTCTGAAAGGTAAATATCCCAAGTCGATCATATTGGGTACCATTGGAGGTGACAGTGAAGTTGAGGGTAATTGCAGACCAAGATCCGACTGGACCACAGTCCGTTGGAGGTCTGTTTTGATCAGAATGCAACGTATGATACGGGCCGGCTGCACCCACTCTAATTCCACGACCTCGGAACTGTTGTCAAAGAGGCGCTCGTCAACATACGAAATAGATGGACAATACTCAAAAGTACACACATGCCGTACGAAAAAGCGAAATCACGTCTGCACATAGCTCTCAGTTCATGGGCATCAGCAGATGAACGAAAGGACGAACCTCAATACTTCTACGGTGCATTCTTTGACACCTGTTGGGACAAGTACGGGTTGTGTGACCTGGAAATTGGTTAATACTGCGGCATGAACGATGGGCAACCACCACAAAGTGGACAGGAAGAGCATGGTGGAAGTTAAAGAGAAGATAGAAGCATTCTTGGTTGACGATGCACCATGTGGGTATGGGAAACTCAGAGCTTTTGAGCACACGCTGATCTCGGCCTGCATTGCAACCCACGTAAAATGCAAGTTGAATAAATAATGCACCATACTACCAGTCCGCATCGCGCAATACATACATTAAAGCCATTACAGCAGGTCATATTAGAGACGCTGGCGGCGGGTATATGCAGAACAGAGTATCGTTTCTAAGGCCACCCGTTGATTAGTGCTTGATGATTAGACGTGAAAGCGACGAGCGTACAGTCAACTCGATCAGAACTGATGATTAAAGACATCGTCAACCTTCGTGGCGTTGCCATTTCCGTTTCCATTCTCCGGGTTGGAGGACCGTTGAGGTCGTTCTCCATAAAGACCTCCCTCCGCATCTTCTGGGAAGGAGGGTTGATCATCGCGGGAAGCGACACTATCTCCTGCCAGTGACGCATTGGACCTGCTCTTCTTCTTCTTCTTTTTGCGTTCGCGTTCCTCGGAAATAGAGTAAGCGTCCTCGGTCCTGGCCCAACGATCCTTTTTGTCCTTCTTCTTCTTGGAGCGCTTTGAGCTTGTTGGGGCTGGTGCAGCGTCCTCAAAGTTGGCGGGATAATGCCATCTTCCTCCCGAGGTCGAGCTGGCGTTATCGTTCTTATAGTAGTTCTCGTCTTCGGGCCGCCATAGGTCGCCTCTGCCTTGGCGTTGGCGGCTGTGATCCTCTGAAGACAAGTCGGTGGAAGAAGTTTGATCTTGTCCTTCGGCATACGGCTGGCCCTCCAAGGTTGACTGAGGGAGGCGATCGTTGTAACGGTTAGCCCACTGCGATTTGCGCTCCTTGCGACGGATCTCGGACGTGTCGACAAGGCCGTATCTCTGTGCCCACTTTGGCGTGCGACTGTGGTTCTTGTTATTTCGTATGTTCTGAGAAAAGGTGTTAGGGAATGCGAGGAGAGGAGACTGGGTATCTAACCTGAATGTAGAAATTGTGGCCGTGGCCTTATTGTGGTAAGCGTCACCGTCGTCCTTGGGCGTAGAGAGGCACGCTTACCTGGGATGTATCCACATATTGTAAGGAGCAGATTGAGCCAGAAATCTCCTCCAAAGCCAAAGCGAGCTGCTACGGCTGAGTGAATGAAGTGATGAGTTGCAAGTGTCGCCGACAATAGGATGAGATGATACGGACCCATTGGAGGAAAGAGAGTGCCCATAATAAAGAGTATCACGGCGTATCCGTGATGTCTTTTGGGCGTCAAGTCGATCTTCTGCATTTGCTGACCTTCCATCATGGTCGTCTATGCCAAACCAAAGGCCGAACTCGCAGCAACTTGTAAAGCCAGGGGCACGCCACGTGTTGCGCCGAAAATGGAAATGCCGTCAACCCTGCATTCTCTCTTCCCTCTGTCATCATCGTTTTCTAGTCTGCCTCCAGGCCGTCCTCAGTGTCTGGAAAACACGCCAACAAGGCTTTCATACTATGCAAGCTGGTGTTATCTGTCATTCAAGCCTTTTCTAACGCCACATATCCATCAGGTCAAGTGTATCTTCCGCGACGGAGGCCATGGACCATGAAGAACCGGCTCTCAATCTCTCGGACGTCGTCCACGACCACACTATCGACGACGACGACATCGATGATTCATCCATTCCAGAACATATCTCCCAATCACACCACCTCCCTGCAACATCCTCGCTGTCTCCCGCGCACAAGCACTACCACAATTCGGACCTTCCTCCAGTAAATCACCAACCTTTACCCGTCGACATCCTGGAGCGCGAACTAGCAGCCCTTCTCAATCAAGATGCTAGTGATGCCACGGCAGCTTTGTTGAATGCAGCCGCTCAGCAACAGGCAGGCGTTGCGTCCAATTCTGTTATCCAACCAGACGACACCACTTCCATACCAGGGCTCGAAGGCCTAAGCATCACCACCCTAGCAGCTATGCTTAGTGCCGCGCACGCACAAGCCGAGTTGGCAGCGAAGAACTCCGATTTCGCTCACCAACGCGCTGACATCCTTCCACAGAAAGAAAGCCAGAACACGCGCACAGCCCCTGCTTTTCACTCCCTAACGGCGACAGAGTCATCACATTTCCACAAACCACTTCGCCGCAGAGACAGAAGCAGCCAATCCCCAGACAAGTCTGACTACTTGTACTCGGACGGCCATAGTGACTCGGACGCTGAATCGTCCACGCCAACACTCATGTCTCGCTCTCCAGTTGACCCAGGACCACCCATGACCAGCTCATCGCTACAAGAAGACTTCTCTGACCTCAACGACATCTTAACCCAATTATCACACTTTGAAACTGACCAAGACCAAAGTCATGATCATGGGCATCCTTCTCCAGATACTTCGCCGGTTGTATCGCGCGCGCATGGGTCATCTCAACCTGCATCCGCCTCTTTACCCCATTTTCCATCTCCAAACCGCCACCCAGACCCTCAACCCATCGCATCAACGTCCACTGCCACCCAACAGACGAAGGCAACCCAGAAGAAGGGAAAAGGGAACACTCCCAGTGCATCACAGGCGAAGAAGCCGCCTGTGGATAAGCCGCCTAGTATTCCCTCCCACATATGCGAACAACCCGGCTGCCAAAAGTCCTTTACTCGTAGGAGTGATCTAGCTCGTCACATGCGCATTCACACTGGTGAACGCCCGTTTGTGTGTGAATATGCAGACTGCGGAAAGACCTTTATACAGGTGTGTAAACCTTAACATTGTTTCTTTCATTGATCTAATTGTTGGCAGCGTTCGGCTCTGCACGTCCATGCACGGGTTCATACGGGGGAGAAGCCACACTGCTGCGAATATCCAGGATGCAACAAGACTTTCAGTGACTCCAGCAGTCTAGCTCGTCATCGGCGGACACATACTGGGAAGCGACCGTATAAATGTGACAACGATGCGTGTACAAAGACGTTTACGCGACGTACGACATTGAACCAGCATATGAAGATGTCTCATAATCCAGATTGGAGTCCAGATCCGGCGGTGTATGTTCTTCTTGCAGCTCAATTGATCGAATCTAATAACAACCTTGTCTGCTAGTCGATACGATTTCAAAACGAAACGACGGCGAGTGGCAGAAGAAAGCGACGACGAAGATGACCAAACGTTGGAGGACTCTGTGCGGACGATTTCTGCGATATTTCACGCCGGAGGAGCCTCGTTGAACGGACCACCAGGCACCGTGACTTCGGAACAGGAAGAGCCCTTGGAATTGCGAGTAGCGAGTATCAGTGCAGAGATAGCGGCAGCGATTGCGCAGGCACATGCTAGAAGCTACGAGGAAGAAGATGAAGACGACGAGGTGGACGAATTGGCAGATGATTCAGGCGACGAGCTGAACAGCCGGGATACTATCGGACCGACGACCAGTGGAATCAGGGGGCGAGGCGGGAATCAACGGACCGGTGGGCGAGATGGGTCTGATCGGGAGGACGAGGACGGTGAGCGATCTCTCCATCTGCGGGGGGCAGAAGGTGAATTGGTCGCGGCAGGTGAGAAACGCAAGAGATAGGATGAGCGCGGAAGGTTGTTGTTTTGTTGCATATGTTTATTATACTGTACTATTAGTCACATTTCCTTGGTTGATACTAATTAGCTTTCTTAGACTAGTTCATACGACAAAGGAGCGCCGCAATTGAAGGTGATGCTCCGGATTATCCCGTGCGAAGCACACGTGATATGAGAAACCCTATTTAGCTGGAAGGAGAGGTTGAACGGATATCCTTTTCATATATTCGCCAGACCAGCCTTGACACTACCGACGCCTTCAACATGTCCAACGAAGAGCCCCCCAGCACTGATCTCATTACTCTCACTCGGTATGATTTGTTTGCTGACATCTATAACATATCTCATGCATTATACAGCCATGTCCTGAGCGACCAACTGCGACTAGGCGCTGCGGCGACTGGCGATCTGACCTTGCTCTTGACGGCTATCCAAGTCACATCCAAGTTCATCGCGACCAACGTTCGCAAAGCCCGGCTCATCAATCTGTAAGCACAAACCGTCTCGTGTGCCACCTCTGACTGACATTTCTTCAGTGTTGGTCTTGCGGGGGAAACCAACGTTCAAGGCGAGGACCAGAAGAAACTTGATGTTCTATCGAATGACATCATGGTCAATGCCCTGCGCGCGTCCGGCAAGTGCGCCGTCCTTGTCTCAGAGGAGCTCGAAGACGCAATCATCATCGAGGAGAAGAACCGTGGCCGCTACTGCGTTGTTTTTGACCCTCTCGATGGATCCAGCAACATCGACGCAGGTGTGAACATTGGCACAATCTTTGGTATCTACAAAGTTGTATGTCTATCTTATCTAGAACGATATTCCAGTGCTCATCTCTCTGATCTTGTGCTGTCTAGCGTCAGGATGGGAAAGCCAGTGTCGAGGACGTCTTGCGGCCTGGAAGTGAGATGGTAGCGGCAGGATACACCATGTGAGTCCCTATTCGCTGTGAGATAATTCGTTACTCATGATGAGCAACAGGTATGGATCATCAGCGAATTTAGTTCTCTCTACCGGCTCTGGTGTCAACGGTTACACTCTGGATGCATCACTGGGCGAGTTTATTCTTACGCATCCTGACGTATGTCCCCGTACTCTTCGTTGTACCCGAGGCTTCCCTCCTGACCATGCCCACAGATTCAAATACCCGCCCGCGGGAAGATTTACTCCTTCAACGAAGGAAATGCCATGTACTTCCATCCCCAGGTCAACGCGTATCTCAAATCTATCAAATTCCCCCCACCAGGAAAGGCACCATATAGCGCTCGTTACATTGGATCCATGGTGGCCGACGTTCACCGAACGTTCCTGTACGGTGGAATTTTTGGTTATCCGGATGACAAAAAGAGCAAGAGTGGTAAGCTGAGGATATTATATGAAGCATTCCCTATGGCATTCTTGACGGAGCAGGTATGTCATTTGTATCCTTTTCTATCCAATGGCTCACAACACTTTGTTAAGGCGGGAGGTGTGGCAACAACAGGAAAGACTCGCATCCTGGATATTGTGCCCAAGAGCATTCATGAGCGTTGTTCAGTATTCTTGGGAAGCAAAGACGACGTGAACGATCTTATCAAGTTCTACGACGACGCGGCTTCAGTAGAATCAACATAATAAGTGTAATATGGAGCAGTGTACAACTATAATGTAAACACTAGGCGAATCATTGGACACTGTGGTAGAACGGGCCGGATAGCCGCTGTGCTCGCCATCCCTGAACAATTCTGCTCATTGACCATCAACAGCCGTAATGTCGTCGGTAACTTTTCCTTTCTTTTGACCTTCTCTAGCCGTTAGTAACCACTAGATAGCGCAAGGCCAAACGACAGATCATCTCTGACGACGATTCAGATGGCGAAACCAACACCACAGTATCACCAAAGAGAACAAAGCATGTCGACCCAGCACGTTCTATACCTCCTTCACGGCGACCACCTTCTGAAGAAACACAACCGAAGCCCTCCACCAGCAAGACACCACGTCGCGAGCCCAAAAAGTCGAAGAAACGAAAGCATACTGAAGACGACGAGGACGATTACAATGTAGACGTTGAAGAGCTCGCCGAAGATCTTGCGACCGTTGCTCCCGGACAGGACTTCGAAGATGACTCGAGCTATTCTAGCGATAGTGCTCCGCGACGCAAGAAAGGCGGTGGGAAGGGCAAAGTACCGACCAAGACTGGTGGTAAAGCTGGCGTCGGGAAGGCGAAAAGCAAACCTAAGCCAGAGGAGAAGGCCATCACGATGAAAGACGAGAGGAAGACGGCTCCCCCACCTGCGAAACGTCAAAAACCGAACATCCGCACTGAAGGCTCATCCGAGCTTGCGCGCCACAAGTCCCCACCGTCCGCCAGTCGAGAGAAAGAGTCACCCATCCCGCCCGTGCCACCGAAGAAGAAGCTACCAACGATCAAGAAGAACAAGGACGCGTTGTCTGCTGCTCCTGCGACGCCTAGCATCGCTGCCCGCGCGCAACTGCAGACGACAACTGCAGATGTCGATCTGTCGAACAGTTCCATCTATTCGGAGCTTTTCAACAAAGCGGTGAGTGTCTTGGCTCTTATTGATTTGCGAAATTGATACCAACTGTTGAGCAGTCTGGCAACAAGACCCCACGTTCTGGTTTGAGCAGAGCGGATGAGAGGCGGGCGGAGATCGCCAAAATGCGAGAGGATGCCCGGACGAAGAGGGCGATCGAATCGGTGAGTTCTGACCTCTTATATTCGAATCCGCTAACAGGATGGGTCGCAGAGGCATTTCTTCAATTTACAGGCTAATACCGAGAAGATTCTTGCGTACGAGGAGGAAGTCCTACGTTCTCATCGGAGCAGCGTCTTATTCCCCAATATATTGGGCGCAAAGTGGAAGGAGGAGTATGATAGATCATTGCGACATCGCTCGAATGGTGCTTCGCATGTGGCTTATGCAGCGCGGAACGGCGGGGCACAGTACCCGGCAGAGGAGAAGGAAGAGGGAGAAATGTAAAATATATGTTTTATGCAAATTCGTCCCACTCGTCCGCGCCACACATTAACATCGTACATATCTAAACATTGATCACTGGTGATACCTCATATCTTCATCCCATGTCTGTAACTGTGCAGCGTGCTATATATTCCCGTGCGGTAGGACCATCGCAGGCTCACAGGTGGCAAATGATTAGTGAGGTCGTCGCGTTGTCTACGTTGTAGCTAGAGATCCAGAAAAACCATCCATACTTTTATAGATCTGTTGAAAGCAGGTCTGGAACCACTTCGCCACAGGTTTCGAAGCTGTTCCTTCGAGGTTCAAGTTTTCCATTTGGGTGAAGAGGCCATGACTTGAGAGGATGGCGTCGACCGCGATGTTTAAACTATCGATGGAGCTACGAAAGGATGCTAATTCCTCGGTAATGGATTTTGTGTCATGAGGAGGGTGGAGAGATGATATGAAATCGTCTGAAGCGATGAGGAGGGAGGATGAACAAGGCGCGAGTTTGTCGAGCTCTGTAGGAATGGCGTAGATAGACGGAGTAGGTGATAATATGTCTCGAAGAATTCGGGAATGCAGTAACGTTGAGAGGCGAATGATTGTTTGGGCCTTGAGAGATATCCATCATTGGCTTGTATAATTTAGATAGCGAGAAATATGCGGACCTGTTTGACTCGTTCTCGTTCTTCCGGATTCAGTGCAGCATCGACGTCCATGCCCATTTCATCCCACCCGTCGTCTTCATATACTTCGCCACCGTTTTCTTCCCTTGTGAGAATATCACCCAGTTCGCTCGATCCATCTTCCAGGGAGCCTTTGTCCTGGAGCCATTTCTTTCGAATAGCCCCGGTATTGTTTTCGGACAATCCGTTTGGACCCGTAGATCGTGTTAGGTCTATAAGGTCGTGGACCTCCCCCGTTCGTACCAAGTACTCATTGAGGTTGTTGTTTAAGTGGCCCTCACCGGCGAGGACAGTCAGTAAAGACTTGATGGCATTGAAAATATCCGTGGCAGCGCGCTGGAATTCTTGAACGAGAGCCTTGCCATGGACGCTGGGTTGTAGGAAGGCAACACAGTGTGCTACAGCGGCGATGTGATTAGATGTGTCTTTTAATGGAGTGTGGACTGCAGTGTAGGCAGGAGAAGAAGGTTTCATCGCAAGAGAGAGCTTTGTGGTGGATCCCCGTATGAGTAGGAGTAAAGAGAGGAAATCTTTGTGCAAGACTGCGACATCTGGTGGTTTTTCTGAGGATGTGGGAGATTCGGAACACATGTGTATGGCGCCATTGCATGTTGCGATGACAGTGCTGAAAGCGTCGAGTGCTATTAAATGTCAGATTGAATACAGCGGTCTATAAAACAGCCTACCTTTTGCTCGTTCAGACATCGAGGAAGGAGATTTATGACATTGATCGGAGTTCGGGCGCGAAAGTGAAGTTTCTACACGTGACTTGCCGAATAACTTTTGCCCTCTTGCCGCCAACGTATACCTCCGGGGTGCGTATGTTGCGCCTCTCATTGGTGTGTATTCCCCTCTTTCTCGAAGAATTCAAGTGGTTAACGTCATGCATAGCTTCGACAGAGCCCTCTGAGGCTCACCACACTCCCAACCCGACCTTTAATATGTAGTCGTATTCAAACTCGACCGCTGTCTACCTTTGTTCCACCGAGATCCCTCATCTTGGCTTCACAGCGACGCGCCACTCCATTATCTACACTCCATATTGTCCTTGGATCTCGCTCATTAACTCTTGGCTCCATATTTTCCGGTTTCAAGGCGACGCCAGCGCCTACGCCGACAGTTGTGGCCCACATAACGCGACTTGAAGCAGAAGCAAATGTGTACCCTCATGACGTTTCAAAACAGCTTACCCTCTTCAACGCGCTCATTGACACGGATCTCAAGGCGTCGTACGAACTGGTTCTGAATCGTTGGGAACGGATGTGTGAATTCGTACGTCTCATTGTCAGCAACTCACCTCGGGTTTATAACTGCATTTCAGGACCCTAAATCACCTCTACTACGCTCGGACGAAGCTTTTCGGGCATATGTGACCAGTCTCACGCGTACAGACAAGTCCAATTCTGTACAGGCTGCTGTGAGACGACGTGACTCCCTCCTCGCCGCATCGACGCCAACGGACGCAGTGTCGGACACCCCAGAATCAGCCGTGGATGTAGCACCATCCTCAGAAGCAGCTGCACAACCGGTAACACCCCCTCCTGCTCCCGCCAATGCCCCAGCTGTCGCACCAAGATCTAGTCAAGAAATTGCTATGAGTGTCCTCGCAGCGAGATCTGACTCTCCCTTCAATGCAAATACTGCCGGTGCAGACAGCTCGAAGACGCCATTTGATCCAACGAGCCCAGTACAGGTTACGATAGTTGAACGTGAGTGCAAACTTGGCGATGAGAGCAATCTTTCTTACCTGCTATATAGGAAAAGGTGCATGGGTTCCTCGTCTACTGCGCCACTTTGTCTCTCTTGCAGTCACAGTCTTCTGTAGGTTATCTCACGTCTCTCAAACCAACGCTCATATTTTCCAGTATTCTTGGTTATTTTGTCTGTCTTCTTGGAGAATACTGGTTTCGTTAAGAATGGTCCCCGTGCAGCGCAGTACGAACCTAACGAAGAGAGCACTGTCAAATTTAGCGATGTCCACGGTGTTGATGAAGTCAAGGAGGTGAGTAACCGATACCTCTGACTACATTTCGCTCATTGGCTGGTGCTCTTAGGAACTCAAAGATATTGTTGAATTCTTGAGAGATCCGGAGTCTTTTGCAACGCTAGGTGGTAAATTGCCCAAAGGTGTTCTACTCACTGGGTATGTACAGTATCAAACAGGTGTCACGTCATCTAATCACGCCACAGTCCTCCTGGTACTGGTAAAACTTTGCTTGCTCGCGCGGTTGCTGGAGAAGCTGGTGTACCCTTCTTCTTTGCGTCTGGGTGAGTCGTTATTATTGCTCTCCCAAGCTTGTTTCTAATATAGTCTCCCAAGCTCCGAATTCGAGGAAATGTTCGTGGGTGTTGGTGCTAAGCGCGTCAGAGAACTCTTCAGTGCCGCGAGAAAGAAGGAACCCGCCATCATCTTCATTGATGAATTGGACGCGGTTGGTGGCAAACGTAACTCTCGCGACCAGCAGTACATGAAGCAGACCCTCAACCAGCTTCTTGTTGAGATGGATGGTTTCTCTCAATCCCAAGGCGTCATCGTTATTGCTGCTACCAATTTCCCCGAGAGTCTCGACCCGTAAGCAGAATCAGCCTGAGGTTCGATATCTGCTTTCTGACGTGTTTCTTCTAGTGCGCTCGTGAGACCCGGTCGGTTCGACAGACATGTTGCAGTACCCCTCCCTGACATTCTGGGACGTGTGCAAATTATTCAGCACCATATGAAGAATATTTCTATTGGCCCAGGTACATCGTCAGGCATCGTTTTGATTCAGTTTCTCAAGTGATGCTTAGATGTTGACACCAAAATACTGGCGCGGGGAACTTCTGGATTTTCTGGAGCAGATCTACAGAACATGATCAAGTCAGTCTCTCCGTCGATGCTATCTGTCGTCGACCTGACGTATCATATAGCTTGGCAGCCATTCAAGCCTCCAAGGAAAAGGCGAAAGAAGTCAATCTCAAGCATCTAGAATGGGCAAAGGTGATTGCGTCGTCATACTCCCTAGTAGGCCAGCTCTGACACACTGAAATAGGACCGTATCGTCATGGGTGCCGAGAGAAGAAGCGCGTTTATATCTGAGAAGGACAAGCTTGCGACAGCGTACCATGAGGTGACATCATATTCCGCTTTACGAGAACATCACTCATTGTAGGTATAGGGTGGACATGCCTTGGTATCCCTTTACACCGATGGTGCTATGCCACTTCACAAAGTGACATGCATGCCGCGCGGACACGCACTGGGCTACGTATGTGTTGGTTATCGCTGCGCTTTAAGCTTGCTCAATCAGCTATCTTTCTAGACTGCTATGCTTCCAGAAGACGACAAAGTGTCAATGAGCTTCAAGGAATACCTCGCCCAAATTGATGTGTCCATGGGTGGGCGTGTCGCGGAGGAGCTTAGTGAGTGTGAAGCTTGACTCCAGCCACATCTAACCCGCTATAGTCTACGGCACCGAGAACATTACCAGCGGCGCCAGCTCAGATATCAGGAGCGCCACATCGATAGCTAACTCCATGGTCAAGGCGAGTAATTTCTGATATCGCGCGAACCAATATATTTACGAAACAATAGAAATGGGGGTTCTCAAAACTGGGACCAGTCTTTTACGACGATAGAAGTTCGACCAGCCGTGCGCGCATGCTCCAAATTGAAGAGGAAATCACCAAGTAACTCAACTGGGCGTTTCATTCTCATTGCATTACTGACAAACCTTCCTTCAGCTTGATCAAAGGAGGAGAAGCTCGTGCTACAGCGCTTCTGACATCTAAGATAGCTGAGTTGCATAGGGTGAGTTTCATATCACTTGTATGTGGGTAACTAGACTGATGAACGGTGTTAGCTCGCTCATGCTCTTGTCGAGCACGAAACTCTGGATGCCGACGAGGTTAGGAAGGTAATCAAAGGCGAATCAATACGAAACATCGACGAAGTTTTGGCAACCACTTTACAGAAGAGTGGTGACGCGAAAAAGTAGTCGTACGTACATCATTTCTGATGTTCCGCGACATTGCACCGACATTTCTTAGCGTAGTAATAATTTTGACAATCGACTCATCCTTTGTATTTTTGGGGAAATGAACACACTGGCGATTTATCACGAGGCGGTATGCATGGCGCGTCTGCTTGGGCGCGGTCCCACCGCCTGATCCCGGAGGTCTTCACATGCTATATCTGCATGGGTTTACGAACCTGCTTCGTTCGGGTGGCCATATGTCGAGCCCTCAGAGAGTTTATGTGAGAAGTCTCAACGTTGAAGCACACATAGATCCCCTTCTGGCTTAGGTGAGAAATGAGTTTCTACACGTTCGTTGGTGTCCGTCTCGGTGTTTTTATACACTTGGGGTTCTTAGCCTAACTTGATTTCATTTAGATAATAGATAAGGCTTTCCAAGTAAGATTGGAACAGCATCATGACGACTTTTGTAATGAGTGTGGCGTAGGTCAATTTGTCCAAGGTCTGAACATGAGACTGCTAAAGTTGCATACACATAGAAGGATCATGAGAGACCCCAACATGACGCTATGTAACGATTACCAACAATTCTGATGCAAAGCGCGGGAGACAGGCGGGCATTTAGCTGCTCGTTTAGTCCCACATGTACATCGGCCTGCAACATTGAGGCTATGAGTCAAGGAAGCTGCAAGGTATACACTAGCTCGCAAAGGCACCCTAGGCGCACCCAGAGCATCGTGCTTCATGTGTACCAAGGATTTTCCGCCTTAGCGAGGAACTTCATGACCATGTGTTATGATGGGTGATACACTTCCAGTCCTTCTACCTCGTCGGGTAGGTCCTGACGATCCTTCGTACATATGACACCACGGTCGTGGCTCACCCTTGTATTTCGGCAAGTATTTCCCTGAGCATGATCATCGAACACAAACCTTACAAACGGTTGCGCCACACACATCCCACCGTTGACGAAATTCAAGCCCTCTTCGAACACGAACTTTCAGGCTTTCCCGAGCATTCTCTTAATTTTGGTCTTGGGGTATCTCCCTTGTCCTGGTGCCTTTGGTACCCGAACTATGAGGGCTGTCATGATCGGAACGCGTGAACTTGCAAACTCGGAGACATCGGGCAGGACCTAATGGTACACTGAATGTCCGGGCTCGTATAGGCTCTCTAAAGATAGGACATTCCGCTCCGAGAGAACCTCCTCGATACCTCAATAGGTCTATGGAATAAATTCATTACATAATTGAGCGCCACATTACCGTCATCGACCTCGATGCAAGGTCTTGCGTTCACCGTGTGTCTTTGTTACTCCTAACGGTCAGCTACTTATATGACTTCCTCGCTGGTACAGTTCCTGTCGACGAGGTGCACATTGGTGAGGACCTTCATTTAGTTCTATTCATAAGGCTGCAGAGGTTAGTGGAGGGCGCCACATGTATCCCTGCAGGACAGAATGAGATTTCGGGGGATAAATTTGGGCACTTGCTTGTTCTATGTCGAATCGGAAGTGCCATGATCTGATCCCAGAGGCATCTTACCGTATCTCGAATCTCGATGGCCCTCGTGCCGTTTGTTTGGCTCGCGCGCATATGCCACTGTGAGCGTGTCCTCTACGTAGAATTCCTTCCTTTACCTATAATTAATATATATATATATGTCCATATAGGTCGGCACGCCTAGAGGATAGTCGCCGATTCAAAAGTTGAAAAGCCAGTGCTTTCCCCCAAGTCACCTCCCCAACCCAACCCATCCATTCCTCGTGCTACGAACTCGTATGATGTCGATCCCTTCGGTCGTTTCGATCTCTGATACGGTTTTAGACTGTAGTGGGCGCCTCGACTAAACTCAAAAGCCCCATCGCGATCTGCCTCTACCTCCGCCGGCCACTCGGACGTGAGGCTCTCCTCAAGTGTGGCGATATCCCATTTATTCTCTCCCATAGAAATGTGTCATCGAGAGCTCACGTTCACTCGTTCGGCGGACTGCCAGCACCTTACGAAAATTCGCGAGGACTCGGTGGACTGTCAGAGTGCCTCGTGCCATCTCAGCGCGGCGCATCCTCCTAACTGTGGGAGCAAGCAGAAGCCTTGCTCGTGCAAGCGATATTATGGACAGCCTGTCCGAACGGTCCTCAGGGAGGTTAGTATCGATCTTGGTTTGACCATCATTTTTTTCGAAGACGTATTCTGACGTCCGCCACCTAAAGCTCGCTCCAGGAAAATGCGTGCAATGCCTATCCAGCTGAGCTGTGGGTTTTCTACATCACAGCTCCGAAACATAGTTTCTAAGTTATCGACGCTTTTGTACGCTCTGTATTCACGACACTTTGATGACGCACCATGTAAATAGCAAAACAGTAACGGGAGTTGAGCTGGCGAGGACAGATGGGGGTATCGGAAAATGGTCCAAATTTTAGTTACGCCTACTACAGCATTGCTGAATTCATTATGATTTGACGAGGACGATCATCTCCGTGGAACGTAGAAGGTAGTCGGTGGCGCAACTAGCCTAGGAGGAGATTAAAGCCACCATTCTGTATGTCCACCTCAATAGTCGAGAACCGACCTTTTAGGGAACAAGGATCGCCGGCTGTGATGTAAAAGGACTAAGGTTCTGCGGAAACACCCCAGCGAGCCAAAGTGACATTCCACTCGGGAACGGTCATTCTTACAGCAACCCCGCACGACGCGGACATTGAAGCAGGCGGGATTACCTATAGTTTCGGTGAATGCGATGAGTAGCCATCACAGAATCAGGCTTACCAAGTTGTAGCGGAGCATTAACTGGCTTTGAATTCTCACCTCGAACTTGGCCTGCGGGTCGATGTACAGTCTCCTTGATGTTGTACCTGCCACCAAGCTGGAGTTGTTTTCTTCATCTCATCTCACGCTTTGCCATACCTGTGCTCCCAAGGACGTTAGCACTGTTATTATTCCCACACGATGGACTTCTGTAACCTTGTTTGACGGAAGATTGTGTTGCAGATCATGCCTGGGAAATACAGATGCCTTTTGCACGATGATGACCTTGGATAGCTAAGTTTTGAAACGTGTTCGGATGCTGCGACTGGGGGACTCACTGGGGCTTGTGGCACTACCACCATCTTCTGGTTCGGCGGTTCTCCTCGTTCAGGACGGCATACAGCATAGGACGTGGTGATGAAGCAGGCACATACTCTCCAGGTGTGTTGTACCGTCCCATGAACTTTGAGTTTAGCGTACTAATCCTCGCCATCGTTCTAAGAGTCCTCCGAAGGAACCTAGTCTTGGCTTACATTCCCCACGCAAAGGCGACGCCTTTAATTGTCGCCAATCATGTTCCCAGCCCGAGGCTGCTGAGCCATCAAACATCCCAGAAATCCTTGGCCTGGAAGATTTCCTCGAGGAAGGCGTCTATTTGCCTTCGAGTGAGGAGAGATACCTGCGTGCTATGGAATTGTGAGTGTTCGTTCACCACCCTCGAGGACTAGTGCATCTTAGAGACTGTATTTAGGCTCTTCCTCCACGCGCTCAAACAAATTTCAATCTTGGAAAAAATTCAGTATAAAAGAAGAATGGTTGAGTTACTAGATTCAACATTAGACGTGAAAGGCGCGTCCTTTGACGCTGAGCAGCTCGAAGTCCAAGCCAAGGATGCCCGAGCCGCTTTGGAAGCTGTGGCTGCAAAGGTTGCAGAAGGTACATCGGCGAGACATCCATTTGCATCATATTAACGAGCCCCAGAAAGTAGCCCCCAAAGCTACCACTGTAACATCTCGAAATCACCGAGTAGCAAGGTGTCCCATCTGATAGAACGCGCCAAAGTGGTAATGCGAGACGCTCATGAAGATGCTCAAGGAGTGGCGGCATCAGTCAAGCAAGACCTCTTGGTAATGCAATTGGTAAGTCCATTGCTTTGTAGCCTTGAGGTTGGGTGATTATTGGACACGCAGATGCTCGATAAAGTTGACAAGCTGGGAAGTATAGCCGAGGAGATAGAAAAGGACGGAAAGACTGTCTCCGAATGTATCCAGAAAATGACAGATATGAAGCTGAGAGAATCCCGAAGTGTGGAGATGATACGGGAGCGTTGGGAGGTAAAAACAAAGGACAAAGACGCCAAGCTGGAGAAACAGTGGGATGAGATGGACAGAAAACTATTGGAGAAAGTAGAAGCTAAACGCGAGGAGCTCAAACAAGAGTTTGCGAGAGAGCATACCAGGTAGTGGAGGCCGATCCCATCTCATCAATGTAGCGAGCTGGCTGCTCGAATAGGAAATTCTATATACAACTTGATCTAGAAACATGTTTACCAGTCGTCCGACTCCAAAGAGACAAAGGCGCTGCTTTTGTTTTCACTCCGACGGCACACCTATCGGCCAAGGTTGCTCCTTTAACTCTCGCTGTGACTATGTGCATCCCGGCGACGATTTATGGGACAAGCTGCCAGCATTGAACAGGGACCGATTCAGAGACACGTCGTTAAAGAGGGAAAGAACCAAAGACTACGAAGCCTACGACAGGGACAGGGATCGTCGCCATTCTAGTGACAGACCCTCATCCTCCAGAGACTATCACCGACGCCAGTCATCGCCTGGATACTCTCCTTCGCGCAGACGTCCTTCGCCATCCAGCAGCGTCGAACGGGAAAGAGGACGACGCGAGCAGCCACCATTTTCAGCATCATCAACAGTATCAGACTCTGCCCCTCCTCCTCCAACCACTGCCAGTTCATCTGCGCCACCACAATCAGCCATGTCTCAAACCCCGACCCAACCCCGCATCCCCGCACTTCCTCACCAACAGACTCTCCACCCTTTGACTACTACAGACGTAGAAATGAGTGCACCTAGCAGCGTCGGCGACCGCGACAAATGGGTGGCTCGTCTTCGGTATGTGGTTTCACTTGTCTCCCTTGTATGCCACCCTGACCGCCCCCCAGTCTCGTCTCAGCCTGGATCAACAAGTTCGCCGACTGCGAAAGGATAACCGAGCAGATACATCGTCTTGACCAAATAAATGCCCTGGTCACAGATCCAGCACGAAAACAAGTCAACCAGAATAATCGAAACAAGTTGGAGGAATCCCTCAAGTCTCAGCAGGCAGCGCTTCAAGAAACTCTTGACCAAGTCGTCGCGTCTGATGACTGGCCCGTCGGTCCCCAACCTGGTGTCGAAGCCATTCAGAACAAGAGCAACGCGATGCTCATCACATTGGACTCGCTAAAGGGTCACCTCACCGCACTCAATGACACCGTCGTACAAATTCACAGGGAGCAGATGGATGAACTCGGCCTGGATGGTCAAGCAGATACAGAGACGTCCTCAGGCATTCCTCCGCTCAAGCAACGCCGTATTTCTGACTACGATCCCGCAACGACCTCTCAGAGCAACCCCCCTCTTCGCTACAAGTTCACTGAGCTGGAGGATAAGATGGAGGAAATCCGCAACCTGGTCGATCAACATCAGGCAACCACACTGGATGAGATTAACTCCCTCCTCGAAAAGCGTCTCCTGGAAATTGAAGAAGAAAAGACGTCTCCAGACAGTCCAGAGTCTAGATGGCGGACGGAAATGTTGCAGAGGATAGGTCAAGCGGACCAGTATTTTACAGATCTCCCGAACCGAGTGGCGGAGGCTATGGAGGCCACTACTCAGCTGCGGAAGGAAACGGACGCGGTGAAGCAAGAGCAAGTGACAATTAAAGAGGATATTGTAAAGGTAGCCTTCCTGTTCAATGCTGCAGAAAACGCGATACTAACCCCAACAATAGTTATTGCAACGCGTAGACAACCTAGAGCTGCGCCAGAAAGAAGATTCAAGAGCCATGGATGTCCAACGTGCGGCCCTCGAAACCTACTCCCGTAATATCCAGCCAGCCGCGCCCGTAGCGCTAGACAAAGTAGCGATGAAGCGCTATGTCGACACCGTCGCTATCCCTCAGATGCAGGAGACCTTGAAGACCATGCTGTCCGAGTTGCGGAGTGAGGTTACCAAGAAACTTACGGAGAGGGAGGAGGCTATATACGGCACGCTGTGGCAGAAACTGACGTTGGTGATCACGGTGGTGGACACTGTCTGTGCGAGGTTGGATGTCCCGGCCCCGCCGCCTTCGTCTTCTTCCATTGTCAATGGTACATCTTCTACGTCGATGGGACCACCCGCTGTACCACAACATTTTCGTCATTACAATCCAAACACAATGTCATGACCTTTCTATGTGGTTTTCTCGTTGAATGAGCGACGTGGGTCTCGTTACAGGCTCGACTCACTCAAGCGCACTGAGATTATTTCGAATCGAAAGCACATTGAGTTCAAAAAGACGCCTATGAATACACGACATGATATGCGAGGGATGCCCCGTTACTATGTATACGGTGCCAGGAAAAGATAATGATAATTCGTGCTATGAGTCCAAGGTCTCGATCTATAATATAGATTGTGAGTAGTATTGGAACTGTTATGACACTGTCAGTCCCATTCGTGGTAGTATGAGCAATAAATGGACCCACCGAATCGTACAGTCGCGTCCAATGGGATCCAAGCGACGTATCAATGAGACGGTCGACATGCTCCGCAACGAGGGAATGCGTTAAAGCAGGCTGAAATCGCTCCCGCACCATCGCAGCCGTTTGCTCTCCGAAAGCAGTGAAGCATGGAAACGACGAGTCTAACCAAACATATAAATTTCTGCTCAACGAACCCGGACAAGATGCATACCTTTTTGCATGAGCTCAATTAACGCTGGTTGAGGTGGTCAGAGGATGTACTTCATATCCGAAAATGAACTCACTTATTATCCTGTCGCAATGCTTCCTTGCGGCTTCAAAGCCTTCTCGAAACAGTCGCCTAAATTCGATATAGGCAGGCCCCGTCACACCTCCAAGCACCTCGATATATTCCACTGGAAGCTTGAATGGTGCTGCTTCGAATCCCATATTGCCCGGCGTATTTGTTAGGATGAAGCCAAAGTCAATGTGAATGAGATGACCGTCCCTGTCAAGCAGAATGTTGCCATTGTGGCGGTCTTTGATCTGGAGCAAGTATGTTATAAGAGAATAGCCTATTGATGAAGATAAGTCTCTAGAGAAAATAATGGGAGGGGGAAACGCACCAGCAAGGGATTTTGCAAAGTTCTTCTGTGCTCGTACATATTTTGCAGAGGAGGGATCACCGTAAGTCTTGTTGGCGAATCAGAAATCAGTAAAGACATAGTGAGCAGACCTTACATTTGCGAAGTGGTCCATCAGAGTAACGTGGCCTAAACGCCCTTCTGCTAACCGCCTAGCATATTCTGCTTTCTTGATCGAATGTATCGAGACTGCGTCGGTGATCGTTTCAACCAACCCCGACGACCCACCAAGGATAACTATACGGAAGCTACCGAGATGGGCTTAATATCATTTATGACAAAGTTGTAGAGGAACTTACTATCTCGCCCAGCACTGACAATTCTCCTCCGTCCATATACGTTGAAACTCTCGTATGAGCTGGGTCGCAAGCTGCTCTTGTCGAAGGTCGCCGCCTGTTTTTACAATGACCGAAACGCAGTCCCAATTCACTGGCGGGGGCCAAAAATAAACCATAACGCCATACAAACTAACCAAATGTGCGTACCAAGATGACCATACGGAGATCCATGTCGTATCCGGCTCTACGATGCTTGCGTGAGTTCGATTAGAGCCAACAGATCGAAGAATCCATACCTTCTTCGCAGTCCACGACTCACTAAACACTACCGCACTCGGATCAGCCTTGTTCAACTCCCGCCTAATGATCCCTTCGTCCTCCGCCGTCTTCATCCCACTGATATTATCAACCCTCATGATACTAGTTTCCATATCCCTGTTCTCACGCATGCGCTCCATGCGCTCCTCTTCCAAAGATAACATCTCTTGCATGATCCTTTCCCGGATACCACTTGCATCGGCTGGCTGAAGGCGCATCCTTGACGGCTGGTGGTGGTCCATAGGCGAAGAGGCAGAAACCGGCGGTGTAACGGTCAGCCAATTCGAACCGGGAAGCCAGCCCATAGGCCCCCAAGAGGAAGTCGGCTCGGCAGGACTCGCGGCGGGCGCGCTTTCGCGGGCAGAGATGCTGGCATTGAGCTGTGCGAGCATGATGGCAGCCGTGCGCATGCGTTCGGAGTACTCGTCCAGGGATAAACTATGTGTGTGTCCGTTGGCAGAAAGAGGAGTGGCAACGCCTGGGGTGGGAGGAGCGAGGATTGTTGATGTGAAGACGCTGTTATCCATAGAGGGTGATGGAGGAATGGAGGGCGGTCGTGACCACGCAGCCATGTCTAGTTCTTTGTTTTTGGGCGTTGGAGGTAACACAATGGAGTCTGATATATCCACCGGCCGAGAGCGTAATGATTGATCTGCACCGTAGAGCTGTTCCACCAAATCTATCTCTTCTTCCTCTTCAAACGTTATCGTCGTTGATGTTGGTGTGGCTGGAACAACGACGGGTGGCAAAGGATACTCGGTCGAGGCAGAGTCAACTAGGTCCCCGTAGGCGCCAGAGTTTGATTTTGCATGCTGAATCGGGGTGAGATTGTTGAAGGGTATGAGATCCTTCGAAGCCCCCTTGCGCTCATTCTCCTTTATGACGATCTTCTTCAAGATATCCTTATTGGCTCTCTTGGAGGGGTCAAAGTCAAGTTCGTCGTTGAGGATTTCAATCAGAAGGACGTAAGGCGCACGCTCCGCGGAGTTGAGGACTACACTTTCTCCTGGCGGAATGCGTACGATGCGGTGATGAGGTTGTGAACCTCCATGGGGTCGAGGAGAGTCTGAGGAGGAGCACCACATAGGCATGCATATCTGGAAAGGAATAGTAAGCCATGTAGGCCAAGCTAAGCAAACCAGATAGTACCTCAGCAGGGAGATTATGGTTCAAAGCGGTCAGCTCCGCCCTCAATGCGCTGATTCGAGCGGGACGGGGAATAACAAGCAGTCGATTTGATATGCTTTCCAGCGTGAGCAAAAATTGCACCTGTAATATGTTAGCCGTAAGTATTCAAGACAACAGAGAGCTGCATGCCTCTGAGCGGCAGTAGTGGCTCCTGAGAAGATGAGACTGAGACGCTGAATCGTATGCCTCGAGGAGGGCGTCTGCGGCATTGACAGATGCTGAACGAGTAGGTAGATGCGTATTGAACACGGAAGGTGTGGACTGGTATGGTGAGGCAACCTGCTCCGAGTCGAACTGGCCTAGCGGGTCAATGGACAGACGCGACTTGCGGATCGATCGAAGATGTAAAGGCAACGATGGCGCGGTCTGCGACGCCCCAATTGTCCGTCGTCGAGGCATCTTTCCGCGTGGGGCATTCAATATGTGCGGTACGGGAGGATATTCGTCTGGTTCTTCAACTTCGTCCTGCTCGTCCTCGTCCGCTATGGGTGATGTAACAACACTCGGGCTTGTCCTAGGAGCCTTATCTTCCTCGTGGTGGTCAATACCCCGGCGGTCGGTGTCCTCGTCATCGACTCTGCCTTGTTCAACGGCTACTTGGCCCATAATTTCGGTGAGGTGGGGAAGGGCGGGTACGCTAGCGAGAATGATGCCGATTCCGACTAGAACAGGCTCCGCGTTGTGCTTGATCTTCTTCCGAGAGAATCTGGACTGGAATGGGAGACTAATGGAGGAGTATGGACCAGTGACTTGAGGAGGGAGATCTCCGAAGATGATTTCGTGACATCGGAGGAGAATGCGTTGGCACATCATGAAGGACGGCGAGTCGTGGGGAACGCTGGACATGTCGCGGAGACTGGCCTGCATGAACCACAAGGTCTGGAGCGCGTCAACGGTTAGAAGCTAGGAAAGAGTTATTGAAACGTACAATCATTGCAATATGAGTTGACCTTGTGCAAATGTCTATCACGAAACACTCTAGCGCGCGCGACTTTGAAGGCCGCGTAACGAGCAGATGGCTGGAGGCACTGAGCGATATTCGGTGGACTGAGAAGGGAATGAATACCAGATGAAGCCCCAGACATCTGCGAGTTCCTCCGTGTCTAGCTGGCGCAGACGGCGGGTAATATAGTAGGTTATGCCAATATTGTCCGAGTAGAGTCTAAGGTATTGAAGGGCGACATGAACCGAGAAAAAGCTTTGAAATAGACGCAACAGAAGAGAATGGGACATTGAAGGGAAGAACCAACCGGCGATCAGCAGTACACGTTGCTTTGCCTTGTACTTGACTCCCACCTTTCCCTTCGTTTCCTATGCGCTGGCTATCCCTCCTTCTACTCGCGCCCTTGGCCTTTGCAAAAGACCCACAAAGGGAGCTTGCAGATCTCGCAGCAGCGGGCAGCGGCCTCATCCGTCTTAACGCGCACTCGTTCGAGCTATTGACTGCCCAAAACCGCAACTGGTCTGCGTCCATCCAATTCACAGCTCTCGATAAGCGCAGACGGTGTGAACCGTGCAGGTCAGTATCTGGCCGTTCAAACACACGTACATCCATTCACTGTGACCAGAGAGTTCGACCCATCCTGGAAACAAGTCGCCAAAGCATGGACGAATGCGCCCAAGGAGGAGCGCGATTCCCACTTCTTTGCAACGCTAGATTTTGACGAAGGTCAGACCATCTTCCAGCAGGTATGTCAACTACATTTGCACGTCATGGAACACGTATCGACCACGTCCGCAGCTGGGCTTGACCTCTGCACCTCTCGTCTACATCTATACCGCAACTGAAGGACCCCGCGCGCCTTCCAATGGCAAATACGGACCCGTTAAATACGACTTTACACAGTAAGACGTATCCATGTCGTTGCGAATCGTATGCTAACGCGCCTTCTCAGTGGGTTTGAAGCCGGCCCGCTTGCCGCACAACTATCCAGCCATACACCCATCCCGATCCCCTACACCGAGCCCTTCGACTGGGGACGCTGGGCGACCTACGCGGCTGGATTTGCTGGCTTCCTCTCCCTGCTCCGATTCATCTCCCCCATCATCCAAAACAAGTGGACATGGGCTGCAGGCACTGTCCTCACCTCCCTCATCATGACCTCTGGTTATATGTTCACCCAAATTCGCAATGTTCCATTCACCGGCGCGAATGGACAGCTAATTGCAGCGGGCTACCAGAACCAGTTCGGCCAGGAGGTCCAAGTCATTTCAATGATATGTGCGTATTTCCGCTTGCACTTTACGAACTTCATTTCCTGAATTTGTGTAGACGGTACATTGGCATTTGCTTTCCTCATGCTGACTGCGGTCGTCCCCTACCAAAGCTCTCCTGGTCGTCAACGTGTACAGATATACCTCTGGATGTTTGTCATACTCATTGTGTATTCGGTACTGGTCTCCATCTTCAAAATCAAGAACAGAGGTCGGTGGAATCATCAGTTGACCTTCATCCAAAATCTAACGCTTCTCAGGATATCCTTTCCGACTCTTCCTTTAAGACGTACCGTACCGCAGCGCTTTGACAATATCATTAAATACAACACAAAAATCCCAACGGACCAGGCCCCAGACGTACGAGAAAATAGGCATTGGAATATATGTAGTACAGTCTCTCTCTAACAACATACTTACGAGAATAGCTTGTTGTATCTGTTGAGGCAAGAGTAGCCCTCGTAGTCTGTCAGAGGAACGCGTCAGAGAAGCATACGGGAAAGATGTACACGGATGGAACGCACCAAAGTTTTGTGACGCATCACACCAGCACTTCCCTTTCTTATGGGCGTCACCTTGAGGGCAGTGCTGGAAAGGCTCATGTCGGTAGCCGATGTCGTTGAAGAAATGCTAAGGAGTCGTCAAAACTTTGTCAGAGTAGCAAAAGAAAGTCTGCCGCACTATTTGGTCCTTCCTAGCGAAGAGCGCTGCTCCGATACTATGCACAGGTGCGTCACCCCAACGCTACAGACGAAGGGCGTAAGAACCACATCATTGACTACAGCGTCAAACCACCCACCTCGTAGTAGAACCCACCTTTCGAATCCAGATAATCAAAGAACTTGGAGTATGCCTCTCCTCTCCAGAGATCAAGGTCACCGATTTCAAAGTTGCTCCAGACTGAATCCGCGCTAGTAAGTCTCGATTTGACAACAGTCGACCAAGACAAACTCACAATGGCATCGGTTGTACGTGCGCCCTCCATCGTCCGATATGAACTCCATAGCATTATCGTTCACCACAAGCCCGGGGTTCTCCTCCATAAATTCTGCGAGAGTGAAATCAGACGGCGCCTAATCCCTACGTAGGCTAACGTACCTCTCACGGTGTCCCAGAGGGTTGGGATAGTCCTTTCGTATTCATACAGAGATACAGTGAAGCCTGCGAAAGGTCGGTCAAAAGTCGGCACGGAAGACACGTTCAGGCCACGCACCATAAACCTTCTCTTGGTCTTGCATGATCAGGAATGGATCATAGTCGAGGTCGCAGAAGAACTTGATATCCGGCCTAGAGGTTGTATCGTGAGGGACTGCACATCCACAGTAAGAAAAAGCTCGCACTCCACTCTGTTAGACATTGTCAGCGGCAGCCATCTTTGTTATCGTTCATCTTACCTCCAGTAGTACTTGTATTGCTTCAGCAGCTCATGCCTGTAGAAGAACTGTAGGTAGATCAGTGATACTGAACGATTCCGCAGCCAGTAGACATACGCCAGAATTGAAGCGGCACATATTCCGATAGCTAAACTGGGTGTTAGTTTTGCGTAGACAATATGATAGATATAAACATACGGAACGCTGCCTGTGCATGGAATGAGTATTGGAAATGAAAGCAGGATATGGATGACGCACCTCCATAGATCACACTGTTCTTAACCATGTCCTCTCGGGAAGCCTTGGCCTTTTCCTCGTCTATCCAGGCCGGCTGGTACCAGTCGTCGTGTGGAATCAACCCAAATTCGACTTTCGCGTCGGTAAGCTCGGTGATACGCCTGAAGAAGTCACAGCTGAGTCAAACAACCAGCGAACAGAACGATGGCACACACCTCTTGAAGTCTGCCGAAAACGCCTGCTCATTCAGGAAGACGTATGGATATTGGAATTTCTTGTTGAAGCGGTCCTCCATCTGTTTCATGCTGCTGACAATCCCGTTGAGGTCGCTGTTCCGTGCTGATGGACAATGCCTTTTCAGTCCGTGTGTACGTGGAGATGATGTCGGGACACACCTAGCATAACAATGGCTGCGGACGCTTTGCGACCTTGGGGTGAGGGTTTTGCGTCGGGAACGTAGTATTCATCGGGTACGGGGGTCTCGTATGGTGGCTTTGGTCCAATGAACTGGCTTTTAATATTGGACAAGGCTGTTGCGCGCCCGTAGCCTTCGTGTGCGACGCTGAGTATGTAATGCATGCTTATCTGCCAAGACTTGAAAAACATAAACCATTAGAGCACTGTCGAGACATACCATGATCCCCAGCACGAGGAACACATAGCGCCATGGTGTCATCATGGTGGCAATTGGGAGAGCTCAAGTTGATCGTAAATGTTCTTGATCTTCGAAGTATTCTTTCAGGTTAGGGTTTCCCACACTCCTCTGTTGTCAAGGTTCCGCGGGACTGCGGAATTATGTGCCCGCAGACCCGCACCTCCAGCTCGTATACAATTAATGCTACTGTACATTATCTATTTTATCAGAAAGCGGGTCAATACAAGCGAAAATGAGTACGGTTGGCGGCCCAGCCGTCATACGAAAAGTGCCTCGAACTTCCTAACACAAGAGTTGGGTACATAGTCTGAGAGGAAAGCGTCAGTCCACGTCAAGAGTGTAGATCGCAACAACGAACCAAAGCTATCATTAGGATCGCACGAACAGCGCCCTTCTGCCCACTGGTCCCCTTGTGGACAGTGCTGGAAGTGCTCGTGTCGATAGCCTACGTCGCGGAAGAAGTGTATTTGATCTTTTCTTGCGAATAACGCCGCAGCAATGCTATGCACAGGTGCATCTCCCCAACGCTACAGCAGTGTCAGGATACATCGTCCGAATCTCCTTGAATCTCAGGGTACTCACCTCGTAGTAGAAACCTCCTTTGCTTTCCAAAAAGTCGAAGAACGCTTGATACTTTTCCGATCTCCAAAAGTCCATGTCCGCTATCTCGAAATTACTCCAAACTGTGGGCTGGGTTGAGACCTGTAGTGCCTCTATGATTGGTGTAACTTACAGTGGCATAGATTGTAGGTTTCTCCGCCATCGTTGGACAAGAAGTCCATGGCGTTCTGAGAGTCCACATAGTCCGGATGGAGTGCAATAAATTCTATAAGCTTGGGATGAGTGGATGTCACTGTGCTGGGGCTTCATCCTCGTACCTTTCACCGTTTTCCATAAGGTTGGTATGGTGGGTTGCCATTCGTAAAGTGAGATAGTGAAACCTGAGAAGAGGTCAGCTTAGGTAGCTGCGCAAGTTATTTACAGACTGTAGATCTTGTCATGCTCCTGCATATAGACGAATGGATCATACTGGATGTCACAAAAGAATTTGATATCGGGTCTATGAATCGCCTTCAGAACAAAATGGCGCAAGCGAAGCAGCGTCAGACTCACTCGACTCTAAAATTAAAGTGAAGGGAAGGCGATGAGCGGGAATCCTTGCGATAACAAAACTGCGCATACCTCCAATAATAGCGATATGGTTGCAGGAGCTCGTGATGGAAAAAGAACTAGCAACGAGAGATCAACTCCACTGTCAGTGCGGACGTCTTGGCGAGTACTTACGCCTGAGTTGAAGCGGCACATGTTTCGATATCTTGGAACAGATTCAGATGACAGGCAGACACGCCGAGGATGGAGACTTACGATACACTGCCTGCGTGGGGAAGATAATTGATAAGCGATGACATGGTGCGAGAAACAAATGCCACACACCTCCATAGATGATACGTTGGGCTGTCATCTTCTCTCGACCTTGACGAGCAAGGTTCTCGTCTATCCAATCCGGCTGAACCCAGTGCTCACTTGGTATGAGGCCGAATGAGATGGGAGCTCGGGTGATTACACTGACGCGTCTAATGATAGATTAGAACGGCGATGGTAGAGGTAGAAACGATCCGTACTTCTTGAAGTCATCAGTGAAAGGTTCATCGTTGAGGAGGACCCATGGGTAATTGTATTGTTTGTTGAAGCGATCTTCTGTAGATTGCATGCTGGACACGACACCGTTGATGTCGCTATTTCGACATAAGAGAACAAATGTAGCGTTGGCCCTATGATGTGGCTTATACCCCGAAGTAGAGTTGAATGAATGGAGACCGTTGGAGGGCGAGGAAGAATGTGCGTTGGCCAGACCTAGTGACGATGGAACCTGGAACTCGTCTTGCTGGGAGGATGTTCGAAGAAGGTTTGAAATAGCTGAAGCTTGGCCGTAGCCCTCGGAAAAGACAGACAGGATGAAGTGCATGCTGACCTGTTCGGAATGAGTATCCGTGAGTCCGATGCTACCAAGAGAGATATATTCAACTCACAACCACTACGAGCACGACGGAGATGTAACGTCGGGAAGTCATAACAGGGAGCATGGTGGGTAGACTGTAGAGGTAGGAAGGAGGAATCGGAAAACAAAGTTATCGGCTAGCCTATATATAGGGACGCGCAGTTGAGGACAAAGGTTGGAGCCGGCACGCGAGATGGGTGGAGTGCATCCGGTTCAGAAAAGGATCGTCCGACAGGATCTGTTGGGATGGTGACAAGGACGCCGTAGGAGAGAACCTCGGACTTGTACTCAAGGCACTTAAACGCGTACAATACATACATACCGTAACACTTTAGAGTAAGATCCAGAGCTACAAAACTGCGGAGTCCGTCGGAGTCTGTCGGACATTGCTCTTCGATTTCAGCGCAGTTCAGAGATCGCGACGCGTCGCAGTTGCATTACCACCTTCGATATCACGATGAACGGACGATGAACGGGAGGTCAACAACCAAGGTCAAGGCAGTGACGCATGCTTGTCCATGTTTGGCAAGCACATTGCATTTTTTCGGCCAAGTGAGGAAGTCAGAGGTACGCGTCTGACGTCGTGTCCTTCACCATGGCTTCCACCTCCGTCCCTCCAAAAAGCGTCGCAGTCGACCCGTATGCCTCCTCATCGTCGTTGACGCCAGCCCCGACGTCCAGAGGCTCTATATTCAGTCGCTTCGCACAATGGCGTACAAGTTTGGGACTCACCGCCCCAGGCAACATTGAGAGCATGACCAAAGAGGCGAAGGGTATGTAGCAACCTACAGTTTACTTTCTTCACTGACGCGACATTCTCAGCTACGCAACTGACCTACCTTGTGTTCGATGGCGCTCGCGCCGACCTCGCCAAGGGCATGTCTATGAACCCACTTTTCCAAGTAACACATAGTTTCGCCCTCGGTTCGCAGACTCAGCCGCCGTCCTACAACTTTGGCGCTATGTTTGCCAACGACAAGGTTCGAAAGAATTCCATGCGTACCCGTCGCTGTGCTAAGGCACAACACGTAGTTTTTCCTCCAAGGCAGAGTAGACCATGATGGCAACGTTAGCTCACATTGGAACCAAACCTGGAGCCCTCATAATGTTTCCAAAATGCAAACTCAGGTAAGCGGCCTAGTTACTATTTCCGTAGACACGTACGCTCACACGCTCGACAGTCCTCCGCGTCCGGCATACCTGGTCACAGCGTCTGCGTTGTCGAGCATGACTATCAGGGCCAGGACTACAACCTTAACGCCAAAGTCAACAACCCCTGGCCTTCAGACCTGTCCGGCACATACGTATTCGGCTATCTCCAATCCCTTACCAAAAATCTTGCTCTAGGTGCAGAGTACATGTTGAACAGAACTCCAGGCGCCCCATCACACGCCGCTGGATCCTTGGTCGGCAAATTGACGGCCACCGACAAAAGCTGGATTGCCAGCGCCGCAGTCTTACCTGACTTGACTGTCAACGCAACATATTGGCAAAAGTTGAGCGAGAAGGTCGACGTTGCAGCGGAGCTCGTAATGGCGCCCAGTGGTATGCGACGAGAGGGTCTTGCCACGCTAGCTGCTAGATATGACCTGCGGATGGCCACTTTCAGGGCTCAGCTGGACTCTGCTGGTAAGGTCTCTGCGGTCCTTGAGCAGCGCTTTACCCCAGCCTTCGCATTCGTCCTGAGTGGAGAAATAGATCATTTCAAGGTTTGTCTCATGAGTCGATCCTTGACGTTTCGTACTCAAAGAATTTGCAGAACGCTGCCAAGTTCGGTTTGGGTGTACAGATTGAGAGCTCTTCGTTGACGCAAGAAGAGATGGAAGCACAAATCAACAAGGCGCCAAGTTTATGATTTAATCGTACCGTAAGAGTAGACTTAACTTCACCGTAATTATGTTATGCCGTCTATCGCATCCACTCGTTCACGTATCGCACTAAAGTAATACTGTTTGGGGTAAGCACTTACTTGATCGAAGACGACCATGAGCGTTCTTGAGCTCAAAGATTTATCCTGCGGTAAGACAGGTGGACAGATATTCTGGGACGTGGATTTGGTGGTAAATGAAGGTATGCTAACGTCGAATAGCAAGTTCTTCTTTCCTGATATACGCGTTTTGCAGGGGACGTCATTGCTCTCCAAGGCAGGAGCGGTTCAGGCAAGACGACATTGTTGAAGTGTATCGCCCATCTCAATCTTTACGACGGACACGTACTGTATCGCGGAAAGTGAGTCCACTATAATAGGTATATGAGTATGTAACCTCATCGTTCAACTAGAACGCCTCAATCCCACGGTCCGTCTCTCATCAATATCCCTCGCATCTAATGATTGATATCCATATCCATAGGGATACCCCTCTTCCGAACCAAAGTATCCTACGTCCCCCAGCGCCCACCCATCCTCCCTGGGTCGCCGCGCGATTTCATCCATACACTTCTCTCGTTCAGGGTGCGATCCAAGGGTTCCCCACCTTCTCCGCTCAATCGAATCATCGAGCTGGGCACGGCATGGGGGGTAGATGAACAGCTGTGGGATAGGGAATGGTCATCACTGAGCGGAGGAGAAACTCAACGCGTCGCGTTGGCTATCGCGCTTGGGCTGAATACAGCTGAGGTGCTCTTGCTGGATGGTAGGATGTCTTTGTTGCGGTACCATCAATGTGAGCTGACTGGGCTATAGAGCCAACATCTGCGCTTGACAGCGAGTCTGCTGCGGCGGTGGAAAAGAGTATTCTCGAAACGATACGCCACGATGGTACTACGCTCAAGGCGATTTTGTGGATAACTCATTCTGAACAACAATCCAGTCGGGTGGCGACGAGGTTTGTACAGGTGGTTGATGGTTCATGTAAAGAGCAAATGTTACCTCCAGTTTAAACTTGTGGAATTCAATTGGAGGTGCCTTCAGTCTGTTCAACAGAGCCACTGGGAGAACGCGAGGATGTCCGCGTAGCTCAGTGGTAGAGCATTGTACTTATGAGGTTACACTACGTCCTTTCCGGATATGCAAGGGTCTCCAGTTCAATCCTGGGCGTGGACATTTTTAAGCATTGTGGCGCTCTTGGAACGACAACGAAGACGGTCATGCACTTGCTTTAGTCTTCATATCAAAAGGAATATCACAGAGTTCGAGAGAATTTTTAATTTATGAACACCGAAGAGAAATAACAAAGGTCCTAAGTATGTGTGTATGCTACAGCCGAGTATGTTAGAGTAAACTGTAAATATGTGACCGTTCTTCCCAGTACCTATAACTACGCGCCTTCTTGGGCGAAGACATCGACATAACGACTTCTAACAGGACGCTTAGACGCCGAAGACTTGGGCCGACCAGGCAATGGCGACGGTGGAGGTACCAGTCCGCTGGAATGCTGAGGAGGCAATCCACCAGAAGTCGGCGGGAGCCCACTAATCGGAGGTGGCGTTCCTGGCGCAGACGCGTAAGGGGATGTTGAATCCAACTCAGGCGTCGGTCCCAAATTTGACTTCATGCGAGAAATACCCCTCCTGGGAGGCGACGTGAGATCAATGGCAGACGCAGACCGCGCTGGTGGCGGTACCAGTGAGCTATTGCCGTTGACCTGTCGAGGGCCAGTCATACCTGGAGAAGCAGTTTGTGGACGAGACGGAGGAGGTGGTGGTGGTGCTGGCTTCGCAGCTTCTGCTCCCCCCTGTGAATTCTTGTCAGAAACAAGTACTTGGCTATGAACTGGATACACTGACCTTCTTGTTCACCCATTTTTTGAGATCCTTGTCATAGTAGAATGCACTTTCTTCTCCGAGACTGGCCTTGACGGGACCAGGAGTGGAACTATCTTTCTTGAACCAACGCCCAAGCCAAGAACTACCAGTGGTACTGCTTCCTGTCGGCTTAGGATCTACAAAAAATGTAAGCGCACAGAAGATGTGGACTAAGATGCGGGCATACCAGGACGCTCTGGAGCGCTTGGCTTCGTTTCTTTGGGTTCAGGAGACGGAAGCTGAGAGGCATTTCCAGGATCATAGGGTTCTGGTCCTTTGTCAACTCCCGTCCTGGTAGACGGCCTCGAATTTCCGAACCCTAGGTCTTCTACGTCCTCTTCCTGTTCTTGATGTCGACTGAACGAGGAAGAATGTCCATTGGTCGCTGGATGGGGACTGAATGGGATGTTACCCATCGGAGACAGGAATCCATCAGCAGTCGTGACCATGTTGACGCTATTGTCCGGCCTGAGGAAGTTGGAAGCCGTCGGTGTCCTGCTCGTGCTGATATCGCCCCACCAAGTAACCTCTTGACCTTCGGAATCTTCGTTGACCTCACTAGTAGTGGTAAAAGAGGGAGTGTCCACTTCCGACATGGTGCTCATAGGCTGATAGCCATGGTTGTAGGCCTGCGAGAATGTAGTGGTAGCCGCACTTGCTGATGCGATACGAGGGACTGTCGTTGTTTGTTTTCGCCGATTGTCCATGGCGGACGCTGACCGCTCGGTTGGTCGATAATTAGGCTGATTCCAACCGGCGTGCAGGTTCACCGTCGAGGATTGAGGCGATGGACTAGTGGATGGTGCAGCAGAAGAGATGGTGCTATACTGGGAGAACGCGTTCGAGAAGCCTTGGCTGTCAGGCCGCGCTGTCTCTTCAGCAGGCAAGCCAGGCGAATCGGGGTCACCAGTAACAAGTTTGTTGACCAACCAACCACCGATGCTATCGAGACTAGGTTTGCTGATCTTGCCACCAATCCACGAGCCGTTCTTGTCAGAATGACTGACTCCCTGTAGTCGCTCCGACAGGTCTTTCAGAGATTCGATGAGGGTCTCATTGAAATAGGGTGACTGCTTGGCCAAAGCAGTTGTGATAGCCTCGCAATACCTAACGATCGATGAGTAAACCGACCATTTCCAGCAGGAGGTGAAAGATACCTGGTAGTCTCAGATATATAACCAAGCTCGGCAAGGGCCGACGCCCTGACGAAACGATATGCCTGGAGGTGAGGCAGACCTGCGAATGGCTCTTGACCTTTCGGTGGTGGGGTCAAGGACAACGCAAACTCAAGAATTTCGGCGAAGATCATCGGGTCGGGGTCCTTCGAAAAGACTGGGAACGATTGTGGATTCCTGGAACCTGGCAAGACCATGCGAGTGGAAGGATGTCCTATACCACCGATAGGTGGCATAGAGAGAGCCCCCGGCAGAGTCGGTGAGGAGAGGAGGTAGCTAGAAGACATTCAATATAGAGCAATACACGAACAACGTGAGCATACCAAACATGCGCTGCTTCTACCCAATGGTTCGTATATAACTGGTCTCCAAGAGCAAGCAAGGTCTGCGATACCTCGCTCGTGACTGATTGGGAAAGCATCATGCAGACTGTCTCCGCCCAGTTGCTTAGCGCATCAGCTGGGATAGTAGCCCCAGGAGCTGTAGACGCAAAGTGAGGCGTCAGAGGCGTGACCTGGTGTACAGGCGGCATCAAGGAGTGTGTGGCACGAGCCAGGAGGTTCTGAGGAACGAGCTCTTGAACTAACAATAGATGAGTAGGTGTCGCTAGTGCATGTATGCGACGTACCAGATGCAGCGCCTTGGCCTGTCAACAAACCATAGACCGCCCGCAGACCTTCTCTACCATTTACAGAAGGCGATATTGGCTCTGTGCTTTGGTTCTGTAGTAAGATCCGCGCTGGATCATCCTTGGACCCCAATTCCGTCTTTATGAACTCTTTGACGACCTCCTGCCAAGATTCTTTATCGATGCCACTCGCAATGACCATGGCATGAGCCCATAGTTGATGATCCAGAGCGTAATGATAAGCTTGCTTCTTCTGACCACGAAGGAGGAAGTTTTGGATCTTGTCCAGCGCCGATGCGCGCAATACCGTCGTGGTAATAACATCAGTGTTATCAGAAGAAAAGTTGATCACCGAGTTCGTACGCGAAGGCGGCACGAAGCCAGCACTGGTTGGTTCATTAGAAAGGTCCTCTAACCGTGGTACGAGTGCTGAACGGACGGCCAAGTCAATTTCAGGTCTGTGTATCGTTCAGAAAAACTGAGCGTGGCTTTATGACAGTAGCACTCACGTTCCCGAAATCCTCCCATCGTTTTCAACCATGATTTTCAAGAGCTTGACCAATACCAGCTTCCCATCAGCCCTCCTCTTCTCCAAGCTGCCCGAATGCAGATATCCAAGTCCTTGGGTGATCTCCGCAATCCTCTCATTGAGATATCCTACAACTTTGGTCTTCCTGTTCTGCGTTGAAGCGCCTGGACGAACAAGGCCTATCGCTCCACTGCTAGAGTCACCAAATAACGGGCCAGGGAATGCCACGGTAGTATCCAGCGCAGATTCGGGTACGATCTTGTTCAATACACGTATATCCACCCCAGTAGACACTCTTGAAGAAAGTGCGACATCAAATCCGGTGCTCATTGTCGTCGCTCCGTGAAAACATGTAACGAGCTTTCCACCAAAGCCGAAACTGAACACCGGTACTCGAACCCCAGCGCGACCGAGTGGATCATTTGTACCCATGAGGGAAGGTGAAGGTGCATACGGTGCTCGAGTGGGAACGGTTAACTCCTGTGCAGCTCCCAGAGTAGCTTCATTGTTGGGGAAGTCATAGCGAGATGAATATGAACCATAGTCCGGTTCACTGCCGTTGGTCCGACCAGGATGTAGAGGAGCATACCGATCTTCAGAGCTGGATCGTGCGGAGAACGTTGAAGTAATGGACATTGATCGACTGCGCGTCTCGTCCAACCGTGGAGGAGGTGGAGGCTTGTTTGGGAGGTAGGGATTTGAATGACCATTCAATGAGGGTTTACTGGGATACCCAATAGAGTAAACATTATCCACTGTATGACCATTCGACAGCTGTCGTCTAGGTGCGTATGGGTCGACAGGAAGGGGCGGCGGCGGCATCGGGGAAGAGTCAGCAACATCTTTCCAAGCACTGGAGGCGGAAGCAGAGCGATATCGATTGCTATTCTGTGCAGCGACATGGAGAGGAGAAGACGCACGTCCAGTACTAGCTGGGGATGATGGGCGATAGTTGTAGGGACTTCCAGATGTTTTGGAAGACTTGTCAGGGTGATCTTCCGGGTGCGCGTCTCTAAACCTCGAAACAGTTGGTGAGGGAGCTTGCTTCGGCAAAGGGTCCTCTGATAGGTCAACCACAGATTTGTCGTTGCTTGAAGCAGCTGGAACAGAATCATATCCACCCGAGAATGGTGGTGTTGGCTGATGCGATGAGAATTGGGTAGATGTTGGAGAAGTCGGTTGGGGGTAACCGTTGCCGTGAACTTGCTCCTCTTGTCTGCCTTCTTCGGCATACCAGTCCGTCCCACCTTCTGGGTCTGCTACGTCCACGACGTCGGGGGGAGAAGTGGGCTCAGGAATAACGCTCAACACGTGTAGACTAGATGTTGATTGTGCTTCCGCACCGTACGTCGGTGGCGAAGAGATACGATGTGGTTGATAACTGTGCGATGGCAGGTTGGGCAGTGGCGGAGGAGGGGTCCTTCTGGCTGTATGTACACCGTACTGATTTGCACCACTGGATGGTGGTCGGTTAGGCGGGCTGTACGGACTATAATTTGAGGAGGTGGAAGTCGGTCGAGGGGGTGGAGCTTGTTGGCTTGCACTGGACGAGGGGCGAGCGGGTTGGCTGTATTGTCCATAGTTCCCACCAACGCTTGACGCTGTGGATGGAGGCCTGGGAGGTGCACTGTATGGACCTTGGACTAGGCTGGAGCCGCTTGAAGGAGGACGAGGGGGAGGTGGGTACGCTGATGTGTTAGGGGGAGGCTGACCATAGGGATTTGACACATTCGCTGCGCTGGTTGGTCGACTGTGTATGTACGAATTCTGAGCCGGGGGCAGTGGAGGTACGGGGGGTGGGGATGTCGCAGCAGCAGTATAAGGATTGTATACCGCTGGGGGACCTCGCGACACTGTACGACGAACGTTGTTGACTGGGAAAGGTGGATCGTACGCGTTGGCAACCTTTGGTCGACTGACTGGCGGAGGTGGAGGATTCGAAGTTGGAACTGCCGGCGGTGCGTTTTGCGCGGGAACGGAAGACGTGGCATGCGTATACGGAGCGTGACTGGCCGTGGAGGGAGCATAGCTAGCATAAGAAGATTGGGCAGCAGGTGTTGCCTGATAGCTGTACGGCGAGGCCGAATACGATGTCTGAGACGGTGGGGCATATGCAGGCGTTGGAGTCGGAGCGTAAGAATCATGAACATTTCCTTGGTCGTGTCTCCCTAAAGATAGTTAGAATAATGTGGATAGGATTGACAATGCTATACCTTGCGAAACCTGCGCCTGGGCAGGGGCAGTAGGTCGGTTGTATGACGCCTGGTGGTCACCATAGGGCTGGTGTGAAGCCTGCGAATAAGAATACGAGTTCGTACTGGGATACCGTTCCACAGGCGGAGTCGGTTGGGGCACCGCGTCTCCTCCACCTTCAGGTGAGCCAAAGAAGGACGAGCCTTTGTCTATCGAATCGTTCGGGCTAGTGCCGCCAGCTTGGATAGCATGAGGTTCGTTCCCAGCAGTCGCCTCGGTACCAAGCGTCGCGAATGGGTCGTCAGCATCATCTGAGCCAAATAGTGCAGCTGCAGCCTGCACGTCGGTCATCACAACGACGACGGAGAACAATCTATGTGCTGAACCGCGTCAAATGCAAAAGAAGGGGTTGACCGACGTATTTGGTCAACTTTGCATGACCACGTCACACGCAACAGTCATTCAAAACTCATTCACGTCGAACCAAGTTGCGCGGTGCAAGACTAGAGACTGATAATTACGACTATGCTATACGTATGTATGAGGCCATCGACGAGAGCAATATCAACGAGGAGATAACTAAACGGCCCAGTAATAATACGCAAACTAACAAGAAATGATGAACTATAGACAAGAGCAAATGACTGTAGATGTATCCGGGTATGTACGGTGAATGTAGGATGATGCGCGACAAAGAAAGACGATGCAGAGAGAAAACAATTGCCAGATTATAGGATGCGTAAGTACGAGTAGCGTGGAACGGAATGCCGATAGGTGTATTACTGAGAATGATGAGTGTGAGAAAGAACGACCTCCGGAATATTCGTATACTCGGAGGTCTGTTGGTCAACGGATGGGCCTAGTAGCTTCTCAACTATAAAGGCTCTGAGTAAATGCTCCTGTTGAGTGCAAAAGAGACTTACTAGCAGTGAGATGTTTTCCGTAGTTGCTGGCGAACTTGCGCATGCTCGCAAGATTGGGGCGAATTATGGCAAATAGGTCCTCCTTCTGTTGCCCGTCAACGACAGCGATGACGCGCTGAAGAACGTAGTCTGAAGCAATGATCAGCCACCTGAGCTGGACGTGAAGATGTCAACTTACTGGCGAACTGGTCCTTCATCATCACTACAACAGGATTGGTGCCATCCGGAGTAGTGGTCATGAGCTCTTCAATAAGGACCCGCCGATTCTCTGCGTCGGCGCATAGGAGTGCCTTCTCGCAGACGTTCGACGCGAATTTGTGACGGGCCATTGTTAACATTTGGCCCCGGAGTCTGGTCAGCACCGCGACGCGATCTTGCGGCTGGCCATGCTCCAATACGAACTGGATAACATAGTTCTGGTGAATGTTAGCCATGACAACAAGATGAAGAATGGAAGAACTTACGCCGAACTGATCCTGCATCAACGATAGTGCATGGAGATGCAGTTCGTCGAGCAAAGGACGAGCGCGAGCTTCCGGGAGATGTTCAAGGCACCGTTGCAGTACACGGCAACCATACGGATGGGTAGACAGTTCGTTGACGTGGCCTTGGAAGGCCTCGACAAAGGCAAGAACCTCGGAAGGGATATGCTCTATCATCTTCTGAATTACCTAGATAGAGGTCAGTCCATACGCACGAAACCGAACAACAAAAAAACACCTACATGGTTGCCGTTAGAATCCTTTACACATTTTAACACATGGGACTCTATCTCCTTGACGAAGGCCGCCTGTTTGTCAGGTCCTGTATACTCAATAGCCTTCCAAACATGTCAGAGATTAGCCATAAGATGAATGATATTCCCAACCTTTTGCACCACCCTGCATCCATACATCTGCAACGACAACGGAAGAATGTGCCCTTCCATGCTGTTAGAGAGAATCGCGCGATGGACGGGCGTCCCGTACTCGAATAGTTTCTGAATAACCTGAATGCGCTGTATTAGCCATAATCCACTGAACATCAATACTAGAAACCCACATAATTGCCAAACACGTCCTGAATTAGCTGAAGAGTAAACGCCGGAACGATTTCGTCAAAGATAGCTTGTTTCTCCTCGTTTGACGCCACTTCCAGTTTCTGTTGAATAAATCGAGAGCCGTGTTGGTCTCCACTAAACTCAACGACATAGCCGAAAATATCCTATCACAAACATTCAGTGACAGCATCGAAAAGCGGAGATGAAGGATGTTACCTGCAGCTCCCACTTCCTATTTTTGTTTGATCGGAATTCGTCCAGCACTGGGCTCCTCAGTGATAGTGCTGGATGTCCACCATCACGACGGCCCGGACGAACAATGGGAAACATGGGCATTCCATTTGGCCCGTACATCGGCGACAAGGGCTGAGACACGCTAAATTCCATGGCGCCCCCAAATGACCGAGAACGTCCATTGCGTCCATTGCCGTACATCAGGGTCTGTGAGGCGAGGGACTGTTGAACAGCGTACTAAATCAATAGCCATGAGAAGGGCACGAGAAGTTCAAACAATGATACCCACCGACATCTCGCGCTTCTTTTCGCTCAGTGTAGCGGGAGTGGTGTTGGCCATCATGGGCGAGTGCGGAGGACCGTACATCATAGGTTGCGGTGGGTAGAACAGAGGGCGGGTCCCAGTATAGTCATAATACATTCCAGAGCGAGCAATGTCAGCGACTGCGCCGTAACTAGGGGGACCAACAGGAGAGTAGACACCAGCAGGATTAGCATTCGCTAGAGCGGGAGATGGAAACAGAGACGGGTCTGACGGGCCATGATACGCCTCAAATCCGTATGGATAATCCAAATACGTGTCTCTCGTAGGAGGATTCGCATAATACCCGCCGTAGTCGGGTTGAGGGAACGATGGGTACGGTCCTCGTTGGACTTGAGGCATAGATGGTGAACTCCGCATAGCTTGAGAATTAGGATTAATGTTCTGAGCTGATGGAGCCTGCTGCCGATTTGTATGAACCGTGAAATCGTCTTCGACAGACATTCCTCGGAGTGCCACAGAGAGATCCTCTACACCTTGAGGCTTCTGCAATGGGTCGTACCCGCCACTTGAAGCGGTAGAACCTGACTGATGGGCGTTAAAAGAATTAGGACCGAATGCCCGTGTCGGTGACGTCCCGGAGGTGTAGCGTGAAGGACCAGAATCCTTTTCATACCGCTGTGGAGAGAGTTGACCTTTCTTTGAGACGCCAGATCGGTCGTCCTGACAGCCAGTTGAGTAAATGGATGAAGAAGAAAGGCAAAATGCAATAACATACAACTCGAGGACCCGAGAAAGGTACTTGGGATTGCCTTTGTCTTGGAGGTTGCAGATTCAGAGCGGAATCCTGCAACGGGTGAATTAATACAATGCAGAAGGGCTAGATAATATTGCCACGGACGAGTTGCTTGAAGTCCTTGGACTGGGGGCTATTGTGGGCGTCGTCCCAGTTGCCACTGGTCGGCCGGGACTTGGGCCAACCTTCTCCAAAGTTGGTGCGATAGGTGGGGTCGATTTGAGAGGATGCGAGTTCGTTTCCACTGGTGGCCGAGGAAATTGATGGATTCCGACGCGACGAGGGAGATCCCGAGTCCCAAGCCTAAAAGGAAACTCAATCGACTTCGACAGTATACGAGGCAGATTCCGAGTTACCAGCCAACCGGACGAGTTCACCAGACCCATCTTGCCGTTAGGTCCAGGCATTGCGACACTCAACATATTTCCAGTGGTAGTGGGTGTAACTTTGCGTGGTGGTTGAACCTAGAAAGTAGGATAGTTCAGGGAAGGAGGTCCTTTATATTATGATCGAACCACAAACGCTGTTGGGGGAGGCGGTGGGAGAATGGGAGCCGGAGTGAGTTGAAGAGCCGGATGGTTTGCGAGTGGAATCCCCATACATTGAGTAGTTTGCTATGCTATATTATGCCTGTTGAAAAATGAGTCAGAACACAACAGTGAGACAGATTGACACGACATACTTGCTGGCGCAAGACTCGAAATTACGCAAGAGAGTAACAAAGGGAGAAAGAGGCGGAGAGTAGGAAGGGTTGTTTATGAGGAGGGCGGTCTGAATACATAAAAAACAAATAGTCAATGAACGTGGTCGGGAACGAGGACAGTCGGTAAGCGTTGACGCGACTTACGGGAGGGGCCAGGCGTGAACGGCCTTAGTATTAGTGTGTGGATGGGGTGAGAGCAGGAAGCAAAGAGCGACAGAGTCCAACAAAGGACACGAGAATAACCCAAAGAGATGGAGGAAACCCAACCGAAAATACCTCTACCAGGAATGAAAATGAAAATGGTTACCGCGGAGGCAATTCAAGAATAAATCTTGGCCCGCGTTTCAAATGTTTAACGGGAACGCAGGGCCGCGTTCGTGACGTATTCCTAAGATTCATCTTCGCGTTCAATGTTCAGCACGGCAGCGAACGGTAAGTAGTGACTACTTTCCGTTGCGTTCATGTCGTCCACCCGAACTCCTTGAGGTCACAGCGCGCCCGTACCCTCCGTCTGCTCAAATCTCAACCGAGATCCGTCAATATATCTATGTCACAGCATTCTGTCATTGGGCAGGACCGTGATGCCAGACCCGGCTGAGCGACAATATATGTTAGAAGCCGCGGCGCTCCCAGCTTCCCACAATTAGCGGAATAACATTCCCAAAACATTCCAAAGGCGTCTCGCTCCAGCAAGTAGGGCAGGGAGGAAACAGCTGCCGTATCTATATTCCCCGAGTGAATATGCTGCATTAACAGGTGATAGATGCTATGTGAGAGATACAATTTGGGTATGAGAGAAGGAAGAATTAAAGAGGGCCGCATGGCTATCCAGTCGCAGATTGAATCACCGCGAGTTGAAGAACCAGGATGCTCGCTTAGCTGTAGAAATTCGTCAGCGCGAATATCTTTGATACCGTCGTGGTCACACTTACCGCCGGGTCTGGTAAAGATGATGAGGACAATTAGCATCTCGACTATAGGTTAGATCTAAAACATACCCTGCGTCTTCGCCTTGCACTCGAGCCAAAGGATTGGCGCTTCCGCCGCCACCACTTATAGGAACAGGCACTGATGTAGGATTTCCACTACCACCTCCACCTCTCAGTGGTTTAGCGATACGACCGAATGTCAACGGTGACGTCGAGGCGGCTTTTTGTGCTTGACAAAGATAAATGATCAAACAATTGGCAACGAGCGCGCCACATACCTCGAGCCTGATCGAGACGTTCCTTGACGGCCTGTAGTTGGGCTTCGAACTTCTGGTTCTGGACCGAGAGCCTGCGGTCGGCATCTTGAAGGAGAGCTTCCAAGTTCTGTATGCGCTCATTGCGGGCAAGGAGCTTGCGTTCGGCAATACCAGCCTCTTTCTTGAGCGAAGAGTTCTGGTCGACGAGCTAGTAAGAAGGATTAGACCAAGAAATGAGCGAAGAGGACGAAGGCAAACCTGCTTCTGCACGAGAGTAAGTTGCTCCAAGTTGCGCTCTAGGAAAGCCATCTTCTTCTGCTGCGCCTTGCTGTTGCTGTTGCGAATAACATTGTTGTATTGCTCCTTGATCTCGTCAAGTTGTATTTCCAATTCAACGACCTGTAGGAAAGATCACCGTTAGTAGGTGATGATGGTATCTACGACGCGACACCAATCACCTTTTCGCAACGATTCTGAAGATCGCGCATGAGCGATTTCTTGACGCCATCAAACTCTGCCAGTTGCACATTGATGGCTTTGCGCGTCCTTTCTAGATCCTGGGCGCTTTCGGCAAGGTTCTTTCCGCCTTCAATGCCAGCGGATGTGACGGCAAATGCGCGCTAGGTGCACGGTTACTTGTGTACAGGAACTTAGATTAAGGGCACAGACCTTGAGTTCTTCGTTGACGCTCTTCAAGCTATCAATTGACGCGTTGAGGTTCCGCAATTCATTCGCTTTCATGTCCAACTGCTGCTTAAGATCTAACGCTTCGCTTAGGTGAGCATCTCGCTTTGCGGCATATTGAGCTTCAAGTTTGTTCTTTAGAATGATTAGTAACGCGAAGATCGAAACAAGAAGAATATTAGTCTCCCTACCTTGAGATCCGCCATGGACTCCGCGATATCAATGTTACTGGTCTCCTCTTCATGAATGGTCTTCTCTGCATCGGGAATGAGCGCAGGTAAACACATAATGGAATAGGCAGATTACCTAGCAGTTCCTCGTAATCCGCCTCTAACGTAGCCACTCGGCTTTCTAGTTCATCCCGACGGCGGACGATCATCTCATTCTCCTCTTGACTCTGACGAAGACGGTCTACAGTTTCTCTGACAAGACTCTGCCCCTCGGCCAGTTGCCGTCTAATGGCAGTGAGATCGTCAGCGGTCAACGTAGACGACTCGTCAGAGGAGTCAAGCTTGGCAAGAATTTGCCGAAGTTGTTCATCCTTCTCAGAGAACGCGCCCTGCTGGATAGAGTTTCAACAAGGTGACTGAGGGTGTGAATGTAAAGCCTTACAGCGTCGAATTTGGCCATCATGAGAGCCATCTTCTCTTGTTTGCGCTTCTCCTTGTCCTCGGCAGATGATTCCTTCTGAGCAGTTTTCAGCTCCGCAATCTGCTTCCTGAGTTCTTCCAACTCGGTCTTGGCGTCGACATTCTGCTCCTTGAGAATATCGATGGTGATGCCACCCTCCTTGTTATCGTAGTCCAACCTCTCTACTTGTAGCCTCAATTCATTGATTTGACTCGACATTGTCTTGTTTTCCTGTGAACGAGATATATGTCAGAGCGTGCTATTGTTCCGTGACAAAACTCACGTTGCTGACTGAGGCCTCTTGCTCTTTCAAGAAGGTAAGCTCCTCCTTGAGCTCTTTGACGAGCTTCTCGGCCGACTTAAGACTACTTTCTCTTTCTGCGAGAGAGTCGCTTAACTCGTTCTCGCGACGCAAGAAGTCTTCCCTTTCGTCCTTCTCGAGGCCAGCAATAGGCGTTTGAGGTCTGCTGTCCTCCGTGCGTAAACTCTCGATAGCCGGGTTGACGGGAACTGGAGTCTGACTCCTCGGAGAGGCGGGCGAAGAAACAGATGGTGACGCGGTAGTCTTCTTGGGCGGCGCAGCAGCGGCAGCAGATGCAGCGGGTGCGCCATGTTTCCCAGGGACAGCGTAGTCAGACTCTTCTACTTTCCCACCAGAACGCCAGATGGCTATCTCTGCCTCGAGAGCAGCGATGTACTTCTGATAGGATGTATTGGCGGCCTGAGACTTTGCTAACAAGCCCTTGAGCTCCAACGGCGATAGTTCAGCATTGACACGAGCCGAATTCTTGATGGCCTTAGCACGGATGCCAAATCGTAACGTCGAAAGAGTCTCTGTTTCGTTGTATGCAGCCGGCGAGCAATTGATGATAAGAGTCGTGCGGGAGTTGCCTCCTAGAGACTCTTGAAGAATACGAGTCAGCTTGGAGTCCCGATAGGGGACGTATTTGACCTGAAGAGGGCAACAGTTCAATGTCCGAATTCAACGCAGAGTGCGCTACACACCTTGGCGTCCGTAAGCGCGTTGATGACCATACCAAGCGCTGATAGAGACTTGTTGATCTTCTTAGCTTCTTCGAGTGTCTGACCCGATGCGCCAGTCTTGCCAACTTTCTCAGAGCCAGCCAAATCAACAAGGTAAAGATTTCCTGTCTTCTGCGCGCCGGTCTCCGTGTTGCGCTGGTTGATAGAGATAAGGAAGATAGAATGTGAACGAGAAGATTCAGCATTCATGCCTGTTGATGGATGAGCCAAATCGATAGGGAGGTGCATAATACGTACTCGTGGAAGAAACGACTCGGGCAGCACCGCCGGTCCGCATAATCTCATAAACCTCGCGCGCGCTACTAACGTAGTAATCGGACAGATTCTTGACGTAGACACCCTTGGACTTTTCTTCATGCACTTGAAGATTATCGTTTTGGGCTGCGGACATGAAAAGGTTAATGATTTTGCTTCATTCAGATTTGACGAATGCCTACGGGACAGAAGATCGCGGATCTTCTCAAGATAGATCTCCATGTATGAAACTTTGACGAGGTATTCGAGGTGCGCGTCGCTCTCGACGATGGACTGGAATATCTGCTCCGTTATTCGTGGGATGATACCTCGCAGGTTCTCATCGTCTATATCGGCGCCCTGTAGCCATTCAGCGACTGATATCGAGTATTAGATTAAGTTGTACACACCATCATGGTAAAGGTCTTCCCACTTCCTGTTTGACCATAAGCAAAGACGGTGCCGTTGTATCCATCCAAGACGTCTAAAATAAGAGGTATGAGGGGTGTACACCGTTTGGAGATTTATTTGGGTACCTTTGACGATGCTATGGTGTTGTTAGCCACGATGCCTGTAAAGAAGGATAGAAACGCACTCTTTTACGCCATAATCAAAGACCTCCTTCTGTTGGGTGCCCATTGGAAACACGCGGTCGAAGGTGAAGCCATCTTTCTCTGGACCAGAAGTCGACCTCAGTTTGGCGGTGGTGAGGTCGTCGTCAAAGGCAACGACGATCTCGCCTCCCTCGCGCTGTTCCAGCGAGTTTGTAGGGCGAAACCTACAGCGAAGACACGCTATAAAGCTCCATTGTATGATGAGTAGAGCACGTTGACGCACCGACAGACAACCTTGATGTTATTGCCAGAGGTAGCCATGGTGGCACCGAAAGTCAGTTAGGGGCTGCTCTAACAAGAGAAGAGGCGGTCAATAAACGTAAAAGGATGTCTGGCCGTCGCCAGGCAGTCGTGGTCGTAATGCAAGGCGATGAGGACGTGATAGATCGAGACAGAACGGAATGATGTTTGCCTGTGTTGCCTTTCGGGGTGCCCTCAGCCGGTCCTCACAATATTATGTTTACATGCAATAATATGGCCACAAAACTATACAATGTATGCACAAGACAACGCAGAATACTTTTCTACTCATCGTCGCTACCAACCGCTGGTCCACGAGCAGCTCTGCTTGACGATGCGCCGACTGGGCGCCGCCGTGCTTGCTGCTCCTCACGTTGTGCTGCATCTGCGGCATCTATCCACTCAGAGTATATATCGATAGCCTCTGTTAGATCTGCCAGGATGAGGTGAGCATTACCGCAGTGAACTACGAAGATAACGGACGTACGGTTCACTTTGCTCTGGAATCGCTGGTCGCACACTTTGCAGATGAGCTGCGCCACGCCCTCTTTGCGGTCCACTCTGACGGTCACCGACTTGTCATGATGGCAGAATATGCAGGTGAATGTAGTGTCTGGCGAGTCATTAGATAGTTCTTTGGCAATAAGAGAGTTGCGCACCAAGCGGTTCCTTTCGACGAGCCGCGGATGGCGCTGCAGGCTTTCTCGAAGACTTTTTACGCTTTCCCATTGTTGAAGAAGGTGGACGTTGTAGTCAACCTTCACAGAGCCTCAATCTCACTGCTTTTCAAATTCAGTTCCTAAATAGGTGACGGCACGTGACGCTGCGACGCGACCTCGTGTTTGTTTGTTGCTGCTTGAAGAGGCAGGCTAACTCGCTTCTTACCGTCTCGACCTCATCGTCAAACACAATGGCGACGCGCCGTCCTCAATCTTCGAGGGCACGTAATGCGCCTTCACAGCCGCAGCCGCCACCACCCCGCTCCAGGTCCGTCATGGCCAAGCCAGCAGCGTCGACGCGCTCAGGAGAGGATCCATCAACAAGCAGATCTACCAGAGGGCACGCTACACCAAGCCAATCTCAAACAAAAGAGAGCTCGTCTGACGCAGAATCCAACATCCAAGTCGTCATTCGCTGTCGTGGCCGCTCAGAACGGGAGATGAGCTCGCCTATCATCGTCAGTTCTAACGGCGCCAAAAGCAATCAAGTCTCCATTCAAGCAACAGCGCCCTCCTCGACCCTCGGTCTGGTTACGCTGGCTCCTGTGCGGACATACCCGTTCGACTTGGTCTTTGGACCAGAGGCCGACCAAGCACTCATCTACCATGAAGTTGTCAATCCTATGATGGAGCAGGTCCTCTTGGGATACAACTGTACATTATTTGCTTATGGGCAGACAGGTACGGGAAAGACGTGAGTTTTCTGCCTTCAATACATCATGCACTAACTAAATGAACAGTTACACAATGCATGGAGACCTGGCGCCAACGCCGATGGGCAATCCTTCAGTCCATGCTGGCATGATCCCCCGAGTCCTTTTTCGGCTCTTCCACTATCTCGAAACCTCCGCCTCGGACTTCAGTGTCAAGGTATCCTACATCGAACTCTACAACGAAGAATTGCGCGACCTACTAGCCCCCGAGCTTCAAGCGCCAGCTGGAACTTCCCAGCCAATGGGCAAAGACTCTTCAAAGAATAACGATGGAGGCTTGAAAATCTTCGACGACGTCAACAAGCGTGGTGTCTACATTCAAGGTGTCGAGGAAGTTGCTGTCAAGGATTCTGCCGATGCTCTTGCTCTCCTAACCAAAGGAAGCGACCGGCGACAGACCGCTGCTACCAAGTTCAACGACCATTCCAGCCGCTCTCATTCCATCTTCACCATCACTGTCCACATTAAGGAGACGGGCATCGTTGGCGAGGACCTCTTGAAGACAGGCAAGCTCAACCTCGTTGACTTGGCCGGCTCTGAAAACATCGGTCGCTCGGGTGCTCAAAATACAAGAGCTCGCGAGGCCGGTATGATCAATCAGAGTCTTCTTACCCTCGGACGTGTAATCAATGCTCTGGTCGAGAAAACTCAACATGTTCCATACCGGTAAGTGCGAGACATTCTCTTTAACTGTATACTGAATCGTATCCCAGGGAATCGAAACTTACGCGTCTTCTACAAGATTCTTTAGGAGGTCGAACGAAAACATGCATAATTGCCACTGTTTCTCCCGCCCGTTGTAATCTGGAGGAAACGCTCTCAACACTCGATTACGCCATGCATGCTAAATCCATTCGCAACAAACCAGAGCTCAACCAGCGTATGACGAAAAACTCGCTCATCAAGGAATACGTTGCGGAAATCGAACGGCTCAAAGCCGATGTCCTCGCCGCGCGCGAAAAGAACGGGATATTTTTCTCTGAAGAAACCTGGAATCAAATCTCGGCGGAGCAGGAACTACGACAGACGGAATTGGACGAGGCGAAGAAGCAGGTTGCCATTGTGGAGAATCAGTTGATGGCGGTAAGGGATGAGTTTGACCAAAGCATAGGGATGTTGAAGAAGAGGGAGACGGAATTGAAGGACACCCGGCAAAGATTGGATCTAGCTGAGGAGGATCTGGTTGAGAAGAAAGCGGAACTGGGTGCCGTGAAGCGCGCATTCGAAGAAGAGGTTGTGTATCGAAAGGCCTTCGAGCAGACGGAGAGCGTGCTTGACGGAGTGGCGGGAACACTGAAGACCGTGGCGGGTGAGAGTATACGTGACGTCGGCGACCTGTTTGAGAAACTTGGCAAGTCTTTCTCGCCTACTCGTTGAGTCGTTCCTAATAAAATTTCTCAGATCGTAAATCCGACGTTATGGCTTCGAACACCAAGGCCGTGGTAACCCATGGGAAAGTCATTGCTTCGGCGAATAGGAATCTATCACGGAAGCTGGACGATTTCGTCAAAGCCTCGTCTACCAACACAAGTAAACTTCTACGAGAAGCGGAAGAGTTTGGCTCCTCTGAATTGTCATCTTTGGCATCACAGTCGAAGCGGATACATTCCCACGTTCAGCAGCTGAAGGAGGCCATGAATGTCATGGCCGTGCAAGACAGTTCGGAAGAGGAGGCCCTAGATGTTGTCAAACAAATGCTCCGAGAAACGCACGAGACATTCAGAGACGGATTCGGCACATGGGGAGCTACGCTTAGCCTGACGTGTACCGACCTTTGCGCTCGGGTTGAGGCAACCGGCCTGGGCGCCTTTGCTGACGCGGAGAAGGCTTTGAAACTCATGGGCCAGGTCGTGGAAAGTGTCTTGCGAGACGCCTTCAAATTCATCGAAGGGGAGCGCCAAACCATTCTCAGTGTCAAATCTCTCGCTTCCGACGCTGCGAACGCGGAGATCAAGCGACTTCGCCAACAGAATCAGCGGTTGATACAATCGCTGGAGACGGAGCGTACAGCTGCGAATGCGGCCAAGGCCGATTTGGTGCAGCGCATATCCGGGATGTTGGGCACGTTCGTAGTGGAACGGGACGCGGCTCTGAAGGCATCGTTCCAAACTATCCAGCGCGACAACGAGTCTGGGGAGGCATCGTTGAAACAGTTTATCAGCAAGCATGACGAGGTGCTCGAGTCTATGGAGAGTGAGGGAATGGCGATCGCAGCGACGATGGAGAAGAAGAATGGAGATGTGAAGAGAACGAGGGATGGCGCGTTCAAGGTAAGTCTATCTTTCTGGGTGATTAACGATCCTCATCAATTCTCTAGTCTTTGAATGGTGCTAAAAGTTCTGTCAAATCAGAGCTCTCGGACCTGGGGACGTCGGTGTCGGGTTCAATCACGACATATTCTCAAGAGATCCAGCAACAAGCTGAGGCGATGAATGAATCCTGCTCAAGCAGTAAGTTTCGACAATTAGTTTAACAACTCAAATGACTGACTAAAATCGCAGACTTCGAACAGCACCATAGGGCGAAACGGATACGTCTGGATATCACTGAGAAATTGGGGTCTGACCTCGGTTCCCAATTCCAAGACTTGGATGCTGCTATGGCCTCGACTTCCAGCAACATTGAAAGTTTAATTGACAACGTTTCATCTACCGTATGTTCATATTTCGTTCATCTGACCGTGTCTGAGGTTTATGGTATAGGGTTCAGCGATCGCTCATGATGTCGACGAGTTCGAAGAATCTGCGAGCGCACAAATATCTTCAATTGGCGGTGCTACCAAAGCACTGTCCAATGATGGGGCCAAGCCGGATGTTTCGACCGGGTCCACACCTCGCAAACGACCATGGAATTACGTGGATGAGTGGGAGCTTACGGAGAGCCGGGAAGCGATTCTCAAGTCATGGAGAACTAGAGGGATGTCCGAGGTTGGGAACGAGACGTTTACTCCACAACACTTGCCTTTACCGGACGATGAAGAGGATGAAGAGAGCGTAGAGGACTCGTCGACCTTGACGGCAACGACTCAATCCTCAGTAGCAGACTCCCCACCATCACTACCGCAACCACCACAGTCCCGTCTGCTGAAACCCACGGCGGGAAAGGAAAAGAGCAAAATAAAGGACCCTTTGGAACCGCTGGTGGATTCGCGAAATGTGTATCTGACTAGAGGTTCTCGGCGACTTAGATGAAGTCAGTACTGTACTTTCTATTGATTTATTGTACATACGTCCTAACATTATTAGCATTTCTATTTTATCGCGCTTCCGAACGTTGAGCTTAGAGTCAAGTCAGAGTCATCGTATGAGTAAAGTAAGAGTCCCACGCTGCTCGATTGGACCATGATCACCGCCTTAAGAACGGCCCAACGGGTGCCGTTTTTATCTTTCATCACCAGAATGTCGACCTCATCGCACAATGTTGCTCTCACCAGCCAAAAACTTTCCTTGCCAGAGATTCCAGAGCTCTTCGACTCCAACTATCTCGATGTCCTGCTCCCAGCCTCGACTCCTTCAACGGCAAAGCCTCCTGCCCCAGCTGGGCCCAGCAATGTGCTGATGGAGGCTCTCAAGGAAGTTTCTAACCGGACGCACACCGAAAATGATGCCCCGGCGCTGAAATCCACGCTCTCTGGCACACTGGATGCTTTTACCGCGTTGACGTCGTATAGTACCGCAGAAGAGATGGCTAAACACCTGGACAAGGCGTGGGCAGAGGAGCCTAACCTCGCTCTGCGTATGATCTGGCAGCTGAGGAGTGTTCACGATGGTAAGGGTGATAAGGAAGCCTTCTATCGGTCAGTATCATTGAGCTTTGATTTTTGCATTGTAGCTGATGATCATCGATAGTGCTTGGAGTTGGCTTTACGACAACCATCCCCGTACGGCCATCGTCAATCTCCACCTCCTTTGCGAGCCTGTCTGCACCATCAAAAAGAAGAAAAAGGAAGGCGCTTTGGGCGCTCATGGGTACTGGAAGGACATTCTGAACATCCTCGCTCTTGCCACCAATGGCCAGCTCGGTCAGAAATACCCAAAATTCCTTCACAACTTCGTTGAAAAGACCGAGGAGAAGAATACGAAAGCTCCGATTCGCCGCGGCAAACGAAAGGCGCCAGGTTCCACCACCGACCACCCAGAATCGGATACGCCTAAAATTCCCGTGGAAGAGAATAACGCGCGCCAGAAGGAGCTTGCTCAGGCCAGGAAGATCACCCTCGCTGACGAGCGCTTTTCTTTACTCGAGCTCGCAGTGAAGCAGCCCAAGTACAGAGCCCTCTACATTGCCACCGCTCGTCTCTTTGCTGCTCAGCTTATCACGGATATATCGACCCTCTACCGCGCAATGGATATGAAAGAAAGTAAAGATCGCCGTGTTCAGCTCAGGCAAATCTCCCTCGCCAGTAAATGGGCCCCAACTATGGGTGGCGCGCACGACCTCAATACCAATATCTCCACCGCCATCGGCCAACTTCTCTATCACTCTCGTGACCAGATTCCGATATCGTTCCCCTCCACTCTCAAAAACGCAGACATCACCTCTCGAGACAAAGATCTTGCTCTCAGATACTTCTACCAGCGCTGGATCCTTGCACCACTTCGTAAAACCCTCGAGCTCCCAGAGCGCCGAATGACGGCAAACGAATGGGACAAGATCAACTACAATCGCGTCGCATCCCTGTGTATGAAGAAAAACAACGAGCACTTCCTAACACACGACCCAGAAGGTTTCCAAAAGTACCTCATTGACGTCGAAAGCGGCAAGAAATCTATCAGCGGGGCAACTCTCATGCCAAACGAACTCTTGTATGAGATACTCAAGTACTCCATGGCGAGGGATAACAAACCCGGGAAGATGCCTTTACTTGAAGAGTATAGGAGGCAGATAGCCGATTCCAAACTTCGAGTTGCGGAGGCGCAGTGGGCCACTCTTCTGCAGCGAGTCGCAGACGCGGGAACAATAGAGAACTCCCTTGCCATCTGCGACGTGTCGGGATCCATGGGCGGCATCGGCTCTAGTGCCAAAGAGCCAATTATGCCGGCCCTCGCGCTCACCCTCATCCTCGCTCGTGTCTCAAAACCACCGTTCAACAATGGCTTCATCACTTTCTCTGCTACCCCCGAATTCATTCAGATCGATCCTACCGCCTCCGTCAGCAATACAGTGACGAACATGGTGAAATCTGCGTGGTCTATGAACACGGATTTCCGAGCCGTCTTTCTCGACCTTCTTCTACCGCTCGCCAAAAACAACAATGTCAAGCCGGAGGATATGGTCAAGCGCTTGTTCGTTTTCTCAGACATGCAGTTCGATTCCGCTTCAACCACATATGATCGTTCCCGTCACTTTTATGATGTCGAAACAGAGGATACGGACAAGGTTGCTAAGGATTGGGAAACGACGTATGATGCCATCGAGAAAGCGTACGTGGAAGCCGGCTATGAGGTTCCCCAAATTGTGTTTTGGGACCTGGGGAACGGCGGGACAAAAGAGGTGACGGCGGACCGGAAAGGTGTTGCGATGATGAATGGGTTCTCTGCTGCGATGTTCAAGGTGTTCATGGGCGATACCGAGGACGACGATGGGTTCGATAAGCTGGAGGATGAATTTGGGAAGGCGAAGCAGGATGAGTTCAACCCCCTCAATATCTTGAAGAAGAGTCTGATGAAAGAGAGCTACGATGGGCTCGTAGTCGTGGATTGAACGAACGTAATAGTTACTGTATTTCTAGTATTCTCCTCTCAGTCTTGTGTAGCAATTTGTACCCTCCTCCCATCCTCATTCAACTTTCCCAAACTTGATCGTTGTTCGTTTGGCATGTTCTTCGTCTTATTGTATTCGGTGATATACAGTGTATGCATATACAAAGCGTTAGATAGACGTCAAGGTAGATATAAATCGCACTCAAATATTCAATCGTCCTCGCGGCGCATACTTATAGCCCTCTTCGTTCTCAAGAAAATCCCCCTCAATCGACACACGAACACCGGACTCCTGGAGCCTTACTATCTCTTCTCGGGCATCTTCAACCTTTCTCCGAACGACGGTGGGTGGAGTGAGCTGTTGGAAAGCGCTAGTGGAAATATGAACTTCCTCCAAAATACCCCCATCTTCTCTTTTTCTCCGAAGAATGGACAAGAGTGGCCAGAGGAAGTGCTTATTGGAGTCCAAATGTCCAACCTCTTTGTCACTGAAGACGAATTTCTTCAAGGAAGGAAGAAATCGAAAGCGGCGACAATCTGGTCTATCGCAACCATTGTCTCTCGAGCTTGTCCATCCCGCGTCATGATTGGGGGAATCAAGAGTACCGAACAACACTCTGAGGCTTTCGAGGCGGAGATGTGAGTCCCGAAAAAAGCGGAACTGGATGGAGAGTTCAGAGAGACCAGGCGTCAGGTCGAAAAGCTGCTCAGTCTCGGTAGCCGCGAAGTGACTGTCCGTCAATGATAGACATGTGAGCGAGCATCCTGACGCCGAAAGCAGATGTAAGACGGCGGGAAGAATGTCTCTTCCCATGTTCAAATCCTCCAAGTCAAGGGAAATGGTTCCAATGGACCGCTGTCATCCAGAGTGAGCGTCTTGAGCATGGGACAATCTGCGAATGCAGTAACCCGAGCAATGTCCACTGGATCCTCTTCACCGGGTCCTGGGACATCTATGGAAAATACGAGTTCCTGCAGGATAGGCAAGTGACTATGCACTGGTTGGAGATGTTCAAAGTCGCGTGAATGTCCAAAGAAGAGATTTGCACGGGTCCATTGCATAGACCTTTGTAAGAGTAGTTCTAGGATCCCGCTAATGTCTTCCACGGTATATTCGAAGCCGAAACCTCTTGTGCCTGTACGCTCCAGAACGGTGGATAGGATGCGTTTTCGTAATCTGCCATATTCTGCTATACGTGCCCTCCCACCGACAAGGGACAGTCTCTTTAGACCATCTGTGCTATCGATGTTTAGGTTGGAGCCAGCCCAAAGCCTAGTATCCGACAAGGCTACCCTGCGCCACGGCTTGCAGACACGACAGAGAACCCAGGGTCCATCGTCCATGTCGTATAAATATTCACCAATGGCCAGGTGCTGGAAGATCTCCTGTAAAACTTCCGCAGGTAGACGTCGAACCACTGAAGTGGCCGGCTTGAACTTGAGCTGTACGGCCTTCGTTTGAGAATGTCGATCTTCGAGTGCCGCGAGCTGGTGTTTGAGTGACGATATCTCCAGCTCCAGCGAGTTTAGAGAGGGTTCAAAGGATGAGCGCCACTCCTCGAGGAGGGCGTTCTCGTGCGAAGACGGAGGATCATTTGTTTGAATGAGTGGTCCAAGAGCTGTCGAAAGAGCTATCTGGTGTTTTGAGAGAGTAAAATCATCAGGAGAGATGGCATTACTACATGGAAGGGGGAAGGGTGTCAGTAGACATTCTGAAGGTTGGAGTAATGCCCCTCTACCTTGGTACTCCCATATTCGTTGGTCGTGGTTGCAAGTCAGGCAGCGGCCCAGAGCGGCCCGCGTATAGAGTACTGATCGATTGATCGACGTACGCGTTCCCACCATCACCGCGCTCGTTGTCCAGCAAAGACAGCTGTCCTTCAAATAATTGAGCAATATAGTACTTTAGAATTCAAGCAGGATAGTAATCTATATGTAAAGATGAAATAGTAGATGACCCGTTGATACAAATAAAACTATGTACGAATTTAAGGTGCATATTGTTGCCTTTCGCGCTTCATAAAGTCCCCTTCAATCGACACACGAACACCGGCATTCTTTAGTCTGATGATTAGATCCCACAGACGTGCGCCGGTAGCGTCTTGGAAAGGCACGTGCGGGTTCAGAGGACTAAGGGAGATTTGGATTTCCTCGAAAAATCCGTCGTCGCTAACTCTCCTCTGTCGCGCAATGTGTAGGAGGCGCTCGAAGAAGTGCTGCTCGGAATCCGACTGTCCAACGCGCTCGTCACTGAAGAAGATCTTCTTCAAGGCGGGGATGAACCTAAAGCGTTGGCTAGTTGGTTGGGTTTCATACGGAGGGTTGTCCAAGCCCTGATCCAAGTCCATCCCGTCTTCCTGCCCCATGGCCTCTTGGCCAATGCTATGGACCAACGCCCTAACGCTCTCCTGACGGAGATTTGCCTGTCCAAAAAAACGGAACTCAATCGAGAGTTCGGAGAGATCAGGCGTCAACTCGAATAGTTGTTCAACGTTGGGAAGTGAAAAGTAGCTGTCCGTTAAGGCTAGATGCGTGAGGGAGCATCTCGAGGCCGTGAGCAAGCTTATGACGACAGGAAGAATGTCCCTTCCGACGTTCAAATGCTCCAGGTTTTCATCCTCCTCGGTGGGTGGTTCGTATCGATGGACAGCGAATACCGTGAGGGACGTAAGCCTTGGCAATTGCAAGGAAGAGAGGAGATGAAGGTTGGAAGTGGCGAGGGTAGTGAGAGAAGCTGCGATTAAACGTGTGACCGGAACCTGGATGAAATGAACGCCACGGCCGGAAAGAGACGTTGCTTCAAAAGATATTAGGTGCCGTAAGAGAGTGAAGATGATTAGGATTGAGGCCGTCGCCTCTGAACAGGGCTGATTAATGTTCGAATAAGTGCAGTGCTGGACTTGAGAATAGGGAAGGGCCAATCTCGTTAAAGGAAATGGTTCGATTGGTCCACTGTCATCCAGATTGAGCGTAGTGAGCCTGGGACACTCTGCGAACGCGATCACTCGAGGGATTTCCATGAAGTTATCTTTTTCGAGTATGGAGAACGTGAGTTCTCGCAGAATAGGCAGATGACTATGGACAGGTTGAATACGCTCGGAGCACCCTGGATGCTCGAGCATGAAATGGACGTGTGTCCACTGCGACGACCTTCGTAAGAGCAGTCCTAGAATATCATAGGGAAGTTACTGGACGCGAATCGTGTGTCGGAAACCGAAGCCCCTCGTACCCGTACGATTCAGAATGGTGGTGAGGAGGAATGCAGCCGTCCTCCAGAAGTATTTTTGCTTACTTACACGAACCGAAGGGGTAGGCTCAGGTATCCCGCTCAGGTTATCAACAAGGAGGTTGGCGCGCGCCCAAAGCCTCGTGTCGGACAAGGCCACCGCGCGCCACGGCTTGCAGACACGACAGAGAATCCATGGACCTTCGTTCGTGTCGTAAATGCGTTCACCAAAAGGTACGTGGTGGAAAATCTCTTGTAAGATGTCCACAGGCAGCCGCCGTACGATAGAAGTGGCTGGCGTAAATATGAGTTGCGCGGCCTTCGCTTGGGAATGCCGGCTTTCCAGTACCTCGAGCTGACGTTTAAGTGACGATGTTTCGTGCTCCAGTGTATGTAGAGGCCGTCTGAAGCTTGAATACCACCGTTCGATGAGGGAATTCTCCTCCTCAGACGGTATACTATTGGTCCGAAGGAGCGGTGCAAGTTCATTGAACAGAGGTATCTGTTCGTCAAACAGAACGGGGTTATTCACAGAGAGAGAACCACTACCGACGCGTGAGAAGACAACACTACAGTGGTGAACGCGAAACCTACAATGATGCTTCCATGTTGGGTAGTGGTGGTTCTCAAGTGGAAAGCACCGGTCCGATCTTCCATAACTTGACTTTTATTCATCAACATCGACAACATGCTCGGTCTAGGAGGCTACGGCAGCGGTAGCGACAACGACAGCGACAGCGAAACGGCGCAGACGTCCGTCTTGCATCCTTCAGCAAAGAGTCAGTCGTTGTCCAAATCTTCCCGACAGCCTTCATCGACGTCCTCCAGTCTACCTCCTCCCAAATACAAGAAAAAGGTAGCCATCACATTACCATCCTTAAAGTCTCTTTCCAAGGACGATGAAGACGACGCGCCGCCCGCCAAGAAACCACGTCTCGACTCAGGCGCAGGTGTCTCATCGCTGTTGTCGATGCTTCCAGCGCCCAAGCAAAAGACAGTCCCTAAGGCTGCTCCTGCCAGAGTCCTCGGTGGTGGCGCAGGGAACCACTCATATATAGCTGGCCCATCAGTTCCAGCCGATTCTGACGTGGTCGACGACGAACCAGTATCTATCGACTCATTACCCTTCATCCCGGCGTCACTGAAGAAAGGCCGGTCCAATATCTCCCTCGAAGACGAACGACCAAGGAAAGCACCTAAACGCGCACCTAGCCCAACACCGGCAGTCGATTTCTTCTCACTAGGTTAGCGGAAACATGTTTCTCATCCTACTTGTGCTTAAATCATTTCAAAGGTTCTACATCGACATCCAGCGCAAAATTGACCGAAACGCCGTCCTCGGCCGTCAAGATATCCTCCGCACCATCTATACCTACCTTTGAGATACCAGAACCTACCCCGACAGACGAATATCCAGGCTATTACCAACTGGCTTCAGGCCAATGGGCACAGCACGATCCCACCTACTACAACAAATTCGCTCAGAAATGGCAGCGGGAATACAATGCCCATGTCCGTGCATTGGAAAAAGGTGCTGCGAAAGGATTCGAGGGACTGGAGACATCAGACGTCGCGGATGTCAATGCGGCAAAGGAGATGGAGAGGGCAAAGGTGGAGATTAAAGAAAGGGAGGAGCGTAAAGCGCTGTCGATGGGCACCGACGGGGAGCCAGCTAAACCCAAGATGACTGTAACGGTGAGTTATTTTCGCGAACAACACTTCTTTCTACTTGCTCAAACACTTTCTACAGGCCTCCAAAACTAGCGGCATTGCTCGCTCTCGTCATCAACTTGCAACAATGCTCAAGGAGGCGTATGAGAACAGAGAAGCGCTGGAAGACAGGATTGCTCAGGGCAAAAGAAATCGCAAGGAGGCGGGTAACAAATACGGTATGATTATTCATGTTCAAGACGCCACATTAAGCTCATGCATTCCAAGGCTTCTAACGTACATGATGCAATGCTCTACCTTGTCCTCTGGTGTTCACGCAATTTGTACACATAGCAAATATATAGTGTCGAGTTACAAATTTGACACACTAGATACCTCTACGGAATAGATAGAGTAGCCACAGTCAATGGCGAAGAATACTAGTATACAAAGAGGAGACAACAGACAAGGGACAAAGTAGAACGGATGCCATCATTTGCCACCAGCAGAGAATTCTGGTTGAAGGGTTGATATCAGGTGAGGTCGTTGATATAAACGAACATGCGACTCACTGGTGACGGACTTCGTGCCCTCAGAAATGGCGTGCTTAGCCAGTTCACCGGGAAGGATGAGGCGAACACTCGTCTGGATTTCGCGAGAAGAGATGGTTGACTTCTTGGAGTAAGCAGCGAGCTCTGCAGATACGGTTAGGAAAGGAGACGTTGAATATGAGCGAGACGTACTGGATGCCTCAGTGGCAATGCGCTCGAAGATATCGTTGACGAACGAGTTAAGGATGGCCATCGCTTTGTTGGAGATACCAGTGTCGGGGTGGACCTGCTTCAACACTGTGACGCGTCAGCAAAAGGCGAGCGTCGTCGTCGTCGTTGAACGCGTACCTTTGTAAATGTAGGAGCTGTAGGTCTCCTTGCGGGCCTTCTTGCGCTTCTTCTTCTCGCCATCAGCGCCAACAGCGGGAGGCTTGCTCTTGCTCGCGGTCTTCTTGGCAGCCTTGGAGGCTTCGGTCTTTGCAGGCGCTTTGCCAGCGGTGGAGGCGGGAGCCTTGGAAGCAGTGGAAGCAGGCTTGAAAAGCGTTCAGATAACGCTCAATGCAACGATGGACAATGACAAGCTTACTTTGGGTGCCATGGCTGAGCGAAGAAAGTGGGGAAGATGGTGGTTTCTGGTCAAGAGCGAGTATCGACGCCAACAAACAGACAATCGCATATAAATAACGCGCGGAGTTTCAATATAGTCACATGATAGACGCGACGTTTAATTTTGAATTTACGCGGAACTTAAGTACTTAATCACCCAAGCTTCACCTCGCCAGTCATCCCCACCACGCCGTCCTCAGATACACACCAGACTTGTATGGTTGAAGGATCGGAATAATGCCCGAATATGGTGTGAAGCCGTCCTACTATAAGAGGGTTCCGCGCAAGATAGCTAAAGCTCTTCAGAACACTCCCCGGCCGTTCAAACATCACAGTTTCGAGCATCATGAGAGCAGTGAGTGGGCCATGCACGAGACGCTCTGTGACCAGGTTAGCGCTTGTTATTTCTCTCTCCGTGTACGGACTCCACCTTCATATCCTTCCACCTGTACGGCATAATCTTTGTCCAGGTGTATGTGGTGAGAATTGAATGTAAGGGCAGAGAACCGAAACAACGTCGTGAGTGTTGGCCGATAACTGAACGAAAAGTCGAAGACTTCCGGTATTGCAGGCACTGTTGAGGGTCGTTAGATTCCAAGATGTTGTTGGCGCCACACTACTCACCTGCACGGGGAAGCCTCGTCTTCACCTTTGGTTCATCAGATATGGGTAAGTAGACGTGCGTGCGCTCCTCGGTTACCGAAGGGAATTTCTCTCCATCCATATATACCTGAATCTTCTTATTCACGAACACCATAGGTTTGACGCCGTCAAAGCCTTTCTTCTGAACAGAGTCCACCCTTGCGACAGCGGTGGCCTTTGCCCCAATTGACAACAAAGGGCTGTTCCACGTAAACTTCCCGCCAGCCCACATTCTCCTAACGAACGGCTCGGGAGGACAGAATTCGGAATCAGTGCCATCGGCGCGTAGGCGACTCTCCGGAATGCGAGGATTGAAGAACACAAGATGATGACCATATCCCAGAGGCTGGCCAAGCTGGGGAAGGGAGTAGTAAGGCTTCGCGGTGGTCATTCGGGTAGGCAGCGTCACGTAGAGACTGGATAATTGCTCGGGATGTAGAGTATCCTCAAGCACCATTTCCTTTGGCACATCGATCCAACTATCGAGAGATTCCAGAGCCGAACGGCTGATACTTCGAGACAAGTGGTGTCGGACGAATACACGACTTGACTGTCGAAGGCAGGCCAAAGTCGACATATCGGCATCAACGTTGGAGGTCAAGTAGCTTGAAGATGGCCGACACTATGATGTGTACAGTACAGTACTCGTCGCAATGAAGTGACTCTCAGTGAAACGTTCCACAATGTCTGAGCTTAACAAGTTCATACTTGTGTACTACAATAAGTTGCTTATACGATTTACATGAGAAGAAGTGCGACAGTAGACACAGCGGTAGCTCCCAGCACCGTATATCCAGAGGTATAGACGCCCTTCAATGTTGTGACTAGGTGATAATTAGCGACAGGTCAATTATCTCTAACGCTGACGACTTACATTTACCCATATCCCAGCCCAAATGTCTAAGACCGTTCAAGGAGTGGAATGCGAATGGTGCAGCCAGGATCGTCTTTCCCGCATACTTGACGCCTTCCGGAAGAGCAGCGACGACGTCGACGATATGCTGGCTGTCGAAAGTACCGGGAGCGACGAGATAGGCGAGAGAGAAACCATAGAGCACTGGAAGGATGAGTGATACGAGCATATGAGGCTGAAATGTACTCACAGACGCTCAAACCAACGCCAGTTGCACGGTTAGCAATTGATGCTATCCAGGTGAGCTGTGGCTGGTAGATGGTGAAATGGGGGCTGCTAGGACGGCTCAAGCGCTGCTTGTTGAGGATGTGGTCTGATTGTGCGGCTGGGATGGAATTGGTTTGGACGCCACTTTGCTTACGGGTGAGATTTCGCCGCCGGAAGGAACTCTTCACTCACCGCTTCATCAAGGCATTGCGAGGGAAAGCCTGGGAGCGCGCTATTCCGCGTTTAAAGAGTTACTAACATGCGTGAAAAAGGCGGACTCACCAGTGAGAGCGACCTGTCGCAGGGAAGAGCTGAGGCCAACGCGGGAGACATTCATGGTGGTGGTGGTCGGGAAGAGCGGGGAATCACCTGCTTCCGAGACATAAGCCAATCATCGATTTACGTTTCAAATCAGAACTTAAACCACCCAAAAAATAAGAAATGAATTTATTAATCGCCTCTTTCCATGACCTCTTCGTATGCCGTTCTAAAATCTCCAGTAAATGGCTCGTTTTCGGGATCTCCACCACTTTCACCACGTGTTGTCCGCGGCTCTGAAGACTCCCTTCGAGATCTTGAACTCTCTGAAGGCCCTATAGCAGGCGCACGGTATGCACATGTCTAATTACGGACAGCCAAGCAACTTGAACACTACTGTAGTCCCCGGTCGTTCTCCGTCAGTGGATTCGACTTTCAACATGACCTTTTGCCCTTGAGTGCAAGCGTAACGGATCCGGAGATAGTCAACAACGAAGGCGGAGAAAAGAGCATCAGTCTACTGAACGGTCACTTTGTTGCTCTCCGAAGCGTATCATCTGTTGATATCCATAGCAGGCGTTGCTCTCGTCGTTGGCCTTCAGGTGCGATGACCTGCTAGAACTCACATTCTACGTCTAATAGTGCGTTTGAATGTAGATAGGTTCCGGTATTTTGTGCGTCATTTCCATGCACGCTCCATCAGTTTTCTAACGTGTAAGAATCCCAGCTCCTCCCCAGGCGTCGTTGTTGCAAACACGAATAGCGTCGGCGCAAGTTTAACAGTGTGGTTTGCCTCTGGCCTTCTCGCGTGGACAGGCGCAAGTAGTTTCGCAGAACTAGGTTCAGCAATACCCCAGAATGGAGGTGCCCAAGCGTACCTTTCATATGCATATGGCCCCCTTGTGTCCTATCTTTTTGCATGGACCGCTATCATTGCTCTAAAACCTGGTCAGTGCAGTTCCCCCGAAATTCCCATCATGAACTAAAGTAATGAGCAGGTGGCAATGCCGTTATCAGTCTCATTTTTGCAGAGTATCTTAATCGCATATTCAAACACTCACGCCAGGAGGATGCTTCGCCGGACGACATATCCCACTGGAGTATACAACTTACCGCGATAGGCGCCGTTCTGACTGTCTCAGCCATGTGCATATTAACCCGCCAACTGGGTGCGCGCGCAGCGGTAGTTTTCACGACAGTAAAAGTAACATTTTCCCCTTCTCTAAAACGTCCGGGCCTTCTGATAAAAATTTGCTAGGTAGCTGCTTTAGTACGTGTCCCCATCTCTCGGCGTATTCACGCATATTCAGTCTTGATTATAGATTTCCATTACAATATTAGGAATAATACAACTGGCTCGCGGAAAGATGTCTACGTCGTTCCAGGAGCCATGGTTCCGCGGATCGAGTACAAGTCCGTCGGCGTATTCGCTGGCATTCTACTCTGGCTTGTGGGCCTTCGACGGATGGGATCAGGCCAACTACGTTGGGGGCGAGATGCGAAATCCTCAGAAGAATATACCGCGGGCCATTCATTCGAGCATGGTTCTAGTCACGGTTGAGTCTACGCGCCATTTCGTCGTTTCTTCACTTATCTGTTGTGGTCTAGGTTCTCTTTCTGCTTGCGAACATCTCGTATTTTGTAGTCTTAGATAAGGTGATCGTTGGAATATTTCTTTTCCCTCCTGGTTTTGATCCTGGTGAGTAGAATATGGTTGGTCTCAGCAACACAGTCGCCCTCGATTTCGGACGCGAGCTCTTCGGGCCTATAGGTGGCACCATATTCGCGTGTATGGTCGCGTTCTCATGTTTTGGGGCCCTAAATGGTACTTGTAGATGATAAAGCATTCTCATCAGCCCTAACACATTTTCTAAAGGATCTTTTTTCACGACATCCCGATTGATTTATGCCGCAGGAAGAGAACGGTACCTTCCCTCGTTATTTGGACGACTCCATTCTACAAGGAAAACACCCTTGAATGCCACGCTCTTACAGGCTGCGATAACGACCGCCTTCATCCTGATGGGTGGAGGCTTTCGATCTCTGATCAACTTTTCTGTCGTCGCGTCTTGGGGGTTCTACTTTCTCACTGTGAGTCTGGGATCTATCAGAAGTGGTGGCGTTCGCTGAATTTGACTAGGTCCTTGGATTAGTGATTTTACGTGTCAAAGAACCTACCCTCGAACGGTTTGTGACCCCCATCTTTTCATGTCTGATGCTAGAACTATTTTTGACAGGCCGTACAAGACATGGATAATTACCCCGCTGACTTTCTGTGCGGTACGCTGAATTGTTGTGGCGTGGTGGAATGAACCAATGACTTTTCAACCAGGTGGCATTGTTCCTGATTTGCATGCCGGTTATAGCGGCACCTCTACAGGCTGTAGCGGTCCTAGGTACGACAGAGATTTCTGAGGAATGAGGACCTCACTAACGAGCTTGAATATAGGATTTGTCCTCGCCGGGGTACCTGTGTACTATCTCACTCACAGAGCTGATCAGGAAGCCCCTAGGATCTTCTGTGCGTAGCTTCTGAACGTCGATTGAACATACTGATTGAAACCTTCTTTTTATAGCATGGGTTGGGATATTGTGGGCGAAGCTGGGCGGTCGATCTCCTGCGGGTGAAGGATGGCAAGCTGTCGCGACGGATGGTGATGAGCAGATGGAGATGGTAGGAGGAAGATCAGTTGATAGATAGAGGTGTGTACGTATATTACTGGGATGGAGGGTTACATTGGATAGATGGTACTGAACGTGCCAAGCGATAATTTTGGCCCCAGATATCTCACGATGCCTTGAACACCCTCCAGCTCGGAAGATGGGCGCTGTATGTTCGGGACAACCATTTTAATTTGGAGAAAGTGTTTTGTGAGGATAAATGGTAGGCGACGGGATTGGCTCGGGTATTGAGCGGTCCTCGCATTTTCTTCGCGACCGAAAGATGGAGAGCTGGAGGCAATTGAATGCAAGGTAATGATCTGTGATTTCCGGATCGGTCGAACAGAGTCAACGAGGAGGACCCGATCGATGACGTGATCAGACCTAACGATGTTATAAAGGCTCGTGCTTGCTTGATAACAAACATCCTTGCCTTTGTCATTTACCCATCCTCTGCTCTTCATTCGTTTCGTGTGTTCTCTGCTGTCTAGCTGGCTGATATCTGAACTACACACAGGCACCTCACGATGGCATGTTCTGGGCTAGCGGGTCATTTGACATGGACTTATCTTGTTTCTAGGTTCAACAAACTTACAAGTTTGACGTCAAGGTGAAGAGGATAGCTAGCCGTGTATTGAACGGTGCTCATTCAGCGATCCTCAGATGACCTGTTCCGGCTGCTCTGGCGCTGTTACCCGCGTGCTTGAGAAAGCAAAGAATGACGGTGAGGAGGCTGGTGGTTCCACCTGACTGAACTCATGTACGGACAGGTGTTGAGAGCTTTACCGTCGACCTGACCACCCAGGAGGTGCTTGTGACTGGCAGCTTGCCGTACGACGACGTGCTTGCGCGTATCAAAAAGACTGGCAAGGAGGTGCGTTCTTCAGTGTTGACTCCTAGTTATATTGTTCGAGCATGCGCAGGTCCGATCTGGCACGATTGTTGCTTGAATAATTCTTTTGGGACTTTACACACTACATACGTATACGACGCGGATTGGACACTCTTTCTTTCGGTTATCACTTGGGTTCTGCTTGTAGAAAATATATTTGCAAGTAGAGAGTATGTCGAGCAGGAACGTGACACTGACAGTTGCTCTGCGTGATTCCGGTGAACAATGTCAGGGTAGATGGTGAGCGGTAGGCTTTCGTTTCGACGACCATGAGCTCTGTACGACATTTTCCGACGACGAGCAGCGCGAGCTCAACTGCGGTGGCACACTGGGAAAACGGAGCTGCAGGAAGAGTAGCACATGGAGCTGCCGGCCTCCGGTGCCATTCAGGTCCAAGCTAATACTATCGGATAAATCCTTAGCTTTCGACCTACAACTGTAACTACCCAGCACTCTACACCGCTGCTCGCAGCGAGCAGGCCATTTCCGACATTCTTGCCCAGCATTTTCTGGCATGATTGCCGAGCAATTACTGTAATCCACCACCGCGGAGATTTTCGCCCGACTTTGGAGCAATCCCACCATGTCGCTTGCCCAGCAAGCCCCCAATCCCAACCCAACGACGCCAGTGTATGGCAACGACATGGAGTGGCTCACTGCCTACCTTACGATCCACAAGCTCAGCGCAAATTCGCGACGCTACGCCTACATTTTCTGGTTCGTTATTGCGGCTGCGTTTCTCTTTTTTACGGTGCTGCATCTTACTGGTGCGCGCGGCGGGACGCTGGGTGCGTACTGGAGCCGCTGGGCGATTAGACGACATACATGGCGGGGCAAAGCGCGACGAGCGGGAGGCAAAGGCAGCCCTCCGATATCGCTGCCCCCGAACGGACAACTATTTGCGCTGGGACTGCTGCCCATCGCGACGTGGCTGCTCTGCTTTGCTGGACCAGATTACATCGCGCCCTCGACGCATATATTCGACGTTACGAATCCCGGTGTCCGTGTGCGCAGCTACGACCCTTCGTCCTATTTCCAGTGGCAGCCACAGTATACGATTGACAAGGCCTGGTGGACAGTGGGCGGCAGAGCGGGTGTGATCGCGTTCAGCCTGCTTCCGCTCTGCGTTCTGTACGCGCTCAAAGCCCCGCCGTTCGCCGTGTTTGCCCTTCCGTTCACCACACAACTGCACTTTGACAAGCTCGCCTGGCTTCATCGCTGGTCAGGCCGACTCATCTATCTAGTCACCCTCTTCCACATCGTTTTCTGGAGTATTCAACTTCTCCGCGACCGTCGCCCAAGGGAGGATGTCATGGTCTATACCTATATTTGGCACTACTCAAAGTTTATTTATGGTTGGGTCGTAAGTCGAACTCCCCGTTCCCGCCTCATCCTCTAATCATCCTTCAGGCATTTGGCCTCATGACACTTATCATGGTCCTCTCAATAGCCCCCATCCGCAAAAACCATTACGAGGCGTTTTACGCACTCCATGTTCTGCTCATTCCGCTGATGCTTATTACGGCTGCTTTACACCACCCTCCGGTAGCCATCTGGTGCTGGATCGCCCTGGCTCTCTGGATTAGTGAACGCGTTTGGAGAGGCGTTTGGTGGTTGTACATCAACGGGATTTTCGGCAAGGATGCCCCTTCCAGCGCACCGAAGACTCCAATGGTGCAGTCCAAAAGCGAATCACTGCGCCCTTCAGAGTACGAGGAACCAGGAGGATATCCCCCACCATCCCCGTTCCTATCTGACGAATACTCTCATGCGTCCCAACTCCTGAAGCTAACGAGCGCGCTCAAATACACTCCGCCACCTGGCTTTGCTCACGCAGAGCTTCTTTCCGGTGCCACCGTTCGTCTTACTTTTGTCTCGCCGAGGTTCTTCTCGTGGGCAGCCGGCCAGCACTTCTTAATCAACATCCCCGCGGTCTCCAGAGTCTTATCTCATCCTTTTACGACCGCCTCAATCTCCGATGAGCAGGCTCCGTCTGATTCAGCCCGTGCCATGGTCTTTCTCATTCGGTCCAGGGGTGGCTGGACGCGCGACTTGTGGGATTATGTGTTGCAGCTTGTGGGCACGGGCGAGAAAGGTGCGCCCGGGGAGACATTACCTGACGGCACTATCGTTCCCGACGATGGAGTACTGCTCAGGATGTTTGTCGATGGGCCCTTTGGGAGCGCCGTGAGGGCAAAGTGGGATTCGCATGCGACCGTTGTCATCTTCGTTGCTGGCTCCGGAGTAAGCTTTGGCCTGTCCGTTCTGCAGTACGTCAGTCTCTGTTTGGCCGGCAGAGATGGAAAGTATCTGGGCGGGCGTGCGGGAGGCTGGGGCAAGAAAGGTTTCGCCACTCGGAGAGTTCGTTTCGTGTGGTTGATCCGCGAGTTTGGTACGCTGCTTCCCGTTTCTTTCTTCCATAAGTTTACAATATCTTCTTAGGCCATATCCAATGGTGTGCGTCCATCGTGCGTCGGTGCATGGAAATGATTCCTGCTCCTGGGCTTGTCGTGGATATTTTCGTCACAAACGCACTGCCTAACCCCAGCACATCCCATGCGCCCCGAATGTCCGTCATCACCAGCGAGTTGCTACCTCCGATGCCTGGCTTTGCACTGGAAAGTGCCATGGATAGGCCTGCATCACAGCATTCCCGTCAATCTATCGATTCTGCAGCTGGCTCTGAAAGCGATGATGACGACATTGATATAAGTTATGGAGACTTTGACGACGAGGTAGATATCACTGCGGCAGATGACGATGAAGACTACGCCTTGGACCTGACGAACTTTGACGGAGATAACGATTTTACGCTTCCCGGAGAGGCGCTACTCAATATGCGTGTGCAACGCGTCGGGCGGGACCGTCGCGCGCATTCGAGGCGGTTTTCCTCAGCGATTACTGACAAGCAGATGGCTGAGTTTAGCAGGACTATGAGTCGGACGTCTGTACATTCCACGGAAGGCCTGCTTGCCCAGCCTTGGAAGCCAGCACAGTCTTCCCGTCTAAAGCGCATGTCGCTGATGTCTGTGGCCGAGGATGAGGGCGACGTGGGCAATGCGCATTTGACACCTGGGTACCATGAAGATATTCCACGTCCGCCTACTCCCGAGCTATCGCCTATAACAACCGCCACGATACATGCTCTTCCTCCTGCACGGCCACGACCGCCTCGCCAACCGGTGGCGACTCCTGGTTTTGGTAGGCTGTCGGCCTTCATATCCCCTGTAACATCAAGAGCCTCGATGATCTTCAATCCACAAAAACAACCACCTCAGCCGACTACCCCTACTCTCAGCCGATTGCTCGCCGCGTCGTCCACTATGATATCGCCTGTGGCGGAATCGGTGGCCTCTCTAGCGGCTACCACTATCACGATGCCGGACGGGTCCAAGGCACACGGGCTTCACTTGCACCAAGATGAGATGAAGGATATCTCCTTCGTCGCTGAGCGTGCGAGGCCTGGCAAACCAAAACTGACACGTATCCTCAAGGATGAGGTTGATCGCGCGAACGGATCGGTTATTGTAGCTTGTGAGTGTCTCTTATGAAAGCGCAGAATTTGACTGACGTCGTCGTTTTTTTTTGTGTAGGCTGTGGTCCCGGTTCGTTCAGTTCAATGGTCCGCAAAGCGGTATCGCTACAGATTGATCCTGTTCGTATACGGAAGGGTGACCGACGCGGAAACGTGGACCTCGTATCTGAAGAGTTCGAGTATTGATTGGACCCATAAGCGCCTCCCATATTATACATCTACTTGTCATCTTAAACACATTTACTTATCGATAGTCACCCCTTTAGAATGGACACCTTTGCATTAGTATTGTATCTACTACTACTACCTATACCCTCCGAATCGTCCAGACAATTCACATTACAGATTTGTCAGAAGTAAAAAAAGGAAACATACACAGTAAGAATTATACGGTGCTCCAGCACATTGGTATACAATATAGCGAATGTAAGTAGTGCGTACTATTTCAAGTTTAGAGAGCGAACGTTTGCCTGTCTTCGTCATCTCCAGCGCCGGGCTGAGGAATCTGAGTTTGGGTCATTCCGAAAAGCTGTGGGAAAGTTCAGAAATAAATAAAATGCGACTGTAGATAGTAGGAGCTCACAAATTTAATGTCACGGACGGACAATTTGTGCAGTTTGCTACCTGTGCCTTCTCCCAATGCCGCTTCTGCGAGGCCCACCTTGACATCTTGCAGTCTCAGCATGCTGTAATGTCCAAATAGTCAGTACCCAGGCAGAAAAGGGAGATAAATGCAAGTACCGCTCCTCGATGGTGTCTGCAACCACTAGCCGCTTCACAAACACAGGTTTGTTTTGCCCGATTCGATGAGCTCTGTCATAAGCTTGCGATTCAGCGGCATAATTCCACGACAGGTCCATGCTGTCCTCAGATGTCAGTCTCGTACGACCAAAGTGGCGCCTCTGCTTACTTGATGATCCGATTAGCAGACACCAAATTTAAACCGACTCCACCACATTTAGTGCTGGAAGAAGTATAAGACACGAGTATTGAAGAGAATAGATGGACGCACCTGATGAGGATGACCTTTGGACCTGTCGCCTGTTTGAATGACTTGAGGACAGAATCCCGACTGGCACGATCCATCTTTCCGTCAAAGCGCAAAGAGCGAATGCCATAACGGGAAAAGAGAGTCTCAATGAGATCAAGCATGGAGGTCCCTGTAACATGTTAACGCAAGAACGCATTGGCAATACAACACACCCACATTGTGAATAACAGATGGTTTTGTCTCCAGTCGAATCCCATTCTCTGAGGAAATTGATCAGGCTCATCATCTTCGTGCTAGGCTCCATATCATCGTCGCCCCTACGCCACGTTGCGAGCGTAGACTCAGATGGCAGTGTGTGTTTCTCAATCTCCTCCTCTTGTTCATCGTCATCGTCTCGAGATTTGCGCTTTCCAGCCGGAGATGCGTTTGGCTTCCTGCCCTTGCCGAAGCCAGAAGAAGATCCCGTCACATCAGCCATTGTGAGATCCAAAACGTCGTCGTCGTCATTTGTCGACTTCTTGGTCTTCTTCTTCTTACTCGCGGGCATGATATCCAGAATATCCGGGAATTCGTCATCGTCATCTTCCTCTTCTGGCTGATCGAAGCGGACAACGATATCTTCGTCGTCCGACGATTCGTATGCTGCTATCCTTTTCTTCCTGCGCTTTTCGTTGGACTGGCGCTCAAGATCGTCCTCCGTAGGTTCAAACGCCGACGACTTAAAGACCTCCTTCTCTGAAACGTCCTGCAATTTCTTGCAAGATGGCACAGGGCAAGGTCTGTGGCCCTTTGCGGCAGCAGCTTCAAACCTCTTCTCGGCCTCCATATTCTCCTTCTCTGATCCATGACCGCTACAATGCCAATGTCAGCGCGTACTCAATATATATAGCCAGGTCGCCTACAATATGCCATCGTGGACAATCGGAGCGTTGCGCATGTCGTCCAAACAATCTAAACACATTTCATGACCACACCCCAGAATGCGACCGGCATTTGGTTGGTACACTGTGATCATTGAGCAACTTGTATGGGGATTACAACAAAGTTTCTTTACCGTCATTGCAAACTGGACAACTCGAACTTCCTGCATCACGATCTTCCGCAATACCAGCTGCACGAGCCCGAACCAAGAATTTCCGTTTCATCTATAAATCGAATGTGAGCATCTTCCGAAAGTTGAACATAAAGAGGATTAGAACGGACACTGTCAACCCACGGACGACCTTTGGTCTTAACAGCGCGAGATAATTCTTTTTCGGAATCGTCACCCATGAGCGAACTAGGGTCATCATATCCCTCAGTTTGGGACTGTATGCTCATAAGTCAACGAAACTTGTTACGATATTGCAGACGTACGAGGATAAGGTTCGGATGACAGCACAGCTGGCGTAAACGAAGGATCATAACCTAAGAAAAGGGTAAGCACGAGTAATATTCCAATAACTGCGAACTCACCAGCACCGCTGCATGACTATGTTCGTTAGTGAGCGAGCTATCTCCATAATTGTGGGAACAGGAACTCACTTCTTGAGAAGCGTTCGCTCTCTGATGAAGCGATTTAGGCGAATCTTGCTGCGCGTCTCAAAGGACTTGTATACCTAGCAACCAGTCAGCCATAAGCTGATGTGCACGGGAAATCAACGCACTTCTCTCTCCTCACGACTGAAGGTCAAGGTTTCAATGACGATTTCCTTCGGCTTCAATGCCAAGATGGGTTCACCCTCTAGTTTGGAGTCCTTGGTTCTTCGAAGAAGAATGGGACCCAGAATGGAACGAGCGCGCTCTCCCGCAAGGACTGCGTCTTCGGCTTGGATTTTACACTGATAAATGTCAGTGTTACATCCCATAACGGCTAGTGCAAAGAGATACATACCACATAAGTGTTGTAATCGTTCCAATCGTTCCATGGCCTGAAGCGACCGAATCTCAGAAGACCGTAGATGTCGGCACTGATGAGATGTTAGGATATAATAAAAGGAGTAGGGAGATCTATTGCTCACAGAGAGTTCGTGACCGGAGTACCAGTGAGCATCCAACGATATTTGGCCCTGACATGCGCCATGCTAATACTGGCCTTGGTTCCACTGTAGTACACGTTAGTAGAGTATCACAAATGAGAGCCGTGCATACCGATTTCTGATGTATTGAGCTTCATCCGCCACGACTCGATAAAAGTTGCAGCGAGCGAGGGCACCCCTACAAGTCGCACATTAACTCCCATCAGAAACGATTGAGGTTGCATACCCTTTGCGTGCAAGATAAGCAGCTTCGTCTACCTCGTCAACGTCTTTGGGTATCGCAAAGTCGGAGTTGAGGGTTTGGTAAGTCGTAATTACGACCTGTTCGGCCAAGTAAGATATCAACGAATAGGAAATGACTAAATGTGTCGCACATCAAGCTCTTTGATTTGGTCTTTCTAAACGAACGAATGAGCTCAGCTTGCGAAATAAACACAGGAAGATACTGATTACCTTCAACTTGTCTTTACCATGGTAGACATGGACTGATAGTACTTCACCCGTCTTCTCCATGATCTCGTCCTTCCACTAGGGCCAGGAACAATGATTGGCGATACTAATAGAGTGCATCGAAACATACCTGTTGGAGAAGAGCGGCAGGCACAACAATCAAAGTTGTGCGGCAAGTGTCCGTGTCTTCTTCTTCGTGGTACATATTCATGACCATGGTGGCGATCATTTGAACGGTTTTCCCAAGACCCATATCGTCGCTGTATACGCAAGATAATGAGTACAGATGCAACAAAGTCAACGCAGACTAACGCCAGAATGCCACCCCTACGCTCACGATCCCTTTCCATTTCTAACATCCTGAAAAGCCTTTAGTACATTACGCATTTGATGAGGAATTCATCTGACCATGCAACACCAATGATTTGGTGGGGCAAGAGACGAACTTCAAGCCCAGGGATCGTGTCATTGGCGCTGAGAGGAAGGTTAGATCCTGCGTTGAATGCCCTGCTTTAGCTTACTGTTGCATTCCAAGCTTCTTTACTGCTTCCTTCACCGTCAATCCATGACTGACGTTGTTGATCGCTTTGGTGACGAATTCCTCAATCCTATCAAGAAAGGCTTAAACAAAGGACCCAGTGGCACGGACGAATGCTTGGACTGACTTTTGAGCCTGGTCAGCTCCCCCCACATCAATAGGTCTTATCGGAGTTTCTTGGTCGTAGTTGACACGAAACCCGCCTGCTCCGAGTGCGGGACGCGTCGAGTGCGTCAAGGCGCCAGTCAAGAATTCAGAATCAGGCGCTGGATGGATGAGCATTCATGATTGAGCGTTTAAATGATGTCAGGCGCGTACAGTCGTCTATTTCAGCCATTTCTCGCAGCTGCTTCATCCTCGCTTGGAGAAGCGCCTGTTTAGCCGCGCTATTGCTGTTGTTAGTCTGTAGAGGCTGTCGAATGTGTGGTTGGAGGTGGCTGGTTGACGGTGACGGTGAGTCCATCGTTGCGCTATTATCGAGCGCGTCGAGGAGACGCGACGACCGTGAAGACGCGTTCGCCGCCATGGTAACTCGAGTTTGTGGTGGTTAAATTGAAGGAATAGGACCCCTGAAAATGCGGTTCAAGCTGTGGTACCAAAATGCGTTAAATTTTGCCCTCCCGGAGGGACCGAAATTTGGCTGTTTTTTGCCTTTTTCACCGGACCTCGAGTTTTCCCTCCGATTTTTGCCCTTCGGGTACCATACCTATGCAAATCGCCGCCAACACTGTATTTTCATATTTTTCTCCCCATACACTAGACTACCGATTCTAAGAAGTCCTTGAGCGTTTGGTAGGCCCTTCTCCAGGCTCGTTTTCAACTGCGCCACGTTTCTTCCGTGAATTGCAAGCCTCGAGCACGCGGCGCGCTGCAGCCATCATCTCCGGAATATGGATAGTGATAGATTCCATGAGAATCCGCATTGGAAGTGTGGGCCGGAACATGTAAACTCCAGGTGAGAATTCAACTTGGGATTCCTTTTCCATGATTGGACTGATGAAATCCAGACTGCATATCAAGTTTGCTTGGTGAAGGAAAGCATAGGAGACCGCCGAATCTCTGCCCTTCGGAACCGCAACCAATGGTGAATAGTGCGTCCCGGCATAGAGAACATAGAGTTGCACCACCAGTCGGGATATTGAATAGATGCTGCTACACGCCGGAGTAAAGTTATGACTTGGTGTCTTGCCGCCACCTTCGACATAGATTACTTTGACTATGAATAGCAGGTAAGCTCAAATCCGTCTCAAGTTCTTCAAAGCGTACCTTGCCCAACGAAGACTTTCTTGTCAAAATAGACCAAGACCCAGGATGATGGACGAAGAGTATGGAACGGATTGATATTGCCAGTGGTTGGCAAGATAGGTGTGCTCTTCTTCTCTATGTCGGCGTAATTTGCTCGCGCGTCGATGTAAACCTGGCGACGGCGGTTCGAAGCTTCAATCTCGTCATGAGGAATAGCTAGATCAACGTCCTCGAGGTCTCCTGATAGTCCGACCAGCTTCCATCGCGCCTTACGTTCTAATCCTGCCGTATCAAGCTTCTTACCTCCTACCAACGATTGCGATACCATACGAGCCATCTGAGAAATGACCTGCGGGTCTAGAAGAGGTGTCTCTGCTTTCTCGTCTTCCCTCGAGGATTGGGTGGCCTGGCCGATAATTTCAGTTGTCGTTATCGCATTCCTGAACCTATGAGCAATGGCACTGGTGGCCTCATGTGTTTCATGAAGCTTCCGTTGGTCGATGAGGGTTTTGAAGTTGAAGGACGTCGTTGTTCCAAAATTGAGAGCAGCCGCTTTGGCGCGCTTGATGGCAGATTGGCGATCACTGGCTAACAGAACAGGGTGGTTTAACGGATTCTAAACGTATATTCAGTGGTGGGATAATTTGGGAGAGACAGAACAAACATCGACGAAGGAAGCGCGATGCACCTTGAGCTGCTCGGCTATTTCGGCGATCGCAGCTGCCCACTCTTTAACTTCTGCATCTCCGTGCTCGGCTAATTCATCACTGTGAGCACATCAGTTTTGAGAACGACGAGGGTAGAACATGGGAGCTCACATGCGAAGATCATTGTGCATCGTTTCTGCGATTACTGCACTCCCAAAGTTTGCCATTTCCTTCTCATAGAGGCGAGAAACCGAGACACCACGAGTTGAGTCCTGGCCATCTATTGCAAGGATATCCTTCGCGCTAGGAACTTTGATGATATCCAAGTCGTCATCTTCCAGTGTGAGGTCTGCAGTTGTGTTGCCTTGAAATTGAAGGAAAGCCTGTTGGAAGGCCGGTATTTCCCGCGCGTCCTTCAACGCCATATCATCACCTGCGTCGGTGATCCCTAGGATATTGAGTAGCTTCTCAGCTTCGAAATATGCAGTATCGAGAGCACTTTGGAAGTCGGCATTGGAAGGGAAAGTGGCGAGATTGACCGCATCGATCCCCTTGCTCTCGAACCAGGAATGATGATAACCACTGCGATGTTGATCACTATCGGCCTGCATTCCTTTGCTGCGACGCATCTGGCCATGCATGAGCATGACAATCTTTGGAAGCATCATAATCCACTGTTTGGCAGTATAATTCGCCTGGATCTGGCGCGCGCAGCCATAGAAGTGTTCGCAGACCTCTGTTGAATGTAGCCACAGGCAGAGCGGTACATCAGGGAAATAGTCGCGGTGGGTAAGAATGAGTAGAAGCATGGCGTTGATGAAGATAGAGATGATGTCGTACAGCTCCCGCGTGATGAAATGAGTGTTGACATTGTAGTGAGGATGAGAATCGACATAGTTGCGCCAGCCTTCGAGAAAGAAACGACCACGCCAGAGCATCTGTATACGCTCAATGTGTGTCAAGGTACGGCTTTGCTGGGCATCGACGATTTCTCCGATTATGAAGAGGAAGATAGCCAGGCCCAATGCGTCGGGCTGTGTGTCGGAGACTTGTTGGATAACAGCAGAGGAGAAAAGACGGGCAGCTGCGCGATCATCCTGCTTATCGACACCAATAATGTCAGTCTTTAGGAGAGGGCTGTTCTTGCTCTCCGCAAGATCGGCGAGGTGGCCGTAATGAACAAGGTAGTTGCCCAGTGCCAACACACGAGCGCCAGATGTTGCACTGCCACGTCCGTTTTTCTTGAGATGTTTTCCATCCGTTCCAATAACACGAGGCTGTCCGTTGGAAAGTAAAGGTGCGATGAGTTTTAGAGGTGGTCGATTGGGAAGGGGATGATCAAAGTCCCAAGTATGTGTCGCTGATGCCGAATTCTCGAGAACATGTCCAAAGCCTCTCTCCACTGAAGCACCATCAACATTGTAAGACACGTAATGCATGGAGCGCTCGGCGAGACGCTCTTCGATTTCGTGATGCCATCCTCTGATTTCCTCTTGGTCGACTTTACTGCAGATAGGCAGTGTCGCCAGAAGTTTTGGTGGCACTCCGGGAATCGGAATGACAAGAAACCAGGCCCGAACCTACAGCATTAATTAGATAGATGATAAGTGAGAGACCTCGACCCACCTTCTCCGCGAGCATTGATCGGTCAATATCACTGAGCTCAATCAGTTCGTCGTAATCGTTGAAAACCCGTGATTCTCCGTGAATTCCAGCCACCTTCCATACTCCACCATCCTTGTAAGGCTCTAGCGCTGGTGTGAGCTTTGTGTCATCCACAGAAAGTACCAGAGGCCCAACATAGCCTGACTGCTCGACCCATTCTTTCGCGCTGTCAAAGTTAGCATCAATGATACCAACCTGAAAGCGGCCAGCCTTTGCCGTTTGTTGTCTATTCACTATGAGCACAGTAGGTGGTTGGGACTAGGATACGTACTGGATGCTCCTGATGCTCCGTCCACCCAGCTCCGCTTGAAGCATACGATAAACACGAGGGGACATCAATGCCGCATTGGTACACATCGTGTCGAAATCAGTGTCGTATTTCATGTTCTGTAGACCTTTGCCGCGAAAGAGGCGATCCTCCATAGACATCGTTGCCTGGATCAATCCAAGAAACACATTGTACCCTTCATAACGGCCTTTTGTAGCACGAATTCCAAGCTCTTTCCAACGTTGACCTTGAGGCTATCATATGGTTAAAACTGATGTTCACCGCATAGGAAATACACATACCGTTAGTAAGAGTTCGTGAACATCCAAATGTCGTGCGAAGGCCTCCCCGAGAAGCGAATTACGATATGCGTGAGGTGTAAACTTGACTTTACTGGCGTCAGGTGTTCGTCGTCGGAGCGCATTCTTGAAGGCGCGAGCAGCAAGAACCTGAAGACATGGGAAACATGGAGAGGGTAGTCCCCCAGCTGGAACACTGATATTACGGAGGCAATCAACAGAAAAGACGACCCCCGCTATATGATCGTTCGACCACTTGGCCTCAGCACGTTCAGCTAGGTTCACCAAATCCCCCAACTTCTTTGAGCCTGTTTTCAACTTGGGGTTGGCTTCAAGAAACCGCTTCACCAGAGCTGAGCGATGAGGCGCACCACCATGAAGCACCACAGTACGGGCAAGGTAAGTCGATATGCGACTATGGTGGATATCGCTCAATCCCGGACATGCCTGTAAAGCTGATGGACGTCGAGTCGTTTCTGTCTGCATGAAAGCCATGATCCCTTTCTGATGACCGCCAGATGACAAGCACGCTTTGCTCTTCAGATGGGACTTGAAGAATTCGACACCGTAAGGCTTCTCCGCGCGTGCCGTAATTGACTTGTTGCAGCGGCCACAAATAACAGTGTCGCGACGCTGGCGATGGAACTCTGGTGCAAATTTGGTCTCGAGTGCGTAAATCTTGCGTTGGAACGTTGTGAATTTAGGATCAGACCACCATTCTGGATCGCCAGATGTCGACTTCTGCTAGATTCAGTTCGTCAGCTTAAAATGATAGTATTGAAGTCTTTACACACCTTGACTGATTTTTCAGTCCTATGTACTGCGGTGTCCTTCTTTGCAGTACTGACTCGCTTGACCTTGAGTTGAATAGGGTCGGGAGTTGTATAACCACTCTCATCGTCGGACTCAGTGTCGCTGTCAGAAGTTGTGGTGGAAATGAGAGACGACGCCTCGTAGTATTCACAGGTACGAAGATATCTATCCTGGCGAGGTTCAGGCTCGGGATTGGCGGCAGTGGTGGTCGGTGATGAACTCGAAGTTGCCAAATCAGGATGGTCGATCTGCTTAACCGTCAACTATCATGTACGCCAGAATGTGGAAGGACTTGCCTCATCTCTACCCAAGTTTATACATGATGCAAAGAAGTAGGCGCGCATCTCGAACGGCTTCGATGGACTCCAGTCTGGCAACAGTGGGCATCCGATTTTCAGAACTTTAGAGGGGGAGGCGACACCACAAGAAAACGAGTCTTGTTGCTCTTCAATGTCAAGGCCATTTATTCCTTCCTGCAGGATGAAGTGCTGACCAGGGAGATATTCATCTAGCCATTGACGGAGCGCGAGGAGGATTTCAGAAATGTACGCCTTGCTGATTCTCGGCTTGCTATCCCCGATTTTAATGCATGAAGTGCTGACATCGATTTCGAAGAGCAACCAATGAAGCTTTGGGATGTTCCACGGGAGGAGGAGACGTTTGACATGTCCGTCTCGAAGTTCTCCTCCCCAATAGACTACACGGCTGCTTCCTCCCCCCTCTATCCCCTGGCAAAGTGACGCTTCAGCAATCCGCAACGTCGCATCCACATTATTCTCGTGGAAGCGTGCTCGGGCGACGTCAAGCATGCAATCGAAGGTGTCGCCTGTCACCCACTCATCAGAGAGAAGGATACGTGCGAGATGGTTGACTGCAACGCCTCCGCGTTGTAGAGCATGTATTCCGGCTTGCCATGGTGAGTCCATTATCGCTCTCCGTGTTTGCTCCCGCTGACCGACTGCCCATTCTTCACGTTCCGCCATTGTATCGACCCATTGAAGTCGTTCCCGCCAGAATCTCTGACTCTGCAGCAATCGATTGGCCCACTTGAACGCACGTACAGACCACAGTGGTAGATGCACTCCATCTTTTGTTGGATGTTCGACTGATGTTAGATTGTTTTCGAGTGCAGGCCGCAAGAAATCCTCAAGGGTTCGACACAATCGGGGGGAGGGGAGGATGAGGTCTTCAATTGAGTGAGGTACATGTTCTTCGAGTGGTGTATTTTTGCTAAACCACGCAAGGCCTTGTAACGCGATCTTTCGACTTCCCGGTTGACTTGGGACCGCCAACGCCAAAAGTGCCGAAACCGATAATGTGCTGGGCGGTGTAAGTGCAGATAGAATAGCGGCTGGTGGCTGCAGTTGCTCTAGTCTGTCGTCGAGCTCGAGTTTATCCTTTGACATGGTCGTTGTGGTTGAAACGTTGACTATGCGCGTTATGAAATTCAAATATTTGCAATGGAGCGGATAACTCGCTGAGCGCTTTGGCTGCTATCACGATGACAACGTCTACATACTTATCAAAAGATTGAACCTATATCATCTATTATAAATTGGCGGACGGACACTCATGGTATAGTTTTTTGCCCCACGGGATCGGACCTACCTCTCAGGAGGCGATTTTTTGCCCTTCTCACCACCATACCTAACCGCCCAAAAGGTATCAAATTTTGCCCTAAAAATCGGACATCAGGTCAAAAAGTCCTCAAATTTTGCCCTTCGGGATCGATGCTCCAACCGTATTTTCAGGGGTCCTGAAGGAATGCGACGTGACGCACATTATCGTGTCACATCATTGACCTGCACCGCCACCACTGCCAAAATTCTCGCTCGAACTTTGACTCGCCTTGCCAGGCGCTTGCAATTGGTCCTGCCTAAAATGACTGAAAAACCTGTACCAGAAGGATTCTCTCTCCATACCGAAAACACCTCTCATTTGCTGCTCTCCGGAAAGGAGGCTTTCCTCAATCCAGTGCAAGAATTCAACAGAGACATAAGTGTTGCGTGCATAACAGCTTGGAGCGAAGATAACAACGCCACAAAGGAGACCAAATGGAGACGTTCTCAGGAAAAGAAGGCGCAGGGAAAGGCCAACAAACGACGAAAAGGTACGTTCAATGAATAATTTACGAACAAATGTCTACATGTTCAGAACTAGTGGACGACGGAACACCTGCGAAGGACGTTGAAGTTGAAGCCAGCGAACCCGTGCATCTGGTGCGTACTCTGTATTTCGTTATAAGTACTACACTGACTCCATCCAAGCCTCCGTATGTTCCCAACAAAGCAGTAATTCTCGAGGCTCTGTCGGCAACTGGACTACGTTCGATTCGATATGCTAAAGAAATACCTCTTGTAAAGTCGGCACCTTTCTATGCCAATGAATCCACTTTCTCAAACCCATCCAGATATGTCATTGCAAACGACTTGTCCCCAGAAGCAACGGAGGCCATGAAGCGAAATGTTGAATACAACGGCTTTGAAGTCCCTCCTTCCAACGACGGCAAAATCAGAATTAATGAAGGAGATGCATGGTTAGTATGTATCAAGCATCTCCCATCCATCCATTTGACAATCGTTCCAGCACTCTAATGTATTCTCATCGAGAAGAAAAGAACCGCGTCGATGTAGTGGACTTGGATCCGTATGGCACCGCATCCCCGTTCATCGACGCTGCTGTTCAGTGCGTAAAAGACGGAGGTAAGCGCACATTTCAAATGTTCCAGTCCCAAGTATAACGACGACACTAGGTCTTCTATGCGTAACTTGTACGGACCTCTCTATTTTGGCGACCAACAACTACCCTGAAAAATGGTTTGTGTGAATCTCATCATGGTGGTCACTATCTAAACACCAGTAGCATGTCTAACTATGGTGGTGTGTCACTCAAAGCTGAGTACTGTCATGAAGCGGTACGACCTGATCAATACGTCCGGCTGTCCTTTAACATTCCGCAGGCCCTTCGACTTGTGCTTCATGCGATTTCGACTTCGGCGTCACGCTATGGACGATATATTCAGCCCTTAGTTTCCTTGTCCATTGACTTCTATGTTCGGCTTTTCATAAGAGTACAGTCTGGTCCGTTTGAAGTCAAGAAAGCCATGACGTGCGTACTTCCTATCTTCTTCCTAATAGTTAACTTACATTCTTAGACCCACAGTAAGACGGCGATATACTTCGTTTGCTCTTTCTGTCAGTCATCATACGAGCAACCAATGGGACGAATCGTCGAAAAGAAGGGGTCTGGGGACAATGTGAACGTTCTATTCAAGACGCGACCTGGAATCGGCAACACCGACTTGTGTCCGGAATGCAACTCTCATTTACATGTGGTGCCCGTCCATTGCAACATTGGCTATGTATTCTGACGATATTCAGCTAGCAGGGCCCCTGTGGTCAGGACCAATTCACGACTCAACTTTTGTCGAGAAAGTGTTGAATCATATCGAGGGCAAGGAATCTGCTTACGGCACCCATGCACGAATGAAGGGCATGCTGACTATAGCGAAAGAGGTATGTCTGTCGATCGGCATGGTTCTGTAATTCTAACGCGCGAGAAGGAAATTGACGCGCCCTTCTATTTCACCCCACGAAAGGTTGCAGGATTCTTCCATTGCGAAACGCCCTCCCTAGAACAAACGGCGTAAGGCGAATCTCTCGACTCTCTCACTCTCGCAGTAAGACTCTGACGTCGTCGTTTTGTAGCTCTGCTTTGCTCAATGGCGGTCATCAAGTCTCTCGTTCGCACGCGTCTCCCGGTTCCATAAAAACTTCAGCTAGTCGAGCAGAACTTTACGACGTCTTCCGCTCCTGGGTGAAGTCGCATCCCGTCAAGATTGAAAATGTCACAGAAAACTCGCCTACCAGAGTTCTACTTTTGAAGGAACCCAGGTAAGAGATTCAATCACAAACCAGCTTGGACGGTCGTTGATATGATTGCGTTCAGTGTCGAAGCAAGCTTTGAAAAGCATTCAAGCGCGTCGATCATTTCGAACAAGGTCAAATTGGTACGCTATCAAGAAAATCCAACCAGCAACTGGGGACCGGGCTCGCGAGCGACAGGGAGCAAAAAGCGAAAGGCTGATAGTTGATAATACCCGTTCACAGTTGTTTCATAAGCGTGTTAGTCTTTTGACCTTCATCAACCACATACTGCATACATACTTCTACAGTACTCCTTGCGCGAAACTCGGCTGAGGAGCACAATAAATCCTTCATCGTCTCGATGAGTTTGCAAATCTACAATTCCATCCATATTAGATAAAGCAGAGCATGGAGAGTTACTTGCCGTCTCCTCGGAAGCGTCCTTGTGAGCTATTTGCCGTATTGAAGATGGGGATCCCGGGCCTAAACTTTAACAAGTCAGCAGTACGACACTGGCTTCATAAACGATTCACATACAGGCTGAGGCGGAGGCTCGAATGCAGCGTCCTGGGTTTGTGCGCATTGTTCGAATGAACATCTGTGTGACTGGGCGCGCTGCAGGCGAAAGAATTGGAAGCATGGCCATGGTAAGAGAGGAGAGCTCGACCCCACGATCTCCCTGCCCTTTATAGCTTGGTTTGGGACTAGTTCGGGAGAGCCAAAATCGAAGTCATTGATCGGCGGCGCTGACATTCAGTCGCCTTGCGGAGATTATCCAACTAATATATACTCCGATTCCAAAGTAGTGTGATAAGAACGGTATAGGCGAGACAACTAAATACACAAGAATTAAGCTTTCTTAGGAATGGCGATGAAGGGATGCTGGAGCAGATCAACAGCGCGAGGACGAGCCTCGTGGTCGAGATCAAAGGTACGCGAAAGGAAATCCTGCGCATCGGAGGATATGTCGGAGGGTATTTCAGGTCTTGCAGAAGAACCAATCTACGATAAGAAGTTAGTGTCTATTCGCCCGCTCGAAAAATCAGATGGGTCGCACCTTGAAGATGGCTTGCATTTGGGTGAGCTGGGCCCAAGGATGTTCTCCCGTAAGCATTTCCACAACCAGGCAGCCAACACTCCAAATATCGGCTTTCTGTGTGTGGCCAGTCTGTTTGACAACCTCTGGTGCCATCCAGAAAACAGAGCCTTGCAGCGATGGTCGGTGGACGCGATTTCCAGTAAGGAGTTCTTTGAAAGGTGAATAGACGACGACGACGCAGACGACGAGCACTTACGGACGTTGGTCTTCTTCGAGATACCGAAGTCAGAGATCTTGACACCTCCCTTATTGTCCACCAGGATGTTGGCACCTTTGATATCGCGATGTATAATATCGCGATCGTGCAAGTAGCAGAGCCCTTGTAGAATCTGACGAACGAAATTTTTCACCAAAGGTTCCTCGAATGCACCGTAGTTGCTTAACAGGGCAGTGACTGATCCTCCTGGAACGTACTCCAGGAAGATATTTAGGCAGTCTTCTTCCAAAGACGAGTCTATGATACCAGGTTAGGACGACATTGATATAATTTTTTCAATGAACGACTGACAGAGGTATTGCACGATATTGTCATGCTGGAGGTCTTGAAGAAGCTCGATTTCATGCTCAAGGGCAGCGAGCATGCTTTGCTTGCGCTCCTCATTCGGAGCAGAGCCAGTGGGAAGCTCAACTTGCTTGACGGCCATTAACAGACCGCTGGATGCATCCATACCAAGGTAAACTTTGCCGAACGATCCAGCACCAATGAGCGCGCCCTTGATCCATTTTCCCACTGTGAAGAGTTAGGAGGTCAGTTAAACAGGTTGCTTGAGAATGTACCTTTGTGGGTGACGACAATCGGCTCTTCAGTATCATCATTTAGAGTGATCTCATCCTCAATTTCAGACTCATCGTCTTCCTCCTCTTCCTCCTCGTCATCTTCGTCTTGCCCGAGATCCACACTTAAGGTGGCCGGTTTCTCAGTATGGCCATCCTGGCCCTCGGCACTGTCCACTTCGGTCCATTCGTCGGTATCGGAGCCCTTATCTACGACACCTGTGTTGCGACGATTCTCGACTTCAGCTGTTATCTCGTCCACAGTCATCAAGCTAGCTGTGTCGGACCGATCGCGCTTGCTACGTAATTCTGTCATGTAGCTCATGCGGCGTGAAGTGCGAGAAGCGTTCGACATGGTTCGTGACATGCGCCTAACATGGCCAGTGAGCCCCTCCAAAGACTCGGACAGAGACTCGGACGGGAAGGGTATCGGTGGCAGCAATTCTGGGTGAGGAGAGATGGGACTAGAAGGTCCGTCATTGAGATGAATCGAGCGGCCATCGTCAGTCGACAACGATACACGAGGGATGTCGTCTATGATAGACTGTGTATCTCGTAGATCAGATGACGGAGAGGCTGGTTTATCTGGTGGTGGAGGAGCGGTCGAAGATATCGAGGTCCGTGAATTTCTAGGTCCCGACCCCGAACTGCTAGCACTGAAACGTGAAGGTAAGGGTGGCTTCCAGGACGCGGTGCTATCCCTCCGGGTAGAGGACATGGTGTTGACACGCAACATGCTTTGACGAGCGGTCCTTTCCAAGACTTTCTTTTCCGTGAAGGGGAAATACTCAGTGAGATGTGTTGTGATAAGTTCGCTTGGAGGGCGCTGGCCAAAGAAATTGCGTAATTTAGATGGGCGCTTCCCAGTCGTGGGGCTCGACGGATTTGAGCCGCTGTCGTGTGATTCGTGGGTAGATTGAGTAGGTGAAGGAGGTTCCAAAGCTTTCTCGGGATCGGGAACTCCAAGCCCGGAGAGAACGCTGATTGAAGAGGCGCGCTTGTAAGCTTTGGAGGCTGAGGATTGCCCTGTTTGTGGACGGGGTCCGGAATACAGCGGGGTCCCTGTCCCTTCGCGTCTTGCTTTAGAAATCTTCCGCAGTTGGAGTGGTCTGTCTCGAGCTGGATGATCAAGTGAGGCGTGGCAATAAGAAAGCAAAGCCGCCTCGTCCAAAGGCCCTAGGACAAGATTAGCGCACAATGTAGATGTATAGAAGAGGGTCGTACCGGTTCCGTCTTCTAAATATGCGCCCCAGCCATCAACGCTCAAACCACCATCCTCAGTGTGTACATTATCCGTTTCTGAATCGGCTGTTTTGACAGAGCCTTTTCCAAATTTCTTGAGAACTTTTTCTAGCACTTCCACTCCTCCGGCGCAGTTATCGACATCGATAGTGTATGTCAAACCTTCATCTGGCAGAGCAATCTTGACCAGCTTACGTCGAAGATCGTCCAACGAAGGGGCAGTCGAATGGGAAGGAGTACCAGGGTTGAAAGGTCCGCGGCCCACTGAGTAGGATAAGGGAGGAGACGAAGGATTAGTCTCATTGAATCTTTCCGCGATGGGTGAGAGGTCTATCTTCGAGTTTGGAATGACAGATTGACCAGTCGCATAAGGATGGGGACCAGAGCGTTGAACCTTTGTGTTAGGGCTAGATGTAACTGGAGACGCGAGCCCAGCGGAATTCGTGCGACCGTGCCCAGTAGGAGTTCCTCGCTGCGCGCGAGGTAATGGAGAAGTGGCGCGGGAGTTGGACTGGGGTGTCTTGCCGCCTCCAGGATTTCCAGGACGAGGATCTGCTGGAAGATGATAGCCTGTCCAATTGGAAGATGCAGAAGATGGGGTCAAAAGACCTTGGCTCGGTGCGGGGGGCAGTGCTTGGTTGACATAGGCGGGAACATTATCGGACTGTGTAGGCGTCCTTTTTCCTGATCCGGAGAAATTACGAATGGGTGGGCGGCCCGGAGGGGGTAACGGAGGCTGACCACGAGGAGGGGGAGGTAGAGGCGGTAGGTTAGAGCGAGAGACAGAAGAGGATGAGTGCGATGATGAACTGTTATGGTTAGTCGAGTTGGACGACGAAGCACCTTGGACAGGCTGGGGAAGGGGTCGTGAAAGTTGGTTGGCGGGCGTGAGTTTTGCGGAATCTGGTCCTTGCTCGCGTATGAGACGAGGTAGATCGTTGCGGGAGTTGTTGTTGAGAAGTAGAGGAGCAGGCCGGCCGCTCTCAAGACGACGCCTACCCGTTGCGTGGGCGTCTGCTTTCTCCATCGAGGATGCGGCAGTGGTATGTTCATCATTCCGGTTAGATGACCGTGTTGTGGGTGGTACTTTAGACGCCACCTTGTGCCGAAGTTGCTTGACAGCGCTGAGGATACGAAATCTGTCGCCCACACTTGTCAAGCCCATTTCCTGTAAGGTGGGATGGTCCAGCTCGAGAAGGATGTCCCCACGTATATCATTTGCTTTGAAGATATCTGCATGGCCGCCGCACTTGCATTCGGCGAGCCAGCGAGCAACGTGGTCGTCCTGCCATGTCTGGATGTAGTCCGACCAAGTTACGTCCGGTGGTGGCTCCAGAGTGGCGTGAAACGATGAAGAAGACGGAGTGGAGGGGAACGCAGAGACCTGGCCACGAGCGGAAGCAGTAAAAGCGCGTGGGACAGATTGCTGTGTTTGAAAGGAATTGGTGGGAGATGCTGGCGAAGCAGGCTTCGATGAACTATCAGAGCCGTCAAGGGAATGAAACAGGCCGCTGGCGGCGACAGTTGACATGATTCCAAGGAGCGTGGCGATGTAGGTATATCAACCACTGATTGAGGCGTTTGGCGATAAAGTGATACAACAGTTTAAACCAGATTAAGATGAATGTGAAGACATGTAAGCTGCGATGGGAGTCAAAGGGCGCGGGCAACGGCGGAAACCAAGAAGGACATACGGAAAGAAGAGATGGTGGTGGTAAGAAGGAAAGAAAGCAGCACGCTTTGGATGCTCTTGCGACGGCAGACGCGAACAACAATTAACTTTTGACTGGCAATTGTCTGAAGGTGAGGAGTGGCAGGGGCGCCTGTCATTAGATAAGCGCCTGCCAACCTCGTTGCTTAGTCAACAGGCACAAGAGCGCTGCGCCACACTGCCTATTGCGCGTGAAATTTTGCATGTCGTCTTCGTTGGCGAGTTTATATATACGTCGTCTTGAGTTGGCTGATGAATTAATTGTCTGTTAACTACAGGTTAACTACTATCATTTGTATCCTTCCAATGTGGGCCTGGATGTTCGTTCAGGCCACATGGAGGCATCCGGTGGCTGTGCCGCATAAATGTGATTGGCGTGACGGGAAGAGGGCATAAACCACCGTCTGCACCAGACTGCACGACTTGACACTTACCACCACAACCTCGCCTCTAACGACGGTCGCAGTTGCATCCTTGCCTCGCCGGTCGACACCTTTCCTTTCCTTCATTGCTTCTTCTGTCCTTTTCCCAAGGCGTGCAGTCGCTCGTCGCCAATCATGCGGTTTTCCGCCGCTCTTACCGTTGCAGCTTCTCTGCTGCGTCTCGTTGCGGCCTCGCCGTATAGAGAGGAACTCGTCGACTACAACATAAACACCAACAAGGACGAAACAGACCCTGCAAAATACACTACCTCGCGTCCAAATACGACCTACACCCCGTCGCCAGAAAATTGGCGTGCTCTCCCAGTCTACACCATCCTTCTCGACAAGTTTGCAGATGGAGATCCAGTCAACAACGATTTCTTTGGCTCCATGTTCGAGAACGACTGGCGGGAAACGCAGCTTCGCTTTGGTGGTGACCTCAAAGGTCTCGTCTCCAAGCTGGACTATCTTTATGGGATGGGCGTACGGGTTATCTATATCGCCGGAACGCCTTTCCTCAACATGTTGTGGCAAGCAGACAGTACGTCATTCGCTGTATCTCCTGTCGACTATACTCACAGGACGTACAGGTTATTCCCCCCTCGATATGACCATCCTTGATCCTCACTGGGGCACTATAAGCGATTGGAGAGACGCCATTGATGCCATCCATGCACATAACATGTACCTCATGGTTGACTTCACCGTCGGTACCATGTCCGACATCATTGGCTTCGAAGGGTACGTAGAGACCTCTTTTCGCACTGTCGTGATTCTAAACCCCTCCCTACCAGTCACTTGAACGTCAGTACGCCTTTCAGTCTGAACGAATACAACGCGGTCTATAAAAAACCTCGCTATATGCCTTGGGGTTTTGACGAATATGCCGATTTCAGCGTACGCATCTATCTGCCCTCACCGACATATACACTAACTTGACCCTGTTCACAGATTGGTAACGAGAGGAACACCTCATGCCAGCTTCCCACCTTTTGGGACGACGCTGGCGAGACTGTCACCGTCGAGACCAATGGCTGCATGGCCTCTGATTTTGATCAGTACGGTGATATGGAGGCCTTTGGTGTACATCAAGATTGGCAACGTCAGCTCTCAAAGTTCGCCTCGGTACAAGATCGTCTGCGCGAGTGGCAGCCTCATGTCATGGAACGCCTTCAAAACTTCGTTTGCATGGCCATCACCGCTCTTGATTTCGACGCCATTCGTATCGATAAGGCCACTCAGGTCACCGTTCGCGCTTTGTCGGAGTGGACGTCTTTCGCCCGTCAATGTGCTTTCGACCTTGGGAAAGAAAATTTTTTCATCCCGGGTGAAGTAACAGGTGGTGATACCTTCGGATCTCTTTACTAGTGCGCATCGTTCATCTCCATCGAATTGTGACATTGGCTAATTGATCGACAGTGGTCGTGGTCGTACTCCTACTCAACTGCCGGGGGGTTTCTTGGAGGCCGCCAACCTCACCGCTGATGACAATGAATATTTCCTTCGGGAAAAGGGCGTCAACGGTCTCGACTCCGTTGCCTTTCACTACTCCATCTACCGGTCTTTGGCTCGTTTCCTTGGTATGGATGGAAATCTCAACGTCGCATACGACGTCGACGTCAACTTTGTCACGGCGTGGAATCAAATGTTCGTCGCCAATGACTTCCTCAATCAATTAACAGGAGATTTGGACCCACGCCATCTCTACGGAACGAGTAACTTCGATATTTTCCGCTGGCCGAGTTTGGAAGATGGCACTCAGCGCAGTGTCTTGGGAACGTTCATCGCGACACTTGTCATGCCTGGCATTCCATTGGTATGATTTAGTCTCCATTGATATTATCGACTTCTGACGTCCTTGTCAGTACTATTATGGCGAAGAGCAGGAGTTCTATTTGTACGACAACGGTGCTCAAAATTATCTTTACGGGTTTGTCTTGTGTATCACATAGTTTTGGCAACTGCTTACGTTCCGTTTAGACGACAGGCCATGGCTGCATCTACAGCTTGGAAACGTCACGGCTGTTATCGCCTAGGCTCACTACAATTTTACAATATGCCTCTCGACAAGTCTCTTCTCGGATGCGAGGATGACTGGAACGCGCTCGATCATTTCGATCCCTCGACTGGCAGTCGTCGAATTTTTACACACTTCAACAGCCTGCGGACCACTTATGGCGCGCTTCAAGACGGATTCAACCTCGTCCAGCGAGGCAATTGGACATACCGCATCGAGAAACCCGGTTCCAACCACACATTCACCGAGATGGGCCTCTGGTCTGTGTCGCGTTCGGCCATCGAAAACGTACAAACCTTATCGGGGACGTTCAACGATCAGGTTTGGCTTCTCTATACCAACGAGAACCAGACCAAATCGTGGGAATACGATTGCTCTGGCGATCTGTGGATTTCGTCGCCATTCCAATCCGGTACCACCGTGCGGAACTTGTTCGCGCCATTCGAAACCTACACCCTTGAAGATTCGCTGTCCTCTTACTTCAATAATGGACAGGCGCCATGGTTTGGCTGTCTGAGTGGAGTCACTATGGACGCGTATGGTTTCAAGGCGCTTGTTCCAGAAGCACAGTGGGTGGCGGCTCCTGTTGCAATCACCAAATTCTCTCCTGGCCACGATCATCGACTCCTAGTCGTAGAGGGCGACAATAACTCCACCAATATCGACATTTCTCTCGAATTCAACGTACCTATGGATTGTGACGGTGTTACGAATAGCCTGACTCTCGAGATGGATTCCTCTGGTCACGGCAATGCGCCTACTATCTCCAATGTCAACTGTGCAGCGGTGACGGGCGCTACTTCCGATATTCAAGGGGGGTCAGCGTCCGCTTGGGCATGGTCCGCAACCTTGACCAACTTCCCCGACGGGATTCTCAAGATTACTGTGGACAACCCTGCGAGTGCTGGTGGTAATACTACCAACGTACGTGAGGTTCATTTCTTCATTCTATTGCTGACAAGTTACTTTAGTCTATCGATCATCTCTTGCTTAGGAAAGGAAATGCCAGCAATGTCATGGTCTGGCCAGAGTATGACTACGATACTGTTGGTTCCTTCAAGAAGGCCGACGATGGATACACCTTTACTCACTTGGCCTATGGCGCAGAGAGGTTCAGATATTCATGGAACTTTGGCCAGAACTGGACGACTTGGTCGGAATGGGAGGATACAACTACAATCAAGGCTAGCGTCTTCAGTGGTTCAGATGAGGACGATTTGTTCTGGGATGGCGACCACATCATGGTGCAATGTAAATCTATTTTCCTCCCTTGTCGAAGTGTGTTCTAATTTCTTTTTGCAGATTGGAGTTCGGCAGCATCGTCGACGAGTCACGTCGTCCACGCCGATGTCAACTGGTCGGGTAAAGGTCGTAGAGTTCCTCAACTTCTTGCTCGTGGCCCCTATAACACATGGGGCTTTGACGAGGGCTTGACATCTCTCATGGAACAGAACGACGATGGTTTTTGGGAACTAGAAATCATGGCGAACTGGCCGACATACGTGCAGTTGAACGTTTGGGGTTTCGATGACTACTACTACGGCGATGTCGACAACGACGGTATACTCGACCGATTGCCACCCAACACAGCCGCGCCCAATTATGTCAACATGTCGGCGCCCCCGACGCCCCATCTTTCATGGTCCCTTATTGTCGACGACAGCACGATGCGATGGTGGCTGAAGCCCCGTGGCCAGTCCTGGGTTGGCGCCACTATGTACGCGCTACTCTTAGCCATTCCCATCATCACCGGAACTCTTGCCGTCCTTATCTTCATGTGGTCCTTCTACGGCATCAGGCATAACCAGTATGGTGTCAAGGCGAAATCCAGCAACAGCTACTTCCCTATCCTCGGTGCCTTCACCAAATCGACCTCCGACCTTAAAGAAGGCGCTGGAGCCGCTGCTTCTCAGATGTTTGGCGGGCACAAGCACAACGGGGACATCATTGGCTGGCCAGAAGACAAGAACAAGCGTCGCAAGGTTCTCATCGCTACTCTAGAGTACGAGATCATCGACTGGAAGGTCAAGGTCAAAATTGGTGGATTGGGTGTCATGTCCAGTTTGATGGGCAAAGCGATGACTGATGTCGATCTCATCTGGGTTATTCCCAAGGTCAAGGATGTGGAATACCCTGCTGGAGATCCCGCTGAGCCCATCGAAGTCATCATCTTTGGCGAACCTTACCTCATTGAGGTCGAAACTCATGTTCTTGACAACATCACCTACGTTATTCTCGACAGTCCCGTCTTCCGTGCTCAGACCAAAGCAGATCCCTATCCCGCTCGTATGGATGATCTCAGCTCTGCCATCTTCTATTCGACTTGGAACCAGGCTATCGCGGTTACCGTCAAGCGCAACCCATTGATTGACATCTACCACATCAACGATTATCATGGTGCTCTAGCCCCCATCTACCTCCTCCCAAAAGTCCTTCCTGTGTGTTTGTCGCTGCACAATGCCGAGTTCCAAGGATTGTGGCCACTGCGAACGAAGGAAGAGATGAAGGAAGTCTGCTCGGCGTTCAACATAAGCAAAGAACACTGCACCAAGTACGTCCAGTTCGGTAATACCTTCAATCTGCTGCACGCGGCGGCTTCCTTCATCAGTGTGCACCAGAAGAGTATTGGTGTCGCTGGTGTGTCGGACAAGTACGGAAAGCGTAGTTGGGCGCGTTATCCCGCCCTTTGGACTCTCAAGCATGTCGACTCCTTGCCGAATCCGGATCCCTCGGACATCGCTGCTCTGGATGAGGCTCCGACCAAGGCGAAAGATGTTCAGGTTGATGAAATCGCTGAAGCTGCCCGTCCCGAACAGAAGCGACAAGCACAAGAATGGGCTGGTATCAAACAGGATCCCGAGTCTGATCTCTTCGTCTTTGTCGGTCGTTGGTCAAAACAAAAGGGTGTCGATCTCATCGCTGATGTTATGCCCTCTCTGTATGTTATTTCCTCTCTCCTCTGGTTCTCATTTTGACCAGTTCGCAGGTTGGAGAAGCGCCCCAGCATCCAACTCATCGCTGTGGGACCTGTCATCGATTTATATGGGAGATTCGCTGCCGAAAAACTCGCTCGTCTCATGGAAATGTACCCAGATCGCGTCTACTCCAAACCAGAGTTTACTGCGTTGCCGCCCTACTTGTTCAGTGGTGCCGATTTCGCTCTCATCCCTTCCCGTGATGAACCTTTCGGTCTGGTTGCTGTCGAATTCGGTAGAAAGGGTGCTCTTGGTGTTGGCTCTCGTCTTGGTGGTCTCGGTTTGATGCCTGGTTGGGTATGTCGTTATCTCTATCGCTCATTTTCAGCGTTTGACTTCGTTTTCAGTGGTACCCTGTGGAGTCTAGCTCAACAGCTCACATGTTGTCGCAACTTACGAAGACGGTCAAGATGGCGCTTAAGTCCACCGAGGAAGAACGTGCTGTACTCCGCGCTCGTTCTGCTGTACAACGTTTCCCTGTAGTGGAATGGCGTCAACGCATGGAAGACTTCCACAAACGCAGTATCGGCATGAGCCGTGGCATTGCCGGTGCAGACGCATGGAGGGAATCGGATTGTGATGGCGGTAGCACCCAACCTTTGGCTGAACATGATGACTGGGACCCTATCCACCAGGCTCAACCATTGCAACCTGAATGGGATCGTAACAGTGTACTCGAAAGTCCCGGTGTCAATACTCCTGGTTCTCCTGGACAATGGAGCCAAGATACCTTAACACCCACCAATGGCGACTATTTCGCGGCTCATTCACGCGGCAGCACTGGTCCTGAGACTCCTCAACAAGGCTACGGTGATTTCTTGGAGAGGGCCAACCGCACGATTGCACGAGACCAACGGCATGCTCCCGACCCATTCGCCGACGGGAACCTGCAACCCAGTCGGCCATTCGGTGCACACTCTCGCGTGTCTTCTGTGGAATCCATTTCTTCTATTGTCGACGAGAAATCGAACTCTCCATTGAACAAGGCTATCGCATCTGTAAGCTTCGCCCTTCCCTTGGCCTTGTACAAAACTAAAACAAAGTCTAGTTCACTGATTCGGATGGCGGTGTCGCTTCGGAATTCGTTCAGAAACTGCAATCACTTAACGCCAAGAACTCGGAGCATGATTTATCTATCGAAAAGTTCCTGGTCAAGAGTGAGGAGGCGTTCTTCGGTAAGGTTCGCAAGGACAAGCTCGACAGTGCAGCCAGTATCAGATCGTCTCAGCGCGATTCTGTATGGGGAACACCGTCTCCTTCAATCTATTCTCGTCCTGGCTGTAAGTTATCGGCTATCTCCTTGATGTTTGCCTTCACTCATCTCGTTCAGCGCCCAACACGCAGTTCACTCCCGATTACGAGGGTGGCCCGCTTCAAGGCGAATCAGCCCCCGACATTGTACCTATGACTGGTCTCCAGATCGCCATGTGCCGCGAAGTCTGGGGATGGCCCCTCTACACCATCGTCATTGCACTCGGACAAATGCTCAGCGCCACCAGTTTCCAAATTACTCTGCTGACGGGCAGGAACTGGCAGGACGACATACAGTTATACGTTTTGGGCGGCATTTTCCTCGCAGCGTCGGCCGTCTGGTACCCACTGTTCCGATACAAGCCATCCGTCTGGTGTCTCTCTGCTCCTTGGGTTTTCTTCGGCCTGGCTTTCCTCATCATTGGCCTGCCCTCTGTGTCGGATGTATTCCAGCCTGCTCATCGTGCATTAGCAAGTGCTGCAACATGGTGCTATGCCGTTGCTTCAGCGGCTGCCTTCCTCTTCTTCGGTCTCAACTTTGGTGAAGAAGCGGTATGTTCACAATTTCTTTCCGCGACGGCTGCATTTATTGACGACACTATCTGTAGGGTGCTGCCACTGAAGTTTGGACTACCAGGGCTTGTATCGTTCAGGGATCTCAGCAAATTTGGGTCGCCGCTCTATGGTATTGGGGTCACTCTCTAAGCGGACAGAGCGATGAGTACACGCCTCCCTGGTGGATCGTTTGCATTGTGTGGCCCCTTTCGATTATGAGTTTCGTATTCGCATACCTGATGCTCTACGGTCTACCTGGTACGCCTCTTTTATCTATTGACATATCCTAGCACTAACTAACGTCAATGGTAGAATATTACCGTCAAACACCTCCAAAGGTTCCCAACTTCCTGAAAACTCTCTTCCGTCGCAAATTGGTCGTTTGGTTCTTGTTCTCTGAAATTCTCCGAGACTACTGGTTGAGTGGAGTAAGTTATCATTACATCTTGTTGATGTCCTAGCTAATGTCCTCTCTCCAGCCCTACGGCCGTAACTGGGGCTTCCTGTGGAATGTTCCCATTCCCGCGTACCAAATCCTGTTGATGATCATCGCATTCTTCATTGTGTTGTGGGGCTTGATGCTCGCCATCCTGACCCACTTCAGTAAAACACATACATGGTTGTTGCCGGTGTTCGCTGTTGGACTCGGGGCACCCAAGTGGTGTCAAATGCTATGGGGAACGTCTTCTCTGGCGTTGTACATACCTTGGGCAGGTTCAGGCGGTCCGTATCTCGGCCTATCCCTTTGGTTGTGGCTCGGTGTCCTCGACGCCATCCAAGGTGTGGGTCTCGGCATGATCCTTCTCCAGACGTTGTCACGACTCCATGTGTGTGCGACGCTGGCATTTTCACAAATCATCGGTTCCGTCTGTGTCATGGTTGCGCGCGCTACCGCACCCAACAGTGTCGGGCCAGGCAGCGTGTTCCCAGATGCTGCTAAATGGGATTTCGAAGCGGAAGGACTTGCAGGCAGCCCTATGGGCCAACCGCTCTTCTGGATAGCTCTAATCTGCCAGCTTATCATTGTCATCGGCTACTTCTGGTTCTACAGAAAAGAACAATTATGTGCGTTTCTCTTCTCTATGCTTGTTCACGCAGTGGCTCACAGTGCTCTACAGCACGACCATAAATGCATCGCTTTTCTATCTCGCTGTGGACTAATAGACGGAAGACTCCTTCGGACAATGGACTTGACATACTCTTTCTTCGCTATTTCGGGGCACCGTAGTTTTCCTGCTATATCGTCGGACTCATTGGATACGTACATGTGAAATAACGCCACATTCGCTAGACACGATCTTTAGATCAAAACTCTTTATTCTACATACTGCATAAATACGATTTTCGCGCCCATGGGCATGTACGCTATTTCTTTCTAGACCCTTACGCCTGCGAATCTACTTGCCTACCGAATTTCAATGTGACAAGTGATGTCACAGCCTTACTCTCCTACACCCATGTCGTACTACGCGAATACGACACAACCAACTGCGACGTATCCCTATGGCGGATACCAAGCTCATTATCCGTACCAAGCAACGGGATATAATCCATGGGCGGGGCCGTACTACCATCCGTACATGCCACAGACAGCTCCCAGAGTGGCCCAACCTGCTACAGCACCTGCCCAGCCTCGACCAGCTGCTACGTCAAGTCCTGCTCCTGCACCGCAGCGACAAGCGACCTTCCAAACGTATACGCCAACTCCAACGAGCTATGCGCGAGAAAGCACGACAACATCGACTGCACGAGGCGGCAGGAGACAGTCGAATATGAAGGGGCTCTTCACCAAAGAACGTGAGTCGAACAATTAATCGTCTGGACAGCTCCTTACGATGCAGTCAAAAACATCATGTACGGCTTTGGAGACGATCGGAATCCGGCGAATGATACAGTGAATGTCATGGAAGAGATCCTCATCGAATACATAACGGACGTTGTGCGTATATTGCTTTCTTTCATGGACCCGAATCTCAGACTTGTTCAGTGCCTCGCCGCTGGTGGTCCATCGCGCAAAGGGCGCCTTTCAGTTGAAGATCTGCGCAAAGCCCTCTCTCGACCGGCAGATGCCAAGAAGCTCGCTCGTATGGAGGAGCTCATTTTCATGCAAGAAGATATCAAACGTGCTCGTGCTCAATTCGAGGAGTCGGATAACCCAAGAGGATTCTGAGATACTCGTCTACCGACCACCACCGTCACTACCACCTATAGAGTTCTCTACACGGCTTGCAAGCGTGCAAGAGACTCACGTCCGGATACTGGATCGGTTTATTGATCAGTGGACACCTTTTGAACGTACTCTGTCCGTAGGATATCGATTTCACTCCTCCATTGCGTCCTCGTCTTCTGCTGGAGTCTCGTTCCGTTGCCCTTGGGCACCTACATACGACGTTAGATATTTTACAAGTACAGTAGGCACTTGAAAACATACCACCGCTCTCTGCTAATGGCTTGACGTTTTGTTTCAACCATTCCTCGGATTCCCAGACTTTGAAGGATTTGATAAGATACACTGACAATTGCGTGCATAACTCACCAGCGCGGTTGCCTCCTAGTTGCAGTGGCATCTTCACCTGGCGAGCAAGGTTGACCTTGAGAACCTTGCCCTTCATTTCGTTCATGTCCATATTGTCAATAGCATCCTCCGCGTCGGCGAACGAGGCGTATGTTACGAAAGCGAAGCCTCTATGTTTTCCATCTGAAGGGATAGCGTTAGTCTCGATTTGTATAAGATAACACAACTAACCAGGCGGCTGGTGTGGGTTTGTATTGGCCGGTGGAAGTTGCACCTCTATGATATCTCCTACAGAATGTAAGCTGCGAGTTGCTGTTAAAATGGTGAACGTACCAAATGTCTGGAAATGTTCGTAGATAATTGATTCATTGACATCTTCCGCCAAGTTGCCTACAAACACCGTTTTCTTTGCTTTCGTGCCTTCTTCCATGACGGGGAGAGACAAGCTGCACGTGGCAGAATTCTTGCCGTAAATGGGAAAATACGACTTGTTCTCGACGCTGATCACTACCATCATCCTGGCGTTTGCTGTATACGTACCTTGCGACTCTCGTACATCCCAGGCTAATCTTGAAGTTACGAACAAAACTATTCTTGGCTGGACGGCCAACATTCTTACACCTGAGATATAAAACCCATATCCGTCCATCTTGCTGCGTGGAATCGGAGCAATCTCCTCTAAACACGACGGCTATGTGGCTTCTGATACTATGCCTTACTGCTTCAGGTATCTGTTTCCCGGCTGTCGTGGCCCCTAGCATGTTTTTTGTTACTATCCATATAAGAGTCTCGACTATACACGCGTCCTCCCCGTGTCCATGTCTACCCGTTACCGAAACTTGAAGCCTGCAGATTCCCCCTCCCCACCGTCTACCAGTTCCTCACAAGAAGAAGAGCCTGAAGAATGGAATATGCGTCTCACTCCCTACTGGCCAAGATACAGGACTTCACTCCAGTCCAGAGGGTTCAGACTGGACACTGCAGGAGATGTAAGAAAGTGTTATCGTGATTGGGGAGTAGATCCCCCGCAAGCTCTACGTCGCCGCCAGCTCGCAGATGACGATCTATGTCCCGACGCTGGTCTGGTAAAACGGTCACTTTCCCCATGATCCAAATCGCCTGACGTTATTTTCCTATCAGCCCGACAACTTGTTTCGAGGCACCTCTATCCGGGATGGCGCCAAGGTCGTTATCAAAGCTGTCCATCTACGAAGTCGTGAATTGGAGATTATACAGTTCCTGTCCACACCGCCTATACGTGATCATCCGTTGAATCATTCAATACGTGCGTTTCTTCTCGTCTCCTTTCATATGATCCCGGGTTCTCAAACATAGATGTAGCTGTGCTCGATATCCTTCGTGACCAACAAGACCAGATCGCGTTCATCATCATGGAGGAATGGTCATCCGAATGCATGCACCCTGATCATTCGTGCTCATTCGAGACGTTCTTGACGGCGCTCAGACAGTGCATCGAGGTCAGCTCACTGCCTACCGCGCTTGCTGTAACCGCCAGCTGATCTATCGCCAGCATGTGCTCTTCCTGCATCACCATCGCATAGCCCATCTGGACATATCACTCAAGAACATCCTCACAGATTCCAACGGCCGCTTCGCCTACATTGACTACGAAAGAAGTCGCCGCTTCGATGATCCTATGCATGACTATAGAGGAACGGAGATCCCTCCAGAGTGCGCTAATGGTATGTGGAATGATCTGCATAAAATCGATGTTTGGGCACTCGCTGTCTTGATGCTTAGAGTTTGTAAGGTAACAAAATCTCGCCCACCCTCTCAAGACAGACTCTCACAAAGATATAGCTATCAGGGTACGGCTCACCAGAGCTTCTCGACATCATCAAACCAATGCTCAACGAGAATCCTAATGAACGACCCGCGCTAGACACTGTCCTTGCGAACTTTGACAGGTTGCAGTCTGCTGCAGGCAGCCGCCGCCGCAAGGTGCCATAGCTCTGAGCTTTTACGGACCTATACGAAGTCATAGCACTAATATACAGCACTCTATAATACAACGATCAATCATATGTAAATGTATCCAATATAGCAACATTGCACTATGAATCACCTGTGCTAGTAGAAGAATTCTCCAATTTCTGCCGTTTCCGCGCCAGATACCGCTCACGGGCTGATTCAACTGAACTATCATCATTTCGTTTCGCCACTACCCGCGCAAGAGCCTCCTTCTCTGCCCTCTCTGCCTCTCGTTCTACGCGTTCCTTTTCTGACATCATCTGCTGCTCTATTTCCCTTTGCCTTCGCTGAATAATCTCGCGACGACTGGCAGCGGTTCCAACGGCCCGGTGCGATTGAACTGGTTCGCTGGCATCGTGCTGTCGCGAGGAGGACTTGCCGAGTTTGCGTGTATTGACGCCAGATAGATTGAGTCCCGCTGCCAAAAGCTCGCGCTTATCGACAATCTGGTTGTCGTCGTTGAGTTCAATATCCTTTCCCTCTGCGCGCGCACGATTTGCGAGTTCGAGGTCGGAGACGGGTGTAAAGTCTGCAGGCTTGACTATGGTGAGGTTGGCTTGAGGTCCTATTATGGGCTTCTGTGTCGCGGCGACGGTAGCTTCGTGGCTCTGTTCCGACTCTTCCAGTAGTTTGCGATAGAAATGGGCCATTCCAGTAGATGCACTGTTTGTCTTTTTCAGTGCTGAGATAGAGTAAGAATGAATTGGGTAGAAAGGATAGCACAGATTCGTACCTTCCTGCCTCTTTTCCTCTTCTTCTGCCCGTCTGACCTCCTCCATCTGGTCCTTGTAGGCTTGCGTGACGAACGCCTCCTTGTCCTTGAATTCATCGCCTTCCATTTCGCGTTCATGTTGCATCATCTTCTCTTCCGCTCGCAGATGGTCGAGCTTTCGTGTTTGCGCCGAAGCCAGCAGGTTGCCGATGTATTTTGGCTGTCAGAGTATCAGCCGTTGCCGCGAATCATTAGAGAACATGATTCACCTTGCGCTGTTGAGCGTCAACATCCTTCGCTTCCTTCTGCCTCTGTTTTGCAGCCTGCATCTTATCCCATACTTCATCATACTCAAAGACTGTCTCGTCGACCTTCTTTTCCTCTTCCAAGCGTCTCTTCAGCGTTCTGGATGTGAGTACATTTTGTGCGATGAGTTTCTTGTTGGGCGCGGTGTTGTTGTGCGACGAGGTAGCCGCAGCGTCGACGGGCTCGTCGTCGTCAAGTGAGGCAAAGGCTGCTGGTCGTTTGAGCGACGGCGTTGACTCTGTCTGCTTTGGTTTCGCAAGCGAGAATGAGAGTTTCATGGAAAGAGCGGATATCGGGCCGGAGCCTGGATAAAATCGCGTCTTCGCGTAAGCCACCATCTATGGCTCAAGCAGGCTTCGACAGACGGCGCATTAATGGACCAGAAGATAGCTTCCCACCTGTATTCGACGACGATGAAGATAGAATTGCAAAGGCAGTAGGAAAGACTAGACAAGGTCGGAAGCCAACAGACATCCGTCCCATATGTAGGCACATCTATCTCTACTGCAGCCTCAACAACAACATATCCCGGTAGTTCTTCAACCAGGGCTCATAACACAAGCAAATGGCTCAGCCTACGTCGAGACCGAAAAGACCAAGATTGCCTGTGCGGTGCAAGTCTAGTTCATAACCTTCGTTTGCAACAAACCAACCTTCCACATAGCTATGGCCCACGGCAGTCAAAAAATACGGCGTACAACGACAACGGACGTCTGAACGTTGAAGTCAAGTATACGCCGTACTCTTCACAAAAACGAAAAGCGCCAATACGAGTAAGTCCACCATGTCGCGACTTCCTGCTTTTCTTAATGTGGCGCACAGGACGCCGAAGACCGTACAATCGGAGTCGCCATACACCAGGCGCTACTGTCTTCCGTCCGCCTAGAGCTCCTTCCCAAATCCACCATCGACATTTTTCTAGTTATAATTGAATCAGATGGAGTGGAAGCGAGCGTTGCTGCAGGCTCCGTCGCCGCTAGTACGGCACTAGCAGACGCTGGTATCGAAATATTCGGTCTCGTCACTTCATGTGCAGCTGTATGTCCTTTTTTTTCTCTTCCAAAAAATAACACATTTCTCTGACGTTTATTTATTCAGGCTCTGGTCGGCGATGAGATATGGCTCGATCCGACACTCGAGGAGTCCCAGAGAGCGGATGGGACGTTAGTTTTGGCGACAATGCCTGCCCTAGAGACTGTAACGAGCATTTGGCAGACTGGGCGAATGCAGACCGACGATATTATCAAGGTAGGTTTATTCCCTGCCTCTCCGTATCTGCTCTAATAACTCGATAGTCCATGGAGATGTGTCAAGAACGTTGCACCGAAATACATTCAGTGGTGGCCCAGGCATTACTAGACAATTCACAGTCCAAGTAGCGCCTGTATGCTAGATGCAGTATGTTAACTCTTCGTTCTCATGTATGTCAGAGATATCCTATTGGGTTGAAGAACCAAAAAAAAGAGTTGCATCGACCTTTTTACTACGCATGTCCTGGTGAAGGACGGCCGGTCATGCTCAATATGTATGTAATCTCGATTAATAGCTGCTCGAGGCTTACATGTTTCTAGTTGAAGAGAGATTCTTCCGAGCCGTACATCAAGTTTCTACAATACCCCAGCACTCGAAATTTCAAACATTTGGCCTATCCCACTTCATAGCCTGGTATCAGTTTCTGCTCTATGACTCACCGTCAATCGAGAGTCAGAAAATGCTACCCCTATACTATTTTCGACTAGGAATATTCGCATGTGTACATTCGTTGGATAGCCTATAGGTCTTAAGGCTACAGAATGGTGCCGCTGGCTATCGATGACTTGGCTTGTCCCAAATAACCTCAAACGACCGCAGAGATGATGGTGGTGCTCGTTCTCTCTTCCTCCCATGATCATGTTTTCGACAGTACGTCCAGCTACTACACGCATGTTCTTTCGAACTATTCGAACGGAAAGTCACCCTATCCCGTCTGTATGCAAATACAGTTTATGAGGCGAGTACATACAAACTTATCCTCGAGCTCACTTGCGACCTAAGCGTAAGGAGTCCGCACGAGTTTACAATCACGACACCCGCAGGGAGATTCGGCGACCTCTCACAGCCCATCGGTGATGTTGACTTTGCGAAATTCGACCGTGATTTTCACGAGAAAGGAGTAGATGTAGAATCACTGAAGAGGTTTTTTCTGGACATAGGTTTTTCGCAAGAGATGGTTGACGACATGGATATGTTGAAGTAGTGCTTGGGAATCCTTTGTAATTTCTGCCTTTGAGCGGTGATGACACCAGATCTAGAGACGCAGTGTCAAGCAGATTGGCCACACAAGGAAGCCGAGCCGTTTTTTTTATCATATTTATCCTGTGACTGTGAAATCGCAGTATTCGCATGTAGACACTACCCAGGTCGCTAGCTGTCGATTAGCTCGTCACATTACTATGATATCGGTGCCGCTCGTCCTTTTCCTCCTCAACCTTTTCATCTACGTCGCGTCCAGTCATACGGACGTTCCTTCGCACCATTCGAATGGAAAGTCATCCCAACCTGCCTGTAGATGCGAAACCAAGTTTATGAAGCAAGTCCATAACTGACCTGTTGCAAGGCCGTCTCCAAGAAATCCAAGAAAGCTTAGCGGCAGAATCGCAAGGGGGCGTCAGAGCGGGCGCCACGGTAAGTCTTCCTTTTATTTGCATACACTAGCTTGACGAGGAGACAGTCCCATCGAGACGGCATGGAACTTTAAGCCTGGCGATCAGACGTACGTGCTTTGAACATCGCAAAGTAAACATAGCCTCACTTACGACCTGAGGGCAAGCCCAAGGACGCCGGGTGAATTCAGAGTATGTGTTGAGACACTCGAGAGCCTTTCGATGCCCGTCAATGATATCGACTTTGAGGCACTCGTACTAGTGACTCCTCAATCAATGCACTCGTTCAATCAGGTGTCGAGAACGTACATTTACGACCTGGAGTACGACCGGGGTAAATTGCAATTGACAACAGGGCGGTTCAATGACTGGTCTGCAGTGGACAGCGTATCGGGGAGTAATTGAGGAAACAGTCCGGGAGCGACTGGGGTGTTAACCACTGGCATCTCCACCTCCAGAGGAAGCCTCGCGTATCGTTGTCGAATGTAAGGCGGTATCATGGTAACATTACAATAAATGAAGACATTGTTTGCAGGTCATTAAGCCGTCCGTAGTCGAGCTTTCTCCGCCTGCCTTTTCTTCTCTTTCATGATAGTTGACCCGATGAAGAGACCGATGGCTGAGAGGCCTACGACAAGAATGAATGCTGGTATCCGGACAGCCCACTCTCGTGGTGGGAATAGGGCGTGTATGCCACTTGAAGGGTCGATGAATGGCTATGAAAGGGTGTTGTTATTCGAGAGCGGTGACACTGAGAGCGTCGCGTACGAGGAGAATAGCCCAGGTTGTGTAGTAGGTGAATACGACGGCTGCTGCCAGCAGCATTGCGCCACCGAGAGCTTTATCGCTGGTGCCCTGTATGAGTGTGAGTAGACGCGTCGCGGATGTGGCAGAGGCTTGCCATTGTGGAATATCGGTGGACGACGTGGAAGACAAAGACAAGTTTGGTCGGACCTGACTTTGTCTTTCGCCTTGATCTCTGTGCTCGTCGGATGGACGCCCATGGCTTTGCATCCCTAGCACATCTTCAAATACTGCTCGTTCCAGTCGGCTCAATATCGCTGTCGGTATTCGACAAACATGTCGCCGAAATACGCAGTTTCGAGTCGCTGCGCCTGGGCGACATCCCGGTGGATAGCAAGAACGAACGCGGTATGTCTTTTTGCAACGAAAAATGAACGTATCTAATGTCTGGAAAGCCCGTTTCATGCCGAACCCTTTGTCGACAGGACATTTGCATCTCAGCTTCCCGACGCATCCACCGCCAATAACCCATGCGCCGCTTTCACTTATTCGTCCGTCGCATTTCCCGCTCGCAGTTATTGGACTTGCTGTCTGCTCTCCGTCCGATACACTCACCTCCATCCTCGCCCAATTCAACACAGTCCTGCTCGACTTGTTCCCAGCCGATGCACTCTTTCCACTCGCAAGAAACTGTTTCGTATTTGAAGATGGCGACGGGAATAACAGTTCACATCTTGGCGACAGTCTTCCCGGCCTAGTCGTAATCCCAAGCATGATGGGCAACAAGAAACTGTATCTAAGCACTCTCATTGCCGATCTATGCTCAAATGTTCTCGGGGAATTCGGTGTTTTGGTACGTCGATTTGTTAATCGTTGGCGCACCACTTACCAGTGTGTGCGCAGATGCAAACACTGGAGAGCCCTCTCGGAAACGAATACCTAAACGCGTCGTTGTTTCCTAACCTTCCACCATTGTCCGAAATGCCTGCTCCGCTTGACGGAAGCAACGGCGTCGGCCCAAGATCATCCTTACCTTCACACAACAGCGTACCAGACATGGCGCGCGCTGGCTTTACCCTGTCCTCTGCACCTCCAATGACACGCACCTCTTCAGCGGGACCTCATCGACAATCTACCCTCGGCCCACCGCCAACAGCAACAAAAAAGCGTTTCAGCAGCGGTATCGGAGTTGCCTCGTCACACGGACGCCTGTACAAAGTACTAGGGGATTTCTACATGATCGCAGGAAGAACAGAGGACGCGTCCATCTGGTAAGGCCCAAATAAGTCATGCTGCAGCACATATCAACGAGCACTTAGGTACATTGAAGCACTACAAATGTTCAAAACCTCCCAAGACACCGTCTGGCATGCATCCGCTCTAGAAGCCGTTGCGACAATTGCCGTCCTGGACGCTTGGTCCACTGGGCATGGTCTAGTTCGTCATCTTGCTTCTTCATCTTCACCACCTAACCCCATCTGCAGCAAGCGTCAATGAGCCAAGCAGCCACTCGCGAACCATGGGCCGACGTTGTCGACAAACTCTCTCAGGCTGCGTCGTTGTACTATAGGGCTGCCCCTCCTGACGCAGACCACGCATTCTCCCTTTTATCCTATCTTTATTGCTGTTGTGTTTTACGCCATTCTTCTCTTCTCTTCTCTGTATGGTCCGCCAAGGGATGGGGTCCACTCGCCTTTACCACCATGCTACAGTCCGGCACAACTCCCTATCTCCCTCCTACTATCGCACGCGAGGACCGGGATGTATGGGCAACGTTAGAACGGCTGAGCTCAATTTCGGGCGTATCCAGACAGTCTATATCTTCCGTGTTGGCACAGATCCATGGCCCTTGGTTGCTACATCTCGGTCCCCGAGAACGAATCTCCATTCTCGAGGCCACTGCGAGCATGTATGCGTGCATTGGATATCGGAGAAAAGAGGCATATATGCTGAGGGAGATTCTGGGCTGTATATTGGACTTGATTGTATGTGGCCGAGACGAGGGGTCGTCGAGTAGCGTTACTTCCGCTGGTGCTATGGCCAACGATGTTGCAAAGGGAGCGACATATGGACAAGTGGGCATGAGGTTCAACGAGAGCACGGAAGGGAACGCGAGTCTTCTAAATCTCCTCAGCTATATTTGCAAGACTCTTGGTATAGATTTGGAGGCTGTCAAAATAGCCGCCGAAGGGCAGGGGATTTCGGGTTCTCCGCTTGGATTCGATACTGAGGAAGAACTTCGGGAGCCATTCGGCTGGCCTGAGCTCCAAGTCGGGGTAGTTCGCGAAGCTATCGCAGTCGCAGAAGCTTTACCAGGTGCTTTACATATTTTTACTCCAACACTCTATCTTACGTCCTTCTTTATTCCAGACTACCTTTCTGTCGCCCAATTTTCACTGTCGTCACTCAAGACGTTACAAGATGCTTTAGCTCCCGGTGATCAATATCATTTCTACACGACAGCATCGAGAGCGCTGCAAACTGCCAAACGACGCGGCGAGACACGAACTGTGGAACTTTGGGCTGCAAATCCACTTGTCAGTATCATTGTTACTCCGTATGTTATCTGCCAACTTTCACATCGTTGAACCTGATACGAACCCTCGCGATAGATTACCTCTGATACGATTACCCAACGAGAAACCAGTCTCTGTCCTTCGAACGGAACCAACTGGCTTCAACCCTATATTAACGGGCGGAACGGACCCCTTCTTGTACAACCCTCGCAGAGCCACAGCCAGCAAGGTATTTTACCTTCGACAACGTCTTCTTCAATGACTGATCGACTTCTTGCGCTAGAGTCAAATCATGGTAGTTCAAAACGAGACCCTCGAGATCATAGTGATACTTAGGAATCCATACGTCTTTGACTTTGAGCTTGATGCATTTATCTTGAGGTAGGGTCCTTTTGCCTTTCCCCTCCATTCCTCGTCACTAATGTATATGCAGCACCTCCGGTCCTACCTTTGAAGCGCCTCCCCAGAGAGTGACTTTGCCTTCACGATCTTACCATCGCGTTGTCGTCACCGGCAAGGTGAGCGAGACTGGGACGTTGATAATTCGGGGATGCGTTGTTGAGGCGTCTGGCGGTACGAGGGAATTCCTCCTGCCTCTCTCTACGCCTGAAGAAGAGGAAAAGAAGTCACTCCACCGTGCTGCTCTGCGTTGTGAAAAGGAGCGGTCAAAGTATTCTGGTCTGGAGGCCATCCCGTCGGATAAACTTGCGAGGCGGATGAGCGATCAGTTCATTAGCAAACTCTTGACGAAGTCTTCGATGAAATTCCTGGAGTGCAAGGTTGTTCCCGAACAGCCTTTGTTAAGGATTCGGCGGTCTTCCGTGACTCATGGAGCGTTGATGCTCTACGACGGCGAACGGTGAGTGTATGTCGTTCCATTTCGTGCAGAAAAACTGAAGAGTCCAAAGTTCTGTCATCCGGCTCACTGTGGAGAACATATCGGGCATGACTATTGACTTCCTGAAACTACTGTTCGATGACTCGACGATTCAACCGGCACAGCAGGCCCTACTTGATGGCGCAATGAACACGTTCGAGACGTACGAAACAGAATATGACTTGATACACCGACCTTTGTTCTCGTGGAACCAAGAGGAAGCGCGGCCGCTTGCACCTGGGGAGCGTTTGACCCTCAACGTTCAATGTTTCGGAAAAGTTGGGTGGTACGTTCGATTCTGTTTCACTTTGCTGCGCCGTATACTCATCATCGAGGCAGTATGAGCGGGAACATCTACGCCACATATGCATGTGTCGATCGTGGTTTAGAGCATGCATCGGAGGTCTTCCACACCCGTCAAATATCGTATCCGCTGATGGTCACGGTGTACCGAATGCTCGAATGTCACTCCATGGACATCCACCCGTACCCATCTAGCGGAGTCGTTTCCGAACTCGGAACTTTCGATCACGCAGAGTGGTGTCTGTTCTCTGTGGAGGTGCGCAATATGTACGGAACGCCTTTTGAGGTGACGATAGAGAGAACGCAAGAAGGTCATTTCCCCCCCCTCCCTCCGATGGCTTTGCACTTACTTGGTTAAACAGGCCAACCGCCCACTTCGACTACCAGTATGATTGCACCGGGATCCACATCAAGGTGCGGCGCCTCTGAGGCAAAGGGAATGTGATATCTGAAGCTCATTTTCTCCTTAGGCTGGTTATCGCCCTCAGGAAGTTCATTCTGTCAGACACGCATCTATCGCAGCCAATCCCCACTCTGTCCGACCGCCAGTTTGTCGTGGCTACTCAGAAGCTGAGCAAGGACGAGGACCAAGCACAACGTGAACTATTTTGGTATAGAGAAGAGTTGTTCAAGTGCCTCCACTGTCATTGGAAAGAGGTGCGCTTTTGATGAGTTCGTCCTTGTACGAATTCTCATTCACATGTAGGCTGGGGGCATTCGCACCGGAGATCTGTCATTGAGACAACAGCGCATGACGATGCAGATGCTCAACGCTGTACGGACCAACACGGCCAAGGTATCGATGTCCCTCTTACTACCGACGGACGAGGAGACAAGGAAGGAGAACGAGAAGTATTTCCCTCCAGCGCACGAGTTTGTCTACCTCCGGATAGAGGTGACGAATTGGACAGGTACGTGTGAAGTCATGACAGTGCTGCAGGCAATGAACTCACCGAAATAAACACAGCATCAACGCTGAATCTACGGCTAAGCATAGATATGGAACCTGTAGAGCATGTCCTTTTCGAAGGCACGCAGACTGGGATTCCTGTGGGACGGTTGGAGCGGGAGGAGAGCCGTGTTGTTTGTATACCTGTCTGCTTCCTGTCGTTTGGGCGGTTCATTCTCTCCGCTGTCGTTCGTTCAAGTAAGACGAACACTCGGGAAGGTGTGGGGCAGCTGACAGCGATTGTTGTAAACGATTAGAGGAATTCATCTTATTGACACACTGGGACCACTATCTAGGCTACACAACAATTAGTTCACTATGACATCCTTAAGGGTGAGCTTTCCAAGACGGGTGGCTGGAAAAAAGCTTCTGCTGGAGAGACGCTTCCATGTGTGGAATCTGTGTGCCCAGAGGAAGGATCACAGACACCGCAGTAGTTGTATAATTCATCTCGAAGACACCCACTGCGAGTTCCACTGGAACATATGGCGGCATCTCTGAGCTCTAAAACACAATCGCGCCTGACGTCCCTGGGAAGCAGAACTTTCCCAACGGCGTGATCACGACCAGGTGAGTGCTAGGCCTAGGAAGCCTACTTTTTGACGTTCAAGACTGATACATAGCCATAAGATAGCGCTTTGACGAGCCTCAACATTATATTTGATCCAAGATACGGCTTTCTTCATATACGCAGCAGAGACGTTTCAGTGTAGGATAGCGAAGTTGAGTGAGGCCTCAGCGCTCAGCGAAGGGTATGAGTGGTTGAATGCAGACCAGCTCCTACACTATTTCCTGGAGCTGACGTGTAAGGCAATTAGTCAATGCTAGTCAAGGTTGGGGATAGGATACATCCTCTATTACGAACTGCTATCCCTAGGGGCCCATAAAACACAGCGTCCACTGGCATTACCACTTGCGGCACGCTCTGTTATACTTGGATGAGAGCAAGTCACAGCTTGCACCGCCGTTATCCTATAGACATCCAGTCAGAGGGGTACGCATATTCGGTGACTGCTCTTACTTGGTCTCGTCGGCCAATTTCACAACCAATTTACCCTTGAAATAATCTATGAATTCACTGTCCAAGGACACCAACGCGTACATACCTTTCCCGTGCGAATGTCCAAACTATGATGCATGTTGCCAATCTTGAAGATATCCTCGTCAACAAGCACAAGGCTACAGGCGAAGCGACCTACGGTATAATGTGGAAATGCATCAGGATTGGGCGACCATTGAGCACGTAAAATAGTCAGCCATTTTCCCTGCGTGATTTCAGATTGAAGGACACGAGAAGTCGGAAGGAAGACACCTACGGTCTGACAGTTATGCTGCACCTGCGCTTGAGGTCTCAAGGAGGGGAAAGGTTCGTCACTCTCCAACACAGACGGCCCGTAGCCCCACACTGTGACATTATTCAGAGAATGAAGATGGTCATCGTCCAGAAACGGCTCACTGCGTATGGTATCGTCGTAGCTCGTACTTACGATACTTCTTCCCCTTGGATTCCAGTACGCAGAGCTGACTGACTTCCCATGTCTCCACTCCCCTCGAAAAGATCCATGTCCCGCATCGGAATCGACGAATTTCTGCACCGTATCACTATCAAATTCGAGGGAGTCACTTGTTTCGAGCGCTAGTTTGCCAAGTTTGCGAACGTCCCAGATTCTGATAAACATTAGTATTATAGTCAAGAAACATAGCGCGTTTCCTCACTTCAAAGATCGATCATTGCTAGCTGTAACCAGGAATTCTGGCCGCGATGGATTGATACTCACAGACCCAATCTTGTTGTTGGACAAACCATACCACTGAGCCGACGACTTGTCTTCGCGTAAATCGAGATGGATTAGGCCACCAGCTGCGTCTGATACCCACATCTCGTGTCCGTTGGGGGTCACATCCAGACTTGTGAGAAGAGCACCCTCCGATGCATAGATCTCCCGAGAAACGCCAGTAGTAAACGTAAGATTGCGAATGGTGCAATCATAGGCGCTTGTGTAGACCTACGGAAAAATCAGCCGAGGAGGGGCGACTATGAATGAATTTACACACAGTATGATGATTCGTAGGGTTGAATTTAACACACGAGATAGACTTGAGCATATTTGAGCCGGAAATTAAAGAAACGGATCTTGAAGAAACTTACTGACTTGGAGGTAGCTGGCCAGTGAACTTGCAATCGCCAGTACTTGCCATCCTCCGCGGTTTCATCGTCATCCTCTTCGTCGTCATCAAGCGACTCGCGTGGTGCGCGCGCATCCCATATCCCAAGTTGGCCGTGTTTATCTAACAAATTGTGAGGTTACGCACCGCGTAAACGGAGGCAGTACTGACCACCAAAGAATATTAGATCCTTCTGCACGTCAGGATGATACGCAGCACTATAGATGCGGTTAACAGTGACCTTTGCCCTCGAGACGACACAAAGGCTGCCGAGCTGCTCCTTTAACTCTTCCGTCGCCCTCGCCTCCGCCTTGTCCCCAGCATCGTCTTCAGGAATAACGCCTTCCTTCGTATATGGTGGGAGGTTCTTCAGTTCTTTCTCTAACGCAGACGCTGCCTCTACGTCGTCCAGTCCAACAAGTGTCCCCAGATCAAGGTCTTCGTGACGCGGTCTCTTCGCGAGGCGGTCCCTCTCCTCTGCTTCGATGCGCGCCTCAGACTCTTTTGCACGATCTTCCTCCTGGAAAGTGACTGCATCGACAAATGCTTTATAGTGCTAGACTCATAGAACGCACCTGTCGCTTCCGTTTCTTCGAGGGACTTTCATTGTCTACTTGAAGACGCGACGAACGACGCGTGACAGGGGGGTCGGTATCTTCTGATTTCTTGGGTTTCTTCGCTGGTTGTACAGGCTGAGCTTTGGACTTCTTCGCAGGCTTAGGTTTCGTGAATCCGAGGCCTTCTACGGCTTGCTTAAGCTCCAACTGTTCTAGGAGAGCGCGGTTGCGGGCAATGTTAGCCTCGCGGTCAATTTCACTAGCAAAAGGTAAGTCGAGAGCCAAAACTACGGAAGACTAACAAGGTCTTACTATTGAGAAAGCTTCGCCATTTTGGACGTCGAGAGCAAGTTTCAGAGTCACATTCGAGGCGCGTCCAGTCACATCATGTGACCTGTGGCGCTATTTTTCAGTAGCAAAATACAGAAAGCATATACAACAGCAGATCAAAGAAGCAAAGGAAGAAAAAGCTACATATGCACTAACAGCCTATTAACATCAAGAAGCAGGTATATAATAGTACGTATAAATGAGGCAATGCGAAAATCAAGTCACTTCTAGAACAGATGTCTCCAGAACGCGGAACATGGTGGAGTCCTTAGACTCCTCTGACCATCCAACTATCTCTCTCCAGTTGACAGTGTTCGCCTCTTTTTCACCTGCACCGGCGAAAATACCGACGTCATCATCACTCAATCCACGAAATATGAGGAAGAGGCGGAGGAAGATGCAGGGATCTGAGGTTACACTAATGTCCACCGCTGCGGCAATCTTGGATGGGGGTAGGAAGCGATACGCAATGTTCTTGTGCTGAGAAAAGGCCGCCATATTATTGCTATATACCATGAGTAGAAGTTATTTTCAGTAATGAGGCAAGGCTTACTTGATAAAATTCGTCCGAGCGTACATGGACATACCCAATTGGTCAAGGACATTCATAAGATGTGGAATAAAATCTCGGAAGGACATTGCAAATCCGTTTCTTGGAGCAATGTAGTCACTAGGCTCTAACATGGTCGGATCAGGACTATTCGGGAAGTTAGCATGCATGTACAGAATGAAGTAAGGGACTGACATGGCTTCATAATACAACGCCGTGGTCACCATCTCGCTTTCGAAATGCTCCATCGCGCCACCAGGATGAGCCCGCAAGAAGTATTTGACCTTGTTCTCCGCCAGCTTCTCCGCAGGAGGCCAAGTTATGCCTAATTTCCATAGCGTGGAAAAAGTGAGAACGACGTCGCAATACTGCACCTCGGGAGTAAGCAGACTCAGTTGACACCGCGCAGTCGTAGGCTTCGTTGCAACCGCGAGTTTGGCGACTACCCGAGAGTCGAACATGAAATCAGGCGTCATTTGATCGCCTATCAATCGTGTCCCACTAAATTCCATCTTGTGTGTGTCACCTTGGTGGACGATATCCAATTTGCCCCAAAACATGCCGTCGACGGTGGTACCGTCCTCCATACGTGCCATGTCCAGTTCGTCGGACGTTATAGTTGTATCGAGGGCGACATGTTGACCCGGCACGAGTTCCAAATTGAATGTACCCGGCATTTCAAGAACGGGTGGAGGTCTGAGAATTGCGTTAGTTCACCGCACGTATGACGGTGCTCATGGAAGATAATCACGGTGGGGGACTATCAGCGATATGAGCATACATCATAGATACGACATCGAGCAATAACGTACGGCGGTTCGTCTGGTGGCGGCGGTGCATCACTGACTATCTCGACACGGCTGCCATGAACACCCATAACCGCAATTTGGTAAGAGTCTTCTCCAGTGAGCTAAGGAATAGGATGTCAATGAAGATCGCGTGAAGAGGATAGGACGACGTACGTATATGTAAGGCCCGGCGACGAAACGCTATAGACATAATTCAATAGATGTCGGTGGAATATACAGAGGACGTACTGCAGCATTGAGAGAAGCGTATTCGACCGGGATGCGAAGAGAGAACATGGCATCTGGAGGTGGCTTACTCCAGTCTCGTGCGACCGCATCGAGTTCGGCGAATGTGTTGGGTAACTAGACGCGGCGCTGCTTAGATGAACGATCGCTGTAATTAATTTTGATAACCGCACCATTCTTATGGTCTCCATTTCGCCAAAGGCGAGAGTGAGAAGGCGCTGGCGCGCAAGAGCCTGGCGTTGGTCTACGGCATCTTTGGCTTTTCCACCGGCTTTGAATTTGTTCCAGAAGCCTTGGCCACTGGGAAGACTAGCACTTGTTGATCTGTGGTGCAGCGACAGCATTGTCAGAGATGGAAGGGGGTAGAGAGGTAGGAGCTCACGCGGGTGATGCAAGCATGTTTAGATATGGGGTATTTAGTGACCAGCCAGAGTCATATTCCAATGCAAAGGGACTTGTTCCGCCACGGGGGAAACACGAGGCAGATGCGTCGACAGTTGAATTGATAAACGATCAGTTACTATCGCGTTGGATCTGAAACGAAAGCAAGGTTGAAATGGTTTTTGCTTGAAAAAGTAGATGGTGGTTGTGGCTCAAGCTGTAAATTTAATTCCGCTCAATTCTTTGTGTCAGATCACGTGCCTCTCCGACTCTTTCCTTTCCGCCAGCATGTTGTCGCGGGCCCAAAGCAAGTTCGTCGCCGTCGCCGCCCAGGCGCAGCGCCGGACATTCGTCTCTCCAGCAACGCTGTCCAGAACATGGGAAAAACACACCGTATCCGACCTCAAAAAAGAAGCTCGTGCCCGCGGTCTATCCTCGTTAGTTATTCCTTTTTCTTGGATACTGTCACCTTTATCAATCTAGGCTTAGCGTAGGGAAGAAAAACATTCTTATTTCGCGCCTTCAAGAACACGAAAAGAGCATCTCGATATCAGCTAGCGTGTCAGCACCTACCGCAGAAAGCGCGTCTGTTTTAGGCGACGTTCCCGGAGTGCCTCCTGCCCATGAATTTCACCAACTTCCTCCTGATGGTTTCATGAATCTTCAATTGCCAGATGCGAACTATGATCTCCCACCGCGGCCGATCCAGATTGTACGTTCACTCCATGCATGCACCTCATACGGTTCTCATCAATATTCGTGTAGCCCTACGTCCCCGACTTCTGGACATCTTCAACCCCACATGTATCGGAGCCTGAGCCGTTAGTGGAGCCTCCCAAGATTCTCGTTGTTGCTGGCGCTGCAACTCATCATGGAGGCGGTCCCGTCTTGAGTACCCTTCCGGCGGAAGACTTGAGCGACCCAACCTCTGATTCTGAGGCTCCCAGACAACCGGGGCAAGGAGGTTTCTGGGACGATGCAGCAGAAAGTCTCAACGTACCGTATCCTCGCGATGTTTCCAACTCACTTTCGAGTGCATGGGCTTCCTTCAAAGCGAGCCTCAAATAGAGATATTAGATAATTCAATCGAGTCTACTGCTGAGGTTCTTCAGCCTCCTCCGTCGTGAAAACGAGACAGACGCCATCATCTCCGGCACTGATGACAACGCTGCCCTCTAATCCTAGAGAGGCTCCCAATACAGGGCCTTGGTGACCTTTGTGTTCGCGCACAAGAGTACCAGTCCTCACATCCCAGGTGCGTAGCGTGCTGTCTGCGGAAGCGGATACCAATAGATGGCCTTTTGGAGGTGGTACTGCTAGTAATGTGGTCACTGCATCCTACATGAACTGTTAAGCAAGCTACTCTCCTGACATCGAGAAATACTTACCGTATGTCGGAATGTCGTCCGGATACGCATAGTTGAGAGATCCCAAATGCAGATTTTCCCATCTGTGGCACCCGTGGCCACTATGCCTGCGCCAGCGTTGTCGGCGCCAGCAAAGTTCAAGAATTGTACAGCCTCTATACTCTCGCCCTCGGTGTGACCGCCTAATGCTGAGATGACTTCGCCCTTGCTCAAGCTAACAAGGCGCAGACCACCTGCTGCTCCGCCGACAACAAGTAAAGTAGATGCAGCATTGACACCAATCGCAGTTATTCCGTCCAGGCTAAATCGCGCATCGTCCGCAGTGAGTTTGAAAACTGGCGTGGACGATCGGGGGTCCCAATATATTAGTGTGCCGTCTGCACACGCGGAAACTATTCTTTTGCCTAAGAAGACGTAGATGAGATCGATGTTCGATTAGTGGTGCATGAAACCTACCGTCTGGTGTGAATTCACCACACTGAACCGCGCCTGTGTGGCCGGCGAACACCTGCATCGTCGTGCCAGAAGGTACTATCGAACAATCAGCATACAGTTACGCATCGGCGCGATAACCTACGTTGCCACAGCCATAAGGTCGAATCGTTGGATCCAGCAAGGAGGACGTTCCCCTTTGGATGCCATCGCAAGAACTAGATCTATTGAGCATCGAAAATACTGATCGGCTAGATTACTTACCATGACTTCGTCAGGTCCTTGTAGTTCTGTCAGAAATTCCCAAGTGCGATAATCCTGCGTTCCCACTCTCCGCCACACTCTGACTTTGCCGTCCATACCACCGGTGGCAATGAGCTGTCCGTCATGACTCCATGCCGTGCAAGTGACACTGTCTGTGTGGCCCGTCAACTTGACGATAACCTCTCCATCGACAATATCCCAGATGTAGCCAAAATCATCCTCGCCTCCAGATGCTGCATAGTGTTCGGTCGGATGTGCGGTGACGGTGAAGACAGACGCGGCGTGGCCCTGGAATCCTTGCACAGAGTTGTCCTCCCCCGAGCCGGAAGCTGAAGGTAGGTCGCCGACGTCGTCACCAGCTTCGTCGTCGTCGTCCATGGGGGTGTCGCCATCGTCGGGGACTTCTGCAAGAACATCGTCCGGAGAGATAAAATGTTCCTCGCTGTCATCAATGTCCTCTTCGTGGTGCTGGGCAGATGCCATTTTTGAAATATGCGCGTCGGGTGTCGCAAAGGAGGTTTATATAGATTCCAAGCAATTATAAAGCACAGGCGAGGCTCCGAGAGAGGGCTGACTCAGTGGTGACTGATGAAGAGCTGATGAAAACTTTGGATGGGATGGCGAGCGAGATAAGATTAGATTACGAAATTTAGTGTGCTTACACAAGCACTCAATCCAAGCTCAACGACGACGACGACGATGGCGACGTTCTCTGCATCCCCGGCTCCGCGTCGCTCAAGACGACTGCGCCACGGTCCCACGTCTCCGCAGCAAAGTGCATTCGTGTCGAACAGCCGCCTGGGAACGCCAATGAACGCGTCAGACATCTCGGTGCTCGAAGGATCGCGCGCGTCAGTATTGTCTTCAGTCATGGACGTCGACGACGACGAACAGCGCTCGATTGCGTCTGACAGGATAACTCCAGCCCCATCCACATCCTTGTATTTTGCAAAGTCGGACCAACTTGCGGTCAACTTCTACTCCGATTTGCCTGTCGAGGTTATGCAGGTCCTCAGAAATGCTGGTGCGTTCTGTTACTCACAAATCTACAATCACTATAACTGCCACTAGACTTTTACGGAGGGGCATACACCGGAGGCATTGACATCAACACTGGTTTCGCGTTGGTGGCGTCTGCAGATACATGTTTTGTGTGGCAACATTCACAGGTATGTCCATATACCACAACTGATGATTTTTTATTCATGCGGGACGTTGAGGCCGTCAAAGGAATACCTACCTGCTATATCTTTGGCTGCCCAAGGGACTACGACCAAACATCTGCCCCGCTCTACGGTCTCATTCCGTACAGCGTGTCCCGGGAACCTGGCCTTGTTTTGGTCTCTCCATCTGGGCATATTCGCCTTTGGGACAGCATCAGTATAGGCCTGGCAGGAGGCGAACATTTCTCGACCTCGGCGCTTCCGCTTTCTTCAGATGAATACGTGACGAATTTAATACGCGTTGATGTCCGTCCTCATGCATCCTCTACTCTATTTCGCTAACACAACGCAGGCTCAAACATTCATCGCGTCAACATCATCGGGAACTCTGTATCGTCTGATGCTAGTCCCACTAGGTGGAAAACTCCAGTTAACTACCCATGCATTTGCACGACCAACATCTTCACTGTCCCTCACACGAATATACACGTCTTTCTTCTCGTCCTCGAGCTCCTCCTCAAAAGTATCCGAGCCCGGAAATGTCAATGCAGTGACCGTTGGCCGCACAACTGCAGATGACGGCAAAGATATATGGGCCTTGGTCGATACGCGTATACAAAAATGGGAGCTTAAAGCTGAAGGTTGGGAAGATCTTCTGATGGATATAGACGTTTCTCGTCAAATTATAGTCAACCTCCGACATGTCTTGAACGCCACAGAGACTGACGACGCCAAGTTCGACTTGGAGCTCCTGGATGTAGCTGTTGATGGGTATGTCTATCTCATCTCATTTTCCTGAATCGCTGCTCAGAACGCGGGGCAGGTCCGCACAATTGGTGGTCTTGGTATCATACGCTGGCGCAGACGATTCACATTATGGTTCAGCCAGTACCACCAGGCGTTTCTATGCCATTACGCGCCTCCAGGCCTTCAGCGACTCATTTGAAGTCAAAGACGCTCAGCACGTCCCATATCAGAGCGTAATAATCTTCCTTTCCAAAGGGATTTCAAGATACTGAGAAAACAACAGACATCTTCCTCCGGAGCACCAATGCATCCTCGCATTCAACTCATTCTCGATGGCGACATAGTCAGTGTGCAATTCGGAGATGTAGTTGCCTTGGTGGCGTATAGTATGTGAAGCCTCGACTTCTTTTACGCTCACACTGACGTTGCGCAGAGTCCGAGTACAAAGAACGACTCGAGCTGAAGTCCTCCACCGACCGTACATTGGGCGTCGGAATTATGCATGCAGACAACGCGCTCCTTGTCCTTACTTCATCTACTATGTTGAAAGCACATATCGACATAACAAATTTGCGCGGTTTGGATCCAGAGTGAGTGATGTGTGTATGTATGTTGAAACATTCTAACGACGGAGGCAGGACTGGAAAAGTCGATTTGATCAAATCTATCATGACACAGGCTATCATGTATGGACCTATCCCCTCAGTAAGCATCCCCATGAATATCAGATTCCCAGTCATTGAACACTTCTTACCGTAGAACCCTCTAACTTTCACTTTCCCACCAGAGGTCGACGAGAAAAGCCTTATGCAAGGAGCAATACAGATCAGCCAGTCTGTTCTGGAATCTGATTCACTGCTTATACTGCGTAACAACGATCTACACGCCCAGATGACCACTCGAAAGGAAAGGCTGAGTTTCCTCATCCATTTCATCAACGACAATGGTGTGTTGGGAAAGGTAAACATAATTCAGCCATATCTCGATACATCTGCTGATGCTTGACAGATATCGCAAACGTGCCGGCAAAAATTAGCAGTCGATGCTGAAAAACTTTATGCAGCTCATCAGCTTTGGCTTCAGCACAATGACCTCTTGAGGTACATAGCTCTTTACTTCGGTCAATCGATCTAAAACGTTTTACAGCACTGGACAAGACTATAGCATTCTTCACGAGGCTATATTTTCGTACATGAACGATATCAATGAAAGCCACCACGAAGATGTGATCAGAGCGTTTTTCAAACTTAGGGTGGCTGACCTGGCACAAATCATCGGCAGGCTCCCTGAAACGGTGGATAGAGGCCTTGCTACTACTGTGAGAAATGCCAAAAACGAATTTGTGGCCGAAGCGAACAGAGTTACGCTGGTCGGTCATTCCTAGTTTCTCCCCGTTATCCTACTGAAGGTATTCTCTTATAGTCTGTCCTCAACGCTGCGTCTGATTATCGGGACTACAACAAGGGTGTTTATGGAATCTCTCTACCTATGGTGAACCCCTGGACGTGCGATCCCGCCGTTATCGACGTCGTGCAGACACTGTTCGACAACACGACAGCTTTGGTTGAGTCACCGTCGATTTCGGACTACGACGCTGATTTGAAGGCACAACTGCCTGATCTGGCGACAAGACTGTTCGCATCTCTACACGAAAGGCTCAGTTGGCTTGCAAGGTGTGCCACGATTTGATGATCTACATAATGAGCCTAACTATGGCCGTAGCGCTTCCCAAGACGAAGACGCAAGCCAACAACTCATACAAGAGCATGAAAACGTCTCAATGAAATTTGATGCAATACGGCCCAACGTCTTGGAGACATTGAGTATGTAGTCCTGTCAAAGGGCATAACTTTCTTCTTACGCTTGTATAGGGAGGAATGGACATTCAGGAACTGCGTTCACTTTGGCCGAGCGGTATGCTGACTTCAGTAGCCTGGCCGCACTTTGTAACCGGGAATCTGTCTACCCTCCCGAGAGCAATCCTCATCTCCATAGGATCCAACTATACCTCGAGCTATACCAGGAGTCATTTGCTAAGGAGTTATACGCCTGGTACATCAAACATGGTGAACCACATTTGTTTCTCCTCCCTCGCTTCTTTCTAAAATAGGTTCAGGAGAATTGCGCGTACTATTCGCTCAAGACGAGGCGCATATCGGTTATATGGACAAATTCTTTGCAGACACGCCCAACACGTCAATTTCATGGATACATGAATTGGGCCTACAACGCTATGAGAACGCGGCGAAGTCTTTGCAGCGGGAATCAGAACAAACAGTGAACCTAGCGTCAAAACAGGTGAGTCTCCCAATTGTGCAATGGATTTGATATGAACTTTGCATAGTTCATGCTCAGTGTGGGCAAGTTGGCGCAGTTGGCTCACATTTTTGAAACCAACGAGGGGCCTACGTCCGATGATATGATGGACAGTGAGTCTCAGCGACATACAACCTATGCAAGTTCGAGTCTGACTCTTATTGCCACACAGCGTTCCACGACGACCTAGACTTTGTTAGCATTCACAACGAACTTCGTGCAGGCTTCAACAATCTCCTCGAACATCTACGCGGTAGACAGTCGCTGGAGACTCAAACTGATGCTGTCGTTAAAGCCGAGGCTGCCGGGCTAGCTGATAGACCAGCACTCACCTTGGTGAGGTCACGATTCATAGGACCTGTCATTCGAATTAAAGTTGAGTATGTAGGTTTTCAAAGATTTCGTACGAAATCTATTGCAAGGGAGAGTACTAGCTCTCGAAGATGCGGTGGATGTTCTCTCTTTGAAGGACAACAATACAACACCCGACCATTACGCCTACGCACTCAGGCTTCTGCTCCGCGATCGTGTAATTTATTCCTCATTGTGTATCTTCACGCTGAGACTGATCTTTGATAGCACATACCCGATGCTCGAAAAACGTCGGCAATTCGTTCTGTGTGGCGGCGTGTATATATCCATGATGAGTGAGTCCTTTCCTACCATGTCCATTCACCTTTTCATGTCCCATCTAGCTGGGAAAAGATACAGAGAACAGGTCGAGTTCCTGACAGCGAACTTAACGATAGGTTCCGCAACACCGCGCTCTATGTCGTCTTCGAGTCCATGATATCGGAGCGTTATGACATGGCGGACTACGAAGCGGACCCATCTGTGGCGCTACAGCTTCCCACCATGGAGGAAATCACTTCTCGATGGCCAGGGAAGACGCCAGATGATGCGCAGGCTATTCTTGCAGATTATATGTTTGAGGCGGATAGGCTAGGGGAGTTGATTTTGGACGACGTCTACGACAAGGTGAAGGTGTTGGCGGAGAATGATGTACAAGGAGTTGAGGAATCGTAGAATTTCTCTTATGTATTGCATATGTGTATCCATTTGCTGTTCACTGATTAAAAGTAATCATCTTGGCCAGCTTCGCCAAATGTGCGCGGACAGCTAATTGAATGCAAAGTATGTTCCTTGTGCGCCACTCCTGCGTATAATCATCCGTGCGGGATTTTTCCTGCATGACCCACTGCTTGTAAAACTCGGAGAGAGCATCCTCCTTGTCCAGAGGAGAAGCCGATTCGGGCAGGCTCGCCAAGACGGCCTGCTTGCCATTTTCAAAGCGAATATTGCTCTATGTTGTCTATCAGTTTCCATTTTATATTCGAAAAGGCGCCACACACGTCTAGCCAGAAGTTCTGGTCCAAGTCATCCAGTTGCTGTCTCTGGAGTTTCCACTGGACGTCATACTGGCCTGATCCCACTGGCGGCTCTGGGTCGAACTCGGCTAGCGAGTACGGATGTTGCAGCAACGACGGAGGTGGCGGTGGCGGGACATCGTCGTAGAGAACTGGTCGAATATGCGATATTGGATGTGGCGCACCGACAAGATGGTTGCGCGGCGCCGACGAGTGCAGCGCGCGAGCAGACCGTGATCGGAGCAGGAGTGCAAGCATCGGCGGGACAAGCAAACATCACCAAACAACGCGCTCATTCTTACCACCATGTCAAGTCAAAGTAAGCGCGTCTCTCGTCGTCGGACTGCACAGCGCTGAATACCTTTGAATCAGATAACTACTATGAAAATTCGACTAGCAGAGGAGGCTTCGTCCAAGACGGTAACAGCTCTCCTTTGGGCAGCAATAATGGCAGTCCCAGCAACGCTTCCAAGGTCCGTCGACTTGCGATTTCCAGGCTCGCTGCTCACTTTTGGCAGAAAAATGAAGCTGCTCAGGCTCTGAGGCCGATGACCATTGCCCAGCTGAAAAAATGCGACCAGCCGCACAGTGATGCAGATTGGATTCTGGACGACGCGACTGTTGGACATGTACGCGTCGCGTCGCGTTTCTCCCATCCTTCATTGATGTATTCGATAGGTTACTGTCGTGGCCCAAGTTCATCACATACAAAAGACGGCTACAACAACGACATACTACGTCGAGGACGGCACGGGATCCTACGAAGTACGGCATTGGAATGATTCTGCCAACGATGAGGATCTTCTTAAATGGGGCGGCATCGAGTGTGTGAAGTTTCTCTTTACTCTTGTGTTCCCTACTCACGTTTGCTTCCTAGGGAAGGCATGTTTGTCCGCGTCACTGGCCAGCTCAAAACATTTGGCACCAAACGTTACGTCAATACCAACTTGGCCATTCGCCCAGCTATCAACAAGAACAACTGCCACGAAATTGATTTCCATTTCCTGGAATGTATCGCAGTCACGCTGCAGACTGAACACGGATCTGTATGTTCGCTCGTTGATGTGAGCTACCAGGAAGCTCAATCATTTCTAGCCTTCTAGTAAACTGAAGGAGCAAACTGGTCCCAGCGCCAAGGCATCCGGTGGGAGCAGCGCAAGCGCGGCGTCATTGACCGCCAACAACAAGAAATGGGCCACCCTTCCTCATCTGGAGCGAAAAATACTTGAATTCATGCTCGCACAGGATGATGACAGTCCGGGAACAAACGTAGGTACGATCGCGGTCAGCATTGGTATGGACGCGGCAGACAACGGGGCTAACAAAGTCAGGTATGTACTACTATCGTCGCTCTGCGCATAGCAGCATTAACAATGTTATTAGTGAAGCTTTGGATCGTCTCATGGACGATGGTATAATCTACACGACTTTGGACGAATCAACCTTCAAAGTTTCCCGATGATGCTCTATATCCTGATCCTACATATGGCTAGTTTAGTGCTGTATTTATATATGAACGTTGTACTTTAAATCTCGCGTTATAGTACTAGTTGAGATAAGATACATCCCAAGTGGACGGTGTGTATTTGTTTGTGTCAAGTTCGGTTCCGTCTGTACCATCATACAGCTCTCCGGGCTGGCTCTTGGAATGTCGGACTCGCCTGGTACCCAGAATGTAAGTTAACAGGCTGTTTGTTGCAAAGTCTGAGTTAATCTCTGCATCGCTTAGTATCGTTTCGCGACTGCGACTGACTCTGTTCGCTGCCTGACAATCGCCCAGGCGCGAAACATCGAAGAGAAGTTCGGGACCACCCATAAAGCGTACTCGTTGGATGGATACGCACTAAGCAAGGTGTGTTCTCGCGACCGAACGTTTTTGAAATTCGAAAGATCAATGCAGATATCATTCAGGTCAAATTAGTCGCTCAAGTCATTGGTCTCGAAAAGTATCCCAATAGATGGGAGTACCTCCTCGACGATGGCTCTGGCAAGATGAAGCTCAAGGTGTGGAAAAATCCAAAAGATGATTTTGTGAAGACCATCCTTGACTTGAGGTATGAATTTCGAGCCACTGCTGTGTCGACCTTGAATGCATTCTCATACAGTGATGACGAATTGGAGAAGTGCCCTTACGTGGTGGCGATGGGAATTTTGAACAAGTACCAGCGGTCTGTGAGTATGCACGCGGAAGTCGTATTGCGTCCAGAGAAGGATTATCTGGCGGTATACCTACATTCCCTGCAAGCGATATACGAACATATTGCAGTTTTGAAGGCGATGGTAAGCCCGGTATGGACCTCTAATGTGTTGTAGCTAATCTTCGTGTGCAGAGAGAGCCGGAACTCGAACCTGTAATTGTTCAAGAGGATGAAGCTTTTGCTCAGGATGTCGAAGAAACACCTGTTATACCCTCTCCGACGCGCATGCCTTCCCCACCTCTATCACCCACCACCCCTCTACGCGTCTCCGCCCCACCAATTGCGCATCCCGTCGTTGTATCTCCCGTTGAAGAACAACATCGCGAGTCTTCAAAGTCTACAACGCTGCCACCAACTCCCAAGGCTACTCCTTCACGCGCCCGCGTAAGGCGCAAACCTTCCAAGCTGTCTGAGCCCACCGTTATGATTGACCTTACTCTGGACTCCGAGAACGAGGCTTCGGGGGACATGATGGCGAATGATGATGATCCATCTTCTTTGCTATTCTCCACGCCGACTCCCCGTCGGCGGCGCAATCCAAGCCCTCCAACTATATCAACTCCATCGAGCAAGAGATCTCCCAAGAAGGCAATTTCTTCGCCCACCCTCGTGGCGTCAACGTCTCGCGGCTCCAAACTCAAGGCGAGGAAACGTCTCGATCCGTACGCAACCCTCAGTAACACTGAACGCGACATCATGATATTCCTTGCCGAGGAAGAGGGCAGCAAGAGCACGATATATCCGTCGATCAACTTGGAGGAGGAGGAGGTTTCTGTCGTGTCCGAATCCTCGAATGTGGGGATATCGCGGACATACATCTTGAATACTTTAGCGAGGCTGCAATACACACCATCGGAGATAAAGTAAGCATTTGCCTTTGCATTTGTGGTGTGCTCTCAGGTTTTGACTTCATTTTCCCTAGAGAAGCGTTGGGAGAGCTCCTACGTCAAGGCTTTATCCATGATACGGTTGACAAGGAACATTTTGCTGTGACCAAGTGAGGAATATGTGTTCATGTATCTGTTGTAATTTTGGTGTGATATATCCTTCAATCTTCTTTGTATCTTTAATTTTGTATACATTGTATTTCAAATAGTACGCGTTAGTTTTCACCATGGAGGCCCGGCTTTCGAGTGACCAACGAGCAAGCTGTGGCACTGGAGGAGACTCAGACTGAGACTAAGTTACCAGTTGTATTATGATCGCACGTGACAGAATCCCTCTTGTTTTCCTCCACAACGTTGCGTCGTTAAACAGTAATGCACGGGTGAACGGCCTTTGTCAACACACTCGTGGTCTTCAGATGCGGTTCAGAGCGTCGATAGAGAACGTCCCTACATTCCACCGTGCGTCAAACACGACTTGAAGGAAACCTCGACGCGACTGGAAGCCTCTCCAGGGATCATTCAATCCATAGAAAAACTGCAGAAGAAATGCATAATCAAGTTTACGGAGACGCACATGCATCTGATATGCAACAGCGACACGAATGAAGGCGGCATCCAAGTCTGGTCGTGAGTGTTTACGTTCAAGAGAGTCGCGATGTCCCATTGTATTCTTACTAGGCAGGTCAAGGTAGACTCACTATTCAGTGGATACCGAATCCAATCCAACGCGTCGAACACTATCACAGTCAACATCTCCTCTGAAGCCCTTCTGACTGCCCTGCGTTCTGCCTCCCCGTCATCCAGCTCTTCCTCGTACGCCACAGATGAAGTTGTCATGAAACTCGCAAAGAAAAACGACCAGGCAGTGCTGAGCTTTGAAATCACTGGCACAACGCGCTTAAATCGACGCGTCAAGGTTACCCACGACGTGAAGATAGAAGTCTTGAAGCCGACCGACGTCGAAAAGCTCAACGAACCAATGTGCCCGGAGCCAGATGTATGCCAGCCTTTCACGTCCATTCTGTAACTGTGAGCTAAAATAACTTTGGTCAGGTTCAAGTAGTCTTACCGCCTCTTCAAAAGCTGCGCACAATTGTCGATCGAATGAGGCCAATGTCGGAGATACTTGCTATCCATGTCAACAACAATGGGTGTCTGCGACTCTCCATACACACTGAGAGCGTAAAGGTCGAAACATTGTGGTTGAAGTGTTCTAATGCGCCCTTGGGTATGTTCTTTGAACTCTCATCCCGTTGGTACTTACTGGTCGACAGAGAGGGAGCCAGCGGCATCTCAGAGCGAGGACGCTGCGCCAGATCCAGACAAGCACTTTTCTGTCAACGTCTCGATAAGAAGTTTCATCAAATTTCTCAACAGCCATGTAGTGTCGACGACGACGATTGCCTGTGCGTTCATATGTTTTGGCTGCGGTTTTTCATCTAACAAGGAACAGGTGTCTGCCAGGACCATTGTTTGATTCTGTATGTTTATATCGGCGACGTTACTGACGCAGGAGGTGTCCTGACCTTCTACATACCAGCCATCCTGGATGGCTAGATTTTTTGTAATTACAGTGCAAAATAGTGTATCGCCTGAGGGAAGGGGCCAAGCCACCAAAAAATCAATTAACATTGGAAGATTTGAACTCGGGAAGCTCCGCTTGTGGTGGGGGGAAGTATTACTTGTACAGTCAAGAGCTGTGTATACAGATCAATTTCGAGCGATAGAGTCAGGCTTCGGGAGACTAGGAGTGAGGTGTTTCGTGATCATTGCAACACTCTAGTCAGAAACCACCTTGTTTACTCCCTCAAATGCACAGTGTGGCGTCCACGGCAATGACCGAACAATGATTGCCGTGGAATCTCGCGTGGCTTGATCGGTATCCAAGATTCAGAGATCTGGCACCTCTTGCTACTATGTATGTGAGTTCTCAGGTTTTTAGGAGGCACGGTATTTGTGCGACTGCGTCGTGAAACGAGGTATCATTTTTGGCAGAAAAGTTAGGTGGAATCCGAATTGTACGTGGGAATTGGTAATCTTGCCTTTCAACCATGAAGCTGCCAACTAACTCGCCTTTCGCCGCCTCTCGTCTTTACCACAGGTCTTGGGGTGTTGACTTCGACGAGGTCTTTGAGACGAAATCTTTCGGCGGCCACAACTGGACAGTCCTTGACTTCCATCCAGAAGTCTTTGGCGCCGACCAGAGTCCTCAATATATTCTCATACGGGACGAGTACAAGATCGCCTTGAGTATTTTACAGGCATGGCACTGGGACGGTACACTTGGCCCCTCCCTCAACGCGAAATATGGCGCGACTGGTTTTGTCAGTATACCGTATTGTGGCAACTCACAACCCGCTCCGCTTCGCTCCAGCGACCTGGATGACGCCGTTGACTCGTAAGCTATTCCTTGTGCGATGGAAACGACCACTGACAGGGCCAATCACAGAGACTCCGAGTCAGAGGATATCTCTGAGGACGATAGCGCGCGCTGCTTGACCCGACCGGAGTGGATGAAAACCGATTGGAACAAGTCTCCGGATGTCAGGAGCTTTGGCCTGGTCTTTACTGGACACCCTGGAACCGGTATGAATTCAGTATACTTGATGAATCAGATCGACACTGACGTCGTCTCCCCAGGAAAAACCTTTTTTCTCTACGTTCTTCTCGCTATGCGATGCATCACCCGCCGCCCGACATGGTTTATTGACAGGAAGAAATACTTTTACTGCGATGAAAATGGCGTCGAAATGTTTCCCAATGCCGATGCAGCCTTGTCGAAGTTCTCAGAGACCGTCATTGATCGCAATGTCTGGTGCCTCCTCAACTCGGACGTACAAGTAGGCTCAGCTGATGATCTTGCATTATACGAGAACCGTGGATTTTTGATTCAACCTACTTCTCCTTGCAGCTTTCATATGGATTGGATAAAACGTAGCTCCCCGCAGAATCTAGTCCAAAAGATCTTCCTGCAACCACCAACACTCGATGAATTCATTGCAATGTAAGTCCCGCCCTGCCCCTTTGTCACGATTAACGTAACCTTGTTCCCAGCGCTGAAATCTCCTGCCCGCACCTCAAATGCAGCGACGTGCTTGAATTTTATCAAAAATTTGGTCCATCGCTCCGTACCGGCCTTTCATTCGTGGGAGAAGCGCTCATAGAGTGGGAAAGAAACCTCATCGAAAGTATCGAAACCTCAAAATGGGGAGAACTCTTCACGCTCTTGCACGATCCTAGCAAAGTTATGAAAGATTCGGTTTCCCATCACATCGTCCTAGTCATCGCCCAACCCGGTTCTCGCACCCGATGCATGGGAGTTCTAGCGACTGAATATATCAAAGAACTAGTCGACAAGCATACTTCTTTGAGCTGGGAACTCCAGGTCAATACTGTTTACCAAAACTTCCTTGCGCATCCATACACGCGCGTGCCAGCAGGTTTGATGCTGGACGCGGGACTTCACCGCCTCTTTTCAAAGCCAGGTGTATGGGAATTGCTCCGTCTCGTGAAGAGTAAATCCAAGCCGGATGTCAATCAACTCTGGACGGTCATGGACAGTTCGGATCCTTCAGCTTCCGCTTTCTTCACAGTTGGCGGCCTAGGTGAACCAGCACAAATATCCAACGACCAACCAGCTGTCCCTCCCATCCGCAATCTGACCGTCTATATGTACTCTACCCTAGCCAAACTTGATCTCACGGGTCACAGTGGATACTACAGGCCTACAATGGCAAACCATCCTTCCTTCGATGCTTTCATCTACACATCTGAAACCCGTACGGCATATGCCCTCCAAGCTACCGTCAGTAGTGGCCACTCGGTCAGCGCAACTGGGCTTCACTGGTTGAAGGGGCTTCCAGGTGTCGACAAAGTTATCTACATTATCGTCACCTCAGAGTATAGCGTCGATCTCCCCTTCCCGCTCTCTGCCAAATATCGCCACATAGACCAGGATGGCAAACAGAGGATGGTCAAGAAGGCTATCGACACGAATGAACTTGTGGCGGAACGCTACCATTGCCAAGTCATCAACTTGGCCAAAACAACCGGTGAAATCTATGGCAATATCAATGAGGTACACATTTCATTAGCCTAGAAACTCCCAGCCTTTTGCTAACTATCTTCATCAGCTCAAGCGAAGTAGGCCGGATGACCACAACGCAAATTTGCCTCCGGCTCTCCGGTAGAGCCATGTTCGTCTTCTTGTGCTAAAAATTTTGCCCAGACCGATACTTGTCACCTTAGTAGATGTAACAATACGCCTAAACCGACACGTCAAGGTTACCCACGACGTGAAGATAGAAGTCTTGAAACCGACCGACGTCGATAAGCTCAACGAACCAATGTGCCCGGAGCCAGATGTATGCCAATCTTTCCTGTACGTTCTGTGACTGTGGGCTGAAAAAACTTGTCAGGTTCAGGTAGTCTTACCGCCTCTTCAAAAGCTGCGCATAATTGTGGATCGAATAAGGCCAATGTCGGAGAGAGGGAGCCAGCGGCATCTCAGAGCGAGGACGGTGCCCCGGATCCAGACAAACACTTTTCCGTTAATGTTTCGATAAGAAGCTTCTTCAAATTTCTCAACAGCCATGTAGTGTCGACGACAACGATTGCCTGTGCGTTTTGGCTGCGGTTTTTCATCTAACAAGAACGGGCGTCTGCCAGGACCATTGCCTGATTTTGTATGTGTATATTGGCGGCATTACTGACGCAGGAGGTGTCCTGACCATCTACATACCGGCCATCCTGGATGGCTAGATTATTCTGTATTAATTATATGTTATATCCGTCCAAGATTGACTTTGATAGAAACTGAGTTGTTCCAATTTTGATGCGACCATGTCTGCGTCCTGCCATGATCATCTATTAACATCGTTTATCCGACAACATGGAAGACAGTCTTCGTCCAGGAAAGCCTCCTGGCATATTTATCGACACAGTTATTGCGCGAAATGCCTCGACTTATGATGGTCTCCGTGTACCATCGCCAACTTCACCCTCATTGCCCTCATTCAAAGTTTCCTCGACTCCGAATGAAATCACCCTACCTCCTCTATCTCCAGGCTTCCCTAGAAAGGCCAGCACGAGAAGCAAGGAGTCGCGCAAGCTCTTGGCACATCTTCTCCGTCAGCTATCCAGTCGCCCTATGCCACCGACAGTCTACGAAACGTTTGGAGCGACCACCGGGATGTCGGAGGAGAAAGGTTTTGCAACTTTTGTAGGAAACGTGAAACAGGCCGTCAAACTGAACAACAACAACAAGCCAAACGCCTCCCGTGATATAGATGAGGACGACGAAGGAGAATCAGACGGGACGTTCTCGACGGACGTGACGTTCGACCTTATGTCGCAACTGCGGGATGTCTTGATGATATCAGTGCTTCAAGGATGGCAGATATTCGATGAACCGTGCGTGCCACTCTTTGTGCGGTTTGTGAACGCCTACTCACTCCCGCGATAGGTCCGAAGATAATTCACGGCCAGAGCGCAACAGCGGAAAGAGCTCTTCGCCATTTCGACGATCAATCAACACGCTACATCCTTCTGGGAAACGATCGCGTTCACCGTCTCCTGCCTTTGGAGGACGCGTTCAGTCAACCGAGCTGCTGTCCCAGTGCATGTCGGTGCTTACCTCGGTCGTGTCCGAGGATTGTCGCTTCAAGATAAGCCCTCCAAGACCATCTCGCCCTCCAAACGCTCTCCAGGCTTTGACGCTCAAAGTGGCCCAGTTCCTCCTCCACACGCATCGTAACAGCCCCAAGATTGTTTCCCAGATAGCCTACGCTATTTTGCCAGCTTTCTTCACTTTTCCTCAAGAAATGCACGCCCGCCTCCTTGCGTTTTACGAGGAAAGCATCATACGGGGCGTCCTCGACAATTTGCGCGACGCGCAGGGAACTCTGAATTCCATATCTGAAATGAGTACGTTAGTCATAATATACTGGAAGACATGCTAACCTTGTCTTAGGTCCAAACCCGTTTGACTTCCAGCATGACGGCGAAGAGCCCATGGTCTCGATTCGAGTAGACGGTGTAGATGACGAGGAGCCCGCGCCGACGCACAAACCCCAATGGACACCTTGGGTGGACAATTTATCTCACCAAGTCATCAACATCCTTTCTACCAATGCTCCACTACAAGGATCTGCCATCTACTTCCTTGCTTCAATCGTCCCTCCTCTCTTGGCAGCGATACTGGACAACATCGACTTTGGGATGGAATCTAAATCAGGCCTTGATGTCCTTCACAGACTTCATCGTTTACTAGATCTCATATTCACCGCCAAGTTGGATGCATATCTGGACGTTTTGGAGGTCCTAGCGTACCATACACCTAGAGCTCGTCATTCAGCTGCTAGTCTACTCGTAGCCTTCTGGCCCAAGGCCGTTGGCCATCTAACGATTACCCGCGCTCTCAAGTCATCCGCGTACTTGGCCAATTCTCCTGCAATGCAATATGTCGTCCAGGACCATCCCCATGAACATCAATTCGTTCCTTGGCGTTTTACCTCCACTCGACGGACACCGCGACACGAGTGTCGATCCTGTTCACAAACTCTCGACGGCTTTGGTCTTTGTTGCCCGTTTTGCTCGTGTTCAGTGCATTTCGACTGCTTTGACGTTCCCTCGGGTTGCCATCTCGCCAAGTATTCGATGACATCTGATGCATCGATGCAGAAGGTGGCGATCTACCGATTCTCAGACGTTTTGGGCGGTCGTCGTGACTATGGTCCTCAGGTCCTTCGATCCCAAGGCCACACTTTTCGTCCCGTCAACATCTTTGCACTCTGTCTATGCACAGCGTGCCGCGAGCCTCTGTGGGGCATATACGCACAAGGATATCGATGTATATCTTGCATGCAATTCGTGCACTGGCATTGCGCAACTTCTCGCGATGTACATCCGTGTCAAACGTTTGAGCCAGATTCCAGTCATATACTTGTGCAGCCGAGTACACTGCGACAATCGTGCGTGGCGTTTTATGGGGACCTTTTGCAGCTTACGAAAGAGGACTTGACGGCGAAGTCTTTTGAAGAGGTGTCTGTCCTCCAATCTGTTATTTGGGTGCAGGTCCAACTACTCGAAAATGGTCTCGCGCTGGGCTCCATGGAGTTGATGAAGAAAGGATCAAAGAAAGGCGTGGACGCATTTGAACTTCATCACACTCTCAAGATGTGCGAAGAGCTTATAGAGTCTGATAGCCTTCCTATATCAGATGCTCAAGACGAATATCTACAAACCGCCAGGATCACTCGGAAGAAACATACCATCGTCTTCGACTGGGCCAATCTCGTCTACATAGCATCAACCATCAAAGCACCATTTACCATGAGCACAGGTCACAGGAACTCGTCGGATATGCTAGGTGTGTATCCGCCAGACGTCTCTGACTCATCCGATTCATTCTCTCATCCGTACGAACTTGTGTCTACATCCCACCTTCGCAATGCTCTCGGTTGCGAATTTAACCTCCGCCTCGATTCGATCACGAAGCTAATGCTGAATCATCTCCTACACCTTGGCCTATTCCAACGAGTAGATGGACGAGTAGATGCGACTGATGTCGAGGCGGGGAAGGGAGTTGCTTGCCTCTTTCCATTGCCTTTCGGCCTCGACTTTTCCACCGACGTAGAGACACTCTTTGGATCAATCGAAGCATGTTTGACACATATAGACCTCTCTATCAACGAGACGGGATTCCTGTTACTCGCAAGGAGGTTGCCACCGAATAGCATGGCTTCGGACTACGCGACGCGACGTCTCGTCCGTGCTATCGTCTCATGGGTCTTTGCTGAGGTGTGTGCTCATAATCAAGGGATCGTGTAACGTTCCAATCTTCGTTACGCAGGATGAGGACCTCGCAACAATTCTTCGGGAGTATGTAGCGAAACAACGCGTTCTTCCCGGTGTGCAATCGAGCCGCGATGTGTCCTGGCCACAAACCCAACGTTCCCGTGCGTTGCCCCAGGGCTCTTCCAACAATGGGGGAGACTACGTCGCTACAAGGCGCTCATTGCTTGCTCATTACGCGGTCCCTTGGCTCCAGGCGTTGCACAACGAAGAACCAGAGACATACACCGATATGCTATTCGACATATGTTTAGACACTTCGCAAGAGTCGTTGACAACATACGATGTCCTTCATCCGAAACCCAGGGCATCGGTAAATCCCGACGTCAATAGTGGAAAGCATCTCGACAAACTTTTACGGCTCATCATACGGCTCTCACAGAACTCTATAACTTTCGCGATTTTAGATGATCTATTCAACCGCTGGCTCGATGTGGTAGCAAATTTGCCCTCTTTCAAGGATGTATGTCAGAAATTCCATCTCGTTCCGAAGTGTATTGATCGCGCCATTAGCCTGTACCGTCGTTGCTGCGTCTGCTACCTCGCGAGAACACGGACTCTTATCGCATGAGCACCTTCGATTCAGGTCAACATGGCGCTATTGGCATAGGCAGTGGGGCAGATATGGCTGGTATCGATCCCTGGCGTAGGGTCATAACCGCCACAACTGAGAGCAAGGAGAGTTTACTTCAAGCTCTGCATTGGCTCTACGTCTTCGCGCGCTCTGGCGCGGAGATACCAACCCAGACCTGGAATCGCTTCATCACGGCCATGGGCAAGTTCAAAACGTCCGTTTTGGAGAGTTCGATATTTGTCAAAGCTATGATGTCGTCTATCTGGTTAAGGCCAACCGCGCGATTAGCAGTTCAAGACATGTTTGCATCCCTACATGAGCGACACCTCGCAGAAGTGCTAGAAGAAATGAGAACAGGAAAATGCTCCCCAGATGTGTACGTGGCTGTCACTCTTTGTTGCTGTTTTCTCACTTCGATTTTCTACAGTCTTGTCTTCGTGCGTTTGTCTCTCGGCACCTGCCTCACGTTGTATGGCTGTGAGCGATCAAAGCTACTCAGTTTGAAGATGATACTGGATGAAGAAGTGGAAGGTTTACCCTCACGGTAGGTGCGGGTTCTGAATCGACAAGGACACACACATTAATGCTCTGAAAGGAGAAAACTGGGCGCCCGACAATCACTCGTATCCGATCCTATCATCATACCTCCCAGCCTGATGAGCGTGTTGAGCTCTTACCTAGAAGCGAATAACGACGATGTCTCGTGCCTTATTGCCCAGTTCGTCAACATGTTTTTCACCGACTCTCCGTATCTTGAGCCACATGAAATCGACAATTTCATCTTGAGGAACGGTGTACTGTTGTCGAAGTGGTATGTGTTTCCCCTTCTTTGGTGACCATGCATATTGACCGACCGACTTGTTTTCAGTGCTTGGCAGCTGTATGGTATACAACGGGATGTTGTTTCAGAGCTAAGAGCCTCTTTCCTTCTGCGTGTCATTGTAGTGGACGACCAGCCCTTCCATTCGATACTCAAGCGATGGTTCCGCAAAGGTGGAGAATGGCTATCAAGGTTAGCGTCGTAATGAAACTTACAATTAGTCCCTGACAATCATTCTGCAGACTCGAAGGCGTAGCTCGATTGTTTCGCATTATCTTAGATGCTTCCAGTCCCTCATTCAATGTCGAGGATAGGCTGTGGAGGTCTCATGTCATCGACGTCTTTGAGTACTTCTTTGTGTCCCTCTGGGCCGACGAAAGGGTACGTGACACTAATTGTGCGGCGTATGTCTTCTCATGCTGATCCCTTTCAGGAAGAGGTACGGCTTACTACGGAGACTCTGGCTGCGACGTTGCTCAGTGTCCATTTTGACGCCATTTCGTCATGCTGGAACGAGGTTTTATCGAAGTCGCCAATCCAAGAAAAGGTACATCTTGTGTCGTTTCTTATACAGTTGCGATCCCATTTTCCTCTTTGGCGAGGCGAGCACTTTTTCTATTGTCTATTCATGCACGCATCTCACACTGTTCCTAGTTGTGTCTTGGGAAGTTATCATAGAGACTTTATTAGAAGACCAATACGACGAGAAAGAAGAACAAGACGGGCCAGCGTCTGCTTATCTTGTACGTTTATCAATTCACTGGCGCTGCGATACCACTCAGCCCTCTTAGTCTATGTATGGACTATCCACCGACGATGAGAAAGTCGCAGACAAGAAACATTCGGACAGTTCAAGCTCTCTTCTTCGGGTGAGTAATTGCCCTGTCTTCTTGGTATATTTGCCTCAATTGTATACAGGTCTCGCTGATCCTCCTCAGTCTCAACATGATATCAAGCGGAATCGAGATCAACTACAATCACATAATGCGCTTGAAGCATCAATTAGTCCGCATGTTAGGATTCGACAAAGTGGATCTCAGGCCAAATCACAACGGTCTGACCTTCGACGTCATATTTGGTGAAGTCAAAGAAGTGCCCAAAACCGCTTTGCCTTGCCTTCATGAACTTGTTGTGGTCTTGGATGCGCCTTACGCCATTGACCCGTACGCATACACAGGCGTACGAGAGGACACCAATACGCCACTTCTTATTGGCGCCCCCTTCGTTGAGGTTGCCCTGGGCCTGTTCGGCTCCATCGAAAACATCAGCGCTCTGCCTATATTGACACTGAAGAATATGCTCGAGATGCTCGGCATTATCGTCCAGAAGCATGACATCGAGCGCAAAACTCATCTGAAGCATCTCAGCAACGCACTTAGGGAAGCCATGTCTCGTTCATTGGATTTACTGGATTTGGATATCAATTATGAATGCCGTCAGCTTGCGCTGTACGTGGTGCAGTCCTTCATCAAAACGTGGACCGGTCCTGGTCTTCGGGCTTTCGTTCAGTGAGTCCTTTTTCGATGTAAAATGCTCATCTGCCTTGACCTTTATAACTAGTCTATCGATCGAACGAGTAGCGAAGCTCATCGCATCACAAAGCCACACGAGTCAAGACATACTCGTTGCTCAAGGGAAGGCATTTATCGAGTCCACCTTATCGATGTATGTCACTCAATTCGATCGAATGGAATCCTTGACTCAACAGTGCAATAGCCATTCGAATAATGGCACCATGGTGGGCCTGTTTCGGAGGCCTTTGGACAAGGAGGTGTTCATGGTTCTCAAGCAAATCATCGACAGTCATGCAAAGGCAGCTTCAAGTCCTTCCGACAGTCTACGGGAACGATTACTTCGTGACACCTTGCCGCGAGCTGCGGAGACAGATCAAACTGTCTTCCAGACAGTGCTCAACAACTTACAAACTTATGTGGAAGTTATCTATCATCAAGGATATACTGCTGACTGTATGATGTGTGAGTGATTTAGATTTGCCTTGAACGCTGTGTTAAGGAAATGATACTAGTTGTTGGGCAGCAGCTGACGCAACTTGCGAGGCGAAGTGTCGAATTTCCTGCTCACTGTCACATAAACCCGTCACCTCTTCTTGTCATTGCAACCCTCCTCATCCAACACAACAAGGCGTTGAGTAGAGTTCGTACATATCTCACGACGACTTCCATTAAGCTAACCGAACCCCGCAGGACTTGCTCACATATACAGATGCTGTATTGCGTATCATCCTGACAAGGTTGGATGTCGAGACGTCCAATCTGGCTAAGCTCATTCAAGTCACAGCAACACTCTACCGACGAACACACTCCTCGGACTCCAACGCCCCCACAAACACCATCCTTGCAGTTATATTCGAACTCTTGGGTGACGCTCTTCGAATGAAAGCTCGCATAATGCCTTCAACGATCAAAAGCATGTTGGAAGCTTTGATGACTACAGAGATCGCTGGTCATTCTACCCCCATCGTGTTGTACCAGCAAGAATACCCAACATTCGGGGACAATGGATTCCAATTCCTGCTCCATCACATCTGGGGAGATGTCACCTCAGACAGCGACTTCGCTGTATCGCTTGCAGTCGGCAAGCTCGTTTTGCAGGCTGCTAGTCAAGATCCCAGTGTTATGAGCAGGATCGCAGAACATACGGTGGAGAGAGCGTCCCGGCAGAGCATGGTCGTTCGAGCGTGGAATGTTGTTCTGATTGCGGCTCTCATGGATCCCACCGAGAGCAGGATCCAATTGATTTACCGCCAGCTTCCGACGTTCTCACTGGCGCACACGGGGGCCTTGCGAGGATACTTTCAAGCTGGGACGAGCCCTCCTGATTCAGCCATTGCCGACATAAACCACGCGTATATCTCGATCAAGCTGTGGCTTCTCCTTGCGCAAAGGTATACTACAAGAGGGGAGGAGAATTCTGTTCCAGCCCTCTCTGTGTGGAATGAGCTATGGCCGCCGTTTGAGTGTCTGGTGAATATGTTCGAAGCGGAAGTTCGGGCTGGGTTGTCTGTGGTGAGTAAACTCTTACAGACATTTATTTCGTGAGCTGACATTCTTATGGAGACATTGGCGATATTGACTTGGTCTACGGTGGCCGACTTGTTCATTTTCATTCGGTCGCTTCACAGCCCCATCGCGATGCAGTCTATGTCACACATCGCTATACTCAATAGACTGATAGCGCTGGGCCGTGGTGAGTCGCACACTGCGAAGGTGCGTGTTCTTAGCGCTGTAGGAAATCATTATCTGACCACGACATTATGATGTAGCTCTCCCGCGCGCTTCGTTCTTTATCCGAACCCGTATTGGAGGTCCCCGTAGAGAGCTTGGTCAACCAGGTGACAAAGGACTTGATAGCTGCGGAAAAGCTTAGGATCCTGGAAGCGAAGAGAGACATCGGGAGGGTGTTACCGGAGCGACGTGCTGGACGGCTTGCAAGTTAATCTGTATTTGACCAAATAATGACTATGTCCACGACTGGATTGGCTCATCATCATTTGGAGACAGATTGCATTGAGTTGACAGCTCGTCTACTACTAGTTGACGGAGGTTCCTTGATTCCATCATTCAGTAATAGATGTGTAGGCTCTTGATTCATCGATATTCTCCCGGCTGCCAGTAGATATTAGTTCGTCATTCCTTTCCCTCTCTTTGTGTTTTGCTGATAGTGGCGCTAGCTTCGAATCTGACTGAAGGATTGCAGAGACAACATATACTGGCTCGAAGGTACTGTCAACATTCAATACGCACTTGCATATACCACTTAGTACCATTTTCTTAGTGGACATTTGCCGGTCCTATTTCCAGCGCTCAGCGCTCATTCGCCCCGCCCCAACTTCCGAGAAGCCCAGAATGAACCTGCCGCATAACTACTGACTAGTGACTACCGCGCGCGCTATAAAACAACTGGACGTCTTACGCAATCCTCATGTCTCAGTTCAATCTTGCCCGCCGCTTCCTCCCACCTGGGCCTGCATTTCTACTCGTTAAGGTCCTGCCATTCTTCCTTCTTCAATCTACTCTTGTATGCTCTCTTCTGAAGGGATACTCCAAGTTTTGGGATGTTCAGATCCCTAACTGGGTATACACCACAGCTGTTATAGTTATTCATCCTCTTTGCCTCGTGGTCAAACGAGCGCTGTCGTCGCGTGCAAGGCAGCGCGATAGGATCTTGAAGGGAGCAGAAGAGCTTCCTTCGGTTGACCTCCCGAGTGGCGAGATCCTTCGTCAATGTCTCCATACATTCTTGGTTGGCTATCCTGGCGAGGTCTTCTGGAAATGGTCTCAAACATATGGCTCTGCTTTCAGTTTCGATACGTATGGCGAGAAAAGGGTGAGGTGCTTACCATCGATTGCCTAGGAGCTATACTAACACTTTCAATACAGATCTTCACGATAGAGCCGGAAGATGTCAAAGTAATCAGACCTTCTTATTGCCTGATTTACCGTATTGAACAACCTCGTTACAGGCCATTCTTTCAACAAAGTTCAACGACTTTCACAAAGGTCCCACGTCGTATGAAAGCATGTCAGATCTTCTCGGTACAGGGATCTTCAATGCCGATGGTATGAGCCCGTGCTCCCACATATTAAACACTATTCTGAACCATAATACCAGGTGATACATGGAAGTAAGCCAAAACGTCCGGAAGGCATGGGCGCTTGAACTGAGCACATGCACAGATTCCATCGCAACATGACGCGACCATTCTTTACCAAAGATCGGGTCAGTGACTTTGAGAATTTCGAGAGACACGCCTGGAAGGCGATCCTCTTGATCAAAGAACGCCTCAAGGAAGGGTATCCCGTTGATTTCCAAGTGTGTATCACAAGTCGCTCGTTATCTCATGTCATAACACTTCCTAGGACGTTGTGTCTCGCTTCACGCTCGACTCCGCAAGCGAGTTTCTCTTTGGCAAAGACGTCAAGTCTCTTGAGGCCGGCACACCGTACCCACAGTCATCCGGTGTTCCGAATGGGGTCATTTACGACAATCACCCTTCCAACGTGTTCGTCAACGCATTCATGCAAGGCCAGATCGGCACTGCCAAAAGGGCGAGGTATGGTGAGCTCTGGCCACTCCGGGAGTTTTGGAAGGACGAGATTTCGCCGCATCGGCAAGTGATTGAAGAGTACGTCAAACCACTCATGAGAAATGCCCTGTCGAAGAAGACGGCTGGATATCTTGATCACAAGGAAGAGGAATCAGGGAATCTGCTCACCAACTTGGTGGTAGCAACTGATGGTGAGAGGCGCCAGAACAAGGTGTTAGAAAACACTCAGATAATTGAAACAGACACGCGTGCGATACAAGACGAGCTCATCAACATTTTGGTCGCAGGAAGGGATACTGTGAGCTACGCCACACAGCGTGATTTGACGTCCCTGACGCAACTTACAGACAGCATCGTTGCTGACTTTCGCCATATATGCCCTTACGGAGCACCCAGACATCATGCATCAGCTCAGAGAAGAGATCTTGAACACAGTTGGTCAAAGAACACCAACGTACGACGATCTCCGGTCTATGAAGTACTTGAGAGCGGTACTCAATGGTGCGTCTAATGATTCCATAAGATCGATTCAAGAATAAATGCCATTATCAAGAAACGCTTCGCATGTATCCGCCTGTGTAAGCAACGCCTCATTATATGACCTATCTCACGCCTGACTTGCGAGATCAAAGGCCATTCGATGCCAGGTCGTCTATCGGGTCTACCACCTTTCCTCGCCAGGATGGGAAACTGTACTATATTCCCCCAGACACCAAGTAAGCTATTGCTTACCGTTGGTTCGTAAAACAGTATTTACTCACTGTCGTACTTGAAGGGTTAGGTATGGGATCTTCTGGATGCACCGCCGCGAGGACTTGTGGGGCCCGACAGGTCAGCCTCTCCTCTTAATCTCCCTTGTCGTGCACAGTGACGATTCGGTGTCTAGTAATGCAATTCGACCCGAATCGGTTCATCGACGAGCGTGTGAAATACATCGTCAAGAATCCATTTATATTCGTCCCCTTCAATGCAGGACCTCGCATCTGTCTCGGGCAACAGGTACGCCTTGCAGCCCTTCGTCCTTCTATTTTACCAAGTACCTCGTAGTTCGCATACAACGAAGCGTCATACTTCCTCGTGCGACTGATGCAGAGTTTCTCTTCGGTGAGCATCGCGGATGAGCTGCAACAACGTCCGCCACCGGAATGGGCTGCTGAGGAAGTCATCCCTGGCTCAACGAAATCGATGGATACCGTAGTGCTTGCGATGCATCTCACGATGTATGTGAAGGTTAGTTTTGTTCTGCTCTCCGTCGCGTGTTCTTTGAACTAAGATGTATGACAGGGTGGCCTTTGGGTCACAATGCAAGAAGATCTGGCGGCTACGGAGGGCAACTGACTCTAGTTCCGACTGCATTGACTCTTATTGTAACAATTATTCTACACTAGTCCCAAACTTTCGTTGGTATAGCCTTTCACGCGTATACTGAGTCTGTCGTGTAGACCATTATCCACGCAAGAGGCTACACAGCAAAGCTACTTGGATATTCACAGTGCCTAACCTGGTTGAGCAATAAAACTATGGACGCCACAACAGGATGGCAGAAGCATTGACAACCTGAATTCACGCAATATTACTTCAAAGCAGCAGCTATTCATCTCTGTTCCATTAAGCTACATAGACAAGTAACATGACACACCTCACAGACGGTAAGTAGAACGACGAGGCGAGCAACAGGTCAGGACAAAACACGCTAACACGGACATAATGCTGATAGGTTAAACGAACGGACGGGACCTTCACGAATGAAGATCCCAAAATACGGCAAAGCCACATGCACTCTACTCCTTGGTGGTGTAATCCTGGAGCACAGACAGTGCCTCGTTGACTTTGCCAGCCATAGCCTCCTCGTTCTCGAGGAGGTGGAGGAGCTCAGTGTTGTCCATCTCGAGCAACATGCCAGTGATCTTGCCGGCTAGCTCAGGCTGGGAACTACAAGCAATGTCAGTTGCGTACAAATATGATGACGAGAGAAAAGCACTTACGCAGCGATGCTCATGTAGATCACTTCACCAAGCATTTGCTTCTGCTCCATGGGGGACGCGTTGGCAAGAGCCGCGGGGGTGAGCGAGTGGCCTTCGCGAACCGGTTGGTTGGCCGACCTCGCAGGTCGTCCAGCAGCCGGGGCAGCGGGAGGTGCACCAGGAGCGGGAGCACGAACCTGGCCCTGAGGAGCGGGGGCACGGGCAGCACCATTGACGGCGGGAGGGAGGGCCGGTCCGCGAGGGAGAGGTGCATTGCCCATGGGAGGGGGGGAGCCACCTGGTCCACGAGCAGCGGGAGGACGGGGTCCGCCACGTCCACCGGCAGGGTAACCGGGCATGCCGTAGCCCTGAGGGGGTTGGCCGTAGGGGGCGGGGACAGGCATACCAGCGACCTGGCCATTGTTGGGAGGATAGCGAGGACGTTGAGGCATCATGCCCGGTTGGCCATAGCCCATCATGCCACGGCCTTGAGGAGGATAGCCGGGTCCAGGAGGGTAGTACATGGGTCCATTCATGTAGGGACCTGGCATGCCCGCTGCAGTAGCAGCTTGTTGCATCCTGATCTGATTGCGCTGAGCAATCTGGCTCTCGAGCTGCTGGCGGCGAACTTCGCGGCGCTGGGCCAGCGAGACGTAGAGGGGTTTCGAACCAATCATCTTGTTGTTCATCTCCGCAACAGCCTTAGTGGCCTCGTCGGGAGACGCAAAACAAACAAAGCCAAAGCCTTTAGAAGTCCCTTTCTCGTCGCGCATGACCTTGCAGCTCGTAACAGTGCCAAAGGGCTCGAACTCGGCGCGTAGCTTTTCGTCGTCCACGTCGTCCTCCAAGTTCTTGATGTACAGGTTGACACCCTGGTACTTGCTGAGTTTCTCCATCTTTGCCTGTTCGTACGACTTGCGGAGTTCCTCTTCGCGCTCAGCCTTCTTCTGGGCACGCGAGACGAAGAGCTTCTGGCCGTGGAGGTCAGTGTCGTGGAGACCGTCGACAGCCTTCTGGGCATCTTCGTGGCCCTCGTAGTTGACGAATCCAAAGCCCTTGCTGTTACCCTGTTCGTCCCTCTGAATGACGGCGGAGGTGACGGCACCGAACTGGTCAAAGAGGGCCTGGAACTCTTCCTCTGTAACATCGGTAGCGACGTTCTTGATGTAGAGGTTGGTGAACTGGGCCTTCATCTCGTCAATCTTGGATTGACGTTCCTGCGCACAAAGAGGTGAGTATATGCGGCTACAATCATTGGGTACTACGAACCTTGCGGGAGATGTGGTGGCCGACGTAGACCTTCTTGTCGTTGAGCAACATGCCGTTGACAGCTTTGATAGCATTATCAGCAGCCTCGGCAGTCTCGTAATGGACGAATCCGTAGCCCTTGGAGCGGCCTTGGTCGTCGGTGGCGACCTTGCAAGAGAGCACGTTTCCAAAGGCGGCAAAGGTATCGTGAAGAGCCTAAAGAGAATTAGATAGGGAATGTGCGCCACATAAGCGTGCGAACCTTGTTGTCGATGAGCTCGTCGAGATTCTTGATGAAGATATTGCCTTGACCGGTCTTGCGGAGAGCAGGATCGCGCTGAGACCACATGATCCGGCTATGAAGAGCAGTGTAAGTGCACGGACCAGGCCAAGACAGCAAAGCGGGCTCACCATGCACGGTTTTTGATCAGCGAGTAATTAAGCTGCTCCAGAGCGCGTTCACCGTCGGCAGCGTTGAGGTAGTTGACATAAGCGTAGCCGAGCGAGCGACGGGTGACGGCGTCACGGCAGACTCGGATGCTAGTAAAGTATTAGCTAAATGCCCAGCCGTATCGTTGAAACGCCTCACCTCGCCACTGGTCCAATCATGTTAAAGATCTCGAACAGCATCGCCTCCGTGACCGTCGGGTCGAGCTCTCCGACGTACAGAGAGGCGCTCGGCGACGGCGCAGACGTCTGGGGCGCAAAAGAGGGAGCGGTGGGGACTGGCGCAATCGGCGCAGCAGCAGGAGCCAAGGCGACAGCCTCAACAAGCGTGGCATCGACAGCAGGGGAAGACATTTCGAACTGGTTTTTTTGGAGGGTTATTTGTGGGGGTCGTTACTGCTTTATGAACTTTTCTGCGACTGCGCTGCGCTGTCAGCTTCAACCGCGCATCGACAAGAAGAAAAAAAAGGCGCACACAGGGAGTAACAAGACAACCGCTTGTTGATAAAAAGGTTTTTTTGATTTTTTATCGGCTTTTTGGCTGCAAAATACGCTCAGCGTCCAGTACAAGGACGTCAACGAGGCAGATGAGGCTCACCTTTAGATGATGGTGGATGAAGAAAACCGACAATCCACTCATCCATTTATGGAATCTTCCCATCACCGCTTTCAAACTCAGCTCATTCATCCATTCAACACTTCAAATGTCCATGCAAACGGCTTATTGTTCTTGTAGCACAAAGAATAAATTTAACTAGCATAAAGACACAACAACGCCCCTCAACCTCGCGTAAAGTACGCTTTCGCACCGTGAGATGCCAACTCTGTCTTGGCCTACACAGGATCTGAATCAGACAAAGGAGACGCCGTATCCAGATGAACATACCTTTTCCATCGTGTGTCCTGCAGCGTTGTGATGGTTGTAAATCTGGGCACAGGTAAGAAACAAATGCTGCGACAAACAGCGCCACGAACCTGGCGGTAGTAAAACGCATGGCCCAGTCCTTGAACAATCCATCCTATCGAAGCGACAAGGGCGAGAACAGCAGCAGCCCAGTGGTGACCGACAAACATCTGTACGGTCTGAATAAGGCCCGCAGATCCGGTGCTTGGTACGTTCAGCAGACATCTCCGGCGAAAGTACACAGTATTTACCTAGGCACTCCAATTATCCTGACAAAAATTGTAAGCTGAAGAGCACAACACACGTCTTACACACGTACATGTACACACTAAACAGTAGGTGGAAGCCACCAAAGAAAAAGTACAGATCTAAGTAGAAACGCGTCAGAGACGGATGTAGAGTCGGAAGAAGAATACTGACAGTAGTACAGAGCTTGCTCCTATATGCCGTCGTGAGCTACGCATAAAGTGCGAGGTTGGAGGCGGCTCACCTTCATGTATCCGTTATATATAGGGCTGCAAACGTGTCAGGCTCTTGGCGGTCTTACGCAGTCTCAGCACGCACCGGTACCACAACAAGAAGGAGAGGGCGGAGATGGTAAATACGTAACTTGAGACAAGATAAGCAGGACATAATTTGGAGGTTGGACCGAGACGTACCCTATGCTAGCACCAACATCCCGACCACCATCGCGCGAACCGGCAACAAGAATGAAGATGCATGCAATCATGTTGAGAAGTAGGGTCCCCAGTAGTACGAGCCATAATTGATACAGCCGAGTCATGAGCGGCCTTGACGCTTCAGGAATCTCTTCGGAAATGTCGTGGAAAATCAAAGGGAAGACTACAAGTCGGCGTCGATGCAGGCGTCGGGAAGGTAACGGGGCGCGACTCACAAGGTGGCCAGTTCTTTTTGCCAATATGCCTTATAGTCTCCGCCTTTTTGTTTAATTCCTGTTCGCGACGCTCTAGGTCGAGTTCGCGTTGGCGTATCTGTTCGAGGCGGGTGTCGTTACTGTTGTTATACTGCGGATTTGGGTCGTCGAAAGGATTCGTGTCCAGCGAATGGGTAGAAGCAAAAGGGTTCTCGTTGCCGTTGTAATCTAGTTGTGCGACGCTCAGCCGGTGGAAATTGGAATGGAATACATGGACCTACTCATGACTGTCGTGGTTGGTGGTAAGGTGGTAAAGCGCTTGTTTGGTCTCGGTGGGGATACCAAATACTGTTGCACTGCAGTTGTTGGCAACGCGGGCCGTTCTATATTCCAACGAATCCCGATGCGATCTATCCATCGCCGACTTTTAAAATTTGCGCCACGGTGAATGGACCCCGTTCTACGGACCAATATCGGCCTAGATGCATGTCTCCATAAATTCGTCACCATGTGTCATGCTATGGGCGGAATTTTCTGCTGCATTGTACTTTCCGAGACGATGCTCGACGACGTCGACAAGTTTTCAACTTTGCTGTTCCCGCCCCCCTTTACCGCAACGTTCTGCCGACTGTGCGCCTATTCCCTCAACAGGCTGTGCGCCCTGGCGGCTGTTGGCCCTGGGAAGATCTAAAGCGATCGCATGCGATTGACCGAATGATGTAATCAGTTACCAGCCCCACTATATAAAACAGGGTGGTTGGTTGAAAAGTTTCCTTGTGTTCCTACACTTTCTGTTTTTTTCTTCCATCCCGTAAGTCTTTTACTCGCTTTTGTTCAACTCGCTCTTACCAACTTGCAGCTCCTCTACGACCTTCGTCGTTAACAACACTCTCTCAACTCACTCACTCCTTACTAATTCGCAATGCTCTCTGCACTCTTCTCCGTTGCGCTCCTCGCTGCATCCGCCAACTCACTCGTTCTTCCCCATCGTCGCGACCTGGACCTTGACGAGGCCAGCTCAGCACCAGCAACATACGCCCAAGGCTTCCTCGAGTCATACTCTGCCTACCACGACAGGTTTGATTCCTACGGATGCTACGAATCCCGCGGAACTGCGTTCTTTGACCAGTGCTGCCACCCCCGCCTCGTAAGTTCATCACGTAGTGATAATCAAACTCTTCTTGACGTCTCAACAGGCAGCTGACAGCGAGAACGCTGATACCGATGCTTCCTGCACCGCAGCTGCGACAACTCAGGCCCAGTCATTGACCTCTGTCTCCACAGAGGAGGATGTTGACGACGAGGAATGCTCTGACGAGGACTACGAGTACGAAGACACCGCCGCGTCCGCGTCCGTTGAGGCCTACGTCCCGGAAGTCACTTACGCTGCTGAGCCTGCCACCACATACGCTGCAGAACCCGCAACTACCTATGCTGCGGAGCCCGTTGCCAGCTACGTTCCTGAAACCACCGAAACCCCCGCAACTTCTGAGGCGCCTGTCGTCGAAGTGCCTGTGGCTACGTCTACTGAGGAGGCTCCCGCCGCAGAGACCACTGCTGCCGACTCTGGCTCTGTCCCGACTGAGGGTGGATTGACTGGCATGTACGTAGCCTTTTGAGCAATAATTTCGTAACGTGTTCTGACCTTCGCTTTAGAGCTACGTACTACTTCCAGAATGGTGTTCGTGGCGCCTGCGGTGACATCCACGGTGACAGCGATGCCATTGTGGCTATCCGTGAGTAACATTCATCGCGATGCCTATCACACAGCTCATTTTCTTCAGCCCCTTCCGTCTGGGGTGACGCCAACAGCAAGTCCGCGAACTGTGGCAAGACTGTTACTCTGATCAACACCAACAACGGTCAGCAAACTCAGGCTCTCATTGCCGACTCGTGCCCAACCTGCGAGGGCGATGGCATTGATCTCTCTCACGGACTTTTCACCTCGCTCGCCGCAGAGTCTGATGGTATCTTCCCTAGTACGTTGATTCGTGCCTTTTCATGATCATTCCAACTAACAGTCTTCAGTCCGCTGGTTCATCAACTAAACGATGACCTCCTCTCCCTTTTGGGGCTAGTCATGGGTTGACTCTTTTCTCTGACGACCGACCGTAATGTGTTTACGCATTATGAGCGATACGACACCCAACCTAGCGTTGCGATGCTCCTTTTCTCCTGGTGGTCGGCATCAGATCTTTACTCTCCACGGACATCGCATGTTCATACATTTACAACCTTCATCCAACCCTCCCCGAAAGCTTTTCAATCCTGGTTTTGTTTGTTTTGGGTTTATGCTCTTATCATCTCATGGACAAAAATGTTTACCATCCTGTTACTCTTGGTGCGTGTGAGGACGGGCGCCCATCATGGTACCTTTGGTGTACCTAGAAATCGTTACCTTGTACAGTGCCGTAATGCATTTTTTGCGATGGCCTAGTGCCCTCGTTTCAGATTTCAATTGATCAGAGTCACAATGAGATGGAACTTTGTGCGGTCAGGAGTAGCCGAGTTGCGCCACACTTCGTATTACTTTGATTTTTTCTAATCCTCATGGCCTCGAATTTAGAGAACTTCATTTCGGTAGGTTTCATTACATTGTCTTCTCCCAGACTTGGCAGCACTGGCGTTGAAGTCAGATGAAGTGAGGATTTTTTATCATGGTCGTCTAGAGTTCCCACGGTATCTTCTCTTGCAAGAAGATCATATTCTGAAGATCTCATGCACCGTATATGTGTCCTCAAACATTGCCAGGGTATACATGTTTCGGCCTCATCCTCTTCCAGCCATCAACCCTCTTCCGGGTGATACACGGTGGGCTCCATCAACACTTGATCTTCAAGCTTCAAGATCTGGCTCTCACAAATTGTCACTGGAACCTCGATGTACACTATTTATCTTGGCCAGCTGACATTCCTCGAGCGCTGCAAGTGCAAGATCGAGATCGCGCCACGGTGACTGTGACATCCTGACTAATCTTTCTGTCTCCGTACGTTGTTGACCCACCTGTATCGTCTTACCGTCCTGTAATGTCTTCCAAACTTCATGACGTGAATTCTTTCCCAGCGCGGATGAATTCCACCCTCAAGGATGGAAGATACACAGTTTTTCGAAAGCTACAAGCTGGTGTGTCGTCGACCATCTGGCTAGTTTCTGATCCCTATGAGGAGTAAGCGCACGTTAAAATTCTTCGGACAGCGCTAATACCTCCAGACCATCCTATCGGTTCGTCGCCGTAAAGATCCTCACTGTAGACGCCACATGCCACCACTTTTCTGGGCAGAGAATTGAACTTCAGGCCCTTGAGCGTATTGCTGATGCGAAGGGCTTTCCATCATCGCATGTTCCACGTCTTCTCGATCACTTCATTGAGCAAGGTCCAGGGGGACCCCATCTTTGTCTCGTCACCGATCTCTTCGCTAATTCCATCTCTGAGATACGGCTCTCTGCTCCGCGTAGGGCTCTACCCATTCATATCATACAGAGCGTACTCACCATGGTCCTCGATGCTCTGAGCAAACTACGAGAGTTACGCATAGTCCACACGCAGATCACGCTCGAAAATCTACTCATAAAAGATTGGAATGTATCTGGTGACGGAACAATGGCAAGTCATCTGAAGGAGCACCCTATCGAATATGAAGGTGAATATGAGCTCGCCAACGGGGAAAGCTATCTTTCTCCCAGAGTTCAGCCTTTTTCGTCTGAGTTCACCTGGGAAACGAACGTGTATGACATGGAGCTGATGACTCTTTGCCTTGTTAACTTCGGCCAAGGTGTTTACTATCGTCCCAATCATTTTACTATAACTTACACGCCTATTAGCTGTGATAGTAGGTGAACAACCCACCATACGTTACTCTGGCAGCGGTGATTTAGCCTTGCGAGCGCCAGAGACGATACTGCAATCCGACTTCGACGTGGGGATCGATGTATGGGCTGTCGGTTGCATGGTTTGTCCATTACACTTCCTATGTGTAAGAATAATTCGTTCACCTACGCCCCTATGTAGGCTTTCGAGCTCCTGGTCGGAAAACCGCTTTTCTATCCGGAAGCGAAGGAGACATGGACTGCCGAAGCTGACCTTTTGGCACAAATGATGCAGATGACCGGCAAAAAAATCCCAGAGTCGATACTCAAGCGCGCAAGCAGACGTGATGAATTCTTCGACGATCTGGGTGTGTGAAACTTTTATTTCAAGAATTCTCCACAGCTAACTAAGTTATTGTTCCAGGGAATCTTTTGCGCGCTCCAGAATTGAGTATAACCACGTTAGAGGACGTGATCTCGAACTGTAAGATGGGCATACCGGACGAGGAGATCCGTTTGGCGGCTGATTTTATTCGTGCTTGCCTCCGGTTTGAGCATACGGAGAGGGAGACTCCTGCGACACTCGGAGCGCATCCATTTGTCGTGAAGGCCTGCCCTTGTTGTGGTCGATAAGTGTAAAGTTCCTCAGACATCATTATTTTTCTGCCTGTTTTTAAATCTATAAAATGGACTCAGTCAGTCCTAGTGTTCTTGATGGCGATGCCATCGAGATATAACTTCAAAATTATAATAAAATTTCCATGTATCACAGGCCTTGCTTTTTCGGATACGCAGCAGTGAGCAGATGTGAAAAGGTGGCGCATCCCGGAAGGTGCCGACCGATTCTAGATGACGTCGGCATCAAACCATTCCTTGATTTGAACGTTCGCGTCGCGTCGTAAATGGCTGCTTTAGCGAAAAGCATAGTGGTGGTAGGAGGAAATGGATTCATAGGTAACGTTTCCAATGTTTGTTATACGTGTCAGCGTGGCTGAATATCTGCTAGGTTCTGCGGTGTGTCGTGCCGCTCTTTCGAGAGGGATGCAGGTCACCTCTGTCAGGTCTGTCCATTAGACTTTTCATTCAACAGGTACTGAGATGAATGCAGCTTCTCGGGTCGTCCGTATACCACCCCAAAAGGACACAGTCCGGCTTGGACTAGTCAAGTGCGTATGAATCCGTCGTCCCCAGACTAAGCTCATTTTACTTGCGTCTAGGTTAAATGGCTGAAAGGCGACGCACTAAACCCAGAGTCCTTTGAGAGCGTTTTGAAAACCGCAGACGGTGTCGTGCACACACTCGGTACTCTACTGGAGGACGGCGCGTATAAGCAGGCGGTCAAAGAAGGGAACGTCCTTGGGTTGGCCACGGCTTTCTTGGGTGGAGGTTCAAATCCACTAGGGAGGTCTACATCCTCTGGTGATAGCGCGTACAACAGGCTGAACAGAGATGCTGGTTAGTTATTGACCCATCCGGATTTCAAAGATTTGACGCGCAATCTAGCTTTACGCGTCTGTGAGGCTTTCCTGGGGTCATCTTCGTCGGCGGGGTCTTCCGCATCTAGACCGTTCGTATACATCTCTGCGGAGGATATCTTCCGACCTGTAGTGCCAGCTCGCTATATCGAGAGCAAACGCGAGGCCGAAGCTGGTATCGAAACCCTCATCTCGGCGCGTCAGCCTGGCTTCCGTGGTGTTTACATCAGACCAAGTACGTTGGCTATGAACTCATTCACTAACACCGTATTGAACGTGATAGGTCTGGTTTATCACGCGCATTATCGGCCGCTGACGACGCCTCTTGCGGCACTGCTTGATTTCTCAGCGCAGATGCACGCAAAGATACCCAAATCTATTCCTACGCCGTCAGATGTTCTGCGCCGGCTAGGGCTGGAAAGCGTGCCCAATGCATTGACACTGCCGCCTATTCACGTAGATCATGTTGGGGAGGCAGTGTGTGTTGCGCTGGACAACGAAGAGGTACAGGGCGTCGTTGGAGTGAGGCGAATGCGAGAGCTAATTGGGTGGCATTCGGAGGGCCGCACTGCGAGCGTGACATTAGAGAACCAATAGGGGTCTAGATCAAGTGATTACTCACGGGTGGGCCCTGTCCCCAAAGTTTGAAATTCCCACCGTATACATATATGGCACTGCTCTAAATACTTACGCCTGTCCGTCTTTCTTCTCGCACATACATGCAAGTCCTCCGCGTTGGCCGTCATCGTGCACCGACGAGCTCAAGGTCGTTTGCAACGTCGGCGGCGGCGCTCAGGGCTGTTCCGTTCTTCCTCAACAGCCTGCGGGGCGCTGCGCAAGACTCGTTGGAACACTCGAGGAATGTCAGTGGCCATGGACGGACGCTGCGCCTCATCATGTTTGGAAAGCCCGGCGCTGGCAAGGGTACGCTGTCTGCGCGTCTCGTCAAAAAATACGACATTCTCTCGCTGTCGGCTGGGGATCTCCTGAGGCAGCATATCCTGGAAGGGTGCGCAGCCATTACTATGCACTATGCAAAACACTAACTAGTACACTAGGACACAAGTCGGAAGGCAGGCGCAGGACATTGTAGCGCAAGGTGGCCTGGTTCCAGACGACGTTATGCTCAAGATCATCACCAGTAAACTCGACCTCCTGCACAACAGAGTGTGTATCATTCTACCCTCGTCTATGTCCTATGCTCATCACACCCATTCAGCACTGGATATTGGATGGATTCCCCCGCACCCTCGTCCAGGGAGAGCTGCTTGATCACCACCTAAGGTCCCATTATCCCCCGCCATCCAACCAGTCGCTCAACGTTTGACAGGAAACAAGGCATTCCACTAAGCCTAATTGTAAACATAGACGTCCCGGACCAAGTCATACTCAGCCGGATCTCGGATCGCTACGTCCACCTCCCGTCAGGTCGTGTCTACAACATGTCCTACAACAGACCAAAGGTCGACGGCCTAGACGACCAGACAGGCGAACCACTAACGAAAAGACCTGACGATAATCCCGTACGCTTTGACCAGCTCCTCGTCCGACGTCCAAGACTGAAAATGACCGTAGGAAATATTTGCGCGCCGCTTGCAGCAGTTTTACAAGTCGACCTCCCCGCTGCTCTCTTACTACTCCATCCAAGCTACCAAAAGCATACCATCGCCTCCCCACCGACACCCGCATCAGCATCCACACCAACTCTCATTTCACACTCGTCCACCACACAAACTGATGCTCAGAACAATTACGGGCACAACGTCGGACGAGATATGGCCACAGCTTGACTCTCTAGTATCAAATAATTTTCCTGGCTTGAAGAAGAAAGCAGAGTCGATGGCGGAGAAACGCAGACACAGTTTGAGCGAGGCGGTCATTGCAGATAATGGTATGTCGGCAAGTCTTGGGCGAGAGTAGGCGGGCAGTTATATCCACTGTTCTATTGTTATTGCTTACATTTGAATCAATTCACATCTAGTTACTATCAGTGTTATCGCAGTGCATAACTGTAAATCGGTAAGGAGGCCGTTCAAGGGAGATGAAGAAGGAAAACTTGCAGTTTCACTGTGTAAAGGCCAGGCGGAAGACCTTCCTGAATCCTCTCGTCAATCAAAGCAAGGCCAGCTTGGTGAAAGACGTGCTTCCAAGCAAGGTCTGATCTAAATATATTGTCAGTTTGTGACGATAAACAAGCAGCCAACGATCCAACCTTGTAAGACTGGAATCTTGGTCGTCAAAAGACACCCTCGCCTTGCCGTCGTCCGTATCTTGGCACACGTTCTCCTTGACTATGATCAAACTGCGCCCTGGCGTCCGCAATGCCGCCCGACTGCGCCTAAAGAACTGCACAAGCTGTTCGTCGCTCAGATGCCCCAAGCACCACTGACACCAAACAACATCGAAGCCCGACTCCAGATCGTCTGTCTCCGGCGAGAAACCGACACGATCGAGGAGTTTCGTCTCGGGATGGGCAAGTGGATGGGCTGGATCGAAATTTTGCAGCGCGCCTTGGACGAAGGTAACGCTGGTAGATTTGTCTGCGAGGCCTCTCCAATTTTTGAGGGCCGGGTCGGGGTGTCGGGCGCGCGCGAGCGCTTCTTGGATGAAGGGCGCGACAGGCTCGAGCAGAAGGACGTCGTCGAAGAGATGGAGCAGGACGTCCGCAGTGACACGCCCGACGCCAGCACCGACGTCCAGCGCCCGTCTCCGCAACTCAGTTCGTTCCCATCCCGGCGGCTTGAGCGCAGAATCGACCGTAGACAGCTCTGGAAGAAGCGTCAAGAGAAAGAGCCTCGATCCAAGTGCATCTACGCGTGGAAGAGACTCGAAGAAAAATAAGCGCGCGATCTGGAGGAAGATACAGATCTTACGCCATTTCCAAATCCACCCAGAACGCCGTCGTAAGTGGCTGGCTGACTGTTCCAATATTCTATCCCGAGATTCAGATCTGGTTGTCGTTCGTCCATTAGCGAGTTTCGATCGGACTTGAGAGAAGCACAAGCAAGAGCAAACAAACGCGTCTTGATCATGGACCAGGATGAGGACGAGGACTATCCCAGGCCTGCCGCTAGACTCTTCGACGACGACAACGACGACAACGATGTCGGCCTGTTCAATCCTTCCCACTCCGACGATGAGAACAACAAAGAGAACGACGCCGACGCCGATGCAACCAAGGCCATAGCGATGATAGATGACTTATTCGGGGAGATAACGGACGGCGAGGACCCTTTCAAAGCTGCACGCGCCGCTGCTGAAAAGAGACACGCCAACGATACATATATCTCATCGACGCCACACGAAGTACTTCCCAGCAGCTCACCACCACGCGGCGGCGGCGCAGAACAGCCCAAAGAGAAGAAGAAACCAAGACCACAGAAACTAGACGAAGTCCTCCTCACAAGCGACGCCGGCTTTCCTGCGCTCATCAGAGACATGAAAGGCTTTGAGCTCAAGGGGAAGGGTCACGAGGTACGCGTCCCATCATCACCATACGACGCGTCGCTCACGCGCGTAGGCAGAAGACTTGAACAGATTACTCTCCCGCTATCAGTTCTGGACGCAGAGAATGTATCCCAAGTCTCAGTTTCGCGATACCGTAGAGCGCGTTGAGAAGCTTTGCAGATCGCGGCTTATGCATGTACGTACGTCTAACCTTCATATAGCAACTTTGAACTAATCGGCGACAGTCGAAATTGACTGGCTGGCGAAACGAGGCTCTGGGAATTTCTGACCCGGTCAAGGAGGAGAAGGAGGACAGTGACAACCCCAAGAAGGACGATGCAGACGAGGACGAGGACGTGCCAGCCGTAGACGATAACGTGCTTCCACCCAGCGATGGCCCCGACGCTAACCATTCCGATGCCGCTGCCTACGCATCGTCGTCACCTGAACCTCCTACCCGCCCTCCTTCGTCGCTCGGTGTCTTAACAGACGACGACTTCAACGAAGAAGAAATGAGAGAAGCACAACAGCAGGACGAGCTTGATGACGAGGACCAGTGGGCAATGTTTGACGATGATGAAGTTATTCCCCCCACCTCCAAAACCCACAGTGGACGACGATGAGTTTGCTGACGAATTTGAGGATGTCGATATGGATGTTGTGATGGAACAAGTGGAACAGAAGATAGTGGCGAAGAATAATCCCGATCCCCCAGTGCCCAGTAGCACTGTTCCTCTAAATAAACCTAATACAAGTGTGGCCGCGGAAGATGAAGACGATATTTATCTCTAGTTTAGTTGCTTTGTATATTTAGGTTACGTATACTTATGGGTGGTAATCGTGTGGCGCAGTCTTAAATTCAAACATGTCGTGATTACCATCAAGTCTTTCGATACTGTTTCGAGTCTAATACATACTCGTATCATTAAGGAATAAATTTACTCTATATCGTCTTCTTCCCGTCCAGGTGGACTCTCATTCTTGCTCGGCAGTACCACCCTTCTCCCACTCGCATTCCTAGATCCCAGTCCCAATCCGTACATCGTAGATAGTGTCCTTGGCCTCGGAGCCTGTACCACATTCGTCGGCTGCCTCACCTGCGGCATCGACACCCGCAGTCCCAGACTTGCATACGGATTGTTCTGCTTGGCACCACCAAAATTCAACGACTGAGCATGCTTCAACTTCCGCGTCGTCATAATATTCCCAAACGTCGACGATGGGCTGGGAGGTCGAACAGGGCTGACGGGATTGACGGGAGAAAGCAAGTCTGGGTCATGCAGCGCCCGCTTGATAGCCGCCACGTCGTGCTCGATGTCCTCCAACTTCTGCTCGAGACTCTTTCGCGCCCTCCGCACCTTCGCGTCTTCCCCACTCACAAACGCCTTGATCTGCTCCTCTACTTCCTCCGTCACACCACCGATGGAGATGAGAGTCTCAAAGCCCTGGGTTTGGAGGGCTTCGTCTGCGATGCGTATCTCGAGCTCCACCCGCGCGTCTTCGGTGAAATCGTTGAGTCGTTCTGCGGCAGCTTGCAGGATGGGATCTCCGGACTGCACGTTGGATTTGAGGTCCTGGAGGGCGGCGTGGCAGTCCTTGAACGCGCGTTGAATCGTGTCATATCTCCGACTAGCGTCTTTCAGTGCGACCAATACATCTGCGTATGACTTGACGGGTGTTGGTGGCAAAGATGCGGGGGGTGATACCTCAGTAGAGATTGTGATGTGTGGATATGGTGAGTCCTCGACAGCTGGGAATCCGAATTGATAGGTAGCAGATTCTGTCAACGTAGCTGGCGAAGGAGAGATTTCTTCAGGTGTGATTGCTACGTCAGGAGCTGCATGATCCTCCTTCATCTTCAAGTCTGTGGTCTCTTCGTCACGAGGGGCTATGCCGGGATCAGACAAAAAGAGGGTGGACGTTAACGAGGATTCCGACGGTGTTGCGGACACGCTGGCATCATAATGGGCAACCAGAGGCGGAGTGGGAAGCTCTGGAACATTGGGGGTTGGAAGAATTACCAACTTTTCCAATTGCAGTCGCCGGTCCGTCTGGGTTCGTAAATCATCTACGAGGGCTTGCAATGCATTCTCAACGACAGCGATACGCTCCTCGGATCCCTTGAGAGTTGTCACGTCCAGGGATCGCGCCTCTTCCAGCATTCGGGAGAGATCAGAGCCCTCTTCCGCTCGTCGAATCCATCGTTGTAGCCATTCCTCCAGACCCTCCTCCCTTGAGACCATGCGTATCCGTAAGGCGGTCTCCCTCCTACGTCCAAAGGCTTCCCGCATAAGGTCACCTCCCAACTCATCAAGCGCTAAACGCATCTTCTCTGCTAACGCCCGAGATTGTTGCAGCTGTGATGATAATTCCGATATCTGAGTACCGAGCGTGTCCACCGTAGCAGCATGGCGAGTCTTGAGGGTGACAAGCGACTCTTGTAGAGCGTTGGTGGACGCTTGAGAGAATTTCCTGTTCGATGTGAGTACATTTGTTATATTGAAAATGTAACCCCTACATGTATCTCGAGACCATCTTCGCAGCAGAATTGTCCTCCAGTCGTAGCTTCTGTAGCTCAGCCTGAAGTCTGCCCACCTCGGTGCGAACATGGTCATAGTTGAGAACCTCAGCTTCCCGCTCCGCACGCGAGACCTCTGCTTCGTGTTGTAAGCGAGCTATCTCAGCCCGCAGTCGTCCAGTCTCTTCCGAGAAATCCAAGAAAAGTTTCTCCAAGGCCTGCTTGCCTTCCGCGAGAGTGTTTGTGGGGGAAGAGGAGCTCGAAGTCCTGCCCTCTAACGAGCGGACCAGATCTGCGTACTCTCGGACAGCCATGTCTGAGAGCTTAGCCTGTTCCTGCGCCTGCCTGACTTGCTGCTCTAAGACTTTCTCTCTAACGAGCCCTTCCTCCTCCCGACCACGGACCCGCGCGGCCAAGGCGTACGCTCCGTCAAGGGTGAGCCTTGTCTTGTCCAATTCCGCGTTAGCCTGAGCCAGCTGTGTAGTCTGGATTAGATAGGATTCATCCGACAAATCTAGCTTTTCCGAGAGTCTCCTGAGCGACAATGTGAGCTCTTGTATCTGAGAGCTTTGGTCGGCTTGTTGTGGGTCCGCGGATACATTTCGTCGGAGGACGTCGATCTCGGTGGAAAGCAGGGCATTCTCTCGTTCGAGATGTATTATCCTATCGTGGGCATTAGAGGTATCAAGCGAATATCGCTGCAGCTTTACAGAGGCGCTGTGTGCTTCGTCCTAACTAAATGGTTAGAATCCAATTAGTTTAGTGGAGACGAAAGCATACCTGAAATCTAGCAACAGCTGCCTTTAAGCTAGTAATTTCCATGTAAATTGGATGCTCATCGTTGCTCATAACGAAGGCCCCTTTAGATTGTGGTGGTGGTAGATAGTAACGTGGCACGATCACGGGAATCTGTGACGCCGCCATAAAGATGATCACATATTCGACTCTCACACTTACCACCACCACCATGCCCAAACGACAGGAAAAGACTCAGAAAAAGCTCAAACAAGCTTCACTCTTGGATTCATTCTCTTCGTCGCCGACGCGTCCGTCTCCAGAGAAGCCACAGAAACGACGTAAGAAAGCGGACGCCACAGTTACTGCAACGAAGAAACGCAAGCAGCGCTCTCCATCTGCTGGCGCAGACGAGTCGGACTCTGATGTTGGCGCGATTCATTTCCAACCTCGCGACGACGACCCAGACAAGTCAATGCAGCCTTCATCCGTGAAACGCCGTAAAACACGCGTGCTGGACAGCGACGACGGTGCCTCAGAACAACCACAGCCTGTGGTTAAGCGCAGACTCAAGAAGACTCGGCCTTCCTCGCCTGCCCCAAATCCCGTAGATCTCTCCTCTGAAGACGAATGTCCTGCACGAAAGCCAAAATCTAGGCTGAAGAAAGGATCGCGGAAACCTCGTGTAGAGAAAGAGGACACAGATGAGGACGACTTGAGCGAAGATCGTACGACCGCAGCTACCGTTCTATAAACCTTGACTAATACTTGATTCCAGGTATAATCGAGGCGCGTCTGCGCACAAGAGACAAGAAGACTACGTTTCAAAAGAACCTGGAGAAATTGAAGAGTATGTGCTCTAGCTGCGTCCGCTACCTATCTCCTCATCTTAACGCGTAGGGAAAAAGCAAGGCAAACCACCGATAAGTTCATCTGAAGAAGAGGACGACGATATCTCGCAAGCAAGCGGCTCGGACGATGAAGCCCAGCCTTTCAAAGGTGCTAAGAAGACGGAAGACACTGATTCAGAGCATAACAGTCTGTTCGACGAAGACTCGGAGGAGAACTTCATAATCGAAGACGATGGTGACGGATCTGCTCTGTTGCCAATGGAATTCCGATCGCAGCAAGACCTTGCCCACCACTTCAAAACTATCTTCCAGTTCTTCGTCCACGTCGCCGTATGCCTGCCTGTAGAGAGGCGGGAGTTCATGGAAAAACAATCCAGTCAGTCGCCTTTACTACAAAGATACGTCGGTTAACATTATACTGAAGAGGATGAATATTTCTCTGTCCCCTTGCACACGGCACGTAGAAAGATAGAGGGACTGCGGGATTCGTCTGTCGCCTCGTCTGTTTGGCGACCGGAGTTCAAGAAGTCACTAGAGGCGTTGCCCAAGTTCGATCTCTTCCAGCTCGAGTTCTCTGTTCCAGATTGCGATGCTTGCCACCTAGGTAGCCGAGTTTCTACGCTGCAAGGTCGGCTTGGAGGAGCACCCTACGACAGGGTGGGTTTCCAGGTACCTCTACGCCTTCTTACCACAGCATAAATTCTTACTTCGCTATCAGGAAGAGTTAGATTCCGACGATGACTCTGACGCAGAGAGTTCAAAGAAGAAGAAGAAGAAGAAGAAATCAAAGAAAAGAACGAAGCAGAAGCCAGAGAAATCCAAATACATAGATACGCTCCATCTTGGGCGCTTTTGTGCCAAGCGAACACGAGTCTACCATGATCTATCTCACTGGGAGGCAGGTTTTTCATCGATTTGTTCAGATTTACCTTGTCTGACACATAGCTTGATTGCAGTACCACCTTTTCAAGAGGATCGAGGATGAGGTAGACGATTTGCATGCCGCAGAGCAGGACAACGGATATGTTCGTGTGGCATGGGCGGGCGGGAGGATGCCGCCGAAAGATCTTGATGACGCCGACGGGATATGTGAATGGTTGGATCAGCGCCAAATTATCGATCGGGAATGGCAGAAGTTGAGAAAGCTCATGGAATCTGCTACCCAACTCGATATTGCGGTTCGCAAAGGAGAAGGCGACGTGGATTGATGCTCTGTTACTGCGAATAAATCATGTATGCTATCAGACTATTGTTGTATTGAAATGTTTGCGCCACATTTCTATGTACACGGTCATGTGATGTAATGAATGAACCTTGACGTTGTTGAATTCAGCGATAACAAGCATATTTATTGACCATGACTGGCATAACATCGATGCTATGTGATATTTGCTCAGTTGGGAACACAGATGAGGACACCACAGCTATTGTTGCGGCAAACTGAAGGGATGATTGTCTTTAGATCAAAGTTCGTTAGTTGTAGATGATAGCACGCACTGCCTTCGGACTGAGCAAACTTGCAGCTGTGTCCCACGTCGTAATGGTTCGAGCCATTGCACGCGTCGACTAGAACACCATTGAGTTACGATGGAAGGGGTCTTATTCAATAACTTCATACCATCGTTGTCAGCGACGGCGGGAGCGGCACTGACCTGGCCAGAAATCAAAGCGGCCACAGTGATCATGAAGAGGGTGAAGTTGATCTTGAAGAGCATATTTGCGAGGAAAGGCTTGTTGTTGGTCGATATGAGATAGTTGACGCCATGCAGCCCTTTTAAACAACTTCTGGGAGATACCGCTGGTAAGAATGAAGCGTTCGGCCGATGCGAGAGGACTACAAGTAGCGCAGCAGCTGTGGATCTATGCACTGTAAAATTAGTTGAATTCTACTGAGCGGCAGAAAATCAAAACTTGAGTCAACGCCACATGTACACGATACCGTTATGCCGTCCGAGCGCTGAACTGCTTCGCCGTGTTTGTAATAGTAATACCCTAAGATGAATAACCTGGCCTATCAGCTTCGACTGCTCCTCAGCGATATCTCGAGGGTCGAAGCATATCACTGATTTGAATGGAGACATTATGCATTTGGGGACTCTACAACCTGAAAGCATGCTGATTTTGGAGATACAAATACACTCATGCATGTATTTTTGGATGCGTTGGATGCGTCGGGTCAAGCCACAAGTAATTCGTACTTACCAAACATGCAATGCGTGATATACGGTGATACTCCAAATGATTGTTGGGACTGAGACATCTTAAAATAAGCAGCTAATTCTGGGGTCAAGCGAATATCGGATCGTGGGATGAGCGCTGAGAATGTTGCATTTGGCAGACGGACGCACTCATAATCCGTGTGTGGCATGACACGGTGAGCGCTGCCCGAAGCAGTAGCAAATACGACAATGCTCGGCCGATGATTGATTTCTGTTCATTTTCCTGTCACGAAATCCCGACCTACATTTACTCATGAAACTATAGCGCGGCCAGACGGGAAGTGGAATGCGGGGTTCAATGACCCGGAAAAGGCGTCTCAATCAAATTGGTAAAGAATAGCACACTTTAGAAGGAAGAATATGAGGACATGGATCACATAAAAGGAGGGGAAGTTATACTAGAACGTTAACCAAGACATACTCCCAGCACTGTCCTAGTATCTTACCACACTCATCATGTTCAAACTCTCCTCCGCCTTCTTTGCCTTGGCTGTCATGCTCTTGCTCGCAGGCCATGGAGTCCACGCTGTTGCTGACAATGCCGGTGCGCAGCTGTCTATCGATATACGCCAGGTAGCCTGACGTTCTCCCCTAAATAGTCGATGCCTGCAACGGGTCGAACCATTACGATGTTGGCCACAGTTGCAAGTTCGCCCAATCCCAAGGAAGTTCGTATGATCTCCTGTACCATAGTTGAATTCTATGCTAACACTGGCCATCAGTCTGCAGGAAAAACGCTTGCGGAAACCTCATCTGCATCCCCAACTGAGTTTCAGAAGTCGAGCAGGAGGAAGCAGGTGTCTGGAGCAGGTGTCTGGATCTCTAACATGTTGTCGACAGTACGCTCGTAGATAAAACCTCCCAATGCCAGTGATATGTATTCTGCCATAGCTGATCAATTCCGGATAAATCGGTGACCTGACTCGGAAACGGATTCAACGAACGCTCCTTGCGCGAATTAGAGTGACGAGAAGGATATATATTGATATAACGGCAATCTACACCAAAACATACGCCGTACGGTAACTTCTCGCCCTGAATTCGCTACAAGTTCGGTAATAGTCTAAATTCGGCAAATTCCGGAACCATTGTAGGCTGCGCCACATCTGACTGAACTTGAATCAAATGCAGCCCTACTTCTGCAGGAGAATAGTCCTACTCAAAAAGTTTACATTTCACTTCTTTGGAAGCTCACATTGGCGCTGCAAATTATATGTCGATGGACTTCGGAGGTCCGCAATGGGTGAATGAGGGTAAAGTTGCATGACGGTATCGTCGCTTGAAGGCTAGACTAGAGCAGGTGTGCCAGTGAAGACTAATGCATCTCAGAGTAACAACGGTACATCCCCATGTGTAAGTAAGGCTATAGAGGAGCACACTGGATATCATATGCGCTTTGAACAGCGCGGGATGATCGTCAAGTGATCGGAAATGTGACAGGCCAAAATTACATTACGGGCCGGAAGCATTCGATGTCACGCCGTGCATGTTAACTCCTTGCCACAATGACCGACCCTCCCTTGCCAGCCAGATCGCCTCTTCGACCGCGTGCGCAGCCTGTGCGTCGTACACCGACGCCCGACGCGGCGCGCGTAGTACCGACGCAGCGCCAGCACGCCCTCAACGAGCTCCTCGCTTCCGAGAAAGCTTATGCGTCCGACTTGGCTATCGTGCGGCAGGTCCATATACCGTTAGCTCTGGGTGCGTGGCGTAAGCTGATACCATGCTTATACTAACCGTGTATATACAGGCCAATCTATCCAGATCGACTCTACACTGCTCACGTCGACAGTGGAGGCGCCCATGTCTGCTGAGGACGTCAAGATAATCTTCAGCAACATTGAAGAGGTCTCCTCTTTCGCCAACAAGTTCTGCGAATCTCTGCATGCTGCTATTCAGGCAGATATGGTTGGAAAGCTGTTTCTAGATTCCATTCCCGACATGGAGCCCCCGTACAAGGGCTATATCTCCAAGCACGAGTCGGCGTCGAGCTACTACCACTCTCTGCCTCACACACCAGCGCTTACCGCGTACCACATGCAGACCCGCACCATCGCATCGTCCATGTCACACGCCTGGGATCTGCATTCAATGCTCATCAAGCCCGTGCAGCGCCTCCTTAAATACCCCCTTCTGCTCGCCACTATATTTGATGAAACTCCAGACGGCCATCCAGACAAGGAGAACTTACGTCTCGCCAAGGACGCGGTCCAGAATCTGGCCTACCGCGTCAACGAAGAACGCCGCCGAGCAGAGGTTGTTAAGAATCTCCTCAAGAAGACGAATAGGGACCAACTTGTTCGTATAAAGAATCTGAAGCCTGCCCCTCCCCCAGACTCGGACGAATCCATACGGGTAGCCCACCACCACACCCAGCTACTGCGCCTCCAAACTTTTGCCAACCAGCTAGCGCAGGACATTCTTCATTGGTCTCATGCGGTGACCATCTGCTCGTCTCAGCTTCGCACCTTTGCGGAATCATTTGCCAACACAATTGGCCTTTCCCCCGAAGTCCAGTCGGATTCGTTTGACGCCTTTATGTCCGTACTCACAGACCAAATCATACCGATGGCCACCACTCTTTCACAGTCCCTATCATCAACCCTTCTTTCCCCATTATCCGCACTTCTTGACACGATAAACAGCCCATTACACCTCCTTGACACGCTCCAGAACTCACTCCTCCCCTTGCACAACCACCTTTTGCATATGCCACTTTCCCAGAAGAACCGACCACCGCCCGACTTAATCAATGCCTCCGCAGAGTATTTGGCCTTGCGGAGCAAACTTGCTGAAGAGATACCCATCTACCTATCCAAGAGTGAACGCGTTCTTGCTGGCTGTATCCTACGTCTCGCCCGCATCCAAAAGGAGTACTTTCATCAGACACACTCGGCCTGGAGCACCCTATGGACCCAGCTGCGTGTGGAAGGCGAAGATATCAATTCGGCACACACAGTCAAAGTGTGGTGGGACCGTTGGGAGGAAGTGGACAGCTTGATATCTGGATTACAGCTTGTACAGCAGTCACTGTTCCCGCCGACGCCACCACGGTCTTCACGGACGTCTGCGTCGTCGTCGTCGCTTTCCAATGGCACCAGTGTCGTCACCAGTGTATTATCGTCACTGGAACCAATACCACCGACGAAACGGGCAAAGTCTCTTCCAGTCAAACCTTTGAACAATGCCTCAAACGTTCGGTTCGGCAAGAGTCTGGCTGCAGAGTACGAATACGATATTGGATACGACTACGTGACTGCCCTGAAGAGCCCACTTGACTCGCTCATCCCGCCAGGCAGGAGAAAAGGATCGCCTCGACGTCCTGTCACTTCATCCGGGACGTCTCCGACCAGCATCCAGCGCAAGCTGAGTTTCCGGCGAAAAACGTCAGATCCATCGTTACGGGAAACTGGCGACGTCCTGTACTTGGTCGAGTCTGTGTTTGCGTTCGAGCCACCACTCGATCCACGGGTCAAGAAGTCAAAGGCGGCGGCGTACACCTACGACTCGTATCCGTTCGTGAGCATGAAGGGTGAGGGTGAGGTGTTCGAGGTTTTGAAGGCGGCAGGACATCCTCGGGAACATTTGAGTAGAGGGCTGATGCTCTATGTCGATGATGGTGGTTCGGATGAGCCAGATTCTTTGCTGTTGGTGAGGCGGAGGACATTGAAAGGCCCCAAGCAGAAGTCGGGACATGGGGAGGTGGGTTGGGCGCTTGCCAGTTATCTTCGGCCTCTTAACGCGTAATCTAACGGACGATCTTCGTTGTATTTCTTACCTTGCTTATCATAGACACACTCGCATTATTGCACCCTAACGATGTAATACAAATACATAACTAGCTGTACCACTAAGCTGCTTTGCCCATCCCAAATGTCTTTTTCCAGGTCTTCTTTTGCTTGGAGGCAGAAGCCTTGTTGTTGAATATAAAGGCAGAAGTATGTTTATCTGCGCCAGTCGTCTTTGAGATGGAAGAGGACTCTCCGAAGACGATCTGAATAGATAGGCAACTTATGTATATGAAGATGCAAGTGAACTTACCACCCAAAGACCCCACAAAGCTATGATGCCAGAACCTATCGAGGTCAAGGTGGCGACTGACCCCAGACCGCGTGTATTGTACGATAGGAAGGATGTTATTCCAGAGGCGATGACCACTGGAAGAAGGAGCGGGTGCGTCGCCGAAGACGTGTCATGGCGCTCCAGGACAGTGGGAGATGGAATCTATGTAGAGGGATGTTCAGCCTCAGAAGCTCTACGGAGAGCGTACGGACGTTGATAACAAGGGCCAGGGCGATAGCAAAGAGCCATACGCCACAGTTCAGTATGAGGAACGACTCGAGTGTTGTGAGCTGGCGCCTGTCGTCCGCTGATGAAGTCTCGGAGAAGAAGAGCAGAACGCGAGGGGCAAAGAGCAGGATGAAGGACGTCAATGTTAATCTAGACGGGGACGACTAAGTACAACGCGGGAATGGGCTGCTTGTTGAGCGTACATTATGGCAGAGGCCCACGTCCACAGTGAGAGCGCGCCATCGGTGGGGTCGACGGCCTCGACAGCGGCGGGAGAGCGTGCTCGTCGTTGAGCGAGGTCGTCCATTTCGATTGAGCTCATCGTCGTTCGTGTGCAGGGCCAAATCCGGCTTTGATCGCTACCATGGCTTACCTTTTGGCACGGTGAGCATGGATCGAGCACGCCGTGCGCAGTCTGCTCACATTCATTTGCAGCTGGATGGACCCGCTGCTGGGCGTCTTTACTGGTGTATTCGCATTTTATTTGCACGAGACGCACCCTCGGAACGGCGTCGCAGAGGACCAGAGACTCCGAGCGCTCTACCGTTGGCACCAAGAGAAAAATGCACGTCTGAAGGAATAATGTGCGTTTCCATACAGATTCACAGAGTCGTACTGACTCGAATGCAGTTATACTACTGTTTCAACAAATCCTGTACCATATCCATGACTCCAGAAAATGTGCCACGCTCCGCTTCTTGACCACCCTTCTGCAATGCAAGGCCTACAATTACACCTCGCCGCGAAGGCTGCATTGTTGACTCTGACTCGGCTGTCCATACCAATGTTGCGATTTGGCTCACAAAGAGATTGTGCAACGTTTGGAGATGCTCCGAGGACGCGTTCCCGAGCAGAGGCTGCAGCTGGATCGCAGGCGGCGGCGGCGGCAACAGCGATCCAGATTCAGCGGGCAGCAATGGCGTCGTGACTGGCAGCGTTGCTTGGATCTTTAAATTCGTTATGAATGAATGGGTGCGCTTTTCATGCTATTTGAACTCGTTGATTACCAGGTTGCCCACTTTTCCTAGTTGCGTGACGAGGACGAGGATGCGGTCAGAGTAGGTTTGAATAACCACTTCCGTGTTGTTCCCTTCCAGTTCGCGCGCTATTTGTTTCGACACCATGGTGGACAATCCGATAATGGCTTAACCCTAACCATTGTCTACAGAATCGAAATCCCTTATACTTATAGCAAAATGCATATCGCTAGCATTGGAAGCAGATTGGGAGGTTTTATCTACGAGCGCACTGGTGATCTAACGTGCCAAAGATCCAGACACCCGCTCCAGTCACCCGTCTCCTCCTGCTCGACTTCTGGAACTCAATTGGCTTTGCAATAGAGGTTCCCGCAATCGTTCGACACGCAGGCTGATGCCAGTGTTAGTATCAAATCTATCCATAGTACGGCAACGGTACGAACTTCCTTCGGAGTTGGCCCACTTGCAGCTGTGACCAATACCGTAATGGTTTGCCCCGTTGCAGGCATCAACTATTTATCGGCAGTCAGTCAGAAGACGAGCCTTACATCGACAATAGCTGCGTACTGGGGTTGGAAGCAGCGGCGCGGACTCCATGCCCTGCGAACAGAAGCATGGCAGCCAAAGCAAAGAAGACAGAGGTGAGTTTAAACATGATGAGCTTGATGAGATACTAGTAGGACTTGGGGGTACGTCTTGGTTGGCGTTCTGTTTATCTCTTCCCTCTTTTTATGTGATCCATGTTCTCATACGTTTCCTTATAGAGCCTTACAGAGTATACTCGGTGCGCGACTTATCTATCAAGTTCGATTGAGATACTACCGTTCGAACTTCGGCGCTCTGCTTCACGTCTGGCCGCGCCGTGGTTTCATAAATGAACGATCTCACAACAAGTCGTAATGCCACGGCATTGGATTGGACAGGAAGCAAACGGTGGACCATTCGTGGATAATGGAAAACGTTCGTCCAATCATCATGTTGTGCCACACGCTTTATGAATATATAACATTCTTAGCGCTCATCCCGCGCGTCTGATCTAAACTGGACCGCAGAACTACTTAATTGTAGGTGTCTCCCAATAAGTATCTCCGTGTACCACGCAGTGCATGTTTGGTAATGTACGCGTGAATCATCTGGCTCACTGGCATGATCTTGTTGATGATGGGCTAGTGTCTCAACAACCAACATGATTTTTGGCTCTCGACTGCCCAATCGCTCGATTAATAACGTCTCCACGAGCTGGGGAGCAGCTGGTTAAAGCCAAAAGGCTTAAGGTATTGTATCTCACTAAAACACTGAGCGGAATCTAACATAAGATGCCCATCTCAGCCACTGGGGAGGAGTGCTATCAGCAACACAATGAATCTCTTCAGCGCTCAAACAGTGTAACGGTATCGTGAGTTGAAACAAATGTGGCGAGTTTGAATTTTCTATCGCTCAGGTGTGGTACTCAATTGTCTCTGCGGTGGATACAGTAGACGCTCAACCGCAATGGATGGAAGCTTCTATTATCTGACTAAGGTATCATTCTTATCAACGGTGTTCCCTGGTCAGTGATTTAAAAGCACTACTGCATCGCTGCTTTGTAGTAACCATCTCTCACACCAACCCAACCACAGTCTTATCATCACAAATATGCTCTTCAAGCTCAACTTGACCGTATTTATGGTCACCGTGGCCACTTTGATTTCTGCCGGTGGGCAGGTCAGCGCCGCCCCCGCCATCGCTGACAATGAGGGTACGAATTTATCGAATAGGATTTCTCCCTATCGTAGCTCAACAGAATTTTAGTCGATGCATGCAATGGCTCAAACGACTACGGTGAAGGCCACAGCTGCAAGTTCTTCGGGGGCTTCCAAGGCTGTGAGTACTATTACCTGCTAACGAACTTTGATGGCTAAAAATAATTGTCCCTTCAGTTTGTCACTGGAACCGCTGTGGAGTCCTCGTCTGTGATCCCTTTTAACTGAACCCATGTCAGCTAGAGTTACGATGTATTGCCAGTTATGGTCAACAGATATGCTGAAATTGGAGCCCTAGCAGTAATACCCAGGAAGTTTCCCGGGGCTCTAGCTAGCAGGTGTGCTTTCAATTTCCATAGCTAGAGCAGTCTGACCACTTATGTAGCACAGCCATCAACGCGGCACGTCGCGGCATCTTCTTTAGGCCTTAAACCGTCGTTGTACACGTGGGCTTAGTTATAAGTAGCGATCGGCAACGAGCGCACACAGCCACCGTGCTGACTAATTGAGCGCCACATTCCATTAGCACATTTCGTGGGGGGGGGATCCTACATCGGTAATACAATCATAGGCTACCGCGGCTGCTATACATCAGTGCTGCATGCTCCTTGACCTTGATAACCACACGTACAGCCATTCCATTCTTGGACCGTGCGCCACACATGCTCTGCTCCTGCCTGCGCGCTTGGTACGCCCGGCGTACCCAGCGACGTCCTTTAGATAATCATTGCATGCCCCACTGAACGGGCAATCCCATGCATCGCTGCACCATTTCCTACCATTTGCCACCGGACGCGGCAGAATTGGTAGCTGCATGCATAATGCTACGCACAATGACGTGCTGCGCTGTGTACCACGAGTCGCACGGTATAGTCATATTGGCCACAAAGCATCCGTCGCGCTGCCGCATCAGAATCGAATTGAATGTACGCCACATTATTACATCGTTCCTGTACATTATGTTAGTGAACGCGTGGCCTCTTTCAACAGAATAGATTACATACTGAGGAGGAGATCTTCTCCCAGCGCCGTCTTCACGCTGACATATGTGCCACATGCCTCGGTCTGTCCCTTTCCATTCAGTCTGGGTCATTCCCTCGGCGAAGTATCTTCCAAGTGTGGGTCGCATGATTTAATGTAAGACAAAGGAAATACGGACCCAAAAATAATTGCCTTCAACAAAATTGAAAAGTCGGTACTCCCAGAGTCGAACGCTCGCGCTAAACACTCCAAGAAACGGCGAAGCGCTTAGCCGCTTGGCCTACGGGCCATAGTCAAGTCGGGTTTTTGCTCGCCACATGACCTGACCACGTTGATCCCAAAATAATTACCAAGTCCGTTCGCCTTCTGACATCATCATCATCATTCCCTATATGGTTCTCTCCCTCCCATCGCTACGGGAGGGAGAAAAAACTTCTATTGTTGGTATAGACTCTCTGTTATCAACTATCTCGTTCACCCCGGGTCCTCACGATTTCGAGCATCCACAATGCGTCGCGCACCCGCTCCTCCCACGCGCCCAAGCCTTCCTCATCTCCCGCACTTGACACTGCGACACCCCACCACCATAGGCATACCAAAATGGACAACCAACCGTTCTGACCTCTGGTATTCAAGATACCACAGTCCTTACCTCTGTACTTTGGCCGACTCCAACCTGTACCCTCGCACTTCCGCCACTTCGGCTGCATAGCCTCCCACCATCCTTCGTACTGAGCCACGAAGTCCGGTACCTTTCCCATATCGAGGTAAGGCATAGCTTTATTCCGTGTAAGGCGCCCATCAATAATCCAACTCCCTAGGAGGTCCGGACGCCCAGTCTTTGGCAAAAAATGCAGTGGCCGCATGAAATCCGCTTCTCTTTCCAACAAAACCCAATTCGCCATCAACGCCTTCCAATCCTCTCCTAGATCACCCTCCTTAAAGAATTTGAGAGGTTCCCCAATCCATTCAGGTGCCTCTTCCTCTGCTACCATCGCCTCCTCGAAAATGTCAACCTCGCCGTCCTCTCCCTCCTTGGACGCTGACGGGTCTTCAAGGCCCGACCACGTAGCACCGTTATCAGTATTAGGAACGGCTGATGAACCACGCGTAGGGGTAGGAATGCCCGACGTAGCGTCGGCACCGTCGTCGAGATCGGGGATGGCTGATGAATAACGCGTAGGGGTAGGACAACGAGCAGGGGAGGGTATAGGATCGCGAGCGGGAGAGCCTGAAGTCGAAGCACCAGGAGCATTGGAACCAGTGTGGCCTGGATGGTCCAAGGGAGCGAGTTCTGTCGGCGGATGGGGTGCAGCAGGAACTCCACTTTGGTTGGCTGCAGACACAAGCGGGACGACTGGCGCGGGACCGGCTTGCCGTTGAGACCGCCGAGCAGGTACGGCAATGCCATTGTTTTCCTTCTCGCCTCTTGACCGTTTCTTTGCCTGGTTTTTAGTGAAGCCAAGCTGTTTCGCCGTTGACTCTGCGTCAAGACCCAATGCTCTCAACGTTGCCTTGTTGCGGATGATGTTCGCCTCGCGCTGGAGTTCATATGCGCTCAAGAGGGGTGTTCTTTTAGCTGGAGGAGGAGCATCATCGTCGTCCAAATCGGACATGTCGCCTTCTCGTGGCCTCTTCGACCCCTCACCACTCCCTTCGCCATTCCCATCCACGTCCATTCTGTCCAACTCCTCTGAGTCAGACTCATCGCTTTCGTCGTCGTCTGGGAGGTCGTCACTGTTGTCTGACTCGTCATCCCTATCCGACTTCCCTGGCAAACGCTGACTCGCTTTTTTTCTTTGTCCTTTGGTGGATGAGGATAGTACCGGGACGCTAGCCCGAGCTGAGGTTTCCTCTTGTGTCTCGTCGATAATGGCACGACTGTAGATTGTCGCCCCCCCACCCGGACGTGCATTATCCATATCCTCCTTCGTAAATGCACTGGCGGCGTACTTCAGCAGGCGTGCACGATGTGAGCGTACCGCTTGCGGGTCTTTCTTGACAAAGGATACCGGCGTCGCCTCCAAGTTTTTCCCCGATGAAATACTGTAGCTTCGTGAGTTATCGTCCTCATGAGGGTCTGGATAAATACTCACGTGATGCATCCCAGTTCCCCTTTTTCACTGGGCATTGGACCGAACGCGTAGACGACCATCATGAGTCCAGTGTGCTTTCGGACGTTCTCCATGACGGGTGTCAAGAAGGCGGGAAGATTGTAAATTGTCCTGAAAGGGGGCATTAGCTCTTGTTACCACAATGGAACATGGTACGCACGACTGTAACATTTCTGGAGTGGGTGTAGGAACCTGTTTGAGCGCCTCCTCGAATGCTTCCTGTTCCAGTTGCTTAGCAATAACTGCCCGCTTCTTGTAGTCTTCCTGCTCTTCTTGGCTGAGGCGCTGGAACATAGCTCGCGCGACTTGCTGTCGAAATTTCTGGGGTAACTTCATCCCCTCGACGGCGGCGGTGTCCTCGGGATCGTCGATTCTCGCATGCCACAACGACTGAGCCTCCACCTCCAGGATCGCTTTATTGTCGACCTGCCATTGTTGATAACCTTGGCGCTTTTTACCTGGCTTCTTCAGCCCCACAAGCTTTTTGCCCTCAGCAGAAAGTTGGTCCGTATTGCTGGTCACTCGAGTTACTCGATATCGGAGCCATTCCCGAATTTGCTAATCATGATATGTTAGACTGAACGCGACGAGCACGGTGCTCCTCACCTTTTTTTTCGAGTTGATCTGATGTTGGCGCTCTCTCTCCTTATCCGGACTCAGCCGCGCCAAAGGATAATCCGCCCTCGCGTCATACGGCTTCAAGACCGTCGGGTCGTTGGGTGCGTCGGATGGGTCTGCGATATCGTTCGGAAACTGAAAAAAATATTCCTGGCAGCAGTCGCGCATCACCTATAACCCTGTCAGCACGCGAAAACCGCTAGCGTTTGTGGAATAACAAACCTCAGTGACCTCCGCCTCTCGACTAACACCAAACCATGCTGTCTTGAAGCGGGGTAAATACTTCTGAAGGACCTCACTTCGTAAGCCATCAGCCCATCCTTTCTTGGATTGCTTCTCCTCCATTGACTTTTTCACGTAGTTACGACCGCCAGTTGCCTGGGACTGTGTTGCCTCTGTGGCGCACGGGGGATCTTTACCAGGTACTATGGTGTCCTGGCCGACAGTGTCGCCTGCGACGGGATTCTGGTGCGCGTGAAAAGCCGGTGCGACGGTCGCCATTATGCGGATGAGTGAATGGAAATACAGATGCAAGGAAAATCTCGGGAAACGTGGCCACATTTGTGACCATCTCAACTTGATTTGGGATCTGATTCAGGTCCTCCATAAAGGGGTTTGTCACGCACCAACATACCTTCCATCTTCTTCTTTCCCCCATGTCTCAAGTAAGTTAGTGTCGTTGCTCTCTGTGTTGCCCCACTCACCACACCCTCCAGTCTACTCTCATCGAGGATGGGCAGGCTCTGCTTGGCCCCTCCTCTGTTATTCTGGACAGCCAAGTGCACTTTGATTCCGCGGACAGCGACAATGTGCTTAGTTTCGACTCCCAGTCTGATTTCCCGGACGACGACGATGTTGGCAACGTCAGGACTCATTCGGATTCCTCTGACGATGAACTCGAAGTAGTCTTGGGTAAGTCTCTTCACATTTTCTCCTAGTATTAGTGCTCATCGTGACGATCTAGCTCCTGTCGCTCAACAAGTTGCCGTCCCCGCTCAACAGGTTGCCGTTCCCGCACAGCCAAACGTCGCTGGCTCTCTGTTGGCCAATCCTGGAGTCACCGTCAATGTCCGCTACACCCAAGTCCCACTTACGCCGATGCAGGTGGACTTCCATAGCGTCCATCTGGGTCCGTGGTATGCAGTCGTTGCTGGCCGATTTATTGGCGTCTTTGAGGACACGTAGGTCCTCTCCGTCAATATCATTTTCATATGCTGATCACATCTTTTAGTGGCGCCGCCGATAAAGCGACCAGGAAAGTCTCATGCTCCTCGCACAAGGCCTTTACGAGCCAGCTTGCCGCTGTCAACGCGTTCAATGTTGCGCAGGCAGTCGGTGACCTCGAGGTCATCAACTAGGTGTAGCGTGATACATAGTGTTATTTCCAATACGAATATACGGCACCGCTTGCTCCTGATCCATCATGTTCAATAATCAACCAAGGGCTCCTCTTGAGGGTACCAGCACGGATAGCGACTCTGGCGATGATGTGTGGGCTACCCCGTATGAATCGGAATTTGACATGACATTGTCTGACATCGACGAGGATCTTCTCGAGGCAATGAGGAATTTCAATGTCGATGGCGACCCGGATCCTATCGCTGGTAAGTACGTTGGAGCAATTGGCAATAATTCTCTCATTGATCTGTTTCATAGACGAAGAAGAGGCTGGATCCGCTGGCGACGATGTGACAGAATACATGGTATCGACCAGCGGCACCACCTCAAACTGGTGAGCACGCCTTGCTCGTGCCTCCATCCTTCTGATACATTGTTCCTAGGTCTCAGGCAGCCCAGGCGCAAAGAGGAGGTGCCCATGTGTACGCAACGGTTCAGCGCAAGAAGATATCAATCCCAAAACCTTGGACCGTCGTTTTTGTGGGACGGAGACCCGGCGTTTATTCTACGCGAGAAGCACTGGCGCTCGTCAAAGGTGTCTCCAATGCCATATTCAAAGGGTATCCCACCCGCGAAGCCGCGGAGACTGCGTGGACGTCTGCGAAACAAGCGGATTTAGTTGGCTCGCCAGATGGTGCGATGCCTCGCAATCTTGCTCTCCAATCTCTACCCATCACATCTGATGTCGTGCCTCTTCCATCCTCGCTCTCCACGCGTGGAATCGACCGACGTTTCTATGTTGTGTATCGCGGGCGCTTTACCGGAATTTTCAATTCAAGGTATGTCAGTTCTATAATCGATAACACATTCGACGATCGTTTGCTGAGACTTTTCTTCGCGTGATAGTCTCGAGGCTGCACTTTGCGTCATTGGCATTGCCGGGAACGCTCATGAAAGTTGCAGGACCTATAAAATGGCGTCGAAGAAGTTTCGGACTGCACGGGACAGAGGCGAGGTACAGGTTCTTGAAGGGTAGGCATACATAATTGTAATTACTGTGTGCCCTATTCCCACTTCTGGAATCTGAATCCACCTCGCGCGAAGATCCTCGTCATTGGAGCAGGAAACTCGTCCTCATCTTCCGCTGCCGCCTCCCACAAGTCGAACATGGCGGAAACACAGTCTTTGACAGGTTCCATAATTTTCACGCCCTTTCGATACTCCTGGCAGTTCGTGCCGGAGGCTTCGAGTATGTTGTTGAGGGCAGATTCAATTTTGCTCTGCACGTCCTCTAGTTCCGTGTGAGTGTCGCTAAGCAACTTGAATGCTGTGGCACTGTCCATTTTCAAAGCGGCCATATACATGCCGACACAGTATTTCTTCGCCGACGGTCCGATAATGTTGCGCCACTGAGAGATGTAGTTGTCAATGATGAGTAGCTGGCGGGAAGCTTTTGAGATCCGTTTCGTCGCTGGAGTAGTACTAGGCCAGTTAAACAAAATTAGCATCAAATTCAGTAATAGAGAGATGATGTAAAGGACCTACTCTGCAGGTGGCGCCACATTTCGTGTTTGCTTGCTCGAGCTTCCGGCTTCTTGGAGCGCCAGACGTTCCATGTGCCGTTTCTTCTGTTTTTTGAGAATCTTCTTACGGTTTCTAGGGCAACGTCAGTACAATCGATGAGATAGACAGTGGAAGCCGCACCGCCTATAGTACTTCTCATCGTACTTAGCGCGCGCGGCCTTGCGCTCCTCATCGGTAGCATAAAGCTTTTTGCGCCCCATGATAATGACTTATTAGTGTTCAGTTCCCCGAAGACGCCCAATGCGAAAAAGCTTGACGACGCGTGAATACTCACACGATGGCTAGAGTATGAGTATAAAATTAAGATGTGATCGTTATTGGGTTGCGAGATTTTCACGAGAAATATATTGTGGCCACTTCAGAGCTTCGGTGACCGTATCTGAGTCCTAAAAATACGAGTTCTGGACCATTAACGAGGCATCGCAGGTAGTGAATTAGATTTTAACTACATAATGGTCGTGGAATGCGCGAGCAGTGAATCACCTCACGTTCACGTGACTAGAAATTGAACCTTAGAAGTTAGCGCTGTATTTGGAATCTGCATGCATACCTATCTCCCAGAGTCAATGCTCAAGTTACATTCCACTAGAGTCGAACTTGCCGAGACCTTCATACCTTGGCAAGGCAATGGTCCACCCGAATCGTATCCAGAGACGTGTCTCTCCTTCTTGCGTTCCGTCGACTCTTACCGCCTGGTTGACTAACAGTATGTGATTTTTGTTTCTCATGTCCCCTTCTGAATTACTAAAGACTGTTACCTTGTCATCTTCCTTTCACGAGTGCGCTGGTAAACAACACCAAAAGTATCGAGTTTCCACTCCATCTTTTGAAAATTTCCCTTCGAGAGACCTATGTCTCTGAAATCAACGATGTATGTATCCGACAATAGATGTACCTGCCACACAGGAAACTAGCAGCTAAATCACATAGGTTGGCGTGCAAGTCCAGTGCATCGTCATCCCAAATGCCACCGGGGAAACTCCTATTGGAACGGACAAAATACCTCCGCGGCTCTGGACTTGTTGGATTAGGTTCCATTTTGCGATCAAAGCTCCTATCGCCTGCCGCCCTTGTGGAGAAAATATCTCGGAAATATCTCTACTGTGCATCCGGAGGTCTGCAGAGCGTCGTGGTCTGCAGTGCGTCGTCATTCCAAACGCCGCCGGAGAAACTCCTATTGGAACGGACGAAATACTTCCGCAGCTCTGGATTCATTGAGATGATGAGGTTTCCTTTTGCGACCAATGCTCCCGTCGCTAGCCGCCCTCGCGGAGGAAATTTCTCGCAATTTGCAACTACATGGTGTGATACGTGTATCACAATGACCGTTTGATGTGAAAGGCTGGCAATTATCTATGCATGATCCACCACCAGTTGTCCCGTCCCCTACAGTTTCGTGAATTCTTGGGTGGCGGACCCAACTGTATTATCGCCCACTCCCCAGACGATCTCAATATTTTCTCCGTCTGGCTTTGCCCGTGGGACAGACTGATCGACGTGGATTTGATAGGGGCAATATACCTGCACAAATATCATCAGTTAATCTAATGGAACCAAACGTGCAAGGACAAATCATAAATGCCTACAGTGTGTGCCGATGTGTTGTAAGATTGAGAATTCATTCTCAGCGTTTCAGCCTGGGGAGTATTGCCGGTAGATTCTGTGGTACCATGGATGAGTTGTTTATCTGACATGGATGTTTAGGTCAATGAGTGGAATAAGTTATCATGCAGCGCCGATTTGGCGAACATTTAAGAATTTGAGTTTGTTTCTCCTTTTGGATCAGATCGTTGGCAGGCATCAGCATCAATTCTAACCCCATTTAGGTATGAAGGAACAGTGAGCACTATCGCTGCTCGTGCGCGTCCCATGTCCATTGCCCCCCATCATGCCTGCTAGACCTTATCGTCTGTTTGAGTCCGACGAATTTCGCCTGTTTCGTACCCCTCCATGGCGTTCAGCACAACGGTAGGCCTTTTAGAATGAGAAAGCAACATATCTAATTTATCCATTCCCAGCTTTATGAGGGCGGAGCTCGTTTTTGTCCGTCGCCAATTGAACGACCCAGAGCTCCAGGAAACACTGTCCGACCGATTGCACAAGGTCAACGGATCCTTCCTACTTGAGGTCTTGGAGGCGGCGGGTGTAACATCACTTCGTGATCTTACATACTGGTCTTGTTTAGCCACTCAACCGGATTACCTGTTCATAATGCATGAAGCAATCGGCTTGGACTGTCGCCACAACTACAACACCAATGCCACTGCGTGGGCTCACCTCATGTATGTTCTACGGGTGGAAGAGACCAACCGGTGCTGGCCAGGTACGTATCAATTTGTCGCGCAGGTTCTGAATCTGATTGCTTCGTAGGTTTACCATCACATGCGCTGCTACGTGAGAAGTACGGAAATATTGCGAAGGAGCTCTATGAGCGGCTCACGCAGCGAAACACCGACTTGGGCCCGTTGTCGCCTGCACTGAGGCGTAGATACGTTGCTCGGCGATTGAACTTAACACGGTGGATGTAGTTATCTTGTGTAGCGTTGAAATGGAGTGTCTAATCTATTGGTCCGAAGAAAGTGTGACTGATTTCGTCCGTGAAGAGCCCTCAGGTACCAGGTAAACAACAAGATGGGATATTATCCCGCAAGGTGGCATCATTCGTTCCATTCTTACACTCATGGCCCCGACTCGCAGCGGAGCCACAATGCCAGAGGACAGTGCTACTAGCACGAACACAGTCGCTAGTGCCCCAAAACCATTGAAGAAACCGCCGAAGCGAAGGTTCGCCGCCGTAAGTGTGGAAATTGGTGCGTGTCTGTTTTTTTTGTAGAGGACTACTTCTAACTATTCGCACAGTTCCCCGCGTCAAATTTTCGCTAGAGCAAAAGAAATGGCTCGTCGAGCACAATGAGGAAAATTTCAAGCCGCCTACCAACGCCACCGAGCTTGAAAAACATGACTTTTATCGCGGCGTTTGGAGTAAATTTTGCACCGCCTTTCCGGAAAACACAATCAGGCAGAACAATAGCTGGAGCGTACAGGAGGATGATTTGTTTGAGCGTTATATATGGGGGAGGGTACGTCTACTCTGTTACCCGGGAGTTGTGGAAACTAATAACACTGTAGCAAGTTGTCAGTGCCACTCGCCGTGAGATGTGGTTTACTAAGATGAGAAAGTAGCTGTACCCGCACTTGTGGTAGATTTGAATGTACATTTTCTCCTCATGCGCCACTCTGTCTACGCCACAGAGTGCCGCATGGGCAGACTAACTCCGCTTTTGGTTCTGACGTGAATCAGCATAATTTACTGTGAGATTCTCATACAAACTCACCCTGACATGCGTGGACACACGCAAGGCTGCCTGCGGGTCTGGCAGGACAAATCTATGAGATAAGGTCGATATAAAAAAGGGAGGGCTGTGCAACGATCACTCCCTTTGTCGAATTGCATCCCCGCCCGTCTCCCTCTCACTTCAAGTCCAACAGAAGGCAAGTTCTCGTTGAACGAGTACGCCACATAAATCACGGTATGTAAAACGTAACTTGGTCACAGCGTGACCTGTTTGTTGACCACTTGCAACGATGGTTAGCTCAACGTCTATTTTTGCTCGTCAGCGCACGCATCGCCACTACTTGATCTGTATTGCGCAATGCCCTCAGAAGCCCCTCACAATTATCCGCCAACAGACCTGTGGTCGAGGCGATACCGAGGACCCGAGGAATATCGTGCCCGCCAGGCGTTTGAACTTCAAGCTTTTGGGGCATCGTCATTAGCCCCTCAAAACGAGCGAGCAATTGCCAGCAGTACAGTGCGTGTATTCAAATTCCTTTGAACTATCTGTGACCGGTAAAATAGGTACCCCAAGCGCCACTACCTATGCATGGCGTCTACACACTTCCTCCAGATCCCAATTTCCTTCCCGCATCTCAAACCGGTCGTGCATGGGGACGTCGCGGTGGTAATCGACACAATGACGCCGTGGATGTCATGGCATCGGGGACCAGCAACGTCGGAAAACACTCGACCGATCGAACTTTCGAGATTTCAATGGATGGCTCGCGCCAGCGGGTAACTGCTGAGTCTCGGGACATTGTTCGTCCCCTGCATCGTACTGCGCAGAGAAAGAAAACGGCAAGGAGCGAGGCAGATATGGGACCTCCCGGCGCAGTGAACGATCGGACATTTTCATCAGTCGTCTACGATATGGATAGTGAGGAGGGTGGGGGAAACGAGGAGTGGGAACATGTCGAGGACGCTGTCAGCCCAGAGGATGTTCTGGATGCCAACGGCGAGCCTGTCGTCGATAGCGACGATGACGTGGAGGCAGAAAATGGGAGGACTGGCAAGCGCAAGGCATATGCTAGCTCCGTGCGTCTTTTTGCTCTGTCCAGCTATCTATTTAACTAACAAACCATATTTTAGGATGACCCCATGGCTATTTTCCTAGCACTGGCCGATACCGTATTGGAGGAAACATACTACCTAGAGGCGCTGCCACCAAACACCTGCTGTAGAACTTGCGGAGAGCATGGGAGTCGGAACACCAACGTCCCCGCAAATGCCCCAAATCCGCCTATTCCGCCAACTCAATCGTCAATTCCTGTCGTACCAATCCCTAATGCCGGAGACAGCTATCACCAACCTCCCCTGAATCGCAACTCACCAAGCCCACCCGCTCAACCATTGCCTTCCGTCATATCAGTCGCAGACATGCCATTCTCAGAACACCAACCTATGCCCATCGACGTTGATGATCGCACTCCCGCTGAACAGATAAAGGATCGTCTGCCAATCCCGGAGCCACTTTTCAGATGTACGACGTGTGGTGTATTTGTTGAATGTCGAGAGTGCTGCCTGGAACGTCACGCACTATCTCCACTACACACCATTTTGGTAAGTGAACGCCTCATTCTCGATAAGAAAAAGAAGCTAACTGCGATTTTAGGAATGGGATTATGAGGGGCGCTTTTGGCGGAATACGACTCTACGTGTTCTTGGGCTGTCATACCAGCTTGGTCACGATGGCTACCCTTGCGTTCTTCCCCTTCCGCTCAAAACTGTAACCGTGCTCCACGTCAATGGTGTCCATCGTGTCTCTGCCGCTTTCTGTGGCTGCAGCCAGTCTGTTATGGCTAATCCCTGGCAACAGGCCATGCGGACTGGGTGGTACCCCGCTTCGTTCGCAGCGCCTCAGACATTCAGTACTTTTGAATGTCTGAAGTATTTCCGCACTATGAATGTCGTTGCGAACGCGAATGTGCGCGACTTCGTCACCGTGCTGGAATGGCTGACGGACCCCCTGGGAGTGGAATGGGTTCCGGATCGCTACAAGAATTTTGGCTTGTCAACCACCCAATGGAACTACATGTCACGCATCCGCCGTGCAGGGATTGGGCACCTTGCTGAAGGTGTAGGCTCTGCCACCATGGGTTCCGCCGCCGTCAAGTGTTGGGCTTGTCCTCGGCCAGGTGTGAATCTACCTGCCAACTTCAAGGACGTTGAGGATAATTTGAGGTACGTCGTTTGCGAACTCTGCGCTGTGGCATTGTATTGATCGTTGGTTTCTCTAGATTTAAATACAACCTTTTTGTCGGCTTGGACGCTTGCTTCCGCCTGGAGAACAAACTGCGAAAGAAGAGTTCGAGAAAGGCTTACACAATCTTGGGGGATGGCCTGGGCTGCTTCGCACCCTGGGGAGGCGTCAATGGATACGAAGCGCACATCAAGAAGCACGTCAACGAGGAAGACGTAAGTATTCCCTTCGTCAAGGAGGTTACTGTATTGACAAAGTTGATAGGTCAGCACCTGCATTGCGTTTGCTGCGCTAATGCAAAAGGATACTCGATTTTCAAAGGGCCTGCGTGCCACTGGGATCGGTGGCTGTATCTGTACCCGGCACGAAGTTGTGCGCCCACTAGGTCTTGTGGACCTTCTCAAAGGTGAACGGTACGTTTCTTCATTGAATAACATGTCACCCATAAGTACTTACATGCTGCATACTAGCTATTCAAGTATGGACTACTTGTTCTGGGCATCGACGTACACGGAAGACTTGCTCAAGATCATGGCCTCGTACGACGTCGGATGCCAGTGGAAAATTCATTTGGACGAACGCAAGGCGGGAATGCCAACCATCTTCGTTCCAGGAAGCGATGGCGCGCCAGAGATTGAAGTCTCCCTGCCTGTCTGGCATGGTGGAGTCCATAATGATGAGTGCGCAATGTGCGAGTCCTTGCGGTATAAGAGTGGTGCTGGGATGGTTGATGGTGAGGGTGTCGAGCGTGTTTGGAGTACAACAAATCCGCGCGCATATGCGACGCGCGAGATGCAGATGAATAACCGGCACGCCTCGCTGGAGGATCATTTTGATAACCACAACTTTCTCATGAATCTCCGGATGGGTGAGTGCTTCTTTCGCAATTTGAACATTCCAATTGACGTTGTCGTACCTAGGACATCTACTTCCCAAGCGCTTGCAGGTTGCAAGGGAGGAGCAAATGGCGCAAAACGATAGCCATCTCTCGGCGAGCGCGACAGTCGAGCCTGCCGTTCTCGCTGAATGGACGAAAAGGATCAAGGAATGGCATGCTCAGGAGAAGGTCTTTCTCAAGAACAAGACCGCTGAGAATCCGTACCTTTCTCTCTGGAGGAAAGGTAAGAAGCTCTGCATATAATCCTAGACCTTGTTTACTGACTTGCACTTGTAGATGAAGTGACGGAGCGAAAAATCAAGGCCGACTTGGACCGTGAGGAGCGAGATGAAGAGGAAAAGATGGGCGACGATGAAAACGCGAGGAAGATGAACGTAGTTGTCTTTGTTCGCCTCGCCCTCCAGCTGCAACAAGTCCAGTGAGTCGGCATTTGTTTGCATTTGTCAATTTGGATATTGACAAATCACGTAGGTTGAAGATCCAAGCAATCACAAAGGCGAAGGGGAAGAGTGGATGGGGCGGCGCTGCAAAGGTCAAGGACATGCGCACTGCCTTCTGGAAAAAGTATCGACGATTCCGCACATTGCAGGGAATGTTCATGCCAGGAGTCTTGGTGCAGTCAGGGGACGGGATCTCCTCCTCGACGTCTGCGAATCCACCGACAATCGAATCAACGACAACGAACAGGATCAAGCGTGTTGTAGAGCCCGAGGATATGGTACTCTGGTTACCATCCGACCTTCCGCAGGCCTCGCGCAAGTCATATAGGGCATCACTCTTCACTACCGAGGCAGCACTGCGTCAACTGCAGTGCTCTGAAAACCTCAACGCCTTGCGCCTTCGCCTCCACACAAAAAGCCACTTAATTCGATTCAAGAACAAGAACTTTACTGGTCAGCGGAAAACGACTCGTGCACGGACACTTCTCGATGATCTGGGCGACAAGATCAACGCGACGAAAGAGAAATATCGTGTCGCGCATACCGCTCTCGCAAATTTGGTGGACGATACCTCACCTTTCCGTCCGCTTGCGGACAACGACGTCCAGACCAAGTTCGTGTTTGACCACGACGGCCAGGCAGCACGACGTTTGGCCAAACTCACCCAACATTCCAGCCGTCGACGCATTCAGTCAACTTTGGTCCGTGTGGACGACACTGAGCAGGAGGGTGTCGATGATGGGACCGTCGATGGAGCGTGGGTCACTGGTTCAAGCCGGCAAAAGATGAGCTGGATCTGGACTGCACAGGGTGCACCAGACGTAGAGGATCAACAATTTCTTCATGACTGTGGGTCGTCAATTGCTTCTTACGGTCTATGACTGACTTGTGGTGCAGCGGTCCGGGTTGAATGGTCAAAGTCGTTTGCACGGAAGGAACGGTGGAAGGAAGAAGTTATTCTATTGGAAGAGGAGATGCGCCGTGTGCTGGAAAGCCTCAGCCACGAGGCGAAGGAGTGGGAGTCACGGGAAAGGTTGACATTGATGTCCAAGCAGACTGGTGAAGGCATGCGTACTTACGCGCGGCGGCAGGTAGCCGTTTGGCAACGTCTTTTGGAGCGCTTTACGAATCTCTTCTCGACTACGAGCACTGTAACGGGCAAACGAAAGAAGAGGGGAAAGGACGATTAATGGATGTGGCGCAGCCGTGCGGGGTTACCTTAATTAATTATTTTATTGCCTACGCTCAAGAGCCTTGTACGGATTTATCGTTATTATTATTTAATTGATTGGCAGTCTTTATAGGGAGTTAAAGGCCTTGTTGCGGCTGGCGATGCTATGCCGAGCGGCGGCTGGCGCGGCAGTGCGGTAAAACCGGAACGATGATATCCGTAACGGGAAGGAGGCACATTTTCCTGTGGTGCAGCCTGTGTAAGTTGTCTATCAGCCCCTCTAGCTGTAGCTATGGAAATTTTAAGCAGTATTGTTAGCTAGAGCTGGGAAGATGTGCTTTCTGGTACTGCTAGTGGTGGAAATTGACAAGATTCATTCAACTCATCACATCACATGACCGTGTACATACAAATGTGGCGCCAACATTTCGATACAAATACTGAACCTATACCGTAGACACAATATATAATGTCGTGGTTGTAAGCGCACATCAAAAATACACTTTTCTCGTTACAACCACAAATCGCCTAACCAGGGTAATTCCTCCTGGTTAGAATGCACTGGACGCGTAGTGCATTCTAACCACGCTTATGCCCCTTGCGCGTCAAATACCCTATTTGGGTCCTTCCCGCCCCGCCCGCCGTTCCTGATGGCCAATGTTAGGAGATCTCATCGATTCTGTCGATCGGTGTTCCTCTTAGTGATGTAATTTGCGCCACTCATCCCGCCAGCATCCCAATCAAAATACATGTGATAGTTGCGACCGAAAATAGACCCATTGAAATGTAAATAAAACTACGCTTTTGACCAATACAAAACTTTCCCCGTTCCTAAATATCCTCAGCTCCTTGGTAGTCTTCTCCCAAACCATGAGCCAACTCCTCGACGTAGTTTGCCATCCGGTCCGCCTTTTCGGCTGCGCCACACTCGCCATGCCTTGCCCTCATATCACAGGCAAAGTTCACGAGAGCCGTGGTGACGAGGAATAAGTCGGAACGGGCTGTGACATGGCAGCGGATGTGGGCAGCGGTAGCCCAGTGATCTCTGGGGTAGATAGGTGCCAAATCCCGGGCCTGATTTCCAGCTTCGTCACCCTGCGCGCCTTCATAATCCTTGGCGTCCCCCATACCGTGGGCAAGGTTTCCTACATGATACGCCAACTTGTCTATAACGCCAGCTTCCTCACACAGAGCGCCGTACGAGAGGCGCAGCTCGGAAGCGAAATTGTAGAGGTCCATAACGAAGCCGAAGACATGGCTGCGAGCAGTGATCCGATAGCGGAGGTGAGGGATTGTGGAGTCTCCGACGGAGTACTTTTTGGTGGACTCGTCGTATTTTTGTTCTATGTAACGCCGGACGTCGCGCTCCGCATATTCTTGGGCATCACGTTGCGCGTAACGAAGGGCGCCGCGCAGTAGATCCCACTGAGCCGCTCGTAGGGCGTCGTGGCGAGTTTCGTCAGGGGTGATAGCAAAAGACGACATGGTGAATTCAGTATAGCTGCGTACGGTTTTTCGACTTGGTCGTGCTGGTTGTTTGCCTTGCCTGCCGCCTGACGAAAACATATTATAGGACAGAAATGAAGCGGCCCTAACGTGCTCTGACGTCACCGGCCAATAACAATTGCCCACTCACTACTTACGATCGAAGCAACTCTTCTTTTACATACAATAATGGATGCCGCCTTTTACTTTCCTCCTCCTGTCACCATCTAATGCAAAGAGAACTCCAACGCATCCAGCGGCAAAAAAATGGACAGCGACGGCATCGCTCCTCATCTACTCCACCCCCTTCATCCTCTAATTCCACCACGACCATCATAGAACGCGTCACAAAATGGCAAGGCAATGCACCGAAACCTGCTCACGTCTCTTGGTACGAATCTACTGTGAACTTGACAGACGATATCTCCGATCCAATGAACGTGTCGGAAACCTCCCAATTCCTTCATAACGGCGGAGGTGTGTTCACGTTCCCCCAATCATGGAGGACAGCCCATCAGCGAAACGACGAAGAGCGAGTTATAATGGCAGATCCCAACCTGCAACATTGTTCGGAGCATCTTAGTCGAGCTAAGTACCCTTCGGTAATTGCGTCTTCTTTTCTTCTCAAGCGTTGGTAACTGATGGGTGTACAGGATGATCCCCTTCGCGTCTGGCGCACTCGCATAGACCACCACCTCGCACAACTCTTGCTCTTGGAAGCACCGTCGCTACAAGCTCTCACGCAGTGTGCAGGAAATGAAGAAGACGGACCTTGCCCAGAAACGCCAGCGTTCCAATGTCAAAGCTGTAATGACCAACGATTATACTGCTCTTCCTGCTGCCTCAAGCATCATCGTACCCGCGGGTTGTATTTCCATAGAGTCAGGGTAAGTCAAGCTCCCAATGTTCCCAACCGTAGCTAATGACGATCCAGCAATGGACGGAAACGCACTTCGAAAAGATAAGCTTGACTGACATGGGGTTGATTTTGCAATTGGGTCACAATCCGGGCGAGTTCTGCCCACTTCCACGTTACTCTAGCGCCAAGAAATTTGTGGTCATTGATATAGACGGGGTACATACTATGCAAATCCAATATTGTGGATGCGGTAAGGCAGACCCGTCGTACGACATACAGCTTCTAGCGTCTCGACTATATCCCGCAACCACTTCAAACCCTGAGACGTGCGCCACATTTCGGGCCCTGGAACATTTCCAGATGCTCTCCTTCATGTCTAAGGTAGGCATTTCAATGACCTTCGTGACAAAGAATCTGACAATCTGCCTAGGTGTCCGCATGGGAGTACTTTCACACCGTCTGTCGACTGACTGATAACACGGGGACATCCACACCACCCGTACGTTACCAGCCCACCTCCCCACGGTGTATTTACTCACTGTTTCCTGTCATAGGATCGATATCAAAATTTTCTACTTATGATTCGTCAATGGCGGCACCTGAAAGCTTTGAAGCGATTCGGGCGAGCTAACGATGCAACGGGACGCATAGGAACTCAGGAGGGTGATTTAGCTGTGCGATGTCTTGCCTGCCCGTATGCAGGAATCAATTTAGAATCTCGCGAATCGTTGAGTACTACGTCCGATCTTGTTAGCCTTACTGAACGCACCTAGATCGTGTCCCAACAAATACGCTGACCAACTCTTCATTGCGGTGGACGCGAACTTCCGTCTTCAACACAGAGGCGGCGGTAGTTCCCTGGCAAACGACCCCACATTCAACGATGGGCATGCCTACATGTGCTCCGATCAGCCTTTCGAGAAATACTTGGAGGTATTCGATAAGCCTATGGTTGAGGAGAAAAACTCGTGTAGCCGCTTCGATGCGGTCAAGCTGGCCAACATGAAGGGTGGAAAGGGGACTACAACTACTGGCATGGTTGCCGTAGTCTGTGCACGCCACGATATGAAACGTCCGAACTCGGTTGTAAATCTGAAAAAGGGGGAACGGTAGCTTTCTCACATTCACCTGCCACACACTGTTCATAAACATTTTTAGCTACGTCTTTTCCGACTATGCTCACCCTATGCAGTACCTATATCAAGTTACAGGACTCTAATAGCAGGGCAGAGTATTACAATATGGGTTCACCTTTAGAGGGGTCTCCCATAACTCGATACAGGCTCTCTCCCACCTGCTGGGCTAGGTACTGGATTGGGATAGACCCTGGACTGGTTCACCAGCTTAATAGATCACATGATGAATGTGGCACCAGGAAAATACAAATCAGGAATATGATGGGGGCAGGGACTGGGGAAATGTGGCACCAGGAAATGCAGATCAGGGGAATTGATGGGGCTGATGGGGGAGAGGATGGGGAATGCCTGATGGAGGATTGATAGCAGGGTACAATTGTGGGTCCAGCATAAATGCTGGGCTATTGCCAGGATATAGGGTGGGGATATGGGGGGTATATAAAGGATATAAAATAGAATTCTCTATTAACACAAGGAACAAGGAGGAGCAGGTGGTAGCTGCTGAAACCAGCAATAAACGATGTGTGGCGCATTTTTGACGAGGAGCACATACCTCAGATCCACTAGGCGTTAGTATGGCTGTATTCTCCTTGAAATTTAGATGTGTGCAGCATAAAGAACCATGTAAAAAGACGAAGAACTGGCTGAGAAACAAGCCAAACATTATTGAAAATCCCTTAAAAAGCACCAAAAGGGGAGCAGCACTTTTCCCTCGCATTGGGGTGACCTAGAACTACTTGGAGGTCGTCCAGACACCTTTGGGGCATTGTATATGTCACTCAGTTAGGTCACCAGGTCAACAGAACCCTTGGATATGATCAAAATGCCAAAAACCCGGACCACACAGCTTTGGGCCACACTATCAACTTGCCATGACCTGGGGACACCTTATATTCGAAGATATATGTATATAATGCTCTAATCATGAGTTATATGAAGTCTGAAGTGTCAAAACTGCGGTCAAAACCTTGGATATACCCCAAATAATGTCCCCCACCAAAGCACACATCCCATCAACTTCCCCTGACCTCTGGGTCGTCCCAATGTGTTCTATTATCATTATAGATGATGTATTAGCACCCCAGAGGTGTTCCCAATGTGTAAAAATGCGAACATTCATGATACTAGGTGAACCCTTATTCACCCTTCCTCCTCAAGTACACACATTGGTTCGCATATCTACATCTTTAGGACTGTTCTAATAGTCATTTAACATCATATAGATGATATCTTGGGGCCCAGGTCATAGGTAGACCTCGAAGATACACCCCTTTGGTACATGGTGAGGATATGATCTTTGTACTAATTCTCAAATGTCCATGCTCTATATTGAAAGGTGTTCAACCTGGGACATATTCTGGGAGGCTAAAAACACATTGTATGAGGTTAAAATCAATAGTTCACCACTCAGATGTGTGATAGTTGGGGTGGTTCTTGGTGTAGAAGGAGGGGATATAAATTATTGTACCATTTATATTCGCATTTTTACACATTGGGAACACCTCTGGGGTGCTAATACATCATCTATAATGATAATAGAACACATTGGGACGACCCAGAGGTCAGGGGAAGTTGATGGGATGTGTGCTTTGGTGGGGGACATTATTTGGGGTATATCCAAGGTTTTGACCGCAGTTTTGACACTTCAGACTTCATATAACTCATGATTAGAGCATTATATACATATATCTTCGAATATAAGGTGTCCCCAGGTCATGGCAAGTTGATAGTGTGGCCCAAAGCTGTGTGGTCCGGGTTTTTGGCATTTTGATCATATCCAAGGGTTCTGTTGACCTGGTGACCTAACTGAGTGACATATACAATGCCCCAAAGGTGTCTGGACGACCTCCAAGTAGTTCTAGGTCACCCCAATGCGAGGGAAAAGTGCTGCTCCCCTTTTGGTGCTTTTTAAGGGATTTTCAATAATGTTTGGCTTGTTTCTCAGCCAGTTCTTCGTCTTTTTACATGGTTCTTTATGCTGCACACATCTAAATTTCAAGGAGAATACAGCCATACTAACGCCTAGTGGATCTGAGGTATGTGCTCCTCGTCAAAAATGCGCCACACATCGTTTATTGCTGGTTTCAGCAGCTACCACCTGCTCCTCCTTGTTCCTTGTGTTAATAGAGAATTCTATTTTATATCCTTTATATACCCCCATATCCCCACCCTATATCCTGGCAATAGCCCAGCATTTATGCTGGACCCACAATTGTACCCTGCTATCAATCCTCCATCAGGCATTCCCCATCCTCTCCCCCATCAGCCCCATCAATTCCCCTGATCTGCATTTCCTGGTGCCACATTTCCCCAGTCCCTGCCCCCATCATATTCCTGATTTGTATTTTCCTGGTGCCACATTCATCATGTGATCTATTAAGCTGGTGAACCAGTCCAGGGTCTATCCCAATCCAGTACCTAGCCCAGCAGGTGGGAGAGAGCCTGTATCGAGTTATGGGAGACCCCTCTAAAGGTGAACCCATATTGTAATACTCTGCCCTGCTATTAGAGTCCTGTAACTTGATATAGGTACTGCATAGGGTGCTATGCTGTCCTCAAGACTCTAGGCCATGCCCCACCCTCCGATGTGATCATCTCATATGATATAGCGTGTGTTTGGTGCAAAAGCCTTTCTAGCCGTATTGCCTCCTACGCCACTCACGATAAGGCCCTCGCTCCACCAAGCACCCATAATTTCAAGTTTCTCGTCCCGAAGTTCCATCTCCCGGGACATCTTGGACTCTGCCGCTACAGACACTCCTTTAATTGGCTGTGGTACATGGGTCGGACCGACGGTGAGGCGGCAGAGCGTAATTGGGCAGCTTCCAATACTCTTGCCAGCAGCACCAAGGTCATGGGCTCCGGATCTCGCCGCGATACTTTGGACGACCATTTTGGAGATCAGAACTGGCGCAAAGTGTGCCTTCTTCGTAAGGATGCATGTATTCCTTTGATGTCCTAGGCTAATTGATGTCTCAGCGTCCGCTCTGCTATCCAAACTCCGGGATGCAGTGGACAACCGAGCTGTCCAGGTTGTTTCCTTCCAGGCCTTCCAATCGTCTCTCAAAAACACGGATCAGCTCGACGTATGGAGAAAACAGGTACTCAGATGGGAAAAAGACCCCCAAAATATGAGCATCGACAATCCCTTAGAACCGAAGAATAGAGGTGTGTTCTTATCGTAAGAAAACTACGGCCTGTCACTAATAGAACTAGAATTAAGAGACAGTTCCGTACAGCTTGCGTTAGCCCAGGAGGAAGCCGCCCATCAGCCCGCGGAATACGTCCATCATTCAGTTGTCGGCCCGTCGCAATTTCTGACGATGGCCTTAGACTTGGAGAGTTCCCAGTAAGTTTTGAATGTCAATGCTGGCCTCCCATCTGTTTGCTGAAATCCTGCCAGATTAAAGCTAAAGGCAGAAGCCACAGAGCTGAAGACGCGCACACGTGTAACTGATTTGCAAAGTGCGCGTTTTCAAGAAAAGCTCAATCGCCTCCAACGACGTGTTCACGCCTTCCAAGAAATTCAGGGTGTCTATATGCCTCGAGCTACTGTTTCTCGGGCTACTGAAGACGCAGAGAGCTCGGGCGCAGCGGAACCTCCCTACGACACTCCTCTCCTTCTTCCATCCGCTTTCTGTCGGCCCTCGACTCCGCCACTCAACACGCTAGACAATGTTCTCTTATCCATCGAAGCCCGTTTGCGTGCGGCACGCGGCGAAGATACTTTGGGACGACTGAGAGAACACTTACTTCTCCGGAGCAGAATGTACCGAATAAAAGATCGTCAAGTCCGTGGGCAAATTCTTTCCACCAGGGCTAATACTACACTCCATACAGTCAACGCGACTATCCTAGCTGACGCCCTTCAATACCGCACCCATTACCGTGCCCTTGAGGCTATGGATCCCTTCATGGCTACGCATACGTGGAAGCACAATTTAAAGCCACTGCAGGATAGTGACATGAGGACATTGGAGGAGTCAGAGGAATCCGAAGGTCGCAGGTCCCTTTCATGGATCTGGATCAGCCAGGTAGATGTTTCCACTGAAAAGGGCATGCAGGAAGGTTGTCTCCTTTCCCTCCTCTATTTTGTCCTACTCTAACACAGTGCTCGTCCTCTAGCCTTAAGGATAGAATGGTGCAAGTCGAGGGCGCGTGCTCAACGCTGGCAGGAAGAATGCGTCATTCTGAGAGCAGAGATGAAACGTGTCGTTAAATCTACACAGTATGAGCTGCAGCGCTGGACAGCGCTCGCTGCAGGTGAAGGTGCGGAGTGTATGCGCACAGTCCCGGGCTTCTCTCGAGGTGCGCAAGCCTACGCACATCGCCAAATCGCACTCCGGCAAAGAATGCTGCAACACGCGCAAACAATCTTTCTTAAGGCGCCTGGGGATGAGAAAGCCGTTGTCGCTGACGCTGACGAGAACACCGAACTTATTGATGTCACCGTGGACTTAGATACTATTACATAGCTATCTGTCCTATTCATAACATTTTTTCCTAAGTAGGCGGCCCATAGAACGGATTTCGCCTTACAGAAAATTCAACACGAGGTAGAGTAGCTCCGACAAAGAACAATTGAGGACGACAAGATGAAATTATGAGAGGACAAGATAACATCAATACACAACTAACTATCTGCAATACAGTGACACTACATTACTCACGTAGACGCTGACGTTTCATAAGGCGCTGATAGAGGCAAAGTTAGAATCATTGCTGGGAGCGTAGCATTCAAGACCTTACTGAATCGACGTCGCCCTGGGATCCGTTGAGAAAAAAGGTGTCGTCACTGACATCGGTCTGAGAAGTGATGCACGAGTCAGCAAAGGTAAGACCTTGAGTGGAAAAACCTACCGCAGCGAGTGATCTCTTGGCTGTAAGGGATTCGGGGGGAGGCAGTTCCAGGTTGTCCTCGTCATCCGTAGCGAGGGTGTACGATGACAAAGTAAAAACCTGCCTCTTCCGACGTCGCTCGGGAAGCGGCAACTCTATTGGCGGGATGTTGTGCAGTCGTGGACTGCGACGAATACCAGTAAGATCCTCCTCCTTCTGAAGGTGCTGGATACGGCGGCTACTGTAAGCAGTAAGAGTGGGCGACGGGTCTACGGTGGAGCTGGCTGACGATCGGCATCCTCTGGGTAGGCTGCCATTAGACTTGGTTTCCCGGGCCCACTTTCTCACCTCCCTCAGGTCCTCGTCGGTCTCCTGTATATCGAGGTCGTACTGCTTCAAGTCGTCTTCGATTTCCTGGTTGGAAGGAAGACGGCGTAGGGGAGTGGAGAAAAGTAGCGAGGGAGGAGGGCGCGGCTTGAAGGGGACCTGAGGTTTCGGGTCACCGGATACGGTCAGAGGCCCAGACGACGACAAGGAAGGGGAGACTGCAGAAGGCCAGCGCTCGGGGAAAGGTTCTGCGCTCGGGGGCGGGGCGGGTGGTAGATTGGGTGAGCGCCGATCTCGTTGATCACTGGGGACAGAACCGTTTGCTACAGAAACACTCGCTGCGGAAACGCTCGCTGTAGTCAACGGAGTGAATACTCCGGTCAGGGTTTTCGCAGGTGGCCTACGGGTATACTTCTTAGTATTGGCAACATATTGCGACAGACTTCGGGGCAAGGGCAATCTCTGTTCGGAGGCAGTGACAGTGGGGGCCTTTCTGGGGTCTCCCTTTGTGGGAGGCCAGTCGGAACCTTTAGCGTGACCGGGGGCACTGAGCGACTGCAGTTTCTTTTCGCCGCCATTCATTGTCGGGGCCGGCTGCGACGTAGATGCGGATCTCCCTGGAGCGTCGATTTTGGGCGGCTGCGACGTGGATGTGGCTGGAGCGAAGATTTTGGGCGGCTGCGACGTGGACGGGGATGTCCCTGGAGCGTAGATTTTGCTAATATCCTCGCGCATTCGGATATTTGCGGCAGCGTGGAGTAGATCTCGTATGTACTGCCCAATCAGGTCAGCCCACAAGACCAAAGTCCTCACTAAGTAGACGCACCTCGAACTCCTGAAGCCGCCAAAGGGCGTAGGGCCGGAAGTCCATAGGGTCAGGCGCCTGAAGACGCTTGAAGCGCGCTTGGAAGCGAGGAAAAATGAGGTTGACGAGTTTCCATACGTCGCAACCCCCCATGCCGAACGTATGCCTATATTCTTCATAGTAGTGAATGATAAACTCATATTCTGCTGGAGTGGGCTGCGTTCCCTCAGTTCGAGGTTCTACATTGCTGGCAAGGGGACATACCTTGTCCATACTCGTAAAGGACGACATGCGTGCGAGCCAGGAGGATTTTGGAAGAGAACGGCATACCATTGGACGACATTTTATTTAAAGGACGTCCAGAGCCCGACAGTGTCCCTGGGAGCAGCAAGTCGTGCAATTTTTAACATACACGAGCTGCGTTGTACAACTTACCACGAGCGACCGTGTTTGTGACAGCCGTTGACGTGGAAAGTCCGCGCAAATATACAACTTACCACCAAGCCGGGCATTCATGACTGTCATGGAAAGCCCACATAAACACTTTAGTACCTGGTTCGCCGTTGTTAACTTTCCTCCATATAAGCATAGCTATACAACTTACCACGAACGCACGTATTCCCGGCTGTCATTTGAAGCCCGTACCAAGACTTCAATGTCTTCGACAACTCGGGGGGATAGCCAGAGGTATATAACTTACCATGAACGCACGCATTCCCGGCTGTGGTTTGAAGCCCGTACCAAGACTTTAATGCGTGTCTTCTCTTCGACAACTCGGCAGATAACCAGGGATATATAACTTACCACCAACGTAGGTGTTCGCGGCTTTCATTGGAAAGCCCGCAGAAATGCTCGTCTCTGACGGTGGCGTACAATTTATTTCCGCTGCACTACACTGGTTATATAGAAATCATGTCGATATTCTGAGTTGAGGACGCAAAATAATATGTGATTAGCTAGAGTGAGTAGAGGCAAAGGAAGCCGGAAGACTCACAAAGGAATTTCTTCGGGCGGGACACTGATGCCTTTGACTTTATCCTGGATATCCCGCTTCACCTTGTCCCCGCATTCAACCCAGGCGATGTCTTCTGCGGAGTAGTCCTCTGGATGCTTGAGTGAGGCCACCCGAGGGTAGGCGTCAGGATTCTTCCGGCGACGATAGCGCACCCCAGCGGCAAGCAGATCCAGACGGTGGGTAGCACGATAGCGGGCAGCGTACGCATTTCTTTTCTGGCATATAGCCTCTCTCTCTGCGGGAGACAGCTGGTTTTCCCGTTTTCTTTTTCTACGGAGTTGATTGCGCCGTGAGTCGTTTCGGCCTGGTGAGTGGGAGAAGGACAGACCTCCTCATGCGCTCCATTGCCTGGTTATTGTGCCACTCCCGCCGAGCTTCCCCAGGATCGACAACGTTTGCCATCGTCTCTTCTTCTCGGGCTTGTTTCCTGCCGTTTTGCACGACGGTCAACGTGGTGCAAGAAATACAGAGAGAGAGAACGCTAACCTCGATCTCACGCGCTCTCGTAGTTGTTCTCGCTCCCGTTCACGTTGGCGCTGAGTTGAGTTCGATGTAGTGCCTTCGTTGACATCAGGCATTTTGTTGAAGGATGAAGGATGAAAGTGAGGTAGAACACGTGAACGTTTGATGCTACGTTATGAGGTGAGTTCGGGGTTATGAGGTGAGTTCGGGGTTATGAGGTGAGTTCGGTTGCAATAAATACGCTCTCTACAGTCCCCGCGCTCCTCTATGCTAGTCTGGAAATGAGGAGACCTTAGTTCAGCATTACTTCCATCCATGAGGTTGAATTTACAATGGAATCCCTAATATTGAGCGACACTTACAGTGAACGAGAACCTATTTGAACAAGATGGGATCAAGATTCCTATTAGGGATTTCATCCCACTACATCGTCGCCTAGCTTTTCTCAGTTCTACTTAACTCTTTTTTCTATTCAATCACATTCCCTCCCTGCCGTATTTTTCTCTCTTTATCTCCTGACTGAAGCCCTCTACTCTGGAAGTCAGCCTCTCGCCGTAAAGATTGTATAGTAACAAAATTAAAGTCAAGTGGGAGATTTATTCTTCCTTCAAGCGCTCAAGCTCGAGTCGACGGATCGGGAAACGTGGACTACGTCTGCCCAAGGTTGGTGAACTAGGCGACACTTTCTTTGGGCTACAGAAACTGCTACCAAATCTGGAAACGTCGACTACGGGGAAACTCAAGCTGGTGGAACAGGCGGCACTTTCTTTGCGGACACAGAGGTTTATAGAGGTTACAGAAACGAACTACGACAGACAGCCGACAACAGACAACCGTATTACGACAGACTAGGATACTGTCTCTCGCGCCAACAAACGACAGACGCCCAGATTGCGGGAGACTAGGAAACTCTCTCTCGCCTGATACCAGCTATCCCTTTTAACGTGACAGTTGAAAGGCACTCCCACGACATGGCGGGAGACGTATGCCCTGGAGGTAGCATGAACATACTGTAGCAGACCATTAGATGAAACCTACAAGTCATGGTGGAGGCCTATCCAGGTCCCTCGAGAGACGCAGTACCACACAACGTCGGGGTTGGACGGCGGAGTGTCTAGATCCATGGCGTTCAGAGCTGATACCGTCCTCTCGGTCATCATGAGTTCCGCTTCGGGAGGGATCGGACCGGCCGGTTGAATAGTCACGGGGTCGTCATCCTTGACTGAGGAGCTAATAAAAGCAGCCAGTTCGTCGAGGCGGCCAAGGAGGCTGGCTAAAATATGCAGAGGTATGGTTACAGCTACGCTGGGAAGAGCGCCATCGTCTAAGAGGGTTGGTTAGAAGTAGTTCTTGTTGGAAGTGTCAGCACTTACGGGACCCAGCTTCACTTTGGTCGCTAGACACGCCTGGACAGGGGTGAGTGACAGAAGGACGACAATAGGAGCCCCAACACCTACCGGTGGAGTTCCTCTCGCTATCCTCGCCCGATGGACCTAAAAGGACGAAGCTCTCATTTTCACCTTCGGACAGACCTAACAGGATGATGAGCAACAGTTCGAGGAAAAAACGGCATGGCTCACCGACAGGGCCCTTTGCAGGCTCCACAGAGTCGGATACGAGTGGGACTGGGGTGTCTGACGACGGAGTCTTCAGGCCTATGAAGAGCGTCAGCGTACACCTTGTAAGCAAGGCTCACTCTTACCCGTATCGTAACTGATCAACGGTTCTCGGTAGCTCACGACTGCTGGCGTATCTCTCGAGAGGTCGGAGAGGGACAACCCGTGGCGCAAAAGTTGAGAAATCAGCAAGTCGTTTTCACGGACGGGTTGGTCGGTCGGACTGGAAGCCATGATGAAGCTGATGGGGGAACGGTGAAGAATACGGGTGACTGACCTTTATAGAACAAATTTTCACCTAAGGTACCTCCGGGTTTGTTCAACGTCGTGGTTAAAATACACTGTGCGAGGACCTCAATACACTGTGTGAGGACGTCAAAAAGTTAACTCCGTGCAATAAACGTATACAACCACGAACAGGCACCAGTGCTCTCCCGCTAAGAATCTATCCTGCTGGACAGACTCTGCAGAGTGACGGCATAAACTCCGTGCAGTAAATGTATATAACCTTGAAGAGGCACGTATATTCGACACTCACCGTCGTCTCTAGGTCCCCAACTCCGTGCGATAGATGCATATAACCATGAACAGGCACGAGTGCTCTCCCGCTAAGAATCTATCCTGCTGGACAGACTCTACGAAGTGAGAGTATAAACTCTGTGCAAGAAATGCGTATAACCACTCACCAGCGCACTCTTTTCATTTAACAAGGTTTCTTGCTGGAGCTGCGTTAGGTTAAAAGACCGGGCTCGTGTTGAGAGTCTGTTGGCGCCCAATGATTACTCTGGCCGCGATAAACGACCCGCCTGAAGACTTGGTGCCGCAGGCTTACAGCATCTTTCGGGTAGGACATAACAACCTCCGGAACTTTATTGGGGATAGGGTAAGCACTTCGACGAACAACAAGCGGCTGGTAGGCACTGACTCACAATTTAGCAACTCAAAATCACTCCCGACGTCCACATGCTCTTCTTGCGCCAGGCCAGCCAGCTCCGATTGGTTCTAGAGGAAGTGGAGAACCCCTTATCCTCGGGTGGTGTGTTCGCCAACGAGTTGCTCGAAAGCTTCTGCGGTGAGCTACTGGCTCACGTGGAAAGGTACTATCCTACCGGAATCGTTCACGAAATTGACCTGCAATATCGTCGCAAGGTTAGTGATTGGAGACGTTGGCGCGGCGGGAGTGTTTACCTTTCATTCAGATTCTCATTATGCTTCTCTACTCCTATGCGATAGGCGGGAAGAACTACCAGCCCGGACCGTATTCCTTCGGCCTGAGCGACGTAGAGACAAGGTATGCCTTGGGTTTCCGTGGTCGGAACGAATCTGGTACGTGTCCGTAGGGTTCGTCCAACACCCAGCCTTACATAACCAGAGGCCAGGTGGCGCATACAGAGAGATCAAGCGCGCGCTCGCATTCAGGCCTACCGTGACGCGATAAGGGTAGTTCCGCTGCCAGACCAAGTATTTAACGACGATCTCGAGACCTATCCGGTCATGGTAGCACGGCAGACAGAGCATGTTGTAGAACCTAGAACCAAGCGCTGGGGCTTGAAGGTCTGGGGGGAGAATATTGAGACCCCGTGGTAGTTAGCGAAAGTGAATGCTGATTGCAATGCGATGGTGGCGAAAAATGTCTACGGTATCTAAGCATCGGGATCGGGCCAGAAAAAGGCCTCCCAGGAGACCGCCACGGGTTGAGGCCTGATGGTCCAGCCCTCAGGGGACTGGAAGGGCGGGATAATATGGTGATTCCGCACCGCGGGGGCACAAGAGCAGCGGAGTTCCCCGACGTCCAGGCGGACACGATTGGACTTCCATTGTTCCAATTGGGGATTCGTGGCGTAGAAGTTGTGTCGCCATTGATCTGCGTGGGAAGTCAGGACGGGCCAATGTCATCCAGTCGACTAATACGCACCAACGAAGTCCTCGTCCAGTAACACTATCTCGCCATCCGGGAGCCGTGACGTGGTATGGTACCCTTGGCTCTTCAGTTGCGCCTGAAGAAACTGCAGGCCAGTTCGCCCTAACGAAATTTTGTTCGCCGCGCTGGATTTCGGTGAGTAAGGGACCCGGCGCTGGCGAAGCCCACATACCTGTTGAAGCAGGGGCAGAAACCAGCCCATTTGACCAAAATATGTAGGACTTGAGCCCGCCTGGTAACCGCAACGGGTGCTTCTAAAAGAGGGACCTGTCGTGTCAGAAGCCAGACGAGGGGGTAAGCGGAATGACGCACCCCACAGATACTGGGCAGTCTGGTCGGACATCTCTCCCACGGGTGGTAGCGAGTAGCGCCCGATATCAAGGTCGTTGGCCAAGGAATCGAATCCGGACCATGGATATGTGTCCCATGGCTCGCGCGTGAAGTCCTGTTCGCTCAACGAGACGGTCGAGATGGCCATTGCGGAGAGAGGAGAACGGATGAGCAGATGAAATAGATGTCGGTCGTAGGTCCCATGACGGCCACGTATTCCGGAACGTGTCGACGGTGTGTTGGATTACGCTGGACTGTACGTGCTGAGCCCGACCACGATGGTCCGCTCTGCCGACGTCCATGTTCCCCAGGTGAGCAAGACCGCGATGGTCTGCTCGACCGTACACCGTCGCTGAACGTGTCCTGTCCTTCGTAGTGCCGCTACGCGGGGAGAAGTTTCGGAGGCGAGCAAGACCGCGATGGTCAGCTCAACCTCTATCGAACATGTTGGTAAATGACAAGAGTGATCGAAGCCTCGAGCTTTGGGAGTGCCGATCAGGGGCCGTTATTAATAAAATGTCAGTTTCATATGATTTATTAAAGCCTACTGTAGGCCCACTCTACAGACGAACGACAGAGGGATGAAAACCACCCACCATCGACAAGGCAAGACGAGACGCAGTAAATCCAGACCAGGCAAGCGCCCCGCGAAGACGAAACGTTGGTTGGAATACACTCGCGCCCGCATTGAGGAGCATTCCGGTCCGTGGAGACCGTTGCTGACAGCTCCCTATTGACCGTCTCCCCAGTGTCGTTCACTGTGGATAGTCATCCGTCTGATTTCCTCGGTGGCGTCAAGTGTCAAAGAAAGGTCCGAGACGCCGTCGCAACTCTGTACCCTGGCGTCGAGCCCCACGAGCTGCCGAAAGCCTGGGAAGACGACGCGACAACGGTCTCGTTCTCTCTGACCCCAGAGATGAACGAGGTGGATCGCCTCTCTGGGCTGGTCGAACCCCCGCTAGTGCTGGTGCGCCGCTACGACAGCCTCTACGACAACAAGATCCCCGCGCGATTCGTTGAGTTGTACGATGCCTTTATAGACACCGCACCCGTGTACTTCGCTAAAAAGGCCGACCCGCGCTCTTCTACGTTAGCTCACCCTATGCAGTACCTATATCAAGTTACAGGACTCTAATAGCAGGGCAGAGTATTACAATATGGGTTCACCTTTAGAGGGGTCTCCCATAACTCGATACAGGCTCTCTCCCACCTGCTGGGCTAGGTACTGGATTGGGATAGACCCTGGACTGGTTCACCAGCTTAATAGATCACATGATGAATGTGGCACCAGGAAAATACAAATCAGGAATATGATGGGGGCAGGGACTGGGGAAATGTGGCACCAGGAAATGCAGATCAGGGGAATTGATGGGGCTGATGGGGGAGAGGATGGGGAATGCCTGATGGAGGATTGATAGCAGGGTACAATTGTGGGTCCAGCATAAATGCTGGGCTATTGCCAGGATATAGGGTGGGGATATGGGGGGTATATAAAGGATATAAAATAGAATTCTCTATTAACACAAGGAACAAGGAGGAGCAGGTGGTAGCTGCTGAAACCAGCAATAAACGATGTGTGGCGCATTTTTGACGAGGAGCACATACCTCAGATCCACTAGGCGTTAGTATGGCTGTATTCTCCTTGAAATTTAGATGTGTGCAGCATAAAGAACCATGTAAAAAGACGAAGAACTGGCTGAGAAACAAGCCAAACATTATTGAAAATCCCTTAAAAAGCACCAAAAGGGGAGCAGCACTTTTCCCTCGCATTGGGGTGACCTAGAACTACTTGGAGGTCGTCCAGACACCTTTGGGGCATTGTATATGTCACTCAGTTAGGTCACCAGGTCAACAGAACCCTTGGATATGATCAAAATGCCAAAAACCCGGACCACACAGCTTTGGGCCACACTATCAACTTGCCATGACCTGGGGACACCTTATATTCGAAGATATATGTATATAATGCTCTAATCATGAGTTATATGAAGTCTGAAGTGTCAAAACTGCGGTCAAAACCTTGGATATACCCCAAATAATGTCCCCCACCAAAGCACACATCCCATCAACTTCCCCTGACCTCTGGGTCGTCCCAATGTGTTCTATTATCATTATAGATGATGTATTAGCACCCCAGAGGTGTTCCCAATGTGTAAAAATGCGAACATTCATGATACTAGGTGAACCCTTATTCACCCTTCCTCCTCAAGTACACACATTGGTTCGCATATCTACATCTTTAGGACTGTTCTAATAGTCATTTAACATCATATAGATGATATCTTGGGGCCCAGGTCATAGGTAGACCTCGAAGATACACCCCTTTGGTACATGGTGAGGATATGATCTTTGTACTAATTCTCAAATGTCCATGCTCTATATTGAAAGGTGTTCAACCTGGGACATATTCTGGGAGGCTAAAAACACATTGTATGAGGTTAAAATCAATAGTTCACCACTCAGATGTGTGATAGTTGGGGTGGTTCTTGGTGTAGAAGGAGGGGATATAAATTATTGTACCATTTATATTCGCATTTTTACACATTGGGAACACCTCTGGGGTGCTAATACATCATCTATAATGATAATAGAACACATTGGGACGACCCAGAGGTCAGGGGAAGTTGATGGGATGTGTGCTTTGGTGGGGGACATTATTTGGGGTATATCCAAGGTTTTGACCGCAGTTTTGACACTTCAGACTTCATCTAACTCATGATTAGAGCATTATATACATATATCTTCGAATATAAGGTGTCCCCAGGTCATGGCAAGTTGATAGTGTGGCCCAAAGCTGTGTGGTCCGGGTTTTTGGCATTTTGATCATATCCAAGGGTTCTGTTGACCTGGTGACCTAACTGAGTGACATATACAATGCCCCAAAGGTGTCTGGACGACCTCCAAGTAGTTCTAGGTCACCCCAATGCGAGGGAAAAGTGCTGCTCCCCTTTTGGTGCTTTTTAAGGGATTTTCAATAATGTTTGGCTTGTTTCTCAGCCAGTTCTTCGTCTTTTTACATGGTTCTTTATGCTGCACACATCTAAATTTCAAGGAGAATACAGCCATACTAACGCCTAGTGGATCTGAGGTATGTGCTCCTCGTCAAAAATGCGCCACACATCGTTTATTGCTGGTTTCAGCAGCTACCACCTGCTCCTCCTTGTTCCTTGTGTTAATAGAGAATTCTATTTTATATCCTTTATATACCCCCCATATCCCCACCCTATATCCTGGCAATAGCCCAGCATTTATGCTGGACCCACAATTGTACCCTGCTATCAATCCTCCATCAGGCATTCCCCATCCTCTCCCCCATCAGCCCCATCAATTCCCCTGATCTGCATTTCCTGGTGCCACATTTCCCCAGTCCCTGCCCCCATCATATTCCTGATTTGTATTTTCCTGGTGCCACATTCATCATGTGATCTATTAAGCTGGTGAACCAGTCCAGGGTCTATCCCAATCCAGTACCTAGCCCAGCAGGTGGGAGAGAGCCTGTATCGAGTTATGGGAGACCCCTCTAAAGGTGAACCCATATTGTAATACTCTGCCCTGCTATTAGAGTCCTGTAACTTGATATAGGTACTGCATAGGGTGGTTAGCTTTGCATCTCGGTGTCTGGCAGTTTACCTCTGCACGGGCGAAAGTCACGCGCGAATCCCGTGAACAGGCGTCGCACACTATCAAAGCCATGGACGAGTTGTTGCAGTTCATCAAAATTAACATCATCCCTAAAATTAACAACCGACTCGCCTACGATTTCCCCGAACAGTGGAAACGTGCGCTCAAGTGAGCTACCGCTCCCTCTCTCAGCAACATCTTCGCTGACATTTCTCAGAGTTAGACAACGTCTTCTTCGAAACTCTACTATCAAGAAGGCCTGGACTCTACGGCCCGCATTGGATCTCGGTCCCGCCATCTGTTCGATCGCCATCAAGGATGGGTCGAGCGAAATTTGGCACTTGGATTTCTCTGACGATCCGGCTTTTGTGACCTGGCTCTTCGTGGCCGGGAAGTTTGTGGGAGGAGATTTTTGCTCGGCCCAGCTGGGCAAAAGGTTCCCTATTGGTCCGGGGCAGCTGTTTGCAGTCCGCGCGCGCTACGTTGTACACTGCAGTGCACCGTATGAGGGGCGGAGAGTGGTTATTGTCAAGGACGGAGTCCGGCGTGAACCAAACAACCACCCAAGTCGCGATCAGACAGAGGGAGCGATGAGAAAGATAAGCAGATAGAAGTAGATTGAGCGTATGAGAAAGCCTGGCTCGATACAGTACTGGGACGTCCGAGTAGTGCAGAGACGAAGAGGACAAACTAAGGAAATATCTAGAAAGGCCGTGCATATATAAGTAGAGAGTCCGTGGCTTCGATGAGCCATAATGATGTGCTCATGAGTAATCCAATGATGCAATCCGATGATGTAATCCGGAGCGTGGGAGTAAAGTGGTATGTGCCTAGCAAAACACGTGACCACTTGCCAGGCACATACCACTATTCCCACGGTGTGGCTGACTGACCCGGTCCGGAGCGGCAAACACGTGAAAGAGGGAGAGTGTGGCGCACCCTCGGGGAGGTCGGGGATCGTGATGGAGGAAGTAAAATAGAGGCGATTCGTGACAATACCCCCTCTTTAGGTTGCGCTTGCGCCTGGAGCGCAGAAGTACCCGACCAGATGTCTTGCATGGTAAGACCGAGGTTACGAATCGTGGGACGGGGTTTTGAAAACGCCTTGGGGTACCGGCGATGGAAGTCCTCTATCAACGCCAACACCTTCTCGTTCGTCAACGCTGAACTGGGCTCCCATGTGTTCTCTGATTCCGAATAATCTAACCATTTGACCAGATACTGCACACCTCGCTTGTTCCGGGTAGGGCGTGAGTCTAAGATGGCCTCGACATCGTAGTCTTCGTCGTCATCCAGAAGCTCGGGTGGCGCACCCGGGAAGTTGGGTCCATGTGCATCAGTCTCCTTGAATGGGACAAGTAGGGATGCATGGAATACGGGATGAATGCGCCATTTTGGCGGGAGTTTGAGCCGATAGGTGACTGGGCCGAGAACGTCAGTGATTTCAAAGGGACCGTGTCGCTTGTTGGCAAGCTTAGCTTTTGGTCTGGTGGTTTTAAGGTTTTTGCCGTCGAGCAGGACCTTATCGCCAACTTTAAATACCACTCCTTTCCTCGTATCATCACCGTTGTTTCTCTTCATCAATTCGGCGGCAGTGGTTAGACTGGCCTGAACCTCCTCGCGCAGGAGCTGCAGGTTCGTAAGGCGGTCTTCAACCGACGGGATCTTCGAAGTCGGGTTAAGTGAGGGGTAGAAGCGGGGTTGGAAACCATGGAGGAGCTCGAAGGGTGACTTGCCCGTCGCGGCGTGGACACGGATGTTGTGGGAGAACTCCGCGTATGGGAGGTACTTCACCCAATCGTCTTGTCGGTAGTTGCAGAAGACGCGTAAGAACTGTTCAAGCTCTTGGTTGAAGCGTTCGGTCTCGCCATCTGTCTGGGGGTGATACGCGGTACTAAGGGCAGAGGTGATACCTAACTTAGTGTGAATAGCCTGCATGACTTTGCTGGCAAACTGGGGTCCCCGGTCAGAGATCATCTTGTCCCAGAGACCGTAGCGTCTGAACGTGTTGTCAATGAGGATGTCGACGGTCCCATCCGAGTCAATAGTTTTCTTGCACGGAGTAACTATGACGGTCTTGGTGAGTCGATCGACGACACAGTGAATGGAGTCGTAGCCGTCAACTTCTGGGAGGTCGGTGATGAAATCGGTGGTAATCGTGCCAAAAGGACGGTCAGGGATTTCATTGGGGACAAGAGGGACATGGGCAGGGTGATTATTCGGTTTTGTCAGCTGGCAAGTGGCACAGCCGTCGACATAGTCACGGACGAAGACCGACATGCCCGGCCACCAGAATTCGCGACTCAGTAGTTCATAGGTTTTGAATCGTCCAGGATGGCCTGGCCCTACAAGGTCGTGGTGCATCTTGATGATGTCTCGACGGAGTTCGAGGTCAGCAGGGACATACACCTTGCCACGGAAGAGAACGATTCCATCTTCGTAATTCCATTCCTGTAGGTTTTTGACCAGCGAACGCGGACCGTTGCGAAGGATAACATCTAACGCACCGACAACCTCAGCGTCCTTCTTTGGACATTCTCGAATACGACGTCTCAACTCACCCTATGCAGTACCTATATCAAGTTACAGGACTCTAATAGCAGGGCAGAGTATTACAATATGGGTTCACCTTTAGAGGGGTCTCCCATAACTCGATACAGGCTCTCTCCCACCTGCTGGGCTAGGTACTGGATTGGGATAGACCCTGGACTGGTTCACCAGCTTAATAGATCACATGATGAATGTGGCACCAGGAAAATACAAATCAGGAATATGATGGGGGCAGGGACTGGGGAAATGTGGCACCAGGAAATGCAGATCAGGGGAATTGATGGGGCTGATGGGGGAGAGGATGGGGAATGCCTGATGGAGGATTGATAGCAGGGTACAATTGTGGGTCCAGCATAAATGCTGGGCTATTGCCAGGATATAGGGTGGGGATATGGGGGGTATATAAAGGATATAAAATAGAATTCTCTATTAACACAAGGAACAAGGAGGAGCAGGTGGTAGCTGCTGAAACCAGCAATAAACGATGTGTGGCGCATTTTTGACGAGGAGCACATACCTCAGATCCACTAGGCGTTAGTATGGCTGTATTCTCCTTGAAATTTAGATGTGTGCAGCATAAAGAACCATGTAAAAAGACGAAGAACTGGCTGAGAAACAAGCCAAACATTATTGAAAATCCCTTAAAAAGCACCAAAAGGGGAGCAGCACTTTTCCCTCGCATTGGGGTGACCTAGAACTACTTGGAGGTCGTCCAGACACCTTTGGGGCATTGTATATGTCACTCAGTTAGGTCACCAGGTCAACAGAACCCTTGGATATGATCAAAATGCCAAAAACCCGGACCACACAGCTTTGGGCCACACTATCAACTTGCCATGACCTGGGGACACCTTATATTCGAAGATATATGTATATAATGCTCTAATCATGAGTTATATGAAGTCTGAAGTGTCAAAACTGCGGTCAAAACCTTGGATATACCCCAAATAATGTCCCCCACCAAAGCACACATCCCATCAACTTCCCCTGACCTCTGGGTCGTCCCAATGTGTTCTATTATCATTATAGATGATGTATTAGCACCCCAGAGGTGTTCCCAATGTGTAAAAATGCGAACATTCATGATACTAGGTGAACCCTTATTCACCCTTCCTCCTCAAGTACACACATTGGTTCGCATATCTACATCTTTAGGACTGTTCTAATAGTCATTTAACATCATATAGATGATATCTTGGGGCCCAGGTCATAGGTAGACCTCGAAGATACACCCCTTTGGTACATGGTGAGGATATGATCTTTGTACTAATTCTCAAATGTCCATGCTCTATATTGAAAGGTGTTCAACCTGGGACATATTCTGGGAGGCTAAAAACACATTGTATGAGGTTAAAATCAATAGTTCACCACTCAGATGTGTGATAGTTGGGGTGGTTCTTGGTGTAGAAGGAGGGGATATAAATTATTGTACCATTTATATTCGCATTTTTACACATTGGGAACACCTCTGGGGTGCTAATACATCATCTACAATGATAATAGAACACATTGGGACGACCCAGAGGTCAGGGGAAGTTGATGGGATGTGTGCTTTGGTGGGGGACATTATTTGGGGTATATCCAAGGTTTTGACCGCAGTTTTGACACTTCAGACTTCATCTAACTCATGATTAGAGCATTATATACATATATCTTCGAATATAAGGTGTCCCCAGGTCATGGCAAGTTGATAGTGTGGCCCAAAGCTGTGTGGTCCGGGTTTTTGGCATTTTGATCATATCCAAGGGTTCTGTTGACCTGGTGACCTAACTGAGTGACATATACAATGCCCCAAAGGTGTCTGGACGACCTCCAAGTAGTTCTAGGTCACCCCAATGCGAGGGAAAAGTGCTGCTCCCCTTTTGGTGCTTTTTAAGGGATTTTCAATAATGTTTGGCTTGTTTCTCAGCCAGTTCTTCGTCTTTTTACATGGTTCTTTATGCTGCACACATCTAAATTTCAAGGAGAATACAGCCATACTAACGCCTAGTGGATCTGAGGTATGTGCTCCTCGTCAAAAATGCGCCACACATCGTTTATTGCTGGTTTCAGCAGCTACCACCTGCTCCTCCTTGTTCCTTGTGTTAATAGAGAATTCTATTTTATATCCTTTATATACCCCCCATATCCCCACCCTATATCCTGGCAATAGCCCAGCATTTATGCTGGACCCACAATTGTACCCTGCTATCAATCCTCCATCAGGCATTCCCCATCCTCTCCCCCATCAGCCCCATCAATTCCCCTGATCTGCATTTCCTGGTGCCACATTTCCCCAGTCCCTGCCCCCATCATATTCCTGATTTGTATTTTCCTGGTGCCACATTCATCATGTGATCTATTAAGCTGGTGAACCAGTCCAGGGTCTATCCCAATCCAGTACCTAGCCCAGCAGGTGGGAGAGAGCCTGTATCGAGTTATGGGAGACCCCTCTAAAGGTGAACCCATATTGTAATACTCTGCCCTGCTATTAGAGTCCTGTAACTTGATATAGGTACTGCATAGGGTGCTCAACTCAGCATCACCGATCGCCACCACCTCTCCTGGTCTAGTTGCTCGAATTCGGAAGAACTTGGGGTCTAGGAGTACACGATCGGTGTTGTCGTCCTCGACCCCCTCTTTATGGTCCGCGCGGCGGGATAGTAGGTCACTACGGTTCGAAGTACCAGGTTTGTGCGTCAACGTAAAGTCAAATCGGGTGAGGAAAAGGGCCCATCGGGCTTGTCGGCGACTCAGCTTTTGCGCATTGGTAAAGTACTCGAGGTTCTTGTGGTCGGTGATGATATCGACCGAGTGCGTGGCTCCTTCCAAGTAGTGCCGCCAAGCTTCGAGTGCACGGATAATTGCCAATAGCTCCTTGTCATGGATGTCGTAGTTGCGCTCGGGTTCCGACAAGGACTTGGACAAAAAGGCGACTGGATGCCACTGTCCGTCCTCGCTGACCTGAGACAGAATGCCTCCGGTGGCGTAGTCTGAGGCGTCTACTTCAACACGATATGGCTTTTCAGCATCAGGCATGATAAGGACAGGAGACGAGGTGAACGCATCTTTGAGGGCCTCGAAGGCCGTTTGACATTCCGGAGACCATACCCAAGGTTGATCCTTCTTGGTGAGATCGAACAGTGGTCGTGCCAACTTGGAGAATCCTTCAATGAACCGTCGATAGAAGTTGCCAAAACCCAAAAAGGACTGTACGTCCTTCACGTGCCGTGGGGTTGGCCACTGAACTACGCCGGCGACTTTGACTGGGTCCATGCGGAGAGCGTTGTGAGAGATGATGAGACCTAGGAATTCGATGGACTCAGCTTCAAATACACATTTCTCCGGCTTAGCATAAAGATCGTGGTCTCGAAGTCGTTTGAGGGCCTGACGTACGAGCTCGCGGTGTTCTTCCAGAGTTTCGGTGAAGATCAGGATATCGTCCATGTAGACGACAACTTTTCCGGAGTCGATAAGATCCTTGAGAATGGTATTCATCATTGCTTGAAACGTGGCGGGGGAATTCATAAGACCAAAGAACATCACCAGGGGTTCAAACAGGCCACGGTTTGTTTTGAACGCGCCTTTCCACTCGTCTCCCTCCTTTATCCGAACATTATTGTAGCCCCAACGTAGGTCAATCTTGGAGAAGACTTTGGCGCCTTTCAGCTTGTCGATAAGCTAGGGAATGAGCGGCAGCGGGTACTCGTTCTTGACGGTGCCTTTGTTCAGGTCGCGATAATCCTGTACAGGGCGTAGCTTTCCATCCTTTTTCTTAACAAAGAAGAATGGACTTGCCATTGGGGACTTAGATGGGCGAATATAGCCCTTGGCCAGGTTTTCGTCGAGAAAGGCGTCGAGTTCCTTTTGTTCTGCAGGCGACAATGGATACGTCTTGCAGGGTTTTGGTTCGAAACCTGGTTTCAGGTCTATGGCGTGGTCCCAAGGACTGCGAGCGGGGAGGCGTTCTGAAGTGGTTTTGTCGAACACCGTGAGATAGGCATGATAAGGGGAGGGAATGCGTTCAGCGAGTGGTCGAGTGTCGGCTGGCTTTTGGCTAGCCTCAGCAAGCTCTTGGGCTCTGGTGAAACCAGCGCAAACGTGAACGAAAGGACCGTCTGAAGAATGTGGATCGCGCACCGGGCAGGGATAATCATCCCGGAATAGCTCTTCAAATACCTCCTCCTCCCACTCCCTAGGGACTTCTTCTTCATCGTCGTCGTTCTCTGTGAAGAGGACGACAGGAATTTGGACTCGGGTAAATGCGCGGACTGCGCGTCGGCGTCCAGCGACTCGGTGAACAGGTACAGGTTTGAGATTACCCTCTCGATCCTTCCACTGGACCTGGTAGTCTCGGTGGTGAGCGCGAGGGTCATGCGGGGTTCGCGTCTGGTTAACGAGTGCAGGAGTACGTTTAGCGTGAGCACGTACATCGGTCACCGGTGGGTTTTTAAGGGTGCAGGTATCGGGGCATCGAGTGAAGTCGACACGAGTGCCAGCCCAGTCGATCTCGGGGTTGTGTTCGTCAAGCCAATCTGTGCCTAAGATGACATCGTGGTCACCAATATCGGTGACATAGAGCTCGATAAGTTCCTCGTGGTAGGATTGACCATCACGAGAGTAGATGCGCACAAGTTGAACGGTATAGTGGCGCACCCAACCCATGACGTTCTCAGAGCCGTCAACATTGCGGACAGGAAATGGTGATGAAAGGGGAATGAGGGTAAAGTGGTGCGCGTTTGCGTACCGGGCGTTAATAATGATGCCTTCAGCACCACTATCAACGAGAGCTTGTGCAACGATTCTTTTGCCAGTAAGTTTGCCAATAAATTCGAGTTCCAGCGTGATTGAGGGTGTCTGTCGGTTGCGGGTGACTGCCGACATTCGAAGCTCAAAGGGATGAACACGCTCACGAGGATGGGGTGATAATACAGCGAATCGATTGGATGAACATATGGCAAAATTTCGTACGGCTCCGCCTAACGTTGCAGTAGGGGAGCACTTTAAAAATCCAATCCAGCAACATCTCTCAAACACGCAACTGCCTGCTCCTTATCCTCTCCCTGCAGTCCACGAAGAAGGTTAGCCACCGCGCTGATCTGGGCGATGGCATTGGTGGAGTCGGTGACGGGGGCGGTGGTATCAGTGGACGGAGATGTCATGGCCACATCGGTAGCGCGAATGTTGCGAGTGGGTTGAGGGGTTCCAGGAGTGGTGCGCGTGGGGCAGTTGCGGGAGATATGCCCAGGGCGGCGACACTTGAAGCAGGCGCCCTGTTGACGAAGAATCTCGCGGTCCATGGGAGTTAGTCTCGGAACATGAGGAAGGTTCGAGGATGCACCTGGGCGTCTAGACGCGTCAACGTCCATGGGAACTCCCATATCTGGAGCTGGGGCTCTAGGAGCAGCAGGAGCGCGGGGAGCAGGAACGTAACCGGGACCTCTCCAATTATTCTTCTCGGCCTTCCGGTTTTCCCATGCATGCTGCATCTCGACTGCACGGGCCTTGTAGTCGTCGAGAGTAGCGGGAGGGGGATAAGACAGAGCGATGCGATCAACGAGGGAGCTATTGAGGCCCTTCTTGAGGAAATAGAGGAGCGAGCTTTCGTCGAACTCAGAGTCGTCAGCGTACGAATTGAACTCGGTGAGGAACTTATCAATATCTGAAAACTCCTTCTCTTGACGAAGGGTCTCAATGGCCGTGCGTGCCACAGTGATGGGGTCGATGGCGGCGAAGTCAGCCTTGAACTTGGCAATAACGCTGGCCAGGGTAGTCCACCTCTTGTTGGCAGCGAGAATAGTAGTGTCGTCCTGGTCGGCGTCAAATTCCTTCATGCGGCGCTCAGCCCATTTACCACCGAGGTTTCCCCTGAAGCAGGAGAAGAACAGGGCAACCCGTTCGGAGTCGGTGGGATATCGGGTGTCGTTGAGGCGCAAATGATTCCGGAATTGAGCCAGCCATCTAGAGGCAGAGTTACGATCACCGTGGAACTCTTCGAGTTTAGCGCCACGTTCGCTTGGGATAGGGGCAGGTGCGTTGGACATGATGGGGATAGCAGGAATAACAGGAGAAGGTGGACCAGAAGAGGAAGAAGACGAGGAAGAGGATGAAGATGAGGAGCTGGGAGGTTCTTCGGCCGGCGAAGAGGTTGGTAGCGGTTCCGGGAGACTGGGTTCTGAGGGAAGCTGGGGTTCGTCCGAGTGATGAGACGATATGGGGGATGCAGGAGCTGGTTCTTGAGTCTGAATGGACTCGGGTTCTTGGGGTTCTGGTGAGGGTACGACTGGTTCTAGATCTAATGATGACTCAGCTCTTTGCCGTTCTTCAGCGCGTTGACGATCGTGGTATTGATCAAGGCGTCTTTGAGCTTCTGTGAAGTCGAGGGAAGTGGGATAGATAGGGACGTTGTTATTGTCTCGGATGAACCAGCGATCGTCGTCGTCAAAGAAGAGTTCTTGCCACTCGCCACTGGGGTCGAGGATCCAAGCTGCGCTTTGATAAACTTCAGCGCCGGGAGGTAACGGAGGGGAGTCTGCGTCGGCTGAGAAGCGCGTGATGGTGCCGGCTTATCAGTGCGTGGGCGAAGCTCACGCGGGTAACGGCGACGACGGATTTTGAGATCAGGAGGCAGTAAGCTGAAGTTGACTTCGTCAACTGTTAACGTACGAGGGGAACTGGTTTTCTTGAGTCTCAGGCGCGTGGCCCGAGGAGCGAGGTCTGGCTTGGTTGTAGAAGTACAGTCGGTGGGCATGCGCCAAGCGAGGTGGGTGTAGAAGAGTTTGTCCTAGTGTCAAGGACGGAGTCCGGCGTGAACCAAACAACCACCCAAGTCGCGATCAGACAGAGGGAGCGATGAGAAAGATAAGCAGATAGAAGTAGATTGAGCGTATGAGAAAGCCTGGCTCGATACAGTACTGGGACGTCCGAGTAGTGCAGAGACGAAGAGGACAAACTAAGGAAATATCTAGAAAGGCCGTGCATATATAAGTAGAGAGTCCGTGGCTTCGATGAGCCATAATGATGTGCTCATGAGTAATCCAATGATGCAATCCGATGATGTAATCCGGAGCGTGGGAGTAAAGTGGTATGTGCCTAGCAAAACACGTGACCACTTGCCAGGCACATACCACTATTCCCACGGTGTGGCTGACTGACCCGGTCCGGAGCGGCAAACACGTGAAAGAGGGAGAGTGTGGCGCACCCTCGGGGAGGTCGGGGATCGTGATGGAGGAAGTAAAATAGAGGCGATTCGTGACAGTTATGACAGGTTTTATGGAGTCGACGTTGTTACGCAAGGCAGATCGGGATGTCCTGGAAAGCGAGGGTATTGTTCTACTAGCACAAATGTCTTGAGATTTTACAGTTTAACATCGCTCTAACCTGGTGATGGCCCAAAAAAATACTTTTTGCACGACATTTCCGTACGCTACCGGGTTAATCTGACTATATCAACGAGAGGGCGTATACGCAAGCACAAAAGTCCTCAAATGAGTCGTGCCAGTCCTCCAATTCTTCTCCCGAACAACCCCAGTGAAACAAACCCAAAAAGAGTGTAATCAAGCCATTTTCGCCACCGCAACGGAGATCTGAGAGAGCATGTCCGTCATGACGGCCTGTAATAGGCAGAAGTTTTCCCTCGACCCGTTCCCGCACATCAGGCTGGATAGCGTCCCACCAATTCATCCACTGCGATTTGAAGGCGGGGACATCCTCCGGCTGGAGTAGAATACCTTGGGAAAAATCGCATCCGGCAGCTATCCAGTTGATAAGTGCTGTTGGTCGTTTGGCGTAAGCAGTCAGTTGGCGCTGACATCAACGAATCAGTTGCCAACCCAAAAGGACGGTGAACAGAGACGAACCGCGTAATTGGGATCTTCTGCAGCAATTTTTATTTCCAACATTTGGAACCTCTGGACGAGATCATCCCAGGCGTTCGCTGTCTCGGACTCACCCATCAGGACCGTTCGCATTCCTTCGATGGCACGAAGAAGAACAGGCGGGAGGGTTACCTGAGTTGTGACACCGGGCCTGTGGGTGGAGCGGCGGGTAGATTCTCTAGAGGAGGGTGGTTGTGCCTGCTCCGTGAGTGCTTTTTTCTTCCTGATGAGAGTACCTGTCTTCTGTCTCTTGCGCTTTGTCTTTCGAGCATCAGACGACGCCTCCGGCACAGGCGTAACTTCTCCGGCTGAAGGAGGTTGTGGTGTTGTCCCCGCACGGTGTCGTCCTTCGTCCAAGGGGGGCTGCGAATAATGTTTATCGAAACTCCAGCTGGGTATTGGGGGCTCCGACAACGTCAAAGAGGCTGAAGGGGGCTGTGCAGAAGGGATTGGTGGAGACGGGGCCCCGGAAAGGCGGGCATGGGCGTTCTGCAAATTATCTGGTGAGAAAGGTAGACCGTAAGACAGTAGGTATTGATAGACCCGGGTGGGATAGCTAGGCGGCCACGCTGGAGACGTAGCAGTTGCCGGTCCAGTAGCGTAGGGCAGAGGAATGGGTACGGGGACAGCCGGGGACATTATTAACGGCGTGGGGGGCTGGACGAAAGAGGAATGCCCTCCGTACGGCGGAAGTGTCCTGCCATCATATGTAGGCAAAGGATAGGCCGGAGCGAACACCGGATGATGCGATGAATTGAAAGTGGACTGCACCGCTGGGAAGGGAAGGGGAAGAGACTGGCGTTCGTTGGGGAGCGGGGCAGCGTAAAAGTTTGGCAGGTCGAATGCTGATTGGGACGAGGGGGCAGCCGAGTTCGACCAGCAATCACTGTTCAGAAGCAGAGATCTGAAGAGGCCGCTCCTCTGGGAGTCGTCCAAGCCCGAGATGGAAGATTGATCGCAATGCGGCGTCACCGAACTGTCTGCGTGCCCGCTGGGGAAGTTTCCTCCGGGTACCAAAGAGGGAAGTAGATTCAATCCGAGTTCGGCCAGCCCAACGGTCACTGGCTGACTGGTTTCGTTGACCGTAGATGACAACGACTGCTCCCCAGCCGGAGGCGTCTGGTAGACTGTCGTCGCGGTTGAGGAAGTGGAAGGTGCCAAAAGGGGGGAAGATGTCGACGGTTGAGCTAATCCAGGATGGCGATATTGGACCTCGTGGGGATCTGGCAGTATCTTAGTACATTCGTGTCGGTGGTAACTCGTGACTCACGGAAGCATGTACGCGCGTATTCCCTGAAAGGTTTCTCTACATGCACCTTGAAATCGGGATAGGCGTCCATGAAGGTTTCGCCGTTGGGGTTGGTAGGTCCATGACAAACACTATAGACAGGAGGTTGTGAATAAGACGTGGTTCACTGTGTGGCGGTGCTTACAAGTCTACGGCAAGATGACCATCCCCATCAGGGCCAGCGGTAACTAGGAAACAGGTATGTCCAGTTTTCTGGAGCACAGACTCCAAGAACTGGTGGGTATAGACCGGAAGTGTCTTTAGATTGCTGTAGAATGAGTTAAATGGGCCAAAGAAACGACGGGGAATGGGCGTACTGCTTCAACAACTCAATAGAAATAGGCTCCGCAGGGGCTTCGGGATCTCGCTTCAGCTTCTTCTGCTGCTCCTTCTGCTGCTTCCTCGTGGAAGCACCAACGATTTTCTCCATTTCAGCTGCATCGTTGTAGTGTTTTTGTTCGGCGAGCGGCAGAGCGTCAAAGGCTAGCTGAATGGCAGTGCTGCAGATGGTGAGGGGGTGCACAGGCTGGGGTTTTAGATGGTGTGTGGAGGCAAGGAGTTCCAAACGTTCGAGCTCGAGTGCGGAGGCCGGATCGGTGTCGCCGGGTGGGCCGAGTGAAGATGTGACATCAATTCCCGCCTCCTGGAGAACTCGAATAAGACTGGCTCGACGAAGAATCCGTTCAGCGATCGGTTTGTAGTGCCCTTTGAAAACGGCAAAGGAATCAATCGAGTACAACTCTCTACCTGTGTGGGCGCGCTGTCTTGGAGGTTCTGCTTCCTTCAAGGCGGGCGCGAGACCAGTCATACGTTTGCTTTTATTGTGATTGTTGAAAAACCACCGTAGGCGCTGGTGAGACCGTTGAGTACTTTACGAAGGCGAGCAAGGAAAAGAATGTACCTTCCGGATACGTGTGATGGTGCTATCCTCCGGTCGGTACTCAGTGTCCCGGTCAGGCACCTCGTTCCTCGTCGCCGTAGCAAGATCCTGAGAGAGTGACGGACAGTCGCCTTTCCAGATTGGTCCCCGGGGGCACAGGTTGAACTGAACAACGAGTGAAGCGGGACTCCAGCGGGTCATAAATTCTGTATCAATTTTTCGAAAGAATAGAGTGGTGCCTCCAGTCACAGCCTTAGACAAGAGGTAGTCGGGTAGCTGCGATAGAAGGTAGGCCTGCTGTGGCTTGTTCGACCACCAGCGCCGGTCAGTGCTTTCCTCTTCATCGTCCGGCACCGCGTGAAGATCGGAAGCAGTAGGATTTGCGTCCATGGAGATAGATGATGAAGGTGCTGATAGGGAGTTCTTAATGTTAAAGTGTATCAGGCAAATAAAATGTTACCTGCTGGTGAGTGGATGGAAAGCTGGGAGGGAAAGCGATGAAGAGTGGAATAGAATTTGAGCTGAAGACGAGACGCCGTGGGACTGTACCGTCGAAGATACGGGGATTCAGAGTGTCAGGTTGTAGGTGGCGCGATTGTTCTATTATTAGAGGCCCGGCATCTTAAATTCGAGTACATTTGTTGTTAAATGTACTGGTGTGAGGCTAAGCGCATACCGGTCTTTCACCGGAACGGAGACATCAAACAATGTTATGCATCTCCTCTGGTAATTGAACACTCCCGTGTTCTAAAACATGTATATCCCTCCTACTATCTGGACGGGGACTGTCAAATATAAATGTTTTCCTTGCAATTACCACGGTAACTGCACCACGCCAGGTACGAGCTCAGTTTCCCCGTGTCGATATGTATATTTTGTCTGGTTATCACCGTGGGACATCTCTCCACTAACGAACGCCATCAGTGTTAAATTATCTAATATCACTCTCTGGGAACGACGGCCATGTCTCGATTGTGAGTCTCAATTTTCCGTCAGCCTATCTCCTCTCAAATTCTCTCGCTTTCAGTTATCCTTTTGTTGGGCAACGCCGAGCTTTCTTGGAGGAGCGGTGGTATGTCTACCTCAAGCTCTGGGGGAAAAACGATCTGGAGATGTCCAACATGTTGGCGATATACAGTGCGTATTCTACACCTTCAAGTCGCTCGGCCCTAACAGGCACCCTGTAGTTAGCGCCACCTTCGTGGCTAAATTCCATTGGTGGCTGCCCGTGGATGTGGACCTCGATCCCAATACCGTGTATGATGAGACCACCTTGCCTACGGCCACTCTGTTGCGCAAGAGGGACCTCCAACGGGACATAGTGGAGGTAGGTGTTTTTATTCAACCGCATCGCCGCTTTCATAAGGAACTGGTGTAGAAGGTCCTAACCTGGTTGGGCTTCATGGTGGCACGCCACAACATCGAGCATAAGATTCTGCTGTTCGAAGCGCAGTACGGTGTCATGTTTTGCGCCGGAGATCACGCGCAAGCCTGCCGCATAGCGGGCGCACGCCAAGTCGTTGACTCCGCTCATGCGTTATCACCCCCTCAAGCCCATGCGACCCGCCCTTTGCCTGATGATTTCCGAGCGGAGATGGAGCGTTGGCTTTAGATAGCTGTCTGTGGTATACTTGGCTCACAATTTAATTTTTTTGTGAGAGAGACGTAGCGATTTTACTACATACGATGTGGGAACAGCCGGTGGCGCGTAAAAGAATTACGACGCTAGACGCCGTGATATCAACCATAGCAATAAATATACACGTTTAGTGGTTAATAGATAGGGGTGTTGGCGGGAAAGATATATCTCTGTGGTTATAACCGTCTTCCAATTGTACAATTCCCTCGCGGTGTCCTATTAATTCCCGCGTCGACGGTACATTCCCCTCTTTGCCCAGTTAAAAGCGTAGGAGGTTTTTCAAAATATCATCCCAGCCCATTCCCTCTATTTCTCGCGCGCCGTAAGTATCCCGTTATTTGAAGATCGAAGGGGAAGGCTGAATAGTTACTCCGTTCTAGCATGGATCTCCGAGACGACTTTGTGTTGCTGCAACCCGGACGTTACTCTGCCCAGACTACAAGAATCGTATCCTTGGAGCGTAGGTCTGACAGGCTGCTGAAGAAGAAATTGCGTTCCATGGCCATTATTCGGGAGCGCTGTGCTCGGATGGCTGGCGATACAGTGGATGCAGGGAACACACGATTCACTGCGAAACATAGTCAGTGAAAAAGACTATGGTACTATATACGGCTGACCCAACTCTAGAATGTGATATCTGTAATGCTCAGGTGGACGGTCTCCGAGCACGGTGGCAGGCAGGACAGGAAGCCAGAGAGAGACTACTGGATGACGCCAGATCAGTCAAAAGATGGAAGGATCGCATTTTGTTCTCACAGGCGTAGTGTAGCGTTCGTTGTAGATTTGGCAACTAGGGCATCCTTTACAGTCGTTCCCCTCGTTGATGAAATTCTAAGTGTCCCGGAGTGTGGCGATCCGATACCTGGCGTTACCCCCTACAATGACGAGACATATAACGAATGCTAAAAAGAAGGCAGCGAGCGACTCACTCCGTGCAGTTCCTGATCAACAGATACTCGATCAAGATCGAGCTTTAAATCGGGAACATGTGGAGATAGGCCTATTGAGGAAAGAGGGCGGGTGTTAGGGACAGAGCGGGAATTTCCCACAGCCCAAGGCACAGGACAGGCCCCATCACGACCCATTGTAAAGATACACTGGACAGCTGTGCTTATTAAAACCGAAAGTATACTTCCCACTGGGTGCTTATAACGACACAAAGTGTACTTCCACTGCCTTAGGTGGTGAAATACTATACATGATTTCTTCGCAGTCTGACACAATAGTTTACGTTGCCCTCTCCTACCCACAGCCCGAAGAGTTATGCTTTGAACGCGGGATAAAGTCACCTGGAAACTCATTCTACCATCATACGGTAAACATGTTCTTCAAACTCGACTTTATCCTATTTGTGGTCACTTTGGGCGCCATAATATTTGGCCAAATTTAAGTCAGCGCCGCCCCTGCCGTCACAGATCGCATGAATTCCTGCCAGAATCCCAGAAGTCTCTCTTATGGTAGCTCAATGAAATTGTAGTCCACGCTTGCAATGGGTCGACCGTCGAACCATTACGTCGTAGAACACGGCTGCAGGTTCGCTGAGTCCGAAGGCAGTGAGTTCTACCAATGGCTAAAGATGTTAACCATTCCTTCAGTCTGGCACCCGAATGATTGTAGTGTCATCCTTTGTATCCCTAACTAAAAAATAACGAGTCGATGTTGTAAAATATAGCAATGTAGACGTATCATGCTTGATTCTGTCCTTGAATGGTAATGGAAATTGAGAAGCCACACCATATCACATGACCGTAGATATGTGTGGCGCCATTATCTACAACACTAACTAGCCTCACACGCCATCGGATTTCAATACTCTGTGACAGTCTGCACATTCAGGAAGCCTAATTCAACTAGACATGCTCTCTTTCATAAATGTGGTATGCCATAGGTACGATATGGCATGCGCAGGCTGCTAAATCAATGCAAAGCTTCCCGTTAGCGTAGAGATCGAGGCCACCCATTTCAACATCGGTAGCTTATATAAACAGTTGTTGTGACGCAGAAGATAATGACAAAATATACAATTTTTACTGAGATAAATATACACGAGACACAACTATCCACCGCCCATGCCCATCATCTTCATCATGTCGGCCATGCCTCCCATGCCTCCCAGGCCATTAGCAAGACCTCCAAGGCCTCCTAATCCTCCCATACCACCTCCCATGGACGACATCATACCTAGAAAAAACGAATAAGCTAATCGCCATAACGAAACTTGAAGATCACCCACGCTGCATCTCTTCCATGTCCATCTGGTCTCCTCCTTGGCCTTGCATCATCGCTTTCATCATTTCTTGCATGCCTCCTCCACCTCTCATCTGTCGCTGCATTTGTTGAAGCATGCCCGGCGGTAATGATCGCTATTACCCATATTCAGACAACGAAAAGAAGGGAGCTTGTAGCATCGACATACCTGCATAGCTTGTATTTGTGCAGGTGTTGGCATACCGTTTGCACCACGGCCCTTTCCGCCAGCAGCCTGCATCTTCTGGATCGCAGATAACCTGGAACGACACGATCAGCACAACAGTCAACGCCGGTTTTTGAAATATCACAAACCATCCGTTCTTCCCTCCCGCCTGCTTCGCCATGTTCGCCATCATTCGGTACTGGCACAATAGCTCTTCCACTTCGCGTACGGATGTACCGCTTCCTTTCGCTATCCGTGTTACCCGCCATGTAAGCCCAACAGGCTTCCCATCCACCATTTCCATGAACGGCGAACCGTCCGAGTCGAGCTCTTTTGCTGTCATGCTATCTGTGATGTAAATCATGCGCTTCATACGTAGTGATCCCTCTTCGTCAGAACCTTGTAGCATATCTTGGGGAAGACCGGGAATCATGGAAGCTATCTTGCTTATTGGACCCCTTCAAGGACTCAGTCAGCCATGATAAGAACAAGGCAAAGAACCCGAACTGACATGTTCATGACATTTTGTATTTGTTCTCGCCAATCACGAATGCTGAGCTTCCCTTCCTCGAGCTTCTTTGCCATTTCCTTCTGCTTATCGGGATTCTGTGTCGCAAGATCTTGCATATGTTCCATTAAACCTTGTACGTCGCCGAGTCCAAGAAGCTTGGAGATGAATGGTTGAGGAGAGAATCGATCAAGGTCTTGTAGATGTTCTCCGACACCCAGAAATATTATGGGGGTTTTGGTTGCGGCAACACTTTGTGTTGCTCAGCCCCGACATAAGGGAGTAAGGAATTGACGCACGCTGAGATTGCGCCACCACCTTTCGCATGGCCATCCATTTTGGTAACGATGATTGCACCAAAGTTCGCACTTTCTTTGAACGCTCGACTTTGAGCTTCTGCAGCTTGACCTACAGACGGGTGAGTAATTCGTCCGCAACGAAGCCAACCACCGCACCGATACTAGCGTCAAGAATGAGCACAGTCATATTGGGATTCACAGCTTCGCCAATCTGCACCATCTCTTCGAAGAGTTCCGACTCTTGTTTGTGCCGACCAGAGGTATCGACGATAATCACATCAAAGCGCTCCTTCTTGAATTTTGCGACACCTTGGGCAGCAATAGAGACGGGATCGGTTTCGGTGTATGATCCAAAGTACGCGACTTTTGCTTTGGTTGCAGATTGGCGGGTTTGGTCGAATGCACCGGCTCGAAATGTGTCAGCGCAGACGATAGCAGATTTGAAGCCTCGTTTCTGGTAATGGACGGCTAGTTTGGTACATGTTGTAGTTTTACCGTTACCCTATAAAATGCTAAGCAATGTGGGGTACATACAAAGGTAAAGGAGCGCACCTGGAGACCGACGGCCATGAGAACATTGCATTTGCCCTTGGTAGGCTTGTACGGTTCTACTCCTGGATCTACGAGCTGTACCAGTTCATCGAAGACAGCCTTTCGGTGGCAGATTAATATCGTGTAAACGTATTCGACGGGTGTCGAACCTTTTGCATTATAGTCTTGCGGTTCGTCTCTTTCGTCTTCTCGGTGCTCTCAAAGGTAGCTTTGACCTTGGCCTTGACCTTTTGTCTGAGGGACGCGACGAGCTTGACATTGACATCGGATTCCAGTAAAGCAGCAGTGATTTCCTTTAGTGTTGCATCGATAACCTGGACAGGCGTCAGTATCGCTAAAGATCGTTGGCGTCGATGCTGACCTTGTCGTCGACGACGGGCGCTCTGTTGAGCGACGAGAGCGCCGCGTTGAGCTTACGACCCAAGTCAGCTAATACCATGGTGGTCAGGGACAGGCAGGTGGACGTCACCCGTCGACGGATCGGGTCACGCACATGGCTCCCTCCGACACCGACGACGATGGTCTCGACAACGATAATGAGTTCGACGAAGACGGCGACGGCGATGCCGATGGCGACATCGACGAAGAACTCTTTGAGGCTATCAACGACGTTGACGAGGCAACAGAAGACGGCGAAGATGTTCGTTTAGCATTCCAGTTGGCTTCATCGCGTACCAAACTTTTTCTAGGACACAACGAGTGGTAGTGACGACTCGGATAACGACGACGACGACGAGTCTGAATCTCCGCAACGGCCCATGGACGTCGACCCGCCGCCAATGCCTGCGCCACAGCAGCAGCAGCCGTCCGCGCAAATACCATCACATCCGACGCTTGAAATCTATCCACCGCTGCCAGGTGCGCGAAAGCTCCCGTTTGTTTTACGCGTTATTCTACTAAACGCTATCAGTTCCGCCTCCCGCCCCGTCACCACCGCGCGTTCGCAAGCGTTCTCTGTCGCCAACTACGAAACGTAGAAAAGCTCTTGTGTTCCCTCTTGGCCCTTCTGCATCCACGTATCGCACCTGTGTTGTCGAAGCTGTGTGTGCTATTCCGCATCCAGTTCCAATCCATTCTCTGGCTTCATCCGCTTGCTTCACCCATCTCATAACTGGCGCGGACGACGGCTATATACGAAACTACGATATCTTTACCGCTGTCAATGGAAAGAATTTCTTGACTGCGCCGCAGAGACACCACGCTGGTGTCGTAGAGGGAATACTCAAGTCAGTCCCGCACCGGTTTTGGTGGGAAAATCCTGCCCATCCAGATCCTTCAGCTACACCCCATGAAGGCGAACCGACCCTTTCACCTGTCTACAGTCTTGCAATGCAATCTGACGCGTTGTGGGCCCTTGCAGGAAGTGATGTATGTGCTCAAGATACTTGTTTTCATCAGCTCATATATTAGAGTCTAGACTGGCACTATCAATTTGTTCACCGTCAGGCATGAACCTGGACGTCTATGTCATGTCATGCAAGGCCGTCGTAGCCCTATTTCCGCACTATCGCTTGATTATGACGAGAAGTCCTTCTTCAGTGCTGGCTGGGACGGAGATGCGATCGTGAGCTTCCCCGTCAGAAAGAAATTCATTTGACTCACACGTTCGGAATAGCATTGGGATCTGAACACGGGTCAACAAACAAGGACCTTCACCGCCCATGGTGCTCAACTCACGGCGATCGCCATCCGCCCAGTGAACTCTATCAAGTCCGGCGCAGTGTCTAATAACGTGAATGTCGGGGCATTCGAAGATTCGACCATGGCGCCGCCACACTCCTCCGCCGCTCGTGATGCAGATGGAGGAGGGTCAGATGATGGTTCATTTGACGATCTGTTCGACGATCCAGAAGAGAACGCAACTTCGTCCTTTGCCGCTGTGAACCTGCCCTCGGCTCAATCAACGAAACCTAGTTTAGGTACTGTGGCGCCACCGAAGAATGCCCCGCCCATACTCGATTCCGACTTGTACTCTCAATTCTCTCCAAATATTCTCATGACTGCAGCTATTGACGGTCAGATCGTTCTTTGGGACAAACGAGTGAACACCCCAGGTACCGGTGTCGGGAGATTGTGGATGGGTGAGAAGACACCTCCGTGGTGCATCTCTGTAAGTTTTTTTCTATGAAAAGACGGTCCAGACGTTTACGTCGCTCTTGACATTGATAGGCCTGCTGGGCGCCCGACGGTGGTCGAATATATGCCGGTAGACGAAACGGAGCAATTGACGTTCATGATGTTCGCCAACTTGGCCGCTCCGGACCCACCAACACTCCAAGGCTGCTCAAGACGCTAAAAAATCCTGCGAGCTCTGGAGTGGTGTCATGTGTCGTTGCTTTCCCAGATAACAAGCACATTGCTTGGTTAGTGCAAAACCAAGGTTTCGGAGAATGAATTTCATTGACATGGTTTGGTTTTGACAGCGCTTCGGTCGATAACCTACGTCTTTGGAATGTGGATGCCGTCGACACTGACCAGCGCAAGCCGAAGAGCGGAGCTCAATTCAAGATTATTCCTGGGCATCATGGCGGATACATCTCGAACCTTCGTATGTTCTGGTTCATTGTGCAGATCTCATCTCTGATATTGTGATTAGTCGTAGATCCTGGCTGTCGATTTTTAGTGAGCGCTAGCAGTAATCGTGGATGGCACGGGGAATCCACAAAGACGGTCTTTGTGCACGATATCAAACACGTCAATTAACTGACGCGTGTACTCAATAGACGCTGGTATGTCCTTTGTTGCCGCCCTGCCTTTCATACCTGAAAACCTTGTCAGTGCATACTGGAAATTTCCGGGGTCTGCAGAACAATTGCGACACTCTTAGTTTCGGCTCGGGATCATTAGGGGAACGAGATCAAGATGCACCGAACGCAAGAGTCTTCGCATCCGATTGTACAGGGCAGATCCGTGTCGGTACGATATTCCCTGTACGGAAACCACCGATTTGGTTGGTTTCCTTCTAGTACCTGAGGCCTGAACACTCAGATACAGCTGACTTCAAATGAAACTGCGCACAATGTCGCACTCTTCATGACGGAGTTCAATCGTGAGCAAGTCTAGGGAAGAAGCCTGCGCCACCGTCTTGGAAAGTACTTCCGACGCATAGTAAAGCTTGAGCACTCCGTGAAAAGGGCGTCATCGCAGAATTACTCCCGGGCACCATCTATAACCGTAGGGCATAGAATGAAATCTGTGTAAAACGTTCTTTTCTTTGTTTCTACATATGTTCCCTTCAATCACACTCCACACAGCTCAATTAGAAGACCACTGAAACCGAACTATACGTGTATAAAGTGGCATTAAATATATTCACTCAATCATTCTATGATGGGCTCGTGTGTGGGTCGCTACTTTTATCCTCGTTTAGGTACGGTTTCTCGCGGAATTACAAACGCCTGTTGACAGAGTGTTGGGATGCTTTCTCCTTTTCGAGAGGTCGGTACCAAATCACAATACAAAAGGGTCCACCACCCGAGCTTCAACGGTTAAAGTGGTCGAGGTTAAGCCGTTTGGTATGTCAGAAGTTTCTCTGCTGGGTCCTCCCTAGGGTCTGTATGTCAACGGCGAGCTCTTCTGCTGCAGCGTCTGCCTCCGCCCAAATCCAGGAGGAGGGCGTGTCGTTTGTAGGGGACAACGACTCGCTCTACTTCCGGCAGCTATATGGGAGATCACTGAACACGCTTAACACGACGTACTTACTCCCGTACGTGCTTGAGTACGCGTCCGATCCACTCTTACCGTGCCACAACAGGGCAGACGACGATGAAGTCAAGGTGCGATCTTTTTTTCGATCGTAAATTGACGCGACGCGACTTGGATCGTCTTAGCGCTCTGAACTACACCACCGAATGCTCAAATTCGTACTGGAAGGGCGGAATTACATTGGGCCTGTTCGGGAGGCACTTCAGTTTGGTCAACATAGGAGAGGTGGGTGTTCTTCAGAGCTGCCCTATTTTGGTTATGAACGCTAGGTAGTCCTCGATTTGGGAACTGGTGGCGGTCTATGGTAATAACCAAACGCTTGTCATTGGCCCCTTCTCTGACGACCGGGTAAGGGCTATCGAGATGGCGGATGAGTTCCCAAGAGCAGAGATTATCGGTGTCGATCTGGCTCCCATACAACCTCGGTACGTTCTCTTAGCCATGACTTCCAAACCAGTAATTTACCTCAACGCTAGAGATGTCCCTCCCAATTGCACGTAGGTGCAACAAATGACAATGTTATAAAGGCTCACGAAGGTCGTTAGGTTCGAGCTATGCGATTTGGATCAACGCAATATACCCTACCCAGACAATTACTTTGACCTAATACACGCACGCTCGATGTTCACTGGGGTATGTTATCTTCCGTGCTTCTCTTTGCCCTACTTCACCTCGATAGATCCACGATTACGCCCAATTCGTGCGTGAAATATCCCGCCTGCTTCGTCCTGGCGGCCTTGTCATCTTGATAGAATCTGACCTGCGGCCAAGCCTACACACTCCGGAAGAAGGCATCCCTCTGCATCTCGACGTGTCTGGCTGGTTCTCTCTTTGGGACACATACATGGCGTGTTTGCGTCGGCAAGGAGTGGATCCTTCAGTGCCGAACAAATTAGATGACATTGTCGTTTCTACTGGAAGATTTGAACACATTGTCAAACGCAATGGGAACATACCAGTTGGATTCTGGCCACAAGGTAACCTCTTTATAAATGGTACTTTTACTGAGAGCTGACACACATCAGAGTCGGTATCACTGACAGTGGGACAATTGCAATGGATGGACTATGAGCTGTTCCTGCCGGCGTTGCGTCCATTCTTCCTTGAGTCTGGGATACCGGAAACGAAAGTACAGAGCCTGATAGCAGACGCCCAGCACGACCTTTATAATCCGGAGGCAAAGTTGACGAGCCGCATAAATATCGTGCACGCTTCTAAACGTTTCCAATTATGACTGTTGGTCCGCATCGCAATGAGGATAAATATCAGATAGATTTGGTGACAACAGCTGGGTGCGCAAGCGCGGTGGTACAAATTAGGATGGCCTAGTCGAATTCGGAGTCTTCTTGTTTAAAAGCAGCAGAGTATGCCAATATTGTCCCATACACAAGTCTGTTAATTGTTTAGTGAGTTGACAGTGAAATGAAGAACGGACGTACCCTCCACCGACGATAGACATGGCGCATGCGCCGTTCGTAATGATATTAGAATGGGCCAGCACGATGGGAAACGCGAAACCGGTGACAACGACGATTGAAGTGATGAAACGGCCCAAGTCGACAGGCCCACCGCCTTCTGCTCCGGAGAATTCATCATGGCCGCAATGTGAGAATAAGGCGTTGGGCAACGGCGCAAGCACAAATGTCAGCGCTGTCGTGCACAGTGAGCAACAGTAAAGGTCAAGCATAGCAGATACTGACCAACGAGTAGAGGTAGCCAATTATGCCATAGCGCGCAGGACAAGATGATGAGCAAGAAGCCGACTGCGAGGACAAAGGAGAGAAGAATAACGGCTGCTCGCTGTGAGCAACGACGACGGCGACGAGGCGACGATGGAGGACTCACTCTTGAGACCTGCGGGCATGGGAGGAACTGTGCAAGCTGCGTGTTTGGTCGTGTTGTGCTTGCTCTTCCCCTCCATCCATCATGCGTATCGAAAAGTGCTACTTTTGCTCGACAAACGTATATCCTGGCCACGGTATGCACCAACGACGTCGACAACGATATCAGTCACCTAATGCGCTCTATAGGCTCAGCTTTCGTTCGTAACGATGCCAAGGTCTTTAGATTTTGTACTTCAAAGTATGTTTTTTCCATCTATGTCTGTATCGTTCCTAACGGTCCTCAGATGTCACAAAAACTTCAAGTATGTCTCTTGTAGTCCCCATAGACTTGAACTAAACTGGCACCATTCAGAATGAAGCGCAATCCACGAAAAGTACGATGGACAAAGGCATTTAGGAGGGCGGCGGGCAAGGAGATGACCATCGTGCGTTTCCCGTTCCTCAACACTGGCATTTGCTCACTTTCATCTAGGACTCAACCATCGAATTCGAAAAGCGTAGAAACGTCCCAGTCCGCTACGACAGAGAGTTAATGCAAAAGACGATCGAAGGCATGAAGCGCATCGGAGAGATAAAGGCGCGCAGAGAGCGTGCATTCTGGAAGAGCAGGTCAGTCCCTACGATGGATATCTGTCTTCCCAGTATTAACAGTGTTCTAGGATGGCAGCAAGTCGGGAAAAGCAGAAAGCACACCGCAAGAAGACCATGGAGGCCGCAAAATCTTCGTCGTTGGTCAAGCCCATGGACGTCGCCGACTCAACAAAAATACGGGAAAAGATCAAGGTCCCTTCAAAAAGTCGTACTGCGCTCATCGCTGGCGAGGGTCGCTCAATGACTATGGATATCGATTGATTATTTTCAACGATAATGCCTTCACGATCGTTATTCATGCTGTCTTCTACATATACACTACTGATATACAATGGTATTAAATATAGTGTGCAACCTATTAACGTTGCTTGTACTTGGCTTGGTTGTCTTGTCGGACACCGGGATCTAGTGTGTTGTGTAGACCAAGGAGTGTCTTGCTGACTGCCTCACTTGCTCCAATCATGGGCTTCAAAACTGCTATCGGAACCGCGCGTATCACAGAGCGAACGGGGCCCTAGCATAATCGTCAGACACTGCGCATAGAAATATTCTCAAAAACCTTACCTCATTGCCAGAGCGCTCGTACACTTCCATAGGCACAGCCAAAATGGTCTGAGCGGCGGAATTGAAGTTTCTGTGTAAACTTCGATACGCCGATTGCATCCCCTCCTTGATGTCTGTCGGCTGCTCAGCGTATTTGCTGAAGTGATCTGCATCGTCCTCCAAAGCGTCTTGCAGAAATGGATCCTCGCTCTGCAACGTTTCCGCAGTAACAGTGTTGTTGAACTGTCCTCCTATCACTCCTTCCGCTTGTTCGAGGATTACTTGAGTACCAGTCGCCAGCCGCGCACCCAGCTTGATAGCCTCGATGGCAGTGGATTTGACGAATGCCGTCGCACCCTTCTGCATACCACGCACGATTCTCCCGTCCTTCTTGTACTGCGCGATTGGGAGAAGGACCAGATCAGCGATACCAGAGCCAACGTTGACCACGGAGCGGATAGGCGCCACACCAGAAATGACTTCGACTAGTTGAGTAGCCTTCACGTCCGGTGTCCACAAGTCATTGAGTAGATCGAAGAGTCGTGGCCATCCCGATATCTGAATGAACATTAGCTATTGATAAAGTGCTAACGAAATGAACCTTACGCCAGCCAAAGTGATGTGCCTCAGCGTCATCTCTGCCCCGTCAAAGTGGAAGAAGTTCATGAGTTCGATCGTCTTTCCCGCCTTCAGCGCCCGATAGTCGACACGGCGAGGCTTGTAGTCCAGTTTGAGGTCGACCGGGAATATCTCCGCAAACTCTGTGAACGATATATCAGTCCAATTGCTTGCATTGTGTATTATATAACTCACGGAAATAGATATCGTCGTCGGGATCCTTGGGCGGAGATGGTATGGCGTCTGAATCTTCAAAGCTAAAGAACCGCTTCAAAAAGTCCAGTGCGTCTTGATCAACATGCAGGCGAAGAGGCAGTATCTTAGCCTAATGGATTTTAGTTCCAGTAGGGGTTGAAAAGGAAGTATCTCGAGACTCACTCTTAGTCTAGCCTCCACGGAAGGATGGTTGGGCACGGGATGGAGGGTCTTAAGCTCGACTCTCACCATATCCGAATCAGTCTCCCGGATATTTCCACGAGAGTCCGATCGCAAACTGGTTAGGAATTTGCTCCACGTAGAAGACTTCATGTGGTCCAGGATTTCCAGCTCCTTGATGGTCGCGAAGACCTTCGACACGACAGACGACGTTGGAACGTAGTTGTTCACGTTCAACTTCAGTGTAGCGACGCGGAACTCGATGTTTGGGCTCTTGGCTCGCGTCAGCCTTTTCCCTTGCACGCGGGGAACCTTGATAGACGGTTTCGGAGTAGTAGTTTGTGGTTTGAGCGACTGCCACGAGCTTTGACTGATTGTCTCGAAATCATCTTGTAGTTCTTCGTCGATGGCAGCAAGGAGCGCACTGGGTTCCATTTCATCGACGTCGTGTTCTAAACCAACATAGACAGAGTTGAATAGAAGTGTGTTGGTTTCCTCTTCGAGAGCGGGGTCCTGTGTCTGGCCATTGGCCACTAATTGCCTGATCTTAGCAAGACGCCTTCGGATATCCTTGACACCTTCCTCGATGGTCTTCCTGGTCTTGACCCAATCGTAACCGTCATACAGGAAGACGTTGACATCCCCGCGTTGCACTTGGACACGTAATGTAGTTTCCGCGATCCTGCGAAACGTCTGTCCATGTCAGTCGTTGGAACGTTTATTAGACACTCACTCAGTACTCCCGTCTGTAGGCTCCGGTGGCAGGTTGTCGAAGTAATTCTCCACTGTCTGAACGTCTGGTCGCAACATCTTGATAGTCTCACCACCAATCTTCGAAGTAATGCCAGTACCACCTTCATCTGCGACTAGGGTATCACTGTCGCTCTCCTTTACATCAAAGTCTTCCAGGTCGTCATCGCGTAGCTCCCGCAGGCCTGCGGCCGCGCTGAAAGAATCGTCCAAATAGTCTAAATTGTTGGGCAAGTCGTCATAAATCATGTCCGGAGCAGGTCCAATTTCCGGTGGTCGTTTGAATGCGTCGTCGTCAAGTGATGATAGGCCATAAATGGAGCGTTCTGATAGCATGGCTGGACCTCTCTTGGGTTTAGGTTCTCTAGAGTGGAGTATAAGTCAGACCCGACAGTTACCAGTATAACACGCACTGTTGTTCGGCAGGAGGTTGAAAAGCAGAGGTCATGTCCCCAATGAATGCAGCCAACGCAGACCCGGTGTCAGCGCAGAGGTGAAGTCGTAACCCAACCTGTTCTACGACGATCTATACAGACAAAATCAAAATCATGAATGTTAGCTACTAACGAGCCTTACTCGGGTGTCCGCGGGCTTAGCCTGATACGTCAATGAGAAATCTGATAATTCTGCCAACAAAGCGAAGCCGAGTTTCTGCACATTGTAAGGTCAGAATAAATATCCAGCATGAATATACTGGACTTACCTTCCAGTAATTAGACCCAGTGCGAGAAGATCCAGAACCAGGAAGTTGAATATCAGCCTTGTTGTCGATGAGGAGGAGAGATAGAGATGGTATTGAGACACGGAAGGCGACGTCGGGAGAGCCGCCAATGAGAGTGGTTCCAAACTCGAGGTCACCGAGATGAACGACGAGGCAACCTGGATAGTTCGGAGTAAAAGCAGCGATGGAGCCGTCCACAATCCGCAAAGCAACCCGCGTGCATTCCGTGGGCACCACCGATTCGAAAGCCTAGGGAGATTGAGCAAAGAACACAGTATACGCCTAAACACAGCTTACGCCAGGGGGAGCCTTAAAGAAGCTGGCCAACGCCGGTATCCAGCTGATATCAGAATGGAAGTTGAATGTAAAGCCCCATAAAGCCACTTTGACTCTTGATTCCTTTGCTAACGTCTCTGGTACAACCGAGGACTTGAATGTCAGCTTGAGTAGCGACTGGGGAGTCGAAGTCTTTTCGGGCCATCAGGATTCCAACTCTGTCGCAAAACACTTAGACATACCAAACTTCGAGGAGCAGTCAGTTGGATTATTGTTTGGAATGATCCCGTAGGCAATGCGTTCTTCAAGTTGAGATCCATCGCATTCACCACAATGGCCGTCTCACCCTATATGAGATTGAATGCAGGAACTAATTATTGCATGAACAGTGTTACCTTCCCGTCAGGTCTAAGCTGAACATCGACGTCCGATAGATACATGTCCATTGGCTTAGATTCGTGAAAGACGACCGGCCTGCCCTCCATGGATACTTGAACCTCGTCTGAAGAGACGGGTACATTTGGGAGGTTGAGCCTGACGAACGCTAGACTGCGCATCAGTGAAGTTCAGATCAACAATTCGAAGGTTCTCACCTTCCGACACTGAAATGACAACAATCGCATCTTCAGTTGATGCTGGTGGAGATCCTTCGCCAATGGTGCTGGAATCACTGCCAGACCTGGATTTCACAAAGAAGCGACTACCGATGATGCTCGCCTCTCTGCTTTCAAATTTGTCCTTGTCCGGTTGACCAGTTCCAAAAGTGACCTCGACGAGTTGACTAGCGTCGTCAATGGCATATTGAATTGCATCTAACGCAGTCTTGTGGATGTTGACATACGCAGAAGGCACCGATATGACGATTGAAGTCTTGAGGGGATTCGACGGTAGTTTGACGAGGGAAATCTGAGGGTTTAAACAGTCTCCTTCTTCACCACCCGCTGCGAGACCAGAGAGAGAGCCTAATGATAATACGGCTACCGCCTTGTCATCGAAAGGTCCAGCAGTGGCAAGCAGAACTCTCCGAAACTGTACGCTCGCTACCATCTCTCCTTGCGTGGGGTCATCTGCGAACCGGGCGCCAGGAGTACGCGTGGAAGTACCATTATTGATGCTGAGATCATGGATATCGATGATCACTGGGCCAGACCTAGCAGTATCACCAGGAGGCGGAGGGCATCGGGTTTGCAGACGTATCATGGGTACCGATAGCGTCACGTTGAGGCCGTCTTTCGATTTCGATTTGGTCTGTATATATTTAGATTAACGTGTTTCAGAGTTTTAATGCAAAACACAAACCTTTCGACGAAACGACTGTTGGGGAGCAGTCACTGGAGACCCGTGTAGTCCATAGTCATAATCCAGATCGAGGTCCTTTAGGACTAACCTCTCTAGTCTGCGTCTTTCGAGTTCAGCTGCCTGCTGCCTGCTACCAAATCCAGAAACATGAGGTAGAACGTCTTCGGGTGAATCACTACCCTCTCCACTACTGTCAGCATCACCTTCCTCGTCGTTGGTTTCCCGCGATATATCTTCTTTCGGTCTGGTAAGCTCCTCCACGAATCCCAAAACATGCACGTTCACAAGTTGTCGGAGATTCAAGAATGCGTGAAGGGGCGCCACAGAGACAGAGACACTACTCTGGGTTGTTTCCCTCTTCCGCTTCTTGTCGACAGTGGATTTCTGCACAAACGTCGCGGATAGCGCGCGTGTGTTTTCTGCGCCTTTCTCGTTATGTCTCTGTTTCGTTCTCCATTGTGATAGACGCATGCCGTTGAGGTGGTGATCGGGATTCGTCCAATCCACAACTTTGAACATGGGGAGCGCTGGACAGTCTCCAGTCTTGGCGATGGGATCTGGATGTGAGTGTGCGATGGGATATTCATCGGCAAGGTGAGAGTCCGTTATCAGAATGGGGGAGGCATAGAAATCCTTTGTCCACTCTTCGCATTTCTCGAAGACAAAGACAGACATTTCGTGAAGCGTCAGTCCTAACGACGATGTGGTCCCTGACGTAGTATTTGATGTCTTGTTTGGTGCTAGGGATCCACTGACGTCCAATCTCTCCATCTGTATGCGAAGAAAGCCAACCGACAGACGGGGAGGTATCAATGGCTTGTCGAAGTACGACATTAATTGTTGAGTGGAGAAAGGAGTTTCCGATTCCGAAGAGGAAGGCAGCAGGAGGATTACCACACCTCGTATAGCCGCAGAGACGTCGATCGTCGTGGCCGTAGTCGAAGGAGGTTTTTCCTTTGGCAGAGGTGAGTGTGCGGAATGTGATAAAAGGGTGTCGACGATGTCGGTCATACACCGTAAATGCCATGCCCGGAATGCACAAGCTAAGACCCCCGCGTTTGTCGAAAACTTGAGGGTTTCCTCATAGGAAGCCTTGTGTTTCCCATCTGCATGAAGCTGGCCTGAAGGCGGTGGCGTCACAAGTCGCAACACAATGGGCTCCTTGCCGAAAGATATGAGAAGATCTTCTGCTTCTGAACGCGCCAAGGTTTCGGAGGGATCGCTGGTCGTTGGGCATGTAGGGGACTCGGGAACGGCGAACGGGTCCTGAACATTGTCATCTGGTTGGCTGGGATGTATTGAAAGTGCGCTTTGGTACATGCTGCTGGCAACAGAACTCGTTGGAGAGACAGGTCTTGGGGGTAGGAATGCTAAGGAATGGGACATTGCCATTTGCGTCTCATCATCCAAAGACGAGGAGGACGAGGCAGGGGAAGGAGAGCGGCGCGGAGTCTGGAGTGTTGAAGTGGACATGTATGAATTAGCAGCCTGTGTAGATGTGTCCGAGGAAGAAAGGTCAGAGACTGCAGATAAGTTTCTGGCAGTAACTGTAAGTCCAGATAAAGTGACGGATCGCGTCTTTGATCCAGCATCCTCTGCCGTGGCATCTTCGGTGCGGTACCGCAGCTCTGCGAGAGTCACCGTTAGACTGGATCTCCCGGGATGGACAAGGGTAATCCTCGTATCTTCCGCGTCGAACTCGAAGCGCGCCAGAAGGCTTTCGATCATACTAGCAAAGACTGATACTCCCGCAGGATCCACATCTTGGTCTCCTCCATCTTGAGAGCTACCAAGACCACCGGGGAGAGTGAACTCTCCGTTGCGCAATGATGACGCGAGTTCTGAATGAAACGACTCTCGGAGATGTGCTTCCTGGTCTGGCGACAGTTCCTCCTGGACGAAACTCTCGGCGACGGACACGACTGACTCGGCGAGGTCTGCGGGATGATTGGAGGGCTGCTTAGCCTTTGGGAGGAGGTGGAATGTAAGATGTAACGATTTGAGGGAGAATCCAACGACGGACGTCAAAGGATTAGGCCATGGCACACGCGCCGTTATTAACCCTACTGTGCCACTGTGTAGGCCTACTGGGAGTCCAGTCAACAGTTCGTTGATGGCCTAGGAATATAATCAGAATGAATAGGGCTGGTGAGCTATATGTACGCACCTGAGTATCGAGTTGAAGGTCGGCGACATGGACATGTCCGGAGCCAATCTGCGACTCTATCTGAGATGTATCCAACTGTCCGGGCTTGAGGAGATGTCCAAGAGCCTTTCTGAGTATAAAGGACAGAAAACGGCTCTGTATGCCAGTCGGAAGGGATATATTCAAAGATGGAAGAGCTGGCAAGGCTGGCAACCAAGAGGTGATCCAGGACATGATGGTGGTACTGGTCTGCGTTGGCAGTCGTCTGCTGCGTCGCTGTTACAGCACAAACGACGTTGACTGCATGGATGAAGCGATGAAACACACCGAGATGGTGAGTGTGCAAGGCAAAGGTGTGTAATAAGCCAAATGGCCGCAGAGAGCGTTCACTGAGTGAGTGTAATACGGCAACTTCCTCTTTGGGCGAAGCTGTATACCAGGCGCCACCTGCCATTTCTGCAGCGGTAGCATCATAAATATAGACAGTACGGCTATGTAACACAGTATAAGATGCGAGGGACCAATGCGCCGCGCCATTAGACGGAATAGAAAGAAGTGGAAAGTACGCCTTTGGCCTTGCAAGTCCGATAATCCCACTTGCGATGCTCAGCTCCTATAGTCCTCATGAATATCTCAAAGAAGGTGATACGCCCGTCACAAGTCTTTCCATCGTCTATGTCGTCTCGGACCAAAGCACTTTTGAAAGGTTTCCCAAGCGGCTCAGGCCACGTCGCAAGTAACGGTTTGACATTCATTCCTAGTGGTGTCCGTGCTGTCTTGGTATTACAAGAAGTCGGATCCCTTGCTTTTCTTAGCCCTCCTAAATCGACCTTCACATACCGCGTCCAATCGGTGAACACGCTGTTCATGGGTAGACAGGGTTTGTACTGGCCGGAACGAGGAAGTAGAAGGCGGTACCGATCCTTTGTGCCCGAGGACGCCCCCGTTGAGGTGTGCACGAGAAGCGTCGTCAAAATTCGAAAGGATGTAGCACTAAAATACCACCTTGACTAAAGTCGCAACGTAGGACTCTACCTTTGACATAGGTACGATGGTGACCTGTCCCGAACTGATTAGAAACAAGAAGTGGGGAAACCAAGGAATCGTGGCATTCGACGACATGAATAAAAGCATGTTTGATTTTTTCGAAATGTTCACCCCACAAAGAGGTGAAAGTGATGCAACGCTAGCAAGGAGACAAGGCATAGAGAGTGATGTGGAGTCGAGCTTAAAATGCGGCAGATGAAGGTCGTCATACGAGTCATATAAGCGACCGGAGAATTCAACACAATGAAGATATGGTGCTGGCTCTGACAGTGGCACAAGAGCAAGCGCAAGATTGTCGCGAATCGTGTCCGTTCCAAGGGGGTTGGCAGTGTGCAACGTGAAGCCAGGGGAGATGAAGTCGGGCAATGACAAGAAATACGGCATTGTTGTCGATGGTAGTCAGAAGAAAGCAAACCGATCATCATTGTGTACCTACCATCATCATCATCAATTCTCACCGCCGCCACAGGAGGCGCCAGCCCTCCCAAATAGGTCGCGCGACGGAAATTCGCCTGTGATGAATACATTTGCATTTTAAATTTAACAAAACACACGCCAATTCATGGTGGTACCAAGTACATCTAGGCAGACGATTCTGCCTCTTTCCATTTGTTTGCTGGAATAGATGCGAACGCTTCGAGACGATACTACATTAGTGCTCTTCAACGAAGAGTATCGACAACACTCACTGCCTTCATCCAGATCGAAACGATGAACTAAGAAGCGCCACTTCTCCTTCTGCATCTGGTGTACTCGTTCTCTCGACATCCGCCACCTAACAATATTACTCTCTTTTCCTAGGACGTCAACAGTCCCCGTAACGTACGCATCACCCTTTCGTAAGTGTCGGCCCTCCAAGATCTCTGACATGAACTTCGGTGGCAGCTCGCGAAACAAGTTCATGTTTCGAGCTTCAGATTTGAAAAAGATCAATGTGAAGACGGGATCGTAACAATACATGTTCGCCATGGTCATCATTGAACACGGCGGCGCCGGCGCTTCAAACGTCGCGATATCGTTGTGTGTTCGTGCAAAATCATCTGGTAGGGGGACTGGGAATGGGATAGCTTCGTAGCCGAGAGCTAGAATTGTCTCGAGTTCCACACGCCACGGATCGAGGTTGACTTGACGTCGTGCACCGCGCTTCTGCATGTGGCTGAGTGGGATAGGCGCATCGCCGAGGTATGGTACAACATCCGTGATTAGTCCATCGCTGATAACGGCGTGCAGGTACTCCGAGAGCCAGTGCGATGGGTATCCTATCTCGTGCAGGCGCATGAGGAGCCTGACGAACATGGTCAAGTTGTTTGGGTACCGCACGCGTACCCAGTTCAGCATGCCACTTCCAGTCTTGGAGGGGGCGAGAATGTTGATGAGAACGCGATTGAGCCATGATGTAAGCTCTTCGCGGGAAGGAAGTTGGTCCATCGGGCGAGGAAGCGATTCAGGGGCGAATTGAACAATTCCCCACGCTGGGTCTACCGAAAGGTTACGACAACCAAAGAAACGACCGAAATCTTTGGAGGTGAGTTGTGTGTAGCTGGAACAAGATATTAGTACACGTGAAAGAGGTAGGTTTGCATGAATTAGTGTGTTCCTTACTTGTGAATATACTGATCCCCACTCTCCCATACACCCGTGTTCATCAGGCAGTTGCCAGCTATCGCGGCGTCGCGTGCTGCCTCGAGACTCGGCATGGTAAGTACTGCCATAGTCAGTGGTCCACCGGTGTAGTCTCTACCAGACAATCAATGACATGGTATATAGTAAGATGACGACGAAAACTTACGGACAATTGCTCAACCATATACGAGTGAATGTAGACGGGAAGTCCGCCGGTCGGGCCTCATAGTCACCTATCCTGAGCTTTTCTAGTTCCGCGTTATAGTCGCCTAGCATGAGCTCGAGTTTGATATGGCCTTTCATGTGCACAAGCGCGTCGTGAACTGCGTCAAAGAAAACTGAGAGAATGGAGTATGTAGGACAGTCTTTGTCGAGCTTCTTGTTGGGTTTATAGAGTTTCATCCGTTCATTGAACAAGTCAATCATGATTGCATATTCAGTGCGGTTGAACTTGGTGTCCGGGTAGTCGCTGGGATTACGCTCGCCGTCAGGATTCTAAAACCGTCAGGAGGGTATAAACAGTGATCAAGCTATACATACAAATAAGGTGACATTCGGCTTCCAAGTGTTGACTATGTGCGTGAAAATCTGCCGTCAAATGTCTCAGTAGAATAGAGTGAATCAAGATAAACCATCTACCCGCTTAATATTGGCACTCTTCCATGCGCGCGCACCTTTGAGAAGGGTTTTCCACGCTATATCAAAGTGCTGGTCTTGTGCACGAAGGATAACAGGCGGTACGAACCCAGGAATTACATCCTGAAATTTTTTCTCGTAGAGAAGCTCTGGAGGTCCTTCGAAAATTGACTGATCCTCTTCCATTTCTGTCGCCGTCTCGTAGATCTTTTGGCGTGCGATCTCAAGCCATTCCTTGCGCTCCGAGGGTTTGTTGACAGGTGGACATGCGTCAGGCATCATGCGCCCTACTGTCGATATGACCTTCTCGTCGGGAAACTCATTATCTATAAAATTCTTGACCTCAGCGTTCTTCTCGCGACTCTTCTCCGTTATAGTACCCTTCCAGGTGGAAGAGACGGCCGGGTCATTCAGAATGCCCTCTTTGGAGAAATCTGGGCCAGCATTCTCCATTACCAGCCGTTTCATGGATATGTCAGGAAGCCCGGTTTTCCAGTATTTCAAAGAAGTAATAATGCCTGGGATTGCGCTCTGGCCGACATGAAGCCATTCTGGTAGATTGGGCGGCGTGCTGCTCAAGTTGGTTATGAGTGATTCGATCGTCGTCTTGAAGCTGCCAGTGGATGAAATTAGAACGCAAGAAATAGATAGAATGATATGCTAACCGCGTGAAGCTGTACGGTGGCATGATGAACCCCATCCATAGACACAATAAAGTCATTTTCAACTCTGCGACTAAGGCTTTGTTGCCGCTGGCAGAAGCAATTTCATCAAGTAATGCCAACACGCAGAGATCTCGTGCAAGTGCCGTGGGATGTATGTCGTTCATCACGATATGAACCTTCATGACTTGTCGTCGATTAACGTTGAGCTTGTCGTAAGCCTTGCGAATCCCGATGACAGAACCAAAAACGTGTCTTGCGTCTCCAACGCCGCCAAAGAAAAGCCCTAGACGCGCCAATCGCTCATCCGACATCGACTCCAGGTCAGCAGGATTGCTGTCGTCGCCCACATTTGGTCCCCAGTCATCGAGGATCGTCATCAAGTTGTCTTGGCCAACCTACGTGGAAGCGTCAAATGGATGCTACCTTCTGACTTCGCCGCGAACGCACAGAGTAGTATTCCGAATACACAGACCTATATTACTTCAATACTTGACAGACCAACTAGCTGCTCGGATGAACTCACCCTGTCTTCTTCCGGACGGGGAGCGATACCAGTCGCGTTCTTGCATCCTTGGAGCCTGATTTGACGTGATCAAGGCTCTGCTCAACGCGTTTCCACACGTTCCAAGCTCGCTTGCATTCTGGGTGTGACGATTCCAGCTCTGATACGGCGCGAAGTTCGCTGATCAGTTGGGTTTCGTTGGCCGTGCAGTCCTCGAGTGTGATACTGCCGCCAAGAATGCCACAGGACAGAGCTTTGGCAAACCGAATTGAAAGTTTCGGCAGTAGATTGGCTTTGCTGTCATCGTCCAACCTTGCATAGGACCGTCCAATGGCTTTGAGTGTGTCGGAGTATTTTGCTTGTTCATATAGCGCAGCGCTGAGATTAGAAGGGTAGATGGGGCTAGAAGGATCCACACTTTCGGCCTTTTGTTGGATTTTAGTCGATGAGATTCGATATAGTAGAGTGTACTGATTACCTTTAGGTAGAATTCTTCGGCCCTGTGAATAAGTGTGGTCAGTCCCATCGATGTATTAATTGACACTTACTTGACATATGCCTTAGTCCTGAAGAGCTCGTTACCTTTGTCTTTGAGTTCAGCAGCAGACGACATGGAAGTAACACGCCAGGGCTGAGGTTCAACAGGTTGCCCAACGCGGGTAATTGATCTTCCCCCACGTGCAGTATGTGGCGCAACATCCTATTTCCTCAAATTCCCTCTAAGAACTCTGTAATATATCTAGCAACGTGATTGTGTACGGCAGTTGTAGGGTGAAGCCTATCAACCCAGACATCTCCCCCGACCTTCTTGACATGGTCCACTCGCATGCCATGGTCTTTGGGATTCTCAAGTATCTTGCGGAAGGCTTTATGGGATGAGAAAAGCATTGTAGTTACTTCAGGGTGGGTCGAGCTGAACGTAGAAATTCCTTTGGAGAGATTAGTGTTCCAGTTGATATACGATGCGCTCGCCCCTGCGGCGTTCCGTAGTGGCACTGGGTATAGCTGTAAGATAATCTGAAAGCCTTTTGGAGAACTGTTTCACACCTGCCGGAGAAAGTTCGATTGGAGGGACGTCAATGAATAGGAAATTTCGGGCTCCGGCGTCGTAAAGCTTGTCTTCAATCTTCATCAGCGCCTCTATGTTCTTGTCATGAACCTTGTGATAGCTGAACTTTGATGAGTACTCTTGTCAGAGAGAGAATACTAGACGAACGCGCAGTCATTGATGCCAACCCAGGTCACTAGGACGGTCAATTGAGCTTAGGCCACACGAGTAGAAACATTGCCATACCGAACAGTGTATCTGTTGCGGTCCAAGATGCCCAATCTGGCTTTGCCCCGGCTCCTCGAAGGAAGGCGGAGACTTGATTTTGAACTCCAGTGACAACATTTCCGCCGATCGCGTAGTCGTAAACAAGTAAAGGAGAGTCCAAGTATTCCTTATCCTGTTGTGTGGCGCCAGGTTTATATTTGGGTCCTGGGCGATATCTGGTGATGAAGTGTCCTACCCAGTTGGGCTGGCCTTCTTCATTCCAAAGGAGCTCCCCTGGGAATGGCACGCCCAATGGTTCTGAGGGAGTAGGCTTAAGGTCGTTTCTGGGCAGTGTTCCCAAGACAGAGCTGTAAGAGTCACCACTGGAAGAAGTTAGGGGAAGGCGTATACAAAAGTAACTGGAGCCCAACAAGATGACAAGATGCTTTATGTCTGATAATCCCTTCCAGGAGGAAGTGCATTGGACGACAGCAGACATGGCAGAATCTATCGTATAGTCAATCGTGGTAGTCGATAAAGTAGAACGGAATGGCTTCCAGGGATGGCGGCAAACGGCACGGCAAAGTTCTCCGGCACGAAAAAAAGTCGCGACCTTGGGGAACGAGTCGGAAGACGTCCATCTTGAATACTTCCATTCTCTTTCTTCACCTTTATCATCCCAAAATCAATGTCAAGCGCGTTGGATCGCCAAGTTCGCCCCATCTATGGTTAAGATACAACGTCCATGCGGTCGTTCATTGCTCACACGTTCCTCAGATGCCCTCGACACTGGCTCTAACAAGTCTGCTCTCGTCGCGTGCAACAAGGTGCTCAAAAAGCAGCCCAACAACCAGCTCGTCAAGGTCCGCATTACCCCAGAATAACATCGAGCTCAACCCCATACATACCCCGTTCAGGCATTGAAGGCACTCGCACTCGTCCGCTCTCAAAAGGTTGAAGAGTCGCTAGTCCTCTGCGATGAGGTTCTGGCGTCCAAGCCTTCCGACGATGGTGTGCTGTCCGCCATGATGCACGTTCTCCGGGGACTGGGTCGACGTAAGCCATGTTTCTGTACGTGTAATGTAACACCTCATGTTTTGTAGACAAGGACACGGTGCAGATGTTCGAGGAGGCTTTCAAGAAGGAGCCCACAAACGAAGACCTGGGGGTGCAGACATTCCTCGCGAACGTACGCGCTGGTCATTGGAAAACAGCTCAACAAGTAGGTTATGATCTCAAATATCTATACTTCCTAACCGCGCGGACAACAGATTGCGACCAAGATATGGAAGCAGTTCAAGAAGGAGGCATATTTATACTGGAGTGTAATGGCTACAGTCCTCCAGGCCAACGATTCAATGACCCCGGCCGCAATGCGTCCTCTACTCTACCAAATTGCCCACCGACTCATATCTTCATCACCATCGCCATCCTTCCAAAGCGCCGACCGCTTCTATCTCCACCTCACCATTCTACGTGAACTAGAAATGTATGAGGATGCGCTGAAACTACTAGGTAGTGAGATTGGCGAGTACCTCTGTGCAACCAGCCTCGTGTGTAATGAAGTACGGCGGGAAATATGGCGCGCCAAGGGCTTGATCAAAGAAGAAGGCAAGCGCGCCGAGATCCTCATCATAGAACAAAAGTTTGTGGTGACTTGCCTCTTAACATGACTGCTCAACGTCGGATTACAGCGACAGGAACTGGTTGGAGTTCTTGTCTATATTGGACGCGACGTTCGCTCCGGCATCATCAGAGGAGACGGAAGAAGCGCGTCAAGCATCGATATCGGAAGAAATCTCCCGGGTGCAGCAGCTTTTCATCGATGTAGCAGTGAAAGACGGCAAGAAAGATCGTTCAGGTCCTTTGGCACTGCTAGAACTCGAACTACGAGGAAGACAGCATGGATTCTCGACAGGTATGTGCTACAAAATACTCTCAACTCGTGCTTACGACGCTGCATAGACCCTCATCGTCTGCTTAGCTTGCTCAAGGAGTACTTCGAGACGATTGGGGATAAGGCATGTTGTTACGAGGATCTCCTACCCTACATCGGCCTTGACGAAGAGGACCTATCGAAATGGACCACCTACCTGAAGGATTTGGCGTCCTCATACGTGCGCAGACTACACGTATATCTGTTGTTGTTATTGACTCTCTCTACAGTCCCCCACTTCCGACCTGCAGCGCCTGATCAACTGCCATAAATTATTGCGTTACAACATTCCCTCTGACGAACTCACCGTTGACGCCGAACTGTTCAATGCGAATGTGTACACAACACAATACCTGGAGGCATTGGTCGTAGGCAAGGACCTAGCTGTGACTGATCTCCAGCCAGCGGACGACCTTGCGATTCTTGCAGGCCATGCATTTGTCAACCTCTGGAGTATCACCCAAGACGAAAAACACCTCTATAACGCCGTGTCCCTTCTAGAATTCGCCGTCTCGAAAAGCAAACCGTCATTCCGTATAAGGTTGATGCTTATACGATTATATCGGCTTCTAGGTAGGACTTCTTTCTGTTTTTCAATGCCATGATACTCATGCCCAATCACAGGTGCTCCGTCCTTGGCTGTTGAGCATTATCGCTTGATGCAGGTCAAGCAAATACAGACCGACACACTGTCACATTTCCTTCTCTCCAGATCCTCCCCATTCTCGCTGGCAGCCACGGGTGATCTTACCTTCATGACTGAACACGTCGAAGCATCCCAAATTTATCTCACCAACACCCAAGACGTATGTTGAATATTTCTCGCCTTTGATTTGTTTCTTATATCGCATGCCAGACCCCTGAATACGTGGTTCGCGCCTTCACAGGCGAAAAATACTCCCAGGTTAGTGAGAAATATCCTTGGGAAGGGGTCTCACATCAACTGCCCCCCAGATCCCAGAATTCGTTGAGTTTGAGAACCGAGTGGAATGCTCTCTCCAGAAGAACGTTGCAAAGGTGGAGCACACTCGGATGCGTCTAGGTTTCGATTTGGTGTCGCCCGACATTGTCGACATGGAACTCATTGATCTGAAGTTTATCTTCGATCGTGGTGAGTGTCCTATACTGCTTGGCTTCTACCTGTGACTAACTTATTTTCGCAGAACATTTCGATAACCGCGACTTTGACGTGCTTCCTAACTATCAGCCGAAGTCTAGTCCTTCACTGAACGAGCAGACGACACTCTTTGGGAGCTCGGAAGGCGTGCGTTCAAGTTCTTCCCTGACTTCAATGATATTAAAAGTCTCTTAGCAAGGATGGCTATGGTCATTCATGAAAGTGTACATCCGCGCATTTCAGCACGCGAGTAACCTTGACGACACCGTAGAGGACAAGCTGCTGGTTGGTGACAGGCCGAAACCCACAGAAATTAGCTCGAAGCCTCTGAAAGAGCGTCTATCTAATCGTGATGAGAACGAGTTAGCCGAGGTCAGTTCAGCATGTTGATTCGCTGCCGGTGCTGACCCTTTTTTAGCTGACTGAAGACGAACTTTCTTTCGTGCGCTTCGCTGACGCATTGGCGAACTGGCTCGAACCTCATCACGACCATGTGCGGCCTCCACCGGCCTTCGTCCTCGCCGAAGCCGCCAAGCAGACAGAACTGAAGACTGGACGGCCGTTGAAGGGGCTTGAGATCCCACCACCGACTAATGGGAACCCGTGGAAGAAGGATGAGGAAGCGCCACCTGTAGAAGAACCTCCTGCACTCCTAACGTCATTCTTCGATGGTACGAAACATTCTTATCTTTGACGATGGGGCGTTTATATGTGCTGTTAGATCTAATGGCACGTTTCAATACTTTGAAGGAGGGACCATCTCCGGTGTATGCACTTTATGTTGCTGCCCTCATGCAGGAGGCATTTGTGCTGTTGATGCTGGAGACGATCAGGTTCAAACACTCGTCGTTGATCAAGATCCACAAGCTGGGAAATGTGAATCCTATCATTTATTCTGTCTGATTTTCACTCATTCCTTGCTAGCTTGTTGCTCATTTGAAGCCTCTCAAAGCAAAAGCTGTTGACACCATCAAAGTGGCGGCAGCTGAACTTGTTAAAATGAGTGAATCTGAGAATACTGCCGCCCGAAGGAAGGACATTGTCGATTCTTGTTCTGCGTTGAACGTAAGTTTTTGGTGATGATATGTTATCCTTGATTGCTGATGATGCTGTAGTTGGATCACGACTTCGTCTTCACTGTGGCGAAGCAGCTTTCTGATTCTCGCCACTCCATTCTCGAAGGCTATGGCAAAGGAATGCCTCGAGTAACCGCAATGTATCCTAACTGATCTTTGCCTCTCGTAATGTCACACGTCGTAGCTCAAATGCTTTGCATACATACTCTAGAATATTGTATCTAACTAGTCACAATACGGATTCCCCAACTCAATCACTTGTATCACTTCTTATGGGCAAGGACTAAGAAAGTCTGGTAAGGATACTCGAAGACGCCTTGGCTCTGGTCGATCCATTTCAAGTCTGTCCCTTGTTCGATGATAGTCTTGACATCGTCAAGAGTCTTCGTCCTTTCCTCGGGAGAGAGTATTTGGATGTAACTCTTGCTGCTAGCTCTGGCGACGGCAAGGTCTAGAGTACCGGGAAGAATGTACGACCAGACGTTCTCTACTGGGGGTTTGAAGAATTCTTGATACGCTGGTGTATCGAACGTTTGACGCCACAGGTTAAGACGGAACTGTGGCGTCCCATTTTCGTGCTGCTCGATGCGACTTCGCAACTGAGCTACCCATCCTGCTGCGTTTCTAAGAACGGTGTAATTGTTAATTCGTCGAGCAAGTGGAAATCTGGTAGACTTACCGATCTTCCAGGTTCCAGATGAACGCGACGACTCCTCCAGGTTTGAGGATGCGCGCGAATTCGGCAGAGGCAGCGTTGAAGTCAGGGCACCAGTGGAATGCCTTTCTGCCATCAGTTCATGTTCGAGTGGTGCTTGCGTGAGAATGCTCACCTGGGCGATGGTGATAAGATCTGCCCACCCATCCTCAACGCCGGTGGTGTCAAAGGTACCTTTAACGGAGGAAACACGAGAATCATTAACAGTTGTGTTGAACACGTCTAGCATCCCGTCACTAGGCTCAATAGCCTTGATTTCCTTGACGGCGTCCGCGAAATCAGGATGCTTCAAGAACGCGCGCGTGAATAGACCTGTTCCTGCGCCGATTCTTGGATGGATTTGAGTCTCTGAACCATGGTTGAGTCGCTGTGTGTTACTTACTCGACGACATTGAGAGGTTGCTGCTGAGGCACTGCAGCCTTGATGGCGGCGATAGCGTTCGCTTGGTACGAAGGACGTGCTCTCCGAGCTGACATCAGTGTCCAAGCAGTTCTGAAGCGATACATATAGCTTACTTGTCGTACAATTCGTTGGTTCCGGTGCCAAAGCCAACCTGAGCGACGTTGTGCACAGCAGAGGTAGTCATTCTCAGGAAGAGTTTGTAAGGAGGATTTGAATAGCAACGTTTAAATATGTAGCAAGGATTGCATCATCTGATAAGTGATTTCGAATTTGGACCACCTGCGCCACCGCGGCGTTGATGGTCAGATCAAGGAGTCACGGGCGCTGACGCCGCTGATTTGTATCGGCCCGTATAAACCGACCACACACTTGGTTCCAACAACCACGGCTGCTGGCGAGAGGAATGGGCGGCTCTGAACTAACGATTAATGTCGTTGCTTCAGGAAAGCCTCTGACGCTTACTCTTGCAGCCAACTCTCTTGTGGTGAAGAGAAATAATCGCAAGTCATCAACTGTTCTCACTACTCATCAATTGACACCGTGACAGACACCAATGAAGTACCTATTCGTCAAGTACTCCAGACACAGTACACCCAGGATAGCAAGTCTCTTCAAGTCTCGTACATAGCAAGACCCAAACCAAAGGCTCCATTCGCTCTTGTTCGCCTGGAAGGAACAGTTCAAGGAGAATCCAGTCTTGCGTCTGATTTTGCCGAAAGGGTTACCAATGCTGCATACAATGGTCTGTTGTCTATGTCTTTGCTTTTGTTCATGTTCCACTTCTTACTCATCATCAGGCATCGGTGTCCCACGTGAGCGCCGCCTCAAAGTCATAGTCAATCCTCATGGAGGCGTCGTACGTTCATTTCATAATATAGAAATGTATGACATGAACTGTCTTTCAGCGGGATGGCGTCGCTGTTTTTATGAAAAAAGTAGAGCCCGTCTTCAGAGCGGCATGCTGTGTGTTGGACGTTCAGCGTGAGCTCCCATTATTCTCGTTACAACACACTTCAAACACACGTTTAGATACCACTCACAGCGGACATGCATACGAAATTGCGAAGGATCTATCTCTCGACTATGATGCTGTTGTTAGCGTATCTGGAGATGGACTTATCCATGAAATTCTGAACGGTTTTGCGCATCATCAGCATCCGACAAAGGTCTTCGCTACTCCCATTGCTCCGATTCCTACAGGCTCAGGAAACGGACTGGCGTTGAACTTACTCGGCTTAGCGGTAAATTTCTTCCGGGTTTATTCTCGAACATGCTTACAGAGACTAGGATGGATTTGATGTTGTGTGCGCAGCTCTGAATGTTGTCAAAGGTAGCTCGTATAGCCTTACATGCTCAATGTGCTCACGTTTATTGTTATGACAGGCTTACCCATGAAGATCGATCTCTTTTCTTTCGTTCAGAAGGGAAAACGCACCATATCGTTCATGAGTCAATCAATGGGCCTCATGGCAGGTAAGTACAGACTGACCTCAAACACATGTGCTCCAACTAAATCCAACTGCGCAGAGCTAGACATTGGGACCGACAATCTCAGATGGATGGGTGATACTCGGTTCATGGTAGGATTGTTAAGGGGCCGTAAGTTCAATGGCCAGCATCCTGTATTCAGAAACTTACTTCTTGGATCAGTGATTCCGTTCAAACCATGTCCGGTAGAATTGTCCTACAAGGTTGCCTCTCAGGACAAAAACCTCATGGCTGAAGAATGTTGCCAGCGGCAAAAGGATGATAGAATGCGTGCTGTTCCAACAATCCAAGAAGTCAGTGATGATCCGTTCCCGGACCTTCAAGTGGACTGTGACTCCGGAGAATGGACCAAATTCGAAGAACCATTGCTGTATGTGTATTGTGGTAAAGGACCATACGTTGGTCGGTACGTCGGATCGCCGCCATTTTCTGTGTTACTCATATTGATACTGCTCCATTCGAAGTGATTTCATGGCGTTCCCCGCCTCACTTCCAGATGACGGCCTGATCGACATTGTGGCGCAAGTTGCAGTAAGTCCCTCTATGTCGTTCTATCCCTTGGCTCTAAAATCCACCAAGTCCTCAAGGACTGAAGTAATCACAGAAATATCTGCAGGAGCTAAAGGCGGACATTTCTGGAAGAATAGCGTATGTTCCACGATTCTAAACCGCATCCTCCAATTTTGACCTGGCGCTAGTGCCATTATGTCAAGGCACATGCGTATAAAGTCAAACCCCTAGTTCCGAAAGGAGCTCTATCTGTGGACGGAGAATCGTTTCCTTTTGAACCGTTTCATGTAGAGGTCCATCGTGAGCTTGGAACAGTTCTTACTCCTCATGGGTATTATGCTGCGGAATTCCCCTCGAAGCCAGTATAATTCGAACACGTCGCGGCAGGTTAAAATAAGAATGGTATACCCTTGTTAAGTCAGCTTACGTCCTGACTTGCACGCGCTTAGACGCAATACTCTGTTTACATCCTTGATAGCTTCAAATTACTTTGCTGTGAATAGGTCCCCCAGAACTAGGAGTCCAAGATTAATAAAAGGAAAGGTACGCTAGTGTTATTATTCTATCAATTCAGCTCATCCTAGTAAGATAGCCTTAATATCTGGAAGTTCCGCCTTCGCCCACTCTACCGCCTTCTGCCCATAGCGAAGATGTCCATACAAGAAGTGATTAGGATCTAACGCCAATTTCCGCGCATGACCACGCCATACTTCGAGCGCCATGGTCCCCTTGTTTTCATTCGCCTCCTTCACAAATCGGCCTGCCAATGATTCTATCTCCTCGTATCGCTGTCTGTGGAGCTTTACGTTGCCGAGTTTGTTGAAAATGTTCTTTATGAACGCCGTCAGATCTTTAAGGATTTGCGCAATGTCCCATTCCTTCGGTTTGCACAGCAGGTCGCCCGTGATACATGGGGAGTGGAAATGGTCGACTCGAACTCTCAGATGGAACATGTCGAACAGTTCATATGGATCGCCGAATGTGACGAGGGCTGCAACATTGTTTTCAACCGTGTTGTCATCCAAAAGGTCCAAGCCCAAGTGCGCCACCAAAGCGCCCTGACTCCATCCACTGATGATAACCTTGGCGCCCGTGCACAAGTCGAGGTAGGCGTTAACTGTGGTCGCCAATGCTTTCGCCCCACTGCCACTCCCTCCCTGTAAGTATTCTTTTAAGTTGGCTGGGTATTTCCCCGCGTCGACCCCCTGCCTTGCCACTTTCTCGCTGGGGAACGCTTCCAGGAAATCGGGACCGACCCAGTAGCCGACGTTTCCTGAGTCAAATGTTCCGCGAGCGAAGATGACTGCGAGAGGTAGACAGTCGTCCAGATTCCCATTGTCGATAATGACCTGCATTTCGTTGTAGGTGTTCTGGATTGGCCCATCTCGTGATATGATTGTGGCGAGTGCGATGGGTGCTACGATGCTGAGGAGGAGGAGCGAGAAGCGCATTGCTAGGAGATATAGTACGTTCTACTAGTATCGCGACTATTAATATATAATATCTAGAGATCTGCAGGGCATAAGTGGAGATAGAGTAGATGCCATTCACGACTGTCGCGCGGAGATCGACTCGGAGGAAGATCATCTCTTTGGCAATGGCAAGCTCGTGGTATAACTATGCAGCTTCTCGGCGATTCGTAACACGTTGAAACGGTAGTAACGTTCATGTAGAAATACATTCACAGCAATACTGTAGTTACTTGATCTGAATACTAAGTTTCTCAAAATTTTAGGCCTCCTGGCACAAGTCAGCCAACACCTCCCCTGCGCGAACTCCCAGAACGCTGAGGAGGGTGTCACTGAGACCGTGTGTAGCCTCCTCCATACCCTGTAAATAGATCCTAGACTTTAGATTCTCCCCCTCCGCAGGGAGCAAGCGGTACCCTCGAGTGATGCGAATGTGATGTGGCTGTTCACTGGCGAACTCCTTCGCTGACAAAGCGGGAGACGTCGGGGCGGTGCTCACAGTGCTGCTAGACGTGCTTGTCGGCAGGTCGAACGTCATGGTATCGGAATCGCTCAGAACTTCATGATCTGATGTAAGTCGACATGTATCGGCGTGGCACGACGGGGTTAGGCCGAATGCCTTGCCAACAGTCGATTGTTTGAGCAGATCAACCCAAAGCGTGCGCTGGTATCCCGTTGCGCAGATCACAGCATCGTATTTTTCTGTCGTGATGTCGCGCGAGACAATATTTTGGATGGTGAAAGTGAAGTCGTTTGTGGCACTCTCGGGTGCATCGACCCCAATGATGTGCGAGTATGTCTGAATTTTGAGGAGAGGTAGGTCCAAGGATGTGGTCGTGTTGGTTCGTCGCGCAATATCGCTGTCGACTTTTTGAGCGTACACCGCCTCGTAAAGCTAGTAATCTGGTTAATATTAGACCTCTATGAACTGACGATCAACGTACTGTTTCGAGGGTAAGGGGATTGACAACACTATAGTTAGTAGCCTTGTATTCTGCTCTGCGAAGCTGTCGCACATTTGACGAGGGAATAGAGTACCAGCTATCAGTCGCTGTTATCATGATTAACGTCCAAAATAGTGCGGGAAACTGGAAAGGGCGTACTAGCTGGGTCAAAGACCTCGTTGGCGAAGCCGGAATCGTCACTAGGGCGGAGAGCGCCCTTGCGGATGATGATGTCGACTTCGTGAGCGCGTCCAGAAGCAGGAACATGACTCAGCCTATCACGAAGATTGAGAGCCACCTCTGCTGCCGACTGACCACCTCCGACAACGGCGATGCGAAGGTTTGGTTTGCCCTTCGATGTGATAGAAGAGAAGATAGAATCAACGGCCAAGAGATAAGCTGCACTGTGAACAAGGAGAGGGCTGTCGACGCTGGAGAGAGGATGAGGGATTTTTCCCGCGCCGCCGGGGGAGATGATGAGGTTACCTGTTTATGTGGCAAGTCAGTGAGAGGTTTGGGATGGTATTCAACTGACTTACGCGTGCGTCGAGAAGACAGCTGTCCTGTGGCGACATCTTTTGAAATGATGTTGACGATTCCTTCGGAATCAGTGTCAAGTCCAATGACCTCTGCGCCATATGAGACCAAAACACCATGATCTGCGACGTATCCAGCAGCCCACGATAGATAGTCGGCGTATTCACGTCGGGTTGGTATAGTAGTACCGCGGTTGATGAAGCTAATAAGGCGATTTTGACTGTGGAGGTATGCAAGAAAGGTAATCGGAGATTGGGGGGAGCGTAACGTGGCAAGATCCTTCATGAAGCTAAGCGGGGAGATCAGGAATCTTCGGAGGACGCGGAACGCCAGTACGAACCTAATCTGCATCCGAGCATCTGGCAACAGCATTCCAGGATGCCATTGGAATTTGGTGTGTCGCTCCAAGAAAAGAACCTTTTTCAATGGACACGAAGAGGGTGACTTTTAGAAGATAACAGGGTGCCATTAGAAGTCGCATCATAGAAGATATAAAAATAAAGTAACTCACAGCCCATGCCTCGACAATTGCTCCAGCTATTGATACATTTGCAGGACCGAATCCGAGGCCAACCAGGTCGAAAAGTTCATCTGTAGACTGCATAGTGGAGGCGAAAGAAGTTAAGAACTACGAAGTAGACGGTGGGGCTTTTATAACCCAGAGTCTCGGGAGCGGAATGAGGCAAGAACAGGCCATATTATGCCGGAGTGATGAATAGCCATGCAGGTTGGGCTAAAACCACATTGTGGGGCGTTTCGAGCACGCGCTGGCGTTCTCGAAGGGGGAGTGGAGTTGAGCAAAGGTGGCGAAAGTAGGAAGAATGATCTATCAGATTAGGGATGGCCAATCATATCATTATCTGATAAGTTCTACCCGCATCAGATAAGATCTGAAAACGAATTGGAAATACGGCCAACGACGTCTTTTACTGTCTACACGCGTTTTGGATGGTCGAGAAGCGTGCGCTAGTGTGCGTACCATGCCGGTGGCTCAGTCCGAGCAAGCCCGACATAATCCGACACATTCAATCGTCCCAAATGCTCGGGCCGAGGCTCAGTCATGAACGACCTGGGCAAGATTTACCCATCATCATAATCATGTCCCCAGAGTTCCAAGAGTCTGGAGAAGGAGGTTCGACGAAGCCCAGAAGTCCGTACGCACACCACCAACTTTGAGATGGCAAGTACAAGTACAGCATCCACATGAGCCGATAGCACTCCAGGAGTGGCAGGCGTTCATCTCTGCGTCATTAACCGGACTAAGGAACGTGGAGTATTCGTCGACGTCGTGACAGGTGCGCCACCCAGCGCTGACAGTGAGAGAGTAGGCCCCACTGCCACTAGCACCCTGCTGAGTACCCCAACCATCATCGTCTGGGCGGTTTAGAGTAATTTCAAGTTGACTTGCATATTGATACTTTGTACTCCAGGGAATAGACAAGCATCCAGTTTGATTCAATGTCGTTGAGCGAGCAAGAGTGTCATGTAGCAAGGCATGACTGTATGTGGCAAAGCGTGTGTCTATTCTGCGTGACATGGTTACTGTCACAGGCGATTAGGTAAGCTACGAGACTTCTCTCTGCACCCAAACGTCGTGAACAACATCGGACCCAGCTTGTCCTCTTACCTCCACCATGTCCTCACCAGCGCCAGGTGAAGTGGCTCCGCAGGAAGATGTTCATATGGAAGACCCCGACAACGTCGAGGAAGGTGAAGGCGACGCCTTAATGCCAGGCGCTTCAGACGATAGCTCCGAGGAGGAAGATGATGATCCCGAGGAGGAACAGCGCATAAAGGACGGGTTCATTGTCTCTGAGGAAGAGGATGAGGAAGAGGACGATGAAGAGGAACGAAGACGTCGCCGAAAACGTAGAAGAAGGCATCGAAAACAACGCAAGTCAACATTGAAACACTATCTCTTTCTAGGCTGATTATCGTCCTTACCATAGGTGAAGAAGAGGAACTCGATGAAGACGACCTCGACTTGATCACTGAATCTACTGGCATTCCCCGCAAGAACCGTCTAACGCGTCTTGTCCGCCGCTACTCAAAATCACCACCTGTAGCGTCTTCGTCAAGACGTGCAGCCGTTGAATCTTCCGAAGAGGACCTCGATGACGGTGAACGCGGTGCTCCCGATGATATCCATGCTATCTGGGACGACGATGACCGACGAGACGAGGACGAGGACGGGGACGGGGATATGGACGACTTCATCGAGTATGAGGACGACGAAGAGGGGGGAATGGCGGATCAACAGAGCAAAGATGCAAGGCGAAAGGAGCGACGACGGGAAATAGACGAGCGCAGGAAGAAAAGAGGTGTGCGTACCGACATGATTGGTATTGACGCGAAGTCAGTCCTCTTTCTTTTAAATTCTTTCTTTTCTGACAAGTTCCAGCGCATGGGAAGAAATGCACGACGTATTCGGTGATGGGCATGATTATGACTGGGCATTGGAGGGAGAGGATGCCTTCGAAGTCGAAACGGATCGCAAAGACGAATTGCAATACGCAGATGTGTGTTCTCTTCCTCGCAGATCAACGAAACCGCTCACGTATCTTTCTAGGTCTTTGAGCCTTCTGAGATAAAGGCAAAATATTTGACGGAAGACGATGACATTATCCGCGAACACGACATGCCGGAACGAATGCAACTAGCCACAGCGTCCTTGGTCGCCAATGCGGCACTTTCGCTACAGGAGCCTCTTACGCCTGCAGACCTCCCTGGCGCAGCTATGTGGGTCACCCAAAGGTTGTCGGTGCACAAAACTCGCGAGTATTTCGCCCCAGATGGCCAGTTCTACGAATACAACGGTCAGCTTGTTCTCGCTGTCACCTACACTCTGAGGAGGCTTTTCTTGGACCACTTGGAAGTACCATATATATGGGCCCACAAGCGAGATTATATATCCCACTTCGACAATAATCAACCGGAACGAAAGCGTCTCGAACTACTTTCCTTATCCGATCTCTGGAGGATTTATGCTCTTGGGCAAAAGTACCGCTCTCTCGTCAACCGACGCAATGCTCTCTCGGCCATGTACGAGCGTCTCCAGATCAACGACAGATACTTCGAGGAGGAAATTTTACCGAATATCGAAGGAGTGGAGGTTGTCGCGGACGCTACCGAGTGGTTATCTATGATGTACAAGGGGAAGAAGCCCGAAGAAGCGTTTCGTTTTCATGATGATGATGAAGAAGTTACAACTGAAGTGAAGAAACACAAGACACCAAGTCGTGTTTCAGTCTACGAGGTCACAAAGAGGTCGGTTGTGGCTAAGTTGGCGGAGGTGCGTCTAATACATATCGTCATGATTAGCCCGAACGCTAACGTGATTCAACCAACAGCAATTTGGCATCAAATCGCACGAGATTGTCATGAACTTTGTCGCACAGAGACATATCCAGTTTATCGACAATCCGGAATTAAATCCTCTCGCATGTGCCGAGCAATATGCAGACCCAGATCCGGTCAAAGCCCTCCCGGCAGACGAGCTACTTCGCCAGGCTCGTTTGATTCTTGTCACCGAACTCGGCAAGGATCCCTTGCTCAGAAATCATGTCCGGCAAACCTACAAGGATGAGGCCGTTGTATCTGTCGTACCAACAGAGAGAGGAAAGGTGAAAATTGACGAACACCACCCATACTTCGTACGTAATTGTGTTGGTCTATGTCTGCATTGTCTCACAAGGTTTCTTCTAGAACTTCAAATATTTGCTGAACAAACCTATTCGTACGATGACAACCACATCACAATTCCTGCGCGTACTGGCCGCAGAAAGAGAGAATCTTGTCTCTGTCTATATCTCTTTACCATCCGACGCACAGTCTGCTTTGGAACGGCGTTTGTCTGACGCATTCACCTCTGATAGTTTTGATGAATCTGCGAAGGCTTGGAACGAAGAACGGTCGCGCGTGGTTCATGAAGTATTTCAGCAACACCTACTACCTATGGGCGCTAAATGGGCGAGGGAGTATTTGCGTGATGAAGTTGAAGACTTCATAGCTACATCTTGTGCCGCCATTCTGAAAAAGGTGATTCGATTGTTCCCTATGTTGTACATCGTTCTAACTATCTTCAGAGATGCGATGTTGCTCCCTACTTCAGCGAACAGCAGAAACTCGGAGAAACTGCCTCTGTCATGGCGGTATCCTGGGGGAAAGGCGATCCGCAACGGGATGACATTTGCATTGTTTTCCTCGATGAACATGGCCGCTTGCGAGAGCATACCAAGATCACCAACTTGTACGACACCGAGATGAAGGACGAACTCTTTGACCTGCTCAAACGCCGCCGACCCGATGTCATAGTTATCGGAGGCTTCACGATGACCACAAGTAAACTATCCTATCGCCTGAAGGAGGTGCTCCGCCAAGGCCCTCAGTACAACGAGGAAAATCCTACACCAGATCCGGATTTCCAGATCCCCGTCGTCTACGTGCGAGATGAGGTGGCTCGCATGTACCAGCACAGTGAAAGGGCCAGCAAAGAATTTGTTGGATTTTCCGATGTGCAGAAGTACTGCGTTGGTTTGGCGCGATACACTCAAAACCCTTTGAACGAGTACGCGGCACTGGGCTCCGACATCGTCCATGTTGCTTACTATAAAGATGACCAGCATTTCGTGAGCTGCCTTGCCTCGTTATGTTATCTTCACTGACCGGGTAACAGGTTCCCAAAGACAAGTTATTGTACGCATGCGAGCGAGTTCTAGTGGATGTAATCAACAAAGTTGGAGTGGATATCAACCGTGCAGTCTCTGATCCTCACTACCGACACCTACTTCCCTTCGTTTGTGGCCTGGGTCCTCGAAAAGCGGAAGTCCTTATTCAGAAGACACAGACTGTGGTATGTATAACCACCCTCCGTGATTTCCTTTACTAAACTCGATGTAGGGCGGAAGTCTTGCCAACCGCAACCAACTGATTAGGAATGAGCTGATCACGCCTACCATTTTTATGAACGCTGCTGGATTCCTACGAATATCTCAAGAGTCCTTGGACTCAAAGAAATCGAGACGCGCCGACGATGAATCTGCGCCTGACCCGTTGGACGACACTCGTATCCACCCAGAAGATTATGACCTCGCTCGCAAGATGGCCACCGATGCGCTAGAACTTGACGAAGAGGACGTCCATGATGACCATCCATCAAGTGTTGTTCGTGCCATCATGCATGATAGGGACCGAGAGCGCAAACTTGCAGAACTTAACCTCGACGAGTTTGCCGTCAGCCTCGAACAGGCCAACAACGACTTGAAGCGCCATACACTCAATGTCATTCTTGCGGAACTCAAGGAGCCGTTCTCTGAACAGCGTGCTCCTTGGTCCCCGGTCGACGATTATGACGTTTTGGAGATGCTCAGTGGCGAAGGTGAACACAGTCTCCGGGTTGGCCTAATCGTCTCGGCCTACGTTGTTCGAGCCAAAGACACGGCTACCATTCGTCTCGATTCTGGTGTAGAGGGCGTTGTGATGCCAGACTATATGTCGAGTGACGGCTCGCAGCTTAAAACGGGGACTACAGTTCCCGGTGTTGTGCTTGAGGTCAAGGTCGACAAAAACTCGGACCAGTTTGTCGTCGAACTTTCCACCCGCGAAACCGATGTCAAAGCAGGAGACGGTGCGTTCCGTCGAGTGCGCGCCGATGAATACTGGGATCGTGGACAAAACGAGAGGGATCTAGACATGCTTGCTAGGAAGAAACGGGCAGAAAAGGCAAGCAATAGGCGGCTCATCAAGCATCCCAATTTCCACAACTTCAATACGGCACAAGCGGAGGCATATCTCGAAAAGCAACAACGCGGCGATGTAGTGATTCGGCCGTCCTCGAAGGGCCACGACCATCTCGCTGTGACGTGGAAGGTGGACCACAAGCTCTATCAACATATTGGTGTGTGCTTTCTCCTCCGTCTCCTCCGTAATTGAGCAGTGGCTAATCAGTATTCGTTCCTAGACGTGACCGATACCAGCCCCGATCCCTCAGGTCAAGCATTGGGAGGGCAGCTTGTTGTGGATCAGAAGCACATCTACTCAGATCTCGACGAGCTCATCGTCAACCATGTGCAAACCATGGTACGACGCGTTGAGGATCTGATGAATCACGAACGATACAAGGCCAAATCAGAGGACGAACTTCGTAAGCGCATTCTCACTGAGACATGAACGGGGACTAACTAGCTCATAGATCAGTTCTTGAAGCAACAGCTTGCCGCTAATCCTGCGAAGAGCATGTACGGCTTTACTTTGAATCGAAAAAAGCCAGGGCATTTTACCTTGTGCTTTCTCGCGAATAAGCAAGCACCGGTACAAAGCTGGGTAAGTCTCGGAGAGATCATTATGACTTATCTCTCACATCCTCGTAGCCTGTTCGTGTAGCTCCGGAAGCATACTATCTGTTTGATGCTCCTGCTGCCGGGGTCGCAGAGCTATGTGACGCATTCAAAGTTCGGTAGGTCATTCCCATCCTTGTACGAACTATCTTTTGACCATTCTACCAGACACTTGCATCAACAGAACATGGTCAACCAAGGAGGACGTACACCATTTGGCGCTGGTCGAACACCTGCCCGACCTGGCACCACGCCGGGATATGCCTCAGTGCGTCAGGCCGCAGCTACGCCCAACCCTTATGGTGGCGCGACGCCGCGTTATGGCGGTGGAGGCGGACCACCACCCTCCAATTCGTTCGGACATCAAACGCCCTCGCAGCAAGGTGCACCATTCGCACCGCCAGGGAATATGCCACCCCCGGGAGGTATGAACCCTCAGCGCGCGGCAATGATTCAACAAGAGGCTGGACGGGCCTGGGGATCATGATCTGCTCGGCGGTTTGCATGTAAACTACTAGTACACTACATATCTCTTTTGTCTTCATCTGTATATCAGACATAATTTTATCTTTCCTTGGGCAACATATTGGCGTATCGTTCTCTCGATCTTGCTTGTAGCGATTTGGAGGATGTGCCACACTGGTATGTTACTTCTCCCGCGATAGACCAAGTTGATCTGGAATCTGAGGTGGCGTTCTCGCGACAGCGGGTATGTAAGAGTAAATATAGATTGCCTGCGGTTAGGTACCTAGAGAATAGAGTCATCTACGTACGGCTGATTTCCCCAGAATGCAGTGTGAGAAGTTGCTGTTAATGTGGCGTGGAAAAGGCACAATCACGCGGTGTCAATGACGAACTAGGAATGACTTGATCGGTGATGCACTCTCCTCCGACCACTCACCTTCAACATGCCTGAACAATGTCTTTACTCTGACGTTTGATGCTGTACTCTATGCTGATGTCTTCTCTTTAGCTCAATATGCGGCTGCTGCCAATGTTCCTCTAATTAAATCCCCAAGTCTTCGAGTACCACGTCCTGTATGTCTGCTACCAATTTCGCCAAAGTAAGTCACTGATCGTGCATTAGGTCGAACTACCTCAAGATATTCACCCCCTTCCTGACTCCGTCACAGCATATGTACGTGAAGATCTACCTCTGTCAGAGCTATTCTCATACCCACGTCATCTATAACTCAGTTCGTATACCCTTTCACTCTGGAACCGCATATCCTAACAGTCGAATCATCCCGGCGGACGACGATGATATCGCATGCATCTCGATACGATGGTCTACTCCGGGCTCGGGATGATGAGAAGGAGCGCCGAAAACGAGATGCTCTTCGACGCATCGCGCCAGGATTTGAACCTACTGGGTCTGTTCTAGTTCCGACGAGGACTGGAACCTTCTCTCCTGACCCACCGGTGGCGTCGTCTGGAAGCACCCACCAGCCAACCAAGTCAGTTATGGAGGATTTGGTGGACCAGCTCGCAGCGTTGGATTCTTCCAAAGGATCCTAGACACAACTTGCTCTAGGCCTCTGTACTCTGTTTCATCGGGCTCGCAATATATTGGGGATGCCCGGCCTCTGATAGTGAGCAAGGCGGGACGCCATGAATTCACGATGATGAAGAGAGTGAACTGAATTGCAGCAGCATCAACTCCGTCTATACGGAGTGTTTTGGACTGAATAGCAGCAGGGAGTTGGTACTAGGCAGGCTAGCAGCCTATGCCGCGTCGGACCTGTGAGGAACTTGTAAATACAGTAACAATACACTTTGAGCTGAAGAGTTGTTTGCATGAAGACAAACACGTGCTACAAGGTGTTCTAATAAATGTTTGACCGCCGTGACGTAGACTTTGACACTCTACGATGGTCCCGACAGCGACCAACACTCTCAAATTCCCTTCCACGTCGTCAGCGACGACGACGACGAACATGTCCTCGTCGAAAGCCCTGTCGCGCAACGATTCAAGTCTGTCTATCGTCTCTATGCATGCCACCGCCCTCGACGTCTGCCACACCATCTACGGCGAGGCGACGCTGTCGACCGAGGTCATCAACCGCTTCTACGAGTCCAGCGCTAGTGAGTCCCTTGATAGCATTACGAACGAACCCAACTCAATAACCTTGTAGTGTAAGTCATAGAAGCCAGTTTACTGCATTACCGGTGTTCATCTCTATGTAGATATGAAAACCCCTTCCTTACTGCGACTTCCCGCACCGTCATTTACGACATCTTCAAACTTGGCCGAAAATTTCATGCTCTCGACATCCCGCGTCCGCTCGCTGCGTTGTTCACTCTTTTCCGTCTGGCGTCTCCAGAGACTGCACTAAGCAGCCCATTGTTCCAAGCCCTTCGCGTGTGGAACGACGTGGGCCACATTAGCGAGCATGAGAGCTTTGGTACGTGCTCACTGGTTCGCATGATCCATTCAATACTCAATAACGTTAGACGGACATCGGAAAGCAGTCGTCGAGCACGTTCTCAATATTCTCGTCCTGCCCGAGATCCACGTCGACTCCGACCCCCATGCGTCATCCAACTTTGCAGCGTCCGATTCTCTAATACACGCGCGCGCACGCCAGTCCGCAATGTCTTCACCATCGTACCACCCCGGCTCACCATCACTCCCTATACCCGGCACGTCGTTAACAATACCCTCACCCCTTCACTTCCAGCTGCACATCATGACCCGCCTATCCTTCAACGAACAAGGTCGAATAGTGCACCATCGCGACTTTTGGGATATAAAGGACCTCATGGGGCTTTGCCCGGGCGTGTCGTTCATGCATTGGATAATGAGTAGGACAACGGCTATGGGTTTGTCTTACGCCTATCGTTTGTTGCCCAAAGATCCCACCGAGCGTGGAACTGACGATCTCGAGCGGGCATTCGAAAACGACGTGGGGATGCAAGGGCTTACTATGCCTAACAAGTATGGGAGGAGTTGACACCGTTTCGAGTTCAACAGGATGGCATGTATCATTGTATCATAACACTACATGTATAATGATGTATTCACAGTAATGATCTGTATTTCTTCGAGATTGTGTGGCGCTCTAAGAAACAAATGGTCGAACGATCCTACTCAAGGTGACCGAATAGTTTCCAGGAAATCAGCCAGGTGGCAAGCAATATGACTGTGCATGGCACTGGTCGGGTGAAGGTGGTCATACCAGATGGCTCCCTTCATTCCCACATCGCTCTCGTGGAATCCATACGCCTGGGGGTTATCGAGGATATTGTTGAATACATCGTAGGAGGAGAATATCGCCACTGTGGAGTCAGCGTGCTTCGTAGCAAACGCCGATGCGCTGTTCAAGAGCGAGGTATTCCAGTCCTGGTATACTTTCCATGGTTCCTTTTTGCCTTGTGAGTGTAAACCAACTGAAATATGTCAAGAGATGATCCGATGTGGGTTTGAAACTTACAGCCGGGAGTTCGGTGGACCGGAGGGACGCCAATGAATAAGAAGTTGCGCGCGCCAGCGTCGTAAAGCTTGGCTTGGAAGGCAAATAGCACCTTCATGCTTTCATCGTGGTTTGTAGAGTACCTATTATGCATAGCAATGTGAGTATGTATTTCTATAGAAAGAGTGTTGGGGAGAACTGACGCGCAGTCGTTTATGCCAATCCAAGTCACTAGGGAATCAATAAGACATTGTCTATCACAAGTCAATGTGGCGTACTAAAGAGCGTGTCCTCCGATATCCAGGGAGCCCAGGATGGACGTGATCCCGCGGACTTGAGAAAAACGGAAAGCTGATAGGACAGATCTTCAACAGTGCTGCCCCCAATGGCGTAGTTGTGGACAAGTAGAGGAAATTTGAGATATTCAGAATCTTGTTCTGTGGCGTCAGGATTGTATGCTGGAACAGGACGAAATTTTGTGATTAGATGGCCGACCCAGTTAGGTTTGGTGGGTTCGTTGTAAAGACCTTCAGGATCGCCTGGGTATTTCACGCCCAGAGGGTCCGTTGCAGTTGGGATCGCACTGGATTCAGGATCAGAGAGCGTTGCACAGTAAGATGCGCCACTATGAGTTGTTAGCGAGTAATCCAATAGAAACAGACTAACTGACAATACGACGATATGCTTTATCTTGGAATAGCCAGGCCATGAAGGCGTTGCTTGGACGATGGTGGACATGTTTCGTATGCCGGCGGCACTTGCAGGTTGACTTGATGTCGAACACTGTTCACGACAAATCGCCGCCAAAAGTCAAAACAAAAGAGGAATTCCACTGGACGGCCGGCTGGTGGGATTACTATCCTCTTGTTGAGCAGTTATCTCCACGGTAAGCAGCTAGGGAAAAAGCCTAGTAAATGCTAACTCGCTGCAGACGCGTCGAATGGTCCAACTCGTCCATTATCTTCTCGCCACATGCATCGCAACCTCGCGTCCTGGCCAGACACTTTTCGTCGTCCAAGCACTTTAGCATACCGACGCCGACGCCGATACTAGCATCTCCAGACGCATACGACCCGCCCACAGTCATCTCTGCATCCTCGGACGATATCTGGCTCTTTGCATACTTTCCTGGACGAGGATCCGACGGTTCAGCCTGTCTTTGGCGTCGTGGCGCCGAAATCGACAGATGGTCTATTCACGAATTCTGGGGACTCGCGCCTGGCGCAGGAATCGTTGCTGCCAGTTGGCTTGGGTCAGCGCGCGATGTGAGTTGCCTCATTGTGCTCTACCAGTAGCTCATCCCTTCCAGTGGTCCACAAATGAGAATGGAACGTTTGTCCATCTGCCTCCGCGTGGACCCATAACACCCGTGTCGTCGCCCACTCTCTTTCTGGTTACCCAAGACCATCGCGCGACGCTGTGCTATCTGCGCCACTTCATTCCAACTCTCAAGATGATTTCCATCTCGTTGACACAGGCCGACGCTACCACAGAACAACAAAGCCGATCAGTCCCAGAGCCCGACAACATTAGTGCGCTCAAACTGTGCTCTAGCGCAGCCATAGGACTGGGATACAATGGTAGCCACCAGCCTCTCCTCTGCAAACTTGATCTAAAGGTCCACCAGAATCCTCAATACTTGTCGCTACACGTTCTCATGTCCTACCCTATCCCGCTTCAAATACAAGTGCTGATAATTTCAACGCTATGGATATTACCGTTCCTCTAGAGTTTGATCAGCAAAGTCAAGAATACGCGCCGCCGATGGATGAGCCTTGCGGGGAAGACACTGTTATCGAACTCACCCAAGTATCGCTAACCTTCAATGGGGTATCAATGCGTAAATGAAATCTCATTTCCATGCGATGTTGCCATTGACCCCGAATTTAGATCTCTCCAGCAAACCTCTGGAACCTCTCGGGACTTCTGATGCAAGAATTGCTGACATGCAATTTATCTGCAGACCTGCAATTGACAAAAGCACAAAACCTACGACGCACCTGCTCGTCAGTTCATTGCAATTTGGCGATTGTAGTGCTTCTATCCTTCCATTATATTGCAAAGCTCACCTGCCACTAGATTCATCCACGCCAAAATCCAGTCTATTTTCTTATTCGTTCTCCCAAGCTACCGGCGACGGCGCATCAGGCTGGGTCAGTAACATCATTTGACATCATTTGAAGACTTACAACTTGAGCTTACCTCAACTCATAGAAAAACGATGGAGTGACGTCCCGGACATTCCAGAATGAAGTGGTAGGCTTCATGACGCCCTCAAGACCTTTTACTCGCGACAGACACGGTTGCGTCTATGTTGGATTATTGTCTACTTCAGGAAGTTTCTCCCTTCGCAGTCAAAAAGAGAAAGAGGTGCAGATTGGCTCGACAAAGCTATTGCGTTTGCAAGTCCCTTCAAATTTTACTAATACGTCTCTCTCATCATCTTTCAACAGGCCAGAACTTTCGGATGACGAGAATTTTGAGACCTCGTCCATCTTCACTTCGTCGACCAAGGCAGGGAGAGAATGTTAGCCGCCATCGAATCATCGTTGATGCATTGGCTAATCCCCTCCTAGTCCCAATTTACGCTACTGTCTCCCCGAACGAGGTCCTCCTTTGTTCACTCTCTTCGAACCTATACGTCTCCCAAGTCTCTGTGCACGCGCTACCGAAACCCGTATCGGATACTGTTACGCGGAATCTCTCGACCAGCATAGCGTCGGCTCTTTTGTCTAGGCGATCCACATCCGACTTTGTCCATGTCCTGTCCTTGCCGTCTATGAGTCTGGATGATGTCGCCGACATCATGTACCATACGTTTAAAGTCATAGAGGATCAACCCGCTGGAAGACCTGGTCTGTTAACCTCCCATGCTCTGGGGGTTGTTCTTGAGGTTTATAGGTTTGTTTGCCAAACAGCTATGCCAATAGTGACTCACCACCGACACAGAAACAGGGCGAAGTCTGACAAGGACCCAGCTCTCAAGGATATCCTTACTGCACGCTGGCAATCGGCTCACGACATGTGCTCTCTCGTCGCTTGCAATGCTGCGTTCGAAGACTGTAAAGACAACGATGGACCTGATCTAAGTGAGTTTGCTACTTCGAGACAGTACCATCTTCATTGACAATGGGAGATGCTGTTTGGCAATTCGCTGGGATCTGCAGCTGGATCATCGCCTTCGTAGAGAAGGTCATGAAGGAGGTCATGCTCCGCAACAATAACGCGTCGTCGAAGGTAGAAAGTGACCTCTTTGGTGAGGACCCAGAAGCTCGTAAGGATCACACTGGATTGTGGAGAGAATGCGTCGTCTGACGTCCCGTCCTTTAGCACCCCCGGAGCAAGATTCGCCGTATCTCCTGCATGTTGTCCATCCGTACACACTCAAGAGTCTAAAAGATGCTTTGTCCAACGTCCGTAAACTTCGGAATCGCCTGGACACGCTCAAAGCCCAAGGGGAGAATTCAACGATTGCCAAAGGAGTCGTTGTTGACATGGTGAACTGTGCCACTGTCAATCTCGACGAGTTGGAGCCGCTTTTGGATGGCTTCATTACGGAATCTCAAAGTATCAGTGGTGAGCTCCTCTCGTCTTCTCTCGTATCTTGATTCTGACATATGCTTAGCGGAGGATGGTCTCAAAAGCCTGGCAGCGTGCGAACCAACGCCATCGATGCTTGAGCAGCTGGACAAGAACGTGTTGAAGCTTTGTGAATCCGGTGTGATCTCCAAGTCTCGACTATATATTAGGCCAGAGGAGCTCATCGATGGGTTCGAGTCTCTGACATTGGATAAGAATCAGGATGGGAAAGAGAAGGACGTGGTGTCCAAAGGAATGCTTCTGAGACGGCGAGCATACGTTCAATGTCTACGTTGTGATGGCCAGTCGGAGGTGGCGATGCCTGCGGCTGTCTCAGGTCAGACGACACCTTCGCTGAGATGGAGGGCCTGGGAGAAGCTATGGGTACCTGTTTGTATCTGTGGCGGTCCTTGGATCAAGGGCGTAGTATCTCAAATGTAAAATTTAATGCATAGTATCTACTACTATTTACAGCTTGGCAGTATGCTCTTCGCCTCCTAGATAGAATATGGTAGCGTTCTTTACTTCAGATAACCACTCTTCAACAAGCTCCTTATCTGTCACGTTGCTATCCCAGAACACGTTCAAAGTCATGATGTTCTCGTAGCTAGATGCACCCAGGTAGATCTCTCCTGGGCGGCATCGTAGACGAGTTGCGGTGGATATAATCTTGATGGATGGCGTACTCTTGTTTAGCGGATAATTTCGAGGCAGCATGCCGTCGATCTGACATGGATATATAAAGTAAGCGGGAGCAAAGAAAGGACAATGAACACGTACTCTGCCAATGCTCGAGCCACCCATAGCAATAACCAGACCGGTTTTCCCCATTTCCTGCTGATCGAGGGGGTGATCTTCGAAGGGAAGGTCCCTCTTCGCATAAAGCCCTTTTATGTCCTGAAGCATAGCCGGAAAACGCGCCGCCACCACCTCCAGGAATAGTGGATGCTTCAAGTACACATTCGCCTGCTTCTTCATCATTAGACATCGGTGTATGAATCGCTGTCGGGAGAGGAGCGCATTAAATGTTGGGACAGAACCCTCCTTGTTGAGCCTGAGAGGCATGAAAGGGATCCTGTAGAAGAAGAATCCAATGGCCAGCATAGCAGTATCTGCGCCACCTTGGCGATACCAATCCTGATTCAGATACGGGCGCAAATTCAAAGGACCCGCTGCCCACATAGGTTGTGAGCGGCGCCATTGCCAATCCTCTTCTGATATCAGACCTTGGGAGTAGCGCCTCGAGAGGACGCGCGCCATGGCCATTTGCCCAATGATGGGGTACGCGTTACCGAAAGTGAATCCGTGCTTTCGGCAGGCACTGGTGACGGCGGTGGATTGTGCGGCGGTGAGTTGGGTGAATATTGAGCTGGAGCGGGCAGGCTTTAGGATCAGGTTGGTCGTGTAGGTTCCAGGAAGTGCATGGCCGCCCTGATGGGTAAGTTAGACTGTAAAGAAATATATAAGTATAATACAGGAAGGTATACTGACTGTCTGGTTCTGAGAGCGAACATTATAGATAACGAGGCCTATGGCTCGATGCCATCGTTGTCTAGCGAGGCTAGAGTTCCTGACAGGAAAGAGGTCCTCGGTGGGAATGGACAATGCAAGCCTCGATTGTATGTTTTCCTCTAATGTCAAGTCCACGGTGGAGAGTGTTTCCAACATGAACCGCATGATACTGTAATAGGACATACCGTCGACCACGCAGTGGGCGGCGTGCACGAGAATGTGGTAGAAATTGGCGCGATCGAGTCGTTTGAGTACGAATACTCTGACGAGGTAAATGTCGTCTAGTATCCTCTTCTCGTTGATTAATTTGTCGATAAACTCTGTTGCATCCTCGGCACAAGAAATAGAGGACCAGAGGATTTCCCCTGGTTTGACATCACGTATGCGATCCAATTCAACGACGAAGCGGACGTCCTTGTCTTCGGGTCCTACGACCTCTACCCGTGCTCCAAGGAGTGGAAAACGACATTTAGTGGCTATCCAGGCTTTTCGGACTGTGTTTTCAGAGATTGTCACAGTTTTGGGATCAACTTCGAAGGAAACCTCCTGAAGCGAATCAGTGGAGCCTTGGAGAACGTGACCGCGATGGTAGAACTGGAGCTCATTGAGGCCAAGACTGCGCTCGTAAGTAGGGCTGCTCCCTTCGCGCAATGTCCATTGCATAGTCGCAGTCCAAGTTTTTCCAGAACATCATGGTGCAATCGCGGAGAAAAAGACAATCATTATCACACCATGTGGCTAAGCCGGCAGGCATAAATTAAACATACAAATATTCAGTCTAAGCTAGCATTAGACACTGTTGTACTGATAGATCTCACCTTCCTGAACACCTGCCGACCAACTCCATCATCCCCAACAATCCACTCTCGCTCCAATGTATACTCCTTTCCCTTCCTATGAGGAAGCCATCGACTCCATATATACCAGTATATCACACCAATCAATGAAACCATAAGCGATGTTAAGGCATGCGCCTAGATGAAGTCAAAGTATAAGCATCGTGCGAAAAGTCGAAGAGAAAACAAGCTTACATAGTATGGCAAATTCTCGTACGTCCTTCCTCCCTCTCGTGGCGGAACAAAGGGAATTGTCACTAGAAATAGATTAGACAATAAGAAGGCCATGACCACAAATTTGTGCGCTTTGAATGGGGGATCCCATTTGTATGATGAATATGGTTGGAGCGGCGAAGAAAGTAGTAGAACGCCGAACGCCACCAGTGTGTTGATGAGCGAAAGGCAGTAGGACGATACTTTAGGAGGTTTCAGCATATCAGTCAGTAGAAGTATGGCGAGGTATACACTTACAGCTGATCATGAATAGATACGCGTCCCCCTCTGGTGGAAGCATCATAAAGGAGACATTTAGAGCCCACTGAAATGAAAGAGCGGCCAGAGGTCCCCCAAGAGGCTTCGAGCTGGCAAAGAAAGATGAAAAGGGGACCACGCCTTCGCGGCCTAGTTCCTGAATAACTGTGACGGGATTAGGGATGACGAAAGAGAAAGACGACACGGTCAGTTGGACGCACTTCTCCCTTGACTGAATTGTCCTGAAAGTAGGTTCCCCAGCGTTGAAAGAGCAATGAAGACGCTCAAGATCTAGAACGGATAAAGTCACTCCCATTCAAGTTGGAGCAATTAGAAGTCTTACCCTCTCTGTCTTATCACCAAATAGATTGCGAAAGAACAATGCACTATGTCCACCTGTTAATTAATGGCCGCATCTCTGCAATTCCCGGATGACACTTACGCGACAATCCGCCGTCCAGACAGGATGTCCTGCTTCTCGACTACGGCAAAATACGCAATATTGACCAGAATATAGACCACCGTGACCGCACTGAGAGCGATAGGCGCCGCTCTCTTGATTGTCCAAACAGGGTTTCTCACCTCTGATAAGGCGTAATTCGCCGTAGAATAACCTACGAAGGACCATATGACGTTGTACATGCCGGAGACGAGCGCGCTCACATCGCCTGTGCTTCCTGCAAATGGATGATCGAACGGATGTATCGGTAGTGGATACTCTGTTGAAGGTGGCAGTATGTGTGGAAGGATTCCGAAGAGAGACAGCATTCCCACGAGAGCGACAAAGGATAGTAAAAATAGTTTGAAGACCCCGAGAGAATTTTGCAGGAGCAGGCCGAGGCGGACGTTGGTCCCTTGCACTGTGGCGCAGAACGTTAGGCAAAAAAGTGCTCCGAGGCGTGTAAAGAGCGGGTTCGCGGAGATTCCCAGAGCATGCAAGGCATCTATAGGATGATAGTCAGACCAGCATGACCTCACCTGGCCGAGGCAGCTTACATTCACTGAAGACCAAGCTGTTCGCAGCAGAACTACCGGTTATCACGGCGTATACTGCAAACACGCAGGTGACCAGGAACGCGGGCTTGCGGTAAATGTACTCCAAGTAATTCTTCTCGCCACCGTTTCGTGGGAGACCCTAGTACGCGTGTCAAACGCAGAATTAGTAGGTCAACTGACTACCATACCGTGCCGAGTTCGATGTACACCGCGGTTCCAACGGCGGCGATAGCAGCCCCGGCGAGCCACATGCACAGAGCCACACCGACGCTTCCCGACGCGCGCAAAATCAGACTGGGCGTGGCGAATATCCTGATCAACAATAAGCTCGTTGACTTGGATCGTGGCACGGTCACCTACCCTGTACCAACAATGCGATTGAATACAAGGAGACTTGCACTGAAGAGGCCCAGCTTTCTCTTCGTCTTGGGTACATTGTCGAACTGTTCACCAAGGCCATGTCGACCTAGTAAGCGCTATCAGCCGCGTTCGCGTCGAGGCTATCATGGCTGTCCTCACTGTCGTCGCCATGTTCGTCAGATCTGTGTACTGCGCTCCGAATATTGTTCTCATTGTTAGAGCCAAGGAGGGGCTCCTCTTCGTCTATCATGATAGTACAACAGAACGCGTCTGTGACGAGTGTGACAACCGCTCTGCTTTCTACCATTCCCTTCAAAATGCCAAAAGTTGTGCTGCCAACGTTGCCAGTCTCTGGGCTGTTTGGAATCGCAAAGCCTTCTGGACCGCCTTCAATGACTGTCGTTAACGATCTCCAAACGCTCATCTATCAATCAAAACTTTTCATTGAAGCTTCGAAACTGGAACGACCTGTTAAAGCCAAAGGCAAAGGGCGCGGAAGACATCACAACAAACTTGTTAAAATCGGACAAGGAGGTACCCTTGACCCTCTGGCAGACGGCGTACTGGGTAAATGACTTATTGGTTCTCAAAATTGAACGATTTAACAAGACACCTGCTAGTTATTGGAGTGGGAAAGGGCACAAAAGCACTGCAAGACTTCCTGGATGGCCCCAAAGCACGTCTATTCGAAGCCTACATCTTGTCGAAAGCTAATATTCTGCGCAGGAATATATCACGACGTGTCTTCTGGGCTGTGAAACCGATTCGTACGATAGCGAGGGCAAGATTGTACGAAAGACTCCTTGGAAGCATGTAACGGAAGCGTTGATCAAGGAGAATTTATTAAAATTTACTGGACCCATAAGCCAGGTTCCTCCGATGTATGCCTCGCATTCTCTGAAATGTCTTTCGGAAGTTGACTGGAACTTTTACAGCTTTTCCGCACTGAAGATGGATGGTATGCCTCTCTACGAGTACGCGCGAAAAGGAATACCTCTTCCGCGCCCAATTTCTGCCCGTCCTGTGACCATCCACAGCCTAGAGATTGTCAAGTGGCTGGGTCCCGACCATTCCTTCTCATATCCTTCTGAATCGCTGACTCCCGAGGAGCAAAAAGCCCTGGAATCTGCGATCAAAGGCATAGACAAAGATGCTGAAATTAAGGATGAACCGGAAACAGCTCCAGTACCAGCTGATGAAAAACCATCTGCATTCGTGCTCAAAATGAAGGTTTCCGGGGGGACATATGTTCGTTCCATCGTGCACGACCTAGCGCATGCTGTTGGGTCTTCTGGACACGTCGTCACCCTCACCCGCAGTCGGCAAGGAAAATTTGTGTTGGAAAAGGAAGACGACGAGGATCGAGTTTGTGTACCATGGGATGCCTTCTCAGACGCTATCAAGGGCTCCGGAGAGACTGATGAAGAGGGATGGCTTCCTTGGGAGAGTGAGGTGATCAAGCACCTCCAATTGGTGTAACGGTTGTCCGCCCCGTGCAGCCGCTAGGTCCGTTCTACGTCGACTTTCTTTCGCATTTTGTCTAGACTCTCAGCGCACATAGCACGGCCCGCGTCTAGCCGTAGTATTGAATGTAACGGTGACCGGCTCGTGGCATGGGACGAGTATACGATGAAGACTTGTCAACGATATCTATATTCGAAGATGTTCGACGACAGCATCTAATTAGCGTTGGTTCGAAGGTTGATTTGGCCGGAGATGCCAAAGCTCAGCAGATTTTCCGAGAGCGGTCCGTGGAATGTCCGGTCCGCTCGTCCGATCCGCCCCTTACTCGCATTCCCATTTATAACACCCAGTGAGTTCTTTCCCGTATCAACTCCCATTCGGCTCTTTTACGATGGCTGCCAACGGAAACCATGTCAGTGTTACTCGCCCGTTAACCCCTGGGATATACGCCCCCATCCCAACCTTTTTCCTGGCAGATTCGGAGGATCTTGGTGAGGGTATTCCAATCTACGTCCACCCAATAAACTAAGAAATTGCACAGATATTCCTTCCTTCGAGGCGCATGTCCTGCGTGTTGCAGCTGCTGGCGTCGGTCCTCTGCTTACAGGCTCAATGGGAGAAGCGCATCACTTGTCACGATCGGAGCGCACGCGCCTGATCACCGCTGCTCGCAAGGCTCTTGACCACGCTGGCTTCACGAAAACTCCATTAATCGTTGGAACGGGAGTTGGCAGCACACGCGAGACTATCGAAATTACCAGGGAAGCTGCAGCTGCCGGTGCTGACTACAGCATTGTCATCGCGAGCGGATACTACGCAGGAGCCTACGCTAACAACAAGAAGGCACTCAAAGCATTCTTTAGCGAGGTAGCCTCCAAGAGTCCTATCCCGGTCATGATTTACAACTGTGCGTACCCCATGTCCGGTCTTGTGGTGTGGTGATCCTCATCTTCGGCGATGTACAGATCCTGGTGCCAGCGGAGGCATCGACCTCGACTCTGATCTGATAACGGAGCTGGCTATAGAGTGTCCCAATATCTGCGGGGTAAAGCTAACGTGAGGCTATTTTCGTTCGCGGGACTTCTAAAGTACTGATATATTGATCCACCCCAGATGTGGCAATGTGGGGAAACTCACACGGATAGCAGACTCTGTTTCTGGCCCGGAGTTTGCCAAACTGTATCCTCGAACCAAAGCCACCGCACCTTTCCTTGTTCTGGGCGGATTTATTGACTTCCTTGTCCCCGGTGCCTTTGCTAATGCCCATGGTGCGATAACTGGGCTGGGGAATGTTGCGCCGGTGAGTGTTTTTGGGTTGGTCATTTTCCGTGTTGCTGATATCTTTCTAGCACGCCATCGCTAAGCTGTTCACGGTAACGGAGGAGGCCCGGAAGGACTCTTCGTTGTTGCCAGAGGCTCTGCGACTGCAGGGCATCATCGCGCGCGCTGACTTTACTATCGCCAAGACGTCGATCGCTGGGACTAAATTCCTGCTGGAAAAGATGTATGGCTATGGAGGGGTTCCTCGCAAACCGTTGGTTCCATTAGAGAGCAGCGCGGCTCAGGCGTTGTGGGAACATCCCCACACCCAGGATATTGTCAGGCTGGAGCGCGAGATCAGCGGCAAGACGAAGGCTTGAGTTGCATCTTCAAGTAGTAATGAAATATCCTGTATTATGAGTGGTTGTATATATCATAAAGTTAATAGAGTCGCGCGGAGCTCTTGACACTTGAATGTTCCAGGTGGCGTCGAATTGTTTCAAGAATATCCTTGCTCGAAGTCACTGAGCCATACAACATTACAATGACGCGAGGGCCTGCATGATCATGTTTTCATAGCAATAATAGCATAGGCGTACAAACGAAGCATCCCCCTCGGCGCCTCTATCCCCTCGTATAAGCGCAATAGAGGTGTATGTTTACTTCTTTTGCTGCGACTTGATCACACGCTTAACGATCTTGGCCTCCTCAACAAGGAACGCACGGAGGATTCTAATGATGCGTTAGACATGTTCACTGGCGATATAAAGGGTGTCGCACCTCGACTTGACACAGTCACCGCAGCGGGATCCGCCATACGCCCTTCGTACGGTCTTCTGGCGTTTTGAGATGGTGGCGTATTGACGAGGACGGAGGGCGGGGATCTGATTCTAGCTCAGTATTTTTGACAATGTATAACAGCAAATGTGCTCACTCCGGGAAGGGCAATGCCACAGTCACCGCACTTGGGGGCAGTGGGGAGCTTTTTCAAGTGGTGGTAGACAAGCTTTCCTCCGGGGGTCTTCACCACGCGTCTGCGTGCGGAGGTGGTGTTGTAGGGAGTGCGCTTGCGGAGGGTGACTCGTTGGGCCATTCTAGAGAAACTAGGGTCAGCACTGTATGCTAACTTGAGATTTGGGAGTTTGGAAGTAGATGAAGCGGGAGATGGAGGATGGATTGTCGGACGGAGGCCTGGAGAATCCAGTACAATTTCTTCTTCCACCGCTATTCTCCAAGGTTGCTCTACACAGTTGTCCGGCTTCCGTTGTATCGTTCAATCCGCATCCTGTTCCATCTCACCAACTTGCTACTTCCAAAAGCTCCAGTATACTCACGTATTAGATTTTTAGCGTCGGTTGATCTACACGCATCATTCGTGAGTCGCACAGCATTCCAGCATAGATTCAACATACCTTGTTCTTGAGGACGGCGACGACGATGAGCTCAAAAATGTCCAAGTGCTGACGTGAGAACAGTGGCTGAAGTAACTGTACAGGTGCTCGGCAAACTCCGAGATCGGCAACCTCGTGCCGAAAACGCGATCGGCGTGGCGCAACACGCTTTCGTTTCTCCCACCATGTTCTTGGCATGTCAAGCCGCGTTACTGGAACCGTTGGCCGAAATATCTGCAATGGTTCGTGGCCCCATCGCTTTGATCAATAGACGTATCTGAATCGGCGTAAATAGCTTCGAATACCCATGCACATCTGCTCGCTGATGTTCACTCGTATGGAATCGCGCGCCGCGTATTTCCATTCGTCCAAGCAACCTGGTTTCCTGACTTTCGCGCCAGTCAGGTGCCATCAATTGCGGGGCATCTAGATCGGAATGCGGGGTCAAGACCACGTGGAGCCCTATCGGGTTTTGGTCGGATGACTCGTCGAACCGCCAGTTCAGTCCGACTCTAAGCGACTCTTACTCAACCCGCTAACATCACCGCGATGTTGGCGACAACGACGACGACGATGCTCTGCTCGACGCCGACCAGCGCGTCGTTCGCACGGCGCGCACTCAGACTTTCATTCAAAGTCAACTTTATCAACGGAGGCGAGTACTTACTACTACAGTCTCCTCCAGGTAGATGATGGTCCTGATCGCTGTCTCCAGCTTTGTATCGCCGGCACAGCTCAACCAGCGTCCCGTACGACTCTCTCGTTGTCGGCGTTCCACGTGAGATATACCCCAACGAACGCCGTGTGGCGTTAACACCTTCCAATACTGCTGCCTTGCTCAAGAAGGGCTTTCGCAAGGTCCTCGTTGAAGACAACGCAGGCGCCGAGGCCCAGTTTCTCAACGAACACTATGCTGCAGCAGGCGCGACACTCGTCTCACGCGACGAACTCTTCAAGTCTACCGATATCATGCTCAAAGTCAGAGCGCCTCTGCTGGACCAAGAGACGAGTCTCCTCAAGACAGGCAGCACCTCCATCTCATTAGTCCACCCCGTCCAGAACAAATCGATTGTTGATGCCCTCGCGGCTCGCAAGATGAACGTGTTTGCTGTACGTGAATGCTTCTCACGATGATCGTTCCATCAAGCCAATGTTTTCAGATGGACATGATACCCCGGATTTCTCGCGCTCAAGTTTTCGATGTCTTGAGGTTTTTGTCGCGCTTTTTTCTCCATACATTGGTTTTGACGCGTCTATAGTTCCATGGCCAACATTTCTGGGTACAAAGCTGTCATGGAGGCATCCAACCACTTTGGGAGCTTCATGACTGGACAAGTTACCGCAGCTGGGTGTGTGCTATCTATTCCTTGTTGAAGTAACGGCATTGACGTATATCTTTCAGAAAGGTACGCGTCAAACACATATTTTCTCCTCGCCTCTTGAACCATAATACTTTAGATACCCCCAGCTAAGGTTCTGGTTATCGGTGCAGGCGTTGCGGGACTAAGTGCTATTACTACAGTGCGTCCTCCATGATCTAGCCATTTCCACTACTAACGCGGGCACCAAGGCCAAACGTCTAGGCGCCATCGTTAGAGGTTTCGACACTAGAGCTGCTGCTCGAGAACAGGTCCAGTCTCTCGGTGCAGAATTTTTAGAAGTTTCCATCAAAGAAGAAGGCGGTGGCGGCGGCGGATACGCCAAAGTCATGTCGAAGGAATTCATTGCAGCGGAAATGGCACTTTTCATGGAACAATGTAAGGAGGTCGACATTGTCATTACAACGGTAAGAGACAGTCATATCGCGAAGAGTATGACATTGATGTTTGTTAGGCTCTGATTCCTGGCGTACCGGCGCCTAAACTGATCACTCACGAAATGGTTGCTGCGATGAAGCAAGGCTCTGTCATTGTTGATCTCGCCGCGGAGACCGGAGGGAACTGCGAAGCCACCAAACCAGGAGAGCTTGTGGTTAAGAACGGAGTGACTGTCATCGGTACGCAAACTTGTAATCATGATATGTGGGTTGAGTTCTTACCTTATTACAGGCTGGACCGATCTACCATCACGTTTGCCAACTCAATCATCCAATTTATACTCTAACAACGTTTACAAATTCCTGCTTTCGCTTGGTGGGGAAGGTAGATTCAACATCGACCTGGAGGATGAAGTTGTTCGTGGTTCCCTCGTTGCCTATCAAGGGGAGATTCTTCCACCAGTGCCCAGGACACTCCCACCACCCGTCACACCGCGTCCCACAGATACACCGAAAGAAGAAATCACAGAAGTCAAGGCGATCACACCCTTCCAGAAGACTGCCCGAGAAGTGGCTCTTATCACAGCGGGCATGGGAGGCGTCGTGGGTATCGGAAAAGCGACTGGTACCGCATTCATGGACAACTTCTTCACTTTTGGGTTGGCGGGCTTAGTCGGTTATCGGGTTGTGTGGAATGTTGCTCCCGCATTACATTCCCCATTGATGTCGGTGACGAATGCGATTTCTGGTATGGTTGGTATCGGAGGCTTGTTTGTGATGGGTGGGGGTTATTTCCCTAGTACCATCACGCAGGGGTTGGGTGCGCTGTCTGTTCTTTTGGCGAGCGTGAATGTCGCGGGAGGATTTATAATAACGAAGCGGATGTTGGACATGTTCAAACGTAGGTTTGTGTTGAGAGTTGTGGTTTCTCCGCTCAATATTTTTGTTTTAGGTCCTACTGATCCACCGGAATATGCGTACCTGTATGGTGTTCCCGCCGTAGTGTTCACAGGAGGGTTCTTGGCTGCCGCTAGTACCGGTATGGCCGGCCTTGTCCAAGCTGGCTACCTTGCGAGTAGTGTGCTTTGTATCGGTGCGGGCTACCTCTCATTCTTTCATCTTACGCTCAACAATTTCACTAGGCTCTCTTTCTGCACTCGGATCCCAAGCTACTGCAAGGCAAGGCAATGCGTTGGGTATATTAGGCGTCAGTTCTGGAATCCTTGCGTCGCTAGGTGCGGTAGGGTTCTCTCCCGAAGTACTCACCCAATTCGCGGGCGTTGCTGCAATTGGAGGGTTGATTGGAGGATTGATTGGAAAAAGGATCACACCCACTGAATTGCCACAGATGGTGAGCCATAAGAAAACTTCATCGTACTGGTGCTGATAGTAGGTGTTTAGGTTGCAATGCTGCACAGTGTGGTCGGTCTGGCGGCCGTCATGACCAGTATTGCGAGTGTCATGGCAGATCTTGATCATGCTACGACTCTGCATCTCGTTACAGCCTACTTGGGCGTGGTCATTGGTCAGTTAATTGGATATACCTATTGTTCAGCATCCTCAAATACCTACCTCAAGGCGGAATCACGTTTACCGGTTCTATTGTCGCATTCTTGAAGCTTGCGGGTCGCATGTCATCCAAGCCGTTCGCTATCCCTGCTAAGCACTTTGTAAATGGCGGGATTCTCACTGCCAATGCTGCGACCATGGTATGTGTATAATCCGTGGTTAGAACGTCTTCTAACTTGATGATTAGAGTGGATTCCTGTCTATGGCAGCAGGTGCCCCCGCTGTGGCCGCCTCTTACCTTGGGCTGAGCACCCTGTTGAGTTTCGCTCAGGGATTCACCACGACGGCGGCTATCGGTGGCGCGGATATGCGTGAGTCTCTTCATACCTGCTTTTACAGACGTTTCAACTAAAGTGATGTTTAGCTGTTGTTATCTGTGTACTAAATTCATATTCTGGATTCGCTCTAGTGGCGGAAGGTGAGGTGAACGTGTTGTTCATAGTTCATTTCTCGCTAACTATTTTTTGTAGGGTTGATGCTTGACAATCCGCTCCTTGTCACGGTGGGATCGCTGATTGGTGTCAGCGGTTCCATTTTGTCCTACATTATGGTAAAGGGATGTTCTAAATCATAGGATCTTGCTAATGGTTGACTAGTGCGTTGCAATGAATAGATCGTTACCGAACGTTCTCTTTGGAGGCATATCAGCTGGACCGATTCAAGAAACGAAGATGGAAGGCGTCATCACGAAGACGAACGCAGACGATGTGGCCGAAGCATTAGTGAATGCGGAAAACGTTATCCTGGTTCGTGCGCGCTTGACAAGATTTTGATGAAGGAACTTACACCTGTGGCGAGTAGGTGGTTGGTTATGGGATGGCTGTGGCAAAAGCGCAGTACGCGATATCGGAAATATGCTCCCTACTCAGGGCGAAAGGGATCAATGTTCGAGTGAGTGGTCTCTCTCATGTGTGCAATGCGTTTCATAAGATAATGACACCTGGTAGTTTGCGATCCATCCAGTGGCAGGGCGCATGCCGGGACAGTGTAATGTGCTACTCGCTGAAGCTTCCGTGCCATATGACAGTACGTTACTTCACTTTGAAATGTGTGAAGAAAAGACGGATTGATCGACGCGTCAGTCGTGCTTGAGATGGACGAGATCAACGATGACTTCAAGGAGACGGACGTGACTTTGGTGATTGGCGCGAATGACACGGTGAATCCCATTGCGCTGGAGAAGGGATCGGCTATTGCGGTATGATTCATATGTGTGCATGTACAAGGTATACTGATCTCTGTGCAGGGAATGCCCGTCTTGCATGCGTGGAAGAGTAAGCAGGTGGTCGTGATGAAGCGGGGTATGTCCAGTGGATATGGTACGTGGTGCTGCCTCGAGTGTTGTGTTCGTCCGTTTACGTGGATTAGCGGATGTGCCGAACCCCATGTTCTACATGCCTGGAACGAAGATGCTGTTTGGGGACGCGAAGGACAGCTGTGAAGGTAAGCCTGCGCTTGTTTAATGAGGTGGGATGCTAATCGACGCGTCGTAGCTATCAAGCGAGGGTTAGAAGCGAGGAAATGAAATGTAAATTGATGACGAAATGGCGTAGTGTCAGCATGTTTGTCAGCGCAGTATATAAACGCCAAAAATTTTTGATGTAGTTTTGGCACTTTTGCCCTCATGCCAGCAACAACACAATCTAACTTCCTCGATGCTGCGTCTGCGCTTGACGTCCTCAAATCGTACCAACGACAGGATGGCCTCTCTGTCCAAGAACTCATGGATTCCCGCGTCCACGGCGGGCTGACTTATAACGATTTCTTGTGAGATGGACTGTGAAAAAACGAGAGTCGTGTGCTGATTTTTCGAAAGGTTGCTGCCAGGCAAAATTGACTTTCCTGCATCTGCAGTGTCTGTTGAGAGCCGTATTACGCGCAATGTGACGCTGAAGACGCCGTTCACGAGCAGCCCGATGGACACCGTGACCGAAGGCGATATGGCCATAGCGATGGCGGTGAGTCAGCCTTATCCGATGTCGGTCACGGGCTGACTGTGGTATCGGCCAGCTGCTGGGCGGGATTGGCGTGATCCATCACAACCAGTCGCCCGAGTCACAGGCTGCCATGGTTCGCGCAGTCAAACGCCATGAAAATGGCTTCATCGCGGACCCCGTCGTGCTCTCGCCAAAGAACACCGTCGAGGACGTCCTTGACATCAAGGCCAGGCTCGGTTTCTGCGGTATTCCTGTCACTGGTAAGTCGCTCCTCCAGCTCCGTTTCAGGATGAGACATTTCAATATAACCTTCGTTCTTCCCAGTTTGAACGCGTCTAACCATGCGTGATGTGCGGATAGCTTTATATACCTTCTGAACTTCAGCCTTGTATTGTTCGCTGCACCTTTGCTGATTCTATCCACCAGACACCGGGGCCATTGGCGGCAAGCTTGTTGGCATTGTCACCTCGCGCGATGTCCAGTTCCGGGATGTCACTACTCCTCTGGCCCAAGTCATGACCACCGACCTCGTCACCGCCGCACAAGGCATTACCCTCATGGAGGCCAACGATATCTTGCGTGACTCGAAAAAGGGAAAACTCCCCATCGTCGACTCGCAAGGCCGTCTTGTGTCTCTCCTTGCTCGCTCCGATCTTCTCAAGAACCAGTCCTACCCTCTGGCCTCCAAGGATCCGGTCACCAAGCAGCTCTACGCCGCTGCCGCTGTGGGAACCCGCCCGTCTGACAGAGAGCGTCTCGCTGTCCTTGTTGACGCAGGTCTCGATATCGTCGTCCTCGATTCGTCCCAAGGCAACTCTGTATTCCAGATCGACATGATCAAGCACATCAAGCAGACCCATCCCAAACTCGATGTCATTGCCGGCAACGTCGTCACTCGCGACCAAGCAGCCTCTCTCATCGCAGCTGGCGCAGACGGTCTCCGCGTCGGAATGGGATCCGGCTCCATATGCATCACGCAGGAGGTTATGGCTGTTGGTCGTCCTCAGGCCACGGGTGTGTATGCTGTTGCCGAGTTTGCAGCCAAGTTTGGTGTTCCCGTCATCGCCGATGGTGGTATCGGTAATGTTGGCCATATCGTCAAGGCTATGTCCCTAGGCGCGAGCGCCGTTATGATGGGAGGGCTATTGGCTGGCACGGAAGAGGCGCCTGGTGAATACTTTTATCACGAGGGAAAGCGTGTCAAGGCGTACCGCGGGATGGGCAGCTTGGAGGCCATGGAGCAGAACAAACCTGCGGCGAACCCAGCCAAGGGCGGGTCTGCGTCTAGCTCGAGCAAGTACCCCGCACCCAAGAAGTCGGAGACTCTTGAGAACGCCGCGACGTCTCGTTACTTCTCGGAGAGCAGTGCCGTCAAGGTCGCGCAGGGCGTTAGTGGGGATGTCCAGGACAAGGGAAGCGTCAGGGCATTTTTGCCTTACCTCTATGTTGGGGTCCAGCATTCCTTCCAGGATATCGGCGTGAAGAACGTCGCTGAGTTCCGGGAGGGTGTTGATTCGGGCAAGGTCCGTTTTGAGCTCCGAACCGCGAGTGCGCAAGTTGAAGGTGGCGTGCATGGTTTGAATTCGTGAGTCCTGTCAATTTTCCTGTGTCTAATGGGTGCTGATTCGCCGTATAGGTACACCAAACGATTGTTTGCATAGAGAGCTTGTAGATTTTGGGATATTGTTTGTATTAGTAGTGTATCCAATACTTTGATGCATTCGTCAAGTGTGTGGCCTCGGGACTTCATTATTCATCGTAGGAAGCAGCTGCGAATAGTGGTAAGTAGGCCTGCTGAGCCCTTCACGAAGTGAGCGCGACAAAGTCTAAGTAATAAGGAACTGCTCAGAGATACCATGTTCATGTGTGAAGACCGTCCAGCGGTGTAGAAGGTCGCCAAACAATACAATATGATAGACCATACACCGATGATACAATAAACATGCAATAACGTAGTCAAGCTCCAGTCTCCGATTCTACATCGCTGGTCGATGAGTACAGCACATGAAAAAGAGACAAAAGGTCACTTACCAGTTACCTGCGAACCTTCAAAGCGAGCAGGGAGGTCGTCACCACGGCCCCGACTATAAAACCAGCCAAAGCAGGCCACAGAGAGGTAGACACTTCAGATGCAAACGTTTTCCCTTTGGCTTTCACACCCACTTCTTGGGGGGACGGTACCTTCCCCTTGTCCCATCCTTCGGTAATCATTTTATCCATGGCAGCATCGGTGAGCAGTGTGAACTCCTCCAGCGTCCACTCGTTACATAGCTTGGTCATCCACTTCATCCTCTTGCGACCGACAGGACCCCCGATGCCTGGAGCGCTCTGCTTGACGCGCTCACGCAGCTCACCGACACGCGTAATAGCCTCCCCTTCAAGACCCGACAAGGCGTCCTTGAGCTTCTCCTTGATAAGCGCAGCAATGCGCGGACCAGACCCATTTGTCGAAATCAAGATATGCAGCGGTCCGTCTCGAATTTGTGCGCCTTACTACAGGTGAGAAGAGTCCACATAATCGCATAGTTAAGTCCTAGTCACCGTAGAAAAAGTCACACAGGTCAGGAATGTCCGCAGCGTTCACGGGAATCTTTTGTTGGCGGCACATTTCTACGATTTCGCGAGAGCGGGCAGAGTCGTCGAGGGCAGTGAGGACCATGTCGATTTTGTGCAGCTCTGCGGGGCCAGTGAAGCGGCGGTCGTAGTAGGTGATGCGGTCTGGGTAGAGGTCGATGTACTGTCTCGTCCGAGGGGAAAGGCCTTTTGAGGGCGAGAGCAGGACGATGGAGGCGTCGGCAGCGAGGATAGATTCGATACGGCCAGACGCGACCTCGCCGCCGCCAACGATGAGGACGCGTTTTCCTTTGAGCTGCCAGGCGACGAGCAGAGATGTGCCGCCGACGATGGGCGGGACGTCCGGGAGCGTTTCTGACGACGACGACGGCGACGAAGACTGCGACGAGGAGGATGCAGACATTGGTGATGGTGGTGGTGGTATAAGCGCAAGACGCTGCCAAACAAAGCACTCAACTTTTAACCACGACGATGCCTCCGAAAGCAGATATCAACAAAGCTGGCTGGGAACAGAGCGAGTTTCCTATTCTCTGCGAAACATGTATGCAAATCCTTCATTGCTTGACTGATACTTACTAACACATTCAACAAGGCCTCGGAGACAATCCCTTCATTCGCATGTCAAAACAAGAATACGGCAAAACCTGCGGGACATGCGCACGCCCCTTCACCGTCTTTCGCTGGAATCCAGGCTCAGGAATGCGCTACAAAACCACCGTCATCTGCCAGACTTGCGCAAAAGTCAAGAACGTCTGCCAAACCTGTCTGCTCGACCTCGAATACGGCCTGCCCACCCAGGTTCGTGATACTGCCCTCGCTCTCGAGGCAGGCGCACCAACGAGCGACATAAATCGAGAATACTACGCTCAGAATATGGAAAACAACGTGCGCTGACTCCTTGTTGATTCTTGACAATGTACTGAACGGACGAAACAGTTCGAAGGTGACAAATCCCTCCTAGGCAGCACTCGAACAACGTCCGTTGGCAAGGACATGCTCAAACAACTCGCGCGCACCGATCCGTACTACAAACGGAATCGGCCAAAGATTTGCTCCTTCTTCGTCAAGGGCGACTGCACGCGGGGGACGGAATGCCCGTATCGCCATGAGAAACCGGCAGACAACGAACTCGCACACCAGAATATACAGGACCGGTATCATGGCAAGAGTGATCCAGTCGCGCACAAAATCATGGCCGCCCACGCAGAGAGCCAAGGGCTTAAACCTCCAGAAGACCAAGCCATCGTAGGTTCCTTCACCCATGCGCCATACCCTCCAACTCACTGTCGCTTAGACATCTCTATTCCTCTCAGCTCTATCCTCAGACAGCTCCGAACAGAGTGTGCGGACTGCCGTGATACAGTCCCTTCCCAGCGTCAACTCCGATCAGATACGTTCCGTAATGCACGTCGCAAAGTCAAGGTATGGTTACTCCCTGCGTTCCGTCGAGGATGCTAATCACCCGCATCCAGATGCGCTTTTGTCAACTTTAAAGACCGTGCATCCGCAGAGACCGCTTCCTATGCTTGGGCTAACGGCATTGAGATCGACAATGTTCGAGCAACGGTGAAATGGGGAAGGAGCAAGAAGGCTGCGGCTTCATAGCATTCTTACTTTTTCTTGTACTGTACTGTATCAGCTAGATTGATTGCCATGCATTGAATGTAAAGTGTACAGTTCATTGGGCAACAACCTAGCAGTCAATTATTACCATGTCATTATATTAGAATCCTCGACGGTATAAGGCAACCCTACACCGTATAAAAACCGAACCAAAGTAAGATGAAATTAACGAGTTAGATGGAGGGTATAATGCACGACGGATGAAAGAGAAAACGTGAAGCGGCGTAAAACAGTGAAGCAGAGGCCAACCCATACATGGCCTATCCGCATCGACACGTCAAGATCCTGAATAGCGTCAGTTTAGGCGCCTCTTCCTCACGCCCATAGTCTCCAGCCACCCCTCCGTTTCCCCCCTGCGCACGGACATTGCTCACGGCCGGTGGTGCAGCTGAAACCATAGGTGACGCCCTCCCATAAGAGTTGTAACCCTCATCCTGAGGATAATCGTACCCATTATTAGCATACGGATGGCGGCCTGATCCCACTGGGACACCAACCTGGGCGGCGGCAGAGTGCGGAGTTACCTGGCCAGTGCCTCCTCCAGGGGTCAACGCAGCAGGAATCTTCCGTTGCTTCGAGCCGTGGCGCACTAACGCCGGAGAAGGTGGTACAACTTGCGAGCGCCGACGCTCAGAGTCGCGATGTTCCCGTCTCGTGCGATCGTTCGGAACGAGGCCAGCATTCTGTATTTGCGACATGATCTGGTCCTGTGGTGCCTGCATTTCACGGGTCAGCCACGATTAGGTTCGATACGAAACAATAAGACTCACAGATGTCGTTACTGACCAGCCTCTTCCACCTGACGAAGAAGTTTAATAACGGCAATGATTCAAGGGTAGATGCAACACACCATTTAAGAGGTCCCAATCAAATATCCCATCGTCCAGATCGCCATTGCTCTTTAGAACTTTGGTGAATAGCTCGCGAAGGAAATCGTAATCGGGGGTCTCTTCGAAGCCAAGCTTCCGAACATAGTTCAGATAGATGCCAAATTCCTCTGCCAAAGTGGTGGTAAGTCTTCGTGTAAAGAATACATCCGAAAGTGAGGCGAGGAACGTACCGGGAAATCCTTCACACAACTCCTTGATTGGGGTAGTTTGCTTCTTCTCGCCAATCTTCTCATATTTCTGTTTGTTGGTGGCGGCCTTGAGGCCTTGCCACGGCAAGCTTCCTCGTAGAAAGTACATGAAGACGTGCCCGAGCGCTTCCAAGTCGTCCCGGCGCGATTGTTCTGCAGTACATAGATGGTTAGTTACTCGTTGCGTAAAAATATGTCGTCCCACGCACCTCTGCCCAAATGAGTGTTGATGCTCATGTACCGCGCCGTTCCACTAAGACTCTTCCGTTCTCGGTAAGGGATATGCTGTTTGGTCTTGGGGTCGCGGTACTGCTTTGCCATTCCGAAATCAATCATGTGTACCGCTTGAAGGCTGTGAGTGAAGATAGGACGGCATTGTGTGGCGACCCACTACTTGCACCCTTGGAGCCTGGACGGCCGATGAGGAAATTATCAGGCTTGATATCACGATAGATGAGATTCTTTTCGTGGATGGTCTGGACTCGTGTGAGCTGTAAAATGAGGCGTGAGCGGGCGGGTGCTATTTGGTTGGGAAGGGGAGGCGAACCATCTGTCGAGCAGCGAGGCAAACAGTCTTGATGGATAGTTTCCGACCGCACATGTCGAAGAGATCCTCGAGACTGGGCCCGAGGAGGTCTATGACCAGGATATTGTGCAGACCCTCCTGGCCAAAGTGGTATATCTGGGGTATACCGGCTACGGAGTGGTAAGACGACTGGACTACGGAAAAGCATAGAACAAGGACGCACTGCAGCCGGAGAGAATGCGATATGAACGACATTCATCGCGGAGCTGGGGCGCCTCTGCTTTCCGTGGTTCCTGGAAGAGCGTAGAGTTAGCGAGCGTCGTCGGAGCGACCGCGTTCGACGCACAAATTTGATAGCGACAGTTTGGGAGTTGAGCAGGTTAGTGCCTTTATACAAACAGTCAGTGTACGCCTCGACGACGAGCTCGCTGCGTACCCTCGAAGATGACACCAAAGGATCCCTCTCCGATTTTCTTCCCGACACGATAGTGGACGCCGACAATGTTAGCCGTCGAAGACGAGTGAGACGACATGGAGGAACGATTGAGAGCCGTAAACCGCGTCGACGGCCAAGTCCTGGCGTAAAGGCAAAGAGAGAAAGCACAAAGCAAGGAACGGACAATGCCGATGCCAAACACGTCCATCCACTTATATCCGTTGCCTCCGTCCCCATGGCACGTTTCTCATTTAAATACATTGCTCTACGATAACACACTCCATGGTATCCCAAACAAAGCAGCGAGGATACAGCTAACCGCAAACTCGGATACTTTTCTCAGCACTTCGCTGCGGTCCCAGTCCTTACTCGCACCCCGGATCTCCCACTGGCTCCAGCGTGGCCGTCGACAAAACCACCAGAACAAGGCGACTGGCCCAGGGAAAGTCGCAATGATCTTTGAGCTGCTGTCCCACGCAGTGTGGTAGTACGATCGGCAATCAGTCCACACCGAGTGGCGCAGACGATTCTGCAACCACCCATTGTACTCATCACATATCTCTTCCTTGATATCAAACGACGTGATTTGACCCTCAATAATAGGCCTGATCATGTTTATCGCGAGGTGTATCTGCGAAGAATGAACCTATTCTAATTCGCAGCGTGCAAACTGGTAAGCATACCTGTGACTCTTCAGAAAAGATAGCCGACGCGTGTCCAGTAGCGACGTTAGGGCCCAGTAAAGTAACCATGTTCGGAAATCCAGGAGTGAAAGCGCCCAAATACGCTGTGGCGCACCCTTGGCTGAGGTAATATTCATGCATTGTACACTTGCGGCCTTGCACATGCCAGTCCACGGGATCCTAGGAGAAACATTACAGACATTAGAGGCACGGGTAAGCCCACTTACAATAGAGTAGCCAGTACCAAACACAATGGCATCGAGAGGAACCACCTCTCCGCTTTGCATTTTGATTCCTTCTTCAACCACAGAATCGATCGGGTCCCAACGCGCGGAAGCATTTTCCTTCTTCAAACACGCGAGATATCCCGGATCGACGATAATTCTCTTGCAGCCAGGCGCATAGTCCGGGATAGGAAATCCTTCGGGGCCTTCTTTCTTGATGTAGGCGCTTAATGCCTGAGGTAGCACGGCGACGTTAATGTTTGGCGATTGAACGAGAAGAGCACTCTAACCTTACGCGTAAGACGTCCTAGCCATTCGTTATTCTTGTTAAAGGCCAAGAACGATATATCGGACTTGGGAACCTGTGAGCGTTCCTTGTCGCGAATGTGGGTTCTAGCCACGTACGCGAGCCATTATGTACCCCCTCCACATCCTGACAACACCAGGAACATTGGAAAATACCCATTTAATCCACGAGGGGTACACCATCTCGTCCTAGATACAACATGAAGCTGAGTATAGGCCTCTCCAAGAGCACATACCTTAGGCACGAACCACTGAGGTGTACGACAAAAGTTGATGACTTGAGTCGAAGGATCTTGCGCCATCGCAGGTACAAATTGAGCGCTGTAGATCAAGAGGATTAGAACGCGCTTTTGTATCATGTATTCAGCTTGCACTTACGCGGAACACCCATTCCCAATTGCCCCCACCCTCTTCCCCTTCAAATCCACATCATGCCGCCACGCAGCAGAATGCCATAGATCCCCTTTGAATTTATCCAAGCCCTGTATCTCCTTCGGCCACACCGGACTCATAAATCCTCCGATGGCATAGACAAGCACCTCAGCTTGCTGTGTGTATTCCTCGCTTGTGCGGAAATCGTGCAGCCACACCGTCCATCGCTGCGTGTCCTCATCCCACACAGACTTGGTCACAGCCGTGCGGAATTGCGTATGGTCGCGCAGCGAGTGCTTCTCCCAGACGCGTTGCCAATACGCATGTAACTCACCTTGAGACGCGTATTGTCGATCCCAGGAGGGATTCAGCTCGGTAGAGAGCGAGTACCAATGCGCTGGAACGTCGCAGGCGCAACCGGGGTATGTACTGTCCTGCGCCACATTCAGTAATCTTCCTACGCAGGAAAGAGAGACCTGACGTACCCTCCATGTTCCACCGACGTCGTCGGCCTTTTCGAATATCGTAAAGTTATGGAAATTGAGCCTGGTTTTGAGAGCAACTCCTGTCGCTATACCAGCTAATCTGTACGGTCCATCGGTGGCTTGCAAAGCATTCAGATGCATACACGCACCCTGCTCCGACCACGATTACACGGAGATTCTCAGACATGACTGTTAGGGTTAGAAGAGTCTGAGGGGAAGTGCAGCTTCAACTTGAGGCACTTGGGTACATATAAAGGATTCGAATGGACACCGATCATCTGAACATAGATTGCATATGAATTCAAGCGGTCCAGGCTAATTTAAAGCAGCCGTGGGTCGCGATTACTCCGAGGATGACATCCAAACAAACTGTCGCCACCGGTGCGCACGAACTTTCGAGGCTGCCTGTCGAATTCGGCTCTGATGGGAGATAGAGAGTAGCAATCACAATCATGTAGAAGGTTTGCTTGATCGATGCCAATTACGTGGTACGCTTTATCGTCGGTTCTTTCGGCGCGAGCTAGTCTTGTGCACCACCCAACTGTTGGAGTTATGTACATTACATGGCGATACAATACTTGACAAGAGCAAACTGTCACTATGATTGCGAGCGCAGCGAGCAAATAATAGGGTAACGCGTGAGGAAACCGGTCCACTCAGCATAACCAAACAATAACAAACTGGAAATCTTACTTTTCGCGAATTTGGCGGGGCTTCGCAGATTTCGGTAGATGCCGTACATTGCGGCCTATTGCGGCTGCCGGACCGTGATTCCACCTTCCTCAACCAGGTCTTGCCAACGACTGTCCCAGGACTGTCCTCTTTCCGTGTGATTCACTGTGTATTCCAACGCTGTGCTGTCGCTACCAGTTGAGTCACCGTGGGGCGCCGTTGATGGAGTGTTTGAAAGATATGGCCCGCCGGTACCCTTCTAGTAATTGAATAAACTGTATACCCATTTCCTGCCACTGCACTCACTACTAAATTCATGTAAATTCATGTTATTTTGAAGAGTGTCTTAACTAATTCTTGTAGGATGTAGCTTAGCCCCAAAATTCCAGGACGTGCTGATATTTAATGATCTCTATCACAAGTTTAAATTTATTAATGAACATCCGGTAGGTGCAGAACTCGCTGCGCTCGCACTCCTGGGGCCTCCCCAAATCCTTTATACAATTACTAGCGAGACATATGACTTCGTGCAGCTAATCATGATTTACAACTCCTCCTTCAGCTTGCTAGCCGTCTCGGAAGCATGCTTCTCACCCTGCGCGTACTTTTCATTCGCCCATTTCTTCCCCTCTCCAGCGTGCTCCTTACTCTCTTTGGCCTTCTCCTTGCCCGCGTTCAACAGGTCTTCAGTGCTTCCACTCAACATCTCCCAGACCTTGTACAGCTTTTCCTCTGCAGCGTAAACTCCACTGTTGATGATTTCCCTGATGTTGAACAAGGACTCAGTTTTTGACACAGTTAGAGTGTACCTAACGCGAGTCTCCTCTGTAGAGATATCAAAGTCCAGACCAATGTGTTGAAAAAAAGGATAACTCACGAAGCAAACCAGGGCGGGAAGTAGGTAACTGCTTGTCGCTCAGGCCGTGTTCACGCAGGAACGCACGAAGTCGAGCATCAGGCCAGGTGAGATAGGGAGCCGTCCGAGCGGAGAGGTCTGTGTACTTGTCGTTGATGCTCTTGACTAACTCGTCCCGCTTGACCTGAGCATCAGAGCGCAGGTAGCCGTTGTCAATGAGCCAGGTGCGCAGCTGATTATCAGTCCATGCGTTCCAAAAAGTGTCGTGAACGTTGTTGTAGTTGTCCCTACGAACAATTAGGACGGTAATGAGTAAGCGACAGAGACGTACTGGACAAGCTTGACCATCTTTTCCCTCTTGACCTGAGCGTCACTCTTCACTATGTTGCGGTCAACAAGCCAAGCCTTGAGGTCACTGTCGGTCCATGTGTCCCAAACGTAGGAATTAGAATCGTAGTAATATTGCTTCATCTGATCAACGAGCGCATCACGGTTCTGCTGCAGAGCAGAACGATCGTCGATAATGTTATGGCTAGCTAGCCATTCGCGCTGCGTTGAATGTAAGAAGAAGAAATGTCGATGCTAATTTGAACGGACCATATACGAATCACTCCAGGCATCCCAGGCGGGGTTGGAGACCTTCGCGTACGAATCGTTCATCAGAGCCAGAAGTTCTTCACGTGTCTTTTGAGTTTTGGTCTTTAAGACGCCTTTCGACTCGAGGTAGGAGCGCAGTTGGTTATCGGACCATGTCGAGTACACGTAGTCTTTGCTGTTGTCGAACGTGTGTGCGACGGTTGCAGTAGCTTGAGCAACGATGCTTGATGCTGACTGAGAGGCCTGGTATTTGGCGTCCCCATAAACCGCGGTGCTGGCTGTAGCGCTGGCTCGAGAGGCAAACGAACTGGCAGCGGCAGTGTACTGGTTGTAACGGCTTTTAACGAGCTGTAGGAGTTCTTCCTTGGGACCCTTGGGTGCGACGATGCCCTGGTCCAGAAGGAACTGGCGTAGCTGAGACTCGTCCCAAGTCTCAAAAGTTGACTCGCGCAGGTTGGCGAATGAATGCTGTGCTGCATTGTACTGATCGTATGACCACGCAGCGGCGGAATTCCAGTTTGATTTTACGAGGTCAACGAGCTCGTCGCGCGAATAAGTGTCGATGGAAGGATTAGAAATCTGGTGCTCGTTGAGCCAGGCTTTGAGGTCGGCGGTAGACCATTCTTGATATTCTGAGACGTTGGATGTGAGTAAAAGCTAGAAGAGCGCGACTGAAGACGTACGAGGTTTATCTGAGCCAAACCACGATGCTTGGGCGCTGGCAGCCAAGACGGCGAGCAGGACAATTGAGGGTCTCATAGTGGGTGAATAGAAAGGAGGGCGGACCGTGTCTAGCTTTTATAGTCGGTTCGCGGTGAGCAAGTCCTGACGTCAGGAGATCCATCGTATGACGAGGATGCAGCGATGATCCAACTCGATCATAGGGTGGCGCGCGCGTATGACCGTATTCGGCCAACTCGATTGACGATCACATGACCACATTTGCCGTGTTGCTTGGTCGTGTTTGAAATGCGCCTCCCGTCGCCTTCCTTACTCTTCTACCATCATGTTGCGCCGCGCACCGACAACCAACGACGGCAAAGTCGTCGACAGACTGCAGGAAAGCCAGCGCATAAACAAGCCTTTCAAAGCGCCAGCTTTTACGGCGCAAGTCGACCGCGCTCAGCTTACACGCAAGCGGAAGCGCGCCGTCTCCTACAAGGGCCAACAGGCGGCCGACGACTCTGATGACGACGACGACGTTCGGAAGAAAAAGAAGAAGAAACAGGATGAGAAGGACGCATATCACAACGAGGAGGAACTACTCGCTGCGATAAAGCATTACCCAGTCTTCAAACCCAAACCATTTGGCCAAGTGCGACGCTTCTCTATGCCTACCATGACCAACAAAGATGGTGAACAAGTACCGCTACTCTCCTCCAACATATCCCTCGGCATCCGACCCCAGTCCAGGCTCATTCCTCGCCCCTTGCACGATCCGATGGAGGATCATGCTATTGTTCTCTATGACCCCACCATCGACGATAGAGAAACAGATGAAGAGAGAAAGGAACGCCTGAAGGAAGAGGAGAAGCAGCGACTCGAGAAGGAGGCGCTGGAGAAGACCGCAGGCTTGTTCAACCCCCACAAGAGCCTCAAAGCGTTGCTCGGTGAAGGTCAAAAGAAAGCTGGAATCGAAAAGGTTCCTGTCGTGATCGATCCTCGACTCACCAAAGTTCTTCGTCCTCATCAAGTTGAGGGCGTCAAGGTGAGTATCTCACATTCTTTCGCGCTTACCTTGCTCATCCTTCCGCAGTTCTTGTACAAATGCGCCACGGGCATGATCGTCGAAAACCAGTACGGATGTATCATGGCTGATGAAATGGGCCTCGGAAAGACTCTTCAATGCATCACACTACTGTGGACACTCATCAAGCAGTCGCCTCACGCGGGCAAGCCCAGTATAGAGAAGTGTATCATCGCCTGTCCATCCAGCTTGGTCAAAAACTGGGCGAATGAACTTGGTACGTCTTTGCTTTTGACAAATGTTGGTATCTTTACCCTGGAATAGTGAAATGGCTGGGAAAAGACGCGATAAACGCGTTGGCTGTAGATGGAAAGGGCGGGAAAGCGGATCTCCTCAAGCGCGTCCAACAATGGGTCGATGCTAGAGGAAGGAACGTTACCCAACCTGGTATGGGGATCGTTACCAACATTGACCTTGACTGACATTTATACGAAGTTATGATTGTGTCGTATGAAACACTGCGAACTCTTGGGCCGTATCTCGCAAATTGTACCATTGGTCTCCTGCTCTGCGACGAAGGGCATCGCCTCAAGAATGGAGGTAATGCTTGCTCTTAACTCCTTTTCGCCCCATTGATCACATATTTCTCAGAATCGCAAACCTTCCAAGCGCTCAACGCGCTCAACGTGAAACGACGCGTCATTTTGACTGGGACGCCCATTCAGGTAGAATTATCCCTCGTAATGGCCACACCGCTCCCTATTAATCGTCATTCAGAACGATCTATCAGAGTATTTTTCCTTACTCAATTTCGCGAATCCTAATTTCCTCGGGACCAAGAATGACTTCCGGAAGAATTTCGAGAACCATATCATTCGTGGTCGCGATTCAATGGCAAGCGATGCAACTAAAGCAGAGAGTGAGAAGAAGCTGAAAGAGCTTGGTGGCCTGGTCACCAAGTTCATCATTCGGAGGACGAACGACCTTCTCTCTAAGTATTGTGAGTGGTCTTTTTCACAGTTGAACATGAGTGCTAAGGCACCTACAGTGCCCGTCAAATACGAGCACGTCGTTTTCTGCGGACTTTCAGACTTCCAGCTCTCTTTATACAGGTTATTCATATCGTCGCCTGAGATCAAGGCATTACTTCGCGGGACTGAGTCGCAACCTCTAAAAGCTATCAACATCTTGAAGAAGCTTTGCAACCACCCCGAGCTTTTGGACTTGCCCAAAGACCTGCACGGCTCAGAGAAGTTAATTCCTGAAGGGTTCGTTGGACCAAATAACGCAAACAAGAGTGGTCGCAATCAGACCGTTCGATGTGACTGGTCTGGGAAGTTTGTAGTACTTGAACGGCACGTACTTTCCCTTACACGCATCGAGATCTATCTGACAGTGTGCGATTAGCTTTCTGGCTACACTACGCAGTCAGACGAACGACAAGATTGTCTTGATTAGCAATTATACTCAGACGCTGGATCTATTTGAAAAGCTCTGCAGACAGAAGAAGTAAGCGAGCTATCGGCATCTTGCATTGCCAAAACTCATCACCGTCAGATATGGACATTTCCGGTTGGATGGTACCATGACTATCACGAAACGCCAGAAACTTGTGGATCAGTTCAACGATCCTGAAGGCAAAGAATTCATCTTCTTGCTCAGTAGTAAAGCCGGTGGATGCGGTATCAATTTGATTGGCGCCAACAGACTTATCCTCTTCGACCCCGGTATGGTTTACACAAAGTGTTATTTCCTAGCTCATATTCCATAGATTGGAATCCCGCAGCCGATCAGCAGGCCTTAGCTCGTGTATGGCGTGATGGCCAGAAGAAAGAATGTGAGTGTTCAACCGCGACGCTCTTGTACAGTTCGTTCACAGTCATTGTAGGTTTTGTCTATCGGTTTATTACGACCGGGACCATAGAAGAGAAGATTTTCCAGCGACAAGCGAACAAACAGGCACTATCGTCTGCGGTCGTAGACGAACGAGAGGATACCGAACGTCACTTCTCCGTGGATCTTCTTCGCCAGCTCTTCCTTTTCAATGAGAAGACATTGTCTGAGACTCACGAAACCTTCAAATGCAAACGATGCAAGAATGGGAAACAGGTGATAAAGGCGCCTGCTTTGCTCTACGGAGACGCTAGCACGTACGTTCTTGAATAACGCGTTGATTGAGAGCGGGATGTTGACCTATGTTCTAGATGGAATCACTTTACGAATGCTGAGCTCAAGAATAATCATGACGATTTATTACGTGGTGAATGTGGTCTGTGCGAAGTCTCGTTTGTGTTCCAGTACATCAGTCATTAGTATAAGGTGGATACCGGTTTGGAGATGGACCATACAACAGCATCGTGTATACTAGATTTGCATTTTTTCAATTTAAGATCAATTTCCGAGTCGTAGTGGCCCGGGTGCGCATGCCTCAGATTTCTCTGTATGTATCTTCTGAAGGCTTACTCGATCCACTGAGCCCAGCTGCTGCAATCAACCACATGTAGCCATCGTCTTATGATTCTTCCCAAACTCTTCTTCAAGAAGTGGTTCATGCAAAGTCCAGGGCCGATCTCTTAAGCTTGATCTCGAACCACCATCGACGGAATCCGTTCTTTTGCTTCTCTCACTATGCAACACCAGACTCTCTTATACTATCAACAGTTCTATCTGTGCGTTCCCTCTCTATAGCTTCAGCAGACCTTCGGCCCCATGCCCGCACCGCAACTCCAGCGTGAGCCAACATCATCAGCTGCCTCAGTTATTTTCTTCACACTTCAATTGGTTTCTCCGTCGCCAGGACGAAGCTTGCTCAGTCTCGTCACCATTGCTCTCCATAACCTCATCCATGGGATCTGTGTCAACGCGACCATGCCCAGTCCTCGTCTTGTGATGCTTCTGCGCGGCCCGGCCAACGTTTCCTACCCGCTACACTGACCTCCGTTAATTTTCCGTTTCGACTATAAAGGCTGCACGAATGCGTTAGGCTCACCACGAACAACGTCAGTATGTTTTTCTTGCATCTTTTCACCTGGATTTCTCTCCTGCAAGTGGCTTTTGGCGCCACGCGAACTTCTCCTCCATCTGGCGCGTTGGTTGTCCGCTCGGGGACGAGTACGTCTGGAGAGTACAAGACTGTGGCGTCAGCTGTTGCTGCTCTTCCGAACGACTCGAGTACTCGCAGCATCTTCATCTATCCCGGAACGTACAACGAACAAGTCTACATCACTCGTAGCGGACCACTCACAGTGAGTAGTATTCGAGGACCAAAAGCCACGCGCCCAGCTAACTGGTACCAGATCTACGGATACACATCTGACACCACCTCGTACTCGGCCAACCAGGTTACTATTCAAGCGGCAGTCACTGCCACCCAAGCTGGCTCAAACGACGCCAGCGGAACGCTCCGTATTCACAAGAATGATTTTGCGTAAGCTATACCTTTCGATTGGAAGTTCTCAGAATTCACAGCGATGTCGACAGTATGTATAACGTTAACGTCAAGAACACTTATGGCAAAGGAACCCAAGCTATCGCCATCAGTCAATACGGAAGCCGCGTCGGGTTGTACGCGTGCAGTTTTACTGGTTACCAGGATACTCTCTACGCCAACGCTGGCACCCAAGTTTATCTGAGAAGCTACATTGAGGGTGCCACTGACTTCATCTTTGGGCGCGGCGGGTTAGCCTTCTTCGGAAAGAATACTATCGCTGTGAAAGGCCCTGGCTGGGTCACTGCTAGTGGGAGAGAGTCCAATGATTCCGGAAGTTGTGAGTGGACTGTTCTGTTTATTGGACATAACTCAGTATTCGAACTATAGATGTCTTTGACGGAAACACTATTGTCCTAGCATCCTCTGCGTCGTCCGACACAAGCGAGAAGACCTACCTGGGGAGGCCATGGGGAGGTAAGTGCTTGTATGTTGTTGTCCCTAAAACTAGCTAATATGCTGTTCTTTAGCTTATGCGAAGTATGACTTGCAAGTTGTTATAATCCAGTGCCACACTAACATCACGGCCTTTAGGGTTATCTTCAAGAATACGAACGTTACTGCGCCTCTGAACAAAGCGATTTGGTCCGTCTGGAACACAGGAGATGAGCGTACAGACCACATCTTGTTCGCCGAATACAACACGGTTGGAAGTGGCGTCTCTGGCGCGTCACGCCCCTCGTTTGCCACCGTGTTGTCTTCCAGTGCCGCTTCAGCGTATTCTATTTCTTCAGCCGTGGGAAGTGATTACACCAGCTGGGTAGATTCTGCGTACCTGTAAAATCGAGAACTGGCGCGCACAAATTGTCGATCTATGTCGATGATGATGTAATGTACATAACCGTCTTCATACTCTGACCGCCACCCACAGGATCTCCTATTGACAAAATAAGACTGTTACGCCTGTAGAATATTGAAGGCTAGCGCGGGCCAGAGTCTACGCTGACATTGCAACCCTACCATGACAGAATCCTCGTCAGAAACAGAATTTCAGTAAGCATTCCAAGACTTAGATGAATCAGAACATATACTGAGCACCGAGGAATTGTAGAGTTCTCGACTTGAGGGGTACCGAGCGCTCCTGGGTTCTTCCATACCGCGACTGGACTGAAGACGCTGAGAGTAAATTCGAGAAGAGCGTCATCGAATCAATGGACGCCGAGCTCGAGTCCCTCAGAACTCTCTTGATGAGAGAGAATTTTGCTCTCCTTTTGGCATGTGTTTTGCCAAAGATACTCAAATTGGACGATGGCACCACTGCTCCCGTCATTGTCGTCGTTCTACATCCCACTACCTACACTTATCTATACCCCACATCGTATCCGGATACATATCGTCACTGGTCATTGGCGCATAGCTTCAACATCGCTATTCCCTGGTGCTGATGTCATTCTCCATGCGCAGATGGATGGTCTTCAAGCGGGACAGCCATTCTCAATACGCAAATCAGGTAGCAATGGTCCGGAAGTATCTGGAGTGTCGACTGCCGGTGCCTTCGTCTTCGGTTACAGTGCTGGGAATTCTACTCACACGCCGGATAGCGTGTACACGCTCACGACTGCTCACACTGTAGCTCATTTGCAGAGTGACATTTCACCCCCGCCTATCAGGATCAGTGAAGCAGACATGACACACGAACTGGTCTTCCCCGCTTGGCCGTCACACCACGACCAAGAGAATGCAAGGAGACAGTTCAATGATTTTGAGGTCAAAATAGCACAGGGTGAACAATAATTGGTGGCAGCGCGACTGCACCTGCTGAAATTGGCGACGGACGTCGACGCTGTCATCGGAGGCTCCGCATTCGTTGACTGTGTCATCGATTCTCTCAATAGCAGCAGCATGTACCACATCCCACTTCTGCTCACTGTGCCAGAAGCGAAGATGGTTGCTGCGGCCTGGTGAGTGCACTTTTATCGATTATTCACAGTTGTCACGGTCTGATCATTTACAAGGCGAGAGGTGGCTAAGAAACGCGCCGACGTCAACTGGGCCCAGCGGATGTTCAATGTGTTCAAGATTTCCGCGGTGCACGTCATAGATCCTCCTATCGGATGCTCTGACCACCGCATTGCGAATACTGACTTCACTGGGTCCAGCGATGTACCGCTAAAAAATCTTGTGGGTCACCTACGCGCCGCAACATTTGTTCTCGAACCTCTATCATCATCTCCTACTGCATCAGGACTTACTACTTCGTACATCGAGCCAACGCCTTCATCACTTCCTGCTGCTGCTGCCTCTACGTCCTTCTCCTCAGAACCACCGCCTACTCTTCCATATCTCGATGGAGCACTCTTTGAGATTACTAAAGAGGAAATCCTCGATAAAGTGCCTTCAATGTGTTCCGAGTTTACTTCTGTTCACGAAAATCTGGAGTCCGGAACAGAGGTTGGGTTGGTGTCTTGGGCGGCTGAAAAGCATTTAGACCCTGTCTTTGGCCGTCTTGAAGGCAAGGCATTTTTTGTCCATCCGAATCTCCCTTCTGGACCACAAGGAATGCTACACCCAGGACGAGTAATACTCGAAGGTCGGGCGGTACCCTCGGCATCAGGGCAATTCGTCGTCCCGGGTTCATCTGGAGCTGTTGTATTCACGACGAATGGGAAGGACCGTGTGCTGGTAGGACTGGCTGTTGGTGTGTTTGAGGCCACGCACGGCGCGGGCGACATCTCGCTGGTCTTACCACTTACTGATCTTATTCCTCGGCTTGAGATTACAGTACAACAGCGTCTGATATTCAGACCTATCAACCCCAATGTATATTGATTCTATATTTTATTGTCGTTGTATGAACTTGTTGGTGCACGGAAGAAGCCGATCAAAAATATCTCGATCACCTTTGCTTTGCCTCCATCATGTCGTCGGCTTCAACGTCCAAGGCGTCCACCAAAAAGCGCGGTTCTGCTATTGGCGCACCTTCGCAGCACACTCAGTCAAGTCGAAAAGGCAAGAAAGCCTGGAGAAAAAATGTCGACATTGAACCAGTCGAAGAGGCGATGGAGGAAGCGAGAGCTGAAGAACGAGTCTTAGGGTGCGCAACAACCTCGTCTACCAAGCATTAATCTTATTTCATCTATCAGGACGTCTCTGCAGAAAACATCCAACGATGATCTCTTCATTGTGGACACGACGGGCGAGCAGCTCGGTACGCAATCCATACAAGTTATAACTCATCATTGAACGACTATTGTAGGTCGTAAAACTGTCGCTAAATCAAAGACACTGCAGACCACTGCCGCCAAAATTCTTGCCCAACGATCAGCGGTCCCTGCTGTTTTTTCACGGATAACGTCGACTAATAAAAGAAAGGCTGTCCTCACCAAAGATGAGCAAGAAAAACTCCTTCGCATAGCAAAACGGCCTCGCAAAGGCCCGTTGAATAGCTACATCGATCCGACTGAGTTTGGCGCAGGAAGCGCAGTGATGGGACTGACTGAGGCTGTCAGGCGAAGTGGAGGATACGATCCTTGGGACGCTAATGCTAATGTTGAGCCAGAAGAGGTAGCTATGGGCACCGAACATCTCCAAAAGAGAATAGTCAAGGTACTTGCATCGTATCTTTTTTTCAAAGCGTGAACTGACCGATGTAAAGGCACCAGTATACACTAAACCTCGCGACTTGGTCGACATCCCCGCCGTCGTCGAGCCTCACCTTGGCACTTCCTATAACCCTCCCGTTAGCGCTCATCAAGAGCTTCTCTTGCAGGCCCACACAGCCGAGGAAAAGAGAATTCTAGAGGCAGAAAAGAACGCGGAGGTGAAGAATCGCATGCAGCAAGCACGCCATGTGGAAGGGTCCGATGATCTTGTCGGTGCTCCCGGCATGCAACTCGACATTCCTACTGAAGACGCTGAAGAGGAGGGCGGCGTAGAGGAAACCTCACACGCGAAATCAATGCCCGAAAGAAAAACAAAGCAACAAAAAAGGAAGGCTGCGAAGGCTCTCGCCGAAGTATGTGGTCGCCCTCTCGTCCTCCTTATTCTTGTTTTGATGTTTTTTCCAGAGGCGTATGCTTGCTACCCGACTAGCGAACAAGCGAATGCTAGAATCTATCAGTCTCGCCAAGTCCCTTCGCAAGGACCTTCGCCGGACTGCTAAGCAGCGGCAAGATGAGAGAGATCTGCGAAAGCAGATATTAGCCTCCAAATTGAAACGCGGCCTTTCTGGTCAGAAACTGGGCAAACACAAGGTCCCAGAGGGCAACGTAGAGGTGCAGCTTGGAGAAGATCTTAGTGAAAGCTTAAGAGCGCTGAAGGTTCGTCCGGTTCTTACGATGCATTATCTAGCGCTCATGAACGTTTCTGTGCAGCCTGAAGGGAACATGTTCCGTGACCGATTCATCAGCCTGCAACAGCGTGGACGTTTGGAGCCGCGAGCCTTGGTTCTGTATGTGCATCTTTTTCGTCAAGATTCTTTGCGACTGACGTGTACCCTCTCCCCCACAGACCCAAGAAAAGGAGAAGAGCCGAAGTCGATTATGAGAAGTACGCGTGGAAGAATTTCGAACGGGAGTAATTCTACTTGGGCTGCCACCCGCGTGCATGTATATGTTGTATACATTGACATGGCTACGTGCTTTCTTTGGAACAAACACTGAAAGTCCTGAAAGTTATCCACAGGGAGCATTCTGTCAACTGAGAAAATTCATTTGCTGACCCTGTGATTTATCCCACAACTTTGTTATGTCGCTGACCGTCTACTTCGTCATCCACTTCTCCTCAGATCTATTTGCCATGTTATCATCGTCCTCCAGGGTTTCTTACTGATGCCTTGTTACTCGCTCCCACCGGGCAGCTATCTGTGGACCTTCCTAGGAATTATCGATGTCGAAATGTGTACTGGAGTCAGCGACAGCGGCGACTGCCCAGTGTCCGACAAGACGTGTGTAGTGTACTACTCAAACGTAAGTTAACATCTGAAGGAGATATCAGTTCTCTGTGTGTACTTCTTCCCCCGTTTCTTTTCCACTGACATATATCCCTTCTCAAGAAGCGGAGAAGAGCTGATATCGATTGTAAGAAGCATGCGTGGAAGATTGTCGAACAAGCATGCTGGCCAGTACTTGACTCGGAATGTTGACACCCGGCCGCTACGTCCATGGGTTGAACAGCGCTGAATTGCTCAGGTCCAGCTTTGACAGACCATCAAACGCGCACATGATCCCGCGATACTAGCCTGAGAACCTTTCCCCACTCAGCTAGTTGGACGTCTTTCCTTCTTGGCTATCACTGCATCGTTCTTTCTCCCCGCCATGATCCCTCTCGGGACGATAACTGTCTCTATAGCTCTCCTCATCGCCGGCTACACAATTCGGGTATGGCATTCAGCACATCGCAAAGAACGGCAAATGAAGTGAGTTGACGTGTTTTCTTGATTTGTTTGCCTACGCTGAGTAAATCCTTAACTAGGGCGTTATGTCCTGGAGGAAACAAAATATGGATCTCCCCGTTGGGAGCTCTTCAATTGCCGGCGGGACGATTCAACTATCCTTTTCCTGGAACCGTTGGACATTATTTTAGTAAATTCGATGGTAGGTGCTCTAGCCAGAGTTTTTAGCTGAACGCTGAACTGCGCGGATCAATCAAGTCTACAAAAAGTACGGCAGCACATGCCTCAGCTGTGTGGCGACGTGGGGAACGACGCCAATTTACTTTATGACTAACGTTGAAGCGATTAAGAAAGTCTGCTCGGAACGGCACACCTTCATCAAGGACGTTAGTGCTGTATGTGCGTGCAGTAAGATTTTGAAGGGGTTCTGACTATGTTCTTTAGTATGAGATGCTGAACATCTATGGACCCAACGTTGTGAGTGCCGAAGGAGATACCTGGAAGCGCCATCGTATGATAGCCAACCCAGCCTTTAGTGAGGTGACATGATTCTTTGCCCTCCTGCGTTATGACGAGGACTTACTTTTGGACAGGCTAACAACGCCATGGTGTGGGAAGAGAGCTTGAGCGTAATCAATGATTGGTTGACCGACATTGACGGGCGAGCAGATCCTGAAGCGCCGCTAGATCTGTCTGAAGAGCTTGCTCGGGTAAGAATTCGTGGTACAAAAATATCGGAATGATGCTGAACATCACTTGCCCAGGTGACACTACTTGTTATATCATCCACTGCGTTTGGTCGACGCGTCTCTTGGAAGGAGCACTCAGACGAAGAGGCACCTCTCGGACATGCAATGCCTTTCCGGACGGCGGTGACAACTGCGCTCTCTCGCCTTATCATGAAAGTCTTGACGCCTGATATCATCTTCGACCTATCGACGCGCCTACACGTCCCTTTCCTTTCACCTATATTGAAAGAGACAAAGACCTCATTTGAAGCCCTCCGCACACATATGGCCGAAGTCGTTTCTCATGCGCGTGCGTTAACGATGGAAGGGAAGACGACGGACTCGGCTTTGCTGCGTAATATGGTCAAGGCCAACATGTTCCAGGAAGGGAAGTATTTAACGGATGACGAACTTTTCTCGAACACGCTGGTACCCGGTTTGTCCCTCCAGATGAAGAGACATCTTCTTACTCTCCCTACTTCTCGCAGGCGTTTCTATTAGCTGGACAAGGTGCGGAGAGTATGTTTCATTGAGGTACTTACATACTGAAGCTGTTTCAGAAACAAGTGCACATACTGTCTCGTTCACTCTCTGCTTTTTAGCGTTATATCCAGATATCCAACGCAAAGTGTTTGAGGAAGCTATGACAGCGTGGAAGGACGGATCGCCTCCGGTGAGAGCGCATCCAAACTTCTATCTTCTGGCTCTCACGCGTCGTAGGCATACAAAGATTCAATAAACCAACTGGCGAGTCTACTTATGTGGACGGTTATACTCATAGACTGATCATGACCGTCCTATTTAGGAATACACCACCGCCACATTCCTCGAGACGCTTCGTGTACGTCCAGCGGTCCCCAGACTAGGAAAAATTGCACAAACGGACACTACCATCACCTCGCTAAGCTTCACGACGTCGAATACTGGAGCAATTGAGAACATCAAACCTTTCATGATACCGATCGAGAAGGGTACGGTGACAATGGTTGATATCATGGGTCTACATATGAATCGTGAGTCCAGAATAAGTATTGGAATGTTTCTGAGATTGAACATACCATGTCCTTAGCTATGTATTGGGGAGCTGACGCTGAAGAATATAACCCTGACCACTTCATCGACACGGATACATACCACTGGCCGAGAGATGCCTGTGAGTTTGAATAACATGTTATCACCCTTATAAGCTGAACGCGTTGGATAGTCTTTGGCTTCTCTGGTGGTCCGAGAGCTTGCATTGGACAACGGTTTGCTATGGCCGAAGCGACATGCATTATCGCAAGTGTTGTCAGGAAGTATGAGATATTGATACCTCCCAATCTTCGAGAGAAACCTTTCGAGGAGCAGAAGAGGATTTTGCTTGACTGGTATCCTAGTATAACAAGTGTACCTACGGGTGCCAAAGTTGTATTCAAGCTACGTCGCTAATCCAGTCCATGACAAAAAAAAATGAAATTTAATCGATAATGCTATCAAATACATCGACGCAAATTGTTCATCCTCATCCGAGACGGAGCAAGCAGGTTGAGAGCCATATTTTGAGGTCGTCACTACAGCTTGTGCATGAAGTAATGAAACAAAAGGCCTTCCTTCCAAGTAGATAATAGCTATTTAAGGATACAGCAGGTTAATTAAATTAATACCAACATTTCAGCAAACAACCAAGCAAATAAGAAAGCGCTATACCGGGGACAGCTCCACCGGTATCTGACTGTACCCCTCCTTCGCCCGTCGCGCACCCCCAAGGCTACGCACAGCACTCCACGCATCCCCAACAGTATCCTTCACGCCATCCAGCCACCCCTCACTCTCATACGCCTCATCAGGCATGACACTATCCCTCGGCCTTTTCCACCACTTGAGCGTCAACGAGCTCGTCACAACACTCACACTCGAGAACGCCATAGCCGCACCCGCCAACATCGGATGCATGTATATACCCCACGGAAGAAACACGCCCATCGCTAGCGGTATCCCGAGCACGTTGTAGATACACGCCCATATAAGATTCCGTCGGATGACGGAAAATATCTTGCGGGATAGATGGAGTGCTGCGACGACGTCTAGTAGATCAGAGCGCATGAGTACGACATCTGCAGCTTCAATAGCTACTGATGTCCCAGAGGATAATGCGATGCCCACAGTCGCCGCAACGAGCGCAGGCGAGTCATTGATACCATCTCCGACCTAAAAGTTTGATAAATCAATGGTCCCTCGGAGAACGTAAATAGAACATACCATGGCCACACCCTCCCCGTACTTCTCGATGAGCTCAGTGACAAGGGTGGCTTTGCCTCCAGGAGACACGCCCGCCCATACCCCTTCAGGTGGAATCCCCACCTCTTTGGCAATGGCGAGCGCTGTAGTCTTGCCATCTCCAGTCATCATATTCACCACAATACCCATCTTCTGCAATGCACGAATAGCATGTTTGCTCGATGGTTTGGGTGCATCGGACAACGAGACGGCGACGACGGGTACAGGTGCGCGGAGAGTCGATCGCTGCACAGACACATAGATGATAGTACGGCCTTGACTGGTTTCCTGCTCCTCGAAGCGAGTGAACACGACTGGAAGAGGGTCCTCACTGACGAAACGCGCGTTGCCGACAAGAAGTGTAGCGCTGACACCGCTCTGTGAGACCAGAGCCTTGACTCCAGCGCCAGTTACACTCTCAAAGTCGGAGACGATAACGTCCCCAGCCTTGTCGCCCAAGATGCTCTTTCCATGGAGGGCTATGGCCTTCGCGAGGGGATGCTCTGACTTGGCTTCCGTGGCAGCGACCATCGCCATTACTGTGCGCCGATCGGTCTGTCCATCAGCAGAGAGACCATCAAGTCCACCAAGATCGTCACCCCAGCACATCTCCGCAACGGTGAGTTGACCGATGGTAACAGTGCCAGTCTTATCGAGAACGATACGCTTGATACTCTTGCTGGCCTCCAGCGCCCTCCCTCCCTTGATGAGAATACCATTCTTCGCGCCCATACCAGTGCCAACCATGATCGCAGTCGGAGTGCTCAAACCAAGAGCGCAAGGACAAGCTACGACGACAACACTGATGCACATCTGGAGGCAGACGCTCAGTTTGCTTGCACCGTGTTTGCGGAACATGGCAGGGAGATTACCATCCTCGACAACCAGAGAGACGATTATCCAAACGAAAAAGGTGAATAGGGCGAGAGAAATGACGGCTGGGACAAAGAATCCAGCTACGCGGTCCGCGAAAGCCTGGATGGGCGCCTTGGAGGTTTGTGCGTCCTCCACTAATCGAACGATCTGGGCGAGAGCTGTGTCCTTGCCAGCTCTGGTTACACGCATGTCGAATGTCCCCAGGCCGTTGACGGTTCCGCCGATGACCGCATCTCCAACCTGCTTGAGGACCGGGACTGCTTCACCTGTGACTGCACTCTCATCAACACTTGATGAACCTCGAACAACAGTTCCGTCTGCCGGGATCTTATCACCAGGAACGAGTTTGAGAGTATCGCCCACTTCAACCAGCTCAGTGGGGATACGTTTCTCCTTTGTTAATGTGGGAGGATCTGTGTATATGGTTGCCATACTCGGTGCGAGCGCCATGAGATCTGTCAGCGCAGCGCTGGTGCGCCCTTTGGCCCTGTTCTCGAGATAGCGGCCAAGTGAGACGAACATGATGAGCATGGTGCTGGTATCGAAAAAAAGCATCGGGTGATAGTCGGGATCGGAGCTGAAGAGAAGGACGATCATGACACCAATTGAGTAGAAATATGCCGCCGATGTTCCGAGCATGACGAGGACGTCCATGGTGGCTGCGCGGTGCTTGATAGCTTTGAAGGCGTTGCGGTAGAATTTCTCGCCGACCCAGAACTGGGCGGGGGTGGTGAGCGTGAGGAGAATAATGTCACCAAGATGAATACCCATGCAGACGCGAATAGAAAAGAATTGGTGTAGGAAAGGAATTGAAGGGCTTATCATGGAGATGAAAAAGACGGGGACGGCAAATAGGACGGCCCAGAGAAGACGGGAGCGCCATTCGAGTATTTCTTTGGTACGCTTGAGAGACTGTAGTTGTGTGGCGTCGGACTGGTCGGATAGCATGGCGTCAAAGCCCATGTCCTCGATTCGGTCGACGAGCTCGCGGGGACCAATGAATGTCCTGTCGAAATGGATGGTAGCGGTGTTGGTGGCCAGGGAGACGGCGACGCTGTGGATGCCGGGGACAGACGACAGGCCGCTCTCGACGGTGCTGGTGCACGACGAGCAAGTCATTCCGTAGATGCGCAGGACGACGGAATCCTCTGTGGGGGCCTCTATCACGCTGGCATCGAAGCCAATGTCCTCGATCTCGCTGGCAATCTTGTCGGGTGTCCATCGCGACGGATCGTACTCGACGACTCCGCGTTCTGCCAGCAGGGCGACCTTGACCGAGCGGATGCCGTCCTGAGTGCGCAACATGCCCTCAATGGACTGGACGTCGTGTTAGTCGATGCCCGACGCGCCGGCAAGCCACACACCTCGACGCACGCCCCGCAGGTCATGCCCTGTATTCGAAAGTCGCATTTTGCTGTTTGGACGGCGTTGACATCGAGCTCTGCGTCTGCGTGGTCCATGAAAGCTTCGCCTGATGCTATGGGTAGTTCTACTGGAGCTGGGGCTAGCTTTGCCCAGAAGCCTGATAGCACGCTGGCCATTGTTGCTTAATAAAGAGTTCAAGGGCGATAGTCGGACGCGATAGTCGGAAGAATGGAGAAAGTAACGGCAGGATAGACCGAGGCTGAAGCGCCCTGCGCTGACTGAAGGTGTCAGAAGAATAAATGCACACAACAAGCTGACAAACAGCAATAAAGGCTCGGCTCGGCCCGGTCATCCTTTGAGCCCATTCTGCGAATCTCTGCGCCACATACAAAAATACAGCTGATCTTTGTTTCATAGCATCAGACATAGCCATACGTCGCGGCGGCGATGTCGCCATGAAACGGGCATGACTGTATTGGGACTCTCCAGTTACTCCCATGTTCCTAAATCCTTAACACAGCACTCGATGGGAGATCCGTCCAATCGTCAAGTAAGCAACCTCCTGCATACCCTTCGGTGAGATTATAAACAAATCTTCAAATGCGTGTGCTTACAATTTAACATAGCGGAGAGCACTTCAGACACCAGCAAAACGTCAGAAAAGTCCACGGGGACGACAGAGCATATGTCAGGACATACAATGCCCGCAGTCTGCCGTTCGACTTGAGAAATCTTGACCTCAGAGGTGCCGTACCTTCCGCTGCCCCTCAAAGGACCTGGTCGGGCCCTACCCCACCTGTGAGCTGGCAGCCCAGGTTTTCTGGCGTCAGCTTGGACGCCGACGCGTCAGAACGCGCCCACATGCTGTCCCTCATGCTATCCCGTCTTCCGTCCGTAAAACCCGACAGTATCGTTCCCCCCCTCGCGCTTGTGTGTCTCCAGCTCCTAATGACATTCTCCTTCTCCTCCAAGGACGAACTCGAACAAATCCTGGCTGTTGTGCCGCCCCATTTGCGTCTCCAGCTCGTGCATAAAAGTGCCATGGCCGGGGTACCCCTCCCAAATAACAAGCTGTACGCGATGTGTGGCGCAGAAGGCCATATCGATGGGGAGCTCATAATCATGGGGCCCATGCAGACCATCCGCACAGAGTATTTTCGACTCGCGCAAACCGGGGAGCAGCCAGACGGAGCCTGGGACTCGGCCCAGGAGTGGACAACGATACCATTTCACACGCTCATTCTCATGTCGGTGCCCCTCCAGGCGCCTACAATGCTCTCCTTCCCTCGTACCTTGACGCATCTAGGGCTCATCAACATGCAGACGAGCCTCTCTCTGCACCGCCTACCCTCTGTGTGTCCTTTACTAGTCATGTTAGATCTGTCGTTCAACAAGTGGTTGCACGAGTCCAATTCGGAGACGGTCACTGTACTCGAAAGGGTGCCCTGGAGCAGATGGAAAGATCTCAGGGTACTGGGAATGAGGGAATGTCATGTTCCTTCGACTGTACGCATCAGGATCAACGAAGGTCGCTGGGATGATGTAGAGATTGTACAGTAGAAATACAGTTGAAGGGTATACGGATACATAACGAATAAAGCATACACTCTAGGCTATGAGAAGACGTCCTCCCAATCACGCCATTCCCCGCCAACTTGGCGTACTTTGACCTTTTCGCCCAATGAGCCAAAGTATGCAGCGTTGAACCACGACTTCATGTCGTCTTCACCAAACGGACCAAAGGGCTGGTCTGTCTGGCCAGCGCCTGGTGCGTCCCATTTATATTCGAACAACTTGTCTGCAGACGGTGGCGTCCATGTGGCGTCCACGCTCCCCGACTTGCGTACGCTGCGCACAATTTCTTCATGTGTCTTGGAGTAAATATCGGTGTCGCCGAGAGACATTATGTTGGACGCAAGGTGCGTTATGCGCTCGACGTCCGATGCTGCAGTGTGTGCAGGCCGTTTGTCGACCTCCATTGCATCCTGCTTGGCTGCTGATTTGCTACATACACTTTAGCAAGGCGCCGTGAGAACACCAAAACAAAATGCACACCTTTTCTGCTTCTCTTTCTTGGCAAGAACGCCTAGACGCTGTAGAGCCTCCAAGATAGTTTCTCCCTTCTTGAGGTACTGCAGGATCTCCTTCTCCATCGCGGGCATACCACCAGCTTCAGCGATCTCGCGTTCCTCCGCTAGCATCTTTTCGCGCTGCTCCTTGTCCTGCTGCCGTTTGTGCCGTCGCGCCTGCTTCATCGCCCGCTCGTCGACGCCCTCCATCCAGCGATCGTGCTGCGCATGCGCGTCAACAGAACGAACGTAGTTGCCATCGTCCGTGAATTTGCCCTCCTCCATCTCCTCCCGCATATTGAAGGACGACAGTTCAAAGCCCATTCCCGCCTTTTTCCGGCGTTCTGCATCGTCTTCATCTACGGGCTCGTCGTCGTCCGATTCCGATCCCGAGTTGGTGCCAGTAAACTCCTGGCCTTCAATGTCGCCTAGACGGAGGTACTCTTGCCTCTTCTTCTTTTGTGTGTCGTCCTTGTCCTTGTCGTCCATAGCAAACATATCGTCCTCGTCGTCCTCATCACCCTTCTTTTTACGGCTGTTGACGACGCCCTCCCCGTCGTCACTCGAATCCGAGTCGTAACCCTCATTCTTGACGCGTCCTTTACGGCTCTTCGTCTCGAGGGCTTCGTCGACCTGCTCTGCAAAATTTGTAGGATCCTCTGATGGGTCGACGAAGCGTGTTTTCTTGGTCGACGACGACGCGCCGTCGACGCTGTCAGTGCCGGCGCGTTTCTGGGCTGTTCGTGGAGGCATTACGAGGAAAGTTATTTGGTCGTGCTTGGCTTGATGCTCTCGGGTCGGGCCAGCCGAGCGGATCAAAACTTGGCTTGTCTCCTCTGTTCGTGTGCTGGCTGGGGAATGATAAGCCTCTCATCATCGACGCACCAGGCGTTGAGCGATGTACTTGGATACACATCCATTGCATGCTGGCTGGGTGCTCAGTTTCCGTGCGTTCAATTAGTAAATATGGATTCTATGCTCACGAGCACACAGTCAGGTCCTCGAGAATATACGAAATAATTCATGCGAAGGTCTAGCGCTGCCGTTTCTCGCAAACTGGCTTATGGGTGCGTTCTAGCTCGTCTTTTACGGTCACGGGAGACTGAAGGACCGCAGGTGACATCTCCAACCTCGTTGGATGCATCCTGACGCACCAACTGCCCTTCCAGGTGAGCCACGCGTTCTGGCCCACTCGTACGTACTGAACTCCGCCAAGACATATCTCGCTGTGTACTTTGTCTTCGTCGACTGCACCCTCGTCGGTCAATATCTATACTACACATGGAAGACCCCCTCTCCAGCCATCCATCCCAGAGTATACAGCACACCCCGACGCATGTCCATCGACAGATCCGTTTCTCGATACCGCAGCCTCTCCGCCGTCGCCAGCAACGTTGCCAAGGCCGCTGCACTAGCAGCACAGTACGAGGAGCACGCTGGTCCGCCCAGAAGCCGGTCAGGCCGATCCATGCATATCAGGACAAGTCAGGATCGCTTGCCTGATAGCTCTCACAGCCGGGTCTCGAGAGAGTCCGACGACGAGGTCGACGAAAACGCCCTTTCGGCTTTGGCGGACAGCTTCCACTCGGAGAGAGGGCATCATAACAGGGTGTCGTGGAACGTCGACCAACATGCGCCTAGAGATGGCCTTAGATCTGCGTTCAATGCGTCGCATACAGGGCTACCTGCCACTCGTGGCCAGTCTTACGAGTCTTTAATTCGGGGACGGAGCCTGCAACGCGAGGCTGAGATATCCGAGGAGCATCCTGCCGTCGACAAGGGCACCTCGAGGAGTGCGCGAAGGGGGTCCAGCATGATTTTCTTTGGCGTATGGGCGTTGTTCAGCGTGAGCATGTTCGCCGGAAAGCCAACGCATGTGGCTTTTCGTGGTACAGCCCGTTCAAACGATATAGGGCGGGTTCTGGCGGCGGAAAGTCTGAACGTTCGATCGCCCATACCAGACGTCTATAACTATCCTAATTCCAACTCCGACCGCTACCAAACCGTGGTCTTCGATGCAACGTTCGACGCAACCTCTGAGCCTTCGAATCAACGTATCCTTGGGCGCATATTTGCTTGGTTATGCACGACGCTGTATTTGACGTCTAGATTACCTCAAATTTGGAAGAACGTGCGTTTATCCTTTCGTGCTCCCTTTCTCCCCGTATCTCATTTTGTTCCTAGTATGCGAGGAAATCCGTTGAGGTAATTGGTCCATGTCCTCCTGTTAGAATGTTCTCTGACATGTGCTAAAGGGCCTGTCCATGTATCTCTTTGTCTTCGCCTTCCTCGGCAACGTCTTCTACGTCGCTTCGATCCTCTCCTCCCCAAGTGTCTATCTCCCTCCACCCATATCAACGGACTTTCTCAAAGAGAGTACTCCGTGCGTGTCTTCCTTTCCTAGGCCTGACTTAACCTTACATGACCCCCAGGTACTTATTAGGAAGTGCTGGCACTCTTATGTTCGATATCACGATTGTGGCACAGTCTTTCATATACCGGCCAAAACGGCACAAACGGGGCTTGACGTTGGATCGTGGCATGGAGGAGGAAAGCCGACTGCTGGAGGGTGATGTGTTGGCTAATTCCGTAGATTCGGTGAATGGGCTTGCCCGGACGTTATCTAGAGGATGAAGAGGTTTGTATAGACTCATACAGCTGCCGTGTATAATATGGTGTTCTTGGGGAAACTGGCGCGTCAGACGAGCAATTTGATTCATGTGGCCTGGAAGTCCTGTACTTCAAGCACAAGGATACTCCAACTGAGCTTAAGTACGACCGGTTACTCTAGATAGGATTCCATGGTCGCCCAGGCGTATTGAATGACAGCTTGCATAATGATAATTGAACTCAAGAGCCTGGAATTACGATGCATGATAACTAGTTTCTGTGTGAATATTCTTGTTGTCATAACCCGTGTTGCTTCTTGGATGCGCAGAGAACATGTCGGCTGTACAGACAATAATTATCGTGATGGGCGGACGCAAGCCGCGGAAACCCTCACGTGCTTCTACTCTGGTGCGCAACTCGGCGTTACATCTTCGCTTGACAAACGACCACCATCCACTATTAGCACTCGTCGACGACGACCATCGGTCCATCGCTGCTCACCATGTCGTCGACGCTGCGCAAGCCGGTCCCCAGCGTGCCAAACCCCACGCCTTATCAACTCGTGAGCCCGTGAGTCGTGTCCTATCACGCCAATCGTCTAACAAACCCGATAGCGAGCTCTCGTACTCGACTACCTCTCCCACCAATCTTTCACCCGAACTGCGCGCGCCTTTGCCGAAGACAGCGCCATCCGACATCTCGATGCGGACGGCGACGAAGTCATGTACACGCCTGATGACGGCCAGCCTCCCCCACCGGAATTGTCGGAAGACGCCTTGCGCAAGGCAGAGCTACGTCTACGTGCGTTCCCCGTACTATCACCTCGCCTCGTAATACTCATAAATCCGTTCAGTTATCCAGCGGACGTTGCTTGCCGGCAAGGTAGGCGAAGCAACGGAATTATTGGATACACACTTTCCGACAGTACTTCATGCGGATGATAGCACACCCAAGAGCGCCCCCTCCGGCGCATTGCTCTACGTCGCCCCAACCTCTGTCGAACCTTCCCATCTCAATATCAATCTCCGGATACAATCTTTCATCGAAGCATGTCGAACGATCCCTCTAGAATACCCGCCCAACTCAACTCCCTCAGCAACGCCCAAATCGCAGAAACGCACATCGCAGGCTCTCGAAGAGCGTGATCAACAGACCGCCTTACTGAAATGTGCTCAGAAATTGTATGCCATGGTCAACATGCTCCTCGAGCCTGACCGCGACAGGTATCTCAAAGAACTGAATAATGTCCTCGGGATACTGGCGTACAAGGTTCCAGAAGAGAGTTCTGTGGCGAGGTATCTTTCGCAAGACCGAAGAGAGGCTGTGGCAGCGCAGATTAATAGTGCTATCCTCTGTAAGTGACGTTAGCTTCGCTCGAGTCAGTTATTGACAACATGCTGGATAGTTCGGAGCGGGATGAGAGCTATCTCGAACATCGAGCTGGTGGCAAGACATACTACTACTGTGTGGGGGATTGCGCGTGATCTGGGTATACCGCCGTTACCTGGAGCGCTTCTTCCTCCTCAGGCCACGAGTCCATCGTCAAAAGGATCCAAGTTGGATTCAAACAAGGATGTACGCGAGATATCATTTGGTGCTATCCTTACCTATCGCTTATACCTGCTGCAGCACCTGCCACTATTCAACCTCAGCGAGTTTTTGGACACGAAGGCGTAAATGACGATAACGACAGCATTGCATACACATACATACAGACACCAGCAGATTATTTATTCATCTCACTGCCATTCTCTCTCTTCGCCGGATACTTCTTACCAATACCTTTCTGTATAATTCATTCGGGGTTATTTATTTATTGCGCCACACGTTATACGGATCACCGGACCGCAACATCAGTCATTTTACCTCGTGTCTGTCTTGACCTTGACCTTGTATCTTCCATTACTTTGTGGTGAATGGCTTTGGCGGTTGAAACGACGTCTGAGGATGCTACACTGACTGCTCACCAACAACATACTCTCATTGCTTTCCTTATAAAAGAGCCAAAGACAACTTTGACGCGTCTCTACCAGCGACCAGCAACATGTCTATCTATCTTCAGGTTACTATAGGCCACAACAGACATGTAAACCGTTCTTACTTCGCGCACTAGGATCGTGTCGCCTCTCGAGCGCCAGATCATCATGAACTTGCTATGGCTGGAATCTGCCATCCCGGCGTCCACAATGGCTGCTTGGGTCGTTCGCCAACATAAAAAGTACCGTAACCTTCATCCACGTCCTATATCGCTTCCCGGTTGTAATTGTTCTTCGACGCTTAGGTTATATGAAGAGGCATTACAAGGATTATCAAAACTTAACATCCTTCCAAACCCGGAAAAACTTGCGCTGAACCCGACATTCAAGACGAGCTTTAGGCAGGCGATTACTGGAGGGTGAGGATCTCTCGGTTATTGTTGCAGCGACTCAAATGAACTGGATTTATAGAGGAACCAGTGGGAGTTTCGGTGTTCCGGCAGAGAAAGATGATAAACGGCAACCATTTGACGTAGCTGCTCTCGATGGGTATGCATTAGAACGGTGGGAGGTAAGCATGCGTATCTTTTCGAAAAGCTTAGTCTGAGGATGCCGGAAGACTATCCTGCACTACATGGTCTCGTCTGGTACCGTACAAACTTCCTCGCCACCGTCAGCAGGGGTACTCTTACTGCTTCAAAGCAGCGGGCTCATGACCAACCAATAGTGGGTGTCGTACTGTTCTCGTCGGGATATCATCCTTATCATGTTCTAGTGGCGGCCCTCTTCGCATCACTTCCAAGGGTTTCCAATTTCTTTTGTATCCTCCTCATGCGCAGTTGTGGCAACTTTTACTGCGATACTTGGAAATGTCTGGCGTGCGTCGGTTCCTATATCGGTATACAGACAATGCCTAATACGGAAGATAGCCACGGAACATGGACGTAGTCGAAGTCCTTGACTTTTTGTTCATGTTATCGACCATGGAACTTGGTCGAGTGGGTTCCCTGTTCAAAGCTGTGTCGATTGATGCTCAGTCTATGTCTAGGAATACTCGGCAGAAAATCTGACACAGACTCAGAGAGCCATGCTTGTAGATCTCCGTGATTATGGTCTCTTGTGGCAGCGCAAGGTCAGTGCCTTCTTCTGCTGGCGGCATCCTGAACGGCCGTGATCTCTCCTCCTAGGCATCTTCCCGAAGATTCAGTCCGACTCGTCTGGCAACGACGCTGACGTCTTCTTCTCCTCCGTTACCAACATCCACTAGCATAAGTTCTGGGCCAAAAGATGGATTCATCGTCCTTGAGACGAATTATCGTTTGTATGCATACACAGGTGCGTCAGTCTTCGCTTCGTGCGACAGCCACTTACACGTTGGTTTCGTCGAAAGACAACCCTCTACAGACAGCGGTGCTCAACCTGTTCGTATCCCTCAAGTATCGTTTTCCCAACCTCGTCGTTGGGTCGATCACTAGAGAAAGTGTCAAGAAGGCACTGATGAGTGGAATCTCGGCGGACCAGGTTTGTCGTTTGGAGCGAAGCGCAGAGTGGCTCTCATTGCGTGAGCATAGATTATATCGTATTTGATGGCGCATGCACACCCACAAATGCGGAAGAGCGTGAGTGTTCGCAATCGTTTGATCGCTGCTTTGCTTATTCGGCCCTTTAGAATCCTCTCCTGCCCGTGACGGTACAGGATCAGATCCGTCTTTGGGAGCTCGAACGGAATAGGTTAAAATCGCACGAAGGTAAGTGATATCTCCACCTCAAGTGGGTTGGAAATTGTTCATCCGCAATCATAGGATACCTCTACAGTGCATTCACATCTCAAGGTGATTTCAACCTCGTACTCGATTATGCAAAGCAACTAGGCGTGATATTGTGGGATAACCCAGCCAAACGATCTTTCTTCGCAACTCTAGACGGGCATGCCACTATTCGCGAGTTTATTGAACGAAGAAAATCGGAGATGGACTATGTAGGCTAGTACAGTAAACCAATCTAAGAATGTCATGGTTTCTCACTCTCCTCTGCAAGCGCTTTTTCCATCGGCTCCGCTACTTCCCGTGTCTGTAAAGCCACCTTCTCAAGAACCACACCAGGTGCGCCAACCTCCTGCAGTGCCCTCCCAATCAGCCCCCGCCACATGTTATGACCGTCGACAAAGTCGCAGTGTTGGTTCTCCACATCTTTGACGCCGACAGGCTCCAGTCCCGCAACGTCCCATGTGATGTTCGATGCCCGCGAAAGCACTGCGAGGACATAGTCATTACTAGAGAAGCCGTTCACGAACCGCCCTGCTATTAAACGCCTGGCTGCGGCCCACGTCCCCTGGTCTGTCGAAATAGGACTGCCATATAAAAACACGTCTTCTATCAGGCCGATGGTATCCTTTGGAGGAAGGCTGGCCAGGTGCTTTAGAGCCTCAAGGATTACCAAAGATCCCAGTGAATAACCGCATAATGTCACAGGACGTGTTCCAAAGACGCGATTGGCAAGTAAATCTCCAAGGACTTTTCCTGCTTTGAGTGCTAGCGCTCTGGCGTTTGCCCATGGATTATCTTGTTTTAGGGTCATAAATGTATGCTCAATTAGCCATGTGAGATTTTACTCACCTATGATACGTCCTACCTTGAGCCATGCTATGGGAGCCAAAGAACTCATCAAGCTGGCGAAAACGGTCCTCCTAATAACCTCCGCCTTGACGTAGTTCATAGCCTGTGTTTTCACGAGGGCAAAAAGGGCGTCTGATAGGTCCTTCAAAGCCTCGACTTCCTATCTCTGTTCAGCGTTTATAGTGGAGGGATAAATTGAATGCCTACCCATTTCAAAGCGAATGTATCGTCTTGACCAAACACATCCCACGGCGCAGTAACATCATCCTCTGAAGCCAACCACCCACTGACACCTAGCCTCACGGCTAGAGTACCCTCCTCCGACTGCTCTCCAACTGGTACGATGGCAAGATCGCGAATCTCTCGTGTATGGCGCTGGACCATGCTTGCCGTACTCTTCGCCCCGTACACTCCGAAGAGCGCTCCACAAACAATAGATGATCCCGCCAGTCCACTAGCAAGCAGGCCGGCGATGGTACCGCCGATACCCAGCCACCCGAGGACGGTCGTGACACCAGCGCCAACGAGCGGTGCGGCTAAACCACCAGTGACACCGATGAGAACACCTCCAGCGACGGCACCCAAGCCCATTCCAACGATGCGCATAGTCTTTCCACGCGATGCATGTTTCTGAGTCGTAGCCTCTGCTTGTTCTTGAGCTTCCCGAATAGCTTCCTCCGGATGCTTGAGAGTGGTGACAACAACTTCTTCGTCTATGGGTCCCATCGTTCGTAAGAATACGCGAGTTTGTGCAGAGTATTGTTTTGCGGTGGTTATGTCGAGGAAGAGGATTGCATTGAGAACTCTGAACAAGTCTCGTGCGGCTGGAAGAGGTGGGAGGTGTCGTATTGAAGTGTCAGAGTATGGTTCCAGCGTGGGGCATTGCTCTACTCGATGAGTGTCAGCTCCAGAAGCGGCGACGTCAAGAAACGTCCTTACCTTTCTCTGGTTGTCCACAAACGAGATACGCGTGCTCAAGAAGCTTCTGCGCCCAGCTATTCAAGGCCTCTATGAACCGTTCCCTTGTCTTTGCTTTATCCTTCTCAGACGCTGCTGAAAAGTTGGCTTCCAGCTCAGAAAACAGCACCGCAGTATTCCGATAGGCCGCCAGGCGTCGGAAGAAATGCTCGAAGATAATGTCGCTGTCGTGTTGCAGCAGCTCTTTTGGTGGCGTTATTTGAGCCAGTCCAGAGTCGGCCATTGTTGAAGGTGGTGGTATCTATCCAAGAGTCGTTGCACTCCATCGCGTCAATAAACGAGGAGGGCAACATGCGTCATGGCTGTTCATGGTTTCAATGACAACAGCGTGGCATCAGAGATAAGATAAGATTGTTGTGTCCAAGAATAAAACCCCTTAGATGTCAGGGCTACTTTGCACGTCTAGTGGATTCCAGAAACAAGTCCATTTATCCGCTGGGGATAAGTATGAAAGCTATTTCGATGGTTTGAGCTCCCAAGCCTGATTCATGAGTCGATGCCAGAGAATACAGTACCACTTTTGCTAATAGTATTTGTGTATGAAACCGAGAACATTTGAGATGATGTTTTTGTCGTTAGAGACTACATCTATTGGTTGTTCTCTGTGTGGCGGCGTACGCCACTCTAACATCTAAGTGTAGTAGACGCCCGATCGCAATGTATATTTTTGTCACTCACAACACTGCTCCCATCATGGACGGCAGCGACTCTGGAGAGAGTATTTCATCAATCAGCGCAGAACAACCAATGTCCGAAAAAGAGTTCTGCGCGCGCCTGAGAGCCTTAAATCCCGTGTTAAGCTCACAAGATATAGAGTTAAAGGAGCAGCTCCTCGCTAAGGAGAAAACATTCAAGGCGAGTCACGAAACACACAAAAGAGGCTATTCTCACATAGCTCCTAGGACAAAATCGCTGCCGCCACTGCAGCTGTGCCCATTCCCCCCCTTCCCCCATACACGAAAGAGGCAAGTATTTAATTCTGTCAATCTAAGTGCTCATGATAATTTGATTCGCAGACTCGCGGATTTTATATGGGCATCTACCTCGGCAATCGTAGCGTGCAAGTCGCTGGGACGGCTGTCGAGGAAAAAGCTTATGATGACTGGCTGGACACATTGACTCGCAGTGAACATGGTGATTAATATTTAGCCTGATTTAAGCGACGGCTGAGTCTTTGTTGTAATAGATTTGCTGACGCCACCTCCAACACGGGAGCAGGCAGCATTGATCGATGAATTCGTCGACGACTGCGGACACCACTGTTGTTACTAATATTTATGAAGTTGTTTCTGTAGTCGTCAACCGTGTGTGGCGAATGTAGACGTACCGATGAATTTGACATGCAATCACCACTGAGACTCCTCCCGTCATGACCGACAGCGAACATTCCTTTGGGAACGCTGGAGGTAGTAGTATCACATTGATGAGTGCCCAACCAATGACTGACAAGGACTTTGAATTCGAGTCCGACTCTGGAAGTGGTATCACCTCAGTGAGCGTACAAGAACCAATGTCCGGCAAGGAGCTCTGCGCGCGTCTGAGAGCCTTGAATCCTGTGTTAAGCTCACAAGATATAGAGTTAAAGCAGCAGCTCGCTAAGGAGAAAACATTCAAGGCGAGTCACGAAACATGTTCAAAAGAAGCTATTCTCACACAAATAGCTCCTAGGATAACATTGCCGCCGCCGCTGCAACTGTGCCCATTTTCTCCCTCCCTTCGTACACGAAAGAGGTAACTATTCCTTTCTCACTACTACTTGTGAGAGTATGCTCATTTGATCCACAGACTCGCGGATTTTATATGGGCATCTACCTCGGCAATCGTAGCGTGCAAGTCGCTGGGACGGCTGTCGAGGAAAAAGCTTATGATGACTGGCTGGACACATTGACTCGCAGTGAACATGGTGATTAATATTTAGCCTGATTTAAGCGACGGCTGAGTCTTTGTTGTAATAGATTTGCTGACGCCACCTCCAACACGGGAGCAGGCAGCATTGATCGATGAATTCGTCGACGACTGCGGACACCACTGTTGTTACTAATATTTATGAAGTTGTTTCTGTAGTCGTCAACCGTGTGTGGCGAATGTAGACGTACCGATGAATTTGACATGCAATCACCACTGAGACTCCTCCCGTCATGACCGACAGCGAACATTCCTTTGGGAACGCTGGAGGTAGTAGTATCACATTGATGAGTGCCCAACCAATGACTGACAAGGACTTTGAATTCGAGTCCGACTCTGGAAGTGGTATCACCTCAGTGAGCGTACAAGAACCAATGTCCGGCAAGGAGCTCTGCGCGCGTCTGAGAGCCTTGAATCCTGTGTTAAGCTCACAAGATATAGAGTTAAAGCAGCAGCTCGCTAAGGAGAAAACATTCAAGGCGAGTCACGAAACATGTTCAAAAGAAGCTATTCTCACACAAATAGCTCCTAGGATAACATTGCCGCCGCCGCTGCAACTGTGCCCATTTTCTCCCTCCCTTCGTACACGAAAGAGGTAACTATTCCTTTCTCACTACTACTTGTGAGAGTATGCTCATTTGATCCACAGACTCGCGGATTTTATATGGGCATCTACCTCGGCAATCGTAGCGTGCAAGTCGCTGGGACGGCTGTCGAGGAAAAAGCTTATGATGACTGGCTGGACACATTGACTCGCAGTGAATATGGTGATTAATCTTTAACCTGGTTCAAGCGACGGCTGAGTTCTTGTTGTAACAGATTTGCTGGTGCCACCTCCAACTCGGGAGCAAGCAGAATTGATCGATGACTTCGTGGGCGATCTTCAAGTCGGCGGACACTGCTGTTGTTAACATTTTGTATGAAATAGAAACCCAATCGAGATGGTGGTTTCTATGGTCGAAACTACAGCCGTCTGTGGCGAGGGTAGACGCAAGTAGACGCACCGATGAATTTGTCACGCAGTCACCAACTAAGACACCTCTCGTCATGACCGACAGCGGTTCTTTTTCTGAATCCGACGCAGGAGCGAGTAGTATCACGTCAGTTAAATCAATGACTCACGAGGAATTCCGAGCGCGTCTGAAAGCCCTGGCCCCCGTGTTAGACCCCCAAGATTTAGAGTTAAAGCAACGGCTCCTTGCCAAGGAGAAAATATTTGAGGTGACTCTCATAGCTCCTAGGACAAGATTGCCGCCGCAGCTGCAGCTGTGCCCATTTCCCCCTTTCCTTCGTGCACAGAAGAGGTAACTATTTCTCTTGTTTAGTATCTGCGAGCTCATTTGGATTCACAGACTCACGATGTTTATTGGAGTATCATTCTTAGCAACTCTTGCATGCAGGTCACTGGCGAGCTCGTCGAACAGAAGGCTTATGATGACTGGCTGGATACATTGAGTCCTAAGGAATATAGTGAGTACTGCTTTGAGTGATGGCTGGATAGATGTTTTATTGCGACAGATCTGCTTATGGAACCTCCATCTCTGGCACAGGATGCAGTACTTGATGAGTATGTGAGCAGCCAAGATGTCGGCGGGCACAACTGTTGTTGATACTGGGACGACGACGAGTCAGAATCCAAGGGGTAGACGGCAGAGAGCGCGGAGAGCAGTACTCGGCAGGGAAGATGGGAACACGGATAGAGCAAATGGTGGATGTTTATGTCCATTGCGAGAGACCTGTTATTACACGTGTAGATTGGCGTTATCTGATGAGATGAAATCACTACTCGCCGCCTTTCTTTTTCTTCTCCTCAACAATCTCAACATTGTCGACTGGGATGCCCTTCAATAGGCCGACGCCGTCCTCAATCATCTCCAGGATTTCGTCGCTTACATCGCCCTGCACGACGATCTCGTCCAGGCCCTGCGCATTCTTCGTCACCGACGCGCCTGTCGCAAACTTGGACGCGAACTGCTTCGCCACCTTTTTCAGATCGATGCCGAACGCTTCCAAGCCGTGCACAGCGGTCACGTATTTCCGTTTGTTGCGCTCCATGCGCTTGATCGTCACCTAGAGAGTATTTAGACACATACATCCAAGGGAATGAATACAAAACGCACTTGCGAGGCCAGCTTCTTCTTCAACGCAGCATCCGCCTTTGCTTCAGCCTTGGCCTCCTTCTTCGCTGTGTCCTTCTCCAGCTTCACCTGTGCTTCCAAACTCAGTGTGCCCAGCTTAGCCTGCAGCGCCTCTACTATCGTTCAGCATCAGTTACCCGCGCTTATGACCGACGCGCACCTTCAGAGTAGTACTTGTTGTACAGATCTATGTCATCCTTTTCTAGCCGTTCTTTGCATTTCGTAAATCGATCTCCGAATTCACAGTATTCCACAGGGAACGAGCAGACTGGCGAAAAGTGTTAGATTCGCCGTCGACATCGTTGGGAACGCTGTACCTGCGCAGTAGACGACATGGACGGGTGGCGTAGGCTCTTTCGCGGGTGCAGCATCAGCTTGCTCTTCTGGCGCTGACGCTGGCGGAGGTGAGGGTTCGCGCTGTCTATTCTTCTTGGGTGCCATTAAGAGAGTGTGTACACAGCCACTTGCATTGTTCGGAGTTTTCCGACAACGAATTCATTGATATCTCCTGGATATCTCTAGCTCCAAAATACCCATTCCCTCATGTTTACAATGACTTGGCTTCTATCTACTATGTGGCGTATCAGTACTTTCCAATCCATTAGATGGAATGTGGTGGACAAGTCGGCACTCCGCGCCGGAGTTCGATCAATCAAGCGCGCCGAGTCTAATACCGTACTTAGAACGGCCTTCAACGGCGTGCTTGACTCATAATTTATCCAATCTCTACCTAGAAGACAGCCATCTCGGATCCCACTCTGCCTAACAATGAACTGGAACGTCGAATTCTTGAGCCATTCCCCCACCACATCGACCACAAAGAGGGCGCTGATTATTCTAAATCAGCCATTCTCCCAGACGTTACTATCCCGTCTATGGAGTAGATGCCACGTCAGATACTGCGCGGACGGGGGCGCTAACCGACTTTTCGACACCGCTGGTAGCAGGGAAACGTGCGTACACACATCTCGGGGAGGTGGCGTTGCTAAAAGTGCATTAGATACGTCCCAGACGCGGTCATCGGCGACTTGGATTCTATCAGAGGAGACGTGCGCGCTTTTTACACCAGAAATGTCAGTGAAAAACTTATCATATCAGAAATTCCTCCTCTGACATCTCTTTAGCATGTCCCCATCATCCACGACAAAGACCAGGATTCCACCGATCTCATGAAATGCATGAATGCTATCACAGAAAAGCAAGGGGACGAGGTAATGATCCCAGTCGCGCCACCTTCAAACCAGTCTCGAACTCTGATAGCGCTTTGCCATTCCCCAATAGCTCTGGGAAGTCATTCTTCTTGGTGGACTGGCAGGCCGCTTGGATCAGACCATCCACACCTTATCGTACCTCCACAAACTCCGACGTGACGCGAAGAAGAAAGTCTTTGCTATCACAGATGACAACGTCGGATGGGTCATGGATGCTGTAAGTGGCTTTGTGTGTATTCAAAGAGCCTAGCATCTGAAACGGCCATTACAGGGAGAACATGCAATCCAAATCGACCACTCCGTGCTCGGGAAAACGTGCGGGCTTCTTCCCGTAGGCATCGACTCTACAATTCTAACCACTCGTGGCCTGGAATGGAACCTCAGTAAGCCCGTTAGCCAGTCATCCTTACTAGAATCATATTCATGGCGTTAACAGCTAACCACGAATCATCATTCGATGGATTAGTATCAACGTCTAATCATCTCGTTCGTTCCTCCCCCGAGGTTTATATCAAGACGTCCAAGCCCATATGGTGGACCGCCGAACTCCATACAGAGATCACGGTCCTCTATTTCGCCGGGGCATTGACTGCTACTGGTATCTCAGAAGAAACTGTGCCCATCCCGATGAAGGGTTTCCACCTCTCCAGTCTTCGAGATCTCCTTGTTGCGCGCCACTCAAATTCCGGCCTCGACAAAATACTGCAGAGCAGCCAATGGAGCGTAAACGAGGAAATGGTCGATGATCCTAGTGTCCATGAGCTGAAGGAAGGCGACGAGGTGGCTGTTATATGCCCTGTGTCAGGAGGATAGCACTCTATTAAGTAGGATCATGGTGATAGAATCGTCCGTATGATACTGTACATTGTATAATGCGCACATGAAGTAGAGAATGTCCAAAGTCGATGAGTATGTTTCAGCTAACCTGTTCCTCCCAGGATATCCCCTAGGTCCATTCCCGAATTGCCCATTAGATCCTAGAAACAAGTTCAACCTCGAAGCATGCCATATGAAGTTAATTCGACTTACTGAGAGAGAGGATGAGTCCAAAGGACAAGTGAAGCTGAACGAATTCGATATCTTGGGAGACACGGTGATGAGTAGTATGCGGATAGATAGCTTCCGTCCAATGTCAGTATAAGCGCCGCGCAGCAACGAGGGTTATGTGCTCACTGTTAACTCGTAATCAACGGTGATATCGCTAGCCGTACCCAAGATCCCGCACTTTTGCAGCAAGTCCAGCAAGATGGCGTTGGAGGGATCCAATTCCGTCGTGTAGTCGATTGAAAAGGGGAAAGAAACAGTCTTGTTGGAGTTTGACTCGAACACAATATCGTTCGTGACACCACCTCCGATGTCAGTGTTGTTGATGGGGTAGAAGAGCTAGAGATTATCGTTGAGACTCATACTGAGTGTTCCCAGGAGCACCTACATCGGTTTTGACCCTCTTCAGATCGACGGAAAAGTAGTTGGGGTTGTTGACACTGTGTATTATGAGAGAGGACCGAGAAGGACATGGATACCAACTTACGAGACATTCAAGTTGAAGTTGATTTTCACACCATTGTCTGTCAGCTGAAACTGGCTACCCGTCGCGGGCTGGTAGATATCTCCAATTATGACACTGGGAGGTCGAATCCACTGCCGTTGTGTGTCAGTCGCATGGGCCACAATAATAACCGGGGATACACACCAGTGCCAGGGCTAGTACGATGCTGGCGAAGACGAAGATGGTAATGAGGAGCGTACAGCAGAAGAATCTAGTGATACATCCTGCGCGCGAACCCTACACATGCACATTAATTATCTGCAATTTCAAGGCAGATGGTAAACACACCTTTGTCCATAAGCGTCCTTGAGATTCGTATCGATATGCTCGCAGATCGTGCGCTGTCCTAGTAACACAAAGGTCGGTAACCATTGAAGGGGTAGAGTGGGGACTTGTTACTTTTCTCTCGGTGTAAATTCTCCGCTTTCGAACCCACTGGGGGCTTCTGATTTTGCGACAGCGTACTGTACTTGAGGCTCAGGTGCGCCCGTTGGAGGGTCATACGTAGGGCGCCTTTGTTGTTGCTGGTAGTATTCATCGTTTGGCTCGTCTCTGTATCCCGCGTTGTAATCAGCGTATGGCGCCTGGCCATAGGGTGCTTGAGTTACAGGCTGGTTGTTGGCGTATGGATTGAACTGCTCGGGGCTGGTCGTTCGGTATTGTGGCTGGTTGCGCCCGTACTGAGCATCGTAGGGGTCCTGGTAGGCCATTGTTGGACGATAGAGCGCAAGTACCAGCAATCAGTGAAGAAACGAGCTGGACCAGTCGAAGGGAAGAGAAAGAGAATGAACGAAACGAGGATGAGGTCAAGAGGCAGTGATGACAACTGCGCTTTCCACTCTGCCGATCATCCAGACATTCGGCACGACACTGCTTTTCCGTGAATAAAAAAATGGAAAGAACAAGGAAATTGGAGGTGGTTTGCAGAGTTATGCAACAAGTCTATGCATTTTTGCTATAGAAAGTGTAGTTGTTGAACGGAAACTGCAAGCCATCATCTCAGCCTTTCACTCCCACCATGTCCGACCCAAGAGATGCCGCCCTCGCAACAAAGTTCAGTCTGCCATCCACCTGGTACAAGGACACGACAGGTAGGAAATTACATGGCTATACCGCTCTCGCTTGACACATCGTAGATGGCTTGGGCACCTCTGGCATGTTCCTCTCTGGCTTGATTATGGTGACGAGAAACAGGCGTGTTCTCCCTACAAAACACCCAGCAAAAGCTAAATGCCCTTCAGATACCTTGCCTGGCCCTCCGTCTTGTTCGGCATAAGCACCCTCATTAACCAACATCCCCTCCGCGCCAAAGACGGAGGAGGAGGCTTCTCCAACCTCCTGTACGTCTAACCTTGCCCTGTCTGTCGAATATCGCTGAAGAAACTCCCCAGTCTGTGCATCAGTGCCCTCGTCGCCTCATACCTCCCTATGTTCATCATCACCCCGCCCAAGACCGTGTAATTTGGTGTTCTCGCTTGTGGATACATACTGTATTCTTCACTTTTCAATAATCACTCTGTGGTTGACATATCCAAGCATTGTGCATTCCAGGTTCAAGCAAGAGCAAAAAATCCTAACTATCAACCCCTTCCCACCTCACTTCCGTCCCCAAGGTCAAGCAAAACTAGGTCCAGGCACAAAAGGTATTCGCTGTCCTCCTCCAGAATTATTCGAGATCGCAGTTCCAGCGCGCGCGAGAGGCTGTCGATTTCCAGATCCAGAATTTCCAGCGGCGGGCATCATAGAAGCTGAGCGAGAAAATCCTCCTTGAGCAGGCGTCGGAGGCATGAATCGTTTCGTTCCACCTCCAGCCTTGATGTGTGTAGGAGGCGCGAATCGTTCACTTGGAGGTAGGAAGCGGTTGCTCGTCGACGAGGCGATATTGTTCACTTGCTGATGAGACAAGGAGCCGGTATTCGCGACTTGACGCTGGACTTGAGCTTGCTGTCCCATTACTGGTGTCGCTGGAGGTCGCAGACTGCGGGAAGGCTCTTGACGTCTGTTTTGTGACTGCGCTGGTTTAAACTTGCTACCAGCAGCACCAGGCGGCGGAGGCGGAGGCATTGCTACTGCAGAGGGAGGAGGCGGGGGAATATGGTTGGTGCGCTGAATATGATTTCGATTTTGAGCATGGGCAACTTGAGGCGGAGGCATCCGTGGCGTGGACGGCGGGGCATAGGCGTATTGTCTAAGGACGCGATCAGCTGAAGTCTCCTCCACAGCCCAACACATACTGCTGGAAGCTTCGAGACCCTGGTCGCGGTGGCGGCTGCCGAGCTCGTTGTTGAAGATGTTGGTCGTGGTGTGTAGGCTCGTCTGCGCGGTTCGACGCGAGTAGCTGGGGCTGTTGACCAGGCGGAAGAGTAAGTCTGTTTCGTCCGATAACGGGGGTAGGGTCAGAGTGGGCGCTGGAGGCTGTCATCGGCCTACACGACTTGAGCTGGGTTTGGAAAAAGTTGGCTACCGGACATACCGTTGTTGGTCCATCATTGGCCGTTTGCCATTGCGATTTATCATATTGGACGGTTCTTGCATCTCCATTTGCCGGTGATCCATGCCCTCGTCCATAGTTTGTTGCTGTGGCTGATAATTTACCTCTTGGGTGGCGTACTGAAGCCGCCTCCGTAGATCATTGATCTCCTGCTTGAGTTTGTCGATAAAACCTCGTTGTTGCTGATGTCGCGTCCTGAAGAATCGGATTTGGGCGGCCATGGACTCTTGCTGGAACTGTGGGCATGTGAGTCGAGCACATATACAGCAGATAGGGAGTAGCGCACCTTGGCGGCGTAGGCTACAGAGTCCAGCGCGTAAGGAACAGATCGAAACCAATCGGACATGGGAGGATCCATCTACAAGTCCAATGAGACGCTTCAACGACCGCAGAGAGCGAACGCACTTCTTGTTGGAGCGGCACGAGCTGTATTCCTGTAGACGCGCATACTGAGCAGCTCTGGTCCGCGTCTAAAGTCTGCTCGTTGATATCCTCGGATTATGCTGCTCGAAGACGCACTGAGATGATTGTTGCAGATGATATGCCCGCATTCTGTGAGCCAGAACGGTATCGTCGCGCCTGCCTGAGAGACGAACGGAAGCTGACAGCGAGCACAATTGACGAATTCCCAGAAATCAAAGTCCGGCGGAGCGGAGGACACGTTGGACATGATGGGAAGAGACAAAGTGTTGGACGCGTCGAGCAGGCTGAGCGCGTTTGTCATGTGGTGTGACGTGTGACACACGCCACATCCTTTTGCTTCTCGTTCAAGGACTAAACAGAGATGGTCAGCGCATGCTCTAGCTATGATGGGCTCAACTACTATCTGACGATGCAGTGAGATAATATGCAACATATCCTATTGTCCCACATGGACCCACACCGGCAGATGCCGCCAAAAACTCTCACGCTTTGCTGGCATTTAAATTTTGATTTTTCTCCCATTGACGTCCAAATGCCTTTTCTCCCGTCGCTCCTTGGCCGCTCCTCTTACAAATACTTCTTGAATAACACTCGTTGACAACGCCGACGCTGCACTCCCACGCCCTTCGATGCTCTCACCACAGAACTCCGTTAACGTTGGGGTCCACCATCGTTTGATACGTATGCTGCTGCAGCTATGCTAAAATTTACAGCTTGGCCGGAGCGTTCTGAAAAATTCCCGTCATCTTCACTACGTCTCTTGCCCTTGCCCACGTTTGGCGGACGCTCTTTCTTTGGCAGAAGTCGTCAACCTCTCCACAAGTAAGCATCCATCCATTTCCATGTATAGTTTTCTTCCTTCGTGATGAGATACATAACTCAGCTCACTTCGACGCAATGCGTATGAGACTAATTTGTTTTCCTGATTCGTCATCGTCTTTTTTCTTGTGACTTGAGCTCATTCCACGTCTTCTAGGGATAGTGATGAAGTTTTACTACGTTCCAGTGTCGTCTACATTCGTCTCATGTAGATAGGATGCGGATGGATGGAACAGGTTACAGTGAGTGGCAAGGATGTCGCTTCGGGCAATTACGACCGCCTGTTCTTTGTCCTCCTTCGTTTACATCTAAATCTCCTTCCTCACTCACTCTTCCCCTCTTCTCACCAATTTTATCTTCATTTTGTTCAACTTTTGCCTGTCTTCCCAACGTAATCATCGCGTCTTCATAACTGCCTTGGACAGGCCTATGTCTATTGGTAATGGCCTGGAGCATGCCAAGATGTGTTTGAATTACATCCTTTAGCTGTTTTGCTGTGATGTCTGGTGTGGCCAGTGCTTGGTTAAGTGCGTCCTTCTCGTCGTTGAGGCAGACATATTCTGCAATGTTGTGGTTGAAATGAGCCTGTCGCTCGGCTGATGGTGGATTGTCTGTGAGCAAGAACAGCTTCGCAAATATAAATCAAAATAACCTTGAAGTTTCGTGTGGCTGGCGATAAACGCGACTGTGCGTTTCTTGATCTGCAGTTCCATGTCTTGGATTTCTCTCAATCGGGAAGAGCAAAGGTCTTTAGACTCGAACCACTCCCTTTCTTGCCGATGACAGTCGATCGGTCGACTATCATCGGTGTGGATAGGGAGTGGCTCGAGTCTAAAAGGTCTTCAGCTTTGTTACGCTCCTCACGAGCCTCGTCTAGCAATGACTTGTGCTCCCACAGTTGACGCTTGAGGTCTAAGTTAATTCGGGTGATTATCAGACCTTGTGCGCTGTGGCGCCACATGCAACGACCCGCACCTTCCTGGCTGAATGACGTAGAATATGTTGAGTCACAACTTGTTGTTGACAGGAAGCCCGGTTTAAGATTTCCAGCGATAGATTCACAGGTCGGAACGGTCCTAGTAGTATCGAACTTCAGAGGCTTCTGCGGTTTTCTTCTGTGATTTCCTGTTGGACAATGTAATGACTTACAGATGTCCATATTATACGAGATTTTGATGTACTTCTGTTAGATGGACCTGGCATCACGATGACGCTTGTTGAACGTTGAAGGTTGAAACGTTGACTGAAGATCAAGATACGCAAGTGGCAGCCCCGTGGGAATAAGTTGGAATAAATCAGTTTGTGAATTCTTCCATGGCCATGTGTGCCACAACGTGTAGTTCTATCCTATCCTATGACTGTTTCCTCTTCTCAAACACTCCGTTTAGGAAATTTCCATCTGTCACCGAACGGAAATAAGTACTCGTGTCTTTCATAACAGGCATGTGCACCGGAGCGCATCAGGACGTCGGATACACTTAGCAATCGAGCTGTTATATCCCGGGGAGATGGCTCTATGTTTGCTGTATTCACTGTTAAAAGGCTGTTCTGCTGTGCTGTCTGAGTAGCAGTAACTCATCATGATCAAGGAGGCTGTATTACTAGTACCAACAGCAAACAGCTCAGTTAAGTATCAGACGTTCTTCAGTGGGGATATACCCATTAGCGCCAGCAGTTTCCACGAGCGTTTTGAGTTAACGATTGTCTGGGTAAGACTCAAGGGCAAATGCTCGTTCATTGGTGGTGCGTATCGTATTATACGTGCAAGGAGTGAGATGAGATGCAAACCGCTCTCCCCGTTAGCAATTGGTTGAATAACCCGGTTTTTCATAAATAGAGCGGCTATGCTGGGCTATGTGTGGGTACTTAGTACTAGATATGGATTGTGTGGGCGCTTACGATTTCAATACATACCCACACTGATCTGACGGATGTGCCAACTCTTGATTCTTCTGTGCCATGTCGCTTGGTGTCTTCGAATGGTTACGCATGAAAATGCTGGAGAACGGTTTGGAGGAATGGGAGGACTGTGACCTTCCTGTGCGGTGGCTGCCTGAGTGGCGAAGCTTGTCCGAATCGGGCAGCGATACTTCACGTGGCCTGCCATGTCTAGACTTCGACCTCGACGACTTGGACGATTTGATTTTTAACCACGACGACGACATGCAAGATGGCCCGTCGACGAAGAAGACGCTCACCACCAAAGGATGGTCCATGGAATTTCTGCTTGCTCAAGGCGACAATTTCGAGCAAGTCCCTCGCGTGTCTGCGCTAGAACTCGACATGGATAGGATTTCCGACTACAACGACATAGACACCCCCCTCGTTATCGAAGGATGGCACAATCATCCGAAATGGCCCAAGGGCCTGTTCACTATCGATAAGTTCCGCGAATTGTCGAAAGATTCCAGTGAGTACACTGTCTCCGACCCTACCTTCTATTAAACTCGACTTAGCACTCGACGTCCGTAATATACACACTCTCAAGGATAGAAACGTACCCTTGGACGACTTCATAGAGCGATCACGCGCGTCCGAACCGTTTGTTGGTCCTCAAGGTGCGTTCTCTCTTAGTTCGCGTCATTCATTGATCATTTACCGTTTGCAGAACGGGAACGGTGGTACGGCAAGGACGCGGAATGTCCAGAAGAATGGCGCCAATGGCTTCATAGCGGCGTTATTCCCTCTATATTCACTCCAGACCACCCCGATAACTACTTGAACTATCTGCCACCAGAGGTACGACGCGTCTATTTAATTTCCGGTCGACTACTCATCCTCGCAGAATCAAGTGGAGACGCTTATGTGCTACCATGGCATCGGCGATACGTTCACTCCTGCTCATAAAGATCTGTGCGCGTCTTCCGGACATAATCTCATGTGCTACACTGAACGCGACGGCTGCTCATTCTGGTTCATGACGCGAGGGTCAGACATCCTCAAGGTTACACGCTACTTCCAACGCCTCCGGCACGAGCTGGATCACGAGCTTCATACCATCACCATCGAGGAACTTGCAAAGGCGCCGTTCACAGTATACGTGACGCAACAGAAACTTGGTGATCTGGTGCTGGTACCCCCACGAAGCTGTCATCAGGTTGTGAACTATGGTGGTATAACAACGAAGACCTCTTGGTCTCGTATGACGCTCAAAGGGCTGTCTGTTGCCCTTTATCATGAATTGCCTGTGTATCAACGGTGAGAACTTCGTGGAGCTTTCACTTTGGTTCGCTCATACCACATAGGGTGTGCCGCGTGGAGACCTATCGCATAAAGCTTACCATATACCATTCTCTCTGCGCATTGGTCGACTCTATCGCCTCTGATGGTTCCATGACACGCAATGATGCCCAGCGACTGCAAACCTTACTTGAAATGTTCGACCACATCCTGAAAATGGAGGCACCCCATCCAATTGTGAAACCCAAACGGTTACACACACTGACCGATAATTTGAGTTGTGACTTTTGCGGCGCTGATATCTTCCAAAGCTTTTTGGAGTGCAGCAAATGCACACCGCCTGGAAAAGATTCCGCTGCTGACGAAGGAATCGTTCTTTGTCCAGGATGCTATGCTGAAGGACGGAGATGCCGTTGTTTTTGCAGCGAGCCTACCGAATGTCGCGACTTTCAAGATCTACTTGATCGACGGCAACAGGCTTTCGACACTTTGAATGCATATCACAAGATGTGCAAACTAGGAGTATTAGATGTCGAGGACGCAATGTACGTGCTCACATCTACCTGAATGCATTGTCTCTTATGACCATCTTAGTACTCTCGATGGGAAAGACTGCGTATTTTATGCGGCGTGCATATTATGGAAGGAGTGTACTGATATCAAGAAGCTGAAAACGCCCGAGGTAACGTTAAATTCGCCTTCACGTTGTTCATTCTAACAATTAAGTAGGAACGGAGTTGCCGTTACTCCCCAAAAACCCTTTCCCATGTTGCGATAAGGTCTCACGTTATAAGCTGCCGTGGATGTCATGCAGGAAAGTGCTTCCCTCATCAACTGGAAGAGTGGAATCTTCACTCTACACAATCGCTCATCGCCTATGCTTCGTCGACGAAGGGATCGATTGAGTACCACGCCCTTCACCAAGAGACGAGGGTTACCTGCTTGAAGACCGCTTTCGCTTCAGTCGAACGCAGTGTATCAGAGGGCACTGCAATTTCTTATACGTCGCTGGCCATATATCTGTGCACCAGATTCAAGTGCTGCCGTCCTATGAATCAAGATTATACAAAACCTGGCTGGTATGACAAACGGCTTCGTGAGGTGAGATATTCTTCTTATGTCCTTGCACTACTTGGTTCAACTTTGTCAGATCCCGTACTCAGACGAGCCTTCTGAGACTAGTGGCACCGTGGACGAAACTGAGATGGACGTAACAGGTAAAGCAACTCTCAATTACCGTTGTTTATAACTGAAATAACCATGCTCAAAGAAGATACGGGTTCAGGTCATACTCCAGCTGTCGTTGCAGATCCACCCCCAGCACCGACGCAGAATAAGCCTGCGAAACAGGTTTTTGTAGTCGTGCCTACGACCAAAAGTCTAGGTATCAAGTTGCCCGTCAAGCCCCCCTCTCGAAAGCGAAAGGTACGACCTTTTTGTCTGTCGAGGCTAGCAACCTCACTTCTTTCCAAAGCGGATAGTATACAACGAAATTTCCTCCTCCTCCGAAGAAGACGATATTCCTCTAGCCAGGCTTATTGCACCCCGCGGATCTCGTACAAGACCTTTGCCGTCAACCTCGAAGGCACCAGTACCTCCCCTTCCAGCCGTTTCACAGGGCAATATCAACAAATCAAAGCCAATTGGGACGCCGAAGAAGCAATACCAGTCTAATGCTGCGCGCAAGGCAATAGATACCGCCAAACAAGCTGCGCTGAATGACGAATCACACCAATCGATCATTGGTTGGGGCGATACCTCTTCTCATGTAAATCGTCAGAAGCGACCCCGTTCCCCCGACCCTACTGAAATGGTTAGCGGATTGGGAGAGGCCTCTGTGAAATCAAGTCCAAGGAGACGAACTCCCTCTCCCGATGTTCCTCAACCGCCGGAGACACCAACCAGATACAGGAATAGGTTTGGTCATCTCACAATACCGAAAAAATCTGCGCCACTCCCTTCGTCGCCGGTGGAATCGTTTTCTTCATCCGATTCGACGGACCCGCTTTCTTTGTTTCCTTCCGCGGAACCATCGTACGAGAGCTTGTCTCCGAGAAAGCCTCTTCCTCCACAGAGTAAGTCTACTTTGACGCTCTACGAGTAATCACAGACCATTCATGTGATGCGATGATCAGCTTCCACGTTGAATGTAACTCCGAATGCTAGTCCACCAGGATCACGCGTTTTCAATACACACGACCCTCAACAACACTCGCAGAAGAATTTTGGCAACCAAGCGTGGCAGAGAACTGCCATAAATTACGATCGTCACTACAAGAAACGCCGCCGATACCAGGATCAATCTGCATCTTCGACGATACCACACGCTGGTCCAAGTATGTCAGCTCCAGAACCCGACGACAGGAGTTACATGAAGGGGGTCCTCTACGAACGATTGCCAGAGAGCAAGATATTGGACGATGGCGCATATCCGGTGCATCCCGCGTACTCAACCAATGTGAATGAGTTCACTGTTCCCTCGCCTATGCCGCCACGGCCATATGCCAAGGACGCTGAGGAATTCAAAGTCCCAATTTCTCTGACCATTCCCGCTAGCTCCAAAGCCAGTGCCGGTGTCAAGTCCAGTGCCAATGTCAAGTCCAGTGCCAGTGCCAAGGCCAGTGCCAGTGCCAAAGCCAAAGTCAAAGCCAAAGCCCAAGTCAGAGTCGGTAGTCCTGTTACGTCTAAAGTGTACGAAAGTATGTGCATGTATTACCTTCACATGATTATTGCCTGACCATGTTTAGATTTCTGGGACGTTCCGGTTGATTATGGCGATGATGAAGTCGCTTAATTTTGCCTTGTATATTCTGTCCATCTCTGAAGTTTTGTACCTGTTATCTACCGCCTTCTTGTTTTGTTGTTTTCTTACATCTTAATCGATATAGTTCGCGGGGAATTTGCTTAATATTGACGGACTTCGCGGTTGCGAAAGACCAAGAGCATCTCTTTGCGATGATGATTATGGGAATCAAGATACAAGCAACGGAACCTCAGACACGCTAACGATTATCTCCTTCCGCGCTTTCCCTTGCCCCTCCCTCTAGTTGGTGGCGCAACCACTGGTACAGGTGGCGGTGGTGGTAGAACGGGACTGCTCCCCGACAGATACTCATCAAACCTGTTGGTCAAATCCTCCTTTGACCTCTTTATCGACTTCCCCTTCCTCACAGGAGTTGTCAGTCCCGAATCGCTTGACATCCCCGAGGACGTGGTGCTCTCCTCTTCTGCCTCCCTACGCATTTCATCGCTAGGTATGACAGGGTTCGACCCAAATGTTGACCCCCCTGGAACCGAAGGAAGAGGACCAGCGGTTGGTGCTGGTGTGAAAGTGCTAGCGACGAAGCCGCGTGGGAGCTGAGAGATCGGGATTGGTGGGGGTTGCTGAGGGCTAGGAGGAATCGGGTCGGGAACGCGCATCGCGTCCTCAGCACTGAGCAAATGGCTCGTTCCATTCGCTGGCATCTCCGGAGGGCTTCCCGACGGTGATCGAGACTGCAAAGCAATGAGCGACGGAACCGACAAAGAGAATGAACACGTACGGGGCCTTGAACGGTAACTGTATAGCCATTACTATTGCTATTACTTTCTTCACTATCGCTGGAATCAGAGCTAGTCTCATTCTCTGCGATCGTCTTTCTGGTTCCAGCAGGGGAGTACGCGTCAAAGCCTGCCTCGCGCGAGTTGAGAGGCATGTTCAGCGTCGTACGAGAGGAATAATGGCGCAGCTCAGGTTGAGGCGCGGTGGCTGGCTTGGGCATCGTGACTGGAGTGGGCATGGGGTATTGCTGCTGGGTCTGGGTATGCATTGCGTACTGCTGAGGTGTGGCTTGGACGGAGGAGGGACCAGCATGGTGTGAATGGTTGCTGAGGATCTCAAATTGAGAAATCGAGGCGGAGCTGGTAGACGAGTCGCGTCTAGATCGACCGCGGTGATGTGATACTGGAGGTGGCACGCGCAACGGCGATTCGCGGCTGTCTTCGTGAATAATTCCAAGAGGCGATGCGCCAGGGATTGGAGGGGGGTTGCTGAGAGCATGAGGGGGAGGAACAGGAATGGACATGTCCGGTTCAACTTGAGATATGAAGCCCTCTGGAATAGGTGGCGGTTGTGGTGGCGCAGAGTAATGGGAAGGCTGGGGAGAAGGCTGAGGGACAGGCATAGGCAATGGGGCGGGTTCTGGGCTATTTCTCGTGTCGGCCGTCTCTTCATAGATCTCGTCCTCGTCCGTCGTAGGATTCGTGTTGTCTGTGGTTTCGTAGATGATGGTTTGTGTATCCAGACTTCGCGCGCGCGTCAAGCCTTCGACGATGCCTTGACGCCAACCCTCTTCACGGGCAACAACAATCTCTCTTTCTTCGCGCATCTCGAAAGCAAGATTCCTCGCCTCTCGTGCTTCTGCTTCTGCAACATTGCGCTGCTGCTCCAGCATGCGTATCGTTTCTTGGCAGCTCTTGATCTCCCGCTTGGCACGAGCAAGACCGTCAATGAAGCCACTAGGTGCATACGTCAAGCCCAAAGCTCATTCAAACAACACAGACTCACCTCAATTCACGCTTCACCCTCTCAGCTTCTTCGACCGCCTTTCGTTTCTGCTCATGGACGATCTTGAACCGTTTGACCATTTCCTGAACGTCGGCCTGCGCGTCCTCTTTGCTGATCTTCTCCAAGAATAATGCCTGCTTCAACGCCTGGATCTCGTTATCCTTCTGCTGCATGATCTGCGACAATTCAACGGTGAATCGTCCCAGGCGTTCAGCCTTTGCCAGAGACTTAGAAGAGTGCCTCTTGGAGCTGCGGGTCGATAGCTCTGCTGAACTAGCCATTTTGTCAATTCGTGGCGGGAGTGGAAGAGGGATTTCATTGGTAGCGGTGGTCATTCCGGACGTCTGCCAACACAGTTAGCACTATAGTCTGAAGGTAATGAGTTAGCATTGTTAGACGCACCGACATCGTAAAAATTCATTAACTGGAAGGAGGTGGTAGCATCATTTAAGGATCAACATGCACGAGGCAGGCAATCAAGTTTGTATGCACTTACCACGTGGGCCTATGTGCATCCTTTAAACCAGTCAGGACTGGGGAGAGACGTTGAGGAGAGGTTTCTTGAATATGGGCGCTCTATTACCAACGATGATCTTGAATTTAATAAACTAATGTTGCGCCACAATCGCCACATCTTCCAAATAACCTCAGTCTCTCATCAATATCAAATTTTTTGTTGAACAAGTCATAAGGAGCTTCTCCATCTTCCCCCTCGTATCTCCCAGCTCTTAGACCAATGGAATGGAGCTTGCAAATCATTCCGATGCAGCCAAACTAAATCTATGAGTTAAAACAAGTCGATTCGACTTCCATCCTTCCCTCTAATCTTGTTTTCCTATCTATATTCCATCGTAAGACGTTTAAGGACCGTAAACTGAAGACAAGCTCCCATATCACATGACCGCGCCCTGTGGCGCAGAATAACTGAATCAGTGTCTGAGACTCAGTCGATAGAAATCTCCTCTCTGGTAGATCAGACAAGCACCTATTCATTCATGATTATTTATAGTTAGAAACAGATCTACTCCATGAACCCCATTCCCGTTCATAGCCTTCCCATCTCCTGACTGCTCGGAGTTGGGCATAGTGGCTCAACACACAACCATCTCCATTGTTACTCCCATTGAAACCTGTCGTCAACCCAGTTATACTGAGAACATCAAGTCAAACACTCGGAGTGGTGTGGCTCCGATTCTCCTGCAATGTACATCCACATCAAAGATTGCTCCTTCAATGCATTTGCGGTACGATGTCCCTCTGTTATCATTCAACAGACATGATTAGGGAGTCTAGGGAGTGACACCCGCTGACACGAACATTCAGAATGTAACGAGAGACTGAGAGACCTGCGGGGGACACCAAGGGGACACCTGTCGACATTCTGGAGGTTTCAAACGGCCGATTATATCCAATCCTTCAGTGCATAACGGTGGTACATGTCTTTGTATTCTTTCCTTTGGGGTATTCATGACACGCGCCTCTCAAATGAGGCGCCAAAAAAAGTCCACTCATTACAAGTTATCTAGTGTAGAAAGTTCGTTATATATAAGAATGGTCCCGGGTATGCCATAAAAGAAGGATGCAGTAGCCCATGCAAAGAAGGCGAAAAAGAAGGGGAGGGGCTACTGTGGCTTTACCGTAAATATAAGATAGTGAGTCGTCAATAATTCATAAGTCCGGACTAGGGTTGAGAAGAGGGTTATATCTTCTCCTTGGCGAACAAATCCGACGACTCCGTGTATAATGGAGGGGGAGCCATGGATGATAATGACACGAACGAGGACGACCTCGACGTGGTAGACGATGAGAGTCCGGAACCGAGTGATGGTGAGGCAGACGGCATACGATAAGCGAGGCCGGATCGCTTCTCGTTCGTAGGCCAACCCATTGAGTTCCACAGGCGCTGGTCCTTTGCCCCACCAAGCCCGAGGCGTCGAGGCTGCTGATTATACAACCACGTCGCGTTCAAAACAATGGCAGAGCCCAGGACGAACGTAAAGGTGATATGGA